>OZ004645.1:7448200-8713515 GCA_963924495.1 Nemapogon koenigi
TCCACCATACATTTTAAATTCATGGATTCGCCACTTTTGTTTCCTATCGTTCACTCTATTGTAGATGTAATTAATATACCTAATAGGTACAGTGAGAATGTCGATTCGTAAATTTAAGATTCTTTACTAGGATGTTAATTAATTAAATTATCTGTAGTTAGTAAAATGTGTCACTTGAAATTGGCATGACATATTTTAAGTGAAAACTTCTTTAGGCGCGTTAAACGATTTTTGGTAGGGGGAAATCTTACGGATTGCCCGGCCGAGAATCTCCGGGCATTTCTGGCCGGTAATTCTTGGTCCGGACTGAGTTTTTTTTTATTAAAAACTTCGCGCTGGATGTTATTATACGTTATATACTTATAAATTAAAAACCATTGTTATTCATAATTTTAAGTGTTCAGTTCCCCACGTCTGCCTATGCCTTTTTTTATAATGAAGTTACTTTTAAAACATTAACATTTCCACAACATCAAAACTTTATAGTAAAGTGATATTTGACAAATTAAAGGTATTTTTAGTGTGTGCTAAATTTATCTCGTTTTATTCATTCTCTTATTAGAAATGTTGGTATTTCCAAGAATAACAATTAGTTATAAAATGTTTAAAAGTAAAGCAATATTCTATAGAAATATATGAAGCAGCATGACGTGCCAGCCATGTCACTGGCGTGATACATTAAGTCACGTGGTGAGCACATCACATAGATTGGTCCTCTCTCTGTCAGGGTCATGTTACTTCCTACGTGACGTGACTAGGCACTTGACCAATACTGAATGACGGCGCTTTATTCGTTGCATAGAAATCGTAAGTTTATAGAGCGTCTAAGATTGTTTTTATTATGACTAGGCCCTAATCATATAAATATTGTCAAATGTTAGTTACAAAAATATATGTTGGAAATATTGTACAGTACTGTATGTGTATTTGAAATGCGTGAAAAGGCGTATTATTTTATGTAAAACGTATGAAGGTTGTGTTAAGGTCACCGGTATCCATTCTCTAGATTTTGTTCTTGTAGCATTGTCTAATTCCATACAACCATAGCAGTGCAGCTAAAGGTAGATTTAAAAAAATGTTGACTGTTATATATACCTTCTAAATTATAATGTTTGAGGCATTATTTGATGGTTAATAAAAATACGTTTTATATAACATTTTTGATGTATTATTAGAGAAAAGTTCTCTATAATTATAATATTTACACTCCTACCTATAGATGGGATATACTTCATTTATAACTGTTAATTTAAAAAAATTATCATCCCGGGAAAACGGGGCCAGTGAATGTAATATTATGGGAAAGCAGTGTTAAATCAGTTTGCTTCTAACCCTTCGATGTCTTCAGTAATTCCCATAAAAATGTTCACGAATGATTGGTCAAGTCACAAGATAGTAGATGCCTATAAAGAAGACTCCATCCGTCTTTTTTAAAGTATAATTTGGTATCCAATAGCCTCAATAGTTAATCACTAAGCGTATCTACATCGACATCCTCATTGTCTTCAACTCTACAAACTTGAGACTCCACACAGTCTCTGTTGGCAGCTCCGGCCCCCGTCCTGCCCTCCTTCGTATGTCTCCATTTCATACGGCGATTTTGAAACCACACTTTCACCTGTCGGAACAGAATATAATTTAACTAAAACACTTTTTCACCAACGTTTTACGGTACCGTTACAAGATAGCAGATGACAATTCTTCCTCGTTTAGCGTTTTTTAATGCTACATATTGAGTGGTCAGCTGAGGTTTAGATATTTTAAGACCGAAATGCTTTCAGTATAATTTGTTAGAAAGAAAATCTCGCGACCTGTGATGTATGCTCCACATCCAACCGAAAGACGATCAACTTCTCGTGCTACTAAAGTGCAGCAATAGGCTTGTCGCCAATTCTGTTCAATATTGGCAACTCGCTAAATTAATATATTGTGACCAGTGTCTCGGCGCAGCAAGGTAAATGTATGATAAGTTTATGAATTTCTGAGACAGATCATGTAAATAATAAGTAAAAAATCCCACCAACCTGTGCATCAGTTAGACCCAAAGTAGCTGCCAGTTGTCTCCGGTCAGGTTTGGTAATATACTTTTGTATTTGAAACCGTCTTTCTAACCCTTTTCTCTGTAAATTACTGAAGACAGCGCGGGACCACGACCGCTTCCTTTTCCCACTGGACGTCACGTCACATCTACTGACCAACGATTGTGAAGTGGCTTGTGGTGGTGACGATGAAGGGATTGGTAGCCGGTACACTGAAAATAAATCATAAGAATATATTTATTATATTTTGAGATGAAGTGAAATTATTAATCTATCTAAATGCCGTTTGCAGTGGAGACATTAGGGCCGTGGAGCTCGAGTGCGAGGGATTTTTTTTAAGGAACTGTCAACTTATAGTCGCGGCCGATGGTGACCAGAGGGCAGGAGCGTTCCTCGCACAAAGGATCAGTAAGGCAATACAGCGAGGAAATGTAGCCAGCGTTCTGGGCACGCTTCCGTACGTCCGGAAAAATGTTTAAATTAGGTATATTTAAGTTTTTGTTATAAATAAATAAATATTTTTTTCTGAGGTTTTAAAAATAAGAAATAAATCTTTATCAGAATTAGGAAATAGTAAAAAAAATATTCATGGACCTCAAAATTGCACATTTTGGTAAATCCAACATCTGAAATTGAAAAACTGCATGTCAACGCAGACGCATCACCTTAGCGAAATTATTAAGTAGCTGTTTGCTCGTGGGGCCCATTATATACTAACTTCCATCCCCTATAATATAGGTACCCCTTAGGGGTTGGATTTAATAATATAATTGAAATTTAAAACTTAGGGGGGCCGTCTCCACGAGTAAGAGAATCGCGGCGATAGTCTCTCCGTGTCATACAAACTCTATAGGTAGGTGCTAGATTGGCCCATAGAGTTTGTATTGTATTTGGTGGCACGGACGAGACTATCGCCGCGATTCTCTCGCTCGTGGAGACGGCCTCTTAGATGTAGGTGTACCTACAAGCAGGGCCGGATTTACCCTTAGTGCCGCCCTGGGGCACTGTGAAAAGTTACTTAAATCCTACATAAAATATTTTGAATAAATAAAATGAAACATTTATTCTTTTTATTATAAATGGTATAAATAAACGTTAAATGTGCAAATATTTTCAACACAATCACACAGTTTCGATAACACGAAAAAAAAATATTTTCTCCCTCTTAGAATTTTGCCGCCTCCTGGAAATTTGCCCCCTGTGGCCCCTAGTGTAAATCCAGGCCTGCCTACAAGTCGATATACTGCCTGCCTACTGGACCAATTTTTGCATGATGTTTAAGAACTCCCCTCATAACGTTTGTCCCATACCTACTAGTTACATGCTGCAGCTATTCATGTATTATGCGATAATGTCTTGCGTTCGAAATTAAAATAACTATCGAAAGATAATTAGGTAAAAATTATAAGACAGAAATGTTTTACTTTAATTTAAATTAAATTATTCAGATGACATCCTGAACACGACAAAAATTTCAAACAAACAACAATTTCTTAAATCGATGCATACTGGATGGTTGTGTTATTTCGAAATTCCTAGAAAACTACTAAACTAACTTTTATGAAAAATAGAACCATTTCGGAAGAACACTAGCTTTCGTAAAAAAATAAATCAGACAAATAGAAAAATGGTTCGGAGCTACGTAGGTAAAAAGTGCTACAACAGAGCGCGCTCAAGGCTACAACCGCTTTAAAAAAGGAGGTTTTGTTGTGTGGTTTCTTTTTTAATCGACAGAGAATTATTTCGGGTTGCTCCTATTTTTGTTTTGGTGAAAATTGGTGCAGTCGTTGATTTGAATGCCGTTTTCGATGATTTATTTTTGTTATACTTAAAAGGGAAAAATAAATAAATTTAAAAAAGTAAGTAACTACCTATACCGACTTCAAAAATTGATCACTGAAAAGCACGAAATAATTTAATATTTCGTGGTTGAGTTCGAGGCCGTTTGGTGCCAAATTAGAAACTACATAGATCTAAATTTCACTAATTTAGACAATTAATTACAAACTTAGATAATATTGAACAAATCTTCTATAGAATCTATTTAATTTTGTAGCCTATTTTGACACCAACCGACTTCAACGATGACTAATATTTAATTGTTTCTTGTTTTCAGTGAAGAGTTTAAAACTTGCAGTTTACTCTGTCTATACCAAGCATAAAGACGAACTTGTATTTATATTATAGCCCATATCGTGCCGTACTGGGGATGACGTTGGATAGAAAACAAATCATCCCAGTCCATTATTGTATCAGATGAAGTTCCCGTAGCGGTAATGGTAAAATTTCTACGGTTGACGTTGACGGTCTGCATTCGATTTTTAGGTTTGTTGTGACCGTAATGATTTTTAACTATCCAATGCAATTTTACAACGATTTAATTCCAGTTTAGCACGCATATATCGCGACATAAAAAATTACAATCTCAAACAAAAATTGCACAAAAGTTACTATAAAATTTTTTATCGGCGATATTTGGTTTTTTTTTCTCTCTTCACGGGTTGCTTTTTACAGCTCCCGAAACCGTGTTACGGTTGCAGGGTACCCACTTTATATTTTCTACGTATCAAATACGGTGTTCAGCTATCAAATAAGATATAGATCAGTGAGATTAGTACTGCGATTTAGGACATACTGCCACTTTAATGAGCCGTATCGTGTTACGGTTGCAGGGTACCCACTTTATATTTTCTACGTATCAAATACGGTGTTCAGCTATCAAATAAGATATAGATCAGTGAGATTAGTACTGCGATTTAGGACATACTGCCACTTTAATGAGCCGTATGTGGACATTCCGTCACCCACATTGAGCCCCCTTTCCCTCTGCAGTTTGCGGAGTGTATATATTTTTTTCTTCACGATTTATCTATGGCTCCCGAAATCGTGTTATCGGGCCCAGGGTACCCAGCAGAAGACCAAGTCTTCTTTTTATAAATAAAAAAGTATTTAAAAGGAAAAAGCTTGTAAGTGTGGTTTGTCGGATTATGTAATGTGTAAGTACTGGATCGAACGCATAGATGTTTCACATAAAAATTAAAACCTACCGTAAGAAGTAGTGAGATCATTTATTTCTAGCGATTTATTCACAAATCACTCCATTATTGGAAAGGTGAAGAAATTCCCTTTTTTTTTATTCTTTAGATAATTTGATAAAATTATCCTACATAGCAGTTTCACATGTCTACTAACATACTCTAACCTTTGAGTTTCAATATCTTGCATCTGTAGTTCATTTCAGCTTATCGAAACCGCTATATAAAACCCGGCCAAGTGCGAGTCGGACTCGCGCACGAAGGGTTTCGTACCATTATCTATATAAAAAAAAAAGTTTGATGTATGGGAGCCGCCCTTAAATATTTATTTTATTTTAATTTAATTATTTATTTTTAAAGTATTTTTAAATATAACTCAATATTCTGTGAATATTTCAAGCGTTCACCTGTTGCCGTTATCAATATCGAGCAAAAACGTGCAAAAAAAATCACGTTTGTTGTATGGGAGCCCCCTTAAATATTTATTTTATTCTGTTTTTTAGTATTTGTTGTTATAGCGGCAACAGAAATACATCATCTGTGAACATTTTTAACTGTCTAACTATCACGGTTCATGAGCTACAGCCTCAGAGTGAAGTAGCAGTAAAGACGCAGCGATAGGTAAATTAAACAACTGTATGTTATATGTTAGGAATGAGGGAGAGGACCGCATCCGATGGTGGATGATAGTTGAGGAGAAGCTGATGTATCAGAGCCGCGATAGTTAGTGCCTAATGAAAGCCATCACGGTTTTTACAGACAAATATTATAGGTAATGGCTTTTTATTGAGAAGGTATAGGTATAGGTATCATAATATTATAAAGTTTTTAAATTTGTAAGTTTGGGTGTAAGGGGTAGGTAACCATCTCTCAAACCACTGAACCGATTTTAAAAATATTTCACGAATAGATAGCTACTATATCCCCAAGTGACATAGGTATGCTATGTTTAAATTTGTCCACGGGCAAAGGCAGTATGTAATAAAATAAATACCAACCAGTAGTAGGTCGAAGTGCTGGGTGTAAATGAGTGTACGAAAGTGGTATAGGTAAAGGTAGGAAGGGAGATTCATCTCTACAACATCTGTATAAAGCAGTAACGCAGCCCACGCACGGCGGCTCTTCTCTGTTCTTTTCACTTCTATCAATGTCTATACTCTCTTTCTTTGGTTCCAAACTTAATATACTTTCAACACTAAATTTTAACTTATTCGTAGAACCTCCTCCGGAAATTGAAGTCATTTTTCACTATTTATAAACTAATTCTTATAGTACACACTCTTGTTTGAAATATTAGAATAATTTTAACTTATCAAAAATAAATTACAGTATACACAATATACCACGACAAAGTCTTCTGAAAAACTAAAGAGGCTGCGTTGAGATAAGTGTTGCGTGCGCGCAGGATAGAGGGCGTGGTTTAAATATAATATCGTTTCCCATTGGTGCAGGCAGGGTAGGCGTGTGTATTTTATCCGTATGTCGTTGCCATTATCGACTGATGTTATAAACAATACCTCACAAATTGTTTACAATAAAGAGCTATTTAATGTAATTTATATGGTTTTGTAAGAACAATAATTTTATTACCAAGAAGTGCCTGTTTACAACATTTAAGTAGGTACAAATTATTTCTTCACTTTCATGGAAGTTCACTTCAGGAAGATATAATTTCAGTAATTCTGAATCAGTGGCTTTAGGTACGTCCTAAGATAACATTGTGACAATTATGTCTGTTTATTGCTCAATGTGTCCGTAGCACCACAGACAGTCGTAGAGCTCGTAGCGCTCGTAGCACCTTAGGATACTGGAAATCTAAGCATAATTATGTACTATATAAAAATTTCCCAAGTTGCGAGTACGACTCGCGGGCTGAGGGTTCCGTACCATTCCGTTTCCAGTCAGAACTTAGAGACAAGATTTTCGTTTAGGTTTTACAGGTTTGTTTCCTATGTGGATACTAGTGTCTACCTGTTTAACGTTTGGTAGTGAAAATTTCAAACATTTAGTTTTGTTCTCATTTAGCAGTAATAATAATATTTATGTATATCTATCCGTAGTTAAATCAAAACCATTGAAGAATTCTTTCAATTTATTGTAAAGTGGCCAATTTTTGTTTTTTTCATGTTTCAATTTTATTCCTTCAATTTATTGTAAACTAAAGGCAAATTTTTGTTCTCCAACTTGTTAATTTATAAGTGTTCAATAATACAATTATAATTTATTGCTTGATTTTTCATGAAAAATAAAATTGACACTTTGGGTTTTAGTTCCATCCCTTACGCATCAAGCATGAAAATATGATAAAAGCAGTGAAAATGCTGTCTCTGCGTAGAGTGCTTGATGTATGGATGGAGCATTGACTGATAGATACGTAAACTTGAAGGCATTGAGAAGAGGTGTGATGAATTTAAAGAGTCTGGATTGTGGTAGATAACCTTGTTGCCTTGGCAGATAGCCCTGGTTGCTGTGCTCTTCAAGAGCGGACCCCGGCCCTTATGCGATGATTGATCAAAATAGTCCAATTTAGAATTATTTAATCCGGCATTCCTATATAACTTATTTCATGTTTGTACCATTATTGTAACCCGTCGTATATCATTGCATTAGCATATTGTATTTGATTAGCCCATCCTCGTATAAATAACATGGTAAAAAACATAGATCACGGAAAAACATATAGCTGTGTCAAAGTCATATATTATAAGTATTTAGAAAATATAGCTATCACATGTGTTATAGATTATAATTTACATTCTTCATAAAAGTTCTGCCGTTTCAAGTTTAGAAACACTTGACGATTGATACATACCAACTGTTTGTTATTTCTCATCGAACAGTCACTATTCGGCGAGTTTCTAATACTTTTAAAACCAACTTCCAATGAAAGGAGGATGTTCTGAATTAATTCTCAGTTACGTAATATTTCAAAAAACAACTTGAAGACCAAGAGCTAGCTGTAATTTAATTATAATCAGTTTTAACCACAACAAAGTTTCGTAACTTTTAATGAATTTTTTTTACGCATGACTCGAATTGGTTCTAAAAATAATTGTTCCCTTACTGTTTTTTTTAATAACATTTCCTTGTTTACTTTACTTTAGTGAAAGGAAATGCTGACAGAGGACGATCTAGGTGTAACTTACATTTATTAAACATATAGAAAATATATTGATCGAAGGCAATATTAAAAATACACACAATCGCCGAGCATGTATAAAAGGTATGTAATGATGAATATAAAAGAAGCGAAAGAGGTATGTAAGGATTAAATTGTAACAAATGGCATTCGATTGTCCCTGTCTACCCCTCTTGGGTTAAAAGGCGTGATGATAGACACTTTACTAGATATTAAGCTTCATATATAGTCATTGTATGGGTGTCAGTCTTCATACTGCCAGAGACTTTGTACACCTTTTAAATCTCCACAATTTATTTTAACATATTGATAATGTTTATACACTATGTTGCAAAAAAAACGAGCACTTAAGAGAACCAATGTTATGTGGCACGGCGGCTTGGAATTACACTATCTAAAGTTTAAAGGATTTGGAAGAGGTTCCAAGAGATTGATTCTCTCTGTAGAAAGCTTGGTTCTGACAGAAAAAGATGTACGGAGCAGAGGGATGATCGATCCCTTGTCAGTCAAGCTCTTAGAAATCGACGAAAATCTTACAATTATCTTAAAAACCACCTACAAGAACCATGACTAAGATTTGTGCAAAATTTGTTACTATTGACAATTGAGGATTGGGGTAGGGGTCTGTTTTCCGATGAGGCCCGTATATGACTACATGGTGAAGACAGACGTCAGAGAGTACTGAGAAGACAAGGTGAACGTTATACCGACGTGTGCTTTGAAGAGGTAACACCATACGGTGGAGGATCCTTAATGTTCTAGGCAGGAATAACTTCTGAAGCTCGTACGGAGTTAGTTTTTTGCCAAATGGGGCACTTCATGCACATCACTATATCTCAGAAATTCTCGTTCCACATGTGCAACCTTGTTGTTATGGGAGACAGGTCCATTTTTATGGATGATAATGCTCGTCCTCATCGTGCCGTTGCAGTATCCGCCTATATGCAGGAGGTTGGGATTCCTCTATTGGATTGACCAGCGAGGAGTCCCGACCTCAACCCTATAGAGGATCTATGGGACGTACTAAAACGCCGGGTTCGAGCTGTAACTCCAGCTCCACAAAATGTCACAGAGTTAAAAACTGTGATTCAGGCTGAATGGGAACTGATACCACAAGATACCATAAGAAACCTGATCGGGGTGATGAGAACACGAATAGCAGCTGTCATAACTGCGAGAGGTGGACATACTCTATATTGATTTTTGAGTAGGTTCATTTAAACAAGATTAATTTAAAAAATAATTTAAGTTTAATTTGTCACTTCATACTCATTAAAATTACTTAATAGACTGGTTTTTCATTTTTTTATTCAATTTATCTCAGATTTCTACTTGTGATGATTAAAAAATTTAGAAATTAGATTATAATATTATGAAACATCATAAACAATAATTATTGAACCATTATTAACTTCAAAATATAATGATAACCAATAAAGTTTTAAGTGCTCGTTTTTTTTGCAACATAGTGTATATACCTATTAGAAATTTCGTGTTTAAGTTACACTTTTGTATATTAGGTGTACATTTATCTTCTAAATCGTTGGTGCTGTAATTAAAGAAATATCTTTTTTTGTATTCTGTAGTAGATTTTGAAGATTCTACTTAATTTTATCATTACTTAGATCTAATAAAAGAATGTAGTAGATTAATATACCTATTTAACTGAAAATCAGAAATGAGATGTTAGAATTTGTGAGATCTGATCTAAACGAGCTTTTTCAGAGAGGCACCTAATTATTTTCAGCAATGAAATTGAGATCTTTGCACAACAGGCACCTCCTACAACTCCAATGTAATCCAAAGAACTAAATTATGGCTTAATCTATACTAACACATCCCTTCGGGAAAATTCTTATTGGATTTTAATTGTATAAAATGTGTCTATCCGTGCCAAGCCGGGGCGCGGGTCGCTAGTCACTAGTATGTATAAACTTAAAAATTGTAAGTAAATTACATGTATGATAGTACAGTAATAAACCGTAGAACAACACTTCACCAAAATCAATATCCGCCTCTTATTTATTGTGATAGTCTGCGAACACCTGCACAATGTACAGGAGCGTTATACAGATTTAGATCTCATTAGAGCATACATCACACGATTTGAACACATACATACGCCTCCATTCGACATTGTTTACTTTTGGAGGTTAAAAATCGATGTGCGCCAAAGATATAATGGCTTTATTGGAAATTTCCTATTTTAAGGCTCAAGCTCAAGAAAGCTTCAATATTATTTCTGAAAGTTTGTATCCGTAATCCGTAACTGCTGAACTGATTTGAATGTCTATCATCAACCGGGGCGGTATAGGGCGGGCAAGAGGGGTCCATTTAAGAGTCTAACTTTCTTTATGTCAATTTATTCCTTCAGTTTTTAAATGAAGGCATGCATTGATTAATAATTATAATATTCTATATTAATCAAAATCGAAGATGATAATATATGCTCTGTATTTCAACATCACGTAGGTAGGTAGATAGTAACAAAATTATTTATCTTTTATAATTTTTAGTTTAAATATTAAGTTTATTAAGACTAAATAAAAAAAATGTAAAATCAGTAATATTTATAAGGAAACATTAATAAATCTACAACTCGAACATCTACGTCGATTGCAAAGCTACTTTTGTACCAATAAATCAATTTAATTCGCGTGTTACACACTGATCGTGCTCGATTTCGAACTAAGCTTATGTGGAAACATACAATAAATATGTCTTATAAAACGTTTTAAAATCTACAGTTGCATGTACGGTGTTCAAAATATTACTAAAATATAGTCTCTTAATACGCCTGCACCTCAGAATCCCGAGCTAGTATCTAACCATCAATATGTGGTCATTCAAGCGTTATTAGTGATTTGATAAACGGAATCTACTTTTTCTAAGACTTGTAGGTAACGCAGTTGCTCCACCACGCGAAAGGCTTCAAGAGCACTTTTATAGTTCTGACAATTGCAGACTATTTATATTGGGTTTAATTGCAAAACAATTGAAACCCGCAGTCGTATAACGGAATTAGCAATTGCGACGGATTGCATAATAGTTCCTGAAAAAACCTAACCTAACCTAACTTAGCGACCCTATCAAACAACTAAAAAATTACATCTATAGTAATATTATAAAGAGGAAAGTATTGTATTTTTGTATGTTTGTATGTTTGTTACGAATAAACTCAAAAACTACTGGACGGATTTTGATCATTTTTTCACCATTGGAATGCTACATTATCCCTGAGTAACATGTGCTATATACCATCACGGCATGACGACGGGAACTGGGTGGGCAGAGGTGAACATGATAAAAGCTATGTATGAAGTGTATGTTTGCCAACATTCTGAAATAGTCACGTACGTCAGCTAGTAATAAATAAAACAGTTTTTAATGACATTGACCCTTTGTTCATACCTGCTAGAAATGGCATTTACTTGCGAGTAACTAGAATACAACTAGGTAAGTGAATTGCTGTCACACGATTGGTTGTTAGTTGCAATTTTTGGCTGATCAGCTTGCCATGAAAAATTTATGTTGATAATGTACCCTAAGCTATGAGAAAATAGATTTATTTGAAATACACTCAACAAGTTTCTCAACTAGTCAAGCTGGTAGATCTACTCAGTTGTCTCGTAAACAATGAGAACGACTTCCCAATCGCAATCAAAACTATTTCGAAACATTTACCGGAAATCAAAGCATCACTCCGAAGATTTATTAAGTCTGTCACTGTTTATACGACACTAAACCCCATTGTAAACGTCTACCGAATTACGCCGGACCACAATTAGGCTATCGAATGGATCGTGAATCGAAATAAGAGGAATAACAAACAACGCAACCCTTCGGGGCCGACGACCGCTTTAAGCGAGATATATGCTGTATTTTGATTGTCAATAAACACTTTATAATAGCTTCCAAAGGTGGAATCGTGGCGCCTTTTCATTACTTTTGCGAGTACAACATGCAATTCTGCAGCAAACCTATATAATATTAAGCTAATGGATTTAAAGCAGATCCCGGCATCGATTGATGTAAACAAAATACGTTTTTTCATATTTATATTGTTTGAATAACCCAACGTCATATGAGGCTAGAACTAACTAAGAAATTAAACAGTAGAATTAAGTTTATATTTCATTGCTGTTTTCTGTAACCTTATCATAAACATTTTGTAGGGAGGGAAGTTTTGTTTGATTTACTTTTTCACAAAAAAAAACTACTACCAGCAATTATATCTATATCTATACTAATATTATAAAGAGGAATGATTTGTATTTTTGTGTGTATGTTTGTAATGAATAAACTAAAAAACTACTGTCCCGATTTCAAAAATTCTTTCACCATTGGAAAGCTACATTCACCCTGAGTGACATAGGCTATATTCTATTTTCAAAAAAATTAGGGATCCTTACTAAAACTCCAATAATGTAACCCAAGGTGTAAAAAAAATACCTAAGAAATTCCTTACATCGCGTGCGCTGTGAAAACTATTGATGATAGTGGTAGTGGTAGTGGTAGAGGGTAGGGGTAGGGGGTAGGAGTAGAAGTAGGGGTACGGGTAGGGGTGGGGGTAGGGGTGGGGGTAGGGGTAGGGATAAGGGTAGGGATAGGGTTAGGGGTAGGGGTAGGTATAATATAGGGTATATTTTATTTTGTTCGTAAATATCCACGGGCGAAGCCGGGGGCGGAATGCTAGTGAGACTATTATAACTACCAAGAGTTAAAAAACTACACTAGACATTAAATGGAAATAGGGTAAATTAATGTAGGGATTAATGGAGGGTAAATTAGGAGGACAAAGCAATAGATTATTAAAAGCTGTATAAAAAATTTTGAAAATTATGAATATTCTGTGCGACATATTTATGTCATGAGCAGAAAAATCTATATAAATTAAAATTAAATGCTGTTTGTTGGTAAGCACAATACTTAAAAACGCCTGTACCGATTTAGCTAAATGTTCGTAATAGTCTGTATAAGGTTTTTAGGGAAAATTCTTTGGGATTTTTGTAAGAACTCAACATAATAGGGGATGAAAGGTAATATGGCCTCCACAGGCGAAGCCAACTCTATGCGCCTAGGTTTTAATAATACGAATATCCGACTGACAATTTTCAGGCGTATGCGTTGCGTCGGAGAAAATGTTGGAATACTCTACCTCAAAAAACCTAATAAAGTAAGGAGACATATCGGAAGAATTTGTACGCCCTCTCTGTACCGAACTCTAATCCCCATATTATCTGAAGAATTTGTTTTTGCTTCTTTAGGCAGGTAGAGAAAAATTTTCGTTACGCATAAGGTGTTATTTTTAAAAAATACAGATGGCGCTCCCATTAACAATACATTTATATTTAGGTATTATTTAATTATGTTAAATAGATAATTTAGTATATTTCATTCTTAATTATAATATACCTAACAAGTTTAACTTCTTACGCGTGTACAACACTTTTCTATTGTTAATTGTACCCATGGTATATATTTGTGGTATAACCAAGGCTACAAAAATATGCAATGTACTAGATTTCCCAAGCAAGTTCAAGTGACATAAGCCCAACTCCGCCGGAGGTTAACCCGCTCAGAGCTGCTGGTATCAATAAACGTGTATCTTGATAATTTATTCAAATCGTTGCTTTATATTGGGTGTCGGTGGAGTCCAATAAATATTAAATATCGATGCCGTTAAAAATATCCTCTTACAGTTTACGAGAGCGGCCTGGAGACATGTTTACGTTTATCTTGAAGTAATCAATTGCAGGTTTTTAACTCAAACTTTACTGTTGAGACGAGTATCTCGTGAGACGCGGGAATGCATCGCAAATTAGCCAATAATTCTTACAATTAGCATTTTGGGAATTTATTAGTAATGATGATAAAAAATAACTTCAAGGTTTTGTATTATTATCTGGTGTGTATGCATGCAAACAAGTGGTAGAGACACATCACTACACATTTAAAACAAAGTATATGTGACCTTTTCACGCAAAAACTACTGAACGAATTTTGTTGCGGTTTTTACTATAAGATAAGTTGATTCACCGGGAAGGTTTACCAGTATTAAACATGGACCTATCATGTTTAGGAACTGAGCATTAACAGTACAAGTGAATGAAGTCGGGAAAAAGTTAGCCCCAGCAGGTTTTCATGGCGTATGGGTATGCTGTCTAATCTGTCAGAGATATAACAAAATGATGTAGGAAAGAATTGTGTAGAATAAAATGATCTACAAAAAAGTCCGCAGTAGCATATATCTCTCTCTAATAGATAAGTAGTTATTAAGCGCATTTACGTAGGTATTCAAATTGTTGTAAACACATATCGTACCCGTGCAAAGCCAGGGGGTGGGGTCGCTAGTTGATTTCTAAAACAAACTTATAGAGATTCATTTAAAAAAAAATTAAATTTGGCACTTTTAGTATTGATATTTCTCATAAAAAGCTATAATTAATAATATTATAACGCTTGCAAATTACTTAGAAATAAATCTTATATATTAAATATAAAATTATGGTATCTGTTTGTGCCTTATAGACTCAAAAACTACTAGACCGGTTTTGTTACTGTTTGCGCGAGTAGATAGACTGATTCAGAAGGAAGGTTTATGTGTCTAACTAATAATCACGCTACGTCTTTTGAGAGCTGAGCAGTAACCAATAATGAAAAAATTTCTTATTCGACAGAGAAGTGAAATTAAAATTCCACGGGCGAAGCAGGAGCGGGTCGGTAGAATATACTACATATATTATTGAAAATGATTTGGTTGTGAAGTAAAAGTTTCAAGTCGATAATTTGAAGTTACACAATTATGTCTAAACAGGCAGAACCATCGCAATAAATCCCTTAAAGAGACGCCCACGATATTCAAACGAGTATTAAATATTAATTGTAGGCGCGATATGATCATGGGTACTACCATACATAACTGTTAATAAAGTGTATTGTTGACATGAATTATCCTCATAATTCTAGCGGACTGGGATGTAAGAAATCCAATTCTGACACAATATGAAGACAAAACATGAAGTTTACTCTTGACTTCAATTTCAATTTTAAATCCCAAAATCCTGAATTTAATTTCGTTGCGATGCTGACAACAGTGACAGTTTTATTGAAATTAAGTAGCAAATTAGACAACATTTTCAAACACAATTCGATTTCAATAAAATTGTCGTTGCTGAAATAAAACTTAAAGAGTTAAACCTCGAGTTCCAAGTTTCAGTGTGAAAATTTGTCAAGAAATTCTAATTATAATTTTTTCCGAATTGAAGATTTCAGTTACATAATTTGAGTTCAATTTAATTTAATTAGCATCATATCCAAATACAATAATAATTATTACTTCCAGTCCGAGTAGTGGAGACCGTAATGTCGCTGGAGGACATGCTTTATATCGACACACAACCTCGTGACCAATAAAAATAATAAATAACAGCAGATCGTGTGAGCAAAGAGCCAGCCAGTTTATACATTCATATACTTAATACAAAATAAATACACCTCGATAACCGTATATCACGTTTATTAGTTCCGATAAATAACGCACCAATGTGATCTATTCTAATACTTTATATTAATATTAAAATTAGCTGCGAGCTGCGTCCCTCGCGTGTGGCATCTCATCAAATATTTAAACTGCCTCTTAATAACCAATAACATTTCCATAATCGAATTTTCGATAACTTTTCTAAGATTTGATTATAATCTCTCATTTAGAACAAAAAATAAATACCTACTGCATTCCGTTTACATTTTAAAATGCCATAATGAATTAGGTTTTTTATGTAATTATGACTTAGTTAGAAATAATGTCTAATTTTAATCATTCAGCTTTTTAGGGTTCAACAGTCAAATCGCGAACATTATAAGTTCCTCATACCCGTCTGTCTATTCCGCAAAGACCCGGTATAATACAAATCTCCATAGATTCTATGTCTAAATGAATAGTTATCTAAATGCCTATGCGTATTTGGTCAATTTTCTTTTTCTTTTTTGACTGGTTGCCTTACAGCCCCCGAAAGCGTATTACGCGGTCCCAGGACACCCAGCTGAAGACCAAGTCTCCCTCTTTTAGTGGCCAGTTCTGTTGAAGTATATTTAGATGGAAAAGCTTTAATTAAGGGGCCGCCTTATGATTTTTGTCCCATACAAAAACGGACTTCGGCAACTCAAGTATATTGTACAAAACTTATTAAAAATAGCAAGTTCTAGTTAATGGATCTTCAATGTATATGAAATTATATTTATACTAAATGTATAAAATATTTAAATATCAGCTACACCTAGGTTTTATGAAGCCCTGAAAGTCAACAATTTTACGCATATTTTTAACCAACTTTCCGACTCGAGTTCTCTTAATACATTTACTAATGTGTTTGTTTTTTACATTTTGAATAAAGATAATTTCACATACTTTATGGATCCATTAACTAGAACTTGCTATTTCTAATATTTTTTGTACAATACTTGAGTTGCTGAGTCTGCTTTGTGCATTATCGCAAGATAGGTTTTGTTGAGAAGTCCTACTTCCTCATGTTTCTGGTACGTAAATCTTGGTCTATCTTATCTTATCAAATCAAATCAAATCAAATCAAATATCTTTATTTGCCAGCTCAGTCATATGAACACAAACCCATATGGGTGCACAAATATTAAACAATAGCGAAGATTGTAAGTGAAGTTACAATCCAATATTTAAACATAGTTAATACAGAAAAGAGAAAAACCAACACTTGACACAACAAATCAAACAAATGTCGAGTTATTATGTAGCAAATAATTACAATAATTCAAATAATGTCAAGTTTCAATTCAAAAATATCAATAGTCAAACAAATAATCAATAAACACTGTCAAATAATTTAAATATAGTCAAAAAAGAGAACAATAAGACAATTACAATAGACACAATTCCACATAATATAAAAAATAAAAATAAAAAATAAGGTCATATACCTAAGTCATTCCCAGATACTCGTCAATAGTGTAGAACTGCTTTTCCAACAGCCATTTATGCAGTACCTTTTTAAATGTAATTAATGGTAAATCTTTAATATTTGCAGGAAGTTTATATATATATTAAAATAGACATACAGTAAG
This sequence comes from Nemapogon koenigi, assembly GCA_963924495.1. Taxonomy (NCBI): domain Eukaryota; kingdom Metazoa; phylum Arthropoda; class Insecta; order Lepidoptera; family Tineidae; genus Nemapogon; species Nemapogon koenigi. Next base: position 7,465,510 of record OZ004645.1, read on the forward strand.
CATTACTTTTAAATATATTAAGTCTGATTTTTGGTAGACACAATGTATTTTTGTGTCTAGTAGCCTTTTTAAGAACCTGTTCATGGGTTTTATAATAATTGTCATGTACCTTTACAAACATGCAAATTTGCTTAATGTACATTGATGGCAGGGTTAACACCTCTAGTTTTCTAAATAGTGGTTTGCAGCTTTCATAGAAGGGAAGGCCACACATTGCTCTAATACATTTTTTTTGTAGTTTAAAGACTTTAGCTACTTCAACTGAGTTTCCCCATAATATCAGACCATAATTAAGTACTGATGACACATATCCATAGTAGGCAGAGGTGCAGCCTCTAAGGAAGCCACCTGTCTTACTCGCCGTAATGCATAAACAAATCTATCCAATTTTGAGCAAACTTTATGAATATGTTCTTTCCAATTTAAATGCGTATCCAACGTTATCCCTAAGCATTTGTTCGTGTCTACTTGTTCTATGTTTGTGTTTTGGTGTCGTATGGTTAGACCTATATGTTTTGATTGATAGGTTCTGAATACAGTAATTTTAGTTTTTTGAACATTAATTTTTAAATTATTAGAATTAAGCCATGTAATAATTTTGTCAATAGTAGTATTAATGTCAGTTTCTAATTTGTTAATGTCATTTTCCTTTATCAATATTGTAATATCGTCAGCAAACAATATACACTGGTGAGGTACAATATTAGGAAGATCATTAATATAGAGCAAAAACAACAGAGGCCCCAGTATACTCCCCTGTGGTACACCACTATTGTTTTGCCTTTGTTCAGACCGAAACATTTTTTGTTTGTTATTTACTACTTTATTAATTTCTGTGCATTGATTTATATCCTTCAGATAGCTTCTTAGCCAATCACAAGCAACTCCCCTTACACCATATTTCTCAACTTTATGCAACAGCTTCTCGTGATGAACGAAGTCAAATGCTTTGCTCATGTCAAGAAATATTGCAGTCAAGGGTATACCATTATTTAAGCTCTCTGTCACTGTTTTTACTAAATTGAAACAGGCCAGTGTGGTAGAGCTATGTTGCCTAAATCCAAATTGTTCAGCTTTTAATATTTTGTTTTGTTCAATAAAACTACACAACCTGTTATACATAGCCCTTTCAAAGATTTTTGATAATATTGGTATCAATGTTATGGGTCTATAGTTTCCTAAGTTAGTTCTATCTCCATTTTTGTACAATGGCTTTACTATAGAATATTTTAGTTTAGCTGGAAACACCCCTTGCTCAAATGATAAATTTATTAAGTGACTAAGTATGTTCATTAAGTAAGGTGAACATATTTTTAGGATACTAGTACTCAATCCATCATATCCTACGGAATTGCTGTTTTTTAATGATATAATTATTCTATATATTTCATGTGGATCTGTTGGTAATAGGAAAAAAACTATCCGCAGTGGAAGCCAATGTAGTATCTCTATAGCTTACGACACCGCCTGCATCATCAGTAATGTCCACAAAGTAGTCATTTATTAAATTAGAAATTGCATTAGGTTCAGTGTATACCGTATCATCTTTTACAATTCTATTTATTTGTGTTTTGGAATTTGTTTGCCGTATGGTATTTTTTATAACATTCCAACTAGCCCGACATTTGTTGGAGTCTCTCATTATATATTTATTATTGTAAATTGTTTGTGCTGTATGTATACATCTTCTTAGTATTTTATTATATTTGCAATATTTTATTTTATTTTGTATTTTACTACCATTTGACTTAACATATCGGAGATATAAACATCTTTTAATTTTACATGACCTTTGTTTTTTTACTTATCCTTGGTTATCTTATCGATTTTAATAGTAGTCCATCTTGCTCACATATTTATAAAGAGACATGGACAAAATAAGTCGCGCGTAAAACTGAGTTCGTTGCGCTGTGATGCGTCGACTTAATTATAATATTTGGCGAGATATGCTCCTAAAATTGTTAACAATGTACCCTAATCCTCATTTTTAAACAACGTGAATAAAAATTCTAAAAAAGAATCATGATAATTATGATGAATATTATTTTGAGTTTTTAAGTATCAATATTAGGATGCAATATATAAATAATAATTAGTCACTGTTTATTTAATTCGTTGATGCAGAAAGAGAGCATGATCGATCAAAGTTTATAAATCGAGTTTTTTCGTCGTCGTATTGTCATCACTATCGATCCAATTTCAATTAATTTGACAGTACCGTGTTTGGTTGTCATCAATTCACATGATACCCAAGAAACTCGTGCTAGCATCTAAAGCTATTCTTAGCTGCCAGGCACTATATACAGGTCATTAAAAAAGCGATAATCAACATTGAAAAAACATAAGTAACAATTTTAAATAAAAAGTGATAAGCAAAAGTAAGTGCACAACAAAATAAGGAGCATATAAAGGGTTAAGCGTTTGTAAATCACAATAAAAGTCCCGAGAGACGCCTGGCCATGATGGTAGAGGCAACGGGGAGACGAATTATGATTGCCACAGGGCCTGACCGTAAACCACGGGGAATGGGGGGGTTAAAGAGGTAAGGGAATGTCGGTGAGGTGCCGGCGCGCGCGCAACAAGCGATAAAGCAGAGCGCCACGGGGCTCCCGACCTCCTACACAGTCGCGACGATGGGAAAACATGGATATACCTTATAGAAATTAATTAAGACGAGGAACGACTAAGAAATTTCTAATCGTAAGCCACGCCTTAATTTCGTGGTTCGGGCGCATGATTGGTTCGGGCGCAACGATCACGTCATGCAAGACAACGACGGCGCTTCGTCCGTTCTTGCTGCAGAAGTGAGAAGGGCATTAATGTATCGCCTCTCGGAATAAATGATTTTTTTTTTAAAACGATCACGTGCAGGGAAACAACTTCTTAATCAATACTAGGTACTGAAATTACCTACAGATTCGTATAAAATTTAAACGTAAATCCCTTCAGAGTATGGTCGTATGACTAAAAAGGTGTTTTTGAAGAGGTGATTTCAAAAAATTAAGTTATCGAGAAAATTTTCACCAATCATGTTTTCATCCTACACAATACTATATAAAATCCTCTAGTTTTCGATGCTCAAATTGTATGTTCATAGCATTCGTAAAATTCGGGAATTTCAGTTCAGAAATCAACCGAAATTATTCGTTCCTCCCCTTAATTTAGCTTTTTCATTATCAATCATAATCATTACGGTCTTCATATCGTGCAACATGGTCAGACATTTGTAACAGTGTCCACATTAAGCCAGTTAACAACTGTTTAATATCGGAGCTGGCTAATTGTTGACTGCGTTTGAGAGGTGGCAAGTCTGTCACTGTACTTATTAGGAAATTAGGAATACTGCTAGTGTCTCTATGGTTTTCAAAAGCGCGAATTCGGTGATGTCTGAAGTCGATTGGTGCTTAGCATGTTTAGTTCGAATTTTCTTATTCATCTTTCTGTAAAGTCAGTATTAGAAAATAACTGGTACTTACCAAAAAAGACACATGTCCATATTATCAGTATCTCGCCCACATCCCTCAGTGTAAATAATAATTAATTTTATTGTAAATGCTTATATTTTATTGCGGGATTTGTCAACAGACTGAACACAGTACTTTATAGTGAACTGGAAAATATTTATTGTTAGTTCGTTAATACTCGTACTAAGTGCATAGTGGATCATTTTACATTAAATCTATTTATTCGTTGTCGTAGTTAAAATTTAAAACTTTACTCAATTTTCTAAATATATAAAACCGCCGTGTCGCTGACTGACTGACAGTTTAATAAACCACTGAAGATATAAATATGACAATTGGAAGGTATATTCCTTAGGGGGTGTAGAGGTGCACTAAGAAAGGATTTTTCGAAAATCAACCCCTAAGGCGTATTTACATAAATTACGTCACTATTCTACTATTCTATTCTATTCTATTACTTCTAGTTTAATTATATATTCTTAATATTGTCTGGTGATATACCTATTCAGAGTCGGTTAGTGTCTGAAATTATTCTAGAGTCTGTTTGTAAAGGGAACTTTATGATTTTAATGGAAAATGTATTCGTATTTTCTTTGTGTCGTTTAGATTTTGTTTAAAATTTACTGTAAAGCTCTCAATTTCATGAAGGTTATTTTTCCAAAGGCACACCTTACTAATAAATGGAAGTGACGGTTAATTTCGTTGTCTTGACTCTAGTTAAACCGCCTATGTTTTGTGCGAATACTTGTACATCATAAAAATATCCTACAACACATAATCGAAACACAATAAATTATGCAAATGAATAGAAATCGTTTTATTTATGATCGATAGTAAATACTAATAACTTGTCAGATGCTCCAATGATAACTTTACGATCATGTAGCCACCTCCCAAGTGGCTTAAACATATGAAGAAGAACCTATTGATTGACACATACATACTGGGTACAAAATCTATTTGAATAATACTATTAAAGTACTGGTTCTCTATGGCACTGTGAATTTATCTGGACCCCTTAATTCAGTGTGATAATATATAATGGATGTTAGAGGTCTGAGAATATAAGGTGGAAAGTTACCTGGAGGGAAACATAGCATAATTCAAGTGACTAAAAATAAGATTTAAAAAAAAAATTAAAACATGAGGTTAGAATCTAACCAACAAAAAAACGAAACAAAAATACATTCTATATTTTTTGCCATCTATATAGGATCAATTTTAAATTTAATTAAAAAACGCTATCTTCAATATTAAAGGTAGGTTTCCTATGGAGTCTTTCTATATTTCCACCTTTTCGACATAAAAAATTAACACTATTTCGAAGTGCGTGCAAAATTTTCTAGTCAGGCTACCTGCAAGTCCTGAAAGTGAATTGTAAAGTAAAGTTCCCTTGAGTTCGTTTCACAATATTTCAAACTTTGCTAAACAAACTCCGCCCCCGGCTTCGCACGGACACTATTTGAATATACCTACACAAATACGCTTATAACCACTTATATATTAGAGATATATAAAAATATCCTAATCACAGTCAGCGGCATTATCTTGGCTACCGATGGCATATTGATACTATAACGTCTACAACACTTGACATTGGCAAATCATTGATTACCATTGGTGGAACCACAATAAAAGAAGAAGAAGAATAGTGAAAACCGCAAATACGTTCAGTAGTTTTTGTGTAAAAAAAGGCAGACAAACAGACGCGGCGGGAGACATTGTTTTATAATATGTAGTGATGTCTGATGCGTATTTTAAAAGCATTGTATCTTTAATACAATACAAATTTTCAGTGCCCATAGGCAGTAATACATTCTCACATAAAACCTAATCGCTTATTTACGACATGGAAGGAAATCGCATCAGCCAATTCAATCTCTTTTAAAGAGTATGCCACTATAAACCTTTACCCTTTGACCTATTTGATGAGTTGCAATCTTGTCTGTCGTGACAATAAAACACATTGCTATTTAGTATTTCTGATATATAATTTAATTAATTACATAAACCTATAGTATTTAATTTAACAAAAAAGGGGTAGACAGAGAGTATGGAGCGCCACTTATCTCGATCTTTGTATACTTACTTCTCAAGAGAATACTTCATCCATACCCATACCCATACATCGTTTCATAGATACACGTCTATTTTTAGTGCTACGTATTTGACCTTTTTTAAGGACATCAGATATTTGATCAATGAAAGTTCGTCTTAGTCGTTTTAATTAAGTTTAAAAAATAATAATTTGTTTCTAGTAGCGTTTCTAGATAACGATTTACATATTTTTTTTAAGATTCCTAAGAATTTAACATGTATTGTATGATTAAATAACTCAGATAAAATCAACTGCCCTTTAAATGTCATCTTATAATTATATAAAATGGATATTGATATATCTGTCTGTATGTGCCTTATAGGCTCAAAAACTACTGGACCGATTTTAATACGGTTTATGTACATGGAAGGTTTATGTGTATAAAACGTCTACGCTCATGCTACGTCTTTTGGGAAAGGAGCAGTTCCCAATAATGGCAATGTTCCTTATTCGGCGAATCACAGGTGAGCATGTGATATTTAAATTCCACGGTCGAAAATATCGGTTTAGCCGTGAAATCGGAACAGACAGACAGAGTTACTTTCGCATTTATAATATTAGTATGGATTTGGATATGGATATGGAAAGAGTGAATTTTTTTCTCAATTCTATATCCACAAAATCTAGTAAATAATAAACAAATACATAATACACAATATATTTTTACATGGGATGAGCAGTATTGCAAAATAGTATGGGCGAACGATGCCCTGGGCTTTTAAATATACTGATACACGTACATGATTATTTTGGCCCCAAACTAAGGTACCTACTAGGTTATTTAAACTATTTTGCTCAACATGGGATTCAAACCCGGAATCGTGTAGCTTGCCAAACCAGTAATCATGTGGTTTGTTTTGCGTCCACCAACAAAAGTTAAAGGAGACTTCTTATTTCTAAGATATTAGAAGAAACAACCCCAACCCCAACTAATGGATTGTCTTTTTGTGGACGAATTGACAAACATAGGCCATTTAGGGGACTGGACTGCTAAGGATTTAAATTATTTAACGGTATTCAGGTGTTTTAAAGTTTAAAAATGTAAAGCAGAAATTCCTCTATACCTATAACACAGAAATGTGACACTATTATCCCTAATATTCAATGTAATAAAAATTAAACCGACTATTATATTTTGTAAAGTATATATCGACATAGGCAAGTGTTTTGTTTAAGTTGTCAGTAGCAAACATGTGTTGCGATTAAAACCACGGTGGTCGACTTAAGTACCACGGCAACGCTCAAGACTCGAGTGCACCAAGTTTACTTTAAACTGTGATTAACTAAACAGTTAGAATAGTCAAAGTTAAAAAGTTAACTTAAATTATGTGTGTTAATGAAGTATAAAAAGTGTTTGTTTGTTTGTAGGTACTTCTTTCATGTGAAACAAAACAAATCACGTGATTCTTGCATTTAGATAGTGACGTAGGTACGCTACTTTTTATCTCCAATTTTTTTCGGAATCAAATATTGTAACATTTAAAAAAAGTTCACAAAGATGGCACAGAAAGCTAGTAAGCAATAAATTTTTGGGTAATTATTATTAATATTAAAATGGAATTTCAGTTTAATTAAATAAAATTAATTTATAATGAAATTAAAATGTATAACAGAGCTAAAAGTACATATTTTCTCATCTTATATACCTACATTAGAGTTATGACATTTTCTTATTTATGAAATTCAAAATTTTCCACCAAGACTAAGAAAAGTGTCGCTTCTAGAGAATCTGATTAATGTCATGGATGACCTCTTTTTATATTCCCACTAGTGAATAGTTCCGTTGAGGTATTTTAACATGGGAAAGCCGCTTAGTACAGACGGTCACACATTTTGGTACAACGCTGAGTGCCACAACGCCATTGCCATTAGACTAAGCCACGACCGCTCTTCAATCAAATATTCGATTCGAACAATAATAGAACGTTCACATGACCAACGGGCTGGCTCTTAATACGGTCAAAGAATAAGCATTGCCATCCAACGAGGTAATGCAGCCAGTCTGTTGGGTACTCTCCCAGTAGATAGCGATTTAATGAATTTTTTTATTTGTAATTTTATTTTATTTTTGTAATATAGAATACCTATGTAAATACTATATGTTAAGAAAATTCAGTAAAAAATTATTAGTAATATTCGAAGTTTGAAATCTAATTAGGTACTTGAACGTCGTAACAGACTGTTTTAGTTAACCGTAAGTGGTGGAACCTACCCATTCTCAATAAAATAATGTTACAACAAGAGTGTTGACAGAACGAGTACAGCACGCCTCATTACCGGCGCATATAAACAAAACCAAACGTTTCCCTTGCAACGGAATATGGTAAATAATCACTTGTGGCATTTAATATCTTACGTGCAAGTAATAAAACACAATTTTAAACGTATTTTTGTATTCAAGAACAAGTCTAAAGTTTACAATGAGATCTTTGAAGTTAAGATTCAGCTATTATTAGGTGTTGGCATTAATATTTGACAGTTTGAAAACGTTCGTATTATATTGTAGGAGCAATCTGGCTTCCTGTTTTTGTTATAAACATTAAACTAAATATATAGAAAACATAACAAATTCAACGGTATATCGATACATATTATTGAAAAGCGGGCGAAATGTGAAAAATAATAAAAAGTTTCTCATTAATTATTATAAAATTAAAACTAATAAATCATTGGCCTAGGTCTCATTCCTCTCTTTTAATCAACCTACTCTAAACAACTATTACTACTTATAATAAATACTTATTAAATATGTGTACCCTATTTCATCTAGAAGTTTCCATGTCTTCTGCTCCATTTAACATATCCTTCACAGAGCTGAAGAAGTGCTGCAAAGAGTTTTTCAGGAGGAATATTTATGTCAGCATCTCTCTTTCTGGTCGACCTGTTATCCCTTTTTCGTCTTCCGTATGACGCAAATTGTGGCTTGGGTCTTTTCTTTATTCCTGAACTTACGAAGAAAGTCGGCTGAGGGACGGCTGGGGGCGATATATTCTGTTTTGATCTCACTGCTTGAACAATAAGGCACAGTAAGTACCCACCAAAGGCAAGGAAAGCGAGTGTTGTCACTGACATCGAAAATATGCTGCTAATCTTGGTATGGCCATCCTTTTTTTGAACATCATCTGAGTAATCAGTTCTTTTTATGGGAGGAGCTTGAATTGGCAAGGCTTGAGCACCAAATCTTTGGAGATATGTCGGTTCAGGCAATGTGGTGTTATCATGTTTCAACGTAACCAGCTCTTGAAGAGAATTCCTCAAACGAACCAGTTTATCCAATGGCAATTCGTTAAGGAATTCCAGGTCTTGAGGAGTAATTTCTGAAGATACCCGAATAAGGAGTGCTAGTATAAGAAAAACTGTGAACATTTCGACACCCGTTTGTTCTGTTCCAAGGCAAGAGGATAAATGAATTGCTGTGACGAGAAATTATTTTGGTCTGCTGAGCACAACAGATTAGAGTAAGTAGCGGTTGTGACAATGGGGTCACACAACGAATCATCTTAGTATTTACACAGATTTTATCTGGATATTAAGGACAGTGCGAGAGCAATATTATCTACATATTCCTCAAACCCAGAAATAACTTTATTTATTGAGTTACGTTAAGGTATGGCCTGGGCTATCGCTGGGTATACGCAATGGGTACCCTGGGCTGGCCGCAGGTAATAAATATGGTTCTTAAGAGCTTACTGGTAGTTTTTTAGATAATGTTATATACTTTGTTATATTCACAGAATACCCTGTGTTTAGGAATTTAATGCCTCGGCGCTCTTGCGGAATAAGGCGCAAGCGTTTAGTGTAACAAACGAACCGAAGCGTCATCTAACATCTTCAGAAGCGGAACCCCATTGTAGTTCAAGTTACAATCTCAAGATGGCAGCACGTCCTAACTTTGAAATTGTTTTAATTTTACTCTTATTCTCTCAGTCAGTGTTATGTGCAGAAAAATCTAGTAAAACTGTTAATGATGGATTAATTGATACATTGACGACAGGGGTGAAATTTGCGAAGGATTTCTTAGGTGAATATATTTTAAACATTTACACTTTTATTGGAAAGCAAGCAAGCAGTGTTTCGACTCTTGTTGCAACCACTGCGCGAATAATGAAAGATATGTTTAAGATATGATATATATTGATTTTCACACTTTCAAGTGAAGTGTGGAAACATTTACACGTCGTCGTCGTAAAGTTGGCTAAGTACCTAATGTTAAACCTTAAAATCTCACCAAATACATTAAATTGTAGATAAACATAAAATTTTACTTTTTTACTTACGGCTTCAGGTTTATGTTCTGTTCATGTATTAAATTAAAGACTTTTGACAATACCTAATTAATATTTTCATACTTACATTATCACCTTGATCTCCAAAACATCGATTTTGGGTACTTACAAAAACTAGCAAGTTACTCAATATTAAAAAAAATTGTCAATAAGGAAAATTCGTAGATATTGTTAAAACTATTTGACTAAAAGTGTGTTGAAGAAAAATTGGCATTGAATTGACATGTAAAATTTCAGGTTCAGAATCAGTCGCCTTAAAAGTGGCAGAATTCGTTGTGCGGGCCTTTCAACCAAGAAAACGTCCAACCCACCCTCCATACGACGATTATGACGAAAGTACTCAGAACAATGACAAGTATTTCCAAAACGACAAAGACAGCGATTACGAAGAAGACCGTCATACTGAGAATCAAGCGGTTGATCCGTTGCGACATCTCGTACGATTGTTTGGGTTGCAGACTCCTCAGATGAGCGCAGTCGCCGTTAATGCTCTACTTTTTGTAGCGCAAATGGTATGATAATTCTATTAAATTTTTCATTAAAGTTATTTTTAAACATCTGTTCTACCCTACCATATTGTATAAATTATTTTAATTCACCTTTCATTGTTTAAAAATATTTTCGTGGCAGCTGGAAATGAATACTTGACGCTAAGTTTCCCATAGGAGAATAAAGAACCACTGTCCTCCTTACATAAATTCAAATTCAAATTCAAAGATCATTTATTTCTTAGGTATACAAGATACACTTGAAATCGTCAATTTTATACACTTCTCTCTACAAACCTAATTAAAGAAAATACATTTTTACAGCAATTTAAAAATACAATAAATACAAATCAAATGTCAAATAAAATTAATATACATGTCAGAAATTCAATAAAGAATATACAATTACAATCTAAGTACATTAGTGATTAGTCAATTAAAATCAATTTATATAATTTAATTGTTGTTATGCCCATGGATGCTTATCATCCAAGTATTCTGATATACTGTAGTATGCTTTTTTCATTAATTTAAGTTTAATTGTATTTTTGAAATTAGAGAAAGAAAGATCTTGTATATGAGAGGGTACCTTATTGTAAAAATGCACACATAGCCCCTTGAATGATTGATTTATTTTGTGGAGTCGACTCACACAATTGACAAGTTTATCCTTGTTTCTTGTGTTGATACTGTGTATGTCTCTATTTCTCTTAAAAACATCGATGTTCTTTTTAACGTAAATAACATTTTCTAATATGTATTGTGAAGGAAAGGTGAGAATGCCATAGTCCTTAAACTTATACTATACTATATATTATACTAAACAAAATAATAATAATATGAATGAAACTGATGAAGTTACAAAATCTATCTATCTATCTATCTATCATCACGCCTTTCATCCCAAGAGGGGTAGGCAGAGACAATCGAATGCCATTTGTTACGATCCTGACATATCTCTTTTGCTTCTTTTATATTCATCTTACCTTTCATACATGCTCGGCGATTGTGTGTACTTTTAATATTTCCTTCGATCAACATATTTTTTATATGTTCAATAAAAGTACATCTAGGTCGTCCTCTGCTAGCATTTCCTTTCACTTCAGCCATATAAACCTTTTTAGTCAATCTTTCATCCTTCATTCTTTCAACGTGTCCAAACCAGCGTAAACTACTTTTCTTCATTTTTGTCACAACATCATCTTTTACTCCGCATTCTTCTCTAATGACATCGTTCCGGATGCGGTCAATACGCTTTATATCACACATTCTACGTAAAGACCGCATTTCCACTGCATTTATTTTACTTTCATGCCTCTTATTCCATACCCAAGTCTCGCTTCCATAAGTAAGTGATGGAACTAAAACAGCATTATGTATGTTCATTTTACTTTTAGTTGTAAGTTGTGTATTTCTGCATACATTGTTTAGTCCACCAAATACCTTGCTTCCCGCTTTCACTCTCCTTTCAATTTCTTTGTCTATCTTTCCACTTCTTGTAACCATACTACCTAAATAAACAAATTCATTCACTTGCTCTAACTTACATCCTTTCACACAAATCTTACACTCCGTCCTTTCATCTTCCTTTTCAAATACTAACACTTTTGATTTCGAAATATTAATTTTCATGAATTTCTTCTCACATTCCTCATTCAAAATTGCAACTAGGTTTTGCAGCTCTTGCTCCGAAGATGCAATTAATACCGCATCATCGGCATATAAAAGACAGCAAAGTCTAGTAGGACCCATTTCTATCCCTAAGGAACATTGTTGTAATTTGGTCAAACAACTATCGAAATACAGATTGAATAGACAAGGTGACATTACACAGCCATGTTTAACACCACAATGTATATTAAACGGGGTTGAGCACTGTCCACCCACTCTAACAACGGCAGTACAGCCATCATATAATGATTGTACTGCCCTTATGAGTTTTTTATTCACTCCGTATCTCGCTAGTGTTGACCATAATTCCGTTCTGCATAGGTTGTCATATGCTTTTTCTAGATCAATGAAAACACTGTAAACTTTTTGATTTTTTGCCAAATGTTTTTCAACAATGTTTCTTAAGGTAAAAATTTGGTCAACACAACTCTTACCTTTCATAAATCCCGCTTGAGCATCCCACATCTTATTTTCTGTCACCTTTTGCACCTTTTCAATTATTATTCTTCCATACATTTTTCCAACCAAGCTGATAAGGCTGATGGCGCGATAATTATTGCAATCAAGCTGTGAACCCTTTCCTTTAAACACTGGAACTATTATGGCTTGACACCAGTCTCCTGGTACTCGTCCGTCGCTCCAGCATTTATTGAAGAGAGCACACAGTGTGTTACATATTATCGCTCCTCCATGTTTTATCATCTCGGAGGAAATCCTGTCTTTCCCTGCCGCTTTTCCGTTCTTCAATCTTCTGATGGCTGACACAACATCATCCTCCGTGATAATGTCATCGATAATTTCCGAGTCCTCATAGTCCTCACTATCAGCATCCGAAGGATGTGTTTGTTGTCCATCAGAGTTTCCATATAATCTTTCATAAAACTCTTTCATTCTTTCTAATACTTCTCCATTCAATGTCATTAACCGTCCATCCTCTGCTTTAATCATTTGTACATTAGAAGTCCTCAATACTCCTCGAGATTTTCTCACTAAATTCCAAAAAATTTTGACGTTCTCTTGGAAAAATCTTGAGAACTTCTTCTCTTCATTCATCTTTTCTTTCATCTTACTTTCTTTAATTATCTCTTTTACTCTCTTCTTGCATTCTCTATATTTATTCTTTATTCTCTCTTCAAGTTCTGTATTCTTTCCCGTTACTGCCAAAATATCTAAATATGCATTCTTCTTCATTTGTACAGCCACCCTTACTTCATTATTCCACCACGGATCCCCTCTCATACCATCAACCTTCACAACTCCACAAGTAGTTTGTGCTGCTTTGACAATTCCATGCTTAATCTTCTTCCACATTTCATCTATACTGTCATCCTGCTCAATGGCATCTAGTTTCTCTTGTACTTTCCTTACATATTGTCCTCTAACATCTTCCTCTTCCAACTTTTCTACTTTTATTCTTTCGGCTTTTGGAGGCGACACAGGGGTACGTTGGCGCCAGCCTTGAAACAGACCTGAAGTCATTACCAAATAATGGTCCGTTTCAATACCGGTACCTCTGTACACCCTCGTGATTTTTGTCGCACTCTTTAGCCTATCGTCAATCAAAAACAAATCTATTATGCTTCTTTCAATTCCTCGATGCCATGTATAGAGATGAATATCCTTGAGATCAAACATAGTATTCGAGACAAACATATTCATCTCTAAACATAGATCAAGGATCTCTAGTCCACTACTATTCATTCTCGGGTCCCCAAATTTTCCTAGAGTGGACTCAAGCCCGTCTCTTCGGGTCCCCACCCATCCATTCAAGTCACCTATCATCATTAATCTTTCATTTAGTTGCCTCTGAGCTAGGATGTTTCTTACATCAACCCAGAAGTCCTCTATTTCTCTCAGTTTGTTGGTGGCACAAACTGGAGCATATCCAATAACTATTAAAATTCTTGTTAGTCCCACCTTCAAACGGAGAGAGAGTAATCTTGGGTTGATCCTTTCATATCCATACATACATTCTACCATACGTTGTGATAATAAGACTCCAACACCACGGTTTGCTCTTTCTCTATCTTTAACGCCGGACCAGATTCCGGTGAAGCCGCGATGTTGTGTTCTGTCATTACCACGACGCATGGTCTCTGTCAGGCATAACACATCTATCCACTTTTCTTCCATCATATCTAAAATCTCATTCATTTTTCCATTCATTCCGCCTTGTACATTTAACGTAGCGAAATGGCATTCGCCCGTCCTCGTGTAGCCCCTTTTGTGTATCAGGCGTGATGGTTGGCAAAACCTATCGCCACCTGTGGTGTCAGAAGACATTTAAATGTCTTTTGACACCACTACCACTAATATAATTATAAATAAAATTATTAATAATAAACTATATATAAATAAATAATATAAACAAATGTTCCGCTTCACTTCACTTCACTTCTTTTAATGTATTTATTTCTTCTGACTTTTTCTCCTGGTCCTTGGTAGAGTTATCATTCGTTTTATCATCATTAATTTCCAGTTCATTTCTGATTTTTCCTGTTTTGTGACGAAAAGCATATACGCCTCCTTCACAGCCAAATTCAAGCCGAGATTTATTATTGTTGTTAGCGTCTTGTACATCCCAGGGATTCCAAAACCTGAGGATGTAAGTCTGTAAGAAATTGTGCCATAAATATAATAATACAGGCACAATGAAGAACTTCACGCACACCATGTTGCATTTTTTAATTTCTTTTCGTTGCGAGTCATATCAATAAAACTGATTATGATTAATTTATTTAGAATATAATAATATGTTAAGAAAATTATTGTATATTGATGTAAATTTGTTTTATTTTAGTAAATAAGATTTTTATATATTTTTTTTGTTGTTTACATCCATTTGACATTTATATATATATATATATATATACATATATACATTACCTATAATTATCTGAACTTGAAATTAAACAACTTTGCAGATATCAACGTTTCTCTCGGGCCCTCAGAAACCAGGCCGGCTTAATAAAACCGGTGACCCCGCCTCGTGGATACTAAACAAGAATTCTAGAAAATTGCAAGAATTAATAAGCACAGCCAAGAACGAATCGCTTCCAGATATGATCGAAGACATTATAAACAATCAAGGTACCGAAGAAGAAACCAGCTGCATTAAATTGTTGGTCTGTAAAATCACCCCGTATATAACGAAAATGCAGAAAACTGTATTCGAAAAAAATATGGAAAATAAAAATGAAAATAAAGAAACGCACAGAGGCGCGTCCGTCATGTACCGCCATCTACCGGAGGCGAGAGATATAGACGCTCGTAGCCAAATCTGTGAGAAAAAATATCCGTTATGTGATTTAAAAAAATGATTTTATATGTATAAGTAGCGATAAGTCCCGATTTCGCACGGGTTAATTAAAGTATAGACAAAATATCTATGAAGTTTTATTTAAGAGTTTTATCTTCAAAATCTTTTTAAAAGAGATGATACAAACAAGGTATTATATGTACCTAAATATAAAATTAAAAAAAAACAACCCGCTGCACAAATTACTGAAATGTGAAAATCAAGGTATTGAATCTAGAATTAAATTAAATTAAAAGGTATCGCGGGTTGGACAAACCAACATCCAATATAATGTCAAAAATTTATATGTAGCTATTTTATTTTAATTTCATGTTGTAACTTTGGTTTGTCCCGTCTGTGGTACCTAATTGTTTTTTCATTGAAATATAAAAGCAAAGCCTAACCATCGCACGGTTTAGACGTCCATTAGACACCTCATTCATGAAAATCCATCCAGCAGTTGGGATGTTTCGAGGATATAAATAATCCCACATACATCGCGTGAAAAACAACCCTATCTTTGCTTTCGCATTTATCCGTTCCATTATGAAAAAATAAATTATCTTTTTAATTCAATGTGTCGTGGGCATATAGTACTAAGCCTATAGAGGGGCCATAGACGGGCTCCCCCTTTCGCCAATTTTTTGGTCTTTGACCAGTTAAACTGACCGGTGCGCAGTAATAAGTTACCTTAGATTTCGTTGGTATCGTTTTGTGCCGCGAGACAGCGCTCTAGGAAAATAGTTAATTGTGATGTTTTAAATGGGAAAGGCGATCTAGGACGACAAATTAGCGGGAACATAGTGTTTCCAATCATTAATTATAATAAAACGACAGAAATATACAGTGGTACAGGGGCTAGTACTAGGCGTTTATTGTATTTATTATGTACCACTGAGCTGACGGCTCGTTATAGTCGTCATCATATCAGTAGGAAATTCAACACAACGTCGTAGATATCGTTCGCAGAAAGTTAAGCACTGTGGTTTTCCAACATTAGCGATGGTGAAAATTCTAGATAGAGTCACAGAACATATTACTTGACAAGCCGAGATTATGAAAGTGATCATAATGAATGTATCCACTTCGTCATTACGTCCTTGATAACGGTCATCGCACCACATACAAAATACAAACAGGTCGAAAAAATGACCACCGACCGAGCCCACTAGAAAGTGAACGCCGGACATTCACCCGGCCGCCCAATTTCTAAAGAACTCTGACGAACGAGGCAAGGGTTGCGTCTTGCGTCCTGTATACAATTAGCGGAAGTAATCAGAAAAGTTTGTGGTATAAAATATTCAAATACAATAGTATTTTATTGTAAACTCGCCCGTGGAGCCTATTTCTTCCCTTATTAACCTATTTCCCAAATTTTCTAATTTTCCGGGCGGCTAAAAGAGGAAGACTTGGTCTTCTGCTGGCAACCCGTGAAGGAAAAAAACAAAAAATACTTTTTCCCTAAAAACCATATTCAGACCAGCCGTTCTCGAGTGATGCACTTAACAACGAACAGCATTTAATTTTTATTTATATATAGGATAGCATTCATTTAGAAACGTCCAAATCCTAGCTTTCGCACAAACACACATTGCACATATTGACGGCATCGCGGTGTGGCTAGAGTGCCAGTAGGTTAGTTAGTCTACTTTTTGTCAGCACATGGTAGATCCAATGTATCAATTCTTTAACAGACGTCAGTATCTGTTATTTTTAGAAGAAGTGCTAACGTCCCCTCCAAAACATGAGAAGTCGATTAAAGAACAATTATTGTTACGGAAATTGGTGCCCATCGTCTTATGAGAAATGTATATAATAGGCATTTCAGATATGTAGGTACATTATCCGACAATCAGTACAAAGAGGCTATTCCATCTACATACCTCAACAGAACTGGCCACTCGTTAGGTATAGCTTAAATAATCTTCGGCTAAGTGAGGAAGACTTTGTTTTCCGCTGGTTACCCTGGGGCCAGCAACGGTTCCCGAGAGCTGTTAAGATTTTTTTCTTTTTTAATTTTGGGAAAGTGGTAAATTCAAGAAAGTATCGATCGAAAGGTAATAATTAAATTATTATTATTTTCAGTAGAAATGCAAACTGAATTTGCAATTAATTTTTTTTTTAATCTCACAAACAGCTCAGAACAAAACAATTTTGAATATTATCGAGAACTTTCTTAAACACAGTATCATACCAATTTTGTCTATTACATAATGCTTCTATCGATATACAAATATCAAACAACCTGTTAAGTTATGCAAAATTATCGATTGACCATATGTCAACAGCGATTTTGATGTTTTATTTATTACATAACAATTAGATAATAGAGTGGATAGCGATTCGCGGTACGTGCGAACATTGAGTGAGCGGTTGTTATAGCTTATTATGTAAAGAGGGTGCTTGAAGAAAGTTGAGACTTTACAGATATTTTGTTATGTGCGCAAAATTTATGCACAAATAACAACACGCTAGTGCAAACGTGTACCTACTTTTTACTTTTAAAAGTCTCTCCGGGGGCGGACAGCTAGTAATATTATAAAGATGTAATGTTTGTAAGCTTGGATGTAGTAAGTAATCTCCGAAACTAATCATCCGATTTAAAAAATCTTTCACCAATATTTAGAATGGACCCTTAGTGTGGACATAGGCTATATATTATACCGTTAAAATATGAAGGCTTTTAGTGGGAGATCATTTTTTTATGATGTATAAAAGCGCCTAATAAAAATAGGAACGTCACTAAACATAGCTATTTTCTCTCTCAGGCGTTACGATATATCTATTTCCACGCAGATAAGTCCGTGGGCAAAAGCTAGTATTAAATAATTACATAGGTACCTACAATTTAAAGAGAGCAGTTAGATATGGGATCGGTTAGATAATTATAATTACAAACAGACTACGTATATTCATTCATTGTCACAATACTAACAATAGAATCTGATTGCGCTTTCCACCTCTCCTCTACTTATATGTACTCGATCATTTTGAAGGTTAGTATTATCCGTATTTGATTTATCAACTGTAGCTTAATACAATGGAATGATAAATAACTTCAATTTAATTTAATGTATGGATTACTCCAGAAAATGGGCTTCTTTGAATTTGGGAAATCGATCCAGCGCTCCTTTAAATATAAAGAAAAATAGTTTGGCTACGTCTTTGTTTATACCGTACGAGTATTAACAGAGTCAAAACAATAAAAATGTGAGAGTAAAATAGTTAATGCACGTTTTCCAAGTGATTTTCCAATGCGAATGTTGTTCACACACAATGTAAATGATAGGTAGCTATCAAGTTGTTTGTCAACGCACGTGGTCAGAGAAAGTGAGCGTTGACTGTCCGTTAAAAGACAAGTGGGAAGGGGCTTACGGCCAGCAAAAACTACTCAAAATTGGACAACAGTGCATTCACCTATTACCGCCGACTGCGAAATAAAGCAATGGGTTCTCTCTCTGTTACCATGTGGATGCTGAAAATATAAAGGAAATCGATGGAACTATTGGATAAGTCGTTATTATGGTATTTATATGGAAATTAAAAATATGCTATTAACTAAAAAGTCACTTCTTCTTTCTTTTATAATAGAAAGAAAACTTCTTAGAACTACCAATAAGTGCTGCTGACTTCTAAATTTCAAGTAAATATTTTTCCTTACATAGTTTCTTCAATATCCCCTTCTCTTCTTCTTCATATTCAGCTTGTGTCTATCCACTACTGGACTTACGCTCCACGCTATACGCACTCCTCTCCCTTTACGATGTCGTTACTTCATCTCGCTGGTGGTCTGCCGACACTTTTATGAGGAGACACTGAATATCCACCGCTTTTGTCTTATCTGGACATTAGGTACTCGATCACTGATAGAAATCCTGAGCATCCTACGTTCCATAGACCTTTGTGCCACATTTATCTTCCGAACAACCTCATTAGTCAATGATCATGTTTCTGACTCGTATATTATGGCGGGAAGTACGCACTGATAAAATAAACTTGTCTTAAGACGATGTGGAACTAATCTGGATTTCAAGACGTCGCTGAGTTTTCCAAAAACTGCCCAACTCAGCTGAATTCATTTTTTTAGTTTTTCTCATCTAGTGCTACTCGTCGAAGCACCCCGAAGTGGTTGCATTTTGGGAAATGCTGAAATAAGTGATCATTATTTAAAAAATTCTGATATATTTCTATTTTACACCCCTTTATATTTTGCCGGAGCCAAAACTTAATTTAGTCGTAATAAACCCAAGAACCACTTAAATCTTTTATGTCTAGTATTAACTAGTCAGACCCCGGGTTCGATCCCGGATCCCGGCCATGTACCAATGGATTTTTTAATTAAAAACTTATGTACATAATCCGACAAACCACACTAAAGAGGCTTTTGCATCTAAATATATCTCAACAGAAACTAGCCACTCGTTAGGTATAGCCTCACAAATACAATCGACTAAACGAGATAAACTTTCGCTAGGTACCCTGGAACCGTAACACGGTTTCGGGAGCTGTTAGGCAACCCGTGAAGAAAGAAAAAACCACTTAAAACACCAGTTAGTTTAGTGTTTTAGTAGGTACATAATTATTTTCCATCAAAATTCCGTTATGTAAGAAGTAGACTAGGGTATGTAACCTAACTAGTAAATAGTTTTTCTAATTGAGTAAAATTATACTTTGACTAGATGTCATTAAAAGTATAATGGTTAATAATTACGTCGCACGCCCATAATCTCAGATGTTGAGGTTTGTGTTGAGGTTACTGTGTCAGTTTAAGATTTACCCACGATCTGAAGTAAACCCACCACATTTACAAGTTTCTTACCACAAAGTTACTTTAAATATAGGCTGGGGTGGGATGAAACAGAAACAACAACCTCAGAAGATCCGTATCCCATATTATTATTTTAAGATTCGAACCGTTAATATAGAAAGACAAGTTATTCAACTGCGAAAAGTGACACATAAAGCGTATTGGAAACGGCTAAATGGGTTTGAATTAAATTAAAAGAAATAAACAAACAAACAAGCAAACATGCTCTTTGTATAATTTGTAGGTGGTTGGGAAGAGGGGGTAAGTAAACAGCTGATTTTAATATTTTTGGTTCCGTAATCCGTAAATTCCGAATGTGCAGTGATTCTAACGAGATGTGTGTTGCAGTCGTGAATTATATCAGTGCTAGCTAATACCGTATTGCTGAACTAATAGACAAGTAAAATCCTTTATATTACCTCTATATAAAGAGAAAAAAGCCATGCTCCGATTATAACAAATGATTTAAAAACCCCAACTCGCGCGTAATTAAAATATCTCGAACATTTATATAAAAACATAAATAGATAATTAGAGTGACCAGAACCATAAATGAACACGCCACAGAAGCACAGTTAATCGTTCCCATTATACCTATCTACTATAGAGATACCGAGATACTTTTTTCACTTTCGAATGAATCATAGTTGTTGCCAACTTTTAAAAGTATTTTTTAAGGAATTTATATAAATAGCATATAATCATTTAGAAAAATTATAAACAACAGACTATAGAGGTGCCTTTTCAATCTATCTAGGACAGAGTTTCTTAACCTGAGGTCCATTTCATGCAATATTTCGTGTGTGCCTTGGCAAAACTATTAATTTTAAAGTTGTCAAATACAACTCCTCAATTTAATACCTTCTCACTGTTTTAGTGAGATACATTTATTGACAAGTTATTGGTATTCTTTTAATTCCCTTCTTCTTTTTCTTCAATTCTATTCGAAACGGGCCCGTAGTATTTGTGATATTTTGAAAGTGGTCTAGAAACCCCGATATAGGAATCTGTCTAGGACCCATTAATAATTTTATTCTTTACTTTAACAAATGATATGACAGAACTGGCCATTCGTTAGGTATAGCCTCAAAAAAACATTGGCATGACTTTGTCTTCCACTGGGTACCCTGGGGCCGGCAATGGTTCTTGTGAAGCATAAAAAATCTAAATATTGTATTACTTTGTTGAACATAACAATATGAATAAAGCTGTCCTACATAGTCGGGTAATAAAACTCACAACTGTATCTAAAGGGCAGATAATGCTTATTTCCATGTTTCATTACGAAGTTTAACAGTTACGTTTACTAAGAAAATATTAATTAATTGTTACATTAATTCGTTCTCGTCTACATTGGAAATTGATTCCGGGAACCACGGTCAAGAACACGGTTAATTTACGAAAAAAGTCCTGTGTTACTCAAGAACTATATATTTTAACTTGTCACTTGAAATAATAAATAAGAAAATCTGTTAAATATATATGGAAGGAAAAGTGAGGATTCATTAGCAAATAGTAATGTTTTACTTCTCTTGCTTCATCTTCATACTTTCAGCATTCAATGTATAGAGTTTCGTATTATAGCCCATTTTAAGGACATTTATTAATCATTGGAAGATCTTTTCATTCCACATTCGGTTCCACGACTTTATAGATGAGATATTGTATTAGATAGGTATAGACAGACAGCAACGTAAATATATGGCCTTGCAAATTTTCAAGGTGGTTAAATATTGAACAAGGAAAATATCTTGAAACTGCCATAAACTTTAGTTTTTAGATAACCTATATAGATAACATTAGCAAGTGTTATAACTGAATGATTTTGTTTAAGCAAATAGCAAAAAATTGTTGTAATTTTCACGAAAGCTTGAGTTTGGTTGAGGTATACAAATACCTTATCCGTGAAACTTAGCACTGCTACATTGGATAATTTGAACTTAGACCGCTTGCTAAAAATAAAAATGAAAGTGTATGCCACTTTACGTTTCCATGGTCAACAAACGAATATGAATAAGAAAGTGCAGCCATACTTTCTGCCTAAAACTATGAGTTTCGAGCATAATTATACGAAGATCTATGAACGTAGTAGTGGGCATTGTTACTTTGTTCCAATGTGATGCGTTCTGCTTCACATCGAGTACAGTGTTCACTTTCTACGGAGACATTGGTGACGGATTTTATTTCTCATGTTAACCTAGGACGAAACAAATAAATAGATTAGGGAAATAGAAATTACAACCTGTAATGCGAAAATTTGGCGGGAAAATATAGAGTAAAATATTATGTAGCTATTTAATTTCACTCCTGTCTTCTATGGGGATAAGTAGATATTTTTAATGACAATATTGATTTAATTTATTTTAATGCTTTTGGACGCCTTCTAATTCCATTAAAATACCTAAGTAATGGTTTGGTCGTTGTGTTAAACGAAACCCTCAGAGCAATGAAACTTGAGAGTCTACGGCCGCTTAAATAGGTAAAATGTAGATATTTCAAATTATTGTTCAAAATATTTATTATAGGTGTTACCCGTTTGATTAGATTTTCTGTTTATAGTCTATGGAATGTGCGCACGTCCGCAACTCTGTATCCTTGTACTCAAGTTGTAGGCCACGAACCACGATAGCAAGTTGTCGCCGTTGTCACTCTTAAGGCACGTCTTCACACAAGCCCGCTTTAATGGACCTAGGATGGCTATGATGATCAAGCCTGGCTGAAAATTTGCTCTATATCCGATTTTTGAGCAAGTGACAGATTGTCCGAGACGATTGTCAGTTTTCGCTGTCAGTGTAAACACACCTTTCGAAGAATTTTAGTGATTAATTGCGATTAATTAATTAGTTCAGCAAGACCTGCATCACTTATTTTACTTAATTAATGGCCAGTGGATTTTTTATGGGACTTAAAAATGTATCGCAAAAGATGCATTCCAACTATCTCTGTACAAAAAAAGATACGTCGGTCCATTGCTCTGTTTTGACGTAAAAAGGCCAAACAAACAGAGACACTTTCGCATTTATTATATTAGTTAGAATATGTCCGTCAAGCGATAGTGACTTATGATGGCCCATGAAGCGGGGCCTTAAATTGCGGTTTCCTCATAACCCAGTGCCCCACTCATACCAATGGCTATGTTTATTTATAATATTATTGTAATTTGCCCAATTCTCCTTAACCAGAAGATAGGTAATTTTATACTATATATCATTGATGTAAACATTACTGTAAATATGATGTTTACGACCTTTGAAAAATAGAATCTAACCAAGATATATTTATATGGAAAGCATTTATTTTGGTGCGAATCTTGTAACTTATAAAATTTTGACCACCTCTCCTGTGATCAGCGATATTAAAGACTTATATAATGGCTGAAGTGAAAGGAAATGCTGGCAGAGGACGACCTAGGTGTACTTATATTAAACATATACAAAATGTATTGATCGATGGCAATATTAAAAGTACACACAATCGCCGAGCATGTATGAAAGTTATGATGAATATATATAGAAGAAGCAAAAGAGGTATGTCAGGATTGTAGGGATGAAAGGCGTGAAGATAAATAGATTACTAGCTTGCCGACCCAGCTTCGCCCGTGGTAGTTTTTGAAATGTGACATAAGAATTCGGCCCTCTATCTCTTTACAAAAAAATTAGGTCGATCCGTTGCTCTGTTTTGAAGTGAAAGAAGGACAAACAAAAACAAACAATTAAACACACTTTTATGTAAGTACCTAAGTACTTTCAAGATTCCACGTGACGCCTTTGTGATATACGCACGCGTCCGCCAGGACGTCATGGGGAATCCAGTTTAATCCCGCCCGCGCTGTAATAGTTGTGATTAGTCAGTGATTAATAGGACATATTACGGCCGGCGGGAGCATTCTACCTACCGATCAATCGGCTTATTGTTACTGTGACGTCTGTATTACTTGACATTGGCGGAATCATCAAAACCCTGATGGAGCCATTTTGAAAAAAAATAGAATAGAATAGAAAGTACTTTCAAAATATTGGATTGAAAACATTATCAATACTATCGTGATATAGCAAATGTATGCAAACATCTGATCATTAACAAGCTATTCAGCTGATGTCCCAAATAATGTTCCGGTTTTCTTTATAAAGCATAATACCGTATGAAAAACTGTTGTAGTTATTAAAATATTTAACATAATTTTCGAAGTTTCAAGGGAATAAGTAAGAAGGTAAGATCAGTTCAGCCTAAAATTGAGAGAGGTAACTCAAAATAATATTCAAGGCAAGGAGACTTGATAATCAACAAGAATTAAGACTTCTCTGAAAATATATTATTTTATTTTACATGGCTGTTATTTTTTTGTTGTCATTGTTAGTTGGAATTTGGTAAGTTGTGGATCATCAATTTAGTGAAGACATGGAACAATGATACTACATAAAGATAGATTGATAAATGAAAATATGTTGTGAAAATATTGTACCCTAAATTGCAGGGTTTGCAGGCGTGTCCTTTCAACTAGGTAATGGTAATAACAACCAAGTGACACCTGTCCAACGGTTAGAACGCAAATTACGATCAATTCTCATGTAGTGGTAAAATCGACTTCGAGTGCCGGTTTCTCTGCATTGGGAGCAGTAGGGGAACGAAGTAGGCGACGCATTCCTCGAGTACAGTTATACACTGAGCCACATGCAAATTGACAAATATCACAGCAAAAGTCGTGCTCACACTGGACAGTGGACTCGGGGTTGTAGTCAGAAATAAAAAATATGTAAACAAAAAAGAAAAGCAAGGAAGATATGTCAAATAATGTGATTAATTCTTGAAAAATCTCTTCAGTAACAATCATCCATCGATGCAATCATCACTTGAATATATTTATTGACAATATTGGAAAATAAAAGTTATAAAGTGCTGCTTACGACTGTAATAAAAATCAAATTGTACCTATATATATAAATAGGAGAAAGTTACGTAATAGAATTTGACACAAATGTTATTACTTTTGTTACATAACTTGGCACGCACTTTGATCTACATTCTTTTGGTAGCGAAGCATTTCAGTGAATTTGTCCAGTTTTTTTACAATCTGTTTTTAGTTGGAATTTATTCTTTATATAATCTCAAATATTAAATTAGAATTACTGTTAGAATGACATAATAAAATTGTATACAGGTATTGTGTTCAACTCAGATTTAATTTGTATCTAATTGTTATAAATTGTGTGCCTTTATGAAAAAAAAACTTTTGACAATTAAGAGTAGGTAGGTATATCATTCATTCAGAAAAATCAACCGCACAATACAACAGCAATAAGTCAAATTAATCTACTTAATTTCTCTCATGTGTGAACATAACCTGCTATTTGTTGTCACATAAATGTTATGTATCGTTCATCAATAGCTCTAACAAGCTCTACCGGCCTATTTATTTAGAGCGGCTACTGAACGCAAATAGCTGGTTACATTTAAAATTACGTATTTTCAATATAAATTCTGTCTCCATGATCTATATACATACCACTATTTTCACACAGATTATTAAAATATAGAGCATTTTATTTACAAATCTTACTAATATTATAAACGCGAAAATTTGTGAAATTTGTTTGTTACTCCTTCACGCAAAAACTACTTGATGTATTACAATGTTATAGCTTATACCTACATCAGAATAGCACATCGACTATAATAGACAAAAAAGTCAGCGGTAGCATACCATACTGTACCCGTGCGAAGCCGGGGGCGGGGTCACTAGTATGTATATAAATTAAACATATGTCTCGTAAAACACATCCTAGATTAAAATATATGTATTAGTACGTGAGGAGACATGGGTAGACAGTGAGTTCTACGGATTGAGTATGGTTCTGAAATATAACAAACGTTACGATTTCATATGTCAAGTGGTGAAAAGCAGGCCTCTAAATTTTACTAATTTAATTCGCAACTCTATATGAAAGAATACTTATATGGTAAACATCCGGATGCTTTTTAGAATGAAAAATGTGTTACCTACAATTTATATGGAAATCTCACAATTAAATCTAATTTCTTAGCATTAAAAAAATGGTTTCATTAGTAGGCACACACTGGCCAAGTTCAGAGAAAAACGGGCATGGCACATGTTTAGTTAGAGGAAGCATTTGGTGCGTTCTTATAAATTCAACAATAATTATGGAATGACTAGAGTGTAATCACCACTCTATCCCTCTAGAAATATTATTTTCAGCCGTGGTTTAAATTTCATCGGTTCAGCCAATTTTCGTATTCATAATTAGGTAAAAATGTTTCATACCTACTTATCAATATACCAACGGCATGTCTAAGTGTCTAATGAAATAAAATTTCACTGTTGTTGTGTATAGCCTGCTAATATTAAAGTATTAATATTCTATGAGATTGCATTAAATCTGTAAACGGAGTTG
Source organism: Nemapogon koenigi (assembly GCA_963924495.1). NCBI lineage: Eukaryota > Metazoa > Arthropoda > Insecta > Lepidoptera > Tineidae > Nemapogon > Nemapogon koenigi. The sequence goes on from OZ004645.1 coordinate 7,492,032, forward strand.
TTGGTTACTTTCTAAGTTGGAACGAACGCTGGGTTATTACTTCCGACCTCTAAGACCCTACCTATGTTGAGGTCAAGCACCGTTCAACTATTTATATACAAATATTCTACCTGATACACTCTGTAATGCAAAATAATGAAATGGCAAATATAAGAAAGTTCTGGTTTTCAGCATTTTTCACATTTTCCTAACTTTACACGAAATGTTTTAATTTTAATATTTAATGAATAAATAAGTATTGGAAAATATAACATAAATAATAACTAAGTAGGGCAACCGGAATGAAAGAGACAGTCAAGGACGTCGTCGGAATGGATAATCTAAGAATTGAGACGAAGCAAATAAATTGTGAAAAGTGTATGTAAGTTTTCGGTTTCTATCAAATTTATTTCATAGTGTTAATTTTGTGACATGAAACTATTAAAGAGTTTAACACGATGGAGGAGAGTGTATTATGACGGAGAATGAAGAGATAAATGTTCATATTTTATGTTCACAAGTATACTAGCTTTCCGCCCCGGCTTCGCCCGTTGACATTTTAGAGATGTGGCAAAAATTTCTCACTAAGGAATTCCGAGATTAAAAATTGGCCTATGTCACTCTCCGGCCCTCCAATTATAGTATCTTTGTGCAAAAAAGAATCAGGTCGATCCGTTGCACTGTTTTGACGTGAAAGAAGGACAAACAAACAAACAAAAAACAAAATTTCGCATTTATAATATTAGTTAGGATGTATTGTTGGAGAACTGGAAGCCTACCGAGGAATGACAAGTATATTTTATACAGATTCTCGAATAGAAAGTGAAAATGAGTCACAGTGTCTGGGGCCGGATCTTGCTGAAACTCCCACTGTTGATGTCCTCCCTCACATCACGCGTAATCGAAAATTCGATGAAAAAGGTCAAGAGAAAGTTAGATTGACCTTTACACGAATTATAATTAATATTTAGTTAAGTAATGGAGTTAATAATCACTATCATTAGCATGTCACACATAATGTGCGACTATAATCAAGACTATAACAGGTGTATTTTCCTCAGAGGCCATCAGAAACACCATCGGCTCTAAAAGAGGGAGACTTGGTATTGCGCTGTGTACAGGACCGCTTACACGATTTCGGGAGCTGCAAGGCAACCCATGAAGAGAGAAAAAAACTTTGTCTCCTTTTTCATACAGATACCATTTCTCCTGGTTAAATTGGGACATTCCGGTATATAAAGTTAAAACAGTATGTTTTTATAGCAAAGATTAAGTTATTTTAAGAACAAATTTGAATATTTTTGTTTTCTATGCAGTAGGTTTTTTAAAATAAATTTTCAAAGTTTTCCCGACTGACGATAAAGTGATGTCATCGTTTAGGTAAAGTGGGTAGCGTTTCTGTCCCGTGGTTAGTTAGTTTGTGATAAAAGCACCACAGCAATTACAGTTAAACAAATGAGTTAAGAAATGGAGCAGAATGGCTCTTTTACCTAAATGATTAAGTCAATTTATCGTCTGTCGTCAATACTTTGAAAATTTATTATAAAAAAACTACTGCATAGAAGACAAAACTATTCAAATTAGTTATTAAAATAGCTTAATCTTTAATATAAAAAAACAAACACAAAGCTTTTACTTTATATGCCGCCGGGATTCCCTTGGATTTGCTTTTTTGTATAACTACAATTTTCAGTAGAACTAAATTTTTAATAACCTTAGAAGCTTTTTAAAATATAATTGTGTCTGTGCATGCTACGAATGTTGCAAGCATAGGTAACGTCTACAAAGACATCTGTAAAAGTTAAAATGAAATAAACGAAAAAGTTTTGCAAAAATTAAAAAAATAAAATAAATACGGTCATCTTTTAGATAAGCGAACAAAGAGTTTAATTATGTATTTATTTTGCTTCAATAGCAGTCAATCAACTCTCTCATTCATAAAATATGTGCCTTTACAAAAATATCATAAAATAATAACTGTTTTTAGACATTTCGTGTTTTTCACATTGATTTGTTACATATGTAGGCCCCGTTAATATTTTCACCAAATAGTAGGGCACGTAGAGGTTACAAGAAATATTTAATAACTAGGTTACCGCCAAGGCTTCGCTTGTGCACATTAATGAGAGTAATCCAATAATTTCCCCATGAAGAAATGACATATTCCCCTAAATGTCCCTCCCTCCTGTGCAAAATATCACTCTGATCTGTTGCTCCGTTTTAACATGAAAGGACAAACCAACGAATATTAGTTAGAATTTAGGCAATTAAATATAATAATTGGTGGACAATAATATCACTCATTATTAATCACCATACATGTCGTAATATCAGATAATAACGCAATGGTACCCATTTACATTCTATTAATCATCAAAAGTTAAATTTCTCATGACAGTAACTGCTATCTTATACATATAAATTTAAAACTATTTTCTCGGCTGAGATAGATAAAAAAATCAAACATAACAAACAATAAAAAAATAGTCGATAGCCTAATTGGTAGAGCGTATTGACTTGAAACCGGGAGGTACCGAGTTCAATTCCCACTCATTTAAAAATAAAATGCTAAGTACCAATTTTATTTTAAGAATATGTGCTTTAATCGACTCCTCGTGCTTCGAGGGGCACTTCTTCTAAAAATAACAGATATTATACGTCTGTTAAAGAAGTGACACATAGGTGCGCAGTAACAGGCTTGGTTGTTCTCTTGTGTCTCTGGCCACAGCTCAAGGTATGAAAGTGTGTTTTGTTTTCTTAAACGTCATCCATACTAATACCAATGCTACGAGAAATTCAACCCTTGATTATGACATTAATTTGTACTCACCACAAGTGAAATCCGTAGCAAGAAAAATGCTTTCAAATTATGAACCTGAAACAATTAAATTTTCATAGATTATTTACTGTGTTAACCAACAATAAATAGATAATTTAGAATATATTCCCTAAAATTGAAGTGGATCGTATGATCTTCCTTACTCCACCTGCTTGTACAATTTGTACATACATACATAAAATGATGCTCACGCCTTATTTCCCTTAGGGTAGATATCCGCACACCTTTTTCGCCTCAAAATCCATATATATTTTTAGGAATGTTCTTCGCTTTTTATTTCCCCTTTTTTTAAATGTCAAATAAAATTTAAATTGTGCAATGGGGATTTTCCCTCGATGAAGTAATTTGTGCAGTTAAACCCTATCAGGAATAGAATGGCATTTGAATTCTTGTGAAAGAATGATTTTAAAATTTTGTACATACGCAAATTTATTTATTGTTGTTTATCTGAATTATGTAGAATTAAATTTTCTACAAAATTAAATAAATGGTCTATAATAAAAACCGGCCAAGTGCGAATCGGGACTATGCATACTAGTTCGTTTAAGATCGAGCAAACACATTCTGTGAAAATTTCAAGTGTCTACCTATTACGGTTCAAAAGATACAGCCCTGTGACAGACGGATGGACAGACAGCGGAGCCTTAGTAATAGGGTTTCCGTTGCCATCCTTTGGGTACGAAACCCTAAAAAGGATGAATAGATGTTAAAACAGAATTGTAACCCGGTCCGAATCGCTAGTACCTACTTATAAGATAAAATAGACAGTTTCCAAAATACAAAGATTTTTCATTCAAGTAACCAACTATTAGGTACGGTCAGAGACACCAGAGCCACATCGCAAGGTATAAAGGCAGTGAAAATGCGTTTTTCATTCAAGAGAAACTAAAATATTAAATCCAACGGTATCTAAGAATCCCGTTAGTTAACAAGTGAATGTCCTTGCGATCGTCCTTGAGGTTTCAAAGATCATAAAGATGGGACGCTAGCGGGATGAGGAACTGGCCTACGGATGCACCGAGTAGCACAGTTAACAGCGGTTGGCACGGTATCTGGGTCATCCTATATATAAGTGAAGTTCAAGGCGCCGCCAGCCATAGCAAGTGATACTCTCGCCCGACCAACACGCACTTTCACCGGTGACGGAAGCTACCTAGTGGAAGAATACAGTGTTCAGTGAAACAGTGATCTTTGACGTCTTATTATTTAAATAAAAAGGTAAGAGATTTCGACGGTTATTAGGATCATGGAATTGTGTTTTCAGAAAGAAAGTTTTTAGATTCTGAATTTCAGGAAATTTAATGTGATTTGTTTTAAAATTAATTCATTAAGTTTTCTTAAATAATTAATAACTTAATTTAAGCTTGAATAATATTTAGGTTATTTCTTATGGAACTGTGAACTAGTGTTTTCCTGTTCCTAATATACAAGTACATGAACTTTCACAATTTTAACAATATCAGGATATGTTTACTAAATCTAATGTTTTCAAGGAAATAACTACTTTCCTCAAGATATTTTTTATATATATAATTAAAGATTAAAACAATTGTATTAAAAGAAGTCCACGTATTTTACATTCATAAACATAAAAACAGAAATAGAAAGTATTCAATGAATCACCAAACAGTAAAATTACGTAACCATTCGAATAAATTAACAACTAACAGATATTTAAAAATTCATGTAGATATATGAATTTAAATTAAGTAATTATTGATTGACACTTAAATAATGTAATTGGACATTAAATTACATTCCGAGAAAGATCACACTTATTATAATAAGTATAATGTATTAGTGTATAATAATATAATACTTAATGATAATAATTTTCGAAAGCTAAAGCACAAATTCCAATGGAGTGTGTTAGTTGCGTGAGACGTAAATAGCTATCTGCTATCCTATGTGCGATGTACAGGCAGTAATTTAGATTTGTCACGAACTCCACCGTTTTAAAACGTATCACACCTTTTGAAGTTGTGCGTCTTTGTCATGTAAATAAAAACCTTCGCTTTCTAAAGTGAAAACAAACATCTTTAGCTAACGTCCCTGAATTAGACGCGGTTAACGCTCATACGTAAAGAATTTTCTCTAAGTATGTGGGTAGCGCGTTGAAGTCTTTTCTATGAGAAAAAATGACATTAGTATAAAATGTCCTTTGATTGTTACTGAGATAGTGATAAAATATATTTTAGTATTCATAGATGTGGAAAATTTTCCATCTAAATATACCTCAAGTGAACCGGCCACTCGTCAGATATAGCCGAAAAGTCTTTCATAGTGTTCAGCTGGGGACCCTGAGACCGTACGTAACACGGTTTCGGGAACTGTAAGGCAACCCGTGAAGTATAAAAAAAACTGTAATAATATATAATAAAATATTGTCAAATTTAAACATTTGATACATCCTCAACTTAACTAAATGGTTAGGAGTCGTAAAACGGACGCAAGCAATAGTCGAAAGTAGGCTTGAAGAAAGCCGTCTTCAATCGGCACGGTCAATAATCGTTTGCGTGTTATATACGTCGCTTCTCGTAGTTTCTTGTGTCCATACATATGCATTCTGTGTACATATTTAATAATAGAAATAAAATAATATGAAGATATAATACCTATACTTTTAAATGGGTTAAATTGAACGTCATGATAAGAACAAGCGACCCGCTCCGGCTTCGCACGTATTGAAAAGTTGTTTATGAAATATTACATTTTCTCGGATATTTAAGATATTTTCCCGGTAAAAAAAGTAAAATAAAAAACAATGAAAGCAAAAAATCACGTCGATCCGTTGCTATATTTAGTTAAGATCAATTAATGAATCACAGGTTGTTACAGTAATGTTGGCAACAAGCATTCCTTTACTGCATTTTACATGGAATATATGAAAGTACGTTGCACAAATCCATCACAATATATAGATAATAACGAGATAGGTACACATATAATACGAGCGCCAAGATATTTATTTTAAATACACACTTGAAAGCCGCCGCGCCGAAAGTGTAGAAGTGAAAGTAACCACGAAAGGCACCATGGAAAGATATTAAGCAATCTCAGATCTTTAACAAACAACCATATAAATACCTGTCAGTGTTGAAATTTAAAAGAATTTATCTCAGCTCCAATATTCACTACTTGTAAGGATTTCTTAGATTAGATCTCAGACTTTAGTTAGACTATCTGTGCATATCCTAGGAGTGCCCGTCTTGTTTGAAATAAAGATAGGCAAATATAGAAATATGAGACATAATATTTATATGAATTCGTTTAATGCGTTTTACTGATTCACGCGTACAGTCAGTGTCAAATATACGCGTATACAACCTTAATACATGTAACAGAGTGCTCAAATATCAAAAAGGGTTTAAAATGTTTGAGTTTGTCTGTAAAGTCAAAAACTTTTATTACGAACCAAGTTGACATTTAACAATTATATTTTTCCATAGTTTATTTCCATCTCTCATTTCAATGATTGGATTATTATTATTTTGTATCCGCAATTTGACCATACTACTTCATTCTTAAGTTTTAAGGCTTCATTAATAAAAATACAATTTAACAAATAGTTAAAAATCAAAATTAAAGATCGAAGATAACTTACTTAATGCATACAACACAGCTTTATAGTTTACAGATGTATTTTGATCTCGGTGTGTTCTAGATTTTCAGAAATGTCACTATATTTTAATAAGGTATTGACGTGATAATAATATACAGTATATCTTTAGTAAGTTAATTGATAGTAATTTATTGCAAATTGATCAATAAATATTGTAAATAGAACGTGTGTTGAAGCTTTACCGTTCGATCTACTTTGGGGTCGGTGCAACGGTATATCTGCTCATGCATCCATCCATACCTATACACATACAATGTTCATCTTTACGCCATTCTCTAGGAAAATTAATAAGCCTAAGGCCAGCTACTGCATGAGCTTGAGTCGCGGGTACCGCTTTGTCATAAAATCCCAGTAGACAGAAAATTGAGATAAATATTTAATAATTGTATTAATTGCAGTAATGCATCCTGAAATGTAGGTATGTCACCAAATCTAAACAGAAACAAAATAAACTAACCATTACGCCCTTATACCTTACGGCGTGGTCACATATACCAGTAACAATGTCCTCTTTTAGGCAGTTGCCCAGTACAATCAAGAAAAAATTTAGATAGAGATAGATCGGTATTCGGTATGTGTAAAATTTGTTAATATCCACTTAAAATTAAATCAACAAAATAAAGTATATATCGTGGGAAAATTATATTTAGCCGATATAGATAGCCGACTATAACAGTAAGTGAATAATATTACCAACATCCGGAACCAGGCTAAAGCAAGCTTCAACAATGGATAGAAAGCGGCGATCACGTTACAGCGAACTTGTCGACGACAAAATAACACAATTTAAAATAAAAAGACAATATTAAGAAAACTACTTGAACTTTCAAAAATCAAGTTTTTGTAAAAATATATATTATAAAAAACGTGGTGGCCGCGTCTGTTTGTTGTTAAACATGGGTAATGAAACATTGAGCTGAGTAGTGAATCTAGTCTAGAAATAACTTTTACTATAATTATATCCTTAAAAAAATAAGTCGTCAAAATCGGTACATATTTCATTTACTTATAAAGTCAGATACTTCAAAATGTCTGTAAAACCAGTGAACCAATTTTTATGAGAAAAAAATGGGACCATTCCAAAAGAATTATTGTATTATATTATAGAATTATATTATTATAAAAATAAATCATCAAAGTCGGGTCACAACTGGCGGAGTAATCGATGTTCATACATACATTTAAAAAAACGGTCCGAATTGAAAACCTTCTTCGTTTTTTCGGTTAAAAATCAATCCAAAGCCGGGTCGGTGCGCAAGCTAATGCCCCGAATCTAATTTTGTAACTTATGTAATAACTTAATATTCAAACATAAACATTTAAATCCGCTTAACTTCGACACTCAATGATAGAAATATTTAAGTATATTCCAAGCACAAAATCTCACAGAGTTTTCTAGATTAGATATCAAATACATAAATAGTTATATAGTATCAATCAATAAATAACAGCAATCATTCAAGGGACTTGTAAAAAGAAAAGTTATGTGACTTGTTGGAAAAATATTGAAACCCCTCTACACTCGTAAGTCGTACACGCGACGCGCCGAGTCTACTCGCTTTCACCTATCTCCATGTATGTAAGATTCTACATATAGTTATTGCAGGAGTTGTTAAGTTGGTATGAGCGGCGACAATATCGCTAAGCAATAAACAAGTAATTTTCTTCTGATTCTTAAAAGAGTTATGGCTTGCAAAACAAGAAATATGTTTGTTAAAGAGTAACGTACCACAGACCAAGAAATGTTATCTATGTACAAATAAATAAATGAAGTGTCTTGTTTGTGATTTCAAAATTAATACATGTACATAATGCCCCTTTAGACAATTTACAACTTAGCAAATAGAATAGAATGTAGAATATAATGTATGTACCGGCCAAGTGCGAGTCGGACTCGCGCACGAAGGTTTCCGTCTATAATAACAATAAATCTATAAAAACAGCAAGAAAAAAAACACGTTTATTGTATGGGAGCCCCCCTTAAATATAAATTTTATTATTTATTTTTAAAGTAAATATATAACTAAATATTCTGTGAATATTTCAAGCGTCTACCTGTTGCCGTTATTAATATCGAACAAAAAAATCACGTTTGTTGTATGGGAACCCTCTTAAATATTTATTTTATTCTGTTTTTTAGTATTTGTTGTTATAGCGGCAACAGACTGTTGAAAATTTTAACTGTCTAACCATCACGGTTCATGAGATACAGCCTGGTGACAGACAGACGGACAGCGGAGCCTTAGTAATAGGATTTCCGTTTTTTACCCTTGGGTACGGAACCCTAATAAACTTAAAAACGGTTGAATTAATTTTGAAAAATTCAGCGATCATAGTGGGTGTTAGGCTAGGTTCAGATAACATAATAAGCGACAAGTGTACATATACGCGCAACCAAAATATACACTTATATATAATGTCCATTGCATTAGGAATCTTTTCACGTGCGACATCGCGCGACCATCTTAGCCTCCTCGTACTTATTTATTTTTTAAACCCAAACTCCGCATTACCGTATTAAACAAAGTGCAAGCTGCGGTATTTTTCTCTCAAAACACATAACTAGATTATAAACATGCACATAATAAAACAGGAAATTCGTTCACCACACGCAACACTGTCAATATCGACAATTACACAAAAATTTGTGATTTCCTGAGAAAGAAAAAAATATCTATTTTATAAAATGAGTTAAATACAGAGCTCTACATTTAATGGAATAGAAGTCTTACATACATAAATAATATTATAACGCGAGAACTGTTAGAAAATTATTTTTATGATCTTTAAGTAAACTGGAATAAGGCGTGAAGTCGAACCAATTATTATTGCCTTTCATATGAATATATTAAAAGTAGAGAGAATTAAGGATTTAAAAGTATGATCCGCTTCATTGAATCGTTTCAAAGTGAATTTCATTATTTCATGATCGGTTAACACATGGATGACCATTGCTATTACAATCTAAGTGAAAATAGACGACTCTAATGTTATAATTTTTAATCACACTATAATAGCTGAAAAATGACTGATACGATTTTTTTATCAAGGGAGAAATATATTTTTCTTTTTTGATGATTTTCCCAATTCAAGTATTATATAGCCTTTTATATCCTTGTAGATTTTATAGTTTCAATATGCCGATTAATCGGTATCTCAGATGATCCCGCCGACTGTGATATGTCTTATTAATCAAAACTTCCCCATCATATAACGACGGAACGCGTGCGTCAGTCGCCATGATATGACGTAGAATCGAGAAATATATTTCAAACAGAGGAAGCAAGGGTAACTAATCATTGACTAGGCATAGAAACTAGGGAGAGACAGACAGGCTCTCATATTTATGATATACTTTTTTTATAATTTATTTTGAAAATTTAGCCCATTTTAAGAAACTAATTTCGATATTGTTGTTTTTCATCCATTTAAATAGTGTTTTATCCCGTCATGTCCTAATAACAAAGAAAACAATTACACGTAAAATATAAATTTAAAAAGATGTCATTCAAAGATTGACGATTACCCTTTTTTGTAGGCAAAGGTATTTTTTTTCATACTGCTTATAATGACGTCATACATCGGTCAAATTAAGGTTATTGTTTTTTATTGAATATCTTAAAAAGTATAGACTTAATTTAATATCTGATAAATAGAAATTGTACTAAAAGCTTATATCTCGAAACGGTTTCGAGATCTTCGTTCCTGTTCAAAAAGTTAGCATGGCCAATTGTATGCTCTTTGACCATTAAAATTAAAACTGACCATTAGGGAAGTAATAAGTTACCTTAGGTTTCGTTGGTATCGTTTTGTGTCGCGAGACAGAGCTCTAGAAAAAATAGTTAATTGCGTTGTTTTTAGTAAATGTGAAACGCGATCATTATTTGTAGGTAGATAATTATTATGTTTGTATTTTAGGAAAATCTCCATACTGAAAATTTGTTCGGTGATTTACCGCTTCACACGTCCTTCAATGTTGACTAGGCGTTATAACACTGAACAAACTTCCACTTATTAAAAACATTGTCTGTTAGTTAACTGATAAGATAATTCGTAGACCCAAAACGCGTCCGATACCAAGTTATATTACGCAAACAAAACAAAACAGGTGTCTGAATCTGTAGGTCAAAGAAAGTGGAACATCACCTCCATTCAAACCGTTAATCAGCTAATAAAATTTCATTTTTTAAAAGTCGTGGACGTTTTAAATCTGGTTGCGAGCGACACGAATAAACGAATGCAATAAGAAACAACCGGGTGACCGCAATGGCTACGTAGAAACCACTAGATTCCAAGTTCGATACCTTGTTTGGACACCTGCCATAGAACTATGACAGCCATCTACTACTATTTTCATACAGTATATATTGATTGCGTTTATGCCTTTAGATGGCTATTGGCTGTATACCTTTTAACTGCCCGTCTACGCCACGTCCTGTGTAGATGCAGGTATGTTTAACCGTTAATTAAGTGATATCCTACTAATATGAAGTTTTGATGTTTGTGTGTTTGTTGCTCAATCACGTCTTAACAGCTGAGCAGATTTGGATGAAAATAATATATGTCCTGGATAATAGGCTAATTTTATCCCGGAAAAGAGGGTGGGGGAGGGGAATATTATTAATATTTTTCTTTTCTTGATTATATTTCAACGCGGGTGGTGCCGCAGGCAAAAGCTAGTGTAATTAATATAATAAGACAATAATTTAATATTCATAATATGTACTAGTACACCCATGGTGTATAATAATAAAAAAGAATTAAAGGCCAATTTTCTCTAGGTAGGTACTAAACGTTTAGTTAAGAATTTTCCTGTCGCAAACAAAATGAGACAGAGTAATTAGTTTAATGAACATCCTCTAATTAGAGACTTAACGTCCTATGTAAAAATGCACTTCGAGTTGTCTCTGGACGACTTTCTAAGTGAGTCCAAACGTAGCCAATCAATCCGCGAGAATCACTCATCAGAACACTTTCTAATCCACGTCCACACGACGAGTTCCACCTACAATAATTACTTAGTATATTTAAAATAATAGAAAGTTTCAACAAGTGTTGTCTGCGAAACTTACGTCATTTTTGTTCTTTCTACGTATTGTTTTAGTGATCCTATACTCTCTAAACAAACTGTCTCGGGTTCGAATCATAAAGCTTTGAAACCAAAGCAATATGGTATAGCATCGAAAATAAAATTACATAGATATTGCAAAAAGGTCAATGGATATTTCAATAAAGCTTGTAAGAAAGATAGGATGTTAGTTCATTCATAGTTCATAATTAAACTGATACATAAACTCTGTGATGAATTCGAAAATTGGCAAAAGTATTTTGGAATTTAATATTTTAATAAATATACATATATAAGTTTATAATAAATAACTAACCTTGTCGCTAATAAACATTTTTTTGTCAGCAGGATGCATACAAAGGTGGCAGGTTGGGTCCTACTGGCCCTCATCAGCTCTAGCTCTGTACTCCACACATTGGCCTACCCACAACAAGTTCCACAAATAACACAGGTAATTTTATATTTTTAATTAAGTTAATATTTAATAACTACTGTGATTCCGTTTGAAAAACTTGTTTTAACATAGATAGAGCAATGGTAGATAGAGTGAGTTTTAATTAACCATAGGCGGTTTCAATCCTCATTTAATTCCAAAAGGATGAACACTCAAATATTCTATAACTAACTTCTAGACTGAAATCCCATTTTTCAGCATCAATTAGTAGTTATCTACAGGATTTAACCCATGCATTTAGAACATTCTTCTAACCACACTTACGCATCCTCTCATATATGTTTGCTTGGGTAAACACGACAGCTGGATAGATACACATCCTACTTCCTACTGATATTATAAATGCGAAAGTTTGTGAGGATGGATAGATGTATGTTACTCCTTCACGCAAAAACTGCTGGACAGATTTTGAAAACTTCAATGTTATAGCTAATATGTATAAGTGATGTCAGAATAGCACATAGGCTATAATAGACAAAAAAAGTCCGCGGGGTAGCATAGGTATATCTGTAGCATACCATATTGTACCCGTGTGAAGCTGGGGGCGAGAAATACAAAAAAACGCGTCTTCATGTAAACATAGGTACTAATTAATCTATGATGGAGTAAATTCCGAATTGATGTTGACAAAGGAATTTCATTCCGTAACGCAGTAGACTTTTGTCACACTTCTACCTACAACACTTACAAATAATACATCTGAAAGGATAAGTTACAAAATGTAGACATTGTTAACAGTGGCACAGTGGCCATGATGAATGTTACATTTATTTAAAAAATATAACCAATTTTTTAAAATAATTTTCAGGCAACAAGCAATGTACGGACGCAGCATCCACAATACTACAGCAATTCATTACCACTGCCCCATCATGGAGATTTAGCACAGGAGCGAAAATTTGCTGAAAAACCAAATGCTCTGAAAAAAGTCGCCTTAGATGATCTTGACGATATCCAAAACAATTCTATCTCAGACGGCGGCTTCTCATGGTCCAATATGTTAGGTGAGTTTTCATTATCTTTAGTTGAAAACCCCGTTATATATAATTCACTTAATTATTGTTTTTATCACCAATTAATGGCTACGAGTATACACAACAATGCAAGTACTCAGAGGAAAATACTCCCCAACGAGCGTAGTTGAAAAGTTGTACATTGCCAATCTATTAAATATTTTCATTAGCGCGATACAGTAGGTATTGCTATGCGCCATCTATCGACATGCCGCCACGCTGTAATAAATATAGCTATTACTTTTACACTCGAACTGTAAAGACACCTTTTTATCTTTGCGTGGAAATACGAACAACGCGCGACGCTTTCGCCTACATTTTATAAGGCTACGGCGCGCGTGTCTTTCTCTGCATGAAATTGGTGTCTGTCTGTAATTTCAAAATTAAGTTGAATTTTTTCTCTGACTGAATATTTCACAACGGTTTAATGAAAGTTTCATACTTTCAGCAATTTTAATTTAACAAATTTAAATACCCAATAGTATTTAAATTTAAAATCTAACTCTTTATTTCATCTCAATGTCATAGTTTCGAAGATAATGAATAAAAAATCCATATAATATGGGTTAATAATGGAAAGAAAGAACCCAAAATAATTTAGTAGGTAGTTAATTAAAATTTGTCTCATTTCAGGTATGATTATGCAGATGCTCTTTAACCCTGCAGGCAGCGGCCCCAACAAGAGTGATGCTTTAGACACAGATTCCGTATCTCCTTCCCCATGGGCTAATCTTCTCTCCATGGGACTCAAAATCCTTACCGCCATATTAGGTGGAGGCGCCTCTAGCGATGGCATCGACAAAGTAGACAACGGATCTTCACCAATGCAGGTATAAACCTTTTCTTATAATTTCATAAATCAATCACACTAAATCAATAACAGTATTTTATTTATTAAAAAAATACATATTTAAACTCATATTCATTGTATCTATAGTAACATAAATACGAAGGTGCTAAGGAATTGGACTCATTTAGTATCGTGTCATATACCCCCACTAACCGAATTTCTGTAGATATAGCAATAAATCTGGTGACCCCCACACATACCAATGTAAAAATGAAACCGCACCTTAGATCCTCACCTGTAGAAAAAAAAATCCAATTGTAGTTTTAGAATCCTTAATTCACTATAACGTAACGTCACAATTGGAGTGACCTCAATGAAACTTAAGAATTGTTTCTCTATGTTATTTTATTGTAAAAAATCTATTGAGGTCATTCCAATAGTAGTGTAAATAGTAAAATTTGGTTATGGAGACGGTGTCGCTTCTGGCTTGCTTCAGGGAATATTGGCTGCGGTTCTGTCGACGATGCTCGGTGCAAAAGATCCTGACCAAGTGGCCTCCATGGCAAAGCAGGCCGGAGAGGTAAACGATCCTACTTCCTTCCTTCCCTTATACCACGGAATGTTAATTTTATTTTTTATTATTAATGTAACACTTTTTAGCAATATTTTTTCCTTTTCTCTTGTATTTTAGTTATTTTCAATTTATTTTTAATTATTGCGTGAACTCAGAACTGTTTTTAATTTTTAAATGTTTTTTCGTCTGCAGTTCATCAACATCGTAGTAAACCTTCTTGATGCATTGAAGACCTCGTTTTCTCATCGCTCCATGGCTGCACGTTCCATTGGCCGCAAGGACTCAGTAAGCGACGCTGCTATTGCTGGCATTGCTATGCTCAAGACCTACGTCAGATCTTTCGGCACATCTAATGACCGCTGTTTGCAGAAATACATCTGTGACGCTAATAACGAATGCTCTTCTGACGTAGGCCCCAAAAGCGTATTCTGCCAACTTGGCACGTAAGTATTCATTTCCAAATTACATTACTTTGGTTTAATACTGATGACTATTCGTTGTACAATCAATATTCTACAGGTCTGTACGAATATGACGTGACCTTAATTTTGTCCTCAAATGCTACTTTATAAAAAAAATTGCAAATAAAAACTTACCCCCTTGATGGTTCTGATTTTTGTCTGGCTCTATTCATCAGTTTGGTGCGCCAATGGATCACCCCCCTTAATTAGTAACCGCCGTACAACGTTATACAATGTTATTGTCTTCCTCGATCATATTGATTGACAGTTTTGTTAGAGAGAGACTTAGTACAGCGTTTATAGTAAGGAGGTTAAATTATTTATAAGTAGGTACTTACCTAACTTTAATTTAAACATTCCAGATATGCAGCCAGTTTTGTATTGGAAAGACAATCAGGAGGAACTTTCGAAGATTTTTATGAAGCCGGTCGACGAGGACGCTCAGGCATCGATTGCCGTCAATTGTATTTACAATGTAACGAAGTTTGAGCCAAAACCTTTAACTTTCTTCCGTACCATCGTTGTAGCGCACAAAACTGAGAACAAAATTGTACTTTTACAAAATATTTTTTTAAACTATAAATGCATACAATGAACATTACAAATTAAATGTAAATTAGTTATACGAGCGCTACTTTAGTCAAAATTTCATAGTCTTTTGCTCAATCATTTTGTGTAAAGTTTGTATTTTGTATATTACTTAAATAGGTCCACTCTTAATCGCAGGAAAAGGCATTATGTTTTAATACATCCCAACGCATTGACTATGTCGAGGGTAGTGATTTTAAGTTATTTATATATTTATTTAACTTATTTTAGATGATAAATAAGTAGGCATTGTAATAAATTCAAAGAAATTTGTTTTTAAAGTTAAAAAATACATTGCATCGGGTTTCATCTTCGGAAAAATGTAGGACCAAACCATTTGACAAAATATTTGGTGATATTTTAATGTCTAAATCCGCCAAATTCTCGAAGACGACTGATTTAAAATATGTAAAGGTGATGTTGAGATAATACATTGCCCTATAGATATATCAAAAGTAATTTATGTGTGAATGTGAGAATAATTGAGGACGTCCTGTATGATTGTGAAAATAAAACATTTCAAAAATTATATTATTTTGTTTTTCATTTAATACCTATACTTATCAATTTTTAAACCAGTCAATATATCTGATTCAAACTAAGAACTAGTCAACTCTTTTTTTGAAGAAATGTATTAATATATCTTATAAAAAAGTCCTTTACAAACCAGGATCTTTTTCGTGTAGTCTGAGCCCCCCTCTACAAATTCTTATTGTCGAGGAGCGGTCCAGTCCACAGTCCAGCGCTTGCCGGTACGCCGCGCCGCCGGTAGGCGCCATGCGCCCTATATACTGTAGTCTTTGGTAGGCGCTTTAAAAAAACCTGGCAGACCATTGCAGCTGGCAGAAAATGAGTAAACAGCAATTGTTTGGGCTCTCTCAGTTTCAAATATTTTCTGCCAATTTACTTAGTTACCTAGTTATTTACTTAGTTACTGAGTGACCTACTCATTTTTTAAAGAATTTCATAACTGACAGAGGTCGCTAGATGCAATTGTTAACTTGCAAAGCCACGAAAGCTTAAAAAAAACGGTTTTTTTTCACATTACGTTTAGAGTTCCGTACCCAAAGGGTAAAAAAACGGAAACCAGGTAAACGCTTGAAATATTCACAGAATATTTAGTTATATATATTCACTTTAAAAATAAATAATTAAATTAAAATAAAATAAATATTTTTTTTGCAGTTTTTATAGATAATGGTACGGAACCCTTCGTGCGCGAGTCCGACTCGCACTTGGCCGATTTTTTTTTACTTAAGACGGTTTATTACATTTTTTTTTGCTTAATTAGACAATAGTGCCATTTTTTTGTAAACAATTTAAACTATCCGAACCAGGCTAGAAAATTCAAAAAACTTATAAACAACGATATCCCGTTGGAATTTAAAAAAAAAAATCTTACCGATATATAATATTTGACTTCAAATCCGGTTTTAATAAATGAGGTTCCACGCGCAAAACTAATTGTAGATGGCGCCACGGGCGACACGGTCGCTGTCAGACGATCTGAGAATTTTGTTGTTTTACTTTGTATATTATCACTGTATTATTCAATAAAATTCAAGTATTTAACAATGTATCCAACGTGGAATTTGTAAGAATTGAAAGCAGAATTAAAAATAAGGGAACATTTGGTAATGTTTAGTATGTTACGTAAATCTTATGTATTGGACATTATGTGTAACATAGAGGCATACAAAATAGGTATACCAACTTTGTATTCATGTAGTGAATCCTGTTATCAGCTGAATAGAAATATAGCTAACGGCTAACCACAGAAATAAAGCCTTATTGTACTGGTGCCTAAAATATACACACTAAGTACTCACCTGTATATGCTGACACTCCCACATAATCAGATTCATGGAAATGAGTCCGGCATAACCTACTATACTGTGTCGCTACAAAATTTTGTAGGCTTATAGCCTTTCCCAACTTTTTTTTAATTTTAAATCTTTGGGAAATAAATGTACACCGTTGTTGGAACATCCGGGAACTGAACACAGAGCATTCTTGGAGAAATAATAAATTGTCTGTAATAAAGGTTAGAAAACGTATGAAACTGACAGTTTTCAATGACCGTGTCGACGAAACGCCATCTGATGGGAGAAATCGGCAGTGGTCATCCTCATTGAAGAGCGGAGCCTTGTTGGAAAGTCATAGGTATATCACCCTAATACCCCGCAACAAAGCAAATTTATTGAATCGTACCTATCTCCTTTCGGTACCGACAAATGCAATTTTTGTACACACTTCGTGAAAAACACAGTTTTGAGCGCATTTTATGATAGATATCTAAGCATAGACAATTTATGTTTGTCGATTTTTTTTAAAAAACTTTTTGTTTATTTATTTTACAAATATACATTTTTGAGAGATCAAAGACATTGTTAGTACCTACCTACCAATTCCACCTAAGTAAACCGCGATTCGTTTCGTTTTGCCACCTTAGACAATGTACGAACGCTAGTATTATATTCTCTCGTTTTAATTATTTTTTGCCTTTTTCGTCTTTTTTGCTTGTAGGTAACAAAAAAAAACATTTTTTTAGACGCCTAACCACGTGCAGTACCTATTATCACCTGCACAACTTTTACTCGAAACATTTTTCTCTAAGAGCAATACTTTCCGAGATATTTAACAAAAACAGAAGGAAAAAAACACTTTTCCGATCTCGCTCAATGTCAAGACTTCAGGATGTTGTTCTTTGTATTTTTCTTGTAATTGTAAGCCTAAATTCGCTTCGTTGGAAAACACCTCCACGCTCGACACCTCCGGCGCTCTTAGATACCATTATTTATAGTAAGCAAAGTTTACATGTCTTTTTAATTTTAAATGTTTTAAATAACCATTACATTACATTATCTTTTGTGAATATTGTATGAAAGACATGCAAAGGTTGTTTAGTAAATGAGACAACAAGTAGGGTTGTAACTGTAACTGTATATAAATGGACCCTACATTTACAGTTACAAAAAATCTCGACAGAGGACGCCCTTGATGTAGTTTTTTGAACACATTGAAAACTTAAAGGTTCGTCTTCGTAGCACCCATTGCAGCAAAATATTTTTCAGTTATATTTTCCTTCTGGCATAAATACACAGACATACCAAGGAGGCTGAAAAGTTTTGAGCCTAGGGTATTAAAAATGCTGATAGAAATGTAGGTATAAAATATTATTTTTCTATGTAATCTCACTCTACTTCAATGCACTTCTTACATTTGACATAAAGGGCTTTTAACCCAGTGAAAAAATATTCTCCGTCTTTGCCTTCGAAATGCTCGTATACTGCCGCCTTCATTTCTTCGTCCCTCGAAAATCTGCGTCCTCAGAGGTCTTTTTTCAAATGGAAAAGAGGAAATAATCCTCTCGATCAGGGCACGCCTTGAATCTCGCATAGTGTGCACGAGCGCATTGTCCTGTTTCGCCAGTTTCCTATTCTCGACCGTGGTTGGCGCACTTTTGTCAATAATGCGGCGCAATAGTTCCCGTTCATTGTAGTTTTTTGGGAAGGTAGTCGATAAACAGAGTAGCTTTCCCTTTCCAAAAAGCGAAGAGTCCATGACTGAAGTCATCTATCGTCATATGCTATGCAACTTTATGGTGCAGCCATGCTTATTTACGTTTCGCTTAAAGACTAGCTACTGCTCTGTGACCGAGACCGATAATAGCGACTAATCAAGGTACAAAGTTCAGACTAAGGTACTTGTATTAAATAGTCCTTAAAAATAAAAAATAATCGGCTAAAGAGGTACCCGAGGGCCAAAAACGCAAATCCTAAAAGTCGATGTTATTCGGAATTTCAAACCCAAATGTTATGATGCCGAAAATACGGAGTGTACACGCGGTTCCATTGTTCTATATCGCAACAGATATCAGAGTTTCCGTTAAAATGAAGATTCGTGTAGATCAGTCAGAGGTTTTTCGTAGTGTCCCTATGGACCCCTAGTGTTGAATAGCAATTGCCCATCCCTAATTTTGGTTTATGGTTATGGTTAGATAGATATAGGAACAAGATGGTTGTCTGTTAATAGAAAATAAGAGTGTGTTTAAATAAAAGTTTAATATAAATAAGAGTTGTATAATTATATGAAGCAGGTCCACCATCCTGCAAAATATAAATAACACCTAGCAAGACAAAATCGACCTCTAGGTGGTCCATATTATTATACCGCTTTCCGATTCACATTACTATAATAAATCATAGATGGTGTGGGGCGCATCTTGTACTCCGAGACTTGTATGCGAAAAGGAAGTTTTTAGGAGTATATGTTGAAACCCATCAAATTTACTGACTGACAGGAGAAAATATTCCTTGGGTATTCTAGGGGTGCACTAAGGGGAGATTTTTTTTTAATTCTATGTCTAAAATGATGTTATAGTTTGTATGAAGAAACATTTTTTTGTTACTTAATATGATGACATTTTGTAAATATACTTTTAAAACGAAATAAAATAACATGTTCATTACTTTTGAAAATTCATCTAAGGGGATGAAGTGGGGGTGTAAACGTTGTCGATGGGAAATCCCATCGGGCACACGGCTAGTAAATTATAATCGCAAATAGTATCTACATAACAACGACAATAACAGAACTATGGTCTACAGTGGAAGCAGACGGTTCCAGATTAAAATCACATTGGACCAAATAATTTGTTTTGTCATTGAATATCCACGCACAGGTTAAAGGGTTGGTATCCTATTTTAAGACCAAAGCTTTGTTATCTATCGATACGATTTAAAAATAATAAAAATCACGACCGTAGCCGTCGGTACACATATCTACTAAACATGTGACCCGTTTCTTTAATGCTATGAAAACATCATAACGTCGCGCTCCGTGAACTGAAAAGTAATCAGTTCCAGCAACACTTAGGTAGGTGCAAGATTTAAAAATCCACATTGCTGTGGATCTTGACATCGTGCAGACCATTTACTCTAAACAAACTCATAGAATCTAGTATTATTAAAACTTATAATAGAAATAATGACAATAGGAAATATTTTCTCACAAATGGGAGTTTCTCCGAAACAATTTTCCGAACGGTGAGATGATTAAAAATATTAAATAGAAATTATAACATAGGCTTTTCTTTTGAATCAAATGCAAAAAAAAGTGTTTTGACTTATTTCAGATACACAGAGTATCATAGTGGGCCAAATGAACCATTTACGCATTACGCTTATGACGTCCCATCAACATCTGATCATGCCGCAACCGCAACATCAAAACAGTAAGTAGAAACTATAAATCAGTTATTTCAATTCTAATAGAAAACAGCAACTTTTTTAGTTCAGTTTTCTTTCAGTAGCCACGGCGGAAGTCATAAGAACAACGCAGCAATGTCGGCACTCACCCTTTTGGCGTTTCTTTTCTTTTTGAACATTTTACAACAATGTCTTAAGGATCATATGAATGCTATGAACTCTCCGCAGTTTATGGTAATGACTGCTGGTAGAGAAGGTGAAGAAACGCTATCAAAAACGTCAGATAAAAGTAAAACGGATAAAGCCGGTCTAGCAATTAAAGATACGGTAGTAAAAAAACATGTACCTAAGGTTATTAAAAGTGACCACAGCGAAAAAGGCCCTCATAAAAATAAAGATCACGCTAGTAACATCGTTACGTCAAAAGTTGAAAAAAATGATAAAGTATTAACAAAAATACATACATCATATCCGCCGCAAACCGATTTTAAAGAAAAATATCAAAATTACAGTTTGTTGTATGCAGATTTCGTTAATGCTATGCAAGATAATAAACACACATTAAGAAGTAAACTAAAGGCACCAAGAAATTACTAAATTGTATTGTGCTGCAACATTAGTGAGAAATAAAACTTCAATATTTTAATGTCCACATTTAATACATTGTAAAAACAAAGAAAACATATTTTTATGAAGCTGTGGTCTCATAACTAGGGTCAGTGCACATCGATGGAGTGTCTGCGAAGAACACTAGGAATAGAAAGTCTGCGCTCATGGTTGGTTGGTCTCCCAGTGTGATATATTTCGTTATACTAATTTGAGCCGCATGTTAAAGGAGATCGTCTCGAACCTACCAATAGATGGCGCTAGTTTCGTATTTATTGTTTTATTTTTTACGCGAAATTGAATCAGAATTTTCAGAAGAAAAATTAGGATTTCGTTTGATTAATTCATTAAATTTCACGTAATAAATACGACATGCTATCTCCATCTATAGGGAGCTAGGTTCAAAACGATTCCTCTTCAATTATTATCAAATTACTCATTTTATCTGTATGCAATGACCCGAATTAGCACAATTAGTATTATTATAAGTTACCTATATCTCAACCAAGGACACTAGACACGACTAAACAAATTAAGAAATAATAATTATGTGTATAGTATGTATGTATAAACGAACGCTGCTATAAAACAATAATGTAGCATTTATATTGTAGTCACTTTTTTTTTGCTTTAAAACTTACAATTTATTTCTAAATTTAACAAAAAAAATTTCACCATTTGCAGGGCTAAAATACTCTCAAATATCAGAATTTTAGTTTATTGTAATTATTTATATAATTTACAAGCTTCATTTACTTTTAAATGTAGCATAATATAACACCACATATTGTAAACCATATGAAATAGCCAATAAGATGATCTGTGCAATACCATCTTTACGTAACTTAAAGTACTTCATTTTGATGTTTTTTTTAATTGAAAGAAATTGAAAAGCAGGATTTTGGTTACAAGGTAAAGCTCTAGAGGTCGATTTAAAAATTGTAACATTAGCATAATTTGCAGTATTAATAAAAATATAGCCACTTCAACAGTTTTCTTTTGCTTTCCAAAACCGTTAATTCTAAAGATATTTTAAGGAATATGGGAGACCTATTGATTACGTCTAACACGTTCTATATATTTAGTTTGTGTAAGCGCACTAGAGCCCATAGTGGGATCTGTCATGCGATTCCAGTCTGTTTGTCCCACTACAAAACCGATGGCTCTCATCTTCTCCTGCTGCCTTCTTTCTTCAATGTCTGCCCAGCGAACCTGTTGTTAATTACAAAATGATGAAACATTTATTTCCATAGTCGCGGGACTATATAATACTATCCCACCTCCATTAGAACTTGTGTAAAGTAGGTAAAAAAATATTACTTGAATGATAAAAATAACAGAAGTCTTTCGTCTTATCGTTTTCATCAGTGTTAATCAAACTTAACACCATGAAAAAAATCGTAGTGGTAATGTCCAAACAATTTCTTAAATCAACTAATTCAAGAAAAGTACGGAACTTTAGGGTGTGTGTACTGTCCATAAGTCTACACATTAGAACCGGAACGCAAACGTTCACGTATCGTTCAAAGTGATTGAAATATACATTGTTCAAAAAGTAACGAAAATGTGACGAGTCACAAATAGTGACAGGTCATACCAAAAAATATATATGAGCGCTTTTGCGAAAATGCAAATGTACAACCAAAACGTTGCTATCAAACGTTGAAATCAGCAACATGGTGTAAAAGTAAAAAAATGCCGTAATATACGTTTTTTTTTAAACCATAATAAAAAAATTAAAATTGTGTTCTAAAGAGTTTTTCAGGCTATATAATAAAGACTTACCGTCTTCTTTCCAGGTTGAGCTCTGTGCGTAGGTTGCCAGTCGTCTAACTGAAGGTAGTCTTCCATTGAGAGCTTGGAGTGCCGCAGTGGCTTGCTGGTCCCGTCCAAGCGCGCTGTAAACAAAAATTACTATTAATTTATCATCCAATGTTATTCTTTTATTCTTCCATACGCTTCCATTCATTCATAGCCCATTGATTTTATTTAAAACATAGGAACTTATATAAAACTGCACTTTCCAAAACATAAAACACTAAAATTATAAACCCACCTAATTGTGTCATGTCGTCCATTTTCTCCCACTTCGATGTAAAAGCACTTGAGCCCTGCGATGGAGTATCTTGTAACTTATTAATTGAACAAAAAAGCTGAAAGTCAAATTGTTAACACTACCCCAGGCCTGATCTCTCTTTTTTTTTAATTTTAATAACAGTCATATAAACAAAATATTAAATATCTACATGCATTAAGCTACAATAGCTATGAAGTCAACTAAACAAAAACTCAAATGAAGTCGGCTAAATAGTAATTAAATAATTTTAAAACAACAAGTTAACAAATACAAAATTTAAATTAATAAAAACTAAATGTAATAAAATAAAATGCATGATTCTCGTACCTCTCAAGTAAATTAAGTATCTCGACCCAATAGAACCAACAAACAAGTTAAAAACAACAAGTTAGCGAATACAAAATTAAATTAATAAAAAACTAAATAAAATAAAATAAAGTCTATAATTCCCGTATCTCTCAAGTATATTAAGTATTTCGTATTTTACTTATATTTTCTAGTATTTTTCTGTCCTGCGTCAAGCACCCTTGCCATCTAACACAAAACATTAATAACTTCCAAAGAAAAACGCAATATTATCTCTCACTATACCAACTAGACAGACACCTATATGTATTTTGTATGATGACAACATTGCTTAATAAGCAGAATTGACCCATTAAAATTAGCTAGAGCAATATAGAGCGACGGTACTATAAAATTACCAGGTGACGATGACAATTTGAAGGCATGATGATGGATGGACTCTTAAGATTCTACCTAAACCATTACAGTGAAACTAATCAGTGTACGCCAACTTTTGGGCTTGTTCATACCGATGCTTCCTGTTCATACTTGCCTAGTATCGCACTATACTTTATATTATACTCGCTAAGAGCCCTCGCCTCACCTCCTCATAGGCCTCTTCCATGGCGACATCATTGTCGCTGTCCACATCTTCCATATCGACCTCTTGGATGGCAGCGCTCTGCAGTAAAGTAGTCGCATCCAAAACTATATGGTGCGTAGGAGTCTTAGAAAATCGGGCACAGATTGATTGGATCTCCTCCAGTGTACGGTTATGTATGTTCCTCTTGTAACATATCTGGGGGTCTAGTTCCATTGTACAAATGTACACCTGAAATTAGTTTGAGGCATCACTTTTTAGCATCAGTATCAATTATGTGGAATTGTGGATACTATGTTCAAAAACCGTGTTACGGTCCCAGGGTACCCAGCAGAAGATGAAGTCTCCCTCTTTTAGCCGATGGTATTTGTGAGGCTATACTAACGAGTGGCCTGCAGTTCTGTTGAGGTATATTTAGATGGAAAAGCCTCTAAGTGTGGTTTGTCGGATTATGTACATAAGTTTTTAATATAAAAAACCCATTGCGGATTTTTTTTCGTGCACAAAACCGGAAGTAAACATTTCAAACCAAATTTTTTTGTAACTTTGACCAATTCAAAAAATAAACGTTGATTCAAAAATATAGCTTAAATACACTAGAAGTTCTAAAATGGGATCTGCATTAATTTAGGAGATAGATAAATTATAGTGCATACCTATGTGTCGCACTGGGCGTGATATCATGCATTTGCTTGGGTCGACTGGTTCGAGCGAAAATAGACATACTTAGTAAAACTACTGTGATATCATAATGATGACATAATTAAACATCAATGTAACAAGGAAGAACGATTTTATTATCTATTTTTTATAATTTTACAATGAGAATTCATGCTAGAACTGGTTATTTTTACAAGGCCTTCAGTTGAAAGAAGGAATAAATGTATGCAACTTTTAAGTTCCACGAATGGTGATTGCAGAATCAAATAGGGGTTGCAAAAAAATCCTCTGACGTTGAATATCGTCTTTGGAGTAATATTAAATAGCTATATCTGCTTTATAACATATTTTTCCCATCGTATAATCGCATTGGTGTAACGATGCTCTACTTGCAGGTAACTGTAAGCACGCGCCGCTAAACGTTTTTATGAGACGTTACATAAAAATGTAGCTCTGCATCAGCATTAAAATTTTCTTTATAATAAAATAGATTCATTGAATAGATAGATAAAAAATTCTCATTGTAAAATTGTAATTTATTATTATTATCCTTTGTTACATTGTGTTTAATTATGATATGACAGCAGTTTTACTAAGTATGTCTTTTTTGTGCAAAACAAAACCCAAGCAGATTAATGCAGATCCCATTTTGGAACTTCTAGCCAGTGAAGTTATCATAAATATACTTTAAGCTATATCTTAGATTTTTTTTAATTGGTCAAAGTTACTAAAATTCTGGTTTGAAATGTTTACTTCCGGTTTTGTACATGAAAAATTCTTTTTTACATTTTTTTAGTTGTAAGACTTAATTCATATAAAATTATCTGACAGCCTATTGAAACATTTAAAAAATCTACCTAAAGTTATAACAAACATACCACCACTTAATCTCACCTGGAAGCCACTCTGCCTGGCGCTGTTCCACATTTCCGCGTAATGTTTCAGTTGTTCATTAATAGCGTCCACAATCAAAAACTGGAAGAATCCATCAGCAACTGTTCTTTTAAAGGAGCGTCGTAAAGAAGTATTGTAATCCTCTTCAGAGTTCTCGTCATATTCATACTTTATTACAGTTTTTTTTACCTGTATTATGGATTTTATTTATTAGCATATAAAAAAAATATGTTATGCGAGGTACCTACCTCGTAAATTTCATATTATAAAATCGAACATACGTTAACGTCATACACAATGCATTATTCTCATTACCACACAGTAAATTGTTTGGTAATTAATGTTTTCAAAAGTCATATTGACTTGGATACAATATCTCTGGACTATATACAAATCACTCAAATAGTTTTCAACTCATATTCACATTTAAAGTCTTATGACATGTTGCATCAAAGAATCTTTCAGACTAAATCTATATAATGCTGGCTCAATCTGTACTGACCTATGGCATCCCGATGTTGGAAGAAGCTACAAAAAAGAGCACTGCTAAAGGTGATGTACTTCGAACCTTACAGATGGCCCACAGAAAACCTATACTCATAAGTGATGTAATCTCAATCATAAAAATTTACAATTTACATAATACCCTAAGATTCCACAAGTCCATAACATATGAACGAACTAGTACTCCTCATTGTAACCATTAAAACAACATTTGCTAGCAGACAATACATTAAACAGATAAACTGTTTAGGTTATACAGACAACATAGGTAGTACCTACAAAGTGAATTCATTGTGATTAAGATTACCCCCCATACACAAACACACACACCAACACATCACACATACCACACACACAAACATTAAAAAAGTACCTTATTTGTAATAATACAAAATATACTCACAGTTTTTGTAATATTTATGTAATAGAAGAGGGGTGACTCCTAACACAAGTATGTAATTTAATTACCTACTTAAAAGGAGGCATCAGCATGTATAATGTATCAGTTGTTTTTGGTTACTAAATTTTTTTTTTTGTATTTTTTCTACTATATCTGTATACATATTAATCTTAGCATACAACACATTCTATTCCATTGTTATTTTTTCATTCTTTGAAATTAATAATATTATTTTATATATAATAAAATAGGAATATAAAAGAAGCAAAAGAGGTATGCAAGAATCGTTGCAAATGGCATTCAATTGTCTCTGCCTACCCCTCTTGGGACAAAAGGCGTGATGATATATAGAAATGAATACAAAGGTCAAGATAAAATATCAGTTAACTGCACACTTTACTTATCTAACAGTTAAATAAATATCTATTTTGCAACAATAACGAATGAAGACATACCATTTTACCAGTGGTTGGGTCCGTCTCAGAAACTTCTGTTTCTTGTTGGAAGTAATCATCAATTGACAGTATGCGAACAGAAGTACCATATTCGGTCTCCTTATCTCTTATCAATTTGGCCATATATGATTTTCCACTACCAGGAGGACCTAGAAAATTATCCAGTATATTTTGAGATGCCTGTTTTTAAGAACAACTTAACTTTTATTTTTAAGAAATGCTTATAGAGTGATGTTATATAAGGTAGAAAGTTTTTATTTGCGTACAAATAAAATACATAGCAATATTTACCTCTTAAAATAATAACTATTTTATCTGGACGCATTTCACGACCAGGCGATTTCAATATGTCGTCAATCATAACAAGGTTTAATGGAACACCTTGATATGGCTTTGGACTATTGTCACCTGTCTTCATAATCTTCGGTTTTGACACATGTTCCAGTTCTTTGCTTCCACTACGTGAATCTTTCCTTGCCCTATATCTATCCCTAGGTTCTTCACGCCTAGTAAAGTTCCGTTCATCCCGATCATTGAATTTTCTTTTGTCAGAGTCGAACCTTCTTCTCTCTTCATCCAGTTCCCTTCTATCGTCATCTAACTTCTTTCTATCATCATCATCATATTTGTAATTATCACGTTTGCTATTCTCATCATATCTTCTGTCTGAATATGGTCTTCGTCTCTCCTCACGAGAGTCTTCTCTTGTATGTCTGTCTCTAGATCTGTCAAACAATTTTCTATCAGGTCTTTTCTGGTCACGGTTAGATTCGTTTCTTGGTGGTACAACCTCATCATCATTTCTCTCTTTTGGTAAAAATTCCTTTCTTGATACTGTGTCAAAGTCTAAAGATTTGTAATTATCTGTTTTTGAAAGATGATTATATTCAAAGACTTGAGCTGGTTCTAGAAATTCTCTATCTGAAAAGGAAATGATAATACTTACAATAGGGATGATGACTATTTTTTGGGAATACTTTTTAATTATAGCTGTAAGGTTTATGTATACCTAATAAAATAAAAAAAATAGAAAATTTTATATTTGCATTTTCAATTAAAAAATCATGTTTATAATTTTATTTTTTAAATTCGCGAGAAAACGTTTTGGAGCGATGACGTCACACCTTGGTAACGAACAAAATTAAATTAAATTAGATAAAACACAAGAAAATAACTTTGTCAGTGACTGATTGACAGACAGTTATTATAATATAGTTAGTTATTTGATATTTACTTAGAAGTAAGGTCACATCACATACCGTCTGTGAACGGAACTATGAATTAAAGCTTTTTCATTTAGATACTAAAAAAAATATACTTATTAAACAAATAAATAAAAAATATTTTCAGTGATTATACGTTGTAAACTATATAAAAAATATTATTGTAAATTTATAATATATATTTTCTTTCACTGTCATCGCCCCTATTGAACAACGAAAACTTGAAACATGGACATTAATTTGTTTTGGTGGATACCAACACTACCATAAATTCAAACATACATTTTGTTTGCTTCTGGGTACCCTGGGGCCAGTAACACTGTTGTGGGAGCTGTAGAGCAATCTGTAAAAAAGTTAAAATAATTTACCTTTTAATCTAGCTGGTTTGTGTGCATAATCAACAATAATGGATGCAACAAACATAGGTTCTTCAACAAATGGCTTCACAGGAGGAGCTTTTGGTGGCAAGTTTTCTACATTTCCAAGTGCTTGATCTGGATTTTGTCTAATACCCGAATTTGGTCTTACAATGGGGATTTGTAGATCTCTTTGTTCTGAATAAGGCGGTGCCCCATCTGGCTGTCTTTGTTGATAAGGTCCTCTAACGTTTCTATTTGCAAAAGGTCTTAGAATATTTTCATTGTGCCTTTGCATAAGGGGTTGAGGAGGAAACCTTGGTCCATGTGGTCCATTATTAAAATTTTCATTTTGAAATGGCTCATTTGGATATTGATCATTTTGGTATTGATCATTATCATAGTAATTAGTTTGATATTCGTCATCTCTGTATGGATCATCTTGATATTCACCTTGATATGGATCATCTTTGTATTCATCACCTTGATATGGATCCTCTTGATACTGATCATCTTGAAATGGTTCATCCTGGTATTCATTATCATTTTGAAAGTCATTATTATTAGACATATCATTTTGATTTGTATTCCATTGGTTATTTCTTTGAAAATTTTGATTAGGGTCATTTAAGTTATTATTAACTTGACCAAAAGTACTTTGTGGTATGTTCGATCCACTATCATTCTGTTGATTTGTAGAATTATTTCTAAAAATTGAAAGAATATTCATAATCTTTTCATCACCTAGAATATTATTTATTCCTTTAGATATCTCAGAAAACTCTTGTGATGCTGGTGCAAGATTATCTGTCCTTCTCAATGTAATATTCATTAATTCAGGAATTTTAGCAGGTTTATTAGCTGCTGGTACTAAATCAAGTCCTGGGATTCCTTGTGACGATTTATTAATCTGAACAAAGGTAGAAGTATTTGTATCACTCATAGAAGTATTATTCTGATTTGTAGGCATAGAAATGTTGTTTCCCATTCTAGAATTATTATGTTGTGACATTGGACCTCTATTCACAGGATTATACTCATTACGATTTTGATTATAGGGAATCTGAGAAATATTTGTATTAGATCTATTAGAAATAACATTTGTAGGAGGTTGATTATATACGACAGGAGCATTGGAAATATTATTTCTATTATTGGGAGTGATGTCTTTCACAATAGGAACTCTGTCTTTCATCAAAGAAGACCTTCGAATTTGCATTTGCTTTCTACGCTCTAGCAACTCAGCTCTGAAAGTAAGAAAAGTTGCTTCATATTTTTTATAAGTTTCTTTGTCAGGATGGGATTCATTCTTCTGTCGCCACTCTTCAACTTCTTCTTCCCATTTCTTAAATTGAATATCAAATTGTCTCTCTTCTTCATTAAGTTTTTGCAAATCTTCTGATACAACTGGTAGAGATGATGCAGCTAAATTGTTTTGATTCGCTGGTTCATTTGATATTTGGGGCTGCTTTTGTTCATTACCTCTCCAAGACGTAGTACTTGTGTTCATCTGAGCAATTTGGTTATTAGCTGGTGCTTCAGGTTGTGCATAAAGTGGCTTGTTATTCTCATGAGGTGGTGGTGGTGGCACCTCTGGTGGAGGCCCAGGTGGAGGGACCGGATTAGGAGGTAAAGGTGGCGCCATTTGCATATTTGACATCTGTTGGCCAAATTGTAAAATATAATAAAGAACACAAAAAATAGTTTAAAACTTATCCTAACTAATATTATACATGTGAAGTGTTGTTTGTTTGACCTTCTTTCATGCCACAACAGAGTAACGGATTGATGTGATTTTAACACAGGGATAGCTGGATCCCAAATACCAATATCAGTACCATAAACGAGGTTCTCAGTTTAGCTGTAATTATGTAGGTACTATGATATAAATATGAGACTATGATCTGCATTTTCTTAGCCATATTTGTGTGTGATTGTGATGTTGGTCTGCCGGGGTGGTTACAACACCAATAAGGTTGAGAAACAATGTTGTAAGGGTTAGTCATTTAGATATGTGCAAAGCAGTCCTACTATTAATATAAACATACTACAACAATTGGTCTAACTAAATGTTTACAGAATGAATTTTGTTTGAACATGATGTCTTTCGTGGCAAATTGGTAGAGAAATACAAAATACAGACCTTGTGACCACCATACTGAGACTGCTGTTGCTGCCATTGTGAATATTGTTGCCATTGTGACCATTGCCAATTTTGCTGCATTGCAGCCCATTGATCAGGGGTGTAGCCACTAATACCCATGTTTTGCGAAGGCATGGACGCCATTCCAGGGTTCCATGGTCCCCCCATTCCCCAAGACATTGTTGAAAATCAATAGTTTTGCTTACTTCAAATTACAAACTAAAATAGGTCGATATACGTAATATAGTCACAATTATAATAAAAATAATCATGCCTTATTTATTAATTAATTTATAATGCATTGCATATTATTACTGCTTTTAAGTTTTCAATTCAACATCGAAAACGACACAGACATTTTTTTTATATATTTTGTCTCCGCCATTTTGTCTATGAAATTTTTATATACACATACATAGTGATGTCCTCATAATATCGACATTTTCAAATATAAGCTTAAATGATATGATAATTATTAGTTTGCTTTATGTAGTCATTGCTATTCTTTCGCATATTCATGACATGGTTCTAATAAAATACATGTATTATTTATAAAGTACTACAATGATGTCATCACGACTGGTTCCATTAAGTATATTGTAATTAAATTAATTACATATATATACTAATATTATGTAGTAGATGTCACATGCAAGTACCATTATCATCGATGATTATCAAGTAGTAAGTAGAGATCGCGCGGCGAAAGAAGTCCGGGGGAGTTAGCACAGATTTTGACAGCGACACTTTCGTTTCGGTCGAATGGCCTTGAACAGGCCAAAACGTTCATGTCCAACAAGGACCGGCCAGAGATAGCCCGGCGCCGAGAGGTCCGGCCCAACAATGTGCGGGAAAATTCTGTGTACTTGTCTTTGTCCGGCCAAGCAAATTGCTCGGCATTCTTGTGCAGGGCATGCCCGGTCCGGGCTATCTCTGGCCGGTCCTTGTTGGACATGAACGTTTTGGCCTGTTCAAGGCCATTCGACCGAAACGAAAGTGTCGCTGTCAAAATGTATGCTAACTCGGCCGCAGACACGGCGCTGTCGGCGCATTGCGAAATGTTGCTAGACATTTTCATTCACCTAACCATTTATTTGTGAATAATTGATTATCGTGATTATTGATTTTGTACCTATGCTTTACCCTAAGTTATATCGCCATATATATATAGTAATATAAAACATACCTACTATATTTGAAAAATTACTAAAATATAATTTAAATTGATATTCTATGCCAATAATTTAATACGTACGTTAAATATGTATATTCTCGGTATAGATATGAATATTAAAAGATATGGATGTAAAAATTCAAAAATTATAATAATTATGGTCAATAATTATCACAATCGCTGTCTTCGTTAGCAGTTGTGTCTGAATCTGTGTCACTGTCGCTTTCGAACGCAGCTTCGGTCAACGCCACAATTTGTTTTGCATCTTGTGCAATATTTTTTCTGCAACCCTTCTTTTCATGAGAGCCCATATTTTCTCGATTGGGTATAAATCGCAGTGGTACCGGGGTAATTTTATGACCTCGTGACCATGTTCGGCAAGTAAATTGTAAATAGCAAAATCCTTTATTAATTTTTATCAGTTCATATAAAACTGGTTTAGCCCAACTCTCTTCATAAAAAACGCCCTTTTCTTGCAACCATTTCTGCATGTCTGTTTTAAGGGTGCTAATTGTTGGTACCTTATTAATTTGCGTACAATGGTAAGGGGCATTATCCATCACAACAAGGGAACTCTCAGCTAAATTTGGAATAACCTTTTCTGTCATCCACTTTAAAAAATTCGTTGCATTCATGTCATCATGATAGTCCAAAGATTTAGATTGAGATTTAAAAATCAGTAGAGCGTTATCAACAAAGCTATTATTCTATAATCAGTAAGTAAGTAGGTAGTATATTATAGGTACATAGTATTAACATTTTGTCGATATCAACCGGAAGCATTAATTTATTGTCTATGCCACTTTATTCGTAGTTATTTTTTTAATATGATCAGTTTTCGTTTATACCTCAGATCAGATTAAGTCTTTAATCTGACTGAGGTTTATACCGACATAGAATACGAGATATATTTGAGCATAGCATCAATAATACTAACTTAACCATACTTTAAAAAACGGAATACAGTACAAGGTGAGACGTTACATCGCGTCCAAGCTTAGACTGCAGTCAATACTTACGTTTGATGATGCGTTGAATTAATAAACCGTCGCCCAGTCAGTAGTGAACCTACTGGAACCTACAGACCCTGTGGGGTTAGCATACATTTTGACAGCGACACTTTCGTTTCGGTCGAATGGCCTTGAACAGGCCAAAACGTTATGTCCAACAAGGACCGGCCAGAGATAGCCCGGGGCCGAGAGGTCCGGCCCAACAATGTGCGGGAAATTTCTGTGTACTTGTCTTTGTCCGGCCAAGCAAATTGCTCGGCATTCTTGTGCAGGGCATGCCCGGTCCGGGCTATCTCTGGCCGGTCCTTGTTGGACATGAACGTTTTGGCCTGTTCAAGGCCATTCGACCGAAACGAAAGTGTCGCTGTCAAAATATATGCTAACCCAGCTGGTTCGATTCCTGTCAGGGGTACGATGGTTTAAGCGGGGGTATAAGTGTGACAAAAATAATTAAATCAGTGTCTTTCTTGTACAGATCGACCTTATTACGGTTATGGAGCGCCGCCTCCGCCTGCAGCTCTGCATGGCTACCCACCATACCAACCGCCCCAGGCCACCCACATCCTCCAATGTATCCATCACCTGGGGTAGTCTTCTATCCAGAACATCCAGCATACTTTTACCCATAACCTCCTAATAAATTTAACACTGGTCCCACGATTGTGGATGGTCCCACCATTGTGGATAGTCCTCCAGAAGATAAGGTCATTGTCCCAGAATTACCCGGAGAAATCGTTGAGTTGCCTTGTAGTAAGTTATTGGGATGTTTTTATGGAAGAGATAATGCTTTTTGATATTTTATTGTAGGGAAAATATATACACTTCTTCAATAATGCTTTGAAAAACAATGCACAAGATCAGTTTTATATTTAAATTTCTGTAATACAACTGCGAATAAAAATTATAATTCGTTCAACAAAAACAACAGACGAAACTCCTCATCATAAAATGAGTTTTCAGAATTATTACACTTTCATTTAACTATACTTAATAACTATGCATCACCTGATATGTTGTAAAATCCATATATTATCGGAAATATTTCTAGATATAAGTTGATATCAATTTTCGTAACTGTTTATTTATTACTTTGTTTCTTTTAATATTAAAAAGTATTATCTCGAACTGTTTTAGCTTTATGTCTCGTTTGTGGGTATTTTGGGCCAATCCTCTCTATGGTTCTTTTTCTTTATTCCCTTGTTAAATTGTAATAATTTTATTAATAAGAATGTAAATTGTATATTGTATGTTGTAATCCATAAAGAGTTTTGGCCGACTCAATCGCTTTATTTGTGTTACTTATAAACATTGCTCTGGCCACACTAAATTCATTATTTGTATTGAAATTCTTAATGCTTCAATTAAATGCGAAAGTCTATTTATTTGTTATTTAATTATGTTTGAATGGATTTGAATTGCTTATAAAAGTACACTTTTTGGCACTCTTATTATAAAAAAACTATAAATTGCGACATTTCCCTAGTTATACATTAATTTTACATCTAATTATGAATTTTTCTATAATTTGTATGGACTTAATGACATTCTCCGCCTATCTTAAATATTTTAGTCACTATTTCATCATTAATTTTTTCAATATCTCCAAACTAATTTTGATCATATTTCAATCCACATTCTTCTCTAATTACACCATTAGGAATGATACCGCATTTCCACTGCATATATCTTACTTTAAAATCTCTTATTTCATACCCGAATCTCTCCTTCATACGTTAGTGATGAAATTAACAAAATTATTACGTAGAAAGTTGTAAGACTATTCTATAATTAATAAATTAATTTCCAGGTAGGTACATATCGTTGGGTCCCCGGGTGCACGAGCCAAAACTGCATCCCTCCAGGAGCCCTCAGAGTGGGGTCTGATGCTGATGGAGCAGAAATATTTGCTGGCCGAGCTCATCATGAAGGAGATATTATATTGCCAGCTAAAGTTATACCTTCAAAGAATGCGTGTTACATGTCACATGCTGTGACATGTCCAAAGTAGAGCTAGTCGTTTTTTTGACTAACCGTTTCAAGAAACAGATTTTTGCCATGTAACGAGCGAACGCTTTTATGCCAGAAGAAAAATCAGTTTTAAAAAAAAACATGTTTCGGCGAATCAACTATACGTACTGTACGTATAGTTGATTCGCCGAAACTGTTTTTTTTTAATCGATTCTGTAGTTTCAGAGATTACCCCTACATCAAAACTTATATACTGTACCTCTTTATAATATTAGTATAGATTAGATACATGCACGCATAACACATACTTTGGGGTTCCGTGTTATAATATTTAGAACCGACTCAAAGGCCAAACCGACGAATCCATACAGGGCCAGGCAGGAAACGAATGCACGGCCCGAGTGTGTCCAACAGCATAATGGCCGACCCAGCAGTTTGCTCGGCATTCTAGTGATGGACATTCTCGGGCCATGCATTCCTTTTTCATCACCGATGACAGTAGTTTCTATGCAAACAATAAATAGCTAAAATAATTTATTGTTCCAAGTTTCCTCATTCTGGTCAAAATAAAAGATGTAGCGGGGGGGTCCTATGTATGCTAACCATAAAAATTCTACCAAAAATATTTCCGAGGCGGTTTTGAAAAAGAAACTGGTTTGCTGTTCTTTTAAAATGAACCATAACGCTGTATCAATCAACGGGTTTTTTGAATGAATGAATATAGTATGTACGATTTATGCCTTAGAAATAAAAAACCGTTTCTTTTAGCACTGCTTTTCGAAGCAGTTTGTCGATTTATAAAACGGGTTACGTTCCGTTTCACGTAAAATACGAAACGACCCAGCTCTAGTCCAAAGTCATGAAATTCGTGTGACGTAATTTATGGATGGCCCCTTATACCGAAATTCAATGTACTAAAATGTACCTAATAAGGAGGCTGATCAGCTGATGTAGTACCTACAGTGAGACTATACAATGAGTATTTTTATTATAGCATAGTAATATGCATGATTATGATATCTTAGGGCAAATTGTCTGCCACATAGCAACCGCTAAAATGCATGTTCTATATAATATGCTAATAATAGTACAATATTTTTAGTGTCGATATTTGGTACTAACCTATTCGATACTTTTGGACATCCCTAGAGACAGCAACTGACGCCGCCATATTAATGTTGTATGCGATTTGTTTTACGTTCGATTCGTTTTTAAAGTTCATGTTTTATATTAATTAGTTCGGTTTGGTTATATTTACACATTGTATTTAAAACTATCATATATAAGCTAACAGTGAATATATGTGAAGTTGCACCAGCAGTTATATTGTTGGAAATATTTAGTGCGCGGGAAATGTGGTGCTTTCGCTTTACAAGCTAACCAAGAAGAATAATTAGTAAATTGTGTTGTTTAATTTGTTTAAACTCGCCAACATGTCGACCTATCGTCCAAGAGAGAAGCGTGGGCGTTTAAAATTGTCGAAAAATCTAGGTCGTATATATCGTGAGAGCAAGTGTCGTGATTGCGCTATTATTGTGACGCCTATGGACTTTGCTAAGATTTTGGGCAAGTTCACAAAAGTAAAGATCCAGTATGAAAATACAAATACACACAAAACAAGACAATCTACCGCTCAGGAAGCTGCGACTCCACATTCTAACACTAGGTTAAAGAAAAATGAGAATGGTATGGTTCTGTTACACAGAAAAGCTTATACCCAACACCCAGTGAAAAAACTTAATACTCCTAAAAATCAGAAATCTAAAACAAACGAAGCAAGCACTAACACTGCTAAAAGTAAAAAATCCAAAACAATAAGTGAAGCAAGCATAATCACCCCTAAAAGTGACCGTCAGAAGTCCAAAACAATTATTGAAAAAAGTACTGACACTCCTAAAAGTCAAAAGTCTAAAACAATTAATGAAGTAAGCACCAGATCACCCAATAATGTCCTTAAAGAAAATAATAGGCTTAAAAAGTTGCCAATTCCTAAAGAAAATATTTCAAAAGTTAATAAAGAGAAAATATCTACCAAACAGTACGGAATAATATTTATATCTCCAGAATCCGTGAACAGCGAGATAAGTAGAAAAGAAATTTCATTGTCAGAATTGTTACCTACCATTAACAAAAACATACTCCCATCAGAGGACTGGGATATTGATTATTTCCCGAAAGAAGATGAGCCCAAAGATGACAAACTATACAATCGTATTGCTGCAGAGTTAGATCTAATGTACAGTGATGAAACTAAGACAAACGCAGTTAAAGAGGATGACTCTGGGAAACTTTCCGATGATTTTCCATCTATCATGGATATACTCAGTGATAACCTTACAGATACCACTGGCTCTGTTAAACAAGCAACTGATGAAACATACACAAAACTAGAGTCCAGTGATGTTGAAGCAATG
Source organism: Nemapogon koenigi (assembly GCA_963924495.1). Classification (NCBI taxonomy): domain Eukaryota; kingdom Metazoa; phylum Arthropoda; class Insecta; order Lepidoptera; family Tineidae; genus Nemapogon; species Nemapogon koenigi. The sequence goes on from OZ004645.1 coordinate 7,529,400, forward strand.
CTTCTAGGAGACACTAATAAAATAGATTCTTGTAGTTCTACAGATAAGTCTACAAGCAATGTTGAGAATGCCATGTCTGAAGACAATAAAGATAATTCTACGAGCTTGGGTGAAGATAATGCCAAAGAGGAAAAGAAATACACATGTGAATCAATGGAAGTTGACAGTGAAAATAATATTACAAAAATAAACAGAACAGTGTCTCATATTGTTTTTAAACAAATGAAAAATGGTAGTTGTTGTAGATCAGTGATGTGCCCCAAAAGTTTAAAGTATAGTATCATGTTGGAAGGCAAATCAGTAGAGTTATTAGGCGCTCCTAAGTTTGTTTCAAGTCTGGAAGATTTGCAAGTGCTCCTACAAATTGTGAATGACACTGGACTTGCTAGTTGCTATGTATTGCACTGAATATCTCAAATGAACTACTTATACTAAATATAATGGTTAACCAACCTTTAGGCCTGTTGCGGATATTGTCATTTTATGTTTCAACTACACTTTGAATATGCCTGCTTGTCTTTGGAAGGTTACAAATGAAATTTCAGTACATTACATAATATTGAATAATGATGTAAAATATCATTATATGTATGTTATGTCACATGTTTTTATAGGTCTAGTTGTAAATATATACTATGTACGTTTTTATTGTAGTAGAAGCATTTTTCTAATAATATTGGAATTGAAGATACCAACCTACATGATGCCTTACTGTTTTGTATGAAACTTTGTATTGGTACCTACTGAAAAATTTATATCAATTTGATATTAATATGCTGTTCTATAATATATATTATAGCAAGTTACCAGTCATGGAGAATATGCTATAATATACAAACAAATATACCTAATGTTTTTATCTATTAAAATATTTGAATTGAAACAGAAAATTGACTGTAAACTGTAACATCACTACATATTAAAGTCCCCTGCTGCATCTGTCGGTGACCTGACGCAAAAACTACTGAACGGATTTTGTTGCGGTTTTCACTATTAGATAGGCTGATTCACCGGTAAGGTTTACGAGTATTAAACATGTACCTATCATGTTTAGGAGCTCAGCATTAACAGTGTAAGTGAATCAAGTTGGGGGAAAAAAGTTAGCCCAGCGAGTTTTCTTGGTGTAAGCTGTCTAATCTCTGTCAGTGATATAACAACATTATGTAGGAAAGAATTGTGTAGAATAAACTGATCTACAATTAAGTCTGCGTTTCTTTAAACTTAAAACAGGGGTGGGGTCCCTAATTCATTATATGAATGTAAAATATATGAAAGTGTTAATATTGCAACACTAAAAAGGATGAGAAACACTGCTATAAACTTTTTAAATTAAGTATGTAATTATATTTTTTTTCTTTATCACTTGGTAATTTAGAAAAGTTGAATTTGTCTGCCTTGAATATTAGATGCTACCTTTTCTATCTAGAATTATTAAATTCCAAAATAGTTCGTAATTATTATTTATGGCTATGTGTTCAAGAGTAAGTCACAGACAGTTTCACTTTTTGTATTATTATAGAGGACTGTTAAAATAAGGATGTATATGGTTGCATATTTTGAAAATGTATGTATAATTCTTTATTTTAAGGTTTGTAAGGTAATTTAATTAGTTTGAAGTAATATGTAATACTTATTTAAAACAAAATAAACATTGCAGCCTTAAAGACTGTCACTGATGTAGCTATGATGTATATTATGCTGTTCTATTATATATATTATAGCAAATTACCACACACGGGGAATATGCTATAATATTATATATTTTTGTCTTCATATCACTGATGGTACACTATAACGTAATACAGTATAGGCTGGTGACAAAATAGAAATATATATTGTGTGTGTGGTCACTCAAAGATTACTATAGAAGAAAATATATCATAATATTATATTTCAAACGCATTGTATTAGGAATACAACCTCATTTTACATAATGGTTGACTTTCGAGAAATGTGACAGGCCTAAGATTCACAGCACTAAATATTTCTTTATTTATGTTGTAAAAGCCACTGTTAAGATAATATATGCATGCATAAATAATATAATTTTCGTATTAAGATTGCATGTGTAAACAGTAATCACTAAAAATAAAAAAAAATAAAGTAAATAACAAATGGGTAAAAAGGAATTATTCTGAAATCATTACATTATGTGTTAATTATGCCTTTACTGTAATTTGTCTGTCTGTATTTAGTATGTAGATTTTAGTTTATGTATAAATGACATGATTATATATTTTCAAATATATAAAGCCTTTCTAATGTACTTAGGGTCTTGTTTTATTTAAAATAAAAACCTTGATGGTTTATAAATATTTAATAGTTTTATTTATCATATTGTCAAAGTTTAACATAACTATATTCTTTTTGAAATGCATTATGTTTAGTTGGAAAGCTGGTTTGTGTGCCTTCTTTTGTTACCGACATGCTGGCTACTTCACATGCAGCACCAACTATTTGATGAAAAGGGTAGTTTTTGGGAGTCATTAAATAGGTTGCCAAGGCACCAACAAATGCATCTCCTGCTCCCTGAAAGAATTTTTTACATTATTATGTGTTACGGCAGTACAACTTGACTAGAAATAACTTTACTAACTGTTGTGTCTACAGCCTTCACTTTTTCACAAATTACATGAACAGGTTCATCATCTTTTGTAATATAAATAGCTCCATTTTCACCTAATGTAATGATAACTGTTTCACAGCCACCCTCTAACAATTTTCTTAAGGCAGGAACAGCTGTCCTGAAAATTTAAATTGCAAAACTGTTATTATGCATTGATTCAGTAATTTTCAGGACAAAAGAAAGACATACTCAGCACTATCCACATTCAGGTTTGTTAGCAAGGTGGCTTCAGATTCATTTACACACAATATAGTGCAATATGGTAAAATTGCTAATGCATCTGTATTGGCTGGTGCCGCATTCAATAGTTTGATCTAAAAGATAAAGAAGTAGTAGGTATAGTAGGAAGGTCATTTTAAGGGCATTGTTTACATCGAGCACTTACTCCTTTATTTAACTTAAATGCTTGTAATGTAGATTCAAATGGGGTTTCCATTTGAGCTATTAAAATTCCTGCATCTGTTATGAGATCCTTTGCATGGTTGACATCTTCAATGCTTAAATGGTTATTTGCTCCAGGCACAATTACTATTTGATTCTCTCCACTATCAGCTACATTTATCTGTGCTATGCCAGTTGCCACATTAGGTGTTATTTTAGCATGTTGAACTTCAACACCTTCAGACTTGAAATTGTCAAGATAACCATGACCCCATTGATCAGCACCTAGCTATAAAATAAATAAAGTTTAAGGATTAGCTTTATGTTATCAATAACTGAAACTTGTGTGGTACGGTATTTAAAAAACTTGCCCTACAAATCATAAATGGCTTTGCTCCTAGTTTAGCAGCTGCAATACATTGATTGGCACCTTTTCCACCAAAGCTAGTCATAAACTTGTTACCGTGGATTGTCTCCCCAGGATTTGGTAATCTTGGTGCAAATCTGAAAAAGACAAGTTGGTTACAATCTTACATAATTTACAGGTGAAAAGGTTTTTATTTGAAATCATTCGATGTTTGAAATACATACGTCGTGAAATCAACACTGCAAGACCCAATAACTACAACTTTATTGTCTTGATACATTTCTTTTAAAATGAGTGAGTATAATAGCAGAAAGGAGAATGTTAGACTGTAGCAAGACTGTAGAAGGTAGAGAGTAGTATATTCCTTGCTGTAGAAATATGTATTCTATATAAAAAGGTACTCTTTGTATGTATTTTACTTTAAGCAGATAAGATAACATACAAGCCAAGCAACTGTGGGAATTGCCCCTATATTTTTTTTTTTTTTTTTTTTTATTGGATGGCAATTGTACTAAGATAAGTACATTTCTGCCAGTGTCACGTCGTTATTCAGTTACATTTATCTGTCGAAATTTAGTATCGAAACTTTCAGGAATCTGAAATAAATAATACAATACTACTTCTATATTTACAACTAAATTAATTAAAACTATTTACATACACAAAAAAAAATTATTCAACATTAAAATAATATTTAAATTAAATAATTCATGACTAAATACAACTTAAGATAGGAACAATGAAATTGATACATAACTGAAACTAACAAATTATTTAATAAGAATGATAATAAATAAACATAAAGCTTTATTTAAAATATAGATAGACTTATATTTTTATGTTATTATCCGATAAAAATTTAGATATGCATGATATTATGAAAATATTAGAATTCATCATAATATGTAGAAGACTCACTATGTTGATGGGAAACTGAATATTGTTACTTAATAAAGATTTCATAAAATTATCCCGATTATATAATTCACATGAAAAAAAAAGATGGTTAGCATCTCCAATATCCAGCCCACATTCACAAATTGATGAATCTTTGATGTGAATTTTATTGAGATGAACAGGAAGACAGGTATGACCCAAGCGTAATCTACTAATTGAAGATGTTATACTTCTAGAATAATGAATTTTAAAAAACCAGGGTTTAGCAGGAACTTGCTCAACAATCTTTCTATAAAATGTACCCTTAGTCTTAGAAGAAATTCTCCATGATTTATTCCAATTTTCAAACAGAGATAATCTAGGTAAATTAATAAGATCATGACAAAAATTTTGAAAAGGAAAAACATCTCCACATGATACTGCCTCTTTGGCTAATTTATCAGCCTTTTCATTTCCATAAATATTAGCATGACCAGGAATCCAAACAATAATTACATTTAAATTTTTATCAATACAATTTTGTAAAGCCGACTTAATATTATATAATATGATATTATGATCTTTTGAATAAAACGGGGACTTACATACTGATTGAATAGAACTTAGTGAATCTGAGAAAATTACTGTAGATTTTAATTTAAATAATAAAATATATTTAATAGCTTCAAGGATACCCAAACATTCTTCTGTATATACTGTTGTTTCTGGAGGATATTTGATTTTTTGGACAATATTCCAATTCTTATGGAAAATTCCAATACCAACACAACCTTTTTCAGTAAGTTTTGAGGCGTCTGTGAAAATATAATGATAGTTGGGCCAATTTGAATCAATAATTGAACAAAATTCTTTATTAGCTTCTAAAGTAGATTTTGTTATTCCTATATTACAAATTACACTTGGAACAAAAATGCATGTATCAAAAGAATGTGTGTATAAAGGGAGATTATTTAATCTAACTATAGGATATTTAATATTTTTAAAATATTGATAACTTTTAACCAAGGAAGGAATCGTTTTATTTGTCCAATAACTATTTGAACCACAATATCTTGTTAATAGTGAAAGTTTAGGAAAAATAGCATGCTTCTTAAATATGGCAATACGAAATAGAAATCTGTCAGATAAATATTGCCTGCGTAAAGCAAGGGGAGGGTCGACAGATTCTAGTTGTAGAGCATTAACTGTTGCCCCTATATAAAAAGGTACTCTTTCAACTCTTTGGAAGGAATATACTACTCTACATACAAGCACAGATTTTGACAGCGACACTTTCGTTTTCGTTTTCGGTCGAACGAAAGTTTGTCAGCGTTGCCAGTTCACGTGTTTTTGCTTAGATCTTAGATTTTACCGTTAACTTTAAAATCTTAAAGTAAATAAAGTTAAAATAAAAAATACGTTGATCTACGAACTTTTCATATGCAATTATTACAAATTCTACGTTTATTTTAATAATATAAACTTATATAATTTTCTAGACTATCCTACGTCTTTTTCAAAATCCGAGTTGGCAACTCTGCACGGCGTACACTCTGCGGCAGCCGCGAAGCAAAGAACAGGGGAGTTAGCACAGATTTTCAGCACGGTCCGAGAATATCCGGCCCAACAATGTGCGGGCAAATTCTGTGTACTTGTCTTTGCCCGGCATAGCAAATTTGCACGCACATTGTTGGGCCGGACCTCTCGGCCCCGGGCTATCTCTGCCGAGTTAGCATACATTTTGACAGCGACACTTTCGTTTCGGTCGAATGGCCTTGAACAGGCCAAAACGTTCATGTCCAACAAGGACCGGTGTTATATATTTAGAATGATACAAACAAGGTATTGTTAAGGGTTACTTGTTTATTGCTATTTTACATATTTACATATAATACAAATCACCACCAAGGTGCGTGTTACACAAAGTACTCTTAATTGACATATCACTGACAGCTCACTTAGACTAGTGATGTGATGTCTTACATCTCCCTTTCTTTCCTTTAAACAAACAATATTTTATGAAGGATATCTATTGGGTCTAATAATGGCTCTACCTGACCTTGATCTCTGTACATTATCATAACTGTGTACCTGAACCTGATCTGAAAAATGTACATGTCTAGGTTGTTGAACAGGTCCCTGTATTGGTACATTATTATCAAACAAATCGTCATCATCATCAAAATCCAACAATCTATTAGAACCAAAATTATCTTTCGACCCTTTAAAAATATGAAAAGTATTTCTTAAAACTATCTGACCATTTTCCAGTAAAATTTTATAAGTTCTAGGTTTATCTGCTACATCTAAAATTAATCCTTTAATTAACTTATTACTATTCTTATCTCTAACATATACATTTTGGTTTTTATAATACTTGTTCGTTTTGCCTTTATTCTTTGTGTCATGATAGCATTTGTATTTTACCCTTCTTTCCTCTAATTGATCTAATATTTCTTTGTAATTAATTCTTTTACGATACTTTTTAATAGGTAAAATAGACTTGCTTTGCCTTCCAAGCAACAATTCATTAGGCGACACATTAATATTTCTAGAAATAGACATATTACGCAACTCTAATAAAGCTAAATAAAAATCTTTATTATCAGTTATACATTTTTTAAACATCTTTTTAATAGTTTGAATATGTCTCTCTACCATACCATTAGATCTATTATAATATGGTGAAGAAGATGTATGTTTGAAATTCCAATTATTACAAAAATCTTTGAAAATTTGTGCTCTGTACTGAGCTCCATCATCGGTATATAATACATTAGGTATACCCCATCTTGAAAAAATTGATTTTAAAGCTATAATATGATTTTCAGCACTTTGGTCTTTTAACTCAACAATATCAATATATTTAGAAAAATAATCTACCACTAACAAATAAGTTTTATTCTGACAGAAAAACATATCAGCTCCCACAACTTGCCATGGTTTGTTAGGAAATTCTCTTAACTGCAATGGTTCATAAGAATGACTTTTTTGAAAACGCAGACATGTGTCACAATTAGTAATGAGATCTTCTATTTCTTTATTTATAAATGGCCAAAACAATATTCCCCTTATTCTACTCTTTGACTTTTCTACACCCATACAATTATTTCATCTATATACACTTCTACTCCTTCTATGTCCATAAATAAACTAGAAAAACATCTACTAAAAACTTCCGGAGCTGAATTCAAACCAAAAGGTAACCTCTCATAGCAATATCTACCATATTGACCAGCATTAAATGTGGTAAGTAACTGACTACACTTTGATAGTTTTATCATATAAAATCCTTTAGATGCATCCAAAACTGAAAAATACTTAGCATTGGGCATGTTAGCAACTACTTCTTCAAAGGTAGGTATTTTACATCTTTCTCTAATAACATATTTATTTAGGTTCTGGGGATCTAAACATATTCTAATATTATCTTTACTTTTCTTTGTAATCACCATAGAATTAACCCACTCAGTAGGTTCTGTAACCTTCCTAATAACTCCCATTTTTTCCATTTTGTCTAACTCGGCTTTAACTTTATATTGCAACACAAAAGGAATCCTACGAGGTCTCTCTGCCACAGGTATACAATTATCGCTCAATTTAATTTTATATACATAGTCAATCACTCCTAAACCCTTAAATAAATCTTTATATACATGTGTAATATATTTTGTATCATAACTACTTTCTGACTCAATTTGATTCACTATTTTTATCAAACCCATTTCAACAGCTGATTGATATCCTAATATACATGGAGTTTTAAACTTAACTATATAAAAATCTTTCTTATATATTTTATGACAATACTTTAATTTACACTGAGTAATTCCTTCTATATTTATTAAACTTCCATCAAAATTTCTTAAATTCACAATAGATTTTCTTATATTCAACCCTAACTTTTGTACAATTTCATAATTTAATATATTTACCTGGGCTCCAGTATCAATTTTAAATTTTATTTTTATATTATTTATTTCTATAGTTTCTATCCAATCCTTTGACACAGAGTTTACTGACCTTATAGTATCTATACATATATTTCTACTGTCCACTGAGGATGTCTCTGATACACTTTCTTGGTCGTCCTGTACTATAGCACAACTATTCCTATTATAACACATTTTAGCAAAATGTCCATACTTTTTACATACAGCACATTTTCTATTAAAAGCTGGACACTGGCGGTACTGGTGATAGGAATCACACTTTCTACACTTAGATTGCCGCTCTCTTGAATATCTTGCATGTCGTGCCTGTCTCCCTCTGCTGTCATACCTGTTCCTTTCCTTGTAAGTATCTCTTGAATCTATGCTCATTTTCCTTGTATCCACTCTAGACTGTCTTCCACTTCCTTGATTTCTTTTGTTGATTGCTAATATTGCAGAGGTCGATCCAGTTATCTCCTTTATTTGTTCTTGAGCAACCTCTGAGGCTTTACAAATGGTTATACACTTTTCTAATGTTAAGTTGTTTACTCTAAGTAATTTTTCCTTCAATATCATGTCATTTAAACCAAGTATAATTTGATCTCTCACCAGACCATCTCTCAAATTTTCAAAGTTACAATCTAAGCTTAGTTTTTTAATTTCTGTAAAGAATTGGTCCAGTGATTCTCCATCTTTCCGCTTCCTTGAGAAAAATAAATGGCGGTTATAGGTCTCATTAGAATATGGACTGCAGTGCTCTTCAAATTTATTTATAACATCATTGAATTTTAGGTCCTCTTTTCCATCAAAATTGTTGTATATTTTTAAAGCTTCATCGCCAATACAATGTAGTAGTAGGGCTTTCTTTTGTTCGGATGTCAATCTGGTTTCGGCCCCACTAGCAGAGAAATATAGGTTAAATTTTTGTTTCCAATCCTTGAAGGCTTGATTTAAGTTGTTTCCGGTTAATACCAAAGGTGCAGGAGGTCTCAATAATTCCATTTTTGCCCTTTTTCAGTCCAAGAGTCCAATGTTCAAAGCACACGTTTGTAGGTAGGTGCAGTTTCCACGTGCCTTTTTCACAAAGTATTTATAGGTTATTTTCACAGATTTTCACTAAGTTATTTAGTTTGTCCACGCAGCGCCATGTTATATATTTAGAATGATACAAACAAGGTATTGTTAAGGGTTACTTGTTTATTGCTATTTTACATATTTACATATAATACAAATCACCACCAAGGTGCGTGTTACACAAAGTACTCTTAATTGACATATCACTGACAGCTCACTTAGACTAGTGATGTGATGTCTTACAACCGGCCAGAGATAGCCCGGACCGGGCATGCCCTGCACAAGAATGCCGAGCAATTTGCTTGGCCGGACAAAGACAAGTACACAGAATTTTCCCGCACATTGTTGGGCCGGACCTCTCGGCGCCGGGCTATCTCTGGCCGGTCCTTGTTGGACATGAACGTTTTGGCCTGTTCAAGGCCATTCGACCGAAACGAAAGTGTCGCTGTCAAAATGTATGCTAACTCCCCTGGCCGGTCCTTGTTGGACATGAACGTTTTGGCCTGTTCAAGGCCATTCGACCGAAACGAAAGTGTCGCTGTCAAAATGTATGCTAACTCGGCTGAGCCTCAGAGCACACAGGCAAGCAACAAGAACAAAACAAAAAGTGAGTGAAGGAGCACCGAGGAAGACCTCTTAGCGCCGGTAAAACTCTCGGAAGGCAACCACCTCCCAGTGTCTGCTTTGGGCGCACCAAGGTGGCCTAAGGCAACCTGTTAGTCGGGCAATTGGGTGGGACCCTGTTGATCCCCCTATTGGGGACTAAACTAGAGGTTTCAGCAACTCCCGCGGCGACGGGAGGCCGCCTGTCGGACTTTGATATGCAGGGGCTATAACATACCGCGAAGGTGTTCGTGCTCGCTGTTATCGGCGCGGAAGTAGTACGTTACGCTAGTCGAACAATGAACTCTTTCACGGTGGACATTCGCAAGTCCCTGCGTATGTTCTCATTACGGACAAACTATGGCGCGCGTGTGCCTTTTTCAGCTGTATTTCCAGTTTGTGAGTACGCGCCTGTGGTACGCGCTGACGAGGCGTAAGTTAGGCGGGAGCGGACGTACAATTTATAGATCCTTAATTTTACCTGGAGTAGCAGATTGGATTTCAGGACCGGTTGCAGCATGCCGCTGGCCGCGTTAACGCCGAATGGAGTACATAACATTACTGACTGACATATTAAGTTCAGTCTGAGGGTAGGAAATAAAAAAAATTGTCGATTACAAAGTTTTTAACTTACTCTATAGTTAAAACTACCCCTGACCTGAGGCTGAGAATAATCATTATATCATCATAAAAAGGGGGTTAAAATCAGCCCCTATGCGTAAAAGGGTCTTGCGATTTTCTCAATGGAATTCACTAGTCGAGACTAGTAGAGGCTGGCCTTGTTCATATACCACCACCCCCTCCCCATATAAAGTCCTTTTTTAAGCATTCTTTTTTTTTTTTTATTTTCTCTGTTCCAATAGAGAGTAGTATATTCCTTGGTTCCAATCCTCTCTGATTTACCCTCTTGAGATGATGGTGAGGGAGAGGGTAACCTGAATCACTTGTAGCTTGTCCAATGCAAACTCCCCTGACTGACTCTAAATCAATCAATAGACATTCATAAATCACTTAGAAAACAGTTTTACTTAAATTTTATTTGTCTCAGGGACTACCCCAATTTAACCCCAATTTTTTAATGAGTATAAACATTTTCAAAGTGTATTTTTACATAGCCACTATAAAAATACTTAGGTACTGGATTTTATACCAAAGTATGTAGCTTATCTTAGATTATCAGAAAAATAAGTCTGAGACATACCTACTGACATTATTATTGTATAGGATAATAATATAAAATGGAATCCCCTGCAGCTCTACCAAATAGCAGTACAAACGAAACTTCATTCTAGTACATACACACAAGATATTTTTTCTCAGAACTGAGAAATTTACTTTTACAAAGACTCATGTCTGTGCATGTATGCATATGCATAGTAACCTAGATCATAATAGAGGAGCAGGTACCAAGTTATTTTAATCAAGATAAAGTAAAGGAGATGGTATTACTTCTTTCCAACTTTTAATTGTTGTGTAATTTTGTATAATAATATGGGTCATTTCAATAAGGTCAATAATAATGTATGGGTGATCATACTACAGTTAAATAAAAGAATCAAATGCAAATAACCATTCTATTAATCAACTCTCTAAAATTAAGTATACACAACTAGTTTAAATTGTTTTGCTCGTCCTTTGCTTCTTCTGCAGTAACTTCTGGTTGACCAATCTTTTGTGCCATCTCAGCATACTTGGTCTGTCTATATTCATATTTAGCAGCATCCAACAAAACATTCTGTAACAAAAACCTGTTGTTTGCCTGTTTTGTTGTCAATGATGGAAAAGGATTATTTCGCAGCTCTAACACAGCTCGTTCATATACACGCTTATTTGATGTATAGCATTTCGGAGCTTTATACATTCTTGTATATGCAATGTCACTATTTTCAAATCTGGGAACTAAGACTTTGAATAATTTATGCACAAGTTCTTTATCTAATAGCCAGAAGTCTGCTATTTCCATAGTCTTCTTATGACAGTCACCATGACGAATGGCTTCTGAAATAAGCTGAAAAATAAAGATAAAGCTTAGTAACAATTAAGCTAATGTGTACCTATAACTGTATTGGTTAAATATTTGTTAAAAAACTACAACTCAGAATACTGTTGGAACTGAGAATACTTAATAAGTTCTGTCACCTTAGTTTCTGTCTACCTGGCTACAAACTTTTGCAAACTTAAAGTGTGAGCAATGTGCATTTGTTTGAATCTTGTATAGGTTATAATAAGAATTTGTACATTACCCTTTCAGCATATGGACGAGCTTCATCAGCTCTATTGTAGTTCAGTTCAAGCCGTTCATGCTTCACCAATGCAGTAACAGTTTTGCGTAATTTGTTAATACGTCCTTCTGGTCCGGCAGGATTCTTCAATCTTCTATATGTAGGGTTTACTTTGACACGCAATTTCGAAACTAACTTTGTTACATCTGCTTGATTCATGATTGTTTCACAATAATAATAACAATGACACGTTGTATTAATTAATTAAAATAATTTTATGATAATATAATAATATGAAATATAACCAAACAACCAAACCAAACCCTACCCACAGAGCAAGAAACACAGACGTCACAGACAGAGACAGAGTAAACAAAACCACAGACAGAGCCAAGTAACATTTTTAAATTTCATGGAAGGCAAAGGGGCTAGCCCACACATATAGCAACATTTTTTCGAGTGGCAAATCTTGCTTCCTGAAACGGAAGATTATAGTCTGGATACATTACACAGAGATCGAGTATAGTAATATAGGGGGACAGAGATCTTCCGACTAGCCTACCTGAAGGAAGGTCTGCCGTTAAAAAACCCAAGAGGAACTGCGTTGGAGAAGTAGGAGAAGAAGACAGAAGGGGAGAATGACATAATATGAATTTTTGCTATGGAAATCTGTAACTCTATTTGTTTTATATTGTTATGTTGATGTCAAATTCAAGCTAATTAAAGCCATATTCTTTAATGGTTTATAATTTAATTATTCATTATTTCAAGTAAAAAGTAAAGCAAGTAAGTAAGTAAAGGTGAAGTAAAAAAAATCGTCGTTGCCCACAGGGTACAAGGTAGTCAACTTGTGGTCAACTTCAGACCGGATACTGGGGTTGCCAACTCAAAGATGATCGAGAACGAATTTAGTGTTTTCGGTCATACTACTATATATATAATCTGTGTTTCTCTATATAAAAAGATACTCTGTGAATCTGTGTTTTCGGTCAAAAACATCAAAAATTATCAAAAAACAAAAAATGTTGGATTCGGAGGATACTTTAATCGCTCGTTCTTGCCTTTTACTTATTTGTTTTAATTTACTTGTTTGTTTAGTATTTGGAGGTTTCTGTTTATTCCCATAGTGATATAAAAAAGAAGAGTTTCTATGATTTTATATATATTTAACAAATGTAAACGTTTTAGTGAATACATGACTTTTAGTTGGTTTTCTGTTATTTTATTAGTTCAAGATGGATGTAATTGAAAATGCTGGTGTTTTTAACCTTATCACTGAACTTTGTAGCAGAACAGCATTACAGTATTCCTCAAATAACAATATATCTGAAACGAAACTCATTAGAAGAATGAGATCTCTTTCCTATGAATTGATACTGAAATCATCTACAGTTCAAAAAGAATCACAATCTGAACCAATTACAGATATATTACAGTACTACTTTATTCTTCAATCCAATGTCAAAAATGTGGCTCAATATAAAAGAGCAAGTACATTAAAGGAACATATCTCAAAATTAAAGGAAAGTACTAAACCAGATAACAAACAACATATAAATAATATCTTAAAATTGTTATTTTGTCTTAAAGATACTGTGAACGAAGATTTATCTATGGAACTCTTTCAGGTAATTTTATGTATAGGTATTAACTTAATTTGCTTAAAATTGTAATTCATCACTGCTCCTATATCAAATGTCTGTTTTACGTAAGTGATTTAATATAATGGAACATTATTTAATAATTTTGTTTCTTTAAGTAAATGTCTTAGATACCTAATTTTCCCTATATCGTCGCTTAAGTTCTAACACCGGGTAAGTAAAAATTTAGAACTTTTCAGGAGAGCATAAAAACTGTTTTATTTCGAATTTAGCTATGTAGATTTTTTTATAGGGGGTATCTTAAAAAGGTCGAGAAGCATATTAAAGTAATTTTTACTACTAATACAGGGTTATTATATTATTTGTCTGATTTACGCGGTGATGCCATGATTTATCTAAAGTTTGCAATGACTTAAGCGTTGTTTGTATAGGGAATTAAGTGAGTTAGCTGATTTACACTCTGTTGCTTTTTATGGAATAACGACTTGTCATTGGCTAAATAAATAATTTCTGATTGGTCTAACGATGCGTATTTCGATTCTCTATCCAATGATATCACAATGTCAAAACCGCCAATTTCTGACTTACGCGGTGTCAGAACTTAGGCGACGATTCCACATCCGGTCATGGCGACATACGCACGCGTTTTCGTCGTGGCGTGATGTGGAATCCAGTTTAATCCTGTTCGCGCTGTGATGGTTGTGATTAATCAGTGATTAATAAGACATATCACGGTCGGCGGGATTATCTTAAATACCGATTTATCGGCTATAAACACTATAAAGGCTATAATACTTGACATTGGCAAATCACCGATGAACATTGGTGGAGCCATAATAAAAAAGAAGAAGAAGAACTTAGGCGACAATATGTAACCCAAGAATTTCAAGGTAGCAAATTTACACATGCCATATCTGCCATTCCAGCTTACCTCATGATGTCAGAACAAATTTTATGCTTTACAATGCCATAAAAGTCCCATATTACTTTTTGTAGAAAAGGACACACAACCAAAAACAAAGTAGGTATGCCAACTTTAGTTTTGGTAAAGGTTTAGATTATGACATCCTGAGTTTTTCGTGTTTTGACGACTTTATTAAATTGCTACACTGTTTTATTACATTCTTTAACTATTTTGAAGTCTCGTTAATGTACCACTTTTCGCCGGTGTTCACAAGTTTTTAAGAAAATTTACATTGAAAAACTTAACCTCAAAATTTGAAATTGAGATTTTCGTGTTTAAAATCAAAATATTAAGGTTTCTAGTCCTTCGGCGGCCGCTACCTTGTTTTTACACCATCCGAACCAAGCTCGTCACTGCGATCCTCGCTAACCTATTTTGTGGAGTGATAAAAATTCGATTGTGTCTTTAGACATTTCACCGACCTGGCGGTCACGAGAGGGGTTTCCGGCATTGGTGTCCTGGACGAAAGTTGCTTCCTGTGACGCCTTTCATACTATGGCATCATAAAAAAATGGTGTTATATGGAGTAAAAAATCGATTTTCAAGTCTTATTTCAAAATGATGAAAAATATTTTTGCATTTTCGAGCTTCGTCTAAGACACTGATCCGTATAAAACAGTAAAAAAAATACTATTTTTTTTTCTTAGTGCCCCGTTTTCTCCACTCCAACCTTAATTTTGCAAAAACATGTGACCTCCTGCAAAAACTTATATCTGAGACTTGAAAAAAGTATTCAATAAAGCAGTGCAGCAATTTAATAAAGTCGAAATAACACGAAAATCTCAGGATGTTGTAATCTAAACTTAAACATTTACCTTAGTTTCAGACAAATTGAGCTGAAGTCCACAATCTTCCATTTACTATGTCTTCCAAAAAAGTAGACTGCCATTGAGTCCTCAATTAAATAGGAAGATGTATGTGCCTGAGAAATAATGCAATATTACTACAAATTATCTTTAACTTTACAGAATCCATTTTCATTTGGCTTATTAGATGAAATGCTCCCTCGAATGCCATGTGAAGTTTTTGGATCACCACTTCCATACCAATATTATCCATCACATGTGTTTGAACTTCCATACTCCCTGAAACAAAATGTTGGAGTTCTAAAGAATCAACCATCACTCAGTTATATGGAGTATACTGTGGAGACATTTGACTCTTTATTGTGTAAGTTTATAATTATTTTAGATTTCAGCCTACTGTAGTAGAAGAGATATAATGGGGAGTTAAGCAGGTTGATACCTTTATCCTGAATTTTTTTTTCATGCAATAAAGAAGTAAAAATCTATTAAACCCTAAACCTCAAATTTAAAAAAAAGGACCCTTATAATTTTCTTTATCAAAGTAAAATAGAGAAATTTATGGAAATTGTACAAAATTATTGAAGAAGATTTCTCGAGACTTGTTGAAATTTATATATTTAAAAAACATTTTACCAGTTTCCGTAAAAACGTCCTTAACAAATTCTAACACTGTTATAACGGCCTAACACAGAATATTCAAATTTTTCAGTTTTACCAACAAATAATACCTCAACGAGTGATACAAGAACATTTATGAGTCCAATGTCCATATCTTCTCTATCTTCAAGTGTATATTCACCATATAGCGACAATAATGGGTTAATGTTACCAAGATTGACAACACCTCGGGATCTTGTTATACCAGGCTCTGTTAGTTCCAAATCTCGCAATGTCAATGTTAGGGTAAGTACTTACTTCAAAATATTTTTGAAAGTAAGCAAAGTATGACAAAGTTTTAAGAAATTTAACTATTTAACTAAATTAACTGAAACCTATATAATTTTATTTGTCTATTCTATTTTTATGCTAATGACTGCTTTCAGAATATATGTAGGTATGTGATTATTTTGCAAGCAACTATGCTATAATTAATATGAAGGAATTAATTATACTAGCATGTATTGTCTTTTCCAAGTTGATATTTGGCAATATCATCATGATTTTTCACAAAAAAGAAATGAAATAATTTCATGGCTTTAAGTGAATCTGTATAGAATTTGATTTAAAAAAAAATAGAATGATTGTAAGCTCTTTCACAGGTCTCCTTTCCATGTAGGGATGTTCAATCTGAACTAAATGAAGTATACATAGCTACATCCAGAAATGCATCATTGGAAATTTGGGAAATAGCAAGTCAAATTGATAAAGATATCCCAGATGACATTTGGGAAATTGTTTGTGAGTGCTTATTTGATATTGTATATTTTAATGTAAGCTGTGATCCAAAATTAATTCGGTTTACAGAGGTTTATATAGTTTCATAGAGACCTGGCGACTGTGGAATTTTAATGTCACATGCTCTGCTCCCAAAAGGCATAGTGTAATGTTTTATGCATATAAACCTTCCTTGTGAATTAGTCTATCTATTAGTGAAAACTGTATCAAAACCGGTTTAGTTTATAAATATAAAAAAATATATTTATAGATTATAATATTCTTATTTTCTTACTACATCTTTATGATGTACAAAGTTATAAATTTGTTTGAGGGATACAAAGCATTGTATAACTTTGTACAACCTTTATTAGTAAGAGATAATCATATGTCATATGTCATCCATTAAAGGGATTATGGAACTGTGGATTGGAAGATGGCCTAAAATATAAGAAGTGCCTCTCTCTCTTCTTTCTTTATTAGACAAAATTTCTATTTAAAATGTTAATTAATATGTAAAATTGTTAATATAACGTCTTTTATGAATTTTAAATAAATAGTTATAAAATAAGACAAGACTAGAAAAACTGACTTTAATATGATTTGTTATTTATTTTTTAATTTCAGCAAAAATGCCTCCAATTAATGAAAGGCGTCTCATATCCAGCTCAATACGTGAAGTTAGTTTGTGGCATCAAATATATAGAAATGTGTCACAGTTAAATATTGTATCTGAAAAGCAGTTTATTAGACACATTATGTATTTAACAAGTAAGTGACAAATCTTATTGTTTATGTATATGTTGAGCTGGTTGTGTTACAGTTAAAAGGAATGTGGGGTGAGCATATATTTGACGTGAAATCTTTGACAAATTTGCTGGGCCGGGCAAAGACAAGTACACAGAATTTGCCCGCACATTGTTGGACTGGGCATTCTTTGGCTGGTCCTGTAGCGACATAACTGGTTTTGCTCGTGGTAGTTTTTGAAATGAGACAAGAATATATCCCTAAGAATTTCTCTGTGCAAAAAACCACGTCGATCCGATGCACCTTTTTGGCGTGAAAGGAGTACTTAAACAAACAAACAGGCATTTATAATACTAGTTAGAATTTAAGATATCTTTACTGTTTTGCAGTTGGCGTTGAAACAAGTACTTTTCTATACAATAATGAAGCAGCGTGTTTCTTCATGAAACACGACGTAGTTTTGGAGGGAATTTCTAAGGAATGTATACAAGGATATGTAACTAACTTACTACTGATGGGCACATATTATAGAAGATTGTATAATTTCGCGTTTAATCAGTTGTTGGATGATAGCCTTTATGGAAATGGACTTATTTATGAAGTAAGTAATTACAATGTTTCTTATACAGAAATCATCATATACCTTCGTGAATTTATTTATCTGATCTAATCTTGAAAAGCTGAATAAAATCCGTTCAGTCGTTACGGAGAAAATGTTCACAGGAGATGCGGTGCGTCAGTGGACTTTTGTTTTGAACATGTAAAGAATGTAGTTTTCCGATTTTTGCACCCCTCTTTTCCCCGTTATGTTTTATTGTGTTGAAGAGCATTAATGCCAAGTTTCAAGTAAATCTGACCAGAAAATATTATTGTCCATACTTTGTTACCCCCCCCCCCCCCTCTTATGTGGTTGAATTTTGAAAATCGCTGAAATACGTGTTTAACTTTTTCTATTGTAGAATATGCTTAATTTCAAGTTTAAATGAGTTATGGCCTTAGTTATAATAATAATTAATAATGCTGTCAACATTTATAGAAATTAATTGATTTGTACTAATTTTAGTCTGCGAGAGATGTTGTGAGGCGTTACCTACTACAGTTCCGTTTAAAGGCGACCGAAATATACGAGGACAGTTTTAGTAGCAAATCGGAAGGCATCAACTGTATCCCAACTTTATTACAAATACTGCATCATTTGGAACCTATCAAATATGAAATCGAAACTGTAGCAGCCATTTATAAAATGAATCAGTCAGGTAATTAATACTAAAGTACAACCGGATTAATGAAAGAATGGCGAATTTTCTATTTGCCTCTGGCTCACATACTATATTGTGTGAGCGAGAGGTCTATGCAAAAGCGGCCATTTTCAATCCCATTCTTTAATAAATCGGGTAATAATACTAATATTGTAACGAAGGAAAGATTGCAAAGAAACTCACCTACTGAGTTGATTTACGTCCCAGTTTTCAGCAGAAAATAATACCCATCGGGTTTCAGAAAAATAACTACTGTTTTGTAGAGATACGTTACGTCGTCATAGGCAAATGTATAAATTATGCTCTCCCTATACAAAACATGTGCTCAAAGCATGGTGTTTCGAAAGCAGATTTTATTGTATCTCTTTCTTGCACGCGTTTTACACTGTTGCTATATCGGTGTAATTTTTTCAGGTCCTTCAACTACAATACCATGTGGCGCTCAATTAATGTCTTATTTGTTTAATGAGATTTCGCTAATAACTCACAGAAAGACAGCTGTCACTATGTTCAATGCCTTATTTTCAATATGTGACGTTTACTTCAAGTGAGTATTATACCTAAACCTACCTCAGTCCTAAGTAGTCATTGAAGTATAACTCGCGCTACATAAAGTTAAGCCGAAAGGTATCACGTGGTTAGACGGCGCTCAATCTGGAGTTGCCATAGTAAGTTCTGCATTGGTTGCCATATGTTTGAAGAAAAATACTGGCTCTGTGATAGTGTGACCGTTAAATGCGGCGCAGCATTTACAGTCCCCTCACTCCTCACCTTACTTAAGAGTAGGATACTTGCGGCTGACAAAGAATATTAAAATAAAAATCTTAACAAGTGAAATATTTTTTATATCGGATTTTCAGGTTCATTGAGCGTTTTATATTTGAAGGTGAATTAGACGATGTATATCAAGAATTTTTCATTAAGAAGGACTCGCGCTACGTGAATATACGCTCAAAACGCTACTGGGATAAAGGTTTTCATATCATTCATAATATTGGGGTTCCTGAATTTCTGAAAGAGCTTGCTAAATGTATATTACTATGCGGAAAGACCTTAAGATTATTGAAATTGTGTAATCCTAATGTAAGTACCTATTGTGGTTTGTTTCGATAAAAAAAATTGGTAGCTTCATGACTTATTTTGCTACTATGATTATTGAAAGTTTTATTAGAATATGACGAGGCAATGGAAATTCACTGCAAATAGCATTCTGCTAATCTTCTATTGATGATGTCACTAGCCTCGACCTCGATCCTAGAACAGTAGCAGTACTACTGTAGTACTTACCAATATTTTCCATAGTTTCGGCCTGCTTAATTCGGCCAGTCTTAAGCAATGCATCGTAATAAAAAGTGCATCATTCTGGAGTGGGATGATGGACAAAGAGTTCTTCATTATAAACAAATACTTTGATGCAATTAATACTGAATTACTCATTAGAATTAATATTTGAATTGATCAGTGTATTTAGGAATTGTGAATATTGTATAGACATTTCCAATATTGATAGTGTGTCATTGCATACTTTATTATCGTACCCTATCCATCTATCTGTGAAGTTTCACTATTAACGCGCGTGGCGGCTATTGATACAAATAAACCCTCTCACGACTATACTAGAATACCGTGTGAATAAACTACTAACCAATTTCGCTTAAAATCAGGTAAAGCCTATTTAATATAAAAAAGTATGACTTGGTAAAAATCACTAACCATTACATTTACAGGATCCGTTAGTAGTTTTGATCTCGTCCGATCACCCGTCTGTGAAGTGTTGCTCCAATTTCGAGAAGCTGGAACACCAGCAGCAAGTGCTGGACGTGTACCGGACTCGATGTCTGTTTGTCAGCGGGGAGCCGGCGTCGTTTGAACAGATCCTGCTCAATAAAGAGGCGGAACGGAAGGCGTTTGCGGAAATGGCTTCGATTAAACAGGCCGAAACTATGGAGAAGATTATTGGTAAGTACTACAGTAGTATTACTACTAATCTAGGATCAGTTGGCGGTCGAGGCTATATAGTGACGTCATCAATAGTAGATTAGATCAATGCAATTTGCAGTTAGTTAAACTGATCTCAGTTGAGTAATGTAATAATATGTAAGCTAAGAGCTATTGTTTTATTTCTCACAAATAAGCAACAATTGAGCTTAAGGGTCCTGGGAATTTGTATGGAGATATTACTATTCCCAATTTCTCTGTAAATACTCCACCTGTGTCACTGTAATTTAGCATATAGTTACTTATTCAATATATCTAAGTGAAATAGTCGTTATTTTTTCAATTGGTTTTATTTAATAGGAAATATGGGTGGTAGAATAAAGGATTATTCTGCCCCTTCTGTCTCTTTCATAATCTATCACAAAACTCTAAATTTTTTTTAAAGCGCTCTTATACCATTATTCTTCAATTATATATATCGCTTTTTTTTGTAGCTTATTGAAAATTCAATATAAAAAAAAATTTATGATTTTAAAATTTGGCAAAAATAATAAAATAATTATTATTTTAAATTTTCAATAAGCTACCAAAAAATTCGACATATATAATTGAAGGGTAATGGTATAAGAGCGCTTTAAAAAAAAATTTAGAGTTTTGTGATAGATTATGAAAGAGACAGCAGGGGCAAAGTTAAACTACCCCTATTTCCTATTCAATAAAACCCATTGAAAAAATAAGAGCTATTTCACTTAGATATATTCAATAAGTAACTATATGCTAAATTACAGTGACACAGGTGGATTATTTACAGAGAAATTTGGAATAGTTTATCCCAGAAAAATTCCCAATATAGGACCCTTAACCCACTCGGCTACCGACATCAAAAACACATTTATTTTAAATTTGTGTACTCAAGGAAGTATGAAAACACGTTTATTTTGTCCTATATCTCGCTACCATGAACTGATTGAGTAATTTCATTAATATGTCGATTTTATACGTTATAGCTGAACGAAAACGATTTGCACAATTAATCATAGCCGAGAAGCAGCACTCTTTGAAAGTTTTGGAGGCCGCGATGGCCGAGGCAAAAGCGGCTAAGTCTAGAAATAAACAACGAGACAAACGAAAAACCGAGTTAGAAAATAAAGTTCAAAAAAGTCAAGACGAACTTGATGCAAAATTAAGAGACGAAGAAAAGTAAGTAACATTTTGTTTATAAAAATATTTTAAAAACCTATTAAGTATAAAATTTAACTTACTTCTTTCACATATTCTAGGAAGAAGATTATGGAATATTATTCTAAATTGAACATGGCCGTTGAAAAAACTAAAATTCATTCAGAATGGAAAATAAAACGTCTTCAACTGGACCAATCAAGAGTACAACTGCTATCAACTGAGGAGCGGAATTTAAGACGTGAAAAGTTAGAACTACAATACCAGAGAAATGAAGACGTTATGGCAATGTCAATTCAGAGTTTAGGAGAAAAATCAGACGAAGATAACAACGAACTTAAATTTTCTGATGAAATTGAATTGGAATCAAATGATAATATCAATGTTTTTAACGATTCTTATAACGCTAATAGCAAAACCACCAACAAAGCATATGACAATCAACTTAAACTAGATACACAGGGAAATTTTATAGGAACTAATGTTGAACATATCTCTTCTGTTACTAATATAAGAACAAACAAAGATGTAATTGATGCTGACAGTGAAGTACAGAGAGGTGAAAACGAATATTTGAGTACCAGATTGGATGCCAAACACAATAGGGACAGAGTCATGTCTCACAAAGAGTTCATTTTAGATACAGAAAATAATGCTGTAAACATTAGTCCTTCAGAAAATATTTCAACATTTGACAGAGATAATAATGTACCAATTTATGACCAATATAAAGAAGCGAAGCAAAATAAAATCAAGGTATTGGGGTCTGATTTTGGCGAAGGAAATGTAATGCCTAACAAAGTTTTCGAATCGAGGACAGAAGCTCATAAGCAAGCATTATTAAATAAACAGAAAGTTCTGGGTGTTGAATATAATGTAGAGAAAGCAGTTACCAGAACTGAACCAGTCACTGAAGCTCAAGAACAGGCTGCCCTTAATAGAAATAAGGTATTAGGATCCGAGAATTCTTTCGATCCTATAGATTTTAGCTGTAAGAGGCAGTCACTGAAAAGAAGTGCCTTAACTCTAAATTTGAAACCCTGTGAAGAAAATGCGTCTTATAAATCAATTAGTAATGCTTATATGACGCCAAATGCTGGTGGGGTTACTCCAGCTGAATACTTCCCGAGGGTACGTATTTAAAAAAAATCTTCAATACTTCACCATAATCATGAATGATACACGTTGGAATTTTTTCATGCAATGTGATGTGAATCTATATCAATTCCCTCCGCTAATTGATATAATATTATAATTTTATAGATATGAAACTAAATAATTAGGTTTTGATTTGCAGCTCGATTTAGAAACTCCAACAACAGCCGATAATCCTCTTGGAAATTTCCCACAAACAAACGAATCAAATACTCCAATATCGAATGCAGAATTTTTGAACTCTAGTGGTTTCAATTTTGACACTTTGATTGTGGACGAAGAGGCCGGTGGCGACATGTGCACGTTCCCGATATCCGACAATGATTTGTCCGACGAAAGCTATGGAATTATTGATAAAATTCCGGCAGTTTTTGATCCATTTGGCATTAATCATATCAAAAGCTTTTCCAGAGATTCATTTGAGGACGAACAAACATCTTTCTACTCGCACCCGGCAGATATTATGAGAGAAGTACAAAAAAAGCCATACGCTAACATATTCCGATCTAAAAATGATAAAGAAGAACTTCAAAACGTTGGTTGCGACAACATAGCGACTTTAACAGCTTGCTTGCAGAGATCCGTAATGTTGCCTTTGACATATCAATTGGAAGTTGTGAACAATTCAATATTAACCCACTTTTTAGTAAATCTAGACATGTACGAACATTTGAGGAGCTTAAAGGACTATTTCTTTTTAATGGACGGAGAGTTTTCTAAAAATATTTGTCACAATCTGTTTGCTAAATTGGTGAAGACGATTAATCCACAAGACCTATTGAATTTTTCTACTTTAAATAACATTTTGGATAAGGCTCTCGGTTCGTCTATATCGCGTAAGTAGTATTATATTCATTATGACTTTTGTGTGTATGTATGCACACTTAGATTAGATTTTAATGATGGTTATATTTTTAGATGTGCACAAGTTTTCGGAGAATTTGTCTTTTAATATTGCCGAACCTCCACTAAGCTTCCAACACAGTTCCCCGGATGTCCTCCAATGTTTGACGCTGACATATTCTGTCAACTGGCCACTCAATATAATACTGTCTCAAGAAACTATCTCCAGATATTCAATGGTGTTCCAGTTTTTGTTGAAAATGCGGCGCATTTCGTGGGTGCTTGGACAAGATTTTGAGGTTAGCTGCTGCTGTTATTTGTAATTTAGTCTAAAACTTGTCTTACGGGCTTAGATTCGATGATGTTTGTATTTTTGATTTTAAATAGAATAAAATAAACTCGACGCATCCAATATTTATATTGATTAAATGTATTGTTAATTATTTACAGTCATTAAAAACAAGAGTGAGATTAGCAAGAAACGAATCTCGTATATTACTCCGTTCGCCGCAATACCGATCTGTTCAAATATACAGACATGTCATGGCGGCACTCATAAGAGCTTTGGATAATTACATCGTCACAACATGCATTCTTACATCTTGGACGGAGTTTGAAAACGACCTCAAGAGGGCCAGGACGCTGGATGACTTGTATGATTGCCACGTGACATATATAAAGAAAGTTTTGTTCCGTTGTTTATTGAACAACCGCTCGACGCCCGTCATGAAAATTCTGAATAATATATTCACGATAATACTCAAGTTTAGCAGAGTTCTGAAAAGTGGGTAAGTAGCTCATGGACACTATTTTCATAAACCGTGAATTCTGAGTCGTCTCTAGACTAAAGTCGCATGGCATATCTCTCCCTTTCCTTAATTATGATGAGAAATACAACAATATTTTGTAGTATTTCGATGTACCTTGTTTTATTAATCTGTCAGAGTTCATTTCGATTACGATAATTTTCGTAACATTGGCGTACAAAAAGTTACTTAGTGTAATTTATTAAAACTGCTACTAGAATATTCTTTATTTCTCTAATTTTTTTGGCCTTCGGCACTTTAAAGGCCATTTAAGTTCCGTTGAAAATACTAGAATGTTACACTTTATAACTTCCTTTAGCATCCTGGCCAGGGCGTGTTATGATATTCTGGTCATTTTATTTCAGAGTATGGCATCGACCGGAGGAATCAAATTATTTTGTGCATACCAACTTCAATCAACTTGATGAATTCTTTCACTTGTTCGAGAAACTTACAAAGTATTTACATAAGGTAGTAAATCGGTTCATGGAGTTTGGATATCAGAGGCATTTGGTGGAGTTACTCACTATGATCAATCTTAATGGATATTATGATCTGAATTCGTCTAAGGACAAGGAAAATACTAGTATCACGTCTAATCAATGAGTTAGTAAGTTTATTTGTTAGTAGTTACAAAGCTCGAACGGTTAACGAGTGGGGAAAGGACGAAAAATGTTTTCATTTAATTTAATCATGTTTATGACAATTATTTGTGTGTATTTAAAAATACAAGCACCTTATTACAGATATATTGGTATCCTCTCAAATGCTCTAAAAATAATATATAATTTCAGAAGCTATAATGTTATTTGCTATAAATATTCATTTTCTATAAATTTAGATCCTGTAATTTTAAAAATCTATAAATGTGTTTGATATATTTTTTTAAATCTATAATATTAATTCCTATAACATATTGTTTTCTATAATTGCACTTCCCATAATTTTCAAAATCTATAATTTTTATAATGTCTATTTTCAATTGCACTAATGGCTACTTTTCTATAATTGCAGTTACTATAATTTTGAAAATATATAATCTCAAGTCTTATAATTTTTATAATCTCTAATTTCAATTGCACTAATGGCTGCTTTTCATTAATTGCAGTTATAGATAAAACGAAAATTATAGCAAATATATTAGATCATTTAATGTTATATATTTTGATAATAGTGATTTTAAAAATTTCAGAAATCGATTTTAGGGTAAAAAAAAATTATAGCAAATGAATAATTATATAATTTAATTTTATATATTTTGATAATATGTAGTGATTTTGAAAATTACAGAAATCGATTTTAGGTTTAAAAAAAATTATAGCAAATGAATAATTATATAATTTAATTTTATATATTTTGATAATAGTGATTTTGAAAATTACAGAAATCGATTTTAGGTTTAAAAAAAATTATAGCAAATGAATAATTATAGAACGTAATTTTATATCTTATGTATATATATATTCTAAAATTATATCAAAACATTTTAGAGATTATGTAGGAGACCCAAATATATTGTCACAATCATGTATGTTAAATATATATCTTTCTAATATTATAAATGTGAAAGTTATTAAAAAAAACCTTTATTAAGAGAATGGATTGGCCCAAATTCAACAATACATGACGCGAATGTAGCCGTGGGTGTGGTGTAGGTATGTATTTTATTATTTAGAAATGTAGTAATCGAAGTTATGCACGATCTTGTAACATTTCTAATAATAAATAATGATCTCTTTTGTTGTATTATAAAGTTTTGTTAATAAAACAATTGCAATGACAATTCTAAATACATGTTCATGTTATGTATTTAAAAAAGCTTTAATATTTAGTTTAAGTATGTAGTTGTAAACTTTGCTTGTTGAAGTTGTGTTATATAGATATTTAGCCTAAGATGTTTTCGTGTATTAAGAAGAATAAGCTTCTTCTATTGATAGAGTGGGCCTGCCAAAATAACACGTTTAAAAAATTAAGTTAACGCGGTTACAATGAATAAGCTTGCTCACTTGAGTTCACGATTTTCTCTTTATTCGCACAAAAAATTATGTTTACTTATACTTTGTGTACTTTTATTTACTTTATTAAATTATTGCTAATTCACTTTTTCGCGTTTGTTTCATTTAAGTACAATGCATTTGACTAATATTACTAACGTATGGAAACGAAACCTCAAACAAATTTTGAGTTCCAAAACTTACGACCATTTCGTCTCTTTCATTGTTAGTACATTTTTGGTCCTTCGAGCCGGATTCGGCAATTCGTACCATTTGTTTGATTTATTTCCTTGAACTACATTTGTTTGGTTAGCTAATTTTATGTCAAGTATTTTGCACAAATTTGCTGAGGATTTTGCAATAGAGACATCTATTGGTGAGTAGCAGAACTTCAGAAGCGAAGCTCGCTTTGTAACAGCGCCACCTTCTGTTGAATGGACGAACTTTCATGACATGTGTTACACATGAATATGAAATTTTCTGAAAAGAAAATTTAGTGTATGATAATATATTTTTTTCTGAATATGAAAGTAATTTAACAGTTTAAACTGTTAATAATAAATATATTTTTTTAATTAACATCAATGATATAATTAAAGTTTATAGTTTGCCGGGTATTGTTGTTTACAGAGTTTTCCACGTTTCCAAAGTCAGTCACGTAGATAGTGGCGCCAGTGTTTTCCTTATAACAGGGTGTGTTTTCACGAATTCTTCATTCCACGAGAATTCGTCCAAGGGTGAACATCTCTAACTTAATCTTACTGGTGACATTGAAGTGAAAACTAGTGCATCTTATTTAACCTACTGAAGTTTACGGAAGTGTTATCACACTTAAATTTCCTGAAATTATAAGAAATTCAGCGCTTCCTGGGCAATTTACTCTGAAATATCGCGCCATCTGAACGTCAAGCCTTTCAAGAATATTCACCGCGCAGTTCGCCGGCACTACAAAAACGTTAAGACTCAAGAGTCGCCGCCGCCGCCACCGAGATGGCGTTCATGATGCCTGTCGTCAAAAACGACTGGGATATTTACAACTCGCGGTCGCGCCGGACATCCGAGTCGGCGGACCGGGCTGGGAACGGAGGTCGAACTCGGAAAGTTTCGGAGTCGCGTTCGGAAGGGCCGACAACTTCGCCTCGGTCGGTGGGAGCTTTGAGTCCTCATCGGAGCGCGCCAGCCATGAGATCACTGTCGTACTGCCGAGCGCCGCCTTCGAGGGCATCGTTGAGGACGGAGCACATGAGGAGCGCAGGAAGTCCTCCCAGCAGGACACGCGCCGCGCCTACTCAATCGGACAAGTTTCACAGCAGGTTGGTGGAGAAATTGAAGCGTGCTCTCGGTCGCTCGGAGTCTCGAGCCGAGGAGCGTTCTTCATGAGGTGACACGTTGGGTGATGTGTGCAGATCGCGAGCCGACTCCCCAGAGCGGCCGTCGCGCTGTGCGGCGTGCATGCCGTACCTGTGACGTCACCGGTCACCGCGCGCCTCGCCGCTACGTATTAGTGAGATGGTAATGCGCTGTGCTAACTAGACTGAACTCTGGCCGGCTTTCGTCCTAATCCATTTGAACTAAACGGAAATCGGCCGCCTATTCTAAATTTCTGTTTATTCTTGTGTATTAACTCGCATGTCTGTTTTTTTGTCGATTGTAGTGACAGATGCGCATTAGAGTCAGTATTAATGTAGGATGAGTGTGCAGGCCTGCGGGTAGGTAGCGATCTTAACTGGTTTTCTTATCGCTGCTGAACCGCTTGGCGTAGTTTTGGCAGTTCGCAAATGATTATCTGTGATTTGTTAACTTGTATGATGTGGATTATTTATTTAAGAAGCATAAGATATTTGTGAAGTTTACATATGTATGGTCCATTTTGAATGAGATTTGAGTTCTTTAAATTATTTTCAAAATTTGATGTGAGAATCTGTAAGGTAAATTCACCAGTTGCTTGATAAAGATATTTAGTTTGTATACTGTATAAGTTTGCGTGTTAGCACGAATATTGAATGGACCAGTGTTATACGATTAAGTACGTAATAAATATTGAAACTACGATGTTCAGTACGACTGAGCTAAATTTTGATACGTTTAGAGATAGATAATGAAAATATTATATACGTATATATAAAATATTTGACATATCTATTTATGAGGGTATAGATAGACAAACTTTTAACACGCGATATTATTTGCATTACGTATTGCAGTAGTTATTATAAAACTTTGGCATGGTTCCTTTTGTACAATGAAATGTACCTACCTACTTATTAAAATGTAGTTTAAGTTTAAAAATATATTTAAGTATATAGAACTGCCAGGATTACCTACGACAGAGACTTGAAATAAAAATATTCATTGTAATTGGTATATCAAAGAAATATATGTGTAATTGTTAAATTAAAATTTTAAACGGTAATTAATTGTCTGATCTGAAATTTTAGAATTATTAAACTATGAAGCTTAAAGCATTTATTTCATTTCACAATCCTAACCCATTTATTTAAATTATCATTACCCATTGTTGCTTGAAGAAGTTTTACAATACCTAACTGGGTGTTTAACACACTTTTCAAAGTTTCAGTGAAGATAAACATAACTTAACGATTGAACAGATTTAGATAAAATTTGGATAAGAAAGAGTAAACAACTTTATGGCGCCAGAATCAATTAAGAAACAGCCAATACACAAAAAATCGTAACCATGAAGCAGTCAAGTTTGGTGTTGTCAGAAAAAACATTTAAGTTCCATCTAAAATCATTTCTACTCTTTTTTAGGGTTCCGTACCCAAAGGGTAAAAACGGAAACCTTATTACTACTTACTCGTAAGACTCCGCTGTCTGTCCGTCTGTCACCAGTGTCTCATGAACCGTGATAGTTAGACAGTTGAAATTTTCACAGATGATGTATTTCTGTTGCCGCTATAACAACAAATACTAAAAACAGAATAACATAAATATTTAAGGGGGCTCCCATACAATAAACGTGATTTTTTCCTCCTTTTTTATAAATAATGAAACGGAACCCTTCGTGCGCGAGTCCGACTCGCACTTAGCCGGTTTTTTTATCATACTGTACGTACCTACATACTCTTGGTTACAGAGATCGGGGCGGGGCAGGAGGACTTCTACATTATTACAGTCGTGATTTTTTTTAAATAGCCAACTGAATGAACATTGCGATCAGCGTTCTAGACAGGCCACAGATATCACAAGGCTTTGATAGTGCGTTTTGAAAATATTTATAATTGCATGCAGTCGGGAGTCGTTGACATTTTCAGTAGGTTATACCTAGGTAATTACAGATTGCAATAAGTATGAAACAAAAAGTTTATGTAACTTCCTTGAGGTAAAAAATGTAAAGATGCTCTTTTATTGCATAAGTAGCTTTTCGACCTGGCTTCGCCCGTAGATTTTTTTTATTTTGACAAACTGTGAAAAAATAGTCGTCGTTGCTCTGTTTTGACAAGAAAAACGCACAAACAAACACACTTTCGCATTTTAATATTAATTTGGATTTGGATTCTCCACAACAATATTAAATAATTTTCCTCATATCACGATGATACGTGTAAATTATGATGACATAGTATGTCCTTATTTAGATGGTAGGTATGATATTTTTTGACCATTCCTTTTTTGATATAAGTATGTACCTACAAGATATACCTACTTACTTATATTTTTAACTATATATTTATTTATTGAATTTATCTGTTCAATTTTATACCTATACTAGTTGGAGTAGTTTCTAATTTGGCACCAACCACCGGCACCGCTTCCAAATTCTATGACAAACAAAAACATTTTTCTTGCATATACTTATACTTTCTAAATGGTTGAACACAGATAGTTGGAGAGCGGAGAGTGACATAATTATGCTAATTTTTATTGCCGAAATCCTTCGGAATAAATTATTGTCACATTTCAAAAATTTTCACGGGTGAAGCCGGGGCGGAAAGCTAGTATTTTTTATGTAAAGGCAACTAGTATACCTACTTACTTAGGTACCTACTTATATCATGTTTTATTGTCATGGCGATTCTACGAGATCGAGATAATGAATTAGAAAAGGTAAGGTAAGAAAAGAAAATAATTAATTATCCAAATCAGACTATTATATAATAAATACTCTTTCTATTAAATTCCTGAAGAGTTGCTGAAATTCTGCTAGATGTGGATCGTGTTTTTTTTAATTACTAAAAACAGATACCTATGCGTGAACATAATCTTACCATCGAATTCAGAAGCTCGCCTCTTTGAAGTCGCTTTATGGATGGATTATTATTATCAATAGCATACCTCTAAGTCAAAGTAATGCCGATTTGAGTATGATAGGCGTGGAATTTATTGCTTTGATTAAACATAATTTGCACATAGCTTTAGTATTGTTGTATAACAGCTACTGAGTGTTTACACTTTAGTATGTTGCAATTTGTATTTTGAATTTAGGTACAAAATATTTTCTTGGTAGGGTTGATGTCTAGGTATACCTAAGTACGTAAATATATCTTATGATGGGGATTTTTTAGTTAGGTACTTTTATTATAATGCGTCAAAATTGCTTGATAAAGTGATAAGAATTATCAATATTTACTATTAAAATTGCAATGATGATAAATTTATGTTTGCAATTGACCTTGTTTTCACAAAATGCATATCATACCATACCTACAATGTAATGTCTTTTCAACCGTCTTAAAAAAAAGGAGGAGGTTCTCAATTCGGTTGCATATTTTTAATGTGTTACCTCAACGTCATTTTTTCATTTGAAAGGATTGGTCCCATTTTTGTTTTGGTGAAAATCGGTTCAGTAGTTTTTCAGAAATTTTGAAAAACTGATTTTAGGGTAATTTTGTCATAATTCGATGAAATGTATGACGATTTTGATGATTTATTTTTGTAATGATATTATATATATGATTCACTTTAAAAAGGGAAAATAAATTCACTTACTAAAAAATATACCGACTTCAAACAACATTGTTTTTCGATCGCTTCTGTAGTGTAGGGGCCCCATTTTCAGCATAAGTGCGACATGTCTCCTGAAGTTGTAGGTTAGGTACTATAGATGATCAGAACGAGGTCTACAATATAAAAAAATGGCTCAAAATTGCTTGATAAAGTGATAAGAATTATCGATACTTACTATTAAAATTGCAATGATGATTAATTTATGTTTGCAATTGACCTTGTCTTTACAAAATGAATATGATGATTTAGGTGTCAAAATGTTTGTAGTGACGAGGTTTACAATATACAAAAAAAATTGTCATAAATATTAAACAAAAAAATATAAAAAAAAGCTCTAAAATTGTGATATTTTTTTATCTTCTTTATATATACCTATTATAATATATATATTATATAAGTACCTACATATAATTCTTCTGTATCTACGTGTGTTTGTCACTGAACTCCTCTTAAACAGCTGGACCGATTTTGATGATTTTTTTTGTGTGTGTTTGAGTGGGTCCATGGATGATTTAGATTCACAATTGGACCCGGAACAATCGGACAATTGGAAGTCGAGGTCGGATAGCAATTTCAATTTCCTATTATAAATTGCAATTTATCAATGAAAGTAATTTAAATAACCCGCGTCACACGTTTTATAGACATTTCTAGAAATTGTAATAAAAACAAACAATATTGCGCAATGCTATACTTTATCAGTGGTATTATATTGTTATCAAAAATCGCGTGTCCTTGATAAGTTCTGATGACACATTTTATGAAGGTACTTGAAGGTAATTACTTACATAATTAATTAAATACTACACCTGCCCAGGTTTATGCAATTCACCATGTTTTTTTTGAAAACGGGCGGAGAAAAATTAACCTAAACCTTTGGACCTCTTTTTAACCATGTTGCACGTCATCGAGGAGTATGAGATTTGGCAGTTTATATGGAGAAGGTGTTCAAAAAATAAATACTTTTATATAATGTATTGGAAATTCATTAAATTAAATAAAATAAAATTTTCATTGTATCTAGATAAGAGTAAACATTGTCGCCAAAGAACAAAGAGAATATAATCACTACGTTACAAAGAATCTTAAAATGTTGCCAATAAATAATTATGGTCGAATTTCGTTGATATAAAAACGGAAACTTTCCCAAATCAAAGGTAGAGGTACAACATTCTCATATAGAATTGTAGTACTGGAAATATTGAAAAACGAAAAGTAGAGTTTAATCTATCTATTGTCATAAAATAATAACACTGGAAAAATCTGCATTTAGTAAAACAACACACTAAAAATACTATATGGAAAAATCTGTAACAAAGGTGGCGTTCTAAATTAAATTAGTATTGACTTGTTAACATAGGCATTCTAAACTAATTCCTAACATGTACTCAGCTAGGTTTAGGCATTTTAAACATTCAACAATATAAAACAAGGTTCATATTAGATCTAGGGAACGTTTGATTTTACCTGATTTTGGAATAATTGATGGCATCGATG
Organism: Nemapogon koenigi; assembly: GCA_963924495.1. Lineage (NCBI taxonomy): Eukaryota > Metazoa > Arthropoda > Insecta > Lepidoptera > Tineidae > Nemapogon > Nemapogon koenigi. The sequence continues at coordinate 7,562,612 of OZ004645.1, forward strand.
TTGATAACACTATAATTTTATTCCATAGGTTCATTGACACATTACAAACTTGTTTCGACCTTATAAAGGTTTCTTATTACGTAAACAATCACGTGCAAATCACGTGTAGGTATATTTTTTATAATAGCCAATTCAGCAAACAGGAAAGCCTCTGTTCATTTTACAACCTAATTATTATTCACTTAAAAGATACACATAAAAAGATTAACAGCCAAGTACGAGTCTGACTCGCACATGAAGGATTCCGTACACTCAATAGTATGCACTAAGGTCAGACCAAATTTGACTCCCCTGTATGGCGCAGGAACAAATTAGCGCTAGGTCGACTCACACTTGGCCAGTTTTCATGTTGTTTTTAAAGTAGGTATGCTTTATAATTAAAATAGTTATATTAGTTAGACATTTGTATGTATTGCCATTATTAAGATCGAGCAGAAAACGCCGAAAAAAAACACGTTTCTTGTATGGGAACTCCCTTTAATTTTTAACATTAATTTATTTTTATTATTTGTTGTTATAGCGGCATAGTAATACACACTCTGTAAAAATGTTGTCTTTCTATTACCGTTTAGCCTGTGCAGTGTGCTATAGGGTCGTTGTAAGTAGTTGTAAGTTGTTTTTAGTAAAATCAGTAAACTAGGACATGAAACTCATGACCCCGGATTTTTGAGCTTCAAACCCGCAGATTTTTTCCGGGAAATGTTTTCCGCTACATGAAAATTTAAGTAAGGGTTTTAAAAAAATCAGAAATTATTGGTTTAGACAGATTTTGTAAATTCTAGTTTTCAACAAATCTGTGTTCTTTTTCGATTTTAATACCCAGACTGTTTACAAAACCAGGCCCGGACGCTCCCCGGATGCCCTCTAAACCAGGACAAATCCGGGGAAACCCGGACGGATGGCAACCCTAGCTTTTAGGCACCCGTGAAGAAAATAATGTCAGGGCGTGACATGTATGTAGATTATTTTAATGGTGCTCATTGAGAGGAATTGCCATAGTCACCACGCTTGGCAGGCTTTACGTGCCCTCCGAAGCACGAGAAGTCGATTTCAGGACACATTGTTAAAGAAAATTGGTGCTTAGCATTTTGGCAGCGAGTAGGAATCGAATCGGGACCTCCGGTTTCAAGTCCACCGTCCTACCAATTAGGCTATCTACTACCTATGTATACTTACAAATAAATAAAATTTAATTTTATAGTGAGAACAATGGAAAAGATTTAATTTTATAACATCTAAACTACTAGAGCTAAACAAATATTGTGATATGTGAACAGAGGCAAATGGACTTGTATCCAGCCTAAACCCAAATAAAAAAAAAAAGTTTTTGTGATTGTAAAAGATGTGTCATTATAAGTGGGAATATGCTATTTACATAATACTGAAGCATGACAGTTTTCAGATTTTTGTTAAGCTCAATTTTAACCAACACCCCTTGTCACATTGCATAAATAGAAATAAACAATCATATTATTATTATCTAGTTCAATTTTTTTTCCAACTTTACATATTTAATTTTTTATTAATCAATGTTGAGTCTCCTTTCCTTTTCCGTTCATATCCTGCAGCATCGACCACTTCATGATAAAATGGGTCCCAGATAGCAGCAGCCTCGGAGCAGTAGATCACACATTGGTCCGGCATCGCACCCAAAATTTCCCATTCCGGCTGCCGGATGATCTAGGCGAACCGTTCGTTACAAAAATTGGACGAGTCTGTGGTTGGTTTTGGCTGAGGTTTCGGTGGACCGTACGGCGACGTGCCGGGGATTGGACGAATGTGTGGCCACCTTTAGGATCAAGCGCAAGTTTGACCAACTTCCCGGTTAGTGGCAACCCTAAAATCGCCTGAATTATAGTGAGTACCTATTTAAACTTAGAATCTACTTTTTGTTTCATCTTGATATCTTGAAGGGTTCTGTAGATACATTTTTATTTACATATGTGACATTATTTCACGGACGAAGCCGGGTTGGAGAGTTGCTGGTAAATAATATATGAGTGCCTCTATTTCATAATGATTCACTTAGTAGGTAGGTAGGTATTGTACATACAATAGAACACGTAATAAATTGTTTAGAGAAGGTCGGTGTGACGACGCATGACAAACTCAACAATGTGCAGTACAGTGGTTTCAACTGCACATTGGAACTGGTTAATACCGGATTGTATTAGCGGATATGCCTGCTTCAATCGGTCTTTTTATTCAGAATTGGTTCGCAATAGGGTGACCATACAGTTACGATTTTACTGGAAGATTCCTTATCAAATCTTAATCGTGCCAAATATACTGAGCACCATGTAATTCTAAAGCACTGATTCTAAAATACAGTTAATTAAGAGCAGCAACAGGCTTGCATATGGACAACTGACTAAAAGTGGCCACTGTTACTAGATACTCTGGTACACCGCAAGGTATAAATGCCGTGAAGATGTGTGTGTATGTGAAAATTCCTTTCCTTATCGTCCGTCACCTTATTTATTTCTGAAAAATTAAATTTTAGAAATTTTATTTACCTAGGTACATACCTACATATTAATCACAGCTATTTCTCATTGGTATAGGTACAATGCATGGAGCACCACTTCCCTCGATCCTCGCTTTGTCTAGCATAAAATTTATTGCACATACTATACCTACCTACTCATATAAAATTTAAAGTGAGGACGCAAAGAAAAAAGTAGGTAAAGGCCACCCTACTTCCTGTAAATAGAGAATATCATGACCTATTATTTTCATATTCTCTTCGCAGATGGAACCTTGACCGGGCCAAGGATTTCTTTTATAAGTACACATTGAATGAAGAACTGTGAATAACACACGTGTTTTGAAGAGACGTCTTTTCTTGTATTTTTAAATTACTAAAATAAAAAAACTTTAAAGACGTCATTGAATGTAGGTATAGAATTACTTAGTGAAACGATTGTTGTCTGTCATATAAAAAATGGTAATTTGCTTTGGATACTCTGCAATTTATATAGGTAGCAAATTCTAACTAAGTATTTACGCATACAGTGACGAGAAATATAAAAAAGCTACTTTTTCTGGCGTGGTTTCAGAAATATTTCATGATAATTTAGTGGCTTTTTTATATTGCTCGTCAGTGTATGTTTCTGTACTTTTATTATTTGCTGCGCTGCCGCGCTGGTATATCAAATGTGAATGTGTGATCAACTTTGATAGAATATAAAAGAATATGCATCGATGAACATTAAGTGTATTATTATGGCTCTCGATAACTGACTTTTCTATGCTGATAGGTACACATATACCTTCATATTTTTTGAGGCACACCATATTATGAGGCTAGCTCCGTTGAGTTTTTTTGAGATATATATATATATATATATATATAATTATGCCTTTTAGTACAAGCCATTGTATTGTCTACCTATTATGTCTGTTAGAGTTTGAGCATTTAGGTAAGTAGGTATAGGAAACAATTTAAATTTCACAATAATTTACAAATGTTGACCATGTGCTTTTTAGCAAAATAAATAAAAGAAAATACAGGAAATTCAATGTCTACTGATAAATAATTGTAAAATATATTTTTTATCTAGATTAGAGATATATCTAATCATAATTCGTTGCGTTTATATGACATATCAGGATCGTTTACGGAAACTGATCAATATCGATCTACTTACAGCTATTGTATGTACTACAAGCGACAATACGGCGCTACCCAATCACCCTTGAAGGACATCGGAATCTGATAACAAATTGTTTAGTCAGATCATTCTATTGCGTTTCTTTTACATAATTATTGTCTAACCACATTAGATTAAAATAATGAGGAATAAATGTTACCTACCTTTTTCAGTGCCTTTTTAAAAAACTAACTACGCACAAAACTCTGCATTGACCCGTGTTGTTCGTTCATACCTATAACAGTGACTTCCGCGGGATTGACATATTTTTGTATTCCAGAGACATATTTAGGAGGCATGTAAATATGATAATGAAGAAAAAAAAGTGGTTGAGTGAGGTAAAATTTGACTGACACACCCATGAACACACACACACACACACACACATTACGCTCATTAAAATCTAGGCACTTGATTAGTAACTTTATTGTAGTTGATTGCACCATTGTAATATATGATTAATAGTTTTAAGTTATGGTGATCTGTTATCGGCTGATTTTTGTCACAATGTTTTTGTCTTTATATTTCTCTTTATAGCTGTTGATCATTTATAAATAAATAAATAAATAAATAGATAAAAATGCTGTGACACACAGACGGAAGAATATGATGATCCTTGGAATAACGATTCGATTTATGAAATATACTTTGACATTCAATTGAAATCCTATGATACATTTCCGAAGAAGCTTTTCGATCTTAGGTACGAGGTACCTATCCCCAAAAATACCACCAGGAAGAATTCATGAAAAAAGTACAAAGTTTGCTCTGAATTAGAAGTTTGCAGACCTACGTCAAGATGGCCTAAAACCTCAAAATAAAGTCTTTTCTGAGCACACAAACAATGTGTGCTTATAGACCACGTAAGTCATGTATGTATGAAATTACCATGTAAATAGCTGACCATTTGGTAAATGCTGGTTATTTGTGATGTCGACTTTGAGGAAAACCAAATGAAACAAACACCATATAGAAATCTTGACGAAGATTAAGAACAGTTATTTATTTAACTGTGGTCAGCTAGAGGATATCTGGTATTATTAATTCAAAAAGATTTTGTTTTCTATTTTGATACAAGTAATAATGGAAACTTTCACCTAACATAGCACGAACTTAGGAAAATTACTCCCCATCCTGACTGTGAAGAGAAAATCTACAGGGGTTAGACAAAATCTGTTAGTGTCATAAATAGGCAAACTGACGCAATAAGGACGTCATGCTACCGCTTATAGCTTTTGTCTACCCCCTGTAGATTACCCTTGTCTACTGCAGTACTGAGTGGACTGATAAAAAAATGTTTTAAAGTCGCTTGTTTCACATGGACATTGGACATGCTGTGTAAAAGAAAGTAAGGGTTCCGTAAGAGACTGCAATATTTTTAATTAAATCTGGAGGGTTGTTGTATTTTGCAATTCCACAAACTAAGCCGGGGCGAATAGGTACTTGTAATAAAAAACCACCAAAGGTGCTTTATGGCTCCTGAAAACCGTGTAACAGGTATATAAGTTAACCTCAATTTAGTCTATGGTTGAAGCTACTTTAATTGAGGTGTGTTAAGTCGAAATGATGAGCTTAGTATACAAGCAGTATTTTCTCTATTTATATCCACGAGTCAAAAATTTTCCATGTTGCCCAACCTTTTTCCAGACGAAAACCCTCAGTCATAAATTCGTAACAGCCTTAGCAAGCCATGCATACATTTCAAATAAGTCTGAATATAATTAAGTATTTAACATCAAAAGTAGGTAGGTAGTAATATATACATTCTAAATATAATATTATGGGATTTCCAGAAAACAACTTTGATGTGTGGTTTGGCTAATTAAATTACATCTCTCATCGCATTTCATTAATTTAGCCCTAACAATTTATTTATTGTATCTACGAAGCCCTTGAAAATGTTGGGATAAAATAAAGAGCAGAAGTGGGTGAAAGTTTCATCAAAATTCGTTTAGAGGTTTCAGAGCCTATTTTATTATATTATGTAGGTATATAAATGTTGGTTTAGAATTGATGTATAAATATATATATATATACATATGTGTGTGTAAGTGTATATATATATGATGCTAAATGTATGTTTGTTACTCAATCACGCCAGAACGGCTCAACGGATCTGGATGTTTAGCACAGATATAGATTATAGTCTGGAATAGCACATAGGCTACTTTATATCCCGACAAATTGTATGGTTCCCGTAAATTTTATATAGCTGACAGTATTAGGTAGGTACTGATTTATATTGAAAAATTTGTATAGGTACTTACCTAAAAATATCATGATATTTACAATGATATATTGTGACATGGTAAAAGCTTTTACGAGGAAAAGCTTAGTTAGTGATCTCATTATATGACTTTGTTTTTAACACACTTAAAAAAAAGGAAGTTCACAATTCGACTACTTTTTTTGGTGTGTATGTTACGCGATTAGTATGCCAATTGTGAACTGATTTTACTTATTTCGGATTGGTGCCATTTTTGTTTTAGTGTAACGTAGTTTTCAGAAATTAAAAAAAAAAGAAAGATTTTTTCAGGAAATTTTAGTCATAATTCTATGAAATGTATGGGTATGCCGATTTCGATGATTTATTTTTGTAATTATATTATACTAGACTTTCCGCCCCCGGCTCCGCCCGTGAATATATTCGAACAATATAAAATATAGCCTATGTCACTCAGGGATATCGTAGCTTTCTATTAGTGAAATAATTTTTATAATCGGTTCAGTAGTTTTGAGTTTATTCATTACAAACGAAAAATCAAACACAGCAAAATCACTTAATTAACTTTGTAAAAAAGTATATCTACCGGTTTTAAAATTGTACAAGTATATATACATAAGTATATATATCTCTGAGTGACATAGGTTATATTTTATATGGTTCGAATATATCCACGGGCGAAGCCGGTGGCGGAAAGATAGTATCATATATATACTTAGTCTATTCTCTGTTTCATTTCAGCAAAATATTTTGACTTCCTTGGTCGTTTCCGACCCTAATAAGATACAAGCGTGTTCATCCATGAATTAAAAGCTTCTAATTTAAAAGCCTTATTTCACATTAATTTCATAATGTAGGTTGTTCTTTGAGAAAATATTTGCTATTGAAACCGTATGGTTATATTACGTAACAATCATTTCATTACATTATCTTATCCATTGTTCCACACATTATTATGTCGAGGGAATTTTCCATTCCAATGCAATTTCGTTCATCGAATGTGACATGTACGTGGGTACTTACTTACTTTATATCTATGATATAGAATTTTGTGGTATTCGTAATCTTTTGAACGTGTCAATGTCATGTTTTATTTCATACTAGTCTTTACCCATGAATTTACCTGTTGATCATGCCCCTCCTCACCTGTTTATTTATAAAATTATTTTGTCGCCCGAGAGTTTCTATTTTTCGATAGGTATCTCCTAATAATATTAATTTAAATTATATATGTTCTAAATTGTATACGTAAGATAATAAACAAACTAATTTAGATACTCTAGGTCCGTGGGGTTCAAATACCAAAAAGTTTATTAAAAATGAATCTCATCATCTCTTTTGGTGACAAGAGGGCTGGGTCCTTCCTCGCTCAACGAATCAGCATCGCGATTCAGCGGGGAAATGCAGCCAGTATTCTTGTCACTATTCCACGCGGACCTGGTTTATTGTTATGTGTATATTTAGATAATATCTTAACACTATATCGGTTAAAACAGCTTCGTAAATAATTAATTATTTTTGATCAAAATTTGAAAGATAAAAATGGTTACTGTGAGTTATCCTTAGATATCGCGGACTTTTTTTAGAACTTTTCAAGGGGAACAATTCAGCCGCACATTTTCGTGTAACTTTAACTATTAACGCAGCATACGCCGTGGAAGCTCTCAAGAGGCACGACTTTTTCCGACTTGGTTGATATAAAATCATCATAACTTTAGCTAATTTGCACATATATAATATACATATACATAATGTCCATCTAGAATAACGTACCTTTTAAATGTTGAAGGAATTTTTAAAATAATATTAGTATCTAATAGAAGTATGAATAAGAAAGAATGAAAGATTGACTAAAAAGGTTTATATGGCTGAAGTGAAAGGAAATGCTGGCAGAGGATAACCTAGGTGTACTTTTATTGAACATATAAAAATGTATTGATCGATGGAAATATTAAAAGTACAAACAATCGCCGAGCATGTATGAAAGATATAAAAGAAGCAAAAGAGGTATGTTGTCTCTTCCTACCACTCTTGGAATAAAAGGCGTGATGATAGATAGATAGAAGTATAGATATATAGGTATTAACAAATTATTTCCAACATTTTATGGTGTCAAATTGAATTTTGATACTTCATAAACAACTAAATTGAATTTGCTGAAGCGGATAAAGCCTACAATGACGTAACCTCTTAAATAAATGAATGAACCTGTTATTTAACACTGCATAAACATCTACCAAACTTTTCCGTTTGCATATTCTATCGATGCAACTAGTCCGAACACCGAAGGGTGTACCTACAATGTAGCCATAGCGATCAGTAACAGTGTCCACTTTTAGCCAGTTACCCATATTTTAAACATGAATAAAGAAAATAACTCGTGACAAATATTGCTACATATTACGAAACCCTAACTTAAAAAGTCCAACACAGTATAAATAATAGATAAGTGTTTGGGTGTACACACATTATTTTAAATCTAAATCCATCACATCAATACATAATAATAAATATTATAAAACAAAGTCCCCAGCCGCGTCTGTCTGTCTGTGCCCTATTCACGCAAAAACTACTAAACGGATTTTGATCTCGTTTTCACTATTAAATAGGTTGATTCAAGAGGAAGGTTTACGAATATTAAACATGGATCTATAATGTTTAGGAGCTGAGAAGTAACCGTATTAGTGAATCAAGTCGGGGAAAAAGTTGGCTCCAGCGCGTTTTCATGACGAATGCTCTCTGACTCGTCAGAGATATAACAAAATTAAGTAGAATAGAATTGTGTAGAATAAAATTATCTACAAAAAAGTCCGCGGTAGGATATATTTATCTCTAATATGTAAGTAATTATAAGCTAATTTACATTGGATTTAAAATTGTTTGTTAACCGTTTTTGTACCAGTGCGAAGTCGGGGCAGGTCGCTAGTGATACTTAAAATTGATAGCAAAAATATGTTATTCATTATCACGTGTGACACACTCACCTTTTTTAGACATCGAGATATCTGTCTGTAGAATTCCTGAGGAAATAGTGTATAAAAATTATATCTATAAAAATTTTCCTCCAAGCAAATAAAATGCGAATTGAATCGACTTATCAAACAACACATTGAAATCGCATATCGATTTTTCCACACTTAAAATTCATACTGAACATTTACGAGTGGATTGTTTGGTTTCAGAATCCATTATGTAATTTTCTTGTTGTTCCAACCGTAATCCGTTTTGTTTCGTTATAACCTTTAGTTAGTAGATATTTATGAGGTCCGTCTGTGAGTAATAAAAAAAATCATTTTGATCTCACTATATGATAGCGTTGGACTTGAAAAATTTCAGCTTAATGATTTCATGAAAGTTTTGAAATGTGACAAGAATTTATCCCGAAGGATTTCGGGCATAAAAATATGTCATCTGAGGATCTCTAACTATCTCTGTGCAAGCAAATCACGTCGATTCGTTGCTTCGTTTTGGCGTGAAAAAAGGACATATACACAAATAAACACATACTTTTATAATATTAGTTAGGATGACTGTTGACTGCTCTGTTTCGTTAAAGTGGCGTAGCTATATGGTCAAGGGCCCTGGTGGCCTTCCCCTCCCAGCCTGTGGATTTTTATTATACTTTCTTCACGCAATATATTCAGCAATGTTATTTCCGTCTTCTAAAAAAATATCTGAAGATGACTGAAGAATATTCGAACATCATTTCACCAAATCTTTACGACCAAATGATCCGATTTATGTCGTATATTGAAGAATTACAAATATTAAAAGTGAACGCATTTTTTCGCCGTTTGACAAAAAGATACGACTGAAACATCAACACGAGCAATAAAGCCAAATCCGGATGATTTGGGGCCGTAAAGATTTGATAAGACGATGCTCGAAGACTTTTCAGACAGGCAAAAGACGAAAAAGATTCTTTAAATAATGCTGAAAATATTTGTCACATTTTGCCAATAAAATTTCTCTATTTTTGACGCTGACTGTACCAAGCTGAAACAATTCACTCTCCAGTATTTGCTTAATTAAGCCTAAAAATACTCCACTAATCTAAAGGAAGTACCATTTTTGTCAGTGAGAACATTAAGATTTTCGTTTAGGTTTTCCTGTAAACTATGAACGAAGTCCTATATTTCCTAAAATTTCAGACTCAATTTTCGTACATTTTCCATAATATAATTTAAAGTATGCATTTTAAAATTATAAAAAAATACATTTGTATGTCACAATTTTATTTAATTTTCCTCCAAAATTAACTCCCAAAATCGAAATTCTATCGATCAATCGCTATACGTCCGTGATTGGGTTATCAAACTCTACATATACACCAAATTTCAATCTTTTTCGTCCAGTAGATTTAGAGAAAATAAGCTGTGACAGACGAACAGACTGACGGAGACACAAAAGTGATCTTATAGGGTTCCGTTTTTTCATCGATTGTACGAAACCATAAAAACACAAACAAACAGACTATATTATTATTCATTACGTAATACTACAAAACCTATTGAAACGAAGAACGTAGGCTTTATTGCTGAAAATTTTCCACGACCATTCTGAAAGGAAGGTTGTATATACGTGACGTAAAACAGGCTCCTGAAGGATCGATATATAGAGGGTAGGAAAGGTCATCAACCTACCTCAACTTGTTCTTGCCTTATATAAACCGATCCAAATGAAAACCGTGTTTGTGTTAACCCAGTAACCTATTATAAAACGTGATGTCTATTTAAAGCCCTTACTAAAATAGAGAAAATGGAAATATAGGAACGTGTTTGTTTACCCCATTGAACACTTAGACGGGCGCTGGTTCGATTCTCAAGCAAACAAATATTATGTATGTAGAAATATTGGAATAATGTAGAATTGTCAGATTAACAGATTTGGATGCGGCTTTCAGTATTATTGTATTCCTTTATCAAGGAAAGTTTTTGTGTATTAAAAATTGCCTAATCACAAAGAGAGCTTGAATAGGAAAAGTTTTCATTTTGGTATCATAATCCCAACTATCTATATATATAAATTTAAATTAAATGCTGTTCGTTGGTAAATACATCGCTTGAGAACGGCTGGACCGATTAGGCATTTTTTATATAGTCTAAATATGGTTTTTAAATTGGAAATTTGGGAAAAACTGAAGGTGCTTTTTTCTATGGGATTTTTGTACATGAACTCAAGACCTTAATAGGGGATGAAAGTTAATATGGGCTCCACAGACGAAGCCGGTGCGGAAAACTTGTAATATTTATAATGCAGAAGTGTGTTTGTTTGTTTTTCTTGTCTGTATTTTTTTTATAGTGGGAGGGCCAGAGTGTGTCATCATAGGTTACTTTTTATCCCAAGAATCCTTCGCGATAAATTCTTGTCATATTTTAAAAATTTCCACGGTTGAAGCGGGGCGGAAAGCTACCTATGTTTTTTAGAAATAATCTTGTATGCTTACGATATTATAAAAAGAGTGTGAGTTTGTTTGTAAAAAGCAAATTAGAAAAATATTGGACCGATTTGAAAAAAAAAATCACTACAGGAAAACGACTAAAAGGGGCCTCCAATTTCTTTGGAACGGGGTATCTTAGAGAAATATTCCATGAGCAAAATCGGGGCGGAAAATAAAAATTATTTGAAGCAGTACTTGTTTTTGCACCTAAAAAACGGCTTTTAAATACTTACTTCTTTATTTTCCTTTTCATAACCTGGTGCTAGTGCATGACATGTAGCGGAAATAGTACATAAATATTAATCAGACCGCTTTTAAAATACAAATAATATTTTTCGTTATATTAATTATTTTCTCAATAAAGACGTCCTCTAATCATAACAACAAGGTTATGAGACGGTTAACAGCGGTTAAGCAATGTATGAAATAATGGTAAAAGGATAGGTGACCAAAATTATTTTAGATAATACTTAGCACTCACAAAGCACAGAAAAAGTTAAAGAATTACGTATTATATAAATAAATGCGATGTTTTTTCTAAATCATAAATATTTTCCATCTTAGTAAATCACATCCGAGTCTATATTTAGGCCAGGAAGTATAAATATTTATAGTCATTTGTGTGTCAAGAGACAAAATTATACGTAACTACTTTATGACTACCAGAGATCTAGGAAACTAAACAGGAAACTAACACATCTATTTATATTATGCCGAGTAACAGCCCAATGGAATTTGTTGTAATATAAACATAATTACGCTAAACTAGCGACGGCACTGGATTTGCACGGTTTGTAAGCTTGGAGGCACTTGGGAGGCGATAAAAAGAGAACTTCTTGGAAGTTTTTTAGAGTTTTTTGCAAGGAATATTGACGGATCTGATGATGGAAGTGAAGAGAAGTGGAACACGGATCTACTTAGTCACGAAATTTTTGCAGAAAAAGGAAAGAAGCAGGCCATGTCGCTCTTAGCTGAATTATTATAAAGATATTATATTGGTGACGTACCTATTTGAAAAGGGGTTTTAGCTCTAGGGGGTAGTCACATGATCAGGCACTACCTATAGTTCTCCTTCTCAGACAAAATCCACATTGTCCATTTAGGCTTTAAAAATTTTTAGTTTCATGATTATATTCTAAAAAATACGATTAAAAAATTTCTTACGGTGTCGTAGGCATTGGCTTTAAATAATGTGACACAAATAAATACAGGATACATTTATTTCCTAATTAATAAGTTTTCACGCTGAAGGCCAAGAAATTGTTGTTTGTTTGAAAAATCACACGCCCTTGAGACTCCCAATGTTATATTTAAAATCTATAAATAAAGCCGTACACACAAATTGAGAAACATATATGTAAGTATAATGAAATCAGTTTTAATGCCAAGAATGCGTGGATTCGTTAATGTTTGTTGAAAATAATAAATCTTCTAATTTATTATTGGTATTTACATTCTTCTCAGTTGTAGTGCTCTTGCCAGCAGTTGTGGCCAATCAAGGCGGTCCACAGCGCAACGCACCTTGTATTGACTCGCCATGGTTAACTTTATTAATCTGAAGACCTAAATAGACATTTTGAGACTATTTAGGTCTTCAGGCTTGCTGTAGCCTCTTCCAGCCAGTTGTTACCTAGGTTAGACCGCCATTACTCGGTCGCCAGAGCCTCTTTTGTTGTCTAGCAGAGGGTACCAAGCGTGCAGGTGAGGATGACATTTGGGGTCGGATAGATCTTATTCCTTTCTCCAAAGATACAAAGTTTTGGTGATTAGCTACAACAAAAAGTTCAGTACTTATGTAAGTATACTGACAGACAGACAGATTCAAAAACGTTTGTGTAGTAATAAGGTCCAATGGTTCTAATGGACTGATTTTATACACTGATTAGTGATGATACTACTGATGGGAAATAACGCAGCTAGAATAGAATTTTAAGCAAACAAAATTCATCCTAACCTAGAGATTGCACATAAACTACTTTTTATCTCGGAAATCCTTCGGGATAATGACACATTAAAAAATCCACGGCGAAGGTAATGTACATGAAAGATAAAGCAGATTTTAAGTAAGTCCCCACTGTGATCCCTGAAAGTTTTAGGAAAATCAATTGAGACAGACAGAATTTTATATATTGTTACATTACACTGCCTTACATACTTACTTACTGTCACTCACACACACACTACACATTTATGGCAACGACTGATTGATTATGCTGTTTTTCCTTATTATTATTTATGTTGAAGGAGGAAAGGAATTGTAGATGTATAAACCTGAGATGGACTACAAAGGACATGCACTTCAGAAAATGGGAAAAATAGCAACTGCAAGGTCTGCAAGCTTCATAAAGTGCAACAATAGATAACTGACTAAATGTGGAATTACTAATTTGCCCATTGCTCGGTCGCCAGAGCCTCGTTTGTTGTCTAGCAGAGGGTACCAAGTGTGCAGGTGAGGATGACATTTGGGGTCGGATAGATTTTATTCCGTTCTCCCCCTTACCCCCCTCGGAAAATATCTCATTGGATTTTTTCATAAACAACTTATTTACACGAAAGTCACTGGTAAAGTAATGTGTAAATACTGTGACGTTTTTTTTCACGGGTTGCCGTGCACTCCCGAAACTGTGTTATCAGTCCCATGGGTACGGAGCGGAAGAAGAAGTCTCCCTCTTGTAGGCGATGGTATTTGTGAGGCTACCTAACGAGTGGCCAGTTCTGTTGAGGTATCTTTAGATTTTGTCGCATTACTATGTTATGTACATAAGTTTTTATGAACACTGTGACGATATACGATATATATAATCGTATTAGATGTAGGTATGCCTAAGTATAGTATAATAGTAGTTATGTCTTCATAAATTACGTCTCGTCAAATATTTATCAACTATGTAGGTGTTGTTTTTGTGAAAAGATTTATCACCCGCAAAGTTTGTCTTTCGTTGATTCACCTTACACTTAGTCAGAATGAAATGTTCCAGTCGTTAATGACATATTATACAAAAGACAGAACGGCTTTTTTATAGTTTGCACCCACATCAATCTTTTGGTGGTAACGTCATGTAACAAACAAATTTTCTTAGTGGAAATTCTTAAAAAAAAGTTTTCCACAATTTTCACTAAAAATTAAGCGACAGAAACCCCAGAACTATATAAGGATTTACATCTGTACATATATTTTTTTATTTTTTCTTTCTTCACGGTTTACCTTACAGCTCCCGGAAACCGTTGCGGCCCCCAGGGTACCCAGCGGAAGACAATGTCTTCCTCTTTTAGCCGATTTTGTGGGATTATGTACTATTGGTTATTATGCCTGGAATCGAACCTTGGTCTGCGCAATAAATATTCTTTATCACATTTATTAACCTAATGTTGCTTTATTTTTAGATGTAGATGTAATAAGAATTACTTAGTCAAGGATTCCAGCCTATTTTTTTTAAATAAACAATTTTAATCATGTAAGTACTACCACTTTAACATTCTAACAATTTATCAAACTAAGTAGAGGAGTACAAAATATATGACAGGAAACAGTAGCTACTAAATAATCAATAAAATTGAAATGACCATGATGTCGAATTGATTAGGTAGCTGTTAGAAATGAAAATTTAATGTGAATGAGGAAGAGTGCACTGAAGGTTTTTGCACCATCCTTGAACGGGTGACCCAGATACTAGTTCGTTCATCGATCTGAATACAGCCTACTGGGCCATACAGTATTTTTACTACTTTGTATGAAAACTAGCTAACATGAGCCGTATGGAAACTCATAAAGATTTTTTTTAAGTATACCGATTTCAAACATTGTTCTCTAAAAATAAGAAATAATTTAATAATTCGTTTCGCCGTTGAATTTGAAGTCGGTTGGTGCCAAATTAGGCTACAAAATTAATCTAAAAAAGATTTGTTCAATGTTATCTATGTTTTAATTAACTGTCTAGATTAGTGAAATTTAGAGCTAGGTAGTTTCTAAGTATTCAAATTCAAAAGCGAAACGAAATATTTAATTATTTCTTGCTTTCAATGTTTGAAGTCGGCATACTTTTTTTAAAGTTAATTCATTTTTCACTTTTAAGTGATTTTACTGTTAATAAAACATCATATTTATATAATATCATTACAAAAATAAATCATCGAAATACATCAAGTAAATACATCATGAAAAACTCAGTAGTTTGTCACCAAAACAAAAATGGGACCAACCCAAAATAATTCTCTGTCGATTAAAAAGAAACCATCAAAATGGCGGAATCGCGTAGCATACATACTAAAAGAAATACAGTGGAATTGAGATCCTCTTCTTTTTTGAAGTCGGTAAAAATACTATTTTCCTTTTTTCCTCATTTTCTCATTTAGGCGGTGACATTTCGTAAGGGTTTCCTCTGGCCATTATACCGAACCGTATTACCAGTACCAGTCATGAGGATATCCAATGGAAGACAAAATCTACCTCCTTTAGTCAATGGTATTTGTGTTTATCCAAAGTTAGCCAAGTAACGAGTAATATTTTGAATCAAACAGTTACGACAGCGATGACCTTGATGTTCGTATCAACTGAAACATCTCTCTTGCATTTTTTTTATTTACATCCTAGCGCGCTTATAAAAATGTTATAGATTTCATTTTGTTATGTTTTTCTGAATTTACTCTTTCAATTATATAAGAACACACGTGATGATGTTAAGATATTGGCAATATATCAATAAAATTAAATGAATAAGTATTTAATATGCGGATAAGAAATGATCAATCATTATATTAAGCTAATAGTAGTGTTGAACACCTATTTATATATATCTACTGTTTATATATATATGAGTCATATTTTAGCAAACTGAGTTATGTACTTGCGAGAGTAGGTACCTAATCATTGTGTATGTTTTTGGCCTGTGCTCAGGGAAGATGTAGGTAGACGCCACGTGTTCGTGTTTTTTGGCTTTGGCACTGACGATATACAAATATAAATTCGCTAATACTAAATTGTCACGATAAAAGAATAAATTGCAATTTATTGAGTGTAAAAAATAGAACTTTACTGAAAATTTCTACATTTGATCCAAAATGGTATTGATTATTAAATTTATAATAAGTAATTTTAAAAATATAATCCATACATTTTTGACTCAGATTTATATCAATCGTCTGTGTGTAATAAACACAGTGTGCTCAGTGCTAAAATCACATTTTGTTTGTTATTTTGCCACAGAATACAGAACAGACTAGAATAGGCATGCACTGAATAGTACAAAAGCGTGTATTAAAAAAACGCGATTTACCAATTTTGGGATAATTTCTTATTATCAAGATATAGGATAATATTATATTAAAAAATAATACCTATTCTATAATAACCTAATAATTGCATATATTTTTGAAACTGAGGCTAAAATAGTATGTTCATGAACATGTTCTTATTACTTTTTCTTATATTATTGTCTTTTTTATCAAGAAATACAACACTCTTTAGTATACTATTTTAGCCTCAGTTTCAAAAATATATGCAATTATTAGGTTATTGCAGTACAGTTAGTATAGAAATATTTAAAGAACCTTGTAATTCCTGATGTGTCTATCCAGTGAAATCTGATGTCTAAACATTGTAATAATTGAAAAACTGGATTGAGCATCAGCTGCCAAGTAAGCCATTAAGTATATTTAAAATGAAAAACACCATAATCACGACAGCATACAACAATATCCACATTGGAAGCGTGTCGCCTACCTTATTGAGACTACGCCGTCACTTTTCAAATATAACCATTTTTCAGAATAAGTGCTTTTTTTTCGTGTCCTGAGCAGAAGTATAAAAGAAAAATGAAGAAAGAGGATTTGTGCGTATTATCACTAGTGTGTATTAAGACTAATCATGAGTGAAGTTGTCGCAGAAATTTCAAAAGAAGCCATTTAATTGTTAGGCCTACTGCTGATTCAATGAAGATTGTTCCAGAAATATCTAATCAATGTACGAGGACAGAGCAAGTTGGTCCCAACTGGTGAAAACTGGTTACTATTTAACAATAAGGAACCCTTAGGATTTGCTCACATAGGCTTCAATTACTAGAAATATAATAGAAAACAAAAATATTATAATGCGAATTTAGTCAGGCCTATCATATACATGAGGAGAATCTTTGTTCCTTCTCATGTTATTATTTGTAAAACTATGTTGCTTTTTGAAAAAACATATAAACTAGCTTTTGCCCGCTATTGCATAAGACAAGTGCTCAGATTACAGAACAATTCTCTGAGGACAAGTGACTTAATTTCTTACCATAAGTCCATCCATGGGAGTGTGTCTGTGCGACGCGTCGGCCAAGCCATATTTTATGACCAATAAGTAGGTTTGTATAGTTAGGTAAGCGTTATGATTCTTGGATGAGCTTGTGAGTCTTGGCAACCTATTTTACATGAAATGTTTTTGGTGGAATAATATTAATAGAATAACTATATTAGTAATAATGAACGTTTTGAGTGACCAAATATAATAGTAAAAAAATAGTAAACAATCAATGAATTAGAAATGACGTATCTAAGTATGGATTATTTATTGATACAAATTTTAAAAGTCCGAGCAAAATATACAAGAATACCTATAGATAGAACAAATACAATTTATTGTGCATTAGCCTTTACATAAATACTGCGGACTTTGTTGGGAGGGTTTCTTTCAAACGCGCAGATTCTATTTATATCCTTTTCATTTTCATTTATACATATCTACATACCATTTACTTTAAATAGTATGAAATTATGTTTGTTAAAGACTCAATAAATTCACATGTACAAATACGAGAAATGACTTTATTTATTATTAAAAATACAGAAGTACCTAGGTAAGTACATACAAATTAAATCTTAAAAAACCTTACAAATTAAAGCTTAAATCTTAAAATAAAAAAGAAAAGGAGTGGAGTAATTAAAGGTATCCTCCAGCTCTGAAGAAAAAATAAAATTTAGGGAAACTCTTTGCGTATTTACATAAATTACGTCACGATTCCTAACACGAAGCGTACGAAGTCGCTGGCAACTGCTATGCTATTATAAAGTCGAAAGTTCGAAAAGCACTGCTGTAACTTTTAGTATATTTTTGAACATCACCATACAGTTTGAATAAGAAGAACAACAAAAAATAACAAAAATAAACGAATTACTTAAAAATAATATGCTATGCATGCTTCAGTTACGTAAAAACCTAATGTTACTTTTAACAAACTTTTTGTATAAACAATATTTTCTAAGTTTCACATTTTTCAGCTAAAATCAGACGACTATTTT
Source organism: Nemapogon koenigi (assembly GCA_963924495.1). NCBI lineage: Eukaryota > Metazoa > Arthropoda > Insecta > Lepidoptera > Tineidae > Nemapogon > Nemapogon koenigi. The sequence continues at coordinate 7,581,201 of OZ004645.1, forward strand.
TTTGAAAAGACGGTAGTCTGAAATATTTCGCCATGGAGCGTCGGACTTAAAAATAGGAGGTCGGGTTCAATCCCTAACAATGCCAAACATTTAGTTACTTTAATCTACTTTTCGTGCTTCAGAGGGCAAGTAAAGTCGTCGTCCGCGATTATTCTGAAAATAATAGAAATAATTCCCAGCAGCATATTGTACATAATTTTAAAAGTATGTTTTTTTTTAATTAAAAAAAATAATTATATTCTCTGTTATACATTTTCCCACATACCTACTGACAACATTAGTGGACATCGCCAACAGAACAGAACGATTCAACGATTTATATTATAATAGCAGACTAATTGTGTACTACACGACTAAGATTCCTAAGTTATTTTTATAAATGTACTAGCGACCCCGCCCCCGGCTTCCCATGTGTACAATATGGATCTACAACAATTTGAATGCGCTTATAATTTTTTTTCTTCACAGCTCCCTAAACCGTGTTACAGGTTACAACTACTTATCTATTAGAGATACATATATGCTACAGTAAACTTGTTTATAGATAAATTTATTCTACACAATTCTTTCCTACAAAATTTTGTTATATCTCTGACGGATTAGCAGACTCTGGTGTTAACTTTTTCCCCGATTTGATTCACAGCAGCTCCTGAATCTACCTATCTAATATTGAAAATCGCCACAAAATTCTTTCAGTAGTATGAAAAAGGGCACAGACAGACACACGCGAGGGGATTTTATTTTATAATATGTAGTGATGATTTTATCAACTGAGATTTAACCGTATAATGAATACTTGAATAAAATCAAACATTGTACTAGCTTAATATAGGAAATAGAAAGTAATGGAATGTTACTGCCAAATACGAAATAGGTACATGACCATAAGGTCGTCGAACTCGTCAGTGTTCATGTAATAAACTACTCGAGTACAAACAAAACAACAGATCAGAGATTTGGTTAAAAATAACAACAGATTAACAATTTACTGGAATCCTGTGATGTAATTACGGAAAATTGAAAATAGAATCTAATAAAGTTTTCCATGGTACCAATGGATAATAAATTCCCATCAACGGAACAACCAATGGGACTTCGGAAAAGACGGTGAATAAACTTGTTAAGTTTACTGGCTGTAAAAATATTTTAGAAACTTTCTAAGGATGTGTGATTTCTTAGCCATCAATAGTAGACTATGAAAATAATCTATCTACCTATCATCACGCCTTTTATCCCAAGAGGGATAGACAGAGACAATTGATAGCCATTTGCTACGAACCTGACATACCTCTTTTATATTCATCAAACCTTTCATACATGCTCGGCGATGTAAGTACTTTAAATATTTTTTTAAGTGTTCAATGAAAGTATAATAGATGGCGAGCTTTTCGCACAATCAGGGCTATGTTGCGATTTGAAAGACAAAATGACGCATCACGACAGTCTTTATATACCGCGTAACAATGTTCACATTTAGCTAGTTGCCTGTGGCAAACCTAAAGGTGGCCACACATTCGTCCAAAACCCGGCGCGTCGCCGTACGATCCACCGAAACCGACCACAGACTCGTAAATTTTTTATAGATCATCCGGCGGCCGGAATATGAATATGAATGTGTGGCCTACTACTAAAGTTTTTAAATAGGTAGTTATTTTCAAAACAGTGCCTTAAGAACATCGATGTAAAAAGAATAACGAGAGAATATATATTTCACAAACTGGATCCTTATAATTGACTGTCAACTAAGTGTTGGGTACAAAAGATGTTTACCATAATTTGTCATCATAATCAATTTGCACTAAGTGTCATTGGTGACGTCTTCAATGTAAACTAGTTGGTACTTTTTTTTTTTTTTTTTATTGGATGGCAATTGTACTAAGATAAGTACATTTCTGCCAGTGTCACGTCGTTATTCAGTTACATTTATCTGTCGAAATTTAGTATCGAAACTTTCAGGAATCTGAAATAAATAATACAATACTACTTCTATATTTACAACTAAATTAATTAAAACTATTTACATACACAAAAAAAAATTATTCAACATTAAAATAATATTTAAATTAAATAATTCATGACTAAATACAACTTAAGATAGGAACAATGAAATTGATACATAACTGAAACTAACAAATTATTTAATAAGAATGATAATAAATAAACATAAAGCTTTATTTAAAATATAGATAGACTTATATTTTTATGTTATTATCCGATAAAAATTTAGATATGCATGATATTATGAAAATATTAGAATTCATCATAATATGTAGAAGACTCACTATGTTGATGGGAAACTGAATATTGTTACTTAATAAAGATTTCATAAAATTATCCCGATTATATAATTCACATGAAAAAAAAAGATGGTTAGCATCTCCAATATCCAGCCCACATTCACAAATTGATGAATCTTTGATGTGAATTTTATTGAGATGAACAGGAAGACAGGTATGACCCAAGCGTAATCTACTAATTGAAGATGTTATACTTCTAGAATAATGAATTTTAAAAAACCAGGGTTTAGCAGGAACTTGCTCAACAATCTTTCTATAAAATGTACCCTTAGTCTTAGAAGAAATTCTCCATGATTTATTCCAATTTTCAAACAGAGATAATCTAGGTAAATTAATAAGATCATGACAAAAATTTTGAAAAGGAAAAACATCTCCACATGATACTGCCTCTTTGGCTAATTTATCAGCCTTTTCATTTCCATAAATATTAGCATGACCAGGAATCCAAACAATAATTACATTTAAATTTTTATCAATACAATTTTGTAAAGCCGACTTAATATTATATAATATGATATTATGATCTTTTGAATAAAACGGGGATTTACATACTGATTGAATAGAACTTAGTGAATCTGAGAAAATTACTGTAGATTTTAATTTAAATAATAAAATATATTTAATAGCTTCAAGGATACCCAAACATTCTCCTGTATATACTGTTGTTTCTGGAGGATATTTGATTTTTTGGACAATATTCCAATTCTTATGGAAAATTCCAATACCAACACAACCTTTTTCAGTAAGTTTTGAGGCGTCTGTGAAAATATAATGATAGTTGGGCCAATTTGAATCAATAATTGAACAAAATTCTTTATTAGCTTCTAAAGTAGATTTTGTTATTCCTATATTACAAATTACACTTGGAACAAAAATGCATGTATCAAAAGAATGTGTGTATAAAGGGAGATTATTTAATCTAACTATAGGATATTTAATATTTTTAAAATATTGATAACTTTTAACCAAGGAAGGAATCGTTTTATTTGTCCAATAACTATTTGAACCACAATATCTTGTTAATAGTGAAAGTTTAGGAAAAATAGCATGCTTCTTAAATATGGCAATACGAAATAGAAATCTGTCAGATAAATATTGCCTGCGTAAAGCAAGGGGAGGGTCGACAGATTCTAGTTGTAGAGCATTAACTGGGCTGCTTTTCATTGCCCCAAGAATTATTCTAAGAGACTTGGATTGAATAAGATCTAATTTCTTAAGTGAATTTTTATTGGCAGGAATTAAAAGAAAAGAACCATAATCCAAATGGCTCCGAATAATAGCGTTATATAAAATTTTTAAATAATAAGGATGACCACCCCACCAGACTCCACATAATGTTTTTAAAATATTAATATTACGTTCACATTTATTAACAATATAATCTATGTGAGAGGTACCTGACAATTTACTGTCCAATATTAGACCTAAAAATTTATGTTCATTGACAATAGGAATTAAAACATCATCTATAGAAATATTAATTAAAGGAATATTTCGTTTTCTAGAAAATATTAATAAAACACTTTTAGCTGGGGAAATACCCAAACCATGTAATATTAGCCATTGGTTAAGGGACAATAAGGCTTTTTGAATACTATCAGCAGAACTAGACACTACCTTGTTAGCAGAATAAATTAATATGTCATCTGCATACTGAAGTATTCTACAGTGAGGTATAACAGAATAGTGTAAATCATATGTATAAATATTAAATAATAAAGGACTTAGTACCGACCCTTGAGGTAAACCTTTATATATTTTTCTAGAATAATAAACATCATCTTGTAAATTAATTTGAATTGTTCTTTCTAATAACATGTTGATAACAAATGTGACTAATTTTTCAGGAACCTTAAGAGTTCTCATTTTGTTATCTAATAAAGGAATTAAGACATTGTCATATGCAGCGGTTATATCCAAAAATGCTGCCACAGTAGACTCTTCTCTACTAAAAGAAAGTCTTATATCAGTAGTGAATATTGCTAAATTATCCATCACACTTCTACCTTTCCTAAAACCAAATTGGAAAGGTGATAAAATATTATGAAACTCAATGAACCATTCTAAACGATTTTTGACTAAATGTTCAGTAATTTTTGCCAAACAAGTTGACATTGCAATAGGACGATATGAGCAAATATCCTCTGGATTTTTAAATGGCTTCAGTATCGGAACTACCTTTTGAATCTTCCAGCTGGCAGGTATATTTCCACTAATAAAAACGCAATTAATAAATGTTAAAAAATATTCTAAAATATCATCATTAAGATTTACAATAAATGAGTATAGAATAGAATCTAATCCAGGAGCTGAATCCTTGACGTGGGATAAAACTATTTTTAATTCATGTATGGAAAAAGGAGAACAAAGTTTGTCAATATGCATAGAAGGAAGATGCGTAGAGAGATGTAATGTAGATATTTCATCTTTATTAGGGACATAGCTAGGACAAAGTTTACATATAAAAGAATTAACTAAATCTATAGGAATATAACTTTTTGATTTGTTATCTAGAGAGTTACGATATCTACGAATATTTTCCCAAACAAGACTTGATGGGACCTTAGGGGAAAGAGAAGAGCAAAATTTATTCCAACCAGCGTGTTTTTTTTTACGTAGCAATTGTCTGGTTTGTGCTTCAACTTTTTTTAATTCTATGTAATTCTCAGGTGTTATTGAAATTTTAAATTGATTTTCAGCCTTACATCTAAGTCGAATAGCTGCTGTACATTCTTCGTCCCACCACGGAGGAGAGGCACGGGAATGAGATGATTTTAAAGGAACACATTTCTTAGCTGTATTTAATAAGTGATCACACAATAACTCAACACAGCAATCAATATTATCCTCTGTAGGATTAGGCAGATTTGGAACAATTTCTAATAAAGTACTATTATAAGATTTCCAATCTGCAGATTTAGTTTTAAATTTTAGGTTTGTTGAAGAGTTTACATTAATTTTAACCTTTCCTGGAAATAAAATTAAAATTGGATAGTGATCACTGCCAAATGAACTATCCAATGTATTCCATGAAAGTAATGAAGTCAATTTTGAAGAACATATGGAAAGATCAACAGCACTAGAGTTTTGAAAAAGGGAACCACGACGAGTTATAGCACCAGAATTTAACAAACACAAATTAAAATCATCCAAAATATCTAGTACCTGATGACCAAAACTGTCAGTCCGGTTACAACCCCATAACCTGTGATGACAATTGAAATCACCAAGCAATATAAATGGAGATGAAAAAGAACTAATAATTTTTCTAATTTCACGAAATATAGTAGATGAAGGATATGGGATATATATACATACATAAATAATGTCCTGAATTTTAACAGCTACTATATTAAGATCTGAATTAATGTGGTTGATGATTATTTGAACAGGAGATAATGATTGATGAATGAGTAGCATACAGCCTCCTCGGCCATCCTGCCTGTCATCTCTGAAGCAAGAAAACCCTGACATCCGAAATTGATAAGTAGATTTTAACCATGTTTCCGAAAATGCTGCTACTAAAATATTATATTTTCTAAAAATGTAAAGAATATCAGAAGATTTATTTACAATGCTTCTACAATTCCATTGAATTATATTAGCCATAATTGTTTTTTTTTTTTTTTTTTTAAATACAAAATTAATATATATATAAAAAATATTTTATAAAATAAATTAAAATATTATAAAATTAAAATATTATTTCTCATGATGAGGACACTTCCCCTGTAGGACCAGAAGAAGAGTATTCAGAAATTAATTTAGAGATAATGGAAATAAATGGGGCAACGTTGGACGGTACATTTGATTTGGATGAAATAAATGACAGAAAGGAAGTTAATAAATTCATTAATACTTCAAAATTTAGGGGTTGAGCAGATAATGCACAACCATTTGAGGAAGTTGAAGGAACATCCCTAACTATATCTGCATGTGCAATTTTGTTATAGCCATGGCGAGGAGAAACAGGAGGATGTTGCTTTTTTAAAACAAGTTTTTTGTGCGAAGATGTACGAGGTGCAGTTACCTCTGCATAAGATTTTTTAGATGATGGAAACAATCTTGATGCAGATATGTAAGAAATTGACTTATCTGCCATGGTTTTTTTTATATTTTTTTGTCTAATGAGCTCTGGACAATCTTTATAAGATGCAAAATGACATCCTGAACAATTAATGCATAAGGCATTTTGCTCAGAGACGGAACAAGAAGTACCTGAATGGCTTTCGCCACATTTCAAGCATCGAGGCTTTGAGCGACACTTATCCTTAGTGTGCCCAAACCTACAACACTCAAAACATTGTATTGTTGGGTAAATATATTGAGTTACAGGAATTGAATTATAACAAACAAATATCCTCGAAGGAAGAATTTGCCCATCAAATGTCAGAACAACAGTCTGAGAGGGTTTCCATTCGAAACCACTCTCAGACCTGACTTTGTAATTTAAGCGTCTTACTTTGACTATTTTCCCAACTCCCTCTGGGACGGATACAGAATCGCATATATCTTCAGGAGACCATTCAGTAGGGATGCCCCTTACAACTCCCATTTTGCATACCGAAAACGAAGGTATAAATGCGTGATATTTTTTTAATAAAAGAGGACTTTTCACAAAATTGTTTGCATCCAAATGTGTGGAGAAAGATAGAGAAACTCTGTTTCTTCCTATCTTCTCGACACTACCATTAATTATATTTTTAAAATTACATTTATATAGAAATTTCCCAAAGGAAATGGCACTTAATGAGGTACCACTATTGGCATGATCTTCTATAATTTGTACATGAATGACAAATGGACCTTTATCTTTAGAGGAATATGATTGCCTTAGTTGTGAAGGATTAATGGTTATAGGTGTTTGTGAAAATGATGATGGAATTGTAGATGGGAGGGAAGATGGGACTTGGTCCAAAATATTTAAAGTATGAGGAGTTTGTTGTCCTGCAGGGATAGAGTTTACCTCATCTGATGAGGATGAGTCCTGTGATTGTTTATGTTGTTTTTTCGTTCTTTTTCTTTTATTTGATGAACGAACTTTTGTGCAATATTTATCATCCATATCTATTTGCGATGATATCGATAAATAGGCACCTGGAGAAGGGCATTTAGACCCTCCTCCAGGGTCCTCTGAGTCATCCATATTTTGTACCCTACACTATTAAAATATACAAATTACTTACCAAAAATATACTTTATGATTATAAAACTATGATTAGGAACTAATTCTACGTGAATAAAAGATCCCTGAAAGTATTATTTTACAGAAATTCCCCGAAAAACCAAAATTCGCGTCTTCAACAAACGACGATCGCTGACCTAGTTGGTACTTCTCTGACGTTTTTATCACGTGTCTGTATTTATATTCTTGAGTAATATATTTCGTCATTAATTTGACTGATCCAGTTACGTAGTAGTAAGTAGTTCATAGATAATAAAGATTACCTATGTCTAGATTATGTCCATTAAATTATCCTATATTCACTCGTTGGTTTGTCTACCTACCTAAAAAAACTGGAATCTTCGAAATTCACATTTGGTCTGGGTCATCTTAGAAGTAGAACGTATCGGAATGGCTGCTGAAGATACGCATGCCAATTTTTATTAATTTTGTAGATATTTATTACCGTGGAACACTAAAAAATATACTACACCTTCACGGCATTTATACTTTGCGGTGTGGCCAGAGACACCAGAACAGTGTCCACTTTTTGCCAGTTGTCTATATTGAACAGAACAGGTGGCAAGCCTGTTGTTGCACTTGATTGACCTAAATGTGTAAATAACATAAAATATCTACTAAATAGTGCGAGAAGTCGATTAAAGGACATATTTTTAAAGAAAATATGTGCTTAGCATTTTTAGAACGAGTCCGAATTGAACCAAGGACTTCCCGGATTCAAGACTACGCTTTACCAATAGGCTATCGAAATTAAACTTATGTTCAAATTCAACTTAAAAGCTTTTTAGTAACTTCCTAAACATTGCATTTAGGTAGGTAGGTAGGTAAGTTTGATTATATTATTATTTTAATGGTTTCTGTAGCGATATGGTGTAACAAATTACATAGAATTGTATATGTGGATACTTACTTAATCACGTCCGTTCTATAAATAACCATAAATTCAAACCAACCTATTATTGTAAACAAGAACATACCTACAACTGCTTCCACTCACATAATATTATATACAGTGCACAGACGGAGCATGTTTATATGCATATCTAATTATTATTGCACAACTTATTTTCAGTCTTTATGACGTCTTTAATTTTCTGTGCTGCAATTTATGCTTACAGAACAGAACAAAAATGTTGATTTTATTTTAAATTGAATTAGAAAGTTATAATTTAGCGGGATGGGATGCAAATAAATAATGAGTGTAAGAAGACAGTCAATTGATTAGTAGTTACGTCTTTTGCCCGCCAGGTGGCAGAGAAAAGAGGTGCGTTGGCCAGCAAATGAAATGGTCGCTTTGTTTTAACTGTGTAATATTTTAATTCTGTTTAATTGTTTAATTGTGTCCAAAGTGGAAATTAAAGACAGTAATTAGTAAAGACGTTAATTTTATTCAATCCATCATCGTCTCTTTACAAGTGGCGCCCCCCAAACTTTACCTCTTTACATAATATTAAGTAGTATAGATACCTATGGCTCCTCTATATATGGCGTGACTGATGTAGATAAAAACGCAGAGTTAGGTCATGTTAGGACATTATTTATGGGTTTGTTTTGGAGGTGAAAATGATGTGAACTGTGAATTGAAATATCTTTAGAGCAATCACTATGAAATACTAAAACTCATAGGTTTTTATTTGCGCTTAAATTCTACGACAAGTAGGCTAAACTCTAGGTAGAAACTTATGTAAAAAAACTGATTTCATTTCAGGTAATAGGTAGGTTCAAGTTCTTCTTAAAGTAACTAAAAAGATTTACCGTTGCACAATTGGTTGAAAAGCAAACTGTTGAAGACAATGGGGATTACGGATCGCATTCAGCCGTTAAAAAATAATAAATGCAACCGTGTGACGATACAACCAAACAGTCTCGCGACGAAGTGGCGAGCAGGGGATCACTTACTAGTGTTGAATTTCGAGGTCATATGTTTCATCGATATCGATAAAAATAATTAATATTAACTTGCAAAGTATTTACTTTGCATCATAATATGCTCACGCCTTATTTTCCTTGAGGTAGGCAGATACCAAATATATCCATTTGCCACGAACCTGGCACACTTCTTTCGTCCGTCAAATCCATACATCTTTTTTCATGCTTGCTCTTCGATTTCGGATGCTACTTTAAAATCAGTGAATTTTATTCTGGGGAGCCCTCGATCAATTCTTCCAGCCACATCTGTTTTATATATACCTTTCGTAAGTATCTTGTCACCCAATGTTTCAAATGATGGTAAGCATCCATTTCTGTATTTTAGTTACTACATCTTCTTTTAGTTCACACTGTTCTGTGATCACATTGTTTTTTACTCTTACATCTCCACTGCATGAATCTTACTTCTATTGGGTTTCACTCTTTTGGTCAAATATTAGGTATATATACATGACTAACTTTATTATTGAAATGCGAAAATAGTAACCCTCCTGTTTTAGTTATATTTATTTTAATAAAACATGGCCTTTATTTTTCTAACCTGTCTAATTTTCGAGTTTAATTATTACAAACTAAAAATGTCACTTTCTCTTTCTTCATGATATTTGTATAAATTGTACAGGAACATGTAATAAAAAATATGGAGGCAAAATCTTCTCTGTTTATCTTAAGCAAAATAGCGACTTTTCATTATTTTTATTACAATTTGTTAATTGGACGTTTTTAGTAGATCTCTAGTTCTAGTTATAGACCTAGACTCTGTGCAGGTCTTGTAGATGATTACATACCGAACTCTACTTTATTCTGTATTCAGACGACAGACCACGTAGGTATCTATAGTATAGATGATTACATGCTGAACTCTACTTCTTTCTGGATTCAAACAGACTACGTATAGATGATTACAAGCCAAACTCTATTTCTCTCAAGATTTAAACGGACCGTATGTAGTCGATTGTGTGCCGAACTCTACTTCCTTCCAGACTCAAACGGACCTTGTGTAGTCGATTGTGTGTCGAATTCTACTTCCTTCTAGAATCAAACGGACCGTATGTATGTAGTCGATTGTGTGCCGAACTCTACTTCCTTCTAGAATCAAACGGACCGTATGTATGTAGTCGATTGTGTGCCGAACTCTACTTCCTTCCAGACTCAAACGGACCTTGTGTAGTCGATTGTGTGTCGAACTCTACTTCCTTCCAGACTCAAACGGACCTTATGTAGTCGATTGTGTGTCGAATTCTACTTCCTTCCAGACTCAAACGGACCTTGTGTAGTCCATGTCCATTGTGTGCCAAATTCTACTTCCTTCTAGACTCAAACGGACCCTACATACATATGTAGTCGATTGTGTGCCGAACTCTACTTCTTTATGGATTCAATCAGACCTTATATAGTCGATGGTGTGCCGAACTCTACTTCTTTATGGATTCAACCAGATCTTATGTAATCGATTGTGTGCCGAACTCTACTTCTTTATGGATTCAATCAGACCTTATATAGTCGATGGTGTGCCGAACTCTACTTCTTTATGGATTCAACCAGATCTTATGTAATCGATTGTGTGCCGAACTCTACTTCTTTATGGATTCAATCAGACCTTATATAGTCGATGGTGTGCCGAACTCTACTTCTTTATGGATTCAACCAGATCTTATGTAATCGATTGTGTGCCGAACTCTACTTCTTTATGGATTCAATCAGACCTTATATAGTCGATGGTGTGCCGAACTCTACTACTTTATGGATTCAACCAGATCTTATGTAATCGATTGTGTGCCGAACTCTACTTCTTTATGGATTCAACCAGACCTTATGTAGTCGATTGTGTGCCGAACTCTACTTTTTTCTGGATTCAAACAGACCCTGTATAGATAAATACATGCCGAACTCTATTTCTTTCCGGATACAAACGGACCTTGTGTAGTCTCTAGCGTGCTGAACTCTACTTCTCTCCAGACTCAACATTATTTGTGTAGTCGATTAAATGCCGAATTTTATTACTGCTGGACTCTAATTTAACATTATGTGTATCATATATGAAATAAATAAAATTAATATATTTTATCGATATAAGTAATTAAGCACAGCCAGCAACCTTCCACCCGCCCAAGTTTCATTGTCGGCAGTGGAAATTTCCACGGTAAGCTATGCGAGAGGTTGTCGACTCTTTCACACGCACGGGGCCCGAAATACTTCGCTCTCGCTCGGGGAAATAGCCTACGCCGTTCTTACACACAGCTAATCACATAAGTGCATTTCACTGTCTGCCACTTAACGTTCTCTCGAGCCGATAGCTCTGTATTATGTATACTTCTCGGTCGTCGGCCAAATGAATTTCGTTAGCTATCTTACTCTAGAGTTTGAATGGAAGTAAAATTTTGTATTTCTTGATGCACTGCTTCAAATCCAACAAAATACTATGGTTACTACAAACCACGTGCCCAGAAGGTCGCCGACCGATATTGCAGATAACAGATGTAAATAAACATCTGTAGGATTCTTATTCTATAATTAGTCATAGGTTAATTAATAACTATAGAGGTGTGTAGATGTACTAGGGTCAGAGTTTGCGAATTGTAATTTCTCAAATGCGTAGGTTTCTTCATGTTAGTAGGTAGGTAGGTATGGTAGTGGTTTATGACATCGATCGGGTGACTCGACTCTCGGCCGATGGAAGTTTCTAGAAAATATCGTGTCTGCGTTCTTTGTAGCTTGTAGCCAACAATAGAAGGTGTTGTTGTAGCTCTATAATGATAGGTTTTGGTATGATGTTAAATCTGTTTTTACAGATCAGTTGTGTAATTTTAAAAGCATTGCTAGAAACATAGTTTGTTTTTACGTAGGTAGTAAGTAGACTATCCAGGTAAATAAAGAAGTCTATAAATAAACAATAAATTCATTCCCGTAAGCATTTAGATAGATATAATTACAAATGAACTTACCTTGTCCAGATATTTCTGGATCTTATTCAAGACATTTCTTGTTTTATAAATAGCTTCACGCGCAAACTTCCGAAGGAAACAACGCGGTTTACAAGGCAGTTCTCTAACTAAACTACCTATTATGAAAGTACCTATTAATATAATAGGTTGGTAGGTACTTACAGGTCATGGCATATTGATAATAAAATATTACCTATCGACATTCTTCGAAATAGAACATATAGGCATAGGTAAGTATGTACCAAATTGTAATCATTTCGTCTCGATGCGTAGTATAGTGTCATAATATCAAATCTATATTGATAAACTATCATGGTTTTCTAGACATGAATTAAGCGATTCATATTTTGACCAAAGAGGAGAGCGGGGGTGTAACTCAGTGGTAGAGTGTCTGCTTCGCATGCTGAAAGTCCTGGGTTCAAATCCCAGCTCCTCCAAATTTTTTTTTTGATATCACTTAATTTTTTTATTACTTGAAATGTAAATTATATACGAGTAACACTATATAGGTAAGGTTTTGTTATAATTTCGCTGATCTAATATTTTGACCTACATAATTTTGCTTGGATTTCACATTATTTGATACAAGGTAACAATTTCCTAGTGTGCTAATGTCGGGTTTGAAGACAATTTTAGATTTGCAAAACAGTCTTGACATTGTGACGACAAAGGCGTCGGCTGGCCGGGGTTATTTAAAAAGTTTCTGCCGCGATCTGAAATTCACAACGAAGCTTGGTTCCATTATACACAGTTACATACTTACACATCCATGCCCATTATGTTTTTTTTTGGATTTTACCCATCGATGATCCTCTACTTCCTACGTTTTGTATTAGGAAAACAATTCACCCCCTTGAGTAGGTAGCGTGATGTTAAATAGCCTATAACCTTCCCCTAAGAATTAGGCTATCAAATGCAAAAATATTTTTTCAAATCGGTTCAGTCGTTTTTGCGTCTATAACATTGAGAACACAGTAAAAATTGTAAATTTGGTATGAACGAAGATGTAATTTTCATTTAAATTTTATTGGTTACTGCTTCACTCACAAAGGACGTAGCGTGATGTTATTATATCCCATAACCATAACCTATCCGGTGAACCAGTCTATCTAATGGTACCAACAGTAACAAAAAAGGTCCAGTAGTTTTTGAATCTGTAGAATACGAACAAACAAAGAAACAAACAAATATTTATTTTTATATAGGTATTTGGTAATTTGTATGCACGCAGCACAATCTAGGTACCTATCTAAGTAAGTAGGCTTGGCTCATAAGCTCTTTTAAACGTGGATGCTCCTCCGCCGCTGTTTACCAAATATACAATGTTTACCTTTATATATGTACATATCCAAATCCATTGAGCTGACGTGATGGTGTAGGTAGAATAAGATAAATAGAATTTCGTCTTTACAATTTTCTTCTTAGTAGACTTCGTAAGTACCTACTTACCTACTTGTCTATTTTATCTATGCTATTTTATTATGTTAGCGTACCGAATGTGATCATGGTAACATATTGGCAAGACTTCTGTTTACATCCACTGAACCCACAATCTATTAGACGAATATGTACTTAAAAGTAGTAGGTACGTTGTGTTCGTAAAACACTGTTATAATTGAATATTACATAAACAGTTTTGAAGTAGTTCTGTAATTCAATGAATACGAATATTACAAAATATTTAGTTAGAATATTTGATTTTCCACAAAACAGATAATATAATTTCTTAGAATAGTTCGAAATCAAAAATATATAGTTACCTAACGCCATCTGTTGTTGAGTAGTCGTAGTAAAATAAGTATATGAAATTGAATTGAAATTGAATACGGATTGTCCATGTATGCCAAGAGATGGTGCTGCTGTTGCGATTTTTCTAAAAATATTGAACACCCTTTTCAGGGTTCCGTACCCAAATGGCGAAACAAAACGGAATCCATATTCGGGCACCTTTTCATCGATACTCCAAAGCGATACTCATGATAATTTTCATAAAGACTCATCATGTGGGGTATTGTTGAATAGCCATCTGAAATCTCTGAATACAAGGGAGGGCGTATCACAGCGCAACGAACTCAGTTTTTGTCCATATTTCTTTAGAAAGATGTAAGCGAGATGGACTACTATTAAAATCGATGAGGTAACCGAGGATAAGATTAGATAGACCAATATTCACGTACTAGAAACACGAGAAAAAACGGTTTCTCAACAAAATCGGTATTTCGAAAAACACGAATAGGACTTCGGCTTTTCTATGTTTTTACAAAACTCTAGTTAGTGTATTCTTAAACTATGTTAAATTATCTATATTTGAATGTCAAGAAAATTGTAAATTAGTGAATATATTAAGAGTCCTCGAGTCGCAAACTTGGCTGAAATACGCGTGAAATTGAGGATTTTCAAGGCTTCATAAAAATTTGGTGTAACTGATTTTGGTTATTTTCTTTCCATGAAAAACTTTAGAATATATTTATCTTTGAAAAACAATTTTAAGTTCGAGCCTAGCACATACAGTTATTGCGTAAAACTGGAGAAACGTTACATCTGATTTGTATGGGACAAAAAAAAATAGAGAACTTGAACTCGCCAATCTGCTTCCACTTCCAATCTTTTTTCTAAGCATTCTCTAAATTCTTGGGATAAAAGGCATCATGATAGATAGATAGATTAAAAAGTGAGCGAACAATGTGTAATATCACTCTAAAGAACCTAAAAAAATCGAATATTCAAATTAGAAATTCTATTAATTTGAATACATCTCTTTTTTTAAATGAAGTAATACTGCTTTCAAATATTTTTGAAAGGTCGCTTGCATCAGTCGGGAATCGAACCTGATAATGTGAAAAATAAGTACAGGACTTTTATTAACCGATCGATTAGGTCAATTATATCTCTCTAATCTTTCTAATAAACATTACATCTTAAATTTATTAAATAATTTAGAGAAATTTAAATTAACATTTTTAACCTATTTTACATTTGCAGAACTAAAGCTAATAATAATATTTTAAAACTCTTATTTAAAAATTTGATAATAAAAAGACTTGCAAAGTTTGTTTACCAAAATAAGACAAGTCAGAAAAATACACATTATTTACATATTACATATTACACGTCCACGGGCGAATCCGGAGCGAAAAGCTAGTAATGATTAAAAATAAATAATATAAAAGTACCACTATTGCGTCTTTGAAATACACTTGCCCATGTTGCCATGCAGAAAATCACTCAAATAAGTGATGAAAATTTAGCGGGGACCAATCTAATTAGATGTGGGAACCAAATTCGTTTATCACCACCCTCATGCCCCCGTTAGCACGTTCACAATATCAATTACACGGTAATCTACATTTGGTCGTCTGATTTCCCTCGACTACAATTAATTCGCAATCTGTCTTAGCGACGGCACGCGTCTTGTCATCGTCCATTGTAAAAAAGTTTTTTGTCTTCATACTATAGCTGTATTTTATAGAAGTTTAGCAATAACTCAGTAGTTTCCCAGTAAAATTTTAATGCATTGGCCCAAATTTCACTAACATAAAACGAAAGTTTCCATTTACTGAAGTATCACGAAATATTCAGGAGGCTCGAGATTCAGCTAAAAGGTCGTTCTAATGCAAAATTTTCAGTTGAAGAAATATGTCAAAATGTCGATCCCTGTTAAATATACTGGCTACTTGGTAGGTATAGCCTCACAGATACCATCGGCTAAAAGAGGGATAGTTGGTTGTCCGCTGGGTACCCCGGGATCGCTAACACGGTTTCGGGAGCCGTAAAGCAACCATTGAAGAAATAAAAACTAACGTACAATAACTCCGGTAAATGTTAACGACCAACATCGATGATTGAACACGTGTCTGTCTGCATGTTAAAAAGTCATAATATATGTATGTATTGCCTATCCGAGAATTTTATGGGCAGGAGGATTTTCCGGGACAGCAGAAGGGACCACTCCCGAGGGACCCGCTCGATAGAAGTGTCGGTATTTCGGAAAGTGCACCTGCGTACTGAGAAACATGTGTTGGTAGAATATATATCTAGCGAAATATTTTAGGACTATTAATTAGTATTATAGGGTTATTCAGTCCTTCTTATCTCGTGTGTTTTGGACTCAACGTATGGACAAAGCCAAAAATAAGAATTACTTTAATTTTTCAATATTATATAAAAAGCTCTCATTCACAAAACATCTTTTTTGTTTTATATACTTTTCCTACAAATCGTTATATACTTGAGTAATCAGTGATATTAACAAAATAGAAATTCATATCTATGTTTTGCCTAAATCAATTATTTCCCATGTCTAAATTATGCTGATTTGAATTTAGTGGAAATAAATATGATGATAATAATAAGATTTAAACTTACTCTACTCTACTAAAACAATTCAATAATTACTACGTAACTTTTATTTGAATATATTATTATCTTCGTACTTTTACTTTATGTAAATATAAATGTAAAACCGTGAATTCAACTGAAGAATAGATAAACCAGGCTTCGATCCGTTGCTATGTTTTGGCGTGAAAGAAAGTCAAACAAACAAATTTTCGCTTTTTTTTATTTGCATTGCATATTGCAATCCTAAATAAATAAATAAAAAAAAAGCGAAAATTTGTTTGTTTGACTTTCTTTCACGCCAAAACATAGCAACGGATCGAAGCCTGGGCTGGAGTATTTTTTATTCCGGGAAAATATATCTCATTCCAAACATTAAAAGACAAAGTCCTTAATGACAGATTCAATCACTGACTCATCATCGCCTATTTACGCGATTTTCATTTTTGCACTGAAAAAATGTATTTGTTGTTGTTCTATTTTTTTGGGTTATGTTTCAGGGGCAGTTTTGCTGCAGTGTGTATATGAGGGTAATCCCCTCTTTGTAATTTTCTGTAGTTCTGGAGTTGAGCGAGGTGGGATCTACTGAAAAGAACAAACGGACGGAGGAACATCGAATCCAAATTTTCCAAGACGCATTACCACAAAAAACGTCGTCGCCACTGGTCAACAACGAGTTAGGAAAAGCGGGCTGGCTCTTCCTTCGCCCAGAGAATACAGCGAGGAAATGTAGCCAGCATTCTTGCCAATATGCCACGCGGACCTAATATTTTTGACAATTGTTTTTAAAATTTAAGTGGTTTAATTTTTTTTTTATTTAACTAAATTCGTTTTTTTATTTCTAGATTAAATCAGTTAGTAAACTGTTATAATTTGTCCAAGGAAAAGCAATTCCCTATCGTACTGCTGGACCCGTTGGTAAGTAGTATAGTACTATGGATAAATACCTATCATGGGCAAGTATTTCGAAGGGTTTCGGTATTTGTATTATCTACCAAAAATATTGCGTACTTATACTATGCTTTTCAATAAATTGATTTATCAATACAGATGTTAACGAACCTGAAACACCTGACGGATACATATTTTACTGCATACCTAATTAGACGTTGAATGCGCTTATCATCAAATTTAGCTACCACTATCTATTCTTGATACGCTTTATCAAACTAATAGATTACACCACTCAACCCTCGGTATCAACTCTCTAGGTATCTGTCATTTAGTATTCAGACGCGGACTAAAGCGTCGGTGATTCTAATGGATTAGTGAATTAAATATACGAAAATGAAGTCTTCTGCCATACACATAGTGACACTTTGTTTGTTTTTGTGGAACTCTTACATATCAGTGAATGGACAATGGGCAATTCCTCCGACCGAGGAAAACTTCGGTAAATCACAAAATCCTGATCACAGATGCTCCATGTGGGGCTTGTGTCATACGGTCAATGGCCATGTACGAAATTGTGAGTACAATGAGGCAGCTCTACAAATTATGCCTGATAGACTATCGACGGCAGAAAAAACGGAAATTCGTGAGTTACTTGAATGGAGATGTCCTCATTTACTCTACGACGAAAATGGAAATCCTCGACCAGACTCTGAAGTGTTTACATGTTGTGCACATGATCAACTCTTAGAGATGAACAACAACTTCATGCTTGCTGATGGTGTGCTAGGACGTTGCCCTGCCTGTGCCAGAAACTTTATGCGACAAATTTGTGAAATGAACTGTTCACCATATCAACACAGATTTGTCGACGTGGACTCTCTACAATTGGACGAAACTCATAGGTTTGTTGAGGAAGTTCATTATAGAATGCATGAAGATTTTATGCTTGAATCACATTCTGCTTGCTCCGGGGTTATTGTGCCTCAGACCGGTCTTCCCGCTATAAATATGATGTGTGGTAACGCTCCAGTCTGCGATGCTGAGGCGTGGTACGGGTTTAGTGGTGATGTTCAAGGCAATCCTCTTGTCCCGGTTCAAGTTAACTTTTTAAAATGGGAGAATGAAGAAGAATCAATGAACGCCACTGCTTTACATTGTAATGAAATTTATGGCGAAGATTTACCGTGTAGTTGTGTGGACTGTGTTGATAATTGTCCATCTGGAACAGAACCACTACCTCCATCAATGTGTACAGTTCTGTCAATTAATTGTATTAGTTTTTCGGTAGGAATTACCTTTTTTGTAATCACTGTTATAATATTTTCAATATTAACTATAGTAGATGTAGCTCGTCGAAATGAAGACGTTAAAGAAGAAAATTTTAAACCAAAAAGCACAAACAAAATGATCCTTCTATTCGAAGAAATGTTCTCAAAAATTGGTGTATTTTGTGCAGATAATCCCATAACAATAATAATGATCACGTCTTGGTTGTGTTTTGGGATGATATTCGGAGCACTGAATATTAATCTTACTGCTAATCCGTTAGAAATATGGTCTGCGCCTGATTCTCGCTCGCGCCTAGAACTTAATTATTTCAACTCTAGATTTGGTCCTTTTTATCGGGCTGCTCAAATATATTTGCAATTTACCGGTTTAGAGGGTTTCACGGTAAACGAAATAACTTACGGATCAGCTTATAGAATAGAAGCAATCAGAGAAGCCATAGCCCTAGAAGAGATGATTACTAATATCGGCCGTGATTCAGATGGAATAACTTTAGAAGAAGTGTGTTATGCGCCCCTTAGGACACCAGGCCAACACCCTGAAATGGATCACTGTGTAACTATGTCAATTGGTACTTATTTCGGTGACAACCGACACAATATTGATGAATCCACATACTTATCGCAGGTCCAGAACTGTTTAAATAATTATTTAAGTTTCGACTGTATGGCCACATGGGGCGGTGGGTCAGAGTCTGACATGGTGTTTGGTGGTCTCAGTGCAAACATTCATGATTCCAACACATTACTTATTAATATGCCCTTAGCAAATCATCTTGATGAACAAAATTTGGCACGTGTTTTAGAATGGGAACATAATTTTTTAAATTTCATGCATGAATACGAAACAAATCTAAAGCCTGAATATGTAACTGTAAGTTACGGCGCAGAGAGGTCCATAGAAGATGAACTAGAGAGAGTATCACAAGCAGAAGCTATTCCTATAAGTATTAGCTACGTGTTGATGTTGATATACGTCTGCCTTGCGTTAGGAAATATCAAGTCATGGAGAACGTTCTTTCTCGATAGTAAAATGAGCGTTGGTTTTGGTAGCATAGTAGTTGTAATTCTAGCAATAGTGTGTGCAATGGGTGTATTGGGGTACGCAGGTATTACAAGCACGTTGCTAGCTATTAATGTTATACCATTTTTTGTCTTATCCGTTGGAATTGATAACGTCTTTTTAATGGTTAATACTTTAGAAGTTATAAAAAACAATATTAAGAAATACGATGATTATAATCCTAATATATCTTTTTCAAGACATAGAAGATTTGTTTTTGATAAGATGATGAGAAAGGCTGGTCCATCAATATTTGTGACGTCTGTTACTCAGATAACATGCTTCGCATTGGGAACGATTTCAAATTTCCCTGCAGTGGTCACTTTTGCAATATTTTCAACAATAGCCTTAGCTTTTCTGTTTATCTTTCAAATTACAACTGTTGTAGCAATTCTATCAATTGATTATAAACGCACAGTACAAAACAGGTTTGACCCATTTTGTTGCATTCAAAAGAAAATATTAGATGATACGGATCCACTCACTTCTGGAGCTCCATATAAAAGCGTCACTCAGCGTCTTATGGGACCATACTCAAATTTTATCTTAGATTGGCGAGTGAAAATTGTTGTCGCAATTCTATTTATGGCATTAGTATCACTGAGTACTTTAGTGATACCACATTTGGAGATCGGATTGGACCAGGAATTAGCCCTACCTGCCGATTCATATGTTACCAATTACTTGCAATCAGTTAATAACTTATTACGTATTGGTCCCCCTGTCTTCTTTGTATTAACCCCAGGCTTGGACTTTACAAATCCTGATCACCAGAATGTTATATGCGGTGGAAGGTTGTGTAATCAAGATTCCCTTAGCACTCAAGTTTTTCTTGCATCTCGTCATACTGAGATTACTTATATAGCTAAAAGTTCTAATTCTTGGATAGACGATTTCTTTGATTGGAGCACTTTAAGAGGAAGTTGTTGCAGATATAACGTGGAAGATGACACGTTCTGTGAGAGTACAAATACGTCTTCGGTTTGTCAGTTTTGTACTATAGATTTGGACAGCAATGATATTCGTCCGACTTCTGAAGGATTTGAGAAATATATACCGTTTTTCCTTCAGGATCCTCCAACGGAGCAATGTAACAGGGGTGGGTTAGCGAGCTATTACGATTCTGTCAATTATTTGCTTGATTCTGAAGGTCGGGCCACTGTATTTGAGACTAACTTCATGGCCTTCCACGTTCAATTAAGTACGTCACAAGATTATATAGAAGCTGCAAGATACGCGTATGAAATTAGTGATAATATCACAGAGGCAATTCATAGAAACACTGGAATGACAGATGTTCGTGTATTCCCATACTCTGTATTTTATGTATTCTACGAGCAATATTTAACAATGTGGAGTGATGCATTCTCATCTGTTGGCTATTCTATGATCGCAGCTCTGGTTATCACATTAGTATTGTCGGGTTTCAACTTCGTTACGACTTTTGCTATTATATTTACTACAATACTGATAGTGGTGAATATGATGGGACTCATGTACATATGGAACATACCTTTAAACGCTGTATCTTGTGTAAATTTGATAGTTTCAATAGGAATATCTGTTGAGTTTTGCAGTCATATAACGTACTCATTTGCTACTAGCAAGAAACCTCCTAGAAGCAAAGTGAAGGATGCACTGAAAAGTGTCGGAGCTACAATAGTTACCGGGATAACACTTACAAACATTCCAATTATCGTTTTAGCATTTTCGTATACACAGTTGATAGAGGTATTCTTCTTTAGAATGTTC
Organism: Nemapogon koenigi; assembly: GCA_963924495.1. NCBI lineage: Eukaryota > Metazoa > Arthropoda > Insecta > Lepidoptera > Tineidae > Nemapogon > Nemapogon koenigi. Next base: position 7,602,887 of record OZ004645.1, read on the forward strand.
TTTGGATTAGTGATTTTAGGTTTTCTGCATGGCATGGTGTTCCTACCTGTTTTGCTTAGTTTTATTAGCAATATTTCTTCATATAGAAAACCACGAGAAGTTTTATAGATTAAATTATAAATTACAAACCTATGATACTCAAATAACTTAGTGAATAACATGAACGCAGGAAGTAAAATAATGTATATAAACTGAAACAATAATTTTTAATTACTTAAAAATTAATCGGTGGTTGTATACTAAGACTAGTTAATACAAGACAATATTTTTACTAATAATTTTATATGTAAACATTTACATTACATTAATTAAAGCAACATTGTTAGAGAATTTAGTGCATGCATTGTCAATTATATCAGAACAGATAATAGACTATAAAATATGTTAGATATTAGAACAGTAATATGGGATCAGTTACCGCCACTTTAAAATGTAGTGTGGCATTCTGGCTTTGGTCAATCAGCGACTTGACTTGGACTTGACTTGACTATATTATCTCAGTTTGACTATATACATCACACTGTTTAGTTATATTGTCTGTTTTGATGCAATTACCTATATAAATGTGACTTAAGCTATTTTAATAATATGGACCGATTTTTTATTCGATTGTTTTTGTTGTATAATATGAGTAGGTATGTGTACATAAAAATGACAAGTGACAAAGTTAAGACGATAATAATGATTGCTCTACTATTAATTAAATTATATTTGTGACTAGATTTAAGACTAGAAATAGTTTATAAGAAATTATTTACTAATAAATGAACGGAAGACTTTAATTTTGTTTAACTTTCCTTTAAGTCTAACATGAATTCTACTTGAAAAATAATATGGTGAAATCTAGAATTTCACTTTACATGTTTAGCATTCGAAAGGAGTAGAAAAAATATGTTATTAAAACTGTCCTAGGTCTCTAACACATGATTAAGATAAGCAATATAACATATAGCAAGACGCAATATCTCTATTTTGGAAAGTTTTTTGTCAGGTGGTAAAGTTGGCAATAACCTCCTTAAAGATCCAAATGCTGCATTGAATGCCTCAACTCTGATTCTTTCTCTAGTGGCATGTGCTGTTCGATATTTAAGAGTAGCTCGTCTTCTTCTTCTTCGTTCTTCGCGGGACAGACCAGCGCAAGGTGAACTAGCGCTCGATAGATATGCCTCTTCTGAAGACAAGGAACAGGGCTCCAGTGCTCGCTCCCTGTTGAAAAATACATGTTTTTTCAGGATAATGCTTATTTATCTTCCACTTTTTAGTATAAGATAAGTAAAGACGATGACAGAGACCGAATGGCGTGACCTTAGTACCATGGTGTTATTAGGTAAATGTCTGGGCTAGAGGTTTCAGACACAGAATAAGAGATCAAAGGCAGGTGCAGCGGCAGATCACGCTGACCTGCATTACACTCTTTGGGGTCCAGGTTTTGGAAATCATGCCACAGGGGCAGTTTGGAAAAGATATTATCTTGAACAACGGTCCAAGAATCCAAATTGCTTTATTAGCGTGTGGATGAATTAGTAGTTTATCGATATGAAACTGTAATAAACATTATGAATCACGAGACGAACTGTATCTGATAAAAATTGATAAAACGGATAAAAGAGAAACGTATTAATAGCAGGTGTTCAACCAGGTGTCTATAGATAGGTCTAATTGTTACAAAATTTACTATTTAGTTTTATTACCTATTGATATCTGATGATGATACATTGCACAGTATTTTATAGTGGATGGGAAGGCTATTGATTAGGTATTGGAATTTGGTCGAACATTCAACAAAGGTGCAATTCTACTTGTTCTATTCCACTATGCGAAGAGCCTAAAGTATTCGAAAGCTAGAAAGGCTCGATCTATGAGATAAATCATAGAATGGAACAATTGGGAAATGCACCTTTTAATTTAAGTGACGTTACGAATACGAAGAATGTTGCATATACTTAATTAAACTTTTTTTTTCTCTCAATTGTCTTTATGTTCAATTCACTGATTTTGTTAGAGAGCTACAAAATATATTTTATTTATATAAACAGTTCTTCAGTTACTTTTAATAGTATGTCGGTTGGTTAATGTAAGCCATGGACTTACTTCGATCCATACTTTTCTAGCTTTATCTATATATGCCATATCATCATGAACATTGGTTTCTGGTGTTGGGTATCTGACATTTTCTAAGTATACAATTTGCTTGTCTATTTCAAATTAAACGTTACAACTTAAAAACTTAAACACTCTAATAAATTAAATTAATCTTCTGTTTTATCTCTCCATTCAAATCCTTTATTTTTTCTACTCTACTTAGTTATTAAAAATTTAGTAAATACCTTTTTCTAGGTGCTAAGTTTTCTCGTCCAGTAATGGGCAACAGAGCTTCTCTGGGTTCAGCCAACATACAAGAAAATGTAGCTTCGTCCACACTGTTGGTTGCTTCTAACCAACTTTTCATTCTAGGAACAAAAAATAAAATAATATGGTTTTAAATTAGAAATCCAATCCAATCGGAAAACCTGAGTATTAATTGCTTTTACAAAATTATAATAATAATAATAATGTCACTATCCCACATGACGACAATCTTGTGAAAGCTGAGAAAGATAAGATTGTCGACAAGTGGGATGTAAGTCGGCGATCATTGTACCGATAGTCCTGACGGTCAAGGGTCTGTTTGCCAACAGTTTTGACCGTCACTTTAGGAGCCTTGAGATTGGCGGTTTGGTCATGGGCCAGATCCAGAAGGCAGTACTCCTCAGCACGGCACGTATTGTGAGGAGGTTCCTCTCTCTGCAGCTCTAACCACCGGTAGTTTGAGTATTTACCTCGCTTCCGGGGGATAACTCCTTTTTTAAAAATAATTTTTTGTTTTTTTATAAATATGTAAATATATAAATTAATTATAATAAAGAGAATAACAATAATAATTAATAATAAGTAGTATCCACTATCGAATAAAGTGAAGTCTTTTTTTTACAACTGCTAATAATTTTAGTTTGGCAACCACATTGTAGCTAAGTTCCTTTCCTTCATGTGTAATAAATAAATAAATACACATTGAACCCTTCCAACTATCGGCCCCAAGCGATACTTGTTTTGATTTCGGTACAAATTAAATTTACTGCCCGCAAAAGTAAAGACAGCAACTAAAATAAATAATACATCTCGTGTTCGCACCTCGACTCTAAGCTACCTCTTTAGGGGATAATAAATCCGTATTTATTCTTTTTATATCGAACACCGACCAACCCTTCTGGTTACGTTAACCGTGTCCAATCTATGAGGGAGCCATGTTTCAAACAATTGCAATTTCTTCTAACTCACATACATCCTGTTAGTAGTAAATTGAAGTTGAATTGCGTTTTAGGGGAAGCGTCTACCCTAGATGCAATTTTAATATAATTGTCTTTAATAGTCTACTTTTTTTGTGTCATCGCATTTAAAATTAAGTGACCGATTTATAAGTAAAGTATAAAACACAGGTATAAAAGGAAGAACAAATGGGTTTTTTTAATTAAAAACCGACAAACCACACTTAGAGGCTTTTCCATCTAAATATACACAGAACTGGCCACTCGTTAGGTATAGCCATAGCCTCACAAATATCATAGGCTATACGAGGGAGACTTGGTCTTCCGCTGGGTACCCTGGAACCGTAACACTGTTTCGGGAGCTGTAAGGCAACCAGTGAAGAAAGAAAGAAAAGTCCCCGGTGCTATCTAGACGGAGTTGTATACAATTTTCACTGTGTAAATAATTTGAGGAAAGTGTCCTATCTTTCCTAGGAGCTGAATCAAGTTGGGGGAAAAATTGTGTAGAAAAAGAATCATCTATTAAAAAAGTCCACGGTGGCATAAATCATATATTTAGGTAGGTAATAAATATGTTAATTTTTTATTACTTTTAAATTGCACATCTGTTTTAATTAAAATGCAGCCGGACGAAACCGGGTCGGATCGCTATACAATAGGAGTAAATAACAGACATATCTTTAACAGCCGTAAATAGCTGTTATTTTTAGTAGAACTCGAACGTCGGCTGGCTTTACGTGTCTTTCGAAGCACAAAATATCGATTAAAAATAAAATTTGAAATTTTGGCACGAGTAGGAATCGAACCCGGGACCTCCCGGTTTCAAGTCCAACGCCCTACCAATTAGGCTACTGATTCCTTTTTTCCAACTACCGTCTTTTAAAAAAATTGTCTGCCGATTTTAGCTGCAAAAATGTTAAACTTAGAAAATATTATACATACAAAACTGGTTTATTAGAGTGATCTGATGTTAGATTTCTAAGTAACATTTTAGTATTTATATGTGATTACCTCAATTTAACTAAGCTTTTTATGTATGGGTACTTCAGATTTATGAGTTTATTTTTGTATTTCTTTTGTTGTTGAAATTACAATACTTCCTGTATGATTTCGTTTCGAGCCAGAAAATACACATTTTAAATGATCTTTTTTAAAAGTTTAGTAATTAGTCCATTATTAGGTACAATACGATATCCCTACTTGCTAAAACGGTTCTACTCTTGGACCACTTTTCAAATAAATTGCTTGCCCAATCTCTTTTCATGGAAGTTATTATTAAAACTTATTTATGAATTAACTTATTAATCTACCAGGCAACAATCGATATTAAAGTACTAAGGGCATGACAACAATTATCAACTTTTCGTTATTATCTCGGCGTCTAGTGATAGTCCGGCCAACGAGGGGGTTGAGGTATAAAATTCCTACTTCCATGAAAGTTGTTAATACCGACTACTTGTATGCAGGCAACCTGCCTTATTTACACACCTTATACTCTTGACTAAAATTTTAATTTCAGATCCTAAAGTCCTGAATTTAACTTCGTTACGATAATGATAACAGTGTCTATTAGTAGCATATGAGACAACTTTTTTTTCTTTCTTTCTTCACGGGTTGTCTTTACAGCTCCCGAAACCGTGTTACGGTATTTGCATATACCTAACGAATCCAGTGGCCACTTCTTTTATTATTTTTATTTATTTGTATATATTAACTAGGCAGACAACGGGTTCAATCCCGCGGATCCCGGCTGTGTACCAATAGGTTTTTTTAATTAAAAACTTATAACCCGACAAACCACACTTAATCCATCTAAAATACAAAACTGAGACAGCTTATATAAACACAATTAAATTTCAATAAACTTGTCGATAGGGTCGCCGTCGCAACGATATTAAACTCAGGATTTTAGGATTAGGATTAAATTTTACGTCAAGGGTTACCCCTTGGAAAGCGATCTCTGATTTGTCTGAAAAAACTTTTGATAGCAACTTCTAAAACTTCTGAAAGTTTACACAAAATTAATCAGAGATTATTTAAATAACAACTATCAAAACAATACACGATCAAGAGTTATAACTTATTTGTATTGATTGTCGTCTCCTGACAGTTGTAACAAATTTTGAAAATAATAAAGATATAGAAGCTGTAATTCTGATTACCATAATAAATTAAATAGACTGAATTCCAGGCAGATTCTTCAGTTATTGTTTTGCTTGGTTTTTGGCGGAAACATTTTCAAGAGAGACCTATTATAAAATGTTATCACCAATATGACAATATTGCAAGTGTAGATATACCTACTTATCAAAAAATGTTCAACATTGTTAGTAATTATCATGGACCAGGTGGGGATTATCATGTTCATACTAATTATGTGATATCGACTAGGTACCTATATGCCTATATAATTTATTTGCTGACGTCAAAACGATATAAAATACGGTGCCTATAATTTACATTTAAAGTTTGGTTTATAATTATAAATTATTTCATGGTAGTTTGCCGAATAGAAAATCAATAGAATTATAATTATGCATAGGTTTTAAGATACCTATTGCATTGATTGACCCCGCCTATAACTGTGTTAAATAACATTAATGACTCGAAACTTGTGTCTGCTTGTTTGTTCCTCCTTTCACGTCAAAACGGAGCAACGGATAACATGATTTTTTAGACAGATAGTTGGAGGGCGTCACTAATATTATAGGCTTTTTATACCAGAAAATTTAGGGAAAAATGTTATTGGAAAACCTTTTTTTTCAATCTACATTATGCGTGGCTGAATATTATGTATCATAAGCTAAGTAATTGTTTTATTTGTAGATGGTGCTTAAAATTTTATCTACATAAATACACCTATCAAAAATGAATAAAGTAACTTACGTGGCTACCGAATCTGTGTCCAATGCTCACACAATTTTTAACTAAAAACACATTATTTTATTTCCTTTGAAAATTTAGTGAAAATATCATGTGATGCTCTGTTTAATACTGAGCATGTATCCAGCATCCCTCTGGTTTTATACTGAGAGAGGGATGGGCCGACTCTTCCCTCTGAGGGCGGACTCAAATTTTGTAAAACAAACTAATATTAAAACGAGGGTTGTTTTGTATGTTTGTTATTTTTCATTTCACATTATACATATTTTTAGTCAGTTGCCTGTATTAAGAGTGTAGTGTACCGCGTCCATGTCCATACAAACGGAGAAAACGTTTTACTACCCCTAAATATCATTTAATTTTAACGATTTTGTAATATGTAACATAATGAAAAACTACGTACGTATTTTTTCCTTTTTTCAAAATTCGTAATAGGTCAAAAGTTATAAGCCCCTCAAATCTCGTTTTTTTGGTTCATAACTTGCTGGTAATAAACCGTCTGTATTTGAGAAACAAAGCAAAATTTCAAAAAAAGCAAAACGTACGTACGTAGATTATAATCTGCTAAAACATATGACACCAAAATTGTAAGGTTTCGTTATAGTTTAGTAGGTGTAAATCGTTTTCGCCCAAAACGCAATTTTCAACGAAAAACATACCTACGAACACTCACGAGCTGCAGTGCTCTCTGTCGCACTGATGCCCGGGGGAAGAGCGCGCTTGAGACAGAATATGATTTTCTAAATACCTATTTCGTTGCGTACGCTGAGCTACACGATCCTCTTAAACATGATAAGTAGGTACAGGAAAGAGTCTTGAGTTTGTTTATTTTTAACTCGAAAACTATTTGACCGATTTGAATAATTTATTCTCTGTCTGCATTAATTCAAGATATTTTTTTATTTAAATTTTTAGTTACGTTTCAATAAAATTTGAAAGTAAACCGAAAAAAAATTAAAAAAAACGACTGTCAACTAATTGACAGGGGTAAATTAAAATTAGCACACTATTTCAGAAGAAGAGAGATTATTCAAAAGAAAATTGGTGCAAAGAAAAATGCAAATTCTTTATTTGTGCGAGGACTGAACCCGCCGCGGGACCAAGTTTCAAGTTTTCAAGTCTACTGTGCTATCGACGACCTAATTGAAATTATAAAATACAATTTAATTGTATGACTTACAGTAGGTAGATCGTCTTTATCCTTAATATTAGGTCATTGGACGAGTTTCGTTGATAACCTGATAAAAGTATATAATACCATAATAAATCTTAGTTCCTATCTTGCCAATACATTTAATATGTTTGTTATTTAAGTCTGAATTTTGACTGATTTTGTATTTTGAGTTACGAAGCTAGTAATTTGCCGTCACGGTTTCGAACAGATAATATTTCCCGGAATGATATATTTTCCCGGAATAAAAAGTAGGTACATGTCATTCTCCGGTCTTCAACTATCTCTTTGCAAAAATCACGTCGATCCATTGCATTGTTTTGCTGTGAAAGAAGAACAAACAAACAAAAACACTTTGGCATTTTATAATCTATCAAACAAATTTCCGTGTCACAAGTTAGTTGCCATATTCCTCCGAAACGGCTTGACTGATTTTTATGAAAATTTTTGTGTATAGGTAGGGCCCACGATCGGTCGTAATCTATTTTTCATACCCCAAAGTTATAAGGGTAGGGGTAGGGGTAGGGGTAGGGGTAGGGGTAGGGGTAGGGGTAGGGGTAGGGGTAGGGTAGGAGTAGTGCAGGCAAGCCAACGTTTGGGCAGGACAACGTCTGCCGGGTCCGCTAGTATTTAGTATAGAATTCTACGAACGATGGCTACGATTGCTACGAATGAAAAAGACGATGCTCTACAAAACTTCGTCTTCTTACAACGCAGCTTAATTCATTAGGATCCGAAGCATGATGTGTATTATTTTCGGTCGGTTATTATTAAAACTCTACATATGGACGCATAAATCCAAGTAAATAACTTCATGTCTCCAAGATATAACTCAAGTCTGTTTACCCTGTGGTTATTATAGGCATTATTTGCAATTTGAAGGATTTTTTAATGTAAAAAAAATCTTATATCATTGTATCTTTCACACACAGCATCTCTGTAACCACGCCTACCATTGTGATGCCCCAATCACAGCGAGCCCCGCCTATTGATCCGAAGAATTCTAACATCCGGGGTGATCCGGGTATGGACGCAGGTGTTGTCTACCCTTAATTTGTCATCTTACGATAAAGTTATAAAATGTTGTAGCCATGCTTGAATAGTTCATAAACAAATATATTTTATTAAAGCGATAGATTTGCCAGTTATATGAGAAGCCGAACCTGGTAATAGGTACTAGAAGTTTTTAAATACCTTATTCATGAGAGCAATCTTTGCAAACCTTTCACTGCATTAGATGTTTCGCTTCTCAATAATAAACTTATTTTCAAATTACTTGCTTCTCTTTCATATTTCATGTCCCTATGTCGTATTTTTGGGCTAGAGTGAAATTTGAACCGAAGCCTCCGGCCTAATCTTTCGTTATCAATGCACAAATATGTAATTATAATTCATGAAAATGTACAGAATGCCGAATAATAATGTACAATGGTATTCAGTTGAGGTACCGGCTGGTGACTTGCTCCTACATTTTATTACTTCTAACAAATCAATAAACATGATCCAACATAACAAAATATAGAGCATGGGATAGAGCTACCCTTTATCATGTTTTTCTTGAACTTGTAGTCGGTAAGCATCAGGAGTCAGGACGTCTTCCTATTCTGTGATGATAAGGTAACCAAAGTAGGTAGGTATATAAGTAAAGTCAATTTGGACAAGTTTGACATAAATATAGTTTTTTACTCTAAATAACGTAATATTCAGTTCCTGTGCGAAACAATTTATTAGAGATTCAAGTACCTACACTACATCTCCTCCTCTGAACATCGTGATTTAATCATATGTTGCATTTCAATTTTACATTATTATATCTATGTACTTTTTTAGTCCCATCAATGGGACAACCAATGGGACTAAAAAGACGTGGAGAGAAAACAAGAAAAAGAAGAAAAGAGAAGTAAAGTGGCATAATACCACAACTCAAATGAAGTAAGTAACTGTTAGGTACTTCGTTTTTGGCCAATAAGGACCTGTTTATTTATTTATTTATTCAAAATTCACAGCACAACAAATTACATAAATTAAATAATAACATTTGAAGGAACCTTGAAAACATTTGAAAATATACTATAACTGGCTTTCCGCCCCCGGCTTCGCTCGTGGATAATTTAATTTAGCCTATAGCACTCTATATTTTTTCAGAAATGACCAACTCCCGTAACCGTGTAATACTTTTTTATATTTTTGTAAACTGACCTTTATTATTAACCTCTATTATGCACCAGTTTTAATAAATTACTATTTAGCTGTAGGTATACAAATTACCTACCTATAGTAGTGGGTTTTGGAGAGAGCTGGACCAGGTATAGACCTTTTTTCCTAGAAATGTCCTTTTTTTTTTTTTTTTGCTCATCAATCGGCAATTTCGGTGTAAGCCAAGAAAAAATTTCTAAAAAAAAAAAAAAAAATTTACACTTTTTAGAATCGCGTTTTTTCAAGCTTTTCAAATATCTAATTAATTTTTTCATAGCTCATCGTTTTACAAAGTTAGAAATTTGTACTCGGTACTATTGTCCGCAATCTTCTTTAGAATTAAAATGGGTTATCTCTAACAAATATTCACAATACAATCCCTTATATTTTATCTATAGACGAGTCGCTATTGTAGTATGTGGACAATGCCAGAGATATCGATAACAGTGTGCACTTTTAAAGAAACAAATGTTCGCTTTATGAATCCTTCAAAACAATACACACATGCACACATCTTCATACAATGCCAGATATACTGGTAACAATGTTCACTTTTTGCAATCCCTTATATTTTTATCTATAGACTAGAGTCGCTATTGTAGTATGCGGACATTGCCAGAGATATCGGTAACAGTGTCCACTTTTAAAGAAACAAATGTTCGCTTTATGAATCCTTCAAAACAATACACACATGCACACATCCTCATACATTGCCAGATATACTGGTAACAATGTCCACTTTAGATAAAATTATAAAAGGCAATGACTAAGGGAAGCCGAAAGAAGTGTCTCACAGTGACTAATGAATGAGAAATTGTTAAGTAAATAGCAATTGCAATAGACCAAAGGAAGTAATAAGATAACTAAAATTCATTAGATAAACCTCGCAACGCTCGGCTCACGTGTGAGTCATGTTCAAAGACCTTTATTTGCTTTGTTGGCTTGTTTTAACATGTTCAAACCATGCCGGATGCCCCCCACTTATACCGTAGGCTTATATAACAAAATTTTATCGTATTCAATACTCACTTGATTTCGTACGTTCGCGCAGTGTGTGATACTCAACCAGTTAATTTGTTTGTGTTTTATGTTTATAACTTTCGAGTTTTATAACATTAATTGTTGTCATATCAGTGCAAAATGGAGGTGAGTTCTTTATCTTATACTTCATAATATTCGCGTGACATGTACTCTAAATTACTTTTTCATTTCATAATTGTATTCTTTCATACCCTTACGCTACGTCTATTATACAGCAGTAACAACGTCCACCTTTTGTCAGTTATTTATAAAAACCCAAAAATAATGACAGCTTTGTCACATACCATATGAATACTAAACATTTGAATGAAATTATGAGATATTTACATGTCTTATTACGATCAGTAATTTTTAATTAATTTCTTAGTCATTGTATGTTCATTTCAGATTTCAACAAATAACGTTACCCAAGATATAATGTCTCTAACTAGTGATGAAATAAAATCAATAGAGAAATATGTTTTGTTAAGCAGGTATCACCGCTTTATCCACATGTGGTATACAGCCAATAAACTAGATAATTCGCTGATCAACGATTGTGATATAATACCATATTTTACACCATGCCAACAACACTATTTATCTTCGGAGTCTAATGATCAAATAGATGGGGTATTACCGATGCAAGCATATTGCACAATGTGCAACAAGATTTTAAACAATTAAATTAACTTGTTCCAGTTCACTACAACCGACTTGTGTACCAACGATTACACATTAAAGCATTATTATAATGCCGGTCTTAGCGATGAGGAAGAGACTGGCATGTGCAACCCTTCATATGTGAACACGCGAAAACGGAGTAACAATATTGAAGAATTTTTTGATAAACCAAATAAAATTAAAAAACCCAAGATGATGTCTTCCTGTATAACGCGAGCATCCAAAGGTGGTGTCTCATACATTTCCACTAACCTCGATGACGCGCCGAAAGCAAGACAGCTCATAAAAATTGAGGTATATGATATGGAGAAATTAAATAAAATATCACCTACAGATCATTGGAAAAATGTCGACATCCGCTTGAGATATTACGTAAACAGTGAGACAGACAAACATTACCAAAACACACGTGATATCATATATCAAATTACAAAACAGATCGCATCCCAGAATGATTGCAAGAAATGTTTCTTTGAAAACAAATAATAGATAATTTTTTTGCTTTAATATTTTCTAATACCTAAGAAACCCCTAATTTTTTGTGAGATTAAAATATACCTATAAGTAATTTCTTTTCATTTATTTTTAATTTACTTGCTCTTTGTCTCCTATTTTAAGAAAAAGGTTCTCTTAGCAGAAGTGCACATTATCTACGTATCTATGTATTTTGTACTTAACTGTCTTCTATTGTTGTCATCCTTTTTTAAATTCAACAGAACGGTTGATAATAGTGTTGAGAACTATTATATTTGTATGAACAATACTGTTTTTTAATAAATATTACAACATTATTTTGTGTGTGTTTTTTTTTATCCAGTGGTAGACAAAGTCTTTCTCATTTAGCCAATGAGTTTTGAGGCTATACCTAACGAGTGGCCAGCTCTGTTGATGTATATAGATGGAAAAGCCTTTTTGTACGGTTTGTCGGATAATGGACATACATTTTTTATTATAAAAAACCCATTGGTTACATGGTCGGATGTAGGAATCGAACCTAGCGACTTTTCAGTTGCGAGCCAACGTCTTACCCACTCGACCACCGATGCCCCTTTTTAATTGTTTAATAAATAAAACTCAATTTAGTATACATTTTTTTATTTTAGAAATACATATACAAACATGTTTCTTAATAATAAATCATTATATAATGTATTTTTAGAAAAACATCTTACAAAATCAGTCATTGTTTTACCCTTAAACTTAAAATAAAGATATACTAGACAATATTCCCCACAAACTGAAGTAAAATCATTTTGTATTCTATCCGAATTAAAAGTCCATCTTTTTGAATTTCTGTTTAAGAAACTTAGATGATATGAAGAAGGCTTACGCCCATAAGAATCGAAATACTCCCCCACACCACCATGACCTAGATACATCGCAATCCAATGAGAGCCAGGTTTCGTATCAGGATCCAAATTACTAATTATGTAACATGGTTCTGACACAATTATAGGTAGCCGATTAGCAGGATACACACTAAATTCAAACTCTGGTTTTATCTTTTTCATAAAACTCTGAATCTCTCTTGTATCCATTACAATATATCAATATGTTTATATCAACGGCTTACATATAAATGACAATTATTTTGAAAGTGCGTTATTTTATAACTTCAGATAATTTAACTGCTATAATCTACATTTACATCTCGGTTTTTATTTATTTCTATCATATTATCAAATTCAGCATATACCATACAGTTAACTGTTTGTGTGAGACAATTTTCAAAACGGACTTCCAATCTAACGCTACCATGTCTTATTAGGTTCCAATGTGATGTTGAGTTGGCTGATAAATCAGGAGTTAAATCAAAAGCCAATAAACAATATCCTTTTGCAAATGATTCTCTTGAAATCGAATTTCCTTCATTAAGGAAATGAATACCAGTCCCCGAGAATAATGTGTGATATGCTGTAGTGAAAGTATTCTTATCAAATGCTGGTTGTAGGGCTTTGGAGGGAATCTGCTGACCGTCTATATATAAACTAAATGTGTTTATTCCAAAGTTAGCAAAATCAAAGGGGTTTCTTGTAAGGCTACCATTAAATGCTACATTATTTACAAAACCGACAATACATCTCTTAGGTACCTGCCCAAGAAAAATATTATCAAGGGATTTCCCCTGAACTCCTGCTGGTAATGTCAGAACCTTCACTTCGGCACGCGTAATTGGATATTTAGCAGTAGTATTTGCTAAAACTTTTTGATGTGCGAGCAATACCGATGGGTTAATCCGTGCTCTACGAATTAGTAAAGTAGCATCAGTTATTTGTACTTTAAATTTTAAGTCAGCATTGGAACTCATAAGATTGAAGTTTTCTCTTGTGCGCACTAACTTGACTCCGATTTCCACTCCATTTATTAAAAACTTTTCCTGGTTGAATATATCACCATGTAGATGTCCAATCATTTCGACCTCTTTACTCTCTTTAGTCAATTTTTGTCTTTCAGAAAAACCACTATTGTTTTCATCTGTAGAATCCATTTTCCCAGGCGTGTCGGCATACCACAACCCACAGGTTAGATGGGACTCTTTAGCCGCTGGGCCATAGTTTAATAAAGTTTCTATATAAGATCGATATGCGTATGTATTATTTGGCGGAGAAACCAACTTTTGGTTTAAATATACATCAAGTTGACTAAACAATGAATGGAGCCAATTATTTACTGGTGCAACTGTCGTTCCAGCTGCCACTACTGAAGAGTCTTCATTTAAAACCTTAGCTTTGATATGAACTAAAGTGTGAGACAAATCAATGTAGTCGTCCCCCGTTCCGGGAACTTGAAATTCAATTGGACCATTATCACTTAACGATGAAATAGGTTTGTAATGAATCCAATGTCCGCTCTCAATACTTGTTTGTGTGGGTGGAAGAGCAAATAAATCTAGCTCTGATTTAGCACATTCACACGAGTGATTATGTAAGAATGACATTGTTTAATTTACGAATATATCGGTTAATTTATTTTTATTTTTCTTAGTATTGTTCCTATTGGATGTTTTCGAATGAATGGCCCTTCGCGAGACTCGCTTTCTGCTTTTATACCCAGATCCAGACATAATTGAATCAATTTTATTATCTGCCCTTCGTTTTAAATTTGAACTAACTTCTTTAAAACGATTCTTAATTGATTCTTCCATGGGTTTCGTTGCAGCCATATCCTTCAGAAGCCCAACACCCGCATTCAAGGCTTCCTTACCGACAGCTTTCGCCCCACTCGAAATAAGTGGTAGCACAGACCTAAATAGACCCCCCAAGAAACTTCCGATTCCATGACCACGTTGATGAAGCGCACCTTTGTAGATAACCCCCACCCCCGAACCAGCTTGATGTGTATAATAGTGTTCGTAGGGGCAAATAATGTTATGTTGATTTGTTTTCATCTTACTCGCTTAAAATGAAGCTTAACACATGCAGTTCCAAACTCGAATGGTATTTTTTGACCAGTACTCGAGTTTATATTTATTTCAAGTGTGTCAAACTCTCTACGCAAAACAGGTAAATAGTGAGCCGGAGTGAATGTGCACGTTTTGTATGTTCCATATACATATTGAGAGGTATCTAGGGGGGTAATACGTAATAATGAGGTCATAACATCCCCCACTACTTGCGGTTCAACTATATCACAATATACAAACAGTTGTGAAGGTAAACCTAACGATAAATTAACTGGATATAATCCAGCTTTGTTGAGAATATTTCTATATGGCGGAAATCCAAGCTGTAGGCATAGTGTTGGCGATAGTCTCACTGATATAACAGATTCGCTTTTGGGTAAAATAGAAATGTTTTTTGTCAATGTGTCATATATAAACTCCGCGTTATTCTTTACTATATTGTTTTCATTTAGTGCACTCAGAATGTGATTAATGTTGTCATAATTGGTTGCTAGAATCTGACTTGTGAAGCTCATGATATCTAATGACTGCTCACCGTCAATAATTGGATGTTTTTGAATATAGACACTGTTATTGCCATCTTGGACTGTTAGCATGGTGCATGGATATTGAAACTCTACAAGCCCGACTGTCCACTCTCCCTCTAGTTTAATAGTTTTAGGTAACTTAACACAAAAAGTACTTGTTTTATTATTGGGGAAATAATCCATTGAGGCATTACTCAAAAGAGTCAAATAAAAACTATGTTCGCTCATATTTTTATAGTACTTGATAAAGGTATCCAACTATTAAATTTGCTGGGATAACCTTTCCACTTCACTAACACTTCCCTTCTGGAGCCAGAGTTCCGGGAACATATTATTTTATCTATTTTATATTCAAGTGTAGGATCGTAGGTTATTTTCTGTAGCTCTTTTTCATAAAAAGTTCCGGTTATTGGTTCGTTCTGTAAGTCTTTTAGCGTGTATACAACCCAAGGTGTTCTTTTAATTATGTTTGAAACCACAAATATTTCGTCGCTCCAATTACTTTCATACCCCTTTTTAAAAATATGCTTATACTTAGTTATTCTTACGTGATCGCCTACATTTAGTCTCGCGTGCCCCCCAACGAGTGGCTGATGATTTTGTCTATCATAAAGATTTCGCCAAACCGACATAATATTAGTAGAATCGACATCACATGGACACATTTTTATACTAGAATGCTTGCTATGATTGTATGAATAAATTAAATCTTCTAAAATATCTATATATTTATATGTATTTTTATGAGTAAAATAGCGCCACATTTTCATTTTTAAAGTCCTTTGAAAGCGTTCAACAATGCTTGCTTTAATATCAGGATTATTTGTGGTATAGTAATTAATATTTTTACTTTTAAAAAATCTTTGAACATCTTTGGAAACAAACTCGGTACCCTTGTCTGATTGAATGTGAGTGGGGGTAGCTTTAGCTTCTAAGAATATACTTTCAAAACATTCTTTAACTGTTTCAGAATTTTTTTTCTTCATAGGTCGCACAAAGGCATATTTACTGAAGACATCAATAACACACAGTATATATTTAAATCCATCATTATATTCACTATAAGTTCTCATATCACTTAAATCAGCTTGCCACAATTCGTTGTAATTGGATAAAACGTATTTGTTTCTAGCAAATTTTTTTTGAACTGGTTTATGTAGAGTGTATGTTTCCTGAGACTCCAGCCATTTTTTTACTTCTGTTTTGTTCATTTTCCCACTCATTTCCTTTGCTAATTTATCGATGCTACTATAACCAGCAGGATGTGAGATGTCATAGTAGATTTTATTAATTTCTAGTATGGGGTCCATCTTTCCCAATCAATTTTTCTACCTATACTGTTCGATCTTGGTCTACTAGAAAGAGGTGAACTCGGTTTTCTAAATTCTTTCGCATATAGTCTATTAATATATGAAAGTCTTTTTGGATTGCCTATACATGATAATGGTAGATTTAATTCTTTCAATACCTCACAAAATTTTGGCCACCCATGTGGTTCACTTCGTTTTAATGGTCTAAGAATATCACCGATTAAGTCCTTTATGTTCGATGATGGTATAGTTTCGTTGTTAATTTTGATACAGCCAGTTCGATCCCATGAGATTTTGTCATCATTATCCAGAAGTGTATTTACAAGCAATTCACCTTGCCTTTTATATGTTTTCGGAATTATTTTTAATAAAAAATCTTTAGAGAAGTAGTCTATTTGTCTTTTACGAATCGCAGATGTTTCCGCGGGTGAAGCCTCTGCCGCGTCTTCCCCCTCTGCGGAAGTGTTTGAAAATGCAGCCTCTAATGTATCCCCGCTCTCTTTATGTCTCTGAACAATGTCATCAGTTATTATTGGTAACTTGATTGGCTGTCTTTCTTGTTCCGCAAAGTGTAGATATCGTTGTAAGGATTGTAGATAGAGTGCCCACTTCTCACGATCATTCACTTTGCTATGTAAAATTTTTCGCATTTCCACATCTAAACGTGATGAGGGATTTTCTGAAGTACTTTCTTTTTTAAGTCTATCCATGAATTCAGGCTCAATTAATAACATTTTTTTAGCATTCTCCATTTTTATAAAATTAGCTTTGTAACATCGAATTTAAGAATCCACTTAATACCGTCCCCAAAATTATAGGTAGAAAAGCCCCACCTTTTTGTATAATTAATCGTTTTCTATTCACACCTTTATTGCCCTTAGAAATGAGCTTTCTTAATATATTTTTATATTTACTCAACTTTTGCTTTTCTTTGTCTTTAAGTTGAACTTTACCATGTAAAACGTTGTATATACATTCACAAATACAGTTTATTTCTTCATCACTACAAACTTTCAGTACTGCTTTGCGATATTTCGGTTTCAGTGTATGCAATGCTCGTAACAATTCCTGATGTGTAGTTACTCTCCCATTCATTATGTATGACTAACATCAATTTCCTGTTGATTGCTATATTTATATCCCTTTCTTGGTACATATACAGTACAATGTTCATTATTTGAAAAAATATTCGTTTTGAAACGACATGTGTCATTGGTGTTTTGTTTCAAGTCAATCATTAAATATCCATGCGGTAAAGCAGTGGCATCTTTATAAGCATCCTCAAGGAACTTTGAATTCTCTGGACAAACTTGACGAGCTAGATATCTTATTTGTGTTCTATCTCGAGGATTTTTGAAGTATATAATGTAGCTAGAATTGAGTGAAATATCACGTTGACCTTTACCTTGATGAAATAAATTTTGTGTGATGTAAAACACACTTAGATTTCTATGATGACTCCCCTTTGTGAATATATCAACAATACGACCGTCAGATTCTCTCATCAGATCATCAATAACTATAAGTTGTGCTTCTTTACCATCAAACATACTAAGATCAGGAAGTCCTTGGTGATAATAGACATTACTTAAATTATATAGAGGTTGCATTTCATCGTAACACCAAATAATTCTTGAAAATACTTGATTGCAAATTGTGTCACTGTATTTTAGAAAATTTGATACAAAGATTGACTTTCCACAACCACTTGGTCCAGCCACAATGGCGGTAAATGGATGAATGAAATGAATCATTTTTTATATAGACTACTATAATTTGAGACGTCTTAGGAAAGACTGAGGGTTTATTAATTAAAACATAATTATATAAAATATAAAATATAATAGTCTACAGACAAAAATATATTATACAACTGTTTTAAAACAAAAAGATACAGTTAGATATGTTTTAGCATACAAATATGACATTTATTATCAAATAGAAGTACAGTAATTTATACATAAATTCTTATAAGTAAAAAATATTCTACACATAGTTAAACAGACAAAAAATACATTATACAAATGTTTCAAAACAATAAATACAGTTAGGTACATCTAGCATAAAAAAATAAAATTAAATTGGAAATGGTTTATATAATGATATACATTCAATTATATTTCAAAAATAAACTATAATAAAATAAACTAATTAACTATATTTTCTAGAGTAAGTACATTAAATTTAACAATATGAAAAACACATTTTTTATTATATACTTTCTAACAAAGGGAATAAAATTAAATATTTAATTCCGTAAACTGTAATGTCCCCAAGAAATTGTGTCAGTTGAGTTAGGTAAAACATACCTTTTTGTATCACTATAGGAAAGACAAATCTTGTTAATTTTCTGTGTATAAACTGCGTGTTTTATAGACTTAAATCTGTACATCTCAGACATCTGGATATTTTTATTAAAAAGGCATGTTTTATAATCCCCCATATTCATTTTATTGCTTACGGATTTATTTACACCTTTAGCTTTAGCTGTAAATTTACCTTCGACATTTAAGGCATACATTTTGGCTCTAAGGCCAACAAATTCTAATAATAACTCCCCACTATTTTCATCTTTAAAAAATCCTAGCTGTTTCTTATTTAATAGTGGAAAGTTAAAAATATTATCAATTGAATAATCTGATGTATCAAAGTACTTGTCTAAGTCAGGCTTTATATCATAATAAAAATCTTTAGTAAAAATTTGATATATCAGACTATCGGTATCGGTGTATAACAATTTTAAATTATTCTGAAATTTCTCCTTCATATACTTGTAATGAAAATTGTATATTAAAGTTTTTGAAAGATCCAAAATACAGAATCCTAAATATATTGGTTTATTATAAAATAATTTCAGTTTATTGAGCTGAATTGCTACTAAATTTTCAGAAAAAATTGAAAGACTATGAAATTCGGGTTGTGAGATATAAGTTTGTGCCCCTCTCACTTTACCCCTATTATACCAATGAGTCACTAACTTCACATTACCCCTCTTTTCTATATTTTCCATCGTCTTTCCGAAAACAGAATTATTCATGAGCTTGTAAAAGTCTTTCTGAAAATTATTAGTTGCAGAAGTTCGTAGGCGTGTATTTAGGTCTATATAATTCCTCAACCATGGACTTTGTCTAAATTTTAACACTCTATGCACTTTTAATAATTTCATCCCCATGTCTAAACACTGCTTTAAATTTCTGTAATGTATTATATATTTGATTTTATTATTTAAATTAGGTACTAACTTGTAATCTTTCGTCTCACCTATACATATATTTTCAGGACACAAAGGTAAATCTGAATGGGAGTCATGTATACAGTCAGGGTATTCCAGATCAACTTGTAAAATGTAACCAACGTTAGAAACATCCGAAATGTTAAAATCAATATTGGAATCTACCCATTCAAACTCACCAATTGGTAAATATTGTGACATAGCCCATCCATACAAGTTATTAGCATCTAAATATATGAGATATGAGTCGACTTCATTTTTATTATAACTACTCATATACTTGTTATTTGCTTTCGCATATCGGTTGCTACATTGTGCTACTCCGCCCCTAATACCCGCCTTTACAAAAGAGATTTTATCAAAGTCTGTTAGCAGTTCTAACTCAATACCAGTGAATTTTAACATAGAGTCCCAACTCAAACCTGGGGCTGTATAGTAATGAGCTGGATCTAACTCATATGTGCTGAGACATACATTCCGAAAGTTTTCGAATATATCAGCTAAAAGTAAAACATCTATTTTTAGATATAAATCGGAATAGTCACCCATATTTCGACATTTAAAATGTTTCCAAACCTCTTGCGCATATGAGAAGTCCTCAATTGAGACGTTGCTACTTGTAATTGTATTATAAAAATACCTATGTTCTGGGAGTGATTTTAATTTGAGAGATTCAAATGATGTCATATACTCATAGGGGTAAACTCCTTTCCGCTTTATGAGATTAAAATCTTCTTGTAATGGAAAGAGTTTTCTTAGCTCACAAAAATCATTATCATCTAAATTATTTGCAAGATTATTCAAACTACATGACAAAAACTTAAAGCTATCTATAAACCTTAAATCAATTGTATTGTTATACATTTTTATACGTTTTGAGAATGATATATATTTTTCTTTGGTTTGAGGAATTATATTGACTTCACCCTCGACAAAATCTAATGCGTGAACAATAAAATGAGCATCATAATTACTTAAATTATGTAATATGATCGGTACAAATCGCGGTACTTGGAATTTATTTATACAATTATTATGTGCTATACCGCCGCATAGACTAGACATAGAATCATGATATATACTATAATCTTCACGGTCCACCAAAATGTTTCGATTACATATATAACAATTGTCGGAACGTTTAAAATTATTTTCATCTGCATTAGAAAGAGGGGGAAGTGACTTTTTAAAAAAAATTTTTTTGCTTATTATTTTAAGATCTTCATATAAACTTTCCATGAAAACCCTCGCGCAATTATCACCACTATAGGTTTTATACTTTGAAAATCTATCGTCATAAGAACATTTAATATAATAACCAAAACTGTACACGCTATGTTCCGATGAATTAATTGTGTAAGCTTTGTTTGGATCGTTAACACATGAATCTATAGGTTTTAAAAATGCCTCAAAATCCGCATACACAACAAATGGAACCCTGATTTTTCTCTCAAAACTATCAAATGTCAATATATTGTTCGGTCGTAAATCGCCAAACCAATTCCTTTTAAGAGAATTAATATTTGGTAAGTCCACCCTTATATGAATACAATCATTATTTTGATGTATTTGTAACCTATCATGTGTTGGAAAATGTAACAAGCATCCATCACATATATGCACTGCACCATTTTTTAGCGATAACTGTTTACTTACTAATTTAGATAAATTTTTTATAAAACAATAATGTCCTCTTTTGCCCTCAGTAATATATAATAAATTAATATGAGTATTCCTACGAGACTTTGTAAAGTACAACGGTCCTATTACTTTGTGACATCTATCTTTTATGCTATATTCTAGTCCAAAAACATTTATACTAATATTATTCATTTTTTCTACTTTTGGTATGCTATGAAGTTTAACAGGGAAATCAATTTTATGAAAGAATAATTTATTTATATTTTTAACGTATGATGACATTCTATCAACATGTGTATTTACTGGATATAATCCCGATAATAGCGCCCATTTAAAACACAAACAATCATTATTTTTAACATTTATAACGGCCTTTTTATTATGTATATCTATTGGTAAACTTATATATGAAGATCCGCGGAGAGGGTCAAACTTGTTAATATTTACATCGATATTTTGAATATTTTTCAAAGACCATCCGCTGTCTTTCTTTTCAAATTCGCTAATTTTATTGACAATAATATCTTTAATTGATGAAAGAATTATATTTAAGTCATCACCCAAACATACTGAAAAGTTAGAAGTTTGAAAGTCGAATATATTCATAATATTTTTTGACTGCTGTATGAATTCCCCACGTAATATAAAATTAACCTTAAATATCGTATGTTCACTAATGCATTCCTTAAATAAAAATATTATAGTATCACGAATTGAATTTAAAAACATTTCAGGTGTTTCATATTGCTCGGGTGGCTTACTGTGGGGGGATATTATTCTGTAGGTTAAAATTCTACATCCAAAAGCAGAGTCTATAACATTGACATTTGATAGTTTATGTTGTGTATTCAAAACATTATTTAGATGTAACTTAGATCTAACATGGTTATGAAAATGTTGCTTCTTTACTCGTACCTTACACAGTCTGCACTCTATGTATGTAGACGTTGACGCCTCGAGTTCATGACCCGTGGTCATATCGCGGTGACTGGTGCTCGCCTCAGGTTGATCACTTGTGGTGTCCACTTGATCCCTCTTTCGTTTCAACCCACCGCCACTTTGATTTATTCGACACTCTAATGATTTTTCCACACACTCACAGATGTCACATATTTCCTTATCAAATTGAGAGTCGATTTGTAGGGACTTCTCTATTTGCTCACTCACTTCATACAACAATCTATCAAATGTTGTACTATACAGAGAGTCATCACTCTCTTCTAACGATGTCACAAAATATACACTTGCACAAACTTGTTCACTTGATTGCATATTGACTATATTGATTGACACTTGATAATTACTAGTGAACAAGTTAATTTAATTGTTTAAAATCTTGTTGCACATTGTGCAATATGCTTGCATCGGTAATACCCCATCTATTTGATCATTAGACTCCGAAGATAAATAGTGTTGTTGGCATGGTGTAAAATATGGTATTATATCACAATCGTTGATCAGCGAATTATCTAGTTTATTCGCTGTATACCACATGTGGATAAAGCGGTGATACCTGCTTAACAAAACATATTTCTCTATTGATTTTATTTCATCACTAGTTAGAGACATTATATCTTGGGTAACGTTATTTGTTGAAATCTGAAATGAACATACAATGACTAAGAAATTAATTAAAAATTACTGATCGTAATAAGACATGTAAATATCTCATAATTTCATTCAAATGTTTAGTATTCATATGGTATGTGACAAAGCTGTCATTATTTTTGGGTTTTTATAAATAACTGACAAAAGGTGGACGTTGTTACTGCTGTATAATAGACGTAGCGTAAGGGTATGAAAGAATACAATTATGAAATGAAAAAGTAATTTAGAGTACATGTCACGCGAATATTATGAAGTATAAGATAAAGAACTCACCTCCATTTTGCACTGATATGACAACAATTAATGTTATAAAACTCGAAAGTTATAAACATAAAACACAAACAAATTAACTGGTTGAGTATCACACACTGCGCGAACGTACGAAATCAAGTGAGTATTGAATACGATAAAATTTTGTTATATAAGCCTACGGTATAAGTGGGGGGCATCCGGCATGGTTTGAACATGTTAAAACAAGCCAACAAAGCAAATAAAGGTCTTTGAACATGACTCACACGTGAGCCGAGCGTTGCGAGGTTTATCTAATGAATTTTAGTTATCTTATTACTTCCTTTGGTCTATTGCAATTGCTATTTACTTAACAATTTCTCATTCATTAGTCACTGTGAGACACTTCTTTCGGCTTCCCTTAGTCATTGCCTTTTATAATTTTATCTAAAGTGGACATTGTTACCAGTATATCTGGCAATGTATGAGGATGTGTGCATGTGTGTATTGTTTTGAAGGATTCATAAAGCGAACATTTGTTTCTTTAAAAGTGGACACTGTTACCGATATCTCTGGCAATGTCCGCATACTACAATAGCGACTCTAGTCTATAGATAAAAATATAAGGGATTGCAAAAAGTGAACATTGTTACCAGTATATCTGGCATTGTATGAAGATGTGTGCATGTGTGTATTGTTTTGAAGGATTCATAAAGCGAACATTTGTTTCTTTAAAAGTGCACACTGTTATCGATATCTCTGGCATTGTCCACATACTACAATAGCGACTCGTCTATAGATAAAATATAAGGGATTGTATTGTGAATATTTGTTAGAGATAACCCATTTTAATTCTAAAGAAGATTGCGGACAATAGTACCGAGTACAAATTTCTAACTTTGTAAAACGATGAGCTATGAAAAAATTAATTAGATATTTGAAAAGCTTGAAAAAACGCGATTCTAAAAAGTGTAAATTTTTTTTTTTTTTTTTAGAAATTTTTTCTTGGCTTACACCGAAATTGCCGATTGATGAGCAAAAAAAAAAAAAAAGGACATTTCTAGGAAAAAAGGTCTATACCTGGTCCAGCTCTCTCCAAAACCCACTACTACCTATATATTCAGAAAACTGCGACTAACCTTTTGTGGAATATAATTATATCAATATTCAGCTTCAAGGCCAAGTTTCATGACATCAACTAACTCAAGGATTACAAAACGACGTAGAATCGCGTGACATTTAGATATTACCTAGGTACCATATTGTTATATTAAAAAGTTATTTATATTGTTTATAAGTTAGGTCTTTGCCGGTGAAATTTTTTAAAAAGTAATTTTTCTCCAGTTTCTGTTACAAATATTAATAATATCTGGAATAATATGAACAACAGTTAAATAATTTTTAAATGTGACAAGGGTTTTCGTGTTAAATTCTTACGAACAAACTCTTAGCTTTACGCCCCCAGCATCGCCCGTGGATATATATCTTCGAACAAAATAAAATATAGCCTATATGGGATGGTAGCTTCCTATTAGTGAAATAACTTTTAGAATCGGACCCCCTACATCCAAACTTACAAACTTTACGTCTTTAAAATCTATTAGATTAGATAGGTAGGTACTGAAGATTTTACGGTACCTACCTAGCTACCTACATTAAAATTGGAACTTGGCCTATTTCTACAGGTATGAGGGTAAAATAGCACCGATCACTTAGGGGTAGGTTTTTGTTAACCTGAAGTAATTCAAAAGTTCTAATTAATCTGTAATAGGTACTAGAGATAAAATGCAAATGAGAGCATCGACAATCGCGCCTGGCTAAATGTGGACATGTTAGCAGTGTCTCTAAGGTATATTCTTTTCCAGTTATTTTCAGTTTCAAGCGATATAAAATTATAACAAGAATTTATTGATAAATAAATGGAATTCGATTGTCTCTGACTACCCCTCTTGGGATGAAAGGCGTGATGATAGATAGATAGATTTTTAGACGATTGTTATCTATCATAAATTCAAAATTATATTTAGGTTAACGATGTTCGTATAGTTCTATGCACGTTTATGGCACCTTTGTTCAGCCAATGAACCCCAATCTTGAACTTGTGAAAATGCCATGCTCGTCAGAAACGCTTTGGCTTTTAGGGAAATTGTCTGGTGGCCATAGCAACTAGTATGTTAAACCAATATTCCTGAAATATTCCCCATTTGTACCGGGAACGGTGGATAGTTTTCAGTAGAAAGTCTGGTGAAACAATGTGAATGTTTTATGAAAAAATAACAGTCAATAAATATGGCGATTGAAACTTTGACACAATATTAGTAGATATTGCAAATTTTTATGTGTTTACGCTAAAAATGGCTTTTAATTTTGATAGTGGTCAGGTAAGTAATCATTTTATTAATTTTATATATAGGGCTTGTGTAGGTATATACCTATGCTTTTATTAAGAGCTTTTTCATTTGAACAAAAGAACACTTTCTCGTGCTTCGGATGACCATCTCTAAACTTCTTCCATTAATATATCTATAATCACGCCTTTCATCCCAAGAGGGGTAGGCAGAAACGATCGAATGCCATTTGTTACGATCCTGTTCCTGACATACCTCTTTCGCTTTTTTTATATTCATCATACCTTTCATAAATGTTCGGTGATTGTGTGTACTTTTAATATTTCCATCGATCAATACATTTATTATGTTCAATAAAATTACACCTACGTCGTCCTCTGCCAGTATTTCCTTTCACTTCAGCCATACAAACCTTTTTAGTCAATCTTTAATCCTTCATTCTTTCAACGTGTCCAAATCAGCGCAAACTACTTTTCTTCATTTTAGTCACAACATTATCTTTCAATCCGCATTCTTCCTAAAGACCGCATTTCCACTGCATTTATCTTACTTTCCCAAGTCTCATTCTTCCATAAAGTGAAGCGTCAAGCTTGCCACCTGTCATAAGGTATCGTTATTCGGGTTATTAGTTATACTTATTGAGATTCCTGCCCCCTTAGACAATGTACGAAGGCTAAAAAAAAGCGACTAGCGACCCCGCCCCCGGCTTCGCACGTGAACCGCGGACTTTTTTCTAGATCATTTTAATTTACACAATTCTTTCATACATCATTTTGTTATATATCTGACGGTTTAGACAGCATACGCCATGAAAACTCGCCGCTGACTCTCTTCCATACTAGATATTGACACAACTACTAAAAGTACTGATAACTGAGAAAATTATCAAAGTAATTTAAACCTTATTTCATATACATTAAGCGTGCCTTCAATTAGAGAAATTTACGAAATTCTTACAAAATTATTTAATACTAGCTTTCCGCCCCCGGCTTCGCCCGTGGATATCTTCGAACAAAATAAATTATAGCCTATAGCGCTCGGGGATAAAGTAGCTTCCTATTGGTGAAAGAATTTTCAAAATCGGTTCAGTAGATCCTGAGATTAGCCCCTACAACCTCACAAACTTTACCTAAACGTTTTAAAATATTATAGTACCTACATATAGATATTTACTGTATCATATTATTATTTTTATCATTGATGAAAGTTATGTAGTTATAGAGATATTTGTACTGAAACTCACCTTAGTTTTCGCAGGATGAAAGTAAGGAAATATCAGTTTATTGCATGCCAATTATATAATTATTTAAAAAATACGTAGGTGTATCTTTAGCGTTTCATAACATTTAAGAAACTTCTACAGAATTAACGTAGAGTAACTCAAAACAATTTTAACAGATTCCGTAAATACACCCTTAATGCTCAACTCCTAACATGATAGGTTCATATTTAATACCTACTCGTAAACTTTCCCGTTGAATCAACTAATATGCACCTAGTGATTATAGATATATAGCAGAACTTAATTTATAAAAGTCAAACGAAACCTATGATATGACCAGTATGAGTAGGTACGAAATCTCTACGAATCACAATAAAAAACAATTTGTAGCAAATATTGTAAAGGATATTAGCTAAACACTGCCCTAGAGAGGTGTCAAACACGGATTACTGGCACAAACAATGCTGTGAAAAATTATCATTCCATCGTAAACAAGGGGATGGTTTTTTAGACCAGTAGATAGTTTGCTGCCAAATATAAATTGAACTATAAGCTTATAGCAATAAAATTCAAATATACTTCTGATTTTTTTTGTAGATAGGCTCTAGAAGATTCGTGTTATTCTACTACTTGGATTAAAGGAATTACAAGTTGTCCCCTCTAAATGGTCTCATAAAAAACGGTCAGGGAATATAATGGGTGTTGCAGGTGCACTGGGAAAAAATAGATATATTCACGCCCTACTCTATAAATAGTAGTAAACGAATGATTTGGTAATTTGATAGAAATTGGATTAAAAAAGTATCTACTACGTAAAAAAAAAATCAAATGAAATTTCCCTTAGAGATGATAATTATAAAAATGAATCGGATCTGAAAATATAGTTTCCTTGTTATGAAAGTGTGTATTGTATGCCCTTTCTGTAGGTTATTAGAGCTCCGTAGGTACCTAAAAACCTAATAAACGCTGATTGATTGTAAAAAAAATTGATGTCATGGCGACTAACGCACGCCTCACGTCGTGAGTCGTGACATGATGGGAATCCAGTTTAATCCCGTCCGCGCTGTTATAGTTGTGATTAGGGGAACATCTTACCTACCGATTAATCGGCATATTGTTACTGTGACGTCTATAATACTTGACATTGGCGGAATCATCAAAACCCTGATGTAGCCATTAAAATAAATAGAATAGAATAGATTTTTTAAATGTGTAGTAGATAACATTTCATAACTTAAAAAATATATTTATGAAAAGTCTTTATATACCTAGCTACAAACTACGAAGACGGTACGGATATCGTGACGGCATCACGTGACTCCACGCTGACACTTCCGTTGTCTCGACTTCCGCATGCGACCTGAAGACTATTAATATTAATATATTCTTGAAATTATTTCTGTAAATAATTCGCAATATTTTATGAGCACTTTATGTTAAACTTGCCAACCATGATATTAGATATTCTCGAGTTAATTTGTTTTCTATTTATTATACTGGCACTGAAATAGTGTCAGAAGTTTAAGAAAATTATGTAAATTCCATTGATTTATTTTTATACGAAGATGCTGCAATAATGGTGCCCGTGACCCTGTCTTTGATAAAGTAGAGTCGCGTTAGCAGTTATTTATTCTATGGTAAAGTATACTTATGTTACCATGTAGGACTGCGAAAATAATCCAGATGTAAAAAAATTACGCGCGCCGCTGAGACGTGGACCCTGCGTGAAGGCGAGAGGAAGAGAATAGACGCGAAATGTAGTGCTGGAAAATAATGCTTGGGATATCGTGGACAAAATTCCATACCAACGACTCCATACTCCAAGAACTCGGCTAAAGCAGCGACATCCTCTCGTCATACAGGCTCGCATTCTCACTTTCATTGGTCACGTGTCAAGACGTGAAGGTCTCCTATGAGATGGACGGACCAAGTGAGGGCTGCAATGAAGGTTTCGTCAGAGCTGTCAGGGAGGAGTGGCGACGTAATGTCAAGCGCGCCATGACGACCACGACCGTTCTGCCAAGAGCGTAGAAGAAAAAAAAAGTTCTTTATTCATGCGAAAAATAGAGTCGCACTAATTTTATTCCGAGCTATATAAAGGTCGACATGTGGCACTATTGTACCTGTTTTTAGAATAATTAAAGTTAGGCCTACATAAAAGATATTTTTAGATATAAAACATCCACGTAGGTAATTGACGTAAGTAGAATACGTAGGTTATATTTAAAATGTAGAGTCATATAGTATAGTAATATTTTATGTTCTGAATGTTATAAAATTACTAAACCGATTTCACTATTTCACCACTTCCTAGGCTATTTATTATTATTTAAAGATAGTTAGGGTTCTGTAAATTAAGTAAATGTGACTAAAAGTGTCGTGTATTTAAAAAATCATAGATATCATGACCTTTAATAAGCATTGGAAATGAACTTCGGTATTGAAAATAGAAAACGAACATGTATATTTTTAGAGCTGTCTAGGGTATTTGGTTCAGTGGTTTTCAAGATGTGACTTTTTAAATGATCTTAAATTTGTTTTTCTTTTAATTTTGAAAAATATCTCGCGATATATTTTCCTGTACACGTACATGTGGAATTAAAAAATATAAGTATAATAAATGAGACAGGTTTGTACAAAAGGTGCCATTTTAGAGATAATACAAACATTTCGATACCTCAGTCATCTATAGTGACCTGCAACTTCAGGATATATATGTTGCACTTTTGCTGAAAAAGGGGCCCATAGGATTGGAAAAAAATTTAAGTTAAAAAAAACGATCGAACGAAGTCGGGACAGAAAACTATTTAAATGCTAAAATGACCCTTTTATAGGCTATTTTAGTTTTTTGCTGGCCCTTGTTTCAGTTGACAAGATAATTCTAAATTATTACACGCATTTATAATGTGAATGCGTGACGTATGGGGTAAATAACAATTTGCAACCCTTTGTGGTACTCGCACTGATTAATAATAGCTCCGTCTCATCAGGGGGCTTTTTGACACCTGCTCAGTAGGGGGAACGACTCCAATTTTAAAATACACAAACTATTAGACAAGTTTGAGTATAGGGCCGAGTTAATTGGTGCGTCAATTTAATGTGCAACCAATTGATTGTGTAATGAACTTGATCAAAAGGATTATTGTGTTCGAGTTGGAATCGTTACTTTGACAGTACTAGGGAAAATAAAAAAAAACATGTACAAATGAGTAGGTAAATGACAGAAATGATGTAGTACGAAACCAAAGCTTCCTTTCTTGTCAATATAACAAACGCGAATTAGGAGGTAGGTACCTTAGCAAATTCTATATAGCGGCTGGCAGGATTGTAAAATTTGTAAATAGTAAAAAGCACACACATCATTACGGCTTTTAAGTCCGGCGTGACCAGACAGACCCTATACATGTTCACGTTTAGCGAGGTGTCCATATTAAACCAAATGGACCTAGAGTTGTCGCTTTTATTATAGATCTATACTAATCTATTGAATATTTTAGAAGGGCGGCCGCCGGCCATCTTTAAGTACGTGCCCTCCGAAGCACGAGAAGTCGGTCGATTTAAGTACGTACCTACTCGTAAAGAAAATTGGTGCTTAGAATTTTGATGAACCCGGTTCCCCCGGTTTTAATTCGAACTCTCTACCATTTGCGCTATGTACCTAAAGTTAATTGGTATGTTATTGTTTTCTTATAGTTTAACAGAGAATCAACGCCAAAACGTCTGGGGAATTGGGAAGTACCACGATGGGCGCCGACCAGAGCTCGTCCATTGGAGATGAGGCCAAATCCAAAACCTATTGCTGACCTCAACGGACATTTCCTGCCGGGCGCACCCAGGGGTACTTCACGATGCTTTGGACATTATGTAGGAACTTGGGACCTGCCAAAGAATATTACGAGGGAAGTTGGTAAGATAGATATTGTAAAAATAAAATCAATTTACTAATCCTAATTTCCACGGGCGGAATTAGTACCTACATGTGTATGTCACTGAACTCCTCCTAAACGGCTGGACCGATTTTGATATTTTTTTTTGTGTGTTTGAGTGAGTCTATGGGTGGTTTAGATTCACAATTGGACACTGTGGCACTGCAATCTGGTTCTAGGAATTTTTGAAGTGAAAACTTCTTTAGGCGCGTTTAGCGATTTTTGGTAGGGAGAGATCGCGACCGATAAGTTTTCGCAACAATACCATAAGTAGATCCCAATGACCGCCTATGCATTTTTTTTTCATACGGGCGAAGCCAGGGGCGGAAAGCTAACCTACTTATAAATTCGAAAGTGTGTATGTTTGTATAACATTATTTTAAGTAGCTGCACGTCAAAATTTATTTATTATTTAAAATTATTATATTATTTAAAATGACAAATATATTTTTTTGCACAGAGATAATAAGTCTTCGTCTACCCTTGAGAAGCCAGTCTCTTAATTGAAATGTCGAACATGTCTGCTCTTGTAAATCGACTTAATACTTTCTCTTTTGTGCTAAAATAAAATCGATTAGAATTTCCATTATGACATCTAAGTACAAATTGCCTATTTTTAATTCGTTTCTATAATTATTTACAGCCGCAAAATTAGCAAGGGAGCCACCATTAGGCCGTTTTCCGGACTGGTTGAATCCTCACGTGCAAAGGCCCAAAGTGAAATGTTCAGTTGGCATGCGCGCCGGTAAGAAAGGCAAAGGAAAGACAGAAGTAAAGGAACCGAGTCTCGAGCAACAACAAAAATTTGTGGTAATTTAGTTATTATATTGTCGATTGTGCGAATAATTTTATTTTTAAAACTAACAATTTAAATTAGTACCTACTGGTAAGAAAGTTATTGTATTGTTTGACTTTTAAAATATATTTTCTTAGTGATTTATCAAAAGTGAAGCCGTTAAACCTAGATACATAAAAAGTGAAAATAGGTGAATCAATTATAAAAGGGGATATTAAGTATTTTCAGTTTCTCAAAATGTATTGATATGAATACGAAATATTTGTAAGTGCAGTAGATAATGATATCGGATAATGTTTTAATTAAAATAATAAATAAGTTTTATGAGGCGATGACAAATCAACTCCATGAATGTACCTCGATAAAAAAACACTATATTTTTCGCAAACTTTTTGCCAGCTGGTCTCTGTGACGATATATTTATTACTTATACATTTTATATCATAGAGTTATCGTAAGTAGCTAAGTAGAGATTAACAGGTGTTTGACTGGAAATACCTCACTAAATATAAATGAAAATATTTCGTTATTCGTAAGATTTCATTATATTATCTACTTGTCAATGAGCGGTAGTGTAGCCTTCCTTAGATATGAGTTTGATGACTAAGACAGATCATATCTAGGTACCAACCCTACATGCGACATCAAATTATTATAGAAGAGTATGTAAGCGATGGACCAGTCACCTGCCATGGTGGCTAATAGCTTCATAGACTAACATTGACAGTGTGTTTCTAAGTAACCTTGTATGCACTAACTACGCGTAACGGCATGGATTTTCAATAGTTTTTTATTAGACTTAATAACCTATCCCAAATTTTTTTAGCCTCGGCCTGATTCAGTAAAAAAAGAAAACATAATACTTTTTAAATAAAATTATTATTTGATTTCAGCGTAACCGCTGCCCTTTCCATGCGCGGTGTAAGAAGTAAATACAGTATTCGGGTCACCAGTATTTTGATATTTTTCTTTGAAAATCTATTAATAAATTGTCAATGCAAGATTATATTTTAGATTATTATACTTATTTTATTAACTTTTATTAATTGTATTTATTTCATTACATGTCTGTCCCAAAGGATAACGGTGAGATAAATAATTTTAACACTGTAGATGTTGATTGTAAAGAATCTCCTAAAAAGTACGAGGAAAGTAATCACCAGGAAGATGATGTGTTAGGGTGGAATTCAACAAAACCCGTCGACTCTGAAGGTAACGGTCCATATGTCCCCGGGTCACTAACTGATCCTGAAAAAAGACATGAAAGTTATGATTTACTTGTCGATAAAGCTATAGAAGAAGTACACGGCCCACAGGAAGACAAAACCGATAAATTTTGGAGAAAAGTTGCCGAAAACGCTAAAAATAATAAAGATATTAGTGTTCAAAATGATGAAGAAATGAAAAACAACGGTAAAAAGAATAAACAATTAAAGTTACCTGTAGTAAACGCACGGCAGAACTTTCAATTTGCAAAGGGGATGCACGTGGGAAATTTAGAACATCAACCTTTGCCTGATACTCTTGGCTACAGACATTTGACCAAAATAGCTGAACACAGAGATTCAGATATAGTTGTGAAGCCCTATGCAATAGGTTGGAAAGGGTATGGTGCTTCTGGACCAACATGTTGTACTAAAATGCGCGTTCATAGACCAAAGACTTGTGATGCAAAAAAATCCGACGTTGAAGTACATGATTCAAAACGACCCTCTACTTCTGCACCAGAACTAGGAAGACAAAATAATAAAGCAATGTCACTGATGGATTTGGCTATATGTTGGGATTTTCGGCCCCAAGATACTAAATTGGAACCGAGGCCCCCGAAGCATGTAGATGGCTCGAATGGATCTAAAGCTCCAGCTGTCTTTACCATGGTTCATACTCCTAAAGATGAAGTTGAAGATAAACCTAAAGCAAATCAATCAAACCCGATATTTAATAAAAACCGTCAGGGAGACGACTTAGGTTATCATCCTGTACCTTATTTCGAAAAGGATATGACAAAAGAAAAGCGTAAAGACTCGTGTGATGTACAATATTGTCCACAGCACGGTAAACGAGAAACTAGTTCTAATAACTCTAATCATTCAAGTAGAAAACATTCCAATACAATTGTCACTAAAACACAGTGCGATGGCATAAACGGATGCGGAACACCTAGTGCGAGCAGTAGAAAATCGAGCCATGACACCATTCGACCGGAAAAACTTCATCCAACAAAGGAAGCCTGGAACATAACTCAAATTAATAACAAACAAAGAAATAAGTGTAACAGCCTCGAATCGTATGAAAAAACATCACTAGCTCAAGGCAAATTAGAACAAAGCTCCCCAGAAGAATCTCAAATATCTAGAAGGTCAACTAAAGAAACTATTTCTATTAACAATAGTGAAAACAATAATATTAAACACAAACACTGCATCTCATGTAATGGCACGTCAAAGCCTCTTGTCGAAGTAAAACCTAAAGAATCGTTTAAATGCGCTTTTAAAGCGGGCAATCCAAATTCTGTGCAAAGTTCAAATAACTCTCAGGACATTAAGAATTTAAAAATACCAAAAATGAGGCATCCATATAGTAAAAAATCGTATTCAATACATACACTAGCTCCACCGTTTAGTATTTGGAGAGATGCAAATGCTAATGGATATCCTGAACACTGGCGACTTGCTAGCGTTTATCAACACGCATATAAGCCGCTGGATCAAAGACGTAAACCATTAATAGCTAGTGTGTATCAGTAAAAAACGTACATATAATTATACCTACTTAATAGTATATATTAGAAGTAATATAATAAAATAAATAAATAAATGAAATCAAAGAAGCTAACAAATTAGTTCTATTACGTCGGCTACTACGTCATTTGCCTCAACTCTCTCTGCGATAATACCTAATTTTATTTTCGATACCATTACATTATAAATCACCTTTGACATTTCGTAACATGCAATGGAAATCGATATTGCGTGAGGAGGCCGATGATTGTGGTTCAGAACGGGCGCTTTCTACGCAACTCGATGTCTATTTTGCCAGACTGTTATAATTATTTGCGTTTCGTTGCGCCCATGTTCAAAATTTCTTGGTGACTGCCCTAAGCACCTGGGAACATTACTTCATTCATAGTACCTGGGGCCGAACGAACTAAATTATTCTAAATATGGAACAAAACGATTTCTGTAAAGTTCAAGGTTCGGCCCGTTTAATGCAAGCTATATCTTTACATTCTGAACCACGTACGCAGACCACGAATCAGACTTTGGTAGCTTGGTGTAAATTCTTTTGCAATAGAAATATATCTCTAGCGAATGTTTTACATTAATCTTCTACAAATAAAACTAAAAGTACAATTTCATTTGTTTATATTATATGCACGTTTCCTAATTACAAATATTACAATCCCTTTACAGTTTACAGTATCTATTGTACAAATTGATTATAAATGTTGAAATTAGTTTCTAGTCCAAAATCGCTAGTTTTTTATCAATTCGTGGCCCTTATTGTTCGTTCATCCAGAGTAGCTTGAACGGCATTACGGCAGTCAAATTGACTGAATAAATATTATCATCAGGTCATCTCACTGTAGTTTTCTCAAGAAATCAATTAATTGAGTACTTTTCAACGTGAGGTTTCCAAGGTAAAAATCGTTCGTATTCTATGTAAAAGGGACATTTTCTTATTGTGTCCCAAGCCTTGTTGCAGTATTGGTACCATCCCTTTTCGGATAGATTGGCAACATTTGTTATTTGATGGCGATGAATACCATGAATCATCCACCGCAGTCTTTGAACCAATTCCTCAAATGTTGGATGACCTCTGTATATTTCCTTGTTCTCTGTAATAAGTAGTAATTTTTTTTAATGAAACTTCTTTAGGCAGGTAGAGAAAAATTATCGTAACGCGTAAGGTGTTCTTTTTAAAAAACACAACAGATGGCACTCCCATTGACGATAAATTTATATTTATTTATTATTTCCACTGGGTACCCTGAGGCCGGCAACGGTTCCCGGGAGCTGTAAGGCAACCCGTGAAAAATAATATTTATTATTTAATTATGTTAATAGATAATTTGGTATATTCAATTCCTAATTCTTACGCGTGTACACTAATATACTGCTGTGTGGTAACTAGCAGAAAACTAGAATTCCTCATTTAGCCGATGGTATTATTGAGGTTATCTTAACGAGTGGCCAGTTCTGTTGAGGTAGTTTGCGATCGAAAGTACAGTTTGGTAATTACATAAGGTTTTTAAATCACAGCCAATGCGGGAATGGAATATTAATTTAATAATATCCATTGAAAACCCAGGGCGTTCAAAGTGGAATTTACGGAAAACGGAAGTCGTACCGTAGCAGTTAATAAAAAAATATACAGGTATATATTTCGAGCAAAGAGATATACCTATAACACACGGAATCTTAAGCTTTTTAAGCAAACCTCCAACACTATATAATCTTGTTAGACGTAGATATTTGGGCAATTAAATGCTTACATATCATCAGAAAAAGCATTCTTACCAAAATCTTCATATATTTCCGGCAACAAAAACAAATTTATCGGCACACCACATGTATCCAGGCTGTAGCCCTTACATATATTGTCTATATTTATGCCATTCTTATTTGTATCGTTGTATAGATACAATCCTGAGTATAGCTGGAGATTTGACTTACGAAACACCTTTCTGAAATAAAAACATATTTTTGAAATAATTATCAAGATAAATGCGATAGTGTGTTTGATTGTCCTTCTTTCACGTCAACACGGAGCAAAGGGTCGATATGTTTTTTGCATAGATATAGCTAGAGGGCAGTGGAGTGACTTCTATAGGCAAGACAAGTGGCAAAATGTGGACACAAGGTATAAAGGCTGTGTAATGTTTTGCTTTTACCTGTAAACATCTTGAATGTGCCTAACATTATCGGGAGTGAAGTCTTCCAGTTGACACCGGTTGTGTAGCAACAGTAAATGTGGATTATTCTCCCTGCTATGTGTAGACTCGGGACCGTCCTGGCTGACTTGCGAATGTGACGCCGACAACGAAGGTTTCAACATCTCCGCAGTTTGTATGTATCTGTAAAAATACAAGAAAATATTAGGAAGACTCCTCGCTAATTTCGTTCGTAAGCCTTATCAAAATTGAAGCCTGCATCTTAGCGATCGTCGCTATAGTGAGGCCGTAAAAAGAATGAGGATTTGGCATTTAGTTTAACTTTGAATTGGTGCATGTCATTACTGCAAAAACATTTTTATCATATCGCGACACATATTTAGAAAGTACGTACATCTATAACTTATGTCTCGGCTTTTATTAATGTATTTCGTTCTAGGAAACTAACTGCTAAAATGACTAAGGATTACTCTATTTTTAGTTATTATTAATAATTCATATTTATTAGAGTTGTGATAATATTCAGGATTTTATTTCTATTATGTTTTTAACATTTAACATAAATTAAGAAAGGTGATGAATGAAAGAGTAAATTTATCTTTATAACGTTAATAATAAAATTTCAATTTATAATGCGATATTAAATAATAAAAAAATAATTTACTTCAAATTAATTAAAAATAATATATACATACCTTAAAAAATTGTAATCAGTAAACCAATCTTGTGCAACAATCAGAACATGAGAAATCGCCATTAGATAGGATGCTATTTGCAGGCAATCCAATGTGAAATTATTGACAGAAAAATTTTGTTCCAAGTTATCTTCTAATAAGGAGGGTGACCACAATGCTTCACAATCTAGGAGGATTACACGGTCATCTGTGACGTACATGTCTATTCCTGGAAATTACAAAATTATATTTATAAAAGTTTGGTCACACTTATCAATCAGGTGAATGTGTTTGGATAAAAATGATAATCAAAACAGAGAAGGAATCCCTGATGTGGTGAAGAGCTTTTGTTTTTTCATGAAATGGTATTTTTATTATGGCTCTAATTTTTTTCCTAAATATATTTGTTGGACTTATCCATATAAAGACTACGTAAGTAAATAATATTATGTACTAGCTTTCGTCAAAGACAAGAGTAGACAGAGACAATAGAATGCCATATGCTACGATACTGACATACCGCTTTCGCTTCTTTTACATGATCCTTTCATACATGCTCGGCGATTGTACATACTTTTAATGTTGCCTTCAATGAATATTTTTTATATGTTTACTAAAAGTAGATACGCCATATATCATGTTTCTAGGAGCAGATTCTTAGTACCCTCTATGTTCCCATAAAGTTTCATCAAAATCCATTGAGCACTTTCTGAGCCTATTCTGGACAAACATTGGGATAGGAGGATACTTCAATTTTATTTATTTGTACAGATTTAAAAATGAAAAAAATACCTCTTGTGCAATGAACTCCTCTTTCAATTTGATCAATGTCCTGCATTTTAAATTTGAAATAGGGTGAAGATTCTACTGACTTTTTAGGTTTATCAGATACAGTAAGGTTTTCTATTTGTTCCTCTGGAGAAATATCTTCTTCTCCCATTGGTGTTAAAGGCATTTCATGAGATGTCAGTATTTGGTTGCAAAGTTCATTCAATGGTTTATCATGTGCAATCAAATTTAATATCAAGGATTTGCCAACACCCTGGGTCCCTGAAATTGAAAATATCAATACTGAAATTACTGAATTAATGTAGGTAATAATTTATATACAGGGAGGAATGTAATGGGGCAGTTGAAGGGAAGTACCTTAAATATTAATGCTAGCGAATTTTACTCAAACGAAACATTTCTTTATTTTTTAAAATAAGTAAACTCCAATCAAAGATTAAAAAAACTTAATAAAAAGTGAAAATAATAATTGGAGGGAAAGTCCCTTAAATATGAATGATATCAAGTTTAGCTCAAGGAAAACAGCCTTTATTGTTAAAATTAAGTAAAACTGCATTCAAAGATTTTTGAAAAGTTGCTTGGTTCAGCTGTATTTTTATTAACCAATTGATTAGGTCTATGATAAGGAGCAAATCTCTCTAAAGCTGGGGGACTTTCCCTCCAAAGGGTACAGGATGCATTAGGCTGTTATATGGAAATACAAAATAAGCAAACAGGGTTAGGGATAAAATTAGCTGATGCAAAAAATTATTAATACTGAAGCTGACAATAAAGATTTATTTTCCACAAAAGAATAGGTCTGGTTTTATTTTTGTGTAGCAAATATTAGACTTATAAACATATTCAGATAGGTACTTAAAAATTTAATGTAAGATGTAGGTAGATTATCATAATTCATGTATGTATGTGCCAAGATATTAAAATATTTTTTTTTTACTAGGTCATAAATAAATGAACCGTATTTCTAGAATTTGAATTTTTTTTAATTTTTTTTTAAATTTGTTATTTGTAATTTATAATTGTTTCTTATTTTCTTTTAATATTTTGATCCTAACTAATAATATATTTTTTATTATAAAGAATTTTTGAATATTTTGTATTATGTTTTGATTTTATTTATAACTTTTTTTTAATTTTAAATTTTATATCTTTGTTTCTGGATCAGAATAGATATATACCCAAATAAAATAGATCCTTTTGTGGCCAAATGTAATTATATTATATTAATCTATTAATCTGTTGTGCTGTGGATTTTTAATAAATAAACAAATAAATAAATAAAGGGATTTATAAACACAATTGGTCCACTTTTTGCCAGTTGTCCATATTACACAGAACAGGTGGCAAGCACTTAATGGACCTTGATCTGTCACTTCCTTTAACAGATGTAAATATCTGATCCCATCATATATATTGAGTATATTGTATTTAATAATTACCTACATACAAATTTAAAACATACCTATAACACCCACTACTAAATAATTAGTGCTAGAATCTTGTAAAAATTCTATGGCAGATGGGTTGAACTCAAGATTTTCATCAAGCAATTTGATAGGTTCTCTCATTTTAATTACTGGCTGTACTGATTTCTCTGAAAACATAAATAATATTATATTTAAAAAAAAATAAGTTAAAAAGCAGAAAAGAAGATACCTACTCTGATATAGAAACTTTATTATAATGCTTGATTTAGTTTATAATAATATCATAATTCATGTATAGTCCTAAGGTTAGGAGCACCATTATATTGCGAACATAGATGTCTGTGTGAAAAGGAGGTTGATACATTTGGAACTCACGGACTTTCTTGCATAAAAAGTGCAGGCAGGCTTTCTCGCCACAGCTCCCTAAATGATACCATCAAAAGGGTTATTTTTAATGTTTAGATTAGATTTAAGGTTCTTATATTGTTATGTGAATAAAAAATTGATGTTCTTTATAAATAATAAGATGAGAAAGGGTACAGACAAAATTTCAAAGTATTTGACCAATTTTAATGGTAATTTCACCATATTTCAGCATCATGGATGGATATCATAACTTAAAAAATTGCTATAGTAAATGGCAGGGCATGGATTTTTTTACGGTCATATCACTATGGTACTGGCTATAGTTAGGGACAGGCGGAAGAATTAACTATGACACAAAAATTATATTATTGTAGAAATAAAACAGTATGCATATTGCTTTCCATGCACTTC
The DNA here is from genome assembly GCA_963924495.1 of Nemapogon koenigi. Lineage (NCBI taxonomy): Eukaryota > Metazoa > Arthropoda > Insecta > Lepidoptera > Tineidae > Nemapogon > Nemapogon koenigi. The sequence goes on from OZ004645.1 coordinate 7,642,948, forward strand.
TCTATCGCTGCATAACACAGCGTTTCATGGTCCAGGGTGGGGGTGCAAATAAGACCTTTGCTCTTAAAAACATACAACAATTTTCATACCAGCCAATTTCTTTTCCTTGTTTTCATTTTGAGCAATCTTGTTTGGTTGTACTTCAGATTCTTGACCGGTTTTTGGACTATTTGGACGATTGTCTTTAGGGGTAGATGGTTCACGAGTTTTGATCATAATTGTAGGTTGCTTTTCACGTTCAGTTTTTTCCTTTGGAGGATCCTTAGTGACTTCCCTATCCGACTTTAAAATTACTGGTCGCTTCGGTAGCATGGTTTCCTAAAGCATATAAGTACACATTTTTATCAAATCTCTATCATAACTATAGGTATTTAAATTCTGGAGAAATTTTTTACCTTGAGAGAAGGAAACGCTTTTTTTTTCTTATCAGACATTGTATTTCGATCCAACAATAGTTGTAATACTTGCAATGCAATGTTAATCCGAATTATTTATAATTTTATATAAATTGATAGATATCACGATAATTATCAAGCAGATAATCAGAATCACAGATATCTAATATACTAGTCAAAGAAAATTGCAAATCTGCGACTGACCTGACTGACATACTGACATGACAGGTATAAAATAATAGTCTGTGGGTATAAAGTATAAACGTACGTAGTGATCACAGATATCTAATATACTAGTCAAAGGTAGTGATTATATTCTCTTTGACGGGTATCATATGACTGTGACTGTGAGCAAGGAATATACTACTCTCTAGAGGCCGACCGACTGTGAGTCTTTAGGAAATATCTAAATATACATCACCAGAACTGGCCTCACAAATACCATCAGCTAAATGAGGGAAACTTGGTCTTCTGCTGGGAACCCTGGGACCGTAACACGGTTTTGGGAGCTGAAGGCAACCCGTGAAGAAAGAAGAAGAAAAAAAGATATTTTTATGGACTTTGCAAAAAAAAAATATTTAAAAGATCCAATTTACTCGTAAGATAGGTATTTCAGTAATGTAAAAAATAAATGCTTTCTCAACTAACTTATATTTGTTGTTTGGATAAAATATTATGAAATCAATAAATTGTTGTCAGTCAAATATTAAATTATTTTGCCTTCAAAAAAAACTTGTTGCTGATATTTTTGACTGACACCATAAAAAAAACGATGGTGACAATAACCGAGCAATAACCTCGCCGCTCGGTATGACACAATAACTTAGATAACTGACAATTACTGTTTTTTCCGAGCTAGCATGACCACACGAAGAAAGAAAGATGATTCCACGACACGCCTTGGTGGATAGCACACGCGCCGCGAAGACGTGTTGGGGAATCCAGTTTAATCCCGCCGACATATCACGGCCGGCGGGAGCATTCTACCTACCGATTAATCGGCTTATTGTTACTGTGACGTCTAATACTTGACATTGGCGGAATCATCAAAACCCTGATGGAGCCATTTTGAAAAAAAAATTAGAATAGAATAGAAAGAAAGATATAATCTTCTACTATAGACATTTTGTCACGTGATCTTTAAAGAATTAATTTGTCTACTTTTGACGTTGGACCGCGAAATAAACGCATTAGTCCGCATTACATTATATAAGTTTTAATTTAAGGTATACGTACTTTGTTTTTAGATTGAAGGTAACATAATTAATATTGACCGCACGAAGAAAGTAATCTCATTGTTAGATAAAATCCTGCGTACCCAGTATATTATAGTATATTATCTATGTCCTGCGGCTGCGTCATGTGGCAACTGGCAAAAAGTGGACACTGGCCGTGAAGGTGTGATTGTGTTTTGTATTCGTTCATTTCGTAGTCAAATGTCAAAAGTAGAAAATTCTCCATGGATCACGTGACAAATAGTATTATCATAAATAGAGAAGATTATATTTTTTTACTTAGTTCGTGTAGTCTTGCTAGCTCGGCTGTTTACGGTCCACACCACGTCCATTTTCCACATCACGTTTTATTATGATACATTGCGACGTAGACATCTTAATCTATGAATAAAGTAAGATAATCCCTATGCAATGCACTCAGATTTTATATTCCTTGATCACACCATTTATTTTAACAGTGACTTCATCCAAAAAGATATGAAACTTCAATTTTAAAATCCTTTGCTTATTTTATAGTATAAATTTTAAACTAAATATATCAGAGTTGTCTGGGTTAGCATATATTTTGACAGCGACACTTTCGTTTCGGTCGAATGGCCTTGAACAGGCCAAAACGTTCATGTCCAACAAGGACCGGCCAGAGATAGCCCGGACCGGGCATGCCCTGCACAAGAATGCCGAGCAATTTGCTTGGCCGGACAAAGACAAGTACACAGAATTTTCCCGCACATTGTTGGGCCGGACCTCTCGGCCCCGGGCTATCTCTGGCCGGTCCTTGTTGGACATGAACGTTTTAGCCTGTTCAAGGCCATTCGACCGAAACGAAAGTGTCGCTGTCAAAATGTATGCTAACCCCAGCTGTCACTGCTGTCGCCTGTCAGTCACTTCAGTCAGTCAGCAGCAGCATATTCTTTTACTTGCATATATACAATTATACAAAAAAACGTAGTGATTTTGATATTTTTTACTTAAAATTTTCCCCATTTTCCGTTGTAATTTCTTCGTAGTTGTTGCTTTGTTGTAGCTTTTATTTGTATAGTCGTAGACCTAAGATATAACATATTTCGTAATGGCGGGTACATGGTATAAATTGATACTTTATTTCACTTTGTTCTGCTATGTATCTTCTGAAAAGTGCGAACTGAAAGGGCCATGTCGTTGTGAATTTTCGAATGGAACTGGAATTGATTTGTCACCATCAATTCGTAATGAATTTATTTCTGCTAATCACTTTACCCAACAGACAGACTCCTTTAAACTTAGTACATACTTCTTCCACCCATGTAGTGATGCAAAACCCAACTTAGATCCAACTGGACAAGGCGCATGTAGTGTACCACTGTCGGTAAGTACTTGTAAATTTCATGTTAAATTAAATATAGCTATTGCAGTCACACATCATCATCACAGCCTTTATATCTAGTGTTGCGGCCAGAGATACCAGAACGCCTAAGCGTATACGGAGGCGCAGGCTGCACAGCACAGCGCAGGCTAGGGCAGCAGAAGGAACACAGCAAATGTTTGAACTGCGTATACGAAATACAAAATCTTCATGAAATTCGAGTGACGTAATTTATGGATGGCCCCTTAGGCTAACAGTGTTCACTTTTAACACCATTTGATATTTAGGTATAATAAATAAATATAGGTTTTGTTAACAATAGGTGACGATATAATTTATGCCTATTATTCTTTTAGCTATGCCGAATTGAACATCATATGACTGCAGATAAAGACTCCACTGTATATTTATTCAAGAAGGGTGCATGTGAATATCTTGGGCGTCAAGAAGAATTTGAATTCAATGATAATGGCCAGTCAATCGTGTATAACAATACACCTTCGTAAGTTTTGATCTTTGACATTAATTTTAATATACAGGTTATATACAGGTTTTTTATAGGAGTCTCATTTAACAATTTTTTTTACTATGTACTTTTTCAGAAAATCTGAAATTCTCTTAAAGTGTGCTGACACAGATGATCATTTAGATGTATATTCTTTAGAGGAACCAAATGATATTGTGAGTGCATACTTGTTTCTTTATTTTATATAACTTTATAGCTAGAGTTTTAATTGCTCTTTTGCTTCTGTTGTATAATTATTACTATGAATGTTAATAATTACTAGTGTATGTTGATATTCACCAAATTTGCTGAAATATTTGAATATTTTTTTCTGATTTGGAAATGCACCGCAACACATTTTATAGACCATTACACAAATACTGTAAAGCTGGAAAACTCTCTTTCATGACTAACCAAAATAGTATTAGCGGTTTTCTATACATATGAGTTTAAAACAACATATTTGTAAGGCAGGCCACATTGCTGTAAGCGGCTGGGGGTGTCGAGAGGTGTGGCCCTGGTTTCACATGTAGTTTCCCCATTATTATTGAATAATCTAAATAATCTATTATTAAGAATCTATTATTGAATAAAACCAGCAATCAGTTGTTGTCCTCTTTATTAAATTATTAATTGCCTTAGATGCGCCTTAAAATTTTTTGGATAAAATTTATATTGTAATTTTTTGTTAATTCTTTAATTTTTATTCTCTTTAGGTTTTAGTATTCTACTCAAGGAATGCTTGTTTGAAGCAGTTAGTGGAATATGGTCGGTCAGCAGGATCAACATTGCTGATAATCTTCTTTTCTTTTGTAATATTCTATCTGGTACTTGGTGTTTGCACAAAGAAGTTCATCATGGGTGCAACAAGTCTAGAAGTTATTCCCAATTATACATTTTGGATGGATTTACCTCGTTTAGTGAAGGTAATGTTGAAATTTTTGCTTTATTTAGCATGGAATGCAAAATGTATGAATACAATGAATACTTTTATTTATCACTAGTTTTCCGCTCTCCGGCTTCGCCCATGGATATTTCTAACAAAATAAAATATAACCTATGTCGCTCAGCTTTCTATTCATGAAATAATTCTTAGAATCGGTTCAGTACTTTAAGAGATTAACCCCTACATCCAAACTTACAAAATTACAAGCTTACAAACTTCACCTCTTTATAGTATTAGTATAGATAGTACTTATCAGACACACCAAAGCAAATAATGTTATAACATAAGCATTACGCTTGTTTGTTTCATATAAAGATAATGTCACACACACTAGTAGATAGTGTTATGGGGGCTATTTTTTTCTTATAAACTAAGCAATTGGCCATGCTAACTTTTTGAACAGGAACGAAGATCTCAAAACCGTTTCGAGATATAAGCTTTCAGTACAATTTCTATTTATCAGATTTTAAATTAAGTCTATACTTTTTAAGATATTCAAAAAAAAAAACAATAATCTTCATTTGACCTATGTATGACGTCGGTATGAAAAAAAATACCTTTGCCTACAAAAAAGCCTCGGAAAGAATACTACCAAAAAAGGTAATCGTCAATCTTTGAGTGACATCTTTATAAGTTTATATTTCACGTGTGATTATTTTCTTTGTTATTAGGACATGGCGGGATGAAACACTATTTACTTGCCATTTAAAAATCTTTTAACAATTTAAATAATTATAAACACGAGTAAGTAATATAAACAAGAGTAATTTTTAGGTTAGTCGGCCATGACTGACGTTTGCTTGACGTTAATTTGATTGACTGTCACTTTTTTATGTATAGTGGCCAAGATTATTTAATCCTGTTCCGATTCTTGTGACGTCACGTTTACTTTTCGCGGGTAAAATTTGTAAAATATATTAAAAATAGACGCAATGGATAAAAACAAAAATATCGAAATTAGTTTCTTAAAATGGGGTATATTTTCAAAATAAATTATAAAAAAAGTATATCATAAATATGTAGCATGGCCAATTTTATACTACTAATCTTTTTTTAAATTATAAATGAGAAAGTGTTTGTTAGAGGTAGTTGGAGGGCCGTAGAGTGATATGATAGGCTACTTAATATAATTTTTGATTAACAAGTTTTCCACCCATGAGGACATTTTATTCACAACTTCATATGACACGTTCCAATTGCGACAAATCCGTTAAATGGCGCTGTTGTCGCAAAATGTGCATTACTATCTGTTTGATTTAAATACTATACTCTGCGATTTCAGGATGGATGGGCTTTCGCCCTAAACGGTTTCAAGCTACCTCCCAGAGCGGCAGGGTCCACAATTACCCCCGACCCTAACAGCTACGACAGTATATAACAGCCAACTGACGATCCATTGATGCTTCCCGAAGCTCAACTCATTATTGTAGAAGAATCTGAAATATGCAAGTAATCTCTTGGATATTCACTGGCAGCTGCAAACAGGCGGGGTTTTCTATAAAAATAAGTTGGCATTATGGGAAAAGCATAACCACAGAGGGGTTAGCATGAGTTTCAAACATAATGTTTTTGTATAAGGCTGAATGTTTACATAATATCTCTTCTTTCCAATTTTTATTTTTTTTTTTAATTTTTGTTGCAACAATCGAAAAAAGGGTTTTTCGGCGACTTTGAGGGGTTGTTTCTCCGAAACTGCCTATCAGGATCGGATGGATTTTTTTTCCCAACGGTTGGTGGTATCAATAAGTATGCTCACTAATTTTGAAGCGGTAGTCTTTTCACTTTTTTTTTTTACTCGCTAGTGCAAGAACGGCCCGCGTGTTTTGGCTGGCAAAAAAAATTAATTATATAATTAGGGTATTTCCTTTAATGCTACCGCATTTTTATCCGGTTGCCTTTTCAAAAAAATTTCGATTTTGCCCCACCCCCATATCGCCGCCCCTGTCCATTTGGGGTCACTTTGGCCGCTACCAGGGGACTCTGTACCACTCAAAGGCCTAGATTACCACTCGCCATCTGGTTGCCTGTCCAATATCGGCTTGACGTGCCATTGCCTTGAATATACTCGCTGCGATAACGCAGGAAACTTTAGTTCGATCCGTTAGCGAACTGTTGTGGAACTGGTTTCATGACATCCGAGACAAGCGAACGAAGAGCGTTTGGCGAGTTGTTTGTCCATTAAAAGTGGAACTGTGGAACGAACTTCCGTCCTCAGTATTTCCCGTTTGACAGCTGCTTGATAGTACATATATATAGCCATTAGCTCATGCTAGCCTCCTACAGATGGATCAAAATATCTGTTAATATTATAGATATGTAAGTAATAAATTATTGGTATAGTATATTTAAGGAACAAAGTGTATTTTATATATCATGTTATATTTTTATCTTATTTTATTGAAAAATGATCAAAACTAAACTTATAAAAATTTTGTGTCAATAAATTGAAAGACCAAATTTTGTGATATATCATCTTGCATACTAGTCTAGTCATAATATTTGCTATTGCTGTGTATTTTTTTGTTACATCTTTTTATATGTCTCTAAGCAATATTTATGTCCAGACTAAATTGAAAACATATCTGTAAAATATACAGGACGAAATATCAAGAGCCTCGATTAGTTTTTGTACATTTTAAATACTTTCATCGCCATATCTGTGGCCATATTATGCTGCTCTAGTTATGCAAGTTTATGGTCAACCGATCTTTCAAGCTCTGAAGTTACAAGTAATAGTGTACTGCGAATAACTTCATTAGCATCTAACTCAGAGTCTTAAAGATTAAGTAAAGTTGATTAAGATAAGATTTTTCGTACAAGCTTTTAGAGATCTATATTGTTCTATTATATCATGCCAAGGACTCGTTAGCTGCAAAAAAAATAAATAGGCTAAATGAGGAAAAGTTGGGGCAGGTAACACGGTTAAAGACTTAAAAGATCTGAAACCAAGTTTGTGATTTTGGATAATAATGAATGTGAAGATTTTCCTGCGTCGGTTTACTTTAGAAGAAAATATCAATAAATATTATGTATATATCTTTAATTGTCTATCTACTGGTTTAAGACTTCTTATTAAATGTAGTTTAACAGGATTTTAGTTATATGTAATATGTTTTGTCACTCTCTGACAAATATGCCATTCAAAATGAAGGAAGCAGACAAAATGTATTACAACTGAATCTTTGATTAGTTGATGATATGTTGCTCAAAAATTGACGAACGATCACAAATACAGTAAATATTGTGTAGTTAATGGCGAACGTTTCGACCTAGCCTCCCGATAGAAAGTAAACTAAATACCTATGTAATGTAATATACAATATTGGTTCATTCGTAAATTAGTAGTAACATCAAAAATAGAAACAATAGAAAAGTTTAGACAACATATAACGGGATTAACGTAGTGTGAAAGGAAAAGAATTATTATATGATTATAATATTTGGTTTATTCAATATAAGTCTGAATAGGTATTTATACCTTACACAACATATACCAGAGCATATATTCTGTATATTATGTCAACAATATGGCAAATCCCAATTTATCCTAGAAAAATGAGTATACAAATTGTTGATAGTTATTATTTTAAATTGGATTAAGTCATATTTTTATTACTTAGGGTTCTAAATAGTCGTATTTTTTAAAAGAAACATTGCTATTGCGTTTTAAAAACTATGACTATTTAGTAGAAAAATATGGCTTAATCCCATTTAAAATAATAACTATCAAGAATTTGAGTTGAAAATGTTGTATAAATATACCATTTTTTCTAGGATTAATTGAGATTTGCCATAATATTTTTGACAGAAGATAGCCGACTGCCAAGGACTCTTAAAAGGTAACCACACGGCTCGCTTATAGCGATATATGAAAGTTTGTGATTAGAGAAGGCTTATATATTATGTACGACTTACCTCTATTATTATATTTAACCAGTTCTCATTATTATCTGTAAGTTTATACTAACTTTTGTAAGTTTTATTTTCGTAGGTTGGTTTACATAAATACATAATATTAGATATGTTCATATTAACGAATATTTAGTTGTTACACACAATAATAACTTATTTTTATTGCACTTTGATTTTGTAGACTTTTAGTTTTTGCTTCGATCCATACAGGTATTAAATAAAATACGTGCATTAATATTAAGTGTGGCCAAGCAATTTTTACTTTGAATGCCTTACTAATAAATATAGTTGAATTTAGGGTAAATGCTACTAATTTATTAGTGGGTTTGAGCATATATTGTCATTTCGCTCAAACAGCTAATGGCAAGTGAGAGCGAGATTCAAATATAATTTCAATCACGTAATGGGAATTAAGTTGAGAGGAAAAACTCACTAAGTACTGTTTTAACAAAATTACATTTATTGCAACGCTTCAAGATGATAAACTTTACCATTTAGTTGTGATTATATGTCATTTTGTTAAAGAAGTTGAGTCTCATGATATTGAATGACGCAATTGTTAGAGGGAACACACAGTGGTTCAACTACATTTTTTTAGTATGGCGGTAAGTCACACAAAATGTTGGCTTCAAAACTTGTGGCGATCATCATTACAGCACTTGGATATTTTTTCGTGTTTGTATTAGTTGTGTTATTTAAACAATAAATGATATGTTTTCAATAATTTATTTCAGTTACTATACCTATTCTTCATTATCTCTTGAATTCCAGCGTTTACAGGAAAAATCCAAACTGCAAATAATTTTATAGATATAACATTCCGTTTCGATAATTTTACACAAAAAACTACGTTAGGTAGGCAATGTATGAAGCTACAGTCCGTCAAAAAAAGTAGAAGGAAATCAAATTATAATATTATAAATGCGAAAGTGTGTTTGTTTGTTTGTCCTATTAGGTACGTCAAAACGGAGCAACAGATTGACGTGATTCTTTGCTAAATTAGAAAATCTTTGTCTTTGCTAAGGGATTGTCCTTTATAAAACTGAATTTATCATCAAATTCTCATTTGGATCAACTATTCAAGGATCCTCTAAACAGCGCCCTCTACTTTCAACTATTGGCACTACAGTTGGTTTTGGGTATTGTAGGCAAATAAATCAAATACGTAGGGTAGATCCTTGATTCAATGATAGAATTTATATCGAACCTCCGATTGTACTAAGGTGAGTTCTAATTAGCTAATAATGGAAATTGAACGTTTTTGAAATTTATACCTTTGTAACGTTTTCTGTAAGGCACTTGAATAGGTGAGCTGCTCTTTGACATCCTTTATCACCGTCTGTTATGGTTTCTTCATTTACTGCGAATTTAATTTAGTAATGTTATGTTGGCGAATGGAAAAGCTTAAAAATGTAAGTAAGTAAAATCACAAATAACAATTGGAATTTTATTAATAAACAATTTATTGTACGGTGGTACGGAACCCTTCGTGTGCGAGTCCGACTCGTACTTATTAAATTATTTTTATGTTTATTTTGACGTTACACAGTTACAGTTTAGATCTACTTTTGTTCGTTTATAGGTATGTACCATACCCACCTATCTCTCGCTATACTACTCGTTACTATAGGAGCTACCTAGGAGTTACCTTTGGCGCACAGTTCTAGTAGCTTGATGGAATTATCTTTCTTATGTTGTTCATCGTGCTCGTTTGATATCTCCTTGGCTTTCTCAACATTATACATGCCTTTGTCATCAATCTAAAAGTAAATGTTTGTATCTTGAAAAGGAACTAAGTAGGTATAGATAATAGATATTGCGTTCTCAACGACTCCCCAGCGATACCCCACACGATCAGAACTATAGAGGAGTTATAGACTTTTTGGTGGACCACGTGTCATGCAAGCATGATGGGCTAGAATTTAGAGAAACTCTTTCTATGCAGCCAAAACTTGACGTGACACTTTGTCCTGCTTTGTCTCTAGGAGACTTATCTTCCTCTTTCTAAAGATGTAAGTAAACTGTCTAGCGGTAGACAACGTCATGCTCACTATAGAGAAAGATTTTCTCTAACCCAGCGGTCGTCACACTTTTCTGGTCAAGAGCCACATAGAAAAATATGGGGTAGTCAAAGGGCGAATTTGGGGATTTGTTGAAAATTTTGTTGAACATTAAAAATAAAAATAATAATTTTATTTTCTAATTTAGTGTGCGTTTATCTCTAAACTCCTCTGGAAGCACGAGGGCCCACCCCCAAAATGTAATCCTGGGTTCGCCCTTGCGAGTAGAGTAGCACTATGGGCTGCACACTAATAATTTGTTATGTGAACTAGTAATAATAACAACACATCTACTTAATTTCTTATAAGAACAACGTATTTTATTGTAGGCCGTCTATCGTGGGCCGCATAATTATGACGACCACTGATCTAGCCCGTCATGCTCGCACGGCTAGATAGACCATGCATTCACCACATTTGAGTACTTACCCATTCTGCTTTTCTATAGACACAGGCCATTAAACATCTAGCGTTGTCGGAGTCCGGTAGAATGTGTTTAACATGCATACTTTCCATCTCTTCTGCATTTACTGGATGATCTTTAGTGCATTCTATTCCCAGTTTTATGAAGTCTTCCTTTATTTCTTGTTCGGTTTTTGCCTAGTGAGTAGAATAGTGAAATATGTAGTTATTTTGGTAGATGACTTCAATTTTTTTTTATTACAATCCAGTTTCATAAGTATTGGTATTGAAATAAAAAGATTGAGCGAAGGAAGTTGCTCGAACCTCTCGTCAAATGTGGTTATTGTCACCAATAGATATCACGCCACGCCGCAATCTAAATGATATAAAACTGCCTTGTTGTCTGACTGACAATCAACACAGCCTAAACCACTTTATGAAAATTGGAAGGTAGGTAGGTATATTCCTTAGGTGAAGTGGTGCACTAAGTAAGGATTTTTCGAAATTCAACCCCTAAGGGTGTGAAATGGGGTGTAAACGATGTATTCCTAATACAACTGTTTAGTTATCATATAAAATCAATAGTGAATTGATACCAATATATAAGTCGGATATGATATGCCATAATACAAAATCTACTAATCTCTGTCTGTCTATCTGTCCCAATCTTTGTTCAGGAACTTGTTACGATACTTTCAGGGTTATTTAGACTTAGAATCTGCATGCATTGCCCACACGTAGGTAGGTACCTAATGGCTGTGTAATGGGATATTAAAAATTCAACGGGCGAAGCCAGTGCGGAAAGCTGATATAAAATAAAACATTATTTCACATACAAACCTCAATCATCCACACCAATAAACTAGCACAGATAACTATTAGTCTCAGCATTTTGGACTAAGCAAACACTTTCAACGAATCGTACAAAAATAATTATGAAATATATATCCTCATATCGCTTTATATGTGTCCTTACATGAGGTAATTATCTCAATTTACTATAATTTTATTATTCACTGTGGTCTGATACCTATCTGATTTTCAGTTTGATCACCCATACTAATGTCAGTTTAACCATTTAAATTTCAGGGTTAATTCTACTTAGTATATTGTGTATAATAATTATATTGAAGATAGTATGAATAGATAAAGTAATTATAGGTATCTACTTATTTAAAATAGGAAGGTACCTACGCACTAAACAATGCGTAATGATCGAATATAAGTAGCCCTACCTACCTATAGCCACGGAAAGAATGGGGCCCATACTTACTGTCATTCTCTATTGCATTGCATTGGGTGAATTTAAAAAAAGTAGCTTATGTCCTTTCCTAGGGCTCAAGCTTACCCCGTATCAAATTTCATCAAAATCTGTTCAGTGGTTTAGCCGTGAAAGCGTAACAGACAGACAGAGTTACTTTCTCATTTAAAATATGTTAGTATATATTTTAAATGCGAATTATTATGAATTTAAAAATTAACTAGATGACCCGTTAGTGGTATTGCTGTCATAGTTAAACTGATCTCCAATATATGGCGTCTTTACATAATAAATAAAATAGTCTAATTTTAAAAGAAACATTTAATTTTGTTTTTATTTTTTATTTTTCGTCATTAGAGGGAAAAATAATCTTCAAAATGGCGTATAAAACATTAACTTTGATACCGACAAAAACACCTTTGATAAATAATATACATAGATAATTACTCACCTAGACTTATAATAAAATAATTGGGGAAAGTGCGTGTCGAGTGTCGAGCCACGTTGGTTCCGTACAAGAAAATTATTTGGGCCGCGCTAATACACTTATAATTCCCGGCAATTAACTTGAATTATATATGTCATCTACTGCGCAGTACAAATACTTACCTATTTATTTGTACTGCGCAGTAAGTGACAGATGTTCTAGTTAATTGCCGGTACCTATACATTATGTGTGAAATTCAAATCATTATCTCATTTCGCTTAAAAACTAGAGGTCTGTAACAGACGAACAGACATCGTTGGCTCAGCAATATAAGAAGATTATTTTTTGGAAAGAACCCTATTGTCCTCACCTCATGAAATTTATGCTGCTAAAACTAAAAACAAGTTTGCTAAAGCGGTGGATGGGATGTGAGATATGCTTAGTAACGATGCTAATAAATAGACGTAAGAAAAAAAATGCTGACGAAATGGGTAATTTAAAACAAGTGGGCGTAAGAGGAAAATGTAAAATTATGTTACATGGAAATAATCATTAATTATTTAAAAAAGGAGCAAGTCTAACAGTTAGGTAGTTGTCAATTGTTTTATTTCCGGTTACATATTTCCGTCCCAGTTGAATATTTAAGTTTTTTTCTTTCTTCACGGGTTGCCTCAGCTCCCGAAACCGTGTTACGGTTCCAGGGTACACAGCGGAAGACTAAGTCTCCCTCGTATAGCCGATGGTATTTGTGAGGCTATACCTAACGAGTGGCCAGTTCTGTTGAGGTATATTTACATGGAATAGCCTCTAAGTGTGGTTTGTCGGATTATGTACACGTTTTTAATTAAAAAACCCATTGGTACATGGTCGGGATCCGAGATCGAACCCGTGGTCTGCCAGTATTGGTGTCGTGTGCATCGGTGGCCGAATGGTTAAGACGTCTGGTAATGACTAAGCAATACAATGTTTACAGCACATTTCACTTTCTTAGTGCACCACTACACCTCCTAAGGAATATACCTTAATTTTCATACCGTGGTGTGGTTTAGGCTGTGCGTTCATTGTCAGTCAGTCAGCGAAACTACAGTTTCATATACCTACATATTTAGGTAGATATTGAGGGCTAAGATGTTACACATCAAAAATAAAATTTTAAGTGAGTGTTAATTTGTTCCTTGAGAGGTAGGAATACGATATTAAATAAATAACAGATAATGTATTACGGAAAGAAAAATATATCTTTATTGAAATTGTAGATGCATTTTGTTGTGTGGAAGGCAGCTTCACATATGTCTTTGTAGCCTTCAGCTGAAATAAAATTTACAAAAATATTACTTTTAGGGCGATAAAAAAAGGAGTAAGTATTTAGAAAAATTACCAAAGCACCAACCGTCTTCAAATTCAATAGTGAAACAAAATATATTTTATTTCGTTTCAGTGACTGTTAGAAGTTTACCTTTTTAAGTAATTTTGTTGTTAATAACATCAGAATATAATATCATTATCTACAAAAATATATCATCGAAATCGGGATACATTTCATCGAGTTGCCTATGACAAAAATTGCCTTAAAAATCAGTTATTTCAAAATTTCTGAAAAACTATTAAACCAATTTTCACCAAAACAAAAATTGGACCAATTTGGAAATATATCATTTCAATTAAAAAATAATTTTCTAAATCGGTTTATAAATGACGGAGTTTTGAGGTAACAAACATAAAAAAATACAACCGAATTAAGTTTATATAACGAATTATTTTCTAATTAGGAATCTTTGATACTTGGAGTCTTCCTAATAAACGTTTGTAAACATTTTGTACCAATAAAAAATACTTACGAACTTTACGACACGCTGTAAGTGCTGCCTTAGCTGGTTCCTTGATCTCCTCTGGTAGGAGCATGTCAGCCTGCTTTATTGCTGCATCGTAGTTTAATTTTCCATTCTTAAGCTAAAATTTAATTAAATTTAAATTTATGACATACAAACACATCTTCACGGCTTTTATAACTTGCGGTGTGGCCAGATACACCAGTAACAGTGTCCGCTTTTTGCCATTTGTCTATATTAAACAGAACAGGTGCCAAGGCTGTTGCTGCACTTCTGTCGGCCCGGTTTCAAGTTACTCTACCAATTAGGCTATAAATAAATGCTAAAAGGTTGAACGATTTTGAATGCAAGGTGTAGGGATAGATCGAATACTTTAACTAGTACTTTACTACAAATTATAGGCGTAATTACAAAATAAGTTCTCGAATGCGTTTTTCTGTAAATTTTTCTTCTCATTAAAAAATAAACATCCCGAAAAACAGTTTTACTGGCCTTCAGGGTATTTACTCAGCGGACGAAATAGTCATAATTTTTATGGAAAAATGATCAAAATAATCTGCCTAAGGTGTTGTGCTTTGCTTATAGATAGGTATATATTTTACCAACCGCATTCGCCATTTTCATAATACATGCCATGTAACACATCACAGGTTTTTCTTCTATAAACATACCGTCACCTATTGGGTCAATTTTTTCTGGAAATAATAATAATAAAAATAAAATATAAAACAACATTTAAACACCAAGCCGACCAATAAGATTTAACTGAAATCTACTATCCTCAAATTCCACAAATTTTTTCATCCTGAGAAAGGTAAGCGCATTAATTGAGAACGGCTGGACCGATTTGTTTACAAAAAAAAAATCATAAAATTCGGAATAAGATTTCTAGGAAAAGAAAAATTACAAAAGTTTCCCGGAAAATTGAAAATTCAGGAAAATCTGAAAGTTTTGTATGAACTCAGGACCATAATAGCGATTGAAAGTTAATATGGGCGAAGTCGGGGCGGAAAGCTACTTTATTAATAAAAGTAGTTACAATAATATAGATACGAAGTTTTGAAATTCAATATACTTTGTTCCAGAACTTTGTCAAACTATGCGGCAGATTCCGCCTCTGCCGCGGACGCTTCATGAAGCATTCTTTGTTAGCGCAATGAACTCAATAAGCCGCGCAGTGTATTTTGTCGATATCTCTTAAAAAGTTGTTAGAGAGATACACTGCAAAAAGAATCTATAAAAAACAATGGATAAGACAAGATATGGCAAGATTCACGCACGTACCAAAAACATGAGAAAGAACGATTTTACAACGATTATACAAGAACTATTAGATATAGTTATTGTTTTCATAAAGTTATGTGATATTATCTATAGGATAAATACAAGAAAATGGTACATTAATAAATATATTAAGAGAGCTCGAGTCGCAAAGTTGGTTGAAAATACGCGTGAAATTGATGATTTTCAGGGCTTCATAAAACTTATATTTAAAAAAAATCAACTGTGTTAAATATAGTTATCTTTCGAAAGCTATTTTTTCGAAGCTAAAACATATAGTTATCGCGTAATTTAAGAAGTCATGAAGCATGTAATTTGTATGGGACAAAAGTTATAAGGCGTCTCCTTAAAACATAAAATTATAATACAAATATTTTTTCAATTACCATCTTCGACATCGTTTTTCGGCTGACAGGTCTTGCGCATCATTTTTCCAGTTTGATTAATTTGTTTCATGGTCATCTGTAAATATTTTTGTATACATTAAATTTATTGGTAAACATATATGCATACCGATGCACTAGCTTTTTTACTTCTGAGGACACGCCGTATAAGGAGGACTTTTACTTATTGAATATACAATAGTACATTGTGAAACAAGGGTGCTATGTTGGTCATTACGTACGAGGCGGTATTTTCAGCGCGAGCCACCAGGCGAGCGCTATAAGAAAGCTGAGTACGTAATGACCAATGCACACGCGTTTCATACGACGTTTTTCAACACACTTGCGAGGAAAAAAATAACCTTCTGGAGTCAAATTTACGTATTCTTCGCCACTTGAAGTCGACATTTTTCATAATTAACCACAGTACGGCGAAAATGTTAACAAATATTTATGGAAATGTTTTGTTTTTTCCCGCGTGACAGATAAGGCACGGATAACTTCGCCAAACAGCCAACAAAGTCGTGATTAAAAAATAAAAACTGTATTATGCGGTTAAATTAAGAATGCTTTGTGGACACACATACAATTTTCAATCTTGTACGAATTTAACTTCATTGGGTTATATTATAACTCTTGTGCTGTAATATAAAGAAAAGGATTGTGAGTCTAAAATTGAGGTAATAAGTCACGTTACGAGCAAGTGTGTTGAAAATATAGATACTAATGAAATTTATACTAGTATTTTATTCTTACCGCATCACAAAATATCAAAATGCTTAAAAACTTCAATATTAGTAGTAGCATTGTTCATAATGTGCTACGAACTATCAAAGTTGTAAATTGTTACTTTGTCTAGAAACAAGTGCTGCGTGCACTTGCTTTATAAAGAACTTGCGTTAATTTAATAATTACTAGACAATTAGGTAACATTTAGCACTTATTAATTAGGCTAGACTGTTATTTTGCATTACAATGTCGCGTAAAATCGTTCACTTATATTTTACGCCATAATAATTTTAATTGATTGAGAATGCGATTTAAAACTTAGACATTTTTGCACACTGTAAGTCACGGAAGGGTTATTGGACTATGTATGTAATATGCACGCTCTGAAAAATAGGTAGGTCTGAAAAATACCTCCCTGGCAAATAAACATTATTTCATTTTATTTAATTTTATTTCAGGATTTCAGGATTAGGATTGAAATTTACGTCAAAGAGTTACCCGCTGTTAATATAATAACAATTATGCATTGCACCCGTGTTAATGGTTACTGCTCTGCTCCTTAGGGTCGTAGCGTGATGTTATATTAGCCTATGACCTTCCTCAATAAACAGGTAACGCAAAAATATTTACAGCTTTATTATTGGGATAAATATAGATTGATGTTATAGTGCATGTGACAACCCTAACTGCAAGATTGCTCTAATACTAAAAATATTTTTAGTAGAAGTCAATAAGATCTTTTTGAATCTACGAGAATGTAATAAAAACTCCGTAGGTATCACAATGAAGATTATTAAAACAATTCCTACTAGCATCGTTAGCATATTATTCTTGCCTTGACAATAAAACCAAAATAAACAGACATTAATCAAATGGGAAAATGTTTACAAAGGATACAAATTATTTGGTATTTTTGTAAACAAGCGGAAATCATTATGTAGGTACTACCAATGATTATGTTATGTTCCGTACAATTTAAGTTTTTTAATATGTCTATGTTAAGATTACCTTGGCGTTGAATTTAAGTTTGAATAATATTTTTCACCTATGAAGGATTTAACACCTTTTAAATCGTTATTATTATAATGTTACATTGTATATTATTCTTTTAGATAGGTTAATAAATTCCTATAAAAAATTCGTAATAACTTAATAACCCACTTTTAGTTCTTTCTAAGATTTTAATGAAAACCTAGTATTTAAAAAACATGTATATTTAATTTTGTACGCTTTTAATGCCTTAGGTATCTTAATAAAATTAAAGATGAGCTATCAGAAAAACGTATTATTACTTAAACGCCAAAATAACAGGTTGCTTATAATAACAGTCTTGAATACAAACTGGAAAAAATAAATATGCATCTTCGAAATTGGTTATAAATACCCGTTTCTATCATTTAATGGGATTTGGAACTTTTTATCGAAATACTAAGGAGCGATGAATGGCGTACATCGACTTTACTATATTTATATTATAGTCAATTTAATTTTTGTTAATTTAGTTTATTCAGTGAGTATTTTTAAGCATCTATCTTGTGATGAAATATAATTATTTAAAAAGGCTCATTTATTATTTATTTATGTAAGGGAAAGGGACAATTAAAATTTCCATATTTCTTTTAATACTTATTTTGTACCTAATAGGTAAAAGTGTAAATTCAATATTTTTCTGCAGTTTTAGTTAGAACACTGTATAAAATTAATTTCTAACAGATAACAAGAGTTCAAATGAAGAAAACTTTAAGAATAATGAAAAATCAATGTATGCCTAAAAATGGAGTGACTGAAGGTACCTACTTAATTTTTTAATTCTGTACATTTTAAGTAGATATGGAGAAAACATTTTGATGATAAAATTTTCAGATGAAGTGGGCGCTATTGAACAAGGAAAATTTTTGGAAGAGAGAAAAGTGATGTGTTATATTGCTTGTGTTTACAAAACAGCGCAAATTGTAAGTGCATTCAGTTTGTTCAAGACCAAAAATTATAGGAACGAAGGCTCCAGGCAACTGTTATACAGTCTTCAGGGGAAGTCAAGTCTTCCTTATTTAGCCGAAATATTTTTTTACACGCTTCAGCAACTATACAATGTATGTAAACAAATATTGGAAGTCGAATTTAACATATCGATTTGAGACTTTGCAAGTCTATGTAATTTAGATGACAATACAATAATTTGGTACCATCGATCTGATCTGATGATGTAGCAATGAGGTGGATAGTGGAACTCTGTAACGAAACGACGTAACCCCATCGAGTTTGGGCTCGTTTGATTTGTCTTCACAAGTAATCTGGCCCTGAAGGATGTCTAGGGTCCTGATGATGGAGCCGGAAGGTGGCCACAGGAACTCTGTAACGAAGCGAAGTAACCCCATTGAGTTGGGGCTCATTTGGTTTGCGCAAGTATGCGTTACTGTCAAAAGCGTGTTTTTTAGTTTTTTTTTATAGACTACTAGCTGATTGCCTGCTATTTCGTGCGCGTTGTTATTACCTAATGGAATACAATTCACCCCCTTGTGTAGGTAGCTTGATGTTAAATGCAATACGGATTTTTCAAATCGGTACAGTAGTTTTTGAGTTTATAGAATACGAACAAACAAATAAACAAACAAATATTGATTTTTATATATTAGATTAATTATTACCATATGCTCAAACTAACTAGAATATTAGGTACGTGTGTATTTTTTATAGGTACTTGTAACATTTTTCTCGACCTGGGAATTGAACCGGGGCTTCTGGGGTACATTTAAACGAATGTACCTGGAAATATGCTTCATCTTCTTAGTCGCTAATGCTCTTGGCAGAGCGGTCATGGTCGTCACTTCAGCATTTGTGGCGCGCTTGACAACACGTCGCCACTCCTCCCTGCTGCTCTCCTGGTGCATCGCAGCCCTCACTTGATCCGTCCATCTCACAGGAGATCGTCCGCGCGTCCGAGTACCTTCAACCTTGCCCTGAACCCAAAAATATTACCTAAATTTTAGAAACCTAAGAAGTGTCATAACTCAAAATAACTTGGTATTTTCTAGATAAAGAACAATAGATTAATTAGAGAAGCTATATCAAAACAAGTGGACGTATTGTATCCTGCTGAACTGAAAGAACCAGCAAGAGCTGCTATCGAGAAGTGCATTCACGTCCGTATGTAGAAAAAAGCCAATTTTCTTTATTTATTCACTTTTATGTTTAAATTATCCAAATTGATAGCCAAAAGTGTATCTACCTTTAATGATGCCGTAGTTAAATTGGTTCAATTTGAATGAAGCATCCAAATGATTAATCTCCAAGAAAGTATACAATTTAGTTACTTAATTATCCTAATTATGTGGCAATCGGAAACGTCCCCTAAAGCGATGAGCAAGTGTGCATGAGGAATACGATGAGAGTGAATGAAGCGAAAGAAATATTTAGGTACATCATTTATAGCAACTGGATATCCGTGGTCTCTGCCAACCTCTATGTACTTAATTATCTACAACTCAAGCGTGAAAAAGAATATCTAAGATAACAATCAATTTTTATTCTATTACAGAAGATAACTATGAAGATATATGTGAAGCATCATATTGGTCTGCTAAGTGTATGTACGAAGCAGATCCACCGAATTTTGTATTTGCATAATATTATTATTTGAGAGAAAAACTTAAAAAATCAACCCAGACCTGTTGACAGTTGACTACATCAAGAGGAATCAATCAACTAGAACACGGAGCAAAATTTTTGTATTACAAAATTATAATAACACTGGAACAATAAATAAAATTATAAACTATATTTAATGAATTATTTATTTCTGAGTACCTACGAAATTAGCTATCCTTAATTTATTCTCTTTCATGCTTCGGAGGGCTGCTTCTAAAAAAATTGATATAAAAAAAACTTTCCACTTAAGTAATCTGGCCCTGAAGGATGTCTAGGGTCCTGATGATGGAGCCGGAAGGTGGCCACAGGAACTCTGTAACGAAGCGAAGTAACCCCATTGAGTTGGGGCTCATTTGGTTTGCGCAAGTATGCGTTACTGTCAAAAGCGTGTTTTTTAGTTTTTTTTCATGCTTCGGAGGGCTGCTTCTAAAAAAATTGATATAAAAAAAACTTTCTACATTCTGTCTATTAAAGAAGTGACACATTTAGGTACATTGCTTGCCACCTGTTCTGCTCAATGTGGACAACTGGTAAAAAGTGGACACTGTTACTGGTGTCTCTGGCCACACCTAAACACATAAAGGCCGTGAAGATGTGTTTTTTTTGTGTGTCCTTAAGTGTGATGAAGTGTATGTGTGTGTGGCGGTATAACCATACATCTAGCTAGGCAGGCAACTGGCTGGAAGAGGCTACGTCTCAAAATGTCTGGTGCAGAAGGCAAGGGGAAACCACTGCACTATTCTTCCCAAGAAAGTTAACCATGGCGAGTCAATACAAAGTGCGTCGCGCTGTGGACCGCCATGATCGAACACGACTGTCAAGAGCACTACGACTGAGAAGAAGAAAAAGAAGAAATGTGATGAATATCATGGCTCTAAAAGTCAGAGGTAGATAATATAATCTGTTAGCGCGTAGTTAATAGTAGTTTATGATACGGGATCATAATAGGGGTAATTAAAACACAAGTGGATTTTTTTAATAGCATTCCAAGTTATGTGCCCGTTCATACACTACTTTATCTAATCCCATGCACCAAGATATTTTTCTTAATCGACAAATTGGCGGCAAACTCGCAATCCGCGGTTACCTACCCACTGCGCATTAGTGCGCATGCGCGTTAGCTGTCTAGTAACTCAGACATGCGCGTGTCGATATTTACATAGAGTTTAATGTGGCTCTATAAAAAAAATCCTCTGCCCTTTCTGCATTTAAAAAAAACAAAATATTACGATATCGTTTTTGTATGAAAACTTCGGTACTATAATACATTATAGTATCGAAGTTTGACATATTAGAGACGCGTGTAAATAAAACAACTCATTATGAAGTATAATTCGATTTTGTAATAGAGACGTTACGATATAAGAGTAGATAAAATACTTACTTATATGCAACGCCTCAATCTAGCTACAATGTAGGTGCAGAAAAAGAACTAGAATATAGGTAGCGTCCACGTATATAGAGCAAACTTCCGTGCTAAGGGGTACTATTTTTGGGGTCAGAACTTTAAAACAGGATTTTCGTTTAGGTTTTCCTGTAAACTATAAGAAACGCCCTATATTCCCTATTTTTTTTCAAATTTTAGACTCAGTTGTTTAGGAGATAAGGGGGAGGGGGAACGGTCAATATTCGTATATTTTCTTTAATAATGTAATTTAAACTATGCATTTTAAAATTCCAAAAAAATAAATTAGATTTGTATTATAATTATAACGAGCCCTTTCATATGAACTTGAATTACGTTTTAACTTTTCCCCCAAAGTCTAAATTCCGTTAAGTAATTAAGTACCTAATACGTTCGTGATTGGGCCATCAAACATATGTACCAAATATTCAATGATATACTATATAAACTGAGGTAGATGCGTGATTGACGCTCAAGCTATAGCAAGGCAAATGAGAGGTAAGTGTCCCACTATAAATTTGGTCACGCACAGTCACGCACAATCCTACGACTAGTGTACATGTCTCTCTTGAGTAGAATAATCCGCAAAAACATCAAGAAAAATGACATCTTGTGTGTTCCGCTTTTGCAGAAATTATACTGCAACTGTAAAGGATAGAAATGATATCTCATTTCATTGGTAAGTACAGAAATTTTATAATTATGGACATAACAATATTTTATTAATAATAATGCGCTGTTGCCAGTTCGCCGCTTGCCTGAGCGAGACGAACGATGCATTTTGTATGAGAGTGATAGAGAAGACAAAACGAAATGGCCGCGACAGACTCAGCGACTGATTATGGGGATAGTTGGTAATATCGGACCTGTCAATAAATTACATGAACCTATTTAAAAAAAATATAATTTTATTAAATGTACGGAAAATGTATATACATAATTATATTTACATTATTATAAATTTATATATTATATTATTGTTGTATGTATAGTATTATGATCTTATTGTATTTATTTATCTTTTAGTCTCCCTAGAAGCGGATTAATAAGAGAAAAATGGATAGAGATAATCAGAACCCAAAGACGAGAATATGATTGGTTGCCAAGTTTTTACTCTAAGATTTAGACGTATGGTGCAACGACACAACCAGCAGTTTTGCGAAGTGGACATATTTTCACATTCTTTGTATATATTTAGGAAAAATATCTGTAACATTCTAAATAGTAGTTAATTGTAGTAAACTTTTTTTTGTATTATTTGTTATTTCTATATTTTTTAGAAATTGCATAAAAATATCTTGTTTTGAATGTATGTATAAACAATTCTTCTTCTTCTTTTTTATTATGGCTCCACCAATGTTCATCGGTGATTTGCCAATGTCAAGTATTATAGCCTTTATAGTGTATATAGCCGATAAATCGGTATTTAAGATAATCCCGCCGACCGTGATATGTCTTATTAATCACTGATTAATCACAACCATCACAGCGCGAACAGGATTAAACTGGATTCCACATCACGCCACGACGAAAACGCGTGCGTATGTCGCCATGACCGGATGTGGAATTATGTATAAACAATACGTTTGTAAAAACAAACGTCACTGACTATATGACAGTTATTTTTTTAATATGTATCTATGTTGTAGTAATCTTTGTTGTATAGTTGTATGTTGTCCAGAATAAAAAAAATAAAAAAAAAATTTTAAAGACTTAATTTTAAATTACACTACATAATACATAAATAAGTAGCATACTAATATCCTATATCAAGCCATAATCTACCTCTATGCTAAATTTCATTTAGAACTGTTCAGCCGTTTGAGCGGGATTGAAAGACAAATGGTCTATTTGTTGTAAAGTCATTGATTATTACATTATATTTATTAGTAAAATAAAAGTTTTTTAATTACATATTGTATATTTTATTATTCCAAAAATATTTCTAAGTAAAATATTGAGTGTTCCATTTAGACAATCTTCCCCTAGTTCCTCCGGAGAAGGTCACGCGTCGATGACGTGTCGCAACTTAAAACATATATTTATCTCTTTTTAACAAATGGATTTCGGTATTGAGCTGTGTTTCTCTATCCCTTTCATCGCTTGAATATATAAACGTAAGTAATTAATAGGTAGCTATAGTATTGTTTAAGCTGATTATTATCTGCATTTAGTATGGGTATAACGTGTCTACTTATAGTACGTCATTGCCAAATATTACGTTTCTTGACCAGTATATTCGGAGATAATAAGCTGTGACAGACGGACAGACAGACAGACACAAGAGTGATCCTATATAAGGGTTTACGTTTTATCATCGGAGACGTACGGAACCCTAAAAAACAACTAAATTGGTCTAGCTAAATTAATCTAAATTTGTCTCTGTTTACGGCTGAAAATTATGTATCAGAGAAAAGCCTTAGCAACGGTTGCTATTGACACGAAGTTGTCAATTTTTGTATCGACGGTGGTCTAACGGCTAAAGGTATGGTATGGTATGGTGCAGCTCATGATGCAAATGGTTCTAATCCCATCCACAGCAGTTTTTATTTTTCCATTTTTTTTATTTGCGTTATTATTTGTCTCTCAGGGCAGCAAAATCACTTAAAAGGGAAAAATAAATTAACCTTTAAAAAAAAGTGTACCGCCTTCAAAATTTGCACTGAAAAGTAAGAAATAATAAATATTTCGTTGTAGAATTTGAAGACGGTTGGTGCCAATTAAATTAAAAACAACTTACTTCCCAAATTCACTAATCTAGACAATTCATTAGGAACCTACGATTATCAGTACAAACATATATAATATTGAACAGATATTTATCTTCTTAGATGTTTACTTAATTTTGTATCTTAATTTGGCACCAACCGTCTTCAAATTCTACGACGAAATATTTATTATTTCTTACTTTTCAGTGCAAATTTTGAAGGCGGTACACTTTTTTTTTAAAAGTTAATTTATTTAAATTTATTTTTATATACTGACAGTCACTGCAGGGAGTAAATTGACAGAAAATATTTTTCCTACAACCGTTGTGGGGAACAAATGCTGTTAACTCATTTTATGTCAGCTGGTAGGTGAGGTTTTATTTTTTATTTTTTCGTCTAAAACGCCTAAACGGCGTACCGACAAGTCGAGTAGACTACAAGAATTTGTAGAGGGGGGCTCAGACTAAACGAAAAAGAGGTTTTCTGCTGGCAAGTGCTAACAACCACTTTCTGTCGCCGTCTCTCTACCTATACTCGCAACTTGGCCAATTATTTTTATCAACTTATCACCACGCCCTTTATCCCAAGAGGGGTAGGCAGGGCAGACAATCGAATGCTATTTGCTACGATCAATTTTTTTATAATCATCATACGAAAGAATACATTAGAAAAGTTGTATCGAAAATTTATTTTTTTCCGGGGAATTCAGATAGAGTCGGAAATTAAGAAACGGAGGCCTTACAAAAATAAGTGAAATCTCATCAAAAACATGAAGGTAAAAATTTGGCCAAGCTTTAGTACTATTACTTAGCCCGCAAAAAGTTGTGAGATCTTATTATGTAAAACCAAGTCTAGCGTTTCATTCACAATTGACCCAATATTCACCACTCCATGTAATTTCACTTGCAGAAAGTTTTGTCTTAACACTGATAGTTGTGTACTGGGTTTGCAATTAATTCCAGTCTGGGTGGACTGCTTCATAGGTACTAACATTGATTAAACAGCTAAAAGCTAAAAAATGGGGCCGTATTTTGGTATGTTTTTTTTTTCAGGTGTTACGGTTCCATGCAGGGAAGTTCAGGGCACCCAGCGGAAGACCAAGTCTCCTTCGTTTAGCCGATTGTATTTGTGATATATTAGGTATATTTCACTCCGCATTATTCTCTAATGACATTGTACCGAATGCGTCAATACGCTTTATATCACACATTCTATGTAAAGACCGCATTTCCGCTGCTATATGATATATGAGAAATTTTTCAGTTAACTTCAGTATTCGTTTTTGGTAATATTTTGAAAATTTGAAAATCGCGCGGACTGGTTTGTATTCGAGATATTATAACATAGAGTAGCTACCATTTAGTGTAATGTGTAGCAAACAAACACGCAGTAGTAAACAGGGCTAGGGTCCACTTTACTTCTAAATTGTCTTTCATCGATTTTATGCAGATAATTGTTTACTTACGGTAATTTTGATAAAATATTTAAATTTCGCTTCTCTACCTTGGTCTGCACGCACCGTCATAGCACCACGAATAAACACTAAATTTATTCACAATATTAATACCCTCCTAAATATAAACCACAGGTTATTATTACTCTATCACAGTTAATATCTTAATTAATGTCCTCTGTATAAGGAACCTAATAATCTGTTTGCAAAAAAACAAACAAACATTAAAAAAACTTCGTTCTGTGATATTTAATGATAACATAAAGTACCAATTACATCCCACAAAGTAAGTTATTTACATACCTGTATATTTTTCATAGTAAAAGATAGATCGTTCTTTGTAATCAAATATGTTTTACATCCTATATAAAACTCTGTTATTGAATTATTATGTTGTTAGTGGGATCTTTAACGTAGAGTTGTGAGGAACTGATAATAATGAAATTATACGGGTTGTCCTTGCTATTGATAGTAACTTGTGTTGAACATACTTTGGCTGTAAGTGGTTGTACCTAATTAATTAATTAGATTAAAGAATTACAACGTTAAATTGAAGTAAATAGAAAATAGCCTAACATTTTTTTCCAAAACACAAATTTTGTTTATTACTTATTTTTTTGACCATTACAAAAACCCCTTTGTTTTCCTGAAATAGTGTCGGTTGCCCTAGTTCAGGAGCCAGTAATAAAAATATCTACGTAAGTAAATCAATGTGAGGAAATCATTTTCTTCTTTCATTGTCATTATTTTAGATGCTTTCCAACATATAAAATAATTGCAAGTAAGCCACACTTACTATATGACGATTGTAAAACAGACCGAGAGGGTTTTGCTCATTTTTAAACTACTTCGAAAAAAAGGAGGAGGTTCTCATTTCGACTGGATTTTTTGTTACGCGATTACTCCGCCAATTGTGAACCCATTTTGATGGTTTCTTTTTAATCACAGAGAATTCTTTCGGGTCGGTCCCATTTTTGTTTTGGTGAAAATTGGTTAGGTTAGGTTAGGTTTCATAACTCGATGAAATGTGTGCCGGTTTCTTTTATTAACAGCAAAATCACTTAAAAGGGATAAATAATTAAATAAATAAATAATATAACTTTCTAAAAAAGTATACCGACTTTAAACATTGTTCACTGAGTCTCAACAGCAAGAAATTCAATAGCGAAACGAATTATTTAATTATTTCTTTCTTTGTGAACAATGTTTGAAGTCGGAATACTTAAAACTTAGGTAATTTATAAATAGTAACATCTTACACTAACATTTGACAGTTTAGTTGCAATTAGGCTAAATGAAATATTATCTACACATTGTGAAACAAATTAAGCCTTCAATATTAACGTTATTCTGCGTTTAAAGAAAATAGATACATAAGTAAAATAGTATTTATCTACTCGTAGATGACAAGAGCTCAATTGAAAAACTCCGGAAAGCTTATGAAGAAAACTTGTATGCCCAAGAATGACGTCACAGAAGGTAAATGCGATAAAATAACAATATTTTTGTCAGTTTTTGGCCCGTTCGACTGATTGATTTAGCATTAGTCGTTTTGTCTGCGTATATTTGCAAATATTGATATATATCTTATGGAACTCTAATTTGAAAAAAAAACAGAATACCATGAAAAAATAATAATTAGTGAGCTATTTCTTATAACTAAACAATAAACCTCACACTCCCCTTTATTAAAAAAAAAGTGTCATAAGAATGTGGGATACGAATTTCCGTGATGAAAGGTAGCCTATGTTACTCGCAAACCTTCCAGCTGTCGCTGTGCAAAAAATCACTTTTGTCCGTTGTTCTGTTGTGGCGTGAAAGAAGGACAAACAAAAAATCAAAACACAATTACGCATTTATAATCTTAGTAATAACTAATCTACAGGGAGACTGTGTGAGAGTAGTTTCCGCCACATGTATCATTTGCACACCAACCGATCATCGTATCTTTAATTTTCATAGACTACTAAGTTAATAATTTTTTTTCTTTACGGGTTGCCTTACAGCTCCCGAAACCGTGTTACGGTTCCAGGGTACCAAGCAAAAGACGAAGTCTCACTCGTTTAGCCGATGGTATTTATGAAACTATACCTAACGAGTGGCTAGTTATGTTGAGGTATATTTAGATGGAAAGCCTCTTGTGGTTTGTCGGACTATGTACATAAGTTTTTAATTAAAAAACCCTATGGTACCCATCCGGGGTCCGGGATCGAACCAGTGTTCTGCCCAGTTAATAGTTTATTGATAAATGTTTTTCAGAACAAGTGGGTAACATAGAACAGGGAGTCTTTATTGAAGAAAAAAATGTAATGTGTTACATTGCATGTATCTACACTATGGGACAAGCAGTAAGTACTGATTTAAAATGAATGTTAAAAGTAAATTAAGCATAAGCATACATCTTTGAGTGGATGCGTGAAGCGGAAATTCATCGAACAATTTTTTTCTGACACTTTTGGCGAGGGGGTGGGGGGTAGGGAGACGCCTAGTACTAACCCCTGTACCACTGTATTTTTCTGTCGTTTTATTGTCGCAACGGCTTTATTATGCTAAAATACAAACATAATAATTATAATTAATGCAAGTTAGACACTATGTTCCCGCAAGTTAGACGTCCTAGATCACCTTTCCTATTTAAAATATCACAATTAACTATTTTTCTAGAGCTCTGTCTCACCTGGTCAGTTTAACTGGTCAAAGAGCAAAAATTTGGCGAAAGGGGGAGCCCGTCTATGACCCCTCCTTAGGCTTAGTACTCTATGGCATACATACATAAAAATCATGCCTGTTTCTCAGAGGGGTAGGCAGATATCACGGCTTCATTCATTCATCCTCAACATATTATCATGCATGTACGAATTTGATCTGCTACGTCCGCCAAGGTCTTCCCTTAAACTGTAAAAGTCGCCTCATATATTTCTTTCGTTAATCTTCTTGCATTCATCATGCCTAAACCATCTTAGTATTCCTTTCTCAATTTTAGCTTTCACTCCACACTGCTCTCTTATCACACTATTTTTTATTTTATCTTTCAAAGCAATAACATGATAGTGGTACCGGCTTAAAGCTGAAGATTGGTTAATGCATGAGTTTTGCCTTTTTTGAAATAACCCACTCTATATGCTTTCTGTGGTTGAGCTAGGTACATGGATTTCCTGAAAAACATGCCGATTTTAGTTTACAATATTTACAACAAATAATAGTAATTTATTCGGAACCTAGTGCGTGTAGGATTTAGCATTTGGGTGGTGTTAGAAAACATTATCTGTATAATAATTTCATAGTAGACTTTCGGCCCTCGGCTTCTCCATAGATATTTTTGAACAAAGTAAAATATAGCCTATAGCGCTCAGGTTCTTATTAGTAAAATTATTTTCGGAATCGGATAAGTAGTTTCAGAGATTATTCCCTACATCCAAACTTAGAAACTTATAAACTTTACCACTTTATAATATTAGTATAGACTAGCCACTCGCCCCTGCTTTACCCGTAGAATTTTAATTTAATTTCACAGCTCCTGTTAACACAATTCACATTATAAGGAACATTGACATTATTGGTTACTGGCTCCCTTATCAAAATACTATTTTGAGTCTGTAAGATACAAACAGAAAGACAGATATACCAACATCCATTTTGTGACTATTGCATGGTATAAATGGCCATATATTTGCTGGCCGGTACTGGAGGCCAATTTTTTAAAGATTTTTCCTTGTCTTCAAATTGCAATAATAAAGTTGATTATTTCTAAACATACCGGTAGTTTATTATTTTGATTTATAGCACAAGAGTTCCTTTACACATACAAGGTATTAAACATGTAACCTAAGGTACTTAGATTTTTTTTGTTGATAAACCTAAAGGTGACGGTACTGGGGGACTCTCCTCTAAGAAGATATACCTACTGTCAGGTGAGATTGCTTTACATAGAGCATTCCAACCACAAAATAAAATACTGTGGACCGCGTCATCCACCTAGTTAGACATAATATGAAGTATGATAACTTTGTAAGCCGTCATCGGGTCGAAGTATACGGGATTTAATATTCCTTGGTCAATACATTTTGGTTTTAGAAGATTTTGGCGTCAAGAGGAGTATAACTATACTAATATTATAAAGAGGTTTTGTAGGGGGTAATCTCTCAAACGACAGAACCGATTATAAAAATTATTTCACGAATTCAAAGCTACGATATTCCTGAGTTATTTTGGTCGAAAATATCGACGGGCGAAGCCGGGGGCAGAAATTTTATTATATACCTACTCTTTCAATGGAAACGGTTTTTGATAAGGGGATGTGTTAGTGCTCCTTTTGTATATAAAAAATCCCAACTGCAGATTAATTGTCCACTTGACGTCAGCTCAAGGTAAAAGGTACCACAAAATTTACTTTAAAAAAAAAGTGTACCGACTTCAAAAATTTGCACTGAAAAGTAAGAAATAAGAAATATTTCGTCGTAGAATTTGAAGACGGTCGGTGCCAAATTAGGATACAAAGTAATAAACATCTTAGAAGATAAAAATCTGTTCAATATTATCTATGTTTGTACTGATGATCGTAGATTCCTAATGAATTGTCTAGATTAGTGAATTTGGGAACTAAGTTATTTCTAATTTGGCACCAACCGTCTTCAAATTCTACGACGAAATATTTATTATTTCTTACTTTTCAGTGCAAATTATTGAAGTCGGTACACTTTTTTTTTAATATAATTTTATTTTTCCCTTTTAAGTGATTTTGCTGCCCTGAGAGACAAATAATAACGCAAATAAAAAAAAATATGGAAAAATAAAAAAAAATTACTGCTGTGGATGGGATTTGAACAATTTGCATCCTGAGCTGCACCATACCATACCATACCTTTAGCCGTTAGACCACCGTCGATACAAAAATTGACAACTTCGTGTCAATAGCAACCGTTGCTAAGGCTTTTTTCTGATACATAATTTTCAGCCGTAAACAGAGACAAATTACTGAATTTCTGAAAAACTACTGATGCTATTTTCGTCATTATGTCTGTAATCGGGGAACATACATAAAAAAATAAAGATTCCGACGAATTGTAAACCTCCTCCTTCTGTTTTGAAGTTCGGTTAATAAATAGATGTACTTTGCGTATATATTTATCTATACTTTTGTTGCGTTCCAGATTAAAAATAATAAATTTGTCGCCGAAGCTATGGTAAAGCAAGTGGATATGATGTTTCCAGTTGAAATGAAGGAAGGGATGAAAGCCGCTATCGATAATTGTAAAGATATTTGTAAGTTTTGTTTTGTATTACTCTACTAATATTAAATAATTAATGTACGAAAATTAATTAGTTCTGGGGCCGTACCACGAACTGTTAAAAGAAGGGTAAAACTTCTTATTTAGTATGTGCAAGATGACTTATTAACGATCGCTAAATCGTTTTGAATGGAATGTTAATTTCTATGGATGCTTAATTTTTCCTTCAAGAAAACAAAAATCTACTTGCTACAGTCCGGTCCTTCTGTTCATAATTAGATCGTCTCCTCGAAACAGTAGTTTGCGCTTCTGAAATGTTTTTCATTGGTTTTTTTTAACTTATCCTAACTAATATGTGTTTGTAGGCTATAATATTTATCTCGGAAATCCTTTTGGATAAAGTTTATGTCACAATACTCTCACAACAATATTTTCCATGCGGGCGAACGGAAAAGAAGATTACTAATTATGAGAATCTTATGGAAATAATATTTGTTTCAGTCAAGAAGTATAAAGACGTTTGCGAGGTTGCTTACTTCACATCGAAATGTCTCTATGATTACGATCCCAAAAACTTCTTCTTCCCTTGATTCTCTAAGATATTGAATATTTGAATAAAAATGAAATGCTGTGAACATACTATTGTATTAATTTTATTATAATTCTTCTTCTTTTACCCTTCACCAGTTTCCATGATGATTTACCAATGTCAAGGTCTTATAGTGACAAACAGTAATACTACAATATGCACTAATAACATGAAATCATAAATAAAAAATTTCACGGTTTTCCTAACAGCTCCCGAAACCGTGTTATCGATCCCAGGGTACCCAGCAGAAGAAAAAGTCTTCCTCTTTTAGCCGATGGTATTTGTGAGGCTATACCTAACGAGTGGCCAGTTCTGTTGAGATATATTTAGATGGCTTATTCTATTCAGTGCCGAATTAACCACGTAGCAGAAGTAGCAAATGCTACGAGCCCCGCCCCTGGGCGTAAAAAGGTATAACCAGTAACAGTGTCCACCTTTTGCCAGTTGTCCATACTACTATAAACATAAAATTATTCATAGAATACCATTAGCTACGATCCTGACATACCTCCTTTATATTCAGCATGTGACATGCTGAGGGCGGCTTCAAATATAAACTATCAACGATCGAATTACTGTTGTTATCATACCTTGGTTCTACTTAATTAATATGCAGGAACGTATAAACATCAGTAAACAAACATAACAACGGAATCACTTTTGCTTGAACTTGGTATTGTAAACAGCCTATTATAAAGTGTGAAAAAATCTTCAAGTTTAAATTGAAAGTTTATTAACGATGTCGAAAAACTTGTGTTGGTTCATTTTGGGGATATTTTTTATTGGAATTGAAGGAGTAAGTACGACATGCTATTTTTGTTATGTAAAAATTGTTTGGTCTATTTTATAAAGTAAAAATATTATCTTCAGCTTAGCTGACTTTATTTTTAGTATCTAAATGACAATAATAATTTCAACGATTAGTTAAAAAATCAGAGCAAGCAATGTAATTATATTGATTTTTTTTACATAATTTTAACCAGTGATTTTACACGTTTAAAGTTTTTTTTCTATTGAAATCTAGATGACAAGACAACAACTCAAGAATTCCCTGAAAATGATTAAAAAAAGTTGTATGACGAAAAACGATGTAACTGAAGGTAAGAATTAACATAATTTCGAAGGTTTCTTTACTAGAATTATTTGTGAAAGAGTAAAAAATATGTGTAAGTCCGCTTCTTCACTGGTTGCCTTACAGCTCCCGAAACCGTGTTCCAGGGTATCCAGCGGAAGACCAAGTCTCCCTAATTAACTTTTAACCAGGATTTTTAAATCGTTTTAGGATTTTAATCTAAATAATGTTTCAGATCAAGTGGGTACAATAGACCAAGGAAACTTTGTCGAAGAGAGAAATGTAATGTGCTATGTGGCTTGTATTTACAAAATGACACAAATAGTAAGTAATGCCCATAATAAATAGTTTTTTTTTCATTTTCTTGAACACAATATTTCAATGAATTACGCTGGAGTCAAATTAGGGTGGTTTGCATGAAATAATTTTATGGTGATTTTGTAAATAATTTCTAAAATAATAAATCAAATAAATAACTTAGATACAGTATTTTTACGACAATTAGCAAAAAGAGATGCTACTTTAAATATATGTTATACATTTTGTGACGCATTTACAAATGAAATTAATAGCATTAAGCAAAAATGTAGAAAACTATTCAAAGATAGGACAGATTATGTTACAAACAGTAATTTATCTAATAGATTTCAAAAGGTACAAGCAAGTCATGTCATAAAAATTATAAACAGTATGGACTGCGCCATATCCTCGGGATCTGACGGCATAAGATTGCAAGATATAAAGTATATAAAAAAATAAATCCCATTATAGCGAATTTCATAAACTTATGTATAAAAACAGGAGACTACCCAGACGAATTAAAGTTATCAATACATTTGACCAATATTTAAACAAGGTTCACATGTTGTGTATTCAAATTATCGTCCAATGGATATATTAAATGTAATAAACAAAATTATTGAAAAATATTTTGTGGGGCAAATTTCTCACTTTATAAAAAGCCATAACCTAATATCCAATAGCCAGCATGGATTCCGCAAGGGTAGAGAGAGGTACTTCTACGGCGCTTGCTGAATTCATAGATTATGTAAATAACTTACTAAACGATAAGGTGATTGTGGTGGCTTTATTTATTAACTTCAAAAAGCATTTGATAACATAGACCACGAATGCTTACTTCAGGCTATGAATGACGTCGGTGTGAGAGGTCCTGTGAATGATTGGATCTGACAATATTTAAGTAAAAGAGAAATCAGGGTATTAATCGACCATACATTTAGTGATAAAGGTGTAAGTCAATATGGTGTTCCCACAGGGTCAGTATTTGGTCCTGTGGGCATATAATATCATGCATGTAAATAATATTACCAATGTAATTAAAAACCCGAAGGCCTATATGTATGTGGATGAAATATGCATTATGTGTGCCGGAAGGGAAGTGAAGGAGATAGGATACAAGCTACAAATTGATATGAATAACGTAACAAAACGTTGATAATGGAATTATTATTAATGCAAGTAAAACAAAATTCATAAAAATAGCTTCAGCTTATAATACAATCTGGAAGTAATTGTTAATTTAATAGGACATAGTTATGAATGCATGCACGAACATAATGTAAATTGTAAATGTGTTTAAATAGAAAATGTCAATAAATATAAATATCTGGGTTTATGGATAGATCATAGTAGGAAATTACATATAACAGACAATTGGTAGGTTCTATTATTTACATAAAATGGTAAGCTGAGGCGTACTGTTTAAAATACATTTTGCTTTAGCATCAGATGCAACGATTGATTATGGGTAAGCAGTTATGGACTAACATTCGTATCTTACATAGACCAATAAAAAATATACAAAGTGTTTTTAAAAATACCTATTAAATACATTTTCTCGTCGACTCGCCGAATACAGCCAACTTTGTATACGCACCCTATTTGTTTCTAGCCACGCCGAAAGAGAAAAAGGCAATATGGCTTTATATCCTCAGTTTATATAGTATATCATTGCTTTATATATACTAAACAATAATTATAGAAATAAAAAAAAATATTACAACAATATTATTTTTGCAGATTAAAAACAACAAACTTAATTACGAAGCATCCACAAAACAGATAGATGTTATGTATCCTCCAGAAATTAGAGCAGTTAGTAAAGCAGCCGTCGATGCATGTGTGGATTTCGGTAAGAATTTTAATATTTACTTAATAAAATAAAAATAAGTCATCTTACTCAAAAGCAAAAGTATGTAGGCACCTTTTCTACCACTGTTATTTTGCTTTAAAGTTCAAGATTTTTTCTGGGTCCGTAGTTAGTATCTAAGATTGTAAAAAAATATTAAATAAAACAAAAAACCCGACTTTACTGAAAAGTGAAAAACGAGGGTTTAGAATCTAGAAGGTTAAATTAAAATGTATCGCAGGCGGGACAAGCCAACAATTTTGTATTAATTTTGAGGTGATTTTACATGTGTTTACGGAACACCCTTCACGCGAGTAGAACTCGCACTTAACTGGTTTTTTTCTATTAGAAACCATTAACATACTTAATCATCGTAATCTCGTCTGGTCTAAAAGTTAACGTTACGGTAATAATAGTACAATGAATTAAATATAACCTAAAATTAATTACTTATTATTTGCAGCCGTGATGAAGGATATTTGCGAGGCCAGCTTCTATACAGCGAAATGTATGTACGAATACGATCCGAAAAGTTTTGTGTTTGCCTAATTAAAACGATACCAACTGAAAATTCAGTGTTTCCTTTGATTCCGTTGATTTTCTTAATAAATTGTTTTTATTGTAACGCTACGGGAGATTACAACGTCCACATTTAGCAAATATTATTGTACACAAGACTGAGACGAGAGCTGTCACTTTTTCTTCAGGAATTCTAAATCGCTGAAAGTTAAGACAAAAATCCAGACATTAAAAAAGTAGTTATTAATGTATAAATTTGTACTTGCTAAAATGGTATTAGCTGGTAAGCGCATAACTTGAGAGCGGCCGGACCGATTTAGTTAAAAAAAAGATCATAATAGTCCGAGTCAGGTGATTTTTAGGGAAAGAAGAAATTGGAAAAGTTGCCCGGAAAATTCGAAAATTCAGGAAAAACAGAGGTTTTTTTTCTATAGCATTAGTTTAAAAAAAAAATTGTGATTGTCTTGACTTGACTTTGTATTTTTTTTGGCCTCCCCCAGTATTAGACTGACACTTAGTTTTCCGCCAATATCCGTAGAATTGAGCTCTCTCAACGTCAGAAAATGACAGGTATGAATTGCAAATCAAAATCCAAATATGCAGAAGATTCCAGGCCCCATCTATAAAGACAAAATACAACACATAAAGACAAACACAAACTACACATCTACTAAACTATATTAAAACAACCAGATATGAACCATGAATATTAAAAATAATAATAAAAAAGACAAAGATATACATACTAACTACTTATCTAAAAACTAAAGTCTAATGTTATTAACTGAAATAAAACCTAACAAAACCTTAATTACATAGAGGGCTATGTACAAGGGTTAGAAAAAATTTAAGATTAGTTGGAAGAGGAATTTCAGGGGGAAGGAGATATAGAGAGAGCATTGTAGTAGGGTGCAGCAGAAGAAGATATGTTCCACTGTACCTATTTGTAAATATACATTTTGTTTAACCATTTTTCACGTCAAAACGGATCAAGAAACGGTTCGATGTGATTTTTATATAGGTACAAAAATAAGGCTTGTGTTTAAGCGGCGCCCAAAAATGTATCTATTTTGTACCAAAAAAAATCTAAACGGTTACCAAAATGGATGAATGGTCACCAAATTACGTTTCCTAAAATATTATGAAATAGATCCATTTTTGGTATTATTGACTGCCATAAAAATATATAGACGCCTTTAAAATACACTTTATACTTAATAAATTTTATACTAACCTAACCTAACCTACCTACCTTACTTGGTGACCATTTATCCATTACTTGGGGACCATTTATCCATTTTAGAAACCAAATAAAATATTAGTACAAGGCGTGCGATTTTTCTGATGATTTTTCTATTATTTTGGATCATAATATGATATACTTTAGGACACTTTTAATAGTGTCAATTATTTTATTTGGAGTTTTTTATTTTATTTGGTGCCTAAGCTTAGAGTCTTAAAAATATTTTTGGTGTCCGCGTAAATTATACCCCAAAAATAATAGTTTTACATACATGTGCTGCCATTTTACGCCTATATTTTATTCTATAACTTTACAATAATATAATAACAATTTAATAATAATAAAAAAACAATAAAAAATATAAAAGTAGCACTAATTTAATAGATAATGAAATTAGAAAATTTGCATCATTATTTACAATTTACACAACCACACATATTATTTCATTATTTCACACATTATTAAATAAAAAATAAATAATAAAAGCCATTGCTTTAGTCTCTTCTGTGGCAAATTCTTGAATTTGTTTGATAAATCATTATATATTTTTATACACACTTATTATCATAGGAAAATTGTTATGCAAAACAGCATCCGCAACAGTAAATTGTATTTATTTGTATAGAATAGGTAGATTAGAAACCGATGTATTATAAAATTGAAATTAAAAACATGCATCATCATATTTCCTTCTAACGATCATAGAAAATTGCCTTCTTATTGCAGTGCAATTACAATTAAACACACTAGCCAAGACAATATAATTGCTGTTATACTCTACGGAGTACGGTAGTAGGTTCGCAAAACAATAGATTTCTACTAAATCATGAGTCGCGTATAGGTAATACTTCTAGTAATTTCCGGTGATAATTATTTTAAATTAACTTTTAGACACCTTGTTTTTTTAGGGTTTCGTAGGTAAACGGCAATAACGTAACCTTATAATCTATCTATACTAATAGTTTATAGAGGTTGTAGGCGTAATCTCCGGATCTACGGAACCGATTTTGAAAATTCTTCCACTAATAGGACTTTAGCCCCGAGCGCTAAAGGCTATATTTTATTTTGTTCAAAAATATCCACGGGCGAAGCCGGGGGCGGAAAGCTAGTATTTTAATATTTGAACAAACATAATATTTTCGAACAAAATAAAATAGCTATTAGTCAAAAAAATATTAGAATCGTGTTCCAGAGGTACCAGATTCCGAAGAGGTACATCTCGCAATTTGAAAAAAAATCCAAATCTTTACTGGATTTTCTCATTGTATGAAATTCATTCTATGGCCCGTCGAAATAAAATACAATGTGCTGTTTGTCATTAGTATAAAGTTATTTTGTAATTATCCTTGAATTTAATTCAAAATCATTATTGCATTGTTGTTATTGTACTGAAATCCTTGTATTTTTTGGAAGGACCTTGATCTGTTTGACCTGACTGTTTGTCTGTCAGGACCTAAGTATTTAAATTTTAAAGATAGCTGCCAGTTTACTCTCATAGATCAAGTAGGAATTATTTGTGTAAAATTAAGAGATCTACAAAAAGACCACGGGCAAAGCCATTAGTTATTAATGTGCTTCTATAAGGGATCAAAATTGAGAAGAATTTACTTTATATAAAACAAGTAGGTACTGTTAATATAGATATTATTTGAATATGGACCAATGTCAAAAACCAGTGAACCGATTACAATGATACTTTCGTTGGACATTTTTATTTTCTCATTGCGGAAGTGAGGTGTGGCTAGATTTTATCTATCTTTATTATATGTACTAATTATAAAGCTAACTGTTAGGAATGACATGATCAGCAATTGTATCAGTAATAATACTTATAAAAACATTTATAATGAAAAAATATACGTGCATACGAAGGCCAAGTACGCAGTACTAAAAATAGATACAATATGCATTTATGAAACATCTATGGATTCTGTATGATAATGGTGACTATAAGTTTGATGCTATTTATGAAGCAACAATTTGCTCCGTATTTCAGGTCGAACTAAATATTTGCACTGAAAAATCATGGATGTTATTTGTTCGTGATGTCGTTGCTAAATGTACGTTTGTATAAGCCTATTATGTGTTTTATGAAAAAATAAATAAATCTTTGTACTCCATGTGCGTAAGTGCCTAGGATCCTTTAAGCAACAATGTAGTCAGAGACACAGAAAGTTGCTCATTAAACTTAAGAGGCTGAATTTAATGAGATTTTCCCGGGATTTTCTATATAATATTATTTTCCAAGTACTTTATTTGCCAAGTAAAGCACTTATTTAGATTATGTTTGGCTTTCGAATCTCAGTTACAATCAAAAGCTCCATATCAAAAGCAATGAATTTAGTATTTTTCATAAAAAAATATATGTAACGAACAACAAACTTTTTACTAACTCGATACTTGGTTTACTAAGAAATGACTGTCGGTCGGTCCATGTCATGATGACTCGCATATTTTAACTAAGTGATAAAAAGTCGCTAACCGCAATATCTTTACAAAAAGCTTGTCGTTAAGGACGAATATTTTATAAAATAATTTGATTGTTTATATACTAAGGTCTAAATTTTTATTTCAAATGACATATTATCTACTAAAAGTGGCATTTTTCGACGCTTAGTTTATAGAGTCAGGAATCAAATTAAATCTAAAAAAAAAAAGACGATTCCAAGTCATGTCATGGCGACCAACGCACGAGTTCCGTCGTGACATGATGGGGAATCCAGTTTAATACTGTCTGCGCTGTAATAGTTGTGATTAGTCTAATTAATAAGACATATCACAGTCGGCGGGATCATATTAGTTACCGATTATAAAGGCTATACCTAATACCTACTTTACATTGACAAATTATCGATTAACATTGGTGAAGCCACAATAAAAGAAGAAGAAAAAAATATACGGTGGATATCTCTATATATCTCAAGGGTGTTTTATTGTCGGTACGACATATCTCCCTTCATATTTACGAAAAATAATCAAACAAATCAAAATCAAAAGTTAATTAATTTAAAATTAGACTAATTTATGTATTTTGTAAAAGACGCCATCTGTTGGAGATCACTTTAACTATAAAAAAGTGCGCCATATTGAAGATTATTTTCCCTAAATGCAGCTCTAATGACGAAAAATAAACAAATAATTCAAAATTAATGTTTCTTTTAAAATTTGACTTATACGCAACATGTCAATCAAATTAAAACAAGTGATTTTATTATGATTTCGTACATTTTTAACCAAACTTCAAAACAGAAGGAGGAGGTTCTCAATTCGTCAGAATCTTTATTTTTTTTATGTATGTTCTCCCCGATTACTTGAAGACGCCTGGACCGATTTGGAATTTTTTTTTGTTTGAAAGGGTACTTCACAGGTGGTCCCATTTTTTTTTTGGTGAAAATTAGGGTATCCTCTCAAATGCTCTAAAAAAAATATATAATTTCAGAAGCTATAATTTTAGTTGCTATAAATATTCATTTTCTATAAATTTAGATCCTGTAATTTTAAAAATCTATAAATTTGTTTGATATAATTTTTTAAATCTATAATATTAATTCCTATAACGTATTGTTTTCTATAATTGCAGTTGCCATAATTTTCAAAATCTATAATTTCAAGTCCTATAATTTTTATAATGTCTATTTTCAATTGCACTAATGGCTACTTTTCTATAATTGCTGTTACTATAATTTTGAAAATATATAATCTCAAGTCTTATAATTTTTATAATCTCTAATTTCAGTTGCACTAATGGCTACTTTTCTATAATTGAATTTATTATAATTTTCTAAATATATAAATTCATTTATTAATCTATAATATCATTTGCTCTAATGGATTGTTAAAATAAGTGTACTCACTATATTTTTAAACGTATAACTTCATTCTATTTACATTTACAAATATATAATCATAAAAAATAATTTTCTTTAATGTAATCAATTTAAATAAGTACTATTATTAAAATTTACAGTAGA
Organism: Nemapogon koenigi; assembly: GCA_963924495.1. Lineage (NCBI taxonomy): Eukaryota > Metazoa > Arthropoda > Insecta > Lepidoptera > Tineidae > Nemapogon > Nemapogon koenigi. The sequence continues at coordinate 7,683,637 of OZ004645.1, forward strand.
TTTTGTTAATGTCTGTTGCAGTAATTTTCGAAGCGCCAGAAACTCATAAATACCTAAACAACCATCACTTGTTGATAACGGATATGATACCTATATATATATATATATATATTATTTATAATAAGAAAGGAAGATTTTTATATATTAATAAATATTTCGCAAATAAACTGGAAAAAAATATAGCAAATTAATCTTTAGAATTCATTAGATAATAAAAAGTTGTACCTTTTGATAATTTAGACATCTTGAAAATTATAGAAAACAATTTTAGATAAAACGAAAATTATAGCAAATTATAAATTAGATCATTTAATGTTATATATTTTGATAATAGTGATTTTGAAAATTACAGAAATCGATTTTATTATAGCAAAATTATAGCAAATGAATAATTATAGAATTTAATTTTATATCTTATGTACCTATATATTCTAAAATTATATCAAAACATTTTAGAGATAATGTAGGAGACCCGAAAATTAGTTCAGTAGTTTTTTGGAAATTTTGAAAAAACTGACTTTATAAATACATTTTTCTTAATATCTCAATGATTATCATATTGTACACATTTTGACGACTTATTTTTTTAAGGATATAGTAATTTTTCGACATTATCTTACAAACATAATTTATAGCAATATTTTATTTTTATTTTTTCCATAGATTCTTTTTATTTGCGTTATTATTTGTCTCTCAGGGCAGCAAAATCACTTAAAAGGGAAAAATAAATTAACTTTAAAAAAAAGTGTACCGACTTCTTTGCACTGAAAAGTAAGAAATAATAAATATTTCGTCGTAGATTTTGAAGACGGTTGGTGCCAAATTAGAAACAACTTAGTTCCCAAATTCACTAATCTAGTCAATTCATTAGGAACCTACGATCATCAGTACAAACATTGATAATATTGAACAGATCTTTATCTTCTTAGATGTTTACCTACTTAATTTTTTTCTTGAAGTCGGTACACTTTTTTTTAAAGTTAATTTATGTAGATATTAGGTATTTGTTTTTCACTGTAATTTTGCAAAAGCAGTGGAGCACTATATTTAACCTAATGATATTGAGGTAGCAAGCATTTATAAAAAAATATTATTGCATTCAAATTACAAAAAAATATTTTTTATCTCGAAATATTTATAATTTAATAAGTCATCATCCTTTATTCTCTATACCATTTCCCAAAGGTGTTTTTTGTCGGTATTAAATAGGTTTAAAGATTATTTTTCCCTCTAATGACGATAAATAAACAAACAAATCAAAATTAAATGTTTCTTTTAAAATTAGACTGCAAGAAGCCATCTATTGGAAATCAGTTCAACTATGACAACAACACAGCAACAACACCACTAACGGTGCGAAGTATTAGTACTAGATTAGTACTATATTAGTTTTTAACAGCATAGATTGTTTTAGTCTACCGTAAAAAAATATGTAAAATCACTCTATAACAAAACAAATATTTGCGCAACAACATTGTAGTAATGTCCACATTTAGCAAGTTGCACAGGTGGCAAGCTTATTGATGCACTTATTGGAACTAAAGCTATCATTTCATAAACATAATAAAAAGAATCACAAAACATAATGCAAATTAAGTATTTATAGGTAGGTAGCTTAAAAATTCACTTTGCTCTTAAAAACTGGATACGAGTTCCGTTTCTAACTGTACCTGAACTTTAGACCCGAATTCGACCAGTTTAAAATAAATCTGTGGGTTTTAATTAAATTTGTATAGAAACCTATAAAAACTATGCTCAAGCGTTCAGATTTCTAGTTGATAGCGTTCCGTATTTAATATTTTTTTACTATATTCGTTTTATATTAACTGTATAAACTCCACAAGGAATAAAGGTATAATAATTGGCATTTAAAAAAGTGTACCGACATCAAAAACTATGAACTGAAAAGTATGCTTTCCGAAAGCAAATCACTATAAAAAAAAACTCAAATCGCTTCAAATTCAAGTATAAAATTTGAAGAGTTCTCGATTTCTCCAAGATCCCATCATCAGACCTTGACCTGATGACCATGGGACCACCTGTGAAGTATACCCTTTCAAACAAAAAAAAAATTCCACATCGGTCCAGGCGTCTTAAAAAAACATAAAAGATTCCAACGAATTGAGAACCTCCTTCTCCTTTTTTGAAGTTGGTTAAAAATAGAACAAATCACATAAATTTTTGATATTTGATATTTGAATTGCTGAAATTTCAAGTAAACAATAATTAGAACAATTTTATATATAAAATGTAACAATAAACAATAATTCACGTAATTAGTTCTATTTCAAATAAAGTACCGTTTATTTATAACCCTGAATTTAAAATAACCAAAACAAATTGTAAACTTTGGAACCATAATTTTCCACAAATAATTTGTCCTTTTAGTCATAGGATCCCAAAAAAAAGAACTACCTACTGTCGATGTAAAAACAATATGAGGTCATTCGAGTTCTTCATGCATATTTAACATCTCGTTGTTACGTTATTTATAATGACTATATAGATTATAATCTTGTAACAAATTATGTTGGTGCAAACTATATAAACATAGGCGATTTGTTGATCCTGGCAGTATCTTGTGTTTGGTCTAAGAATAAGCTTCTTTCAATAATCTGACAAAATGGTGAAATCTCAGGTTTTCGTGTTCGTAGTTTTGGCGGTGATCGCTACTAAAGTTTATGTAAGTTTTTGTTTATAAGACTTACTTATATATGTTATTATGAAAATATTTGTAAAAATTTTCGGAAAAAATCTCGTAGTCAATAGAACTAGTGGGAACAAATTAATTAGAACTCAGAGTCCAAGAAGATCCATTGCAGAATCTTTTAAAAATATTAAAATTAAACTAGGCTTCAACACAAGTCGATACCTGTGATTTGAATATTGAAATATAATTAATCTGCTATTTGTAGAAGATAAGATATTTTCCAGAATATTTAGTAATATATTAATATCAATTTTTTTCAGGGGGTTACTGTCGAGGAAAAGAATGCTCTCAAAGAAAGAGTTACACCCATAGTAAGAGCATGTGCTGAAGAAAATGGAGTATCTAAAGAAGCAATCGAAGAATGGAGAAAGGAAAAGAAAGTTCCAACTGCTAGCCAAAGCTGCATGTTCGCCTGCATTTACAAGAAAGTCGGTCTGGTAGGTACATTTAGAATTAGTAATAGGAAGTAAGAAATATTTTAAGAGTTTTGTAGGCTCCTATTAAATCAATCAAACATACATGCATTTGTAGACCTATGTATAATAGCTTATTGTAGACAGTAGAACTCGTGAACTGGCATTCTGAAGATATCTTTCACATTCAGCTAACGGCCTTTTTAAGGCAATAAGCTGGTCAACAAGTCCATTGAGATATTCTAAACAATTTTAAACAAAATTGCTATTAAAGAAGAATTGTAAAACTAGATAGATATAATAACATTAATCAAGTCTCTTTTTTCTATCTATCTATCTATCATCACGCCTTTTATCCCAAGAGGTGTAGGCAGAGACAATCGAATGCCAATTGTTACGATCCTGACATACCTCTTTCGCTTCTTTTATATTCATCATACCTTTCATACATGCTCGGCGATTGTGTGTACTTTTAATATTTCCATCGATCAATACATTTTTTATATGTTCATTATATTATTATAATAAATAAATAATCCACAGATTGATGAAAATGGACTATTCTCAGAACAAACAGCTGTTGAAAAAAGTAAGAAACTCCTAAGTAGCGAAGAGGATATCGCGAAAGTTGCTGAGGCAGCAAAGGCCTGTTCAGCAGGTAAAACACATTTTATATAATATTAAAAAAACCTACGTTATATTTTCACAGAAGATCTCGGGAATCGTAGCATTGAATAGTGGCATTCATGGATAGAATTGAAATATATTTTATAAACTTGTAAATGCGCATAGCAACAAGTTGTGAACTTTTTATGAGCTTCATTTAATTATTACTATCGTTTATTTTATTTACCATTAATCCTAGTTCCTTAGTTCTAGTCTATTACGCCACACATGCTGGATGAAATTAGATTTCGTGTGAGAAAAATGAGTAGAGGATCGATATTTTATTATTTTTACGATTTCATTTACAGTAAACGACGAGCAAGTAAGCGATGGTGTAAAGGGATGCGACCGAGCTATATTGGTATTTAGCTGTGTTAAGGACCACGCTGAAAAGGTAAATATTATAATAATCTACTTATCCACCACCCAAACTATAGCGTGGTCGAGTCCATGAATGCCACATAATGAAAAGTCTACCAATGGATTTTATGGGATTTTATTTAAAAGATGAAAACTATTATGACTTCAGAGGGTTCATTGTTCGTTATTCGGACCTATTTAAATTATATTGGTAGAGTCACGGCGGAACGCGTGCCTTGGTCGCCATGACATGACGTAGAACATAACATTTTATTTGAAATTATGTACTTTAATGAACTTCTCGTGCTTCGGACGACAAGCAAAGCGGCATCCGCACTACTTCTAAAATAACATTTACTTCTAAGTCTGTTCAGTGCAGCAAATGACAACTGGCTAAAAGTGGACACTATTGTCTCGGCCACACCACAAGGTATAGAAGCCGTGAAGATATTTTATTTAATACGGAAACTCCTGATAGGTATTTGTTAAAACTGGCTTGTGAATTAATTTCTATAATTTTTGTTTCAGTTCGGAATTGCGATCTAAATACTCAGAAGTTTCCTGACCGTGCAGTTTTTGAACAATTCTACATTCCTTTTGACTTTTGATAACTTGTTTTATGACTTAGAATAAATGTTTCTTTTCACACAATCTTTGTTTATTTATTTTTATTTTATGTTAAGTGCATGCCTAGAGACCTCAGATAAATAACTTTAGAACGGTTCATATTTAGCCAGCTACTATAAATGCGCGGCCAAAGAGCTAGGTGGCCCTTGGTCGGTCCTGTATATCTTGTATGAAAGACGTTCACGCCTTTGTGCAAGTAGAGATTGGATAAATTAAATAAATAATTTGCTGAAAAAGTCTGCCATAACGCCGAGGGACTTTACATGTACTTCTTAAAACATTGATTGATGAAAGAGTTATTATTTTTAGTTGCATCGTAGACGGTACTAGAAGGAAATTGAGGCATAGTCTTTTGGCTTGTGAAAATTGAACCCGTGACTTAACGGCAGTTCAACACTTGCTATAACTACTGCACTATAGACGCTCTCATATATTTTGTCTTGTTTAAATATAAACTGACATTTTAATACAAAGATGACAGACAGACAGGCAAAGGCAGTCATGGGGACTGCCGAAGGAAGTAAAAACTATACTAAATTTAGCGATAATTTCAAAAGTATCTGTGTCCAGTCTGAAGAATTGCCTGCCAGAAATGCGCAGCCAAAAATTCCCGCCCAGGCATACTTGGAAGCCAAACACGAATTCCTGCCTGGACATTCACGGGTCAAGCATACTTGTGCCGAAAACATGTCGCGAATCCATAAGATTTCCCACTACCAAAAATCGCTCAATGCGTCTAAAGAAGTTTTCACTTTAATGTGCCTCTAATCCAATTTGTCCCGTGACGAGACTTGAGTGGGAGTGAGATGGTAGCGATATGTGAAATGATAGGAAATAATATGAATGTTCTTATTGTATAATAGGGATGATGACAATTTTTTGGGTACTTTTAAATTATAGCTGTAAGATTTAGGTACCTAATAAAGTAATAAAATAATTAGAAAATGTTATATTTGTATTTTCATTTCAAAAATTATGTTTTTAATTTTATTTATGAAATTCCCTTGGTAACGAACAAATGTTGGTCACAGATTAAATAAAATAACAAGAATACAACTTAATTATCAGTGACTGATTGACAGACAGTTATTATAATAGGTACAGTTAGTAGTCTGTGGTTATTTACTTGATATTTACTTAGAAGTGACGTCACTTACCGTTTGTGGATTAAAGAAGAAATAAATAAACATTATTTTCAGTGATTATACGTAATTAAAAATTATTATTGTGTATTTATTTTCTTTCAATGTCATCACCGCTAATAACTGCTAGGTAGACTGATGGATAGCCTTCGAATTTAGTTAATTTTTTTTCAAATGTGCAAAGCTAGTAAGACACGATACGACTTTGGTTTATCGTTAAAAGGTGCCACTCCTGGCCTAAAATAGGTTTACAACATTCTATAAACTGTCTTATATCCGTTTGACGAAATGTCAGCCAATCCACTTATATGGCTTGTTGCAGTTTACGCAACATCTCAGGCCAGCCCAGTATTTGCTCATTAAAATTTTAGCTTTGTTTGACTCCACACATTAACCCACTTGTTCAGTCCAATACGCAAAGTCCTCCTAGTGCAATCTACAAACAATTTCTACGGGATTTCGTCAGTCCCTTGGTCGACTTAATTTTTGTACCGAGATAAGTAGTTGGAGGGCCGGGTGTTGGTATTTAGATATGATACAGTAAAACGCCTACTAAATATTTTATAGCAATGTCGAATACAATGAACGTTGGTAGGCGCAAAATACATTAAATTCACGGGATTAGTTTTTTTAGATTAGTTATTTTCTTTGTTTTGTTTTTACGCAGGTGAAATCGCGGACAAAGAGTAGTATTTCAGATACGAAGTATCAGAAAATCTACTTTTTTACGACTAGCTTTCCGGCCCAGTTTAGCTTTCCTCTAAGATGCCCTGTATCGCGGGGAACACATCACAAACATCCAAATAAATATATTTCACATAAATACTTGCCGCGGACGAAAATTGAACCCGGGACTTCGATTACAGCAGGCAGAGTAAGGTACTACCAACTGGGCTAAGGCATCTCGGCACCGTCTAATAATTGCTATATTATGAAATCATAACTTTTTAAATAAAACAACCGCCTATTTCCATCAGAAGGGAGACATTCACAGATTCACGGTTAATCCCAGTACCTACACATACAAACATTTCAGCTGTCTAGGACTACTGGAAGTACTCAAAGCATATTTCGGTCAATGAGTGTGAACGAAAATATTAAATTTTAGTTGGGATATTTTGTGAATTAGAATAGGAAAAACATTATATTTGGTAGATCTCTTCACCTCACTAAGATATATAGAAAAACAACACCCCAAGTTTTAGACACATTTAGATACAAATTAAAAAAAAGTACCGCGACATATATATAAATTTATTGCTGTGCTTTGCTAGACTTAGATTCCATATCACATCAAAAACATAAATGTAAAAATTGAGCCAGGCATCGCGACTTAAGAGCTAAGAAAGCTATAAAAAGCTGTTAATGAAAATTCCTCAAAGTTCACCACTCCATGTAATTTTAATTGCAGAATATTTTGCAATTGTGCTAATTACTCATAAGACAGTCAGAAAGTTTAGTACCTTCCTATTTAACATTCATATGCTGCGTTTACAATTAAGTCTGGATGGACTGCATCATTATTATTAAAGCTTAAAGCTCAAAAATCGGCTGAAATTAAACGATAGACTTAAAAACATGAATGTAATTAAAGAACATTGAGCAAAACGTCGCGACTCTAAGCCTGTAAAAATGTAAGAATATAACAACATATAAATTGTGAAGCTACAATATAAGCTAACTATAGCGTAGATAAAATTATTGTTGTACAACATTTATGAACCTGACAATGACACAAAATTGCTAGTGTATTTTATGTAGGTACCTAATTGTAATGAATGTATTACTCAATAATCTGAAACAACTGAACGAATTTGAATTAAATTTGGTAAAAGGATTATATATTCATAATGAATTTTCATACCAGAAATCAAAGTGAGCGAAGTTTCAACAATTTTCACACAAAGCTTTGTTAAAAGTTTTAATTCTATATTATTTGAATTTATCTACTTTTATTATCATTCTAAAAATTTAAAAGTGAAAAAAATACAGAAAATTATAGTTTTGTAATATCAGAAAAAGACTTGCTTCGCATTTTATGAAATATACAATACTGACAAGTTAACAAAGCAAGAAATGCAAGACTGATTAACCGTACCTACCGTAAACAAACTTACAGTAGGTTTCACAGATTACATGCTTGAGTATTTACAAGTATGTAATTAAAATTCAATAGATAATGGCCAGCGAAACAAATTTGTCAACTTCGCTCGTGATGCTAGGTGCAAAACCAATGGATCTAAATGCGCACTTCCTTTGGTTAATCGAAGGTCGGGTTTGTACTAAATTCGCTGTGTAAAACCTATTCCGGATACAGAATTCTATTGAGTATAAAACACCGATCGATTCTGGAACAGACATCAAATTTTGATAGACTATCTAACAGTACACAGTTCAAATTGAAAATGGCTAAATTTGTATTTGTTTGTGTAATTATGTCTATAATGGCAAAAAATATAATGGTCAGTTATTAATTACTAAAGCTTTATAACTTTCAGTTCTTTCAAAGAAGATCTGATTTAATTTAATTTTGTATATTAAAAGAAAAAGACCGGAACTACTAATTTACTTTTGAATTTAACATTTTAGGGAGTAACCCTTGAACAAAATATCAAAGTGGTCGGGCTAATTTTAGAGCATGGTCTCAACTGTATGCAGAATCATCCATTATCTGCTGATGAAATGGCTTCTTTGAAGGGCAAAGGAATTCCAGAAGGAGAAAATATTGGATGCTTCATTGGGTGCACATTCAAAGCCTTAGGACTAGTAAGTTAACATTAATAACATTATTTTACCTGCTCTCTCAATTTAATAGGTGCTCTTAGTTTCGGCTCCTGCAGGTTTAATTATTTCAAAATTTTGCCATTACACGAAAAAGCATCGATCACAATTGAGTAAATACGATATATTTATTTCTTACTGCAGATATACTAAAATATGTTTTTTATCAAGTAAAATATGTTAATTACAATTAAATACAATTTTTTCCAGATGAGCGAGGATGGTAACATAGAATATCGTGGTCTTAAAGAAAGTGCTAAAGCTATTTTTAGTGAGGGAAAAGACTTGGAAAATTTAGAAGAATACATTTCCTCATGCCATATAGGTAAATCTCAACAAATCAATAAAGTGTCTATCTGCGATTTCTAAATTAATACCAATATCTAAATTGGATATACCAATGTCATAAATGAAGGGTTTCAAATTTTCCATCTTTCATCAAGTCCCAATGTTTTGGGTTTTAATGAATTTTCATTTTAGATATATGTAGATAAATAAAAAATATATTTACCATATAATGTGATAATGGGATCAGGATCACTGACATAAACATTTCACAGACAGAAATCTAGTGGAAAAATTTAGCCCTTTCACCTTTCACTTGTCAAAATCTATACTAATAGTTTGGATGTACAGGTACCGGGACGGTTCTTAAGCGCTCGACGAAAAAGTCGGGGAATGTTTGCGCATATGTAATTCGAGTGCAATATAACTTGTATATTTATTATAATTGATTTATTGGTGTTTGTTTATACGATTGCTTTTTACTGCTGGTAAAATTAAAATTAATACCTCATACCGTCAAGCAGACCCAAACATTGTGTTCTGCGCATTTAACGACCACCGCTCAAGAACCGTCCCGGTACCTATAGGTAATCTCTCAAACTACAGAACCGATTCTAAAAATTAGATTCTAATAGAAAGCTAAGGATATTCCTTAGTGAATTAGGCTGTATTTTGTTTTGATCGAAAAAATTCACGGGCGAAGCCGGGGTCGGAAAGCTAGCATTTAATAATTAGGTACTTATTTAGGAATACAATTTGATTTTCAGTGAACGATGAAGAAGTAAATGATGGTATAAAGGGATGTGATCGCGCCAAGCTTGCTTTTAAATGTTTGACTGATAACGCTGACAAGGTTAGTTATTTATGCTTTTCCATATATAGCTTACTATATTCAGATTGGTGGTGAATAGAGTCTACTCATAAAATATGATGGACTTAATGTACCCGAAGTAGATGCATTAAGTCTACCAAAGGAATTAATTTGGGGATCTTATGTGAAAATTGTAATAAATAATCGATACTTCATACTGGAACCGTAACCCGTGAAGAAAGAAAAAAAACCTTCATATTTCTACACTATACATATAATACATTACCTTTAAATAATAATCAAATAATTTATTTTTCAGTTTGGATTCACGTTCAGCGTCTAAGGAAAAGCGATTATTAAACAATTTTGATTTTGATGAAACTACTAAACGAGCAAGCACATCACTTAAATATTGTCATTCGGGCTAGCGGACATTGTATTTAGATTCGGCTTATTATTTTAGCTGTAGGTATTGCTTATATAGTTTTTATAGTCTTTAATAAATTATATTATCATTATTTTCAAACAATTTTTTTATTTAGAAACATTATTATACACACCCAGGCAATCCTTATCCATTTATATCCATGTGGATTTTCATTAATAAATGAAGTAAATAAATAAAATGTATTTAATTTGTGCGTAGAGTGATAATAATATATAGAGCGCTTATATATTGGCGTGTCCCGAAGCGTTAGCAGGTGTTTCATATAAACACATTTGTTTATTTTTCGTATGATGATGAATATTATCGAAATATGAGGAAACATGGAAGATCTGATGTCGATAGACTATGTTTTACATAAACTATTATAAATACAAATGTGCAAACAGATATCTGCAGCAAGACTGATCAGTTGACGTCAAAAACTTTTGAATTTGTTCATATGCGTGCTTACTGTTCATATACCGTTAGACACACTCTATTGTTAATAAATACTTAAGGATTTGTAACTATGACTTGCTATTTGAATAATAATAAAATAAATTTGTTTTCAACATTAGATTAAATATTATAGTTGAAGCTCTTAGACATGTTATGTAAACGATGGCGACACAATACACTTTGAATTTCTTCTTGAGCCTTTATAGCATCTTCTTCAGACATCTTACCAAGTTGGATTGTAACATATTTTCCAAAAACATCAAGTTCATTGGCATTAGCTGTTATGTTTTCCTTTATAGCTGTATTATTTTTAGGCGTGGCTGATTGTAATGGAATTCCTACAGATTTCTTAAGTGGTGATTGGTACATATGGTTATTAACATGCTGTGCCATTTTGTCATTCTGGATATCGTCAGTAGAATGATCCTAAAACCAAAGTTAATTTTGGGTACTTTAGACCTTTATATTATATTAGGAGAAATTTTCTTTAAATAAATAAATAAGAAAATAATTATTAGAGTATATATATTCAAAAGAACGATACAAAAACGTATCTTTTTCTACAGGACAATTTAGACTTTGGAATACAAACTTTAACATTTAGTTTGCCTTGGCGAATCAGAGGACATGATTTTTGCAATGCCGACCGTCTATTCATACACTAGTTTCCTCGTATCTAATAATATTTCACTTACCGTAAACTTATTTTTAATAGCATTTTTTATATAACCATCAATGGTATGAAACCATTTAACTTTCGGTTTGTATCTGCATGGCATATTGCTATGAATAGATTTTTCTATTTTTCCCTTTTCAAATTCCCAATAGTAAGTAGAACGCAAATTTCTGAACCTGGTTTCAATATCAACACCAAAACTCCATTGTCAAACAATTTGTGATAATTTTCTAGGATTTCTTATTTTTCATCTTGCTTTTTCTAAATAAATTATTATGATGACACTAAAATAAATACAGTAAACAACACTTACACTTAAAAGATATATTGATCGATGGAAATATTAAAAATACACACAATCGCCGAGCATGTATGAAAGGTATGATGAATATAAAAGAAGCGAAATAGATATGTCAGGATCGTAACAAATGGCATTCGATTCTCTCTGCCTACCCCTCTTGGGGTGAACGGCGTGATAGATAGATATAACACTTACATACTGCTTATACAAAACACACACTTATGAATATAAAAGGCTATACTTTATCTACACGAAATTGAAAGATAATTTCGTTTACAACAAATGTTTTCATAATATTATGCTGGATTGCTGGGAAATATATTTAATATTTCCATAAGTACTCTAATAATATTTTATTTATATTTTGTCTCCATTCTGTCTAGGAAAAATATACTGAGGGTGGAGGGTATAGGTTGTAGTAAGGTATAAGCAAAGAGATTCAATATCTACGAATGTCTTAAGGTAGTTGTTTAAAGTAAATGTTTTTACCTTTAGAGATAAGTGCAAATTGCACTCTACTCGTAGATTGCACTGTGCAATAACTTTCTTTAAAATTCTTGATGTATAATGAAAATTTACTAAAATTTACAATCCTGATACGAAATCAAAAAATATAATAAGTGTCATTTACAATCTGTGTTTATGATAAACATGTGATGTAAATTTTATTTGAGAAATAATATATAGAGATAGTATATCATTACAAACAAAAATCTAAAATATACATTAAAAATCTTAAAAACCTTAAATACCTTAAAACAAAAACCTTAAATACCTTAAAACTAAAAATAAAAAGAAAAAGGATGGAGGAATCAAAGATAGAATACCTCCTCCAGCTCTGAAGACAATCCAATCGTGCCAAGAACACTCGCTGCGTTACCCCTTTGAATCTCCAAGCTTATGCGGCGAATGAAAAAACTCTTAGCTCGGTGATCACCAGACTTTTCGATGAGAAGTTTACCTATTTTATCAGCAAACTTCTTGGAGTCTGATGACCACGGACCAAGAGTCTCAACCGCAAAAGCAAGAAATTCAAAGTGATCTAGCAGCGAGGAATATTTTTGAATTTTTAAATGTGCCGCCTCAGAAGCTGCGGCACCTGCAGAGCTGGAGGAGGCGGCGACATGACTTGGAGCCAGCGTGTCCACGCATGTGGCGTCCCACACCAGAGCGCGGCCTCGAGACCATGGCACCAGGGTCATGCCGTCCGGTCTTTTGCCGTCCGACCGGCTAAGGCCGGGGGGTTCTAGTAGACATGGAGTGTCAGCCGAACTCAAAGAACGTTTTATTATATTATTTATTGCTATATGTCTTGGAATTCGACCGGCGCTCCTTCTACAGGATAGGCCGTGGTGTCCATTAGCCTCAACATTTGAACCACATACACATAAATGTGGTTGACACAGCTGTGCCCCTATGCGTAGCCCCACACAAATTCGCAGAGTATTTTTGTCTAGGAGTGTGCCTAAATTTTGTGAAGGATACACTTTTAGCCATGCGCCTGATTCCAGTTCACAGGATGCTATAATTCTCGCCCTGTCTGATTCAGAACTAGCGGCTATAATTCTATTGAGCGTTATTCTTGAAAGAGGATAGTCCCAGCAAGATTGACTATCTAATTTCGCAGGTTTGTTAGTTTCCGGACATAGTACTTTCCAGCACTCATATGCCTCCCCCATGCAATCTGGCTCAACGTCCCTCATAGAATTTTTTAATAAAGTTTCGATGAGCTCGTGACTGCCATGAACAGAGGCAAGAAAGGCTGGCAGGGCTATGTCCGAAAAACGACGGATCCCGATGCCACTTAAATTTATAGGTAGGGAGGCTTGTGTATAAGTGGTTTCATTGAAAGATAAATTTAGAATTTTTTCTAAACACGATTTCACTAAATTATCGAGTGGAGTTAGATCTTTTTTAAAAAGAGGACTACATCGAAGAAAATATGTGAGTCGTGGAATATTAAAGCAAAAACGAAGAAGGTACATGGCTATATGTGGTTGCATGTGGCAGAGATTATCATAGTAATATTCTAATTTCTTATATATTTCGTCTATAAACATTGTGGCTGCCTCTGTGGTTAGAGGGGCACCTAATAACATCAGATTAGAATCGTTAATGACAGTGATGTCTGGGGCAATTGATTGAATCTCAGATAAAATTTCTCTCTTTCTTATTTCAGATACATGTGGCAAAATGTATAATTCGCATTTGGAAAAATTTAGTTGTAGACCTAATGACTTTAAATTTTCCTTTAGCTGAATGATGTCATTGGAAACTTGGTCGAAAGTGTCGGCTAGGGTACCATCATCCAAATACCAAGTATTCAGAAGGCTTTTAATATCTTTTATTATTGGATGAATTGCCAGGCTAAAGAGTAGTGGACCTAAGGGATCCCCCTGTTGAACACCTACATTAGAATCTATCAATCCAACATCATGATAGAATAATTTAGATGGTTGTGAATAGGCTTGCCAAAGATAAGGAAATATTCCAGGAATGTCTGTTTTTGCTGCTGTAAGTAAAGAATCACGCTCAATAGAATTAAAGGCATTACTTACATCGATTTTGATAAGAATTTCTGCCGTAATATTGTTTTTAAGGAAAGTACGGGTTGCGTGAATGGCACTCTCCGCGCCAGCCTTGGTGCCAAAACCCAGCTGAACAGGGCGTAGTTTCTCACCTACTAAGTCTTTTACCTTAAAACAGGCAATTTTAGATGCTAGACGTCGAAGAGTGCAACCAACAGCAATTGGACGGATTCCTCCACTCTTTTTCTTGAGGGCAATTAAAAAACCACTGTAAAGATATGGTAAAAAATCAATGATTACTTGGCCAGCTAATAAGACATTCATTAAATTTGTAAGGGAAGATAATAATTTGGATCCTGCGTCACCCATTTTGACCCCTATTAAGTCCTTGAGATGTTGCGCCGTAAGTCCGTCAATTCCAGAAGCTGAGCCACAGGGAAACGACAAAATTGCACTGCGAGTGTTCTCGATGGTTGCATGCACGAAATTATCAGACGGTTTTGGTGCATCCGGAAAAATAAGTATTCGGCTAGGCTTGGGATGTTTGTTTTTTAGTTCAATCAGAGTGGAATTGTTTGTTGGGGCCAAACTGTCTGTGGATGAAAGAAGTCTCGATGCGCCACGTACATCACCATCGTAAATCTTTAGTTCCGCTGCTCTAAATATAGAATATTGTTTATTCCGTTTCTCAGTAATTACAATATTTTCTATTGCAAAGTTAGGATTGTTATTTTGTGTATTTTTCTTGATTTTTGAAGTAAGTGAAGACGATTCCTTTGTGCTTCTGTTTACATGTAGGATGTTATATGTAAACATAAAAAGGTTTTGCCAAGTGGCAACCGAGTTATCGGCGATGCATTTATCAATGGCTGCCGTTAGCTTCCTTGCCACAGTCTCCCTTGCACCGCGAGGTATACGTCGAATCACTGGAACATTACATTTTAATTCTTGTAGCACTTTACTGAAATCTACGTCTCTAGTCTGAGGTACTTGTGATAGGTTCGTCGCAGCAGAGATGATGTTAAGAAAATCTTCACTGTGTCGTTGTTCTGGGTGAATTTTACCGACGTGAATTTTGAGTCCCCTTGTCCCTTTACAGTTACGGTTGCAGTGCGGACAAGCAATGTCTGGTGGAAGTAGAGTTTTGCTGGTTATATTTCCGTTACTTGAGCTAGTATTCATGATATTCTTATGTATATCTTGAAGTTTTGTTCACTGATAACTTGGTATAATATCATCTTGAAATCAAATTTAGGTAGTAATTTTAGTCAAATATATATATTATTTATAGGCGTGTTGATTTCTTACTATATTTACTAAAGTGATTTAAAAATATATAAGTATAAATTAAAATAATAAAATATAACAGTAAATATTTTTTGTTATGGCACCTGTCAACGTCAAAGTCAAATTATGTGATTGTCATTGTCATGGAAGTTGGAAGTAAAGACCTACCAAGTTATCTGTGAAATGAAGGGCGGCGCTCTGTTCGCTTCGGTGTTGCCATTCTATGAATAATGGCCCATTATGAGGAATAATAATTATCTAATCTAACATGACACATGTTTAATATCAGGTTTAATTTACATATTATATATATATATATATATAGCGTTTAAAAAATATTTATAAATATTTTTATGGTCTCTCAAACAAGCGCAGCCTGTAATGACATCATATTATATTAATTTAGTAAGCCAACAGTAAGTAGACCTTTAATTAATATGGGAAAATTGTTTAATAGTAATTAATAATATGAGACATTGAAGTAGGTAAATATGAATAAAACTCTAAAACATTTGAGTAAATATATAATTAAGTATATTTAAATCTTTTTACTATATGTATGATCATCGGTAATCATTGACATGCCAGTTAAGCAATCATCTTCTGAATCGGTATCACTATCTGTTTCACTATCACTTTGCACATTTATAATAAAGGGTTCATCCAAATAACCCTCCTTAGCAAGATACTCGTCTTGTAATTTACGGACATGGTTGCAATGCTTTTTCCACTCTTCCACCGTAATTTCTTCAAATGCTTGACTGACCAGGCAAGGCATGTCTGTACTTTTACGACCTATATTAATATTAGCAACTTTTCGCTTCATTGTGCCCCATATCATTTCTATCGCGTTAAGGTCACAATGATAAGGTGGTAATCGTAAGCATTTGTGCCCATTTTCCGCGAATATAGTGTCAATTTCATAGATAGGAGCTGGTTTATTTCTTTTTACTATTTCCAATAGCTGTGGTTTTGTCATATCGGCGGAGTACGCAAGGGCATTTCTAGCAAGCCATTCTTGAATGTCTTTTTTCAATGCATTGACATTGGGACATTTATGAATACATATGCTATGATATGGAGCATTGTCCATTATAATGACTGACGGTTCTTTTAAGTTTGGTAATAGTTTTTCCATTACCCACTTTTTGAAATTGACGTTATTCATATCATCATGATAATCACCACTTTTTGTTTGTGATTTGAACACTAATAAAGCATTTTCTACAAAGCCCATTTCACCGCCTGCATGAACTATAATAAATCTCTGTCCTTTGGATACAGGTTCTAGAACACCTTCCACACCTTCACCTTGCCAGCATTTGCCTGATGTATGTGATGAATGTATATATGTTTCATCCAAATATACCAGAGGCAATGGGTTTTCTTCTTTATTATTGTTGTTGATTACTTGCAGAAATCTTAAAATACATGAGTAGGTAAACTAAACGTTAAAATAAAATTTTGTCAGTTACCTATTTAATACATTACAGATTTATTGTTCAAATTTAATAATTAAAATAATTAAAAATATTTAGCAAGTTACGTGGGGAATATTGTGGGATACAAGAGGTCACACAAACCTGTAGCGGCAGAAACCCTTTTATATATTTTATTATATGGAATAATTGGAGCTTGTTGGCGAGCTTCCTCTTCAAAAATGGATTTCACTTTTAGAATAATATTCCGGGCATCACTTTTAATAGCTTTCGGCATGATTGAAATCGAAAAACTTGTAATATCCAAAAATAAACAGAAAATACTCGAACTAGACAGCAACGACAGACGAATGACGTTTTCAACATGACGGCTGTAGTTCCATTTTTCACCACTTCACAGATAAGTTGGTAAGTCCATATGTAGTTGTTCAATAGTTTAAAATATGGCATAGCCTGAGGCAAAGCCACTGCAAAATTTTATATTTCTGGCACAAGAATAGACAACACAATATTACGTAGATTTTTCACCAGTACTTCCCCGCTACTTTTCCTGTAACTGTATCTCGGCTTTAATTACACCGTAAGAGCCAATTTAATTTGGACAAAATTTGAAGATGTTGGAAACAGTGAAAGATGGGCCGGGCCCATGGGGTCCAACAATATCTCGCCTCTAATCTTTGTCAAAGTATCGGGTGATCGAAGGGCAGGTACGTATTTAGGTCAACGTATCAGCTTGGCGATTCAAAGAGGGAATCGGTTAATTGTGTTGTTTTTAAATGTGAAAGGCGGTCTACTTCTAGGATTTGCGGGAACATAATGTATCCTATCATTATTTATAACCATTATGTTTGTATTTTAGCATAATCTCCATATAGTAAAACGACAGAAAATACAGTGGTACGGGGGTTAGTACTCTACCTCTAGTAATCTATAGTAATAATAAAGCTGAAGAGTTTATTTGTTTGTTTGAACGCGCTAATCTCTGGATTGGAATTTCAAAAATTCTTTTTCGTTTATAGAAAAGACGACATGTGACCTTGCCATCGTCTGTTCATGGTTGGTCCGAGAATGCGCGCGACTGGCAGAGCATAATACAGTCCGCTAGTCGTGCCCACTATTTGATAGCCCAATTATTGTGGAAGGTTATACACCATAACGCTGCGACTCAAAGGGGCGGAGCAGTAACTATTAACGCGGGTGTAAGCGCAAGGCACAGCTAGTAGTATAATAATATAATAGTGCCAAAAGTGGCAGAAAAAATGTTCGGAGATTTACCGCTTCACAGTTTCACACCTCCATTAGTCTATACTCAAAGATATATGAAGTTATACTCGCAGAGATCTAAAACAGCACGTCGAAATAATTCCACATCATTGGACAGATTACACGGAAGGAAACACAGAAATAGTCGAAATGAATAGCAAACTTTAAAATGACTGCAATTCGTTTTGGCTGTAGACCACCATGATGATAGTTCAAATTGAGTTAAAGGATATGGTATTAGTAATTAAGCTACTCAATTGTTGACCAGACGTGTTAAAACTTAAATGTCCTAAATTGATAGAGAAATAATGAATTTCTTTACAGAAATTTATTTATTTATGTTTCTATTCTGTAAATATTGTGTAAGTATATTGTGGTATTATATAATTTAGTGTAATTTTTGTAAGTGTTATTGTGCTCTGATAATTATGTGGTCTGTTCAATGTCAGTTGAAATAGTAATTTGATACATTTCATTGTTAAATATACAATGTACAAAAAAAAGGTGTACACTTTTCGCAAGATTTCGAGCTAAAGCTTTTGAATTATACTAATAAGAATTTTCTCGAGTAATTAAGATATTATCAAACCCGTTTATAATATCAGTATCGATTTATAGACAATCGTACACAAAATTATCCATTTGACCTACTATTAGCCATAACAAAGTATATTGAAGTTATGTATAATATGATCTAACTTCCATCAAAATTACTATTTCTCTAAGAAAATCATCCTGTGACTCCCAATGATACAAAATAGGTACCTAGCAAATGATTAACGAGTAGTTTTCTCCCAAGAAGTTTTGAAGGGCCCACAGTGACCAAAAGTTTATCAATATCATTACCATCTTCTATCGTCTTAGATCTATACTACTACTTAACGTTACTAAGAATAAAACAGAAGAGTTTGTTTGTTTGTTTGAACGCTTTAATCTCTGAAACTACCGGTCGGATTTGAAAAAATCTTTTTGCATTTGATTTTCTTGAGGAAGGATATGCAGAGCTAATAGTAGATAGACAGATCCACAAAGGCAACGTAATGTTTTACTGAAATCTGATTTATAATTTTAGGTTCTTACTGATCCAGCATTATCAGAAACACACAGAACAAAACTTAGCCAGCATTTCATTCAGTTTGGAGTCAGTTGTATATCACAATATAAAATTAATTTTGAAGATTTAAAAGCATTAAAGGACCTGGATTTACCTAAAGATGAGGATTCCTACTGTTTCTTCGCTTGTGTCTTGAAAAAAGCTCAATTGGTAAAATATACTTATTAATTTTATAACAAAATTCGAGAAATCTGAGACTAATCTTCTTAATATTTAATATTTTAAATATATTTTTTTAATATTACTTCAAATTAGTTATTTCAAAATTGGATATTTTTGTAGAAATTATTCGATTTATTCTCGGTTCATGCATTTATGATCTCTAATCCCAATTCAATCTGCTGTAGACAATTTGCTCGGAGAAATCTCAAAACGTGAATTAAGTAATATTCTTCTGTAATTTACCGGCCCCAGTGTACCCAGCAGAAGACAAAGTTTGAAGACAGCCTCTTCGTAGTTTAAAATGTAATAATTACAGATGGATAGTAGTGGGAGAATATCAGCAGACGCTGCACTTGGTCTAACTAAGAAAATCTTTGAAGACGAAAGGGAAAAACGAGAAGTTGTCCAAGTTTTCCTTACATGCGAATATGGTAAGATTAATTTTTTTACTGCTAGAAAGGCTAAAGTCTCATAATAACTTTAATAAAATATATTTTTATTTCAGTAAATGACATTCAAGGCAAGAATGAATGTGAAAAAGCGAAATTGCTTTTGACATGTCTTATAAATAGTTCCAACAGCACTAGTGACGGTCAGCCGGGAAAGGTAATTTTTTTAATTAAACAGTTTTTCATGCTTCGGGCACGTAAAGGAATCAGCACTTCTCGAGTCATTCAGGTTTGCCACTTGTTCTATTCTGGGCAACTTGCTAAATGTCGTGTCTCTGTCTAAGTTGGAAGGCCGTGATGCACCATCTATCTTCTATAATATAAATAAAGCTAAAGAGTTTGTTTGTTTGTTTGTTTGTAAATCAAATCTAAAGATTAAAAATAACTAAATAAACCAGGTCCGCGTGGAATAGTGGCAAGAATACTGGCTGCATTTCCCCGCTGAATCGCGATGCTGATTCGTTGAGCGAGGAAGGAGCCAGCCCTCTTGTCACCAGAAGAGATGATCAGTCGAGGGGATACATCTTTAATAAAATTTTTGGCATTTGAACCCCACGGACCTATAGTTTCTTTGTTTGTTTGAACGAGCTAATATCTGGAACTACCACTGGATTTGAAAAAATGTATTTGCCTTTGATAGGTATCCCAATTATTGAAGAAGGTTATAGGCTATATAACATCACAATACGACCCATAGGATCGGCGCATTAACATGGGTGCAACCACCGTGCACAGCTAGTCTTCTAAAAGTATACCTTTGACGGGTCATGTTTGTTTATCTTTTTAAAGTAAACTTTAAAACTATATATAGGTGTTGGATTTCAATACGGCTTTCATAAATATCATACAGATGACAAATAATCATATTATTGTATAATGTCGATAGCAGTCGTCATTTATTTGCATTTCCTGCGTTATTACTTATGAGTCACGAAAAATCTCTATATATTATTTCTCAAAGGTGTTTTTTGTCGGTATTAAATATATCCCTTGATACTGTATCAAAATTAATGTTTGATACGCCATTTTGAAGATTATTTTTCCTTCTGATGACGAAAAATAAACAAACAAATCAAAATTAAATCTTTATATACTAATTTATTTATTTTGTACTGTTGGAGAGGTATTAACTAGTCAGACCACGGGTTCGCTCCCGGATCGCGGCCAAGTGCAAATGGGATTTTTAATTAAAAACTTATGTACATAATCCGACAAAACCACTCTTAGAGGCTTTTCCATCTTACCTCAACAGAACTAGCAACTCGTTAGGTATATAGCCTCACAAATTCACAAATACCATCGGCTAAACGAGGGAGACTTGGTCTTCCGCTGGGTACGTTGGAACCGTAACACGGTTTCGGGAGCGTAAGGCAACCTGTGAAGAAAGAAAAAAAAAGTTTTGTTGTTTGGAGAAATGTACAATAATCTTAAAATAGGTAAATAAACTTAAAATAAGACCGCGTGGAATAGTAGCTGCATTTCCTTGCTGAATCGCGTTATTGGTTCGAGAGGAGATGATCAGTGATGGGGAATATATATTTTATAAACATGCGGAATTTGTACTTCTTACGTCTTATTTTCACTATGTTTCAGTTAGTAAAAAGCAGCGGTCTTCATCACAGCATTGCGCGAGTAATACGTTCTTTGTTGATGTTTGGATGTGACAGTATAGTTGGAGAGAGTTTTCCTGGCAGGTTTATTTCAAAAATTATTCCTGGAAAGCAAGCAATAACTCTACTGTGCAGTTTTTTAAAGGATCCGTAGATCAATCATGAAGTATAATCCGTATCCATCCACTTGTAATGAAATATGGCCCTATAAGAATGACTGGTTCCAGTATATAACAATTCTAAAGTATAATGTTGTTTTATTTCTGTACTGGGACTAATCTGAAATAACAATTTGGAGATCAGACGGGACGGAAAAAGACCAGATGGATTCAAGCTGGTTTCATGGTCATGTGGAAAAGGACTCGCATGGGAAGTCACTTGTCACTTTGTACAATCACACATTTCAGTTACCTCGTCCGTTCCGGGTTCGGCTGCTCGCACGGAAGAGTCACGCAAGCGGCTGAAATACCGGGAATTGACACAAAGTTATCAGTTTACGAGCCTGGGAGAGTAGTATTTTTAGAGCGTGGCGACGCCCATTGCCATAATTACTTACAACATGCATCAGAATTGCTATTCAACGCGGCAATTATTAGGTACGCTGCCAAGTGGTGTCCGCCTCAGATCATTCCCTGATCTGAGGTGTCCGCCGACTTATAAATTTTTTTATTTAGTTTAGTTTCTAGTTCAAATGTTTATTTTTTAAAATACTATAATACTATGTAGTAGGTACCTTATTAAATAATAACTCTTCCAAGCACCCTCCCTGTGGCATGTTTCCCAAAACACGTTACAATAAAATTATTGATCACAATAAAAGGAAATAAAAATTAGAAAAGAGAATATTTATATTTATTTTCCGTACAAAATCTTAACTTAGGACTCACTGAGTCAGTGAGTGAGTGACAATAATATAAAATTTTGAGTTTGAATACACATATCTTGTGAACCCGTGAAGAAAGAAAAAAAAATAAAAAAATCTTTTATATTTGGTAGATATAAGTATATTTATTGGAGTGGTAGATTAATATTTTCAGCTTACAGAAATCTCCAGAAAAGTCCATATTTCTAGACATGTATCCACTACAAAGATATGGATGAGTCAAAAGCACCTTGATGTAAAGGCTGTTATGGCTGTGCCTTTGCTCGATTTGGTAGTTCCTTTTACTTCTAAAAGTTCGTCGATAGGCTTAATATACTATGGTATGAAATAAAACCAGACTTGCTTGCATGCTTAAATTTAATGAATAACTATATAAAACAATATTTAATTACAAAACAATAACATCTTCACAGCATTGGTCCATTTTAATAGTTGGTTACACATCAAATCCGAACTGAAAAAAGTAATATAGTAAGTTAGTATTAAATTTCAGGAACATATAGCGGAATTTTATACACGTTTACCATATTTGCTTTTTGGCAAAATGGAGTACAACCAAGCACAAAGTTATTGTAACGTAGGTATATTTGATGATTTTAAAAATGTCGATGAGATCAGCCTTCAACAAAGAAACGAAATTCAATATTAGAAATAATATGACAATAGGTTTAGAATTGAAGAATCATGAAGAAAAAATAAGCTGTAGTTCTGTACCTTAGATGAATGTTCAAGCATGCACTTGAAACCTAAGAAAGCTCGTTCACATCCCTTTGTGCCGTCACTTACAGCTTCTTTATTCACTGTAATGTAAAATAGATTTAATTAGAAACTCTATGCAAAATGTAAAAAATATATACCTACTCGTACCTACATAAAGTAAACTTCTTTTTAGAATGGGTAACTTACAAAATGTAGGCATTGTTACCAGTGACACCAGTAACAGTGTCCACTTTTTGCCAGTTGTCCATATTGAACAGAACAAGTGGCAATCCTGTTGCAGCACTTAATGGACCTAGATTTAACAGACGCAATTTAAATATCTGTTATTTTTAGAGGAAGTGCGGACGCGGCTTTACCTGCACGAGGAGTCGAGCACATAATGGTGCTTAGCATTTTTTTGGAACAAGTGGGAATTGAACTTGGGAATCCCGGTTTCAAGACGACGCGACGCTCTACCAATTGGCCATGCTAACTTTTTGAACATGAACGAAGATCTCGAAACCGTTTCGAGATATAAGCTTTCAGTACAATTTCTATTTATCAGATTTGAAATTAAGTCTATACTTTTTAAGATATTCAATAAAAAACAATAACCTTAATTTGACCGATGTATGACGTCATCATAAGCAGTATGAAAAAATAATACCTTTGCCTACAAAAAAGGGTAATCGTCAATCTTTGAATGACATCTTTATAAATTTATATTTTACGTGTAACTATTTTCTTTGTTATTAGGACATGACGGGATGAAACACTATTTACTTGCCATTGTAAAAAACTATTCAATTTAAATAATTATAAACACGAGTATAATAAACAAGAGTAATTTTTAGGTTAGTCGACCTAGACTGACGTTTGCTTGACGTTAATTTGATTGACTGTCACTTTTTATGTGTAGTGGCCAAGATTATAATCCTGGCTTCCACAACACGCCTTGGTGGAAAGCGCACGCGCCGCGAAGACGTGTTGGGGAATCCAGTTTAATCCCGTCCGTGCTGCGATGGTTGTGATTAATCAGTGATTAATAAGACATATCGCGGTCGGCGGGATTATCATACATACCGATTTATTGGCTATAATCACCGTAAACGGCTATACTACTTGACATTGGCGAAATCACCGATTAATATTGGTGGAACCGCCATATTGAAAAAAAGAAGAAGAAGAAGAAGATTATAATCCTGTTCCAAAATCTTGTGACGTCACGTTTACTTATCACGGGTAAAATTTGTAAAGTATATTAAAAATAGACGCAATAGATAAAAAACAAAAATATCGAAATTAGTTTCTTAAAATGGGCTATATTTTTAAAATAAATTATAAAAAAAGTATATTATAAATATGTAGCATGGCCAATTAGGCTATCGACTCCTTTTTAAAATGTTTATGAATGAATAAATAAGCAAATCTGTAGATCATACTGTGTTTGTAATATGCGAACTTGCACGTAAAATCTACTGAAACCCGACTGAAACAATATGGATGGGGTTTTTAAGAAAATATAGTAATTATAATTTACTTTTTAAGGGTCCTATACTAGGAATTTTTCTGGGATAAACTATGCCCAATTTCTCTGTAAATCCACCTGTGTCACTGTAATTTAGCATATAGTTACTATCTAAGTGAAATAGCTCTTATTTTTTCAATGGGTTTTATTGAATAGGAAATATGGGTGGTTTAACTTTGCCCCTGCTGTCTCTTTCATAATCTATCACAAAACTATTTTTTTTAAAAGCGCTGTTATACCTTTACCCTTCAATTAGATATATCGATTTTTTTGGTAGCTTATTGAAAATTTAAAATAACAATTATTTATTATTTTTACCAAATTAAAAAAAAATAATAAGCTACAAAAAAAAAAGCGAAATATATAATTGAAGAATAACGGCATAAGAGCGCTTTAAAAAAATTTAGAGTTTTGTGATAGATTATGAAAGAGACAGCAGGGGCAGTGTTAATACATAAAAAAACTTAGAAAATCTTAGTAATATATTTTTAATCAACATAACCAAATTGAATGTCAACCATAAAAAAAAAACTAGACAGCTTATAGTCAAACTGTTCCTTGACAGAAAATAAAAAGAAACTTCTTATATGGCCAAAGAGGTGCGAACATGCCGGCCCCCTTGAAGGTCTTGACTTCAACAAATTGGAAGAGGACAAATCTTGGTAACAGGACGCCTGCATGACCCGGACCCAGTGAAAATCTCCACTACTCTGACGACACCATCTCGGCCAGGATGTACGGCAGTTATTCGTCCCATTTTCCACTTCAATGGTGGGAGAAAGTCCTCCTTGATTACGACCAGAGTCCCAATTTCTATAGAAGGAATTCTTCGATTCCATTTCGCTCTCTGTTGCAGTTGTGATAAGTATTCGATACTCCAGCGACGCCAAAAGTGCTGCCGTAACTGTTCTATCCGTTGATATCTTTGTACAGCGTTACCAGCAGGGAAAGTAGGCTCCGGCAGTGCGGTCAGTGGGCGACCAATAAGAAAGTGACCCGAAGTGAGAGGTGACAAATCTATTGCGGATGATGATAATGGTGTTAAAGGACGCGAATTTAGAATAGCTTCTATTTAACATAATGTAGTGTTTAACTCTTCATACGTGAGATGAGCTAAACCAAGAACGCGCTTTAGGTGATGTTTGGTAGACTTAACGCCTGCTTCCCATAGACCGCCGAAATTGGGAGCGTAGGGAGGCGTAAAATGAAACTGGATGCCGTCATTCGAAAAGGTATCTTGTAATTTAGCCTTGATTTCATTCCAACCACCAACAAAATTAGACCCATTATCACAATAAATGTGAGAAGGCATTCCACGACGAGCAATAAATCGTTTGAGCGTTAGTATAAATGTAGCACTCGTCATATCCGTAGCTAATTCTAGATGAATTGCCTTAATGATTGTTTGATCTTTTGACATAATCGAGACGCTACCAACGCACCACACAGTTCGAGTCGCGGCAACGTCGTACTAGACTTGAGTGGCACTACTTTTGCCTTTGCACATAGTAAATGAGAGTGGACTGTATCATTTGAATCGATAGATCTAGCGTATGCACAAGCGCCATACGCCAACTCGGATGCATCGCAAAAGATTTGAATTTCGACTTGCTGTGGTTGGTTTACTAGTACACGTCTGGGAATATCCATGGCATTGAGGTGGTGTAGTGTCTCAACGATTTCGTTCCAGTCACTTGCTGTATGATTTGGTACTGCGGTGTCCCAATCCAGTTTCTGAAGCCATAATCGTTGCAGTAAAACCTTGGTTTGTATGACCGTAGGTGACACTAAATCCAATGGATCAAAGATCTGTGAGATCGTTGCCAAAATCGTTCGTTTTGTAACAGGTTTTGCATTTGCAGAAAGCGATATATTGTAATTGAGAGTATCAGCTTCACTGTTCCACAACAAACCCAACGTCTTGGACTCAAAAGACTCGTTGAAGGTGTATTGACAGTTAGCTGCCACATCGGACAAATTTGTGAGAACTGTCACATTGTTTGATCTCCACATTCTGAGTTCATAACTAGTTGCTTCGTCTATGGTATCTGCTCCAGAAAGCAAGTCATCGACGTAAAAGTCATGCTCAATTACTGTACCAATCGAGCGGTCATTGCAGTCATCGGCAAGTTGCTTTAAACATCTGACAGCTAAGTACGGAGCTGAAGCAGTCCCATAGGTAACAGTGTTCAATTGAAACACCGTATAAGGCTCGTGCTTGTCCTCCCGCCATATGATTTGTTGTAGCGGCCTTTGTTCATGACGCACAAGAACCTGTCTATACATCTTGGCAATATCGGCAGAGATAACTATTGCATGTTGTCTAAATCTCAGCAAGATTGCGAGGATATCATCTTGCACAACAGGTCCGACTAATTGGATATCATTGAAAGATAGCCCGCTGGATGTCTTGGCAGAAGCGTCAAAGACGACTCTCAGCTTTGTTGTCAAGCTGTCTTCTCGGATTACTGCGTGATGTGGTAGGTAAAACTGCTTGACAGTGTCATCAGGTGTAACCTTTGACATATGGCCCATGCTCTCGTATTCGTGGATGAATTCCTTATAAGCATCGAAAAGCTTGGGATTTGCGTGAAGTTTTCGTTCGAGTGACAAGAACCTTCTTTCAGCCATTGAGAAAGAATCCCCAAGTGCCCGTGCCTCTTGTTTTAATGGCACTTGTACAAGAAATCTTCCGTCTGAAAGGCGATCTGTGGTATCTTGAAATATCTTCTCGCAATCATGCTCCTCTTCGGACCAGGGTTTAACTTCAGTCACTTCTTCAAGTTCCCAAAATTTTGCAAGTTGATCTTGAACTTCCAATATAGAGGCAATATGGCATCTTATCTTAGGAGCTGCAGGAACACTTCCTGAAATCACCCATCCTAACTTCGTCTCTTGAAGAGTGGGTTGATCCTTGCCAATGTAGATACGCTTCGTTTGGATCAAATTCCAGAAAATTTCAGCTCCTAGTAGTAAGTCGATGTCCCCTGGCGTTGCAAAATCGGGATCGGCTAGGTTGACAGTATACGGAATTTGTATTTCCTGTATGTTCATCTGGTACACAGGGAGGGGTTCTGTTATGTTAGAAATGACATAACACTCAATTGTCGCTTCAAATGTCCCATAAATAGACTCTAGATGCAAAGCACACATGTTGGCAATTGATGATGGTCGATTATTCAACCCGGTGACTGTTGTATTGACAGCTGTCATCTTTGGCTGTAGTATCTTCGCAAGCCTTTCGGTGACGAAACATGAGGTGCTGCCACAGTCCAATAAAGCGCGAACAACATGCGCATTGCCTTCGTTGTCAAATAATTTGACGCATGCTGTAGACAGGAGCACCTGGTGTGACGTTCTGGCAGTAGTTGTTATGATTTTTGAATTGGTCATGGTCTCCTGTTTCTGCGGCGTCTCATCGTCCTTGGAATGTAGCAATGAGTTGTGTCTCTTGCCACATACTCGACAGCTTGAATGCTTGCAGTTGAAGATAGTATGGCCAATTCGAAGACAGTTGTGACAAGCCTTCACCTTGTTGACGATTTCTTTTCGTTTAGATATAGCTTCTTTGAGGAAGTCGACGCAATGATATATTGTGTGGTCTCCATTGCATACCACACATTTCCACTTCGACTGCGAGTTACTGACAGTTGCTAATCCTCGGTTCACATAAGGTCTTGATGAAGTAGACGGCTTTAGCTTGTTGTGCCCTTCCAAACTCTCGAGAAGATCTGCTCGGTTCTTTAAGAATGTGTCGAGCGCAACATAGTCCATTTTATCGCTGGAGCCTCTAAAGGTTTCCCATTCCTTTAAGGTGCATGGGTCCAGCTTGGTGGTCACTATGTGAACGAGGAGTGTATCCCATCCTTCAGTCGCCTCTCCCAATGCATTAAGAGAGCGAAGGTTCTTGTTGAACATGTCTATAAACTCGCGTAAATCCTTTGATGTCTCGCGTGGTTGCTTGGCGTCAAACAGCGATTTGACAAAAGTGTTAATTAACAGCCTATTGTTGTCAAAACGATCGATAAGCATATCCCATGCAATAAGGTAGTTGCTTGTTGTGAGCTCAAGTAAGCTTATTAAATTTAACGCACCACTTTCCAAACTGGCTCGTAAATAATGAAATTTACTTATAGCATCTAGCGACTCATTGTTGTGCACCAAAGAGCAGAATGTATCTCTAAAGTGTAGCCAGTTTTGAAAGGTTCCGTCAAATTTTGGAAGAAATATCGTTGGAAGACGAATTTGATACGGCCTACCATTAGAAGAACCGCCATGATGAACCTCAGAGCCCCCATTGTCTCCCTGATTGCATTTCATCATAGACTGGAACTGACTACCCTGGCTACTGTCGAGGGAGCCTGACCGTGCACGCCTAGTACGCGTTAATAAATCCCTAGCTTCGACCATTGCATTTAGATAAGTGGTTTCGAAAACTTCTCGTTCGATATATTGCTCGTCGGGATCCTCGCACACACATTCGATTTCCAATTGAACTTCATCAAACTCTAACGACAATGATTCCATTTTGGCAACCCTAAGCTCCAATTCCTGACACTCCGAGTCTGGCAATAAAGTTTCCGAAGGATATTTCGAAACATGTTTTTTAAAAATTGTGAGTCGCGCTTTAATAGAACCACGCTTTCGTATTAATTTAGCATATTCGTCATTGTTTTCCATTTTTAAGTTTGAATTTGACATTTGTTATTAAACTCAAAACAAAAGTGACATTCGAACATTCAATTTCAAATTTAAATTTACATACTTTTGAAATTTGCCAAATTAGAGAATAATGTTTAAATCGAACAAATTATAGAATAACAAATATTGTTTTTTGAAATTGAAATCGTGTAATGCAGATGGAATGATATGGAATGGACTCACTTTCTTTCAGCCGTAGACCAACCCCACTGCCAAAACTTCCTCGACCAGCTGGCAGCTCATGCACCAGCAAACAATTGATGGTCCAAGAATTTTCGGTCAAATTTGTATTGATTTGGGTGTATACTTGTATAGGCCGAAGATGGGTACTCTGTCGAATGATAAATTGACGATTAGAAATTGCGATTTGCCGTTGCGATTTCCTTTACGTAGCGCCTGCACCGCAGCCAGTAGACACTGCTTGCACGTCGTCTCCCTTGTTGTTGACGCGGCAGTGAAACCGTGATGCCCGTAGCGTAGACTTTGTATGGAGATACGTAAGGAGTTATTTGCGTAGATTTTCGATTCGCATTTGAAATATTACTTAACTTTGTTAGTTATCCATAGTCGCTTGTATCCGGCTCGAAGGACCAAAAATATCATGTTAATACATAAAAAAACTTAGAAAATCTTAGTAATATATTTTTAATCAACATAACCAAATTGAATGTCAACCATAAAAAAAAACTAGACAGCTTATAGTCAAACTGTTCCTTGACAGAAAATAAAAAGAAACTTCTTATATGGCCAAAGAGGTGCGAACAGGCAGAATAATCCTTTATTCTACCACCCATATTTCCTATTAAATAAAACCAATTAAAAAAATAACGACTATTTCACTTAGATATATTGTATAAGTAAACTATATTATGCTAAATTACAGTGACACAGGTGGAGTATTTACAGATAAATTGGGAATAGTAATATCTCCATACAAATTATGGATATATTACTTAATACTTTAACTCAATCGGACGTCCTTTTAAAATTGCTACATTATTGCGCGTCATGTCACAGACACTGGTCCGGCATCGCACCTAAAATTTTCCATTCCGGCCGCCGGATAAGCGAATTGGACGAGTCTGTGGTGGGTTTCGGTGGACCATACGGCGACGCGCCGGAGATTAGATGAATGTGTGACCACGTTAATAGCACTTTTTTTGCCCAATTAAATTGTTTATTTACCTGCTGTAGAGCATGTGTGCAGGAAATCACCAATGTTAGCAACTTCTTCAGGATCATTAAACATTTTCTTCGCCTGGTCTAACAGAGTTTCTTTTTGTAACATTCCTTCGTCATCCAACTGAAAATTTTATCTTTATGTAAATATCAATGACCACATTCAGCGATTTGGTCACAAGAGGCAGCAAACCTTATCAAATAGAATTTTATTATTTTTAGAGGAATTTAAGTGCTTACGGCAGCTCTACATGTCCTGTGAAGCACGAAAAACTTCCAAAGTAACAATATTATAAATGCGAAAGTGTTATTTTTTTGTTGGTTTGTCCTTCTTTCACGTCAACACAGAGCAACAGATAGACGTGATATTTTTACACAGAGATAGTTGGAGGGCCTGAGAGTGACATACTTAGGCAAATTATTGTCGGGATATTTTTTTTGTTACATTTCTAAATCGAAGCCAGGGCGGAAAGTTAGTATCAAAAAATATTATGAAAAGTTTGTTAGAGGCTATGCGATACAGTATCTTTAAAAGTGACAGAGAATTTGAACTTACAAGGCCAATCTTTTTCATAACACAAGCCATAAAACAGGGCACCTCAGGACCTGATGGGACTTTGTGGTTCCTGAAGCTTTCAATATCTTCAGCAGTTATCTGATTATCTTCGATGCACTCTAAACCTAGTTTCTCGAAATGTGCGTGAATTTCAGCTTTTTGTTCCGGTGTCATACACTAAAATATAATTTCATATTTAATTCTAATTTAATTTAATAAATATATGCTAGCGCTGACTCTGTGGTAAGTAAGTCTTACAATTGGTGACCTCATTGAAGCTTTCTCAAATTCATATATTGGAGCTCGCCACTCAAATTCTCACGATCATAATGAAGTTTAGTCTTTGTAATCCGTGAAAGTAAAATTTCAGGAATCGATAATAATTCACAAGTAAACGAATTTTCATTGACTTTTAGGGCAGAAAAATAGTGTTTGGTCTTAAAATTTTGAAATATCGAATAATCTTTATGAATAACAAAAAAAAATTTAGAAAAACTGTTCATAACTTATGTTGTTTTGAACAAAACAGTTAGTTTTGCTGATGGAAGTGATACAGGAATTATGATTCTCTTGACAAACATGTTTTTTGTATTAAATTGCACCATTTCTTAAACACTAGATCATCTTCAGTTTTTAGTTCTTTGACTTTAAATGTTGAAATGTTGATACGATAATATTTTCGCACACATTTTTTATGACTCAAAAATCACGGTCATTTGGTAAAAATGAATGACCACGTACAAAAAAATATTGACACTGATAATGTTGTTGCATGCTTGCCTTCTTACCTTGTGCCTCATTGCAGCTTAGGCACTTGTCTTACGTTGTTTAAGCAATGAACGACAATTACGCGGTACTCTTTGAAGAGGAAGGAATGTACGAACTTGCGTCGTTTTTACACAAATTATGGGGTCTACCTTTTATGGAAGCGTTTGCAAATAACTTGAATTAAGTGGTTTTTGAAACGAGCTATTTCATTATTTTTGAAACTTCCTAATAAATATGTAGGCGGTGTTCGCCTGAGTGCTAATCTCAATACAAAATCTCGATTTTTTTTCCATAAATGAACACAAAATTATAGTATATTTATTATCTCAAACAAAACACATACAAAGCCTTGTTGAATATTAAACACCAACACTGCACATATAGACAAAATTGCAATTTTAGACATTTTGAAAATTATTCACAGCTTGTTTACACTATGTTATAGTCACTAACTTTGATAAAGTGCACACAATTCTTCGTAATATATACTATCGCTTAATGAGGGGCTTTGAATTTCAGTCATCATTATAAGGCAGTATATTTTTTGGTTATTTTCCTTGAGGATAATTGGCAGTTGTTCAGGAGGTTAGTCGTATAGTTAATTTGAAATTGAGTTTTATTAACACAGGTTATTACTTCCGTCGTGTTTGTTATACCCTGTCATCTAATTTCAATTAAGTCAACTGTGACGCATTTTATGGATTAGCATAGGTTTAGGCAAGTATAGTTGTGTAGGTTTTGCATTCACTAGGTAAATATGCCCATAATTGTATGATTTGAAACTCAAAATTTAATATTCTAGTAATTCTGACAATACCAAATTAGACACGTTAAAAACTTAAGATGTCTCTGTAAATTTTTAAAACGGTTTTATATAAATCCTATTACCTATTATTTATTTGCTCGCCTAACGATTTCGCCCTAATAAGAAAAAATGTTAATTGTTTTAACAAAAGTTCTATCTAGAGGTCTATCCCTTGTTGATGAGACAGTTTACAATACGTCATTATTACAGTATCTTGTAAATAAATCCACAGACATACACTTCAATTTTATTTATTTGTTTGTTTGTTTATTGCGTTATGGGCTGTTCCTTTTAACTACTTTGATTCTATCTATTAATTCGTCCTATATTTGTAACAAATTGGAGGGTTTTTCAATGTAAAAAAATCTCTATAGAAATATTCACTGGCCACCGACACTTAGTTTTTTTAAATTTATTCTTGACCACAGAACTCAGTGAATAAATAATATAATTGATTGCAACAAAATGTCGGGCATGAAGCATTTCGTGCAATTATTTTATATGACTACAAACGTTTAACGTGTATGGAATCTCATTAAAATTTACAAATTGTTTTGGTTAATTTTCTCCTTGGTTAGTAACCGCGTCTATATTAAATGTGGACGGGAAAACTTCAAAGATGATCCCAGGTCGGGACTACGGTTACTCACGAAAACTTCATCAGGATGGGGTGGTTAATTAAAGAACATCAAAATATTATACATCAAGACGTTCAAGCTGAAGTGTTTTCCACTATCCTGCATCTTTAAGTCAGATCCTTCGCGATGAATCCCTCATTTACTCTCAGAAGAGTAAAACTTCCGACGCGACGTGTGGATTGGTGTAAGTTTGTTGGAGGAAGTTCGCAGCAAGTAGTTCGTAACAATTAATGAATCTTATATTTACAGTTACAATCTAATAATAAAGCATCAATCCACACAATGGGTGTCTGAAGAAAATGACTAACCCGCCAAAGAACTGTAAATTCAAAATGATTGCAGTTTGTTTCCGACGTAGTGGTCCAGTAGCGATATTTCAAGAAAATCGTAAAACAGTTACTACATGCAGTGGTACTACGAAGTTTCCTGGCCCATGTCTTTAAGGAGCTGAATGACGATCACCCAAAGAACCCGTGAATTTCTCACAACAACCAGTTTTTAGCCACTTTGCCCCATCTACCCTACAGTCCAGACTTGACAACATAATAAAGAACTGCATTATCAAGATTATCAAATAAGAAGGTATAAAACTAGCTAAAATTGAAGATATTTCACAAAATCGTAGCAAAAAGGTGTTTACATTAAAACAATTTAGTTAAATGCGTTGTTAAATATTTTATAACATCCTGGGTTTTTACCAACACAATGTGGTCCACCATTACGATTTTCGTCAATAAAATGATGTTAATAACGTGGGCATTTATTGTGTAATCAAACAATCAGCTTTTGTCACATTAACGATTAGTTTCACAACTAAATGTGCTACTCTATATAAATTGAAAGGTTCGGGAACATTTTCAAACAATTCGACTAGAAGCGCATCGATAACCATAATGTCATCCAAAATTTATATTCTAGTATTTTTGATGTTTTTAAAAAATGTTGTAATAAATGTGAGTATTTATATCGGATTTCTATCTATCTATGTAACGTTACGCCATCACGCCGAGACCACAGGCAGAGAGAATCGAATACCATTTCCTACGATCATGACATAATTTTTTTCGTCTCTTTCTTTTTTCTTCTTTCTTTCTTTCACATTGGGACATAAATCACGCCTGTTTATCGGATTGTTAGGCAGAGGCCACGGGTTTCCACTTGCTGCGATCCTTCGCTTCATTCACTCTCATTATATTCACCACGCAAGCTCGTAGGTTTAAAGTATTTCTGACCTGGCCTTTCTCGAGGCTTTTTTGGGTTTACTATTTTTTTTTCACTGCAGATTGTTTCAGAAAATTACTAATTTACTGCTGTGATGATTTTGTACTATCCCATCAGACTTATTGACTATATAATTTTAGTAACACTATAAATAATTCAATATCAGGTTCGATTAATGTAAAAGTGTAATCTTTAACTAATTAGAATTCTCAACAGGCAGATGTTATTGAAGATATGAAAAAACAATACGTGTCAGTTCTCATGAAATGTGCTGTAGAAAATAATGTGGGTCAAGACGACTTGAAACGTTTAGCTAAGAAAGAAATACCATCGAATCAGAACGCCAAATGCCTTTTAGCATGTGCTTTTAAAGATAGTGGTATGGTGAGTATTTTTTGGTATTTTTGGTAGTCATTGTCTTACCACGATAGCTACATTTTTATACTTACATATTACTTACCAATCGAACACGAGGCCTTGTTCAGCCGCGATTACTGGTAACGGGACGGTTTGGATTCAAATTACCTATAACTCAAGGTATTTTAGAGACCCGATTCTGTCAAAGTTATGAGATACACGACAAAATCTAGCTTGTCAGTAGTAACCTAAGTTGTACCTAAACCTCAACCTAAACAAACCTGTGAATAAAAATTTTTTGATTATGAAATTGACAATGTTTCTTAAAAGTAGTGACGGACCATTGGAATAATACGATATCGCGGTAATTAAATTAATCGCAGATAAATTCAAATTTATTCAATATTAAACAGCTCTTTATTGTAACATATAAAGATACATTTTCTTATCAATTAAACTTCTCAATTTGTCTTTATATTTTATTCAATTTTTTTTATTAATATAAAAACCTTAAATCAAATCTAAAGATTAAAAATAACTAAATAAACCAGGTCCGCGTGGAATAGTGGCAAGAATACTGGCTGCATTTCCCCGCTGAATCGCGATGCTGATTCGTTGAGCGAGGAAGGAGCCAGCCCTCTTGTCACCAGAAGAGATGATCAGTCGAGGGGATACATCTTTAATAAAATGTTTGGCATTTGAACCCCACGGACCTCGAGTTTCTACACCAAACGGCACAAATTTGTAGTTTTCAATAATTGAACTATATTTGCGCCGTTTGTTAGACTCTGCGATTTCCGCCGCAGCTCCCGATTTGATTGCTGTTTCCCTGAGATGAGACGGGGCTAATGTGTCCACGCACGTAGCATCCCATACAAGGGCCCGACCGAATTCAATTATTTATTATTTATTCAATTAAAAAAAATCTAATCAATTTGTTATAAAAATCGATTATTGTGTTACGTATTGGGATGTGAACATAGAATGACCTCTAAAATCTCTTTGAATTGGTATAAGTAGGTATTTAAAATATTATTGTACAATGTGGAATTTGAAAAATCTATGCAAATCTAATTATTATTACTTTTAATACAGTAGGTACTTACTTCCAAAATAATATGAAAAAATAGATATTTTTATTATTAATATATAAAACTCTACCAAGGTCAGAATTGATGAGGCTGTCATTTCACGCTGTGAGTCTGATGATGACAAAATGTTTTATAGTGTATACCTATACTATGTTATTAAATATCTATGCTCCGATTCATGTCATAATAGGACAAAGTAGGTACAAAGATTAGATTTTTTCCCCTAGTTCTTAATTCTAGGAACGTTTGGTCCGTTTTTTGCTCAAATACGTAATATTTATGAAACGTACTATCACGACCTTTATACATTGTGGCGAAGTCAGATACCTACACTGTTTACAAAGTCCACATTTAGCGAGTTGTTATGAACTTCAATAGGTAAATGTAAGGTAAATTTTCATTTTCACGAAGAAGAACAGTCGCCGATTTCACCTGCCCTCCAAAACATATTTTAGAGAAGTTGATTATAGCAGTAATTGTTCTCAAATCTCAAATGCTTAGCTTTTTTGGCCAGACTAAGCATTAAACTTTTCAAATTTTCAACAGTTTTAATTGCAATTTTTGTAATGTATCAGAATGTTTCAAATGTTGATCAAAACATTATATACCTACCTACAAAATATATCTGTCCCTTTGACATTTCTAGTTCAAAATGAGCATTATGTCTATCTAATATACAATTATTACAATATACAATAATTAAAAACAAAACAAACGCACCTTTACGCATTTTTACATTGCGGTGTGGATAGAGAAACCAGAACAGTAGATTTAAAAGATATAAGCAATTTGGGGAATTAAATTAAAACAGCGACAGCAATTTGCATCATAAGTATTTCTAAGTGCAGGTATATATATTTTACTGATTTATTTTTTCGTAATTTAATTTTAGATGGACGATAAAGGCATGCTCTCAGTTGATGGCGTGAACAAAATGTCTAAGGAACTTTACAAAAACGATCCTGAAAAACTGAAAAAGTCTGCTGAGCTTCTGGAAAAATGCAAATCTGGTACGTTACATAAGTACATTTTACTCCGTTATTATTTTAG
The DNA here is from genome assembly GCA_963924495.1 of Nemapogon koenigi. Classification (NCBI taxonomy): domain Eukaryota; kingdom Metazoa; phylum Arthropoda; class Insecta; order Lepidoptera; family Tineidae; genus Nemapogon; species Nemapogon koenigi. Next base: position 7,720,623 of record OZ004645.1, read on the forward strand.
TGTATGAATTTTTTATTTCAACTAATTAATAATAATTAACTTATACAAAAAAAATTGTATCAATATCTTAGTAGGATACCTAAATACCTAAGTACACCTAAATGCACGATACGAAGATATTTGTTTTAGGATCTTTTAGGAACTGTAAGGCAACCCGTAATGAAAAAAAAAATTCCGTCTGTTTGTACATCTGTCTCAATGATGGTCCAGAATAGTTTCCGTAACGGTTGAATGGATTGTAATAAAACTTTCAGGGATTATAGTCGAAGCTCGATATCTTAACTACGAGTTAAGAAACTTAACAGCTTTGTAAATAAATAAGAAAAAATTGCGTACCATGGTTGTTGCGTAAAAATATAGTAAGAATACTAAGTTTTTAATAACCACGAATATTATTTTAAACTAGTGACTTCGCCCCCGGCTTTGCACGGGTACACTATTGTATGTTACCACGGTTTTTTTTTTGTCTATTATAACCTATGTGCTATTCTGATGTATAGGCTATAACATTGTAAAGTTTCATCAAAATCCGTCCAGTACTTTTTGCGTGAAGGAGTAACAAACATCCATTCATCCTCACAAACTTTCGCGTTTATAATACTAATTGGATTTAATAACGATTATTTCAAATATTTAGTGAACGACGAAAAGGTGAGCGATGGCGCAAAAGGTTGTGATCGAGCCGCATTCATCTTTAAATGTACAAATGAGGTATGAATTGTAAATTATTGAAATTCTTATGACTTGTAAAAGCTTAATAACTTACTACATAATACGCTACATGGAATCTTTTATTACTATAATAGTTAGTTACATTTTTGATTTGGAGACACGAAACCCTAAACACTAGCTCGACAAACTCTTGTTCCATCGTTTTTGTATGGATCACGATTTTTTAAACTAATAACAGCAATGGTAAATGATTAGAAAAAGAAATATTTTTGTGATATTTTACAAATGTATCCTTATATACATTACTAAAAACCAAATTATTTTACTACCTTTTAGTGAAATTTTGCCTTTAAAACCATTAAATTGTTTCTAAAATGTAAAAAAGAACTATTGATAATAATTACATAATATCTACTTTATGGCTTCGATTTTTGCTTCTTTCAGTTCAAACTATTTTGATTGCAAGAATAAAACACACTTGGAATGAGTACCTACGCATGAAATTTCTTCAAATTATTTCGTTCTATGGAGACAATAAAATTTATCTTCATTTAAAAGTGCCTTTCATTTAAATACATTCATGTAGAATATTGAAAAATAGATAAGAAATAGCACCATACTATTCAAACTGTCAATGCCATGCTGATAAATCAGATGAAATGTGGACGAATTCTGCCAATGTATTGCAGTGTGTTTCTGAAAAACCCTAACCAATAAATATCGCTGATATCTCTCGTAAAAGGTTTTTCTGAAAATAAGTCTTCCTACTCTACAAGTAAAATTCCTACTACGCATAGTAAACAATTCTCCTAAGTCCTAATCGTTCCTACTAAGCATACTACATCTCCTAGCAACAGACTAGACAGGAAATTTATAAATAGTTCCTCGTAATTAAATAATTTAGAGCACATAAAACTGTTATTGAAATCACACATCAAAATTACTTTAATAATTCTATAGAAATATTATAACAATATTATTATTTGAACGGAAATATTAAATTATCTAATTTGGAAACATCAAAAAAAAAAAAAAAATTTCAAAGACCGATTTATGAAAATTACTTCCTATTTTTATATTCTTTATAAATTGTGAACATATTCGATTTAACTTCATTCGGTATTCACCTTTGACTGATTTTTGGTGGTTGTTTTAAAAAACATATTTTAAAATGTGGAAATTTTTACTGATCATGTTTATTGGATACACTAGTGTAAGTATTAATGAATCTATATAATAAAAAAAAATGTAAAACAGTCTGTCCGATCTGAAAAGGTATTACTTAGTATCGTTATTATATGTTATTTATTTTCTAATTCCTCGCATATTCCGGGACAATTAATACCGCTCGGCACCAATCGGCACATGTCTTAAGTAGGTATGCCGTCGCGTAAAGTGTTGGCAAGTATTAAAAGAATAAGGGAAGGGAAGTGTAGAGGCATTTTGCGCCTTTTCTTGAAATTTTAAGAGATAACTTTCAGTGTTTGTTCTATTTTGGAACATTATGGATAGACCTCCACGACACTTTTGGGTCAGAAAGGTTTTGTTACATATTGTTAAATTAAACATTTTTGTTTCGGATTTATTTATTTTATATAAAATCATTTAAAAACATTTAAATTAGGCGGCGTTGACGGATGAAGAAGTCAAGATGGAATTTACCAAATACGTCATGAAATGCACAAAGGAACATCCTGTAGAAATGTCAGAGTTAATGTCACTTCAGAAAATGATTGCCCCAAAGAACCATGCCACCAAATGTTTGGTTGCATGTGCATATAGAGCAGCAGGAACTGTAAGTATTATAAAAATATGTTTTGTTCTTGATCAAAAAGGTACATTTTTTCCTGTCATTTGATTTGAATTTCCGTCTCAAGCATTTCTTCCAACTATAATTTAAGCGAAACATGAAAATGCACCTCTGAAGTAAATTACGAAAAAAATACTTTTTCCCTGCAAAACTACTAAACCTATCATGTGATCATTTCGAGAGCATGATCTTTCGAATTTCGAAAATTGGAATATTGTAAAATTACATCTTCAAAAATATAATACAGGTCAAATTGAATATACAAAACAATAATATTTTAACAGCTTGATGACAAAGGAATGTTGGATATTGAAAAATCGTATCAAATTGCTGAAGAACTTCAAAAAGGAGACGACACCCGTATAGCTAATGCAAAAAAGTTAGCAGATATTTGTTCCAAAGGTAAGAATTTTGTCAATTTCCAATGTAATATAAATAAAGTAACTATCTAGGGCAATAAACGCTGTAACAAGTTGCGTTTGATAAGAAACACTGTCTCTCCGATATCATAATATACACGTACATTAAACAGCACATGAGCCTAAATATGGCATGAAATTGCCCATATTAATCAGGAATTCAGGACAGGTGACTGTTACTTTATGGATAGCCCATTTCTTTAGAGCCCGCTCGAATAAATTATTTCGAGGTTTGTTTAGTAGCACAAAGATGACGTCGCAGTAGATAGTGGCGGTAAAATGATAATATAGGTAAAACGATAATATTACTGAAATTTCTCTAAAATAGCTTATTACAATTTTCATTAATATTTCAGTTAACGATGAAGCAGTTAGTGATGGCGACAAAGGATGCGACAGAGCTGCTCTTCTTTTCAAATGTGCAGTTGAAAATGCTCCTAAGGTAAAATGAATAGTTGTTGAATATCTTAATATGAGTATAAATGCAAAATTTAATAAAACGAACTGACTTTTAATAAAATTTGGTCCATAGAAAATCCTGAATTCAATTTAGTTACCCATGAAACTGAAGTTCATAGGGAGAAGAAATTAAAAACATTTATTTGTTTATTTTGTTTCAGCTTGGTTTCAAGATATAATCTATGTAAATAAGATACGAGACAATCAAAACCTGCACTCAAGATTATGCAATTCAACAATATTACCTACATTTAATTCAGAAAATAAAAGATGTATTTAAAATATAATAAATTTTTATTTAAAAAAAATATTAATAAAATCGAGAGTATAATCGTTCCTAGTAAGCATACTACATCTCCTAGCAACAGACTAGACAGGAAATTTATAAATAGTTCCTCGTAATTAAATAATTTAGAGCACATAAAACTATTATTGAAATCACACATTAAAATTACTTTAATGATTCTATAGAAATATTATAAAAATATTATTATTTGAACCATAGATCTGTAGCGAAATCCTAAGTCTATGATTTGAACGGAAACTTTTAATATTAAATGATCTAATTTGGAAACATCAAAAAAAAAAAATTTTCAAATACCGATTTATGAAAATTACTTCCTACTTTTATATTCTTTATAAATTGTGAACATATTTGATTTAACTTCATTCAGTATTCACCTTTGACTGATTTTTGGTGGATGTTTTAAAAAACATATTTTAAAATGTGGAAATTATTTCTGATCATGTTTATTGGATACACTAGTGTAAGTATTAATGTATTTATATAATAAATGAAAAAAAATGTAAAACAGTCTGACAGATCCGAAAAGATATTACTTAGTATCGTTATTATATAATATTTTTTTTCTAATTCCTCCCATATTCCGGGACAATTAATACCGCTCGGCACATGTCTTATGGCCTAACTATATAATAAATAGTTATAAGTAGGTATGCCGTCGCGTAAAGTGTTGGCAAGTATTAAAAGAATAAGGGAAGGGAAGTTTAGAGGCATTTTGCGCCTTTTCTTGAAATTTTAAGAGATAACTTTCAGTGTTTGTTCTATTTTGGGACATTTATGGATAGACCTCCACGACACTTTTGGGTCAGACAGGTTTTGTTACATATTGTTAAAATTAAACATTTTTGTTTCGAATTTATTTATTTTGTATAAAATAATTTAAAAACATTTAAATTAGGCGGCGTTGACGGATGAAGAAGTCAAGATGGAATTTACCAAATACGTCATGAAATGCACAAAGGAACATCCTGTAGAAATGTCAGAGTTAATGTCACTTCAGAAAATGATTGCCCCAAAGAACCATGCCACCAAATGTTTGGTTGCATGTGCATATAGAGCAGCAGGAACTGTAAGTATTATAAAAATATGTTTTGTTCTTGATCGAAAAGGTACATTTTTTCCTGTCATTTGATTTGAATTTCCGTCTCTAGCATTTCTTCCAACTATAATTTAAGCGAAACATGAAAATGCACCTCTGAAGTAAATTACGAAAAAAATACTTTTTCCCTGCAAAACTACTAAACCTATCATTTCGAGAGCATGATCTTTCGAATTTCGAAAATTGGAATGTTGTAAAATTACATCTTCAAAAATATAATACAGGTCAAATTGAATAAGTAGATACCATATTAAGTTCCAAAAATACATACAAAACAATAATATTTTAACAGCTTGATGACAAAGGAATGTTGGATATTGAAAAATCGTATCAAATTGCTGAAGAACTTCAAAAAGGAGACGATACCCGTATAGCTAATGCAAAAAAGTTAGCAGATATTTGTTCCAAAGGTAAGAATTTTGTCAATTTCCAATGTAATATAAATAAAGCAACTATCTAGGGCAATAAACGCTGTAACAAGTTGCGTTTGATAAGAAACATTGTCTCTCCGATACCATAATATACACGTACATTAAACAGCACATGAGTCTAAATATGGCATGAAATTGCCCATATTAATCAGGAATTCAGGACAGGTGACTGTTACATTATGGATAGCCCATTTCTTTAGAGCCCGCTCAAATAAATTATTTATCAAAGATGACGTCGCAGTAGATAGTGGCGGTAAAACCATAATATAGGTAAAACGATAATATTCCTGAAATTTCTCTAAAATAGCTTATTACAATTTTCATTAATATTTTAGTTAACGATGAAGCAGTTAGTGATGGCGACAAAGGATGCGACAGAGCTGCTCTTCTTTTCAAATGTGCAGTTGAAAATGCTCCTAAGGTAAAATGAATAGTTGTTGAATATCTTAATATGAGTATAAATGCAAAATTTAATAAAACGAACTGACTTTTAATAAAATTTGGTTCATAGAAAATCCTGCATTCAATTTAGTTACCCTTGAAACTGAAGTTCATAGGGAGAAGAAATTAAATAAGTTTATTTGTTTATTTTGTTTCAGCTTGGTTTCAAGATATAATCTATGTAAATAAGATACGATATATTTCTAATCAAAACCTGCACTCAAGATTATGCAATTCAACAATATTACCTACATTTATTTCAGAATATATGATGAATTTAAAATATGATGAATTTTTATTTAAAAAAATATTAATCAAATCGAGAATATGTTAGTTGGCAGTTAGAGCTAAATTAGCGGTTAATTAACGAAGGAATAGGAATTATATAAGTATAGTCTGTCCAGTGAATCGTGTCATTTCAAAAGAGCGGCAAATTTAAAAAATCTTAAGCTGTAAACACTGACTTTCACGGAATTGCTAGACTTGATACTTTCAATTTTTATGATGGTACTTGATAAAAATACTTTTATTTAGCAGAGGTTTTATTACTATAAGAATACATATAGAAACTATACACGCAATAATTGTTGCCATCATATAAATGCCATAGACCATATTTTTTAGCCCTATTCTTTCGATTGTTTAGAGTTAAAAATGTTGAATATATGTTAAAATTTTCTGACAAAAGGATTATTATTATATCATATTTACTCTACACTATGTACCAAATTTAGTTAAATTTGTTTCAAAACTGTAAACGGTATAATTGTCTGACAGACTGAACAAACTTCATAAATCTGCATAACATATTACAATACAATACAAACATACATACAGGTTCTTAAGACGATACATTCAAATAAAATCATAGTTTGAGGGGCGTGGCCTAGCTGCATACGATACTCTAGCGCTACCCTAGCGCTACGTGATCGATTGGTCTCTCCGCTGAATCTCTCTCTGTCGCATTGAATAGAAACAAAAGAGAAGAGGCGCACGGCAGGTGCTTGGAACAAACGTCCTAAGTGACAAATCAAAAATAATTTATTTAAATTAAAGGAGTAGCTTTATTGAAAATCTAAATTAACATCTTACTTTAGTAATAGATGATACAAATTTGTACTTAATTTAATAAACAATACTTCATGTACTACTGAGAAATTTGGAAAGGAGACTATTTTCAGAGGCTACTTTGCAATTTTTTTCTATCGAGCAAAGTTTCTTAAAACATGTTTTATGATTAACAGATTATTATGAAATATGATTAATTATAACATGTAATTTTTTCTATATTTCTAAGAGCTTTAGGTTTCACTCAAAACGATTTGAAAAATATGATTTAATATGAAGGTAGCCTCTTAAACAGAATTATAGAATTTACCAAAATCAACGAAAGTATCAAACCTAATAATTCCTTATATAAAGAGTATGTAACTTTTGTCATACTAAAACTTTAAAAATAAAAAAAAACCAAATGACACGATTCATTAGACAGACTCTAATACTTGTATGTAAAAAGCCTGTTGACTAAAGATTTATATATAAATATTTTTTAATGTAGATTTTTCGTCAAAGAAATAGAGTTATTGGCTTGTTTGAATTTATCATTTTATATTGTTTTACAAAGTACAAGATTATCGATTGAGATTTTTAGTAGTAACCTGTTGGTGGATCTATGAACTACTTGTTAAAATCTTGAAACATTATATTACTTGAAATGTAAAGAGCAATTCAGTAGGTAGGAAAGTGTTAGTTTACAAACAGATAAAAACTCAAGAATGCATTAAGTAAATATTTAGATATGAGATAAAAAATGACGTCAAAAAAGGACAAACAAACAAACATTATACTTTCGCATTTATAATATTAGTTAGGATATTACATTCATGTACAATATATTATTGAACAAATAAATTGTACAAATGGAAAACTTTAGTACATTCAACCATCGATGAATTCAACTTAGTCCATCAAACTGTCGATAAAGAGCTGCAGTAGGCCAATGTCATGCTTCTAATCATATGAAAACGGTACGAACTTTGCCAGAGACTCGCATCAATAAATATCGTTGACATCCCTCGTAAAAAATATTTTCTAAAAGTAATTCTTCCTACTAATCATAGTAAGCATAGCATTTCTTTTTAAATGTTGAATTTGTGAATAGTTCTTCAATAAAACTATTATTAAAATAATTCATAAAAGTTACTTTAATTATAATAATATTTGAACGGAAACTTTTTAATTTAAATGATCTATATCAAAACTAATTTGGAAATGTCAAAAAAACATTTTTATCTAAAAATAATTTGCAAAGACCAATTTATGAAAATTACTTCCTACTTTTTATATTTAAGTACCTACCTACTTATAAATATTATGAAAATATTCGATTGAACTTAATTCGGTATTCAGTAGTTATCTTTGACTGATTTTTGGTGGATGTATTAGAAATAATATTTAATATTTTAAAATGTTGAAATATTTACTGATCATGTTTATAGGATACACTAGTGTAAGTATTAATGTATTTATTTTACGTGTAAATATCTATAATATTTACCTTCTTTATTACTCATATAGCCGTGGGGGAATATATAGAGTCGCGGGTAATAGCTATAATTTTTATAGTTATGTAACAAAATAAAATTAAAAGTCTTTGTTATGTAATAATTTATATTAATTTATTTTTTACTACCGGGACGGTACATTTCTTATGTGTCTTATGGCATCACCTAGTTATGAAGGTAAAATAATACAATAAGGAAATTTAGAAACATTCTGCGCCTTTTCTTGAAAATTTAAGGCTCATATTTTTAGGGTTTGTGCCTTATTTTTTGGGACTTTTATTAATAGACCACATGACACTTTTGGGTCAGACAGTTTTTTTATATATTCTCATATTTATTGAAGTAAGTATTTTGTATAAAATCAATTTTAACATTTTATTATATTAGGCGGCGTTGACGGATGAAGAAGTTAAAACAGAATTTACGAAATTCGTAATGAAATGCTCAAAGGAGCATCCTGTAGAAATGTCAGAGTTAATGTCACTTCAGAAATTGATCGTCCCAAAGAACCATGCCTCCAAATGTTTGCTTGCATGCGCATATAGAGCTGCAGGATCCGTAAGTATGATTTGATCTTTATGAAAATTTAAGCTGATGAACTTCCTTTTTCAGCATTTCTCGCATCTGTAACTTTGATGTCTTTAAGCGAAGCATGAAATAAATCTCTAAAGTTAATTACGAATTGCGACTGCAATTATAGACGAATTATATTTACCTTAATATTCCTTAAAATATCGCTTTCTGCAAAACAACAAAGTAAATCTATAATAAAGGGATCATTTCGAAAGCATGGTCTTTCGAGTAGCGAATATCCATGTTACAAGCAACAACATATTGTATCGATGTAAAAATCGGTAAGTAGGTATATGATTGGCGGTGAACACCTTCAAAAATATATACATACGGGTCAAATTGAGTACTACCTCCTAACGAATAATTAATAAACAGCTAATACTGGTCTCTATTCCATTTTTACATTTAAATCTTAACAATACACACGTTAATAATAAGGAAACAATACAATTTTAACAGCTCGATGATAAAGGAATGTTGGACATGGAAAAATCATATCAAATGGCTGAAGAAATTCAAAAAGGAGATGATACCCGTATTGCTAATGCGAAGAAGTTAGCAGATGTGTGTGCCAAAGGTAAGGATTTTGCCAATAAGACAAAGTTACTGTAACCTAATAGGCATGATGACTAAAAAATTCTATTTAGTCCGTCAGTTAGATTATCAGAAAATATTGGACCCGTATTTTTTCTTTTGTCAATTAAACAAAAAATGAGCGTTAAAGTCTTAGTATGCCTTAGTACAATTTTTAGCAAGGCGTGACGTCACCAGCCCCCACTCCCAAACTTTGACGCGCTTTATCTCTGTAATTTTTTGTTTGGTTGACAAAAGAAAAAATACGTGTCCAATATTTTTTGGTAATCTAAATGACGGAATAAATAGAATAATATTTTGTTTACCCTGTCATCTACCCTATTACAAGCAGCGTTTATTAGGTTAGTGCTGCTTTCGCAAATATCATACTGTATTAGACAACTTAATTAATGGAAAAGTGACTTTACAGATAACAGTTGCCAACTCTATCTTGACTACTATACTATATGTTACGGTTTAGTAGAAAGGTGAAGTCGCGGTAGATGTGATATGGCGTCTCGCGTTGTTTCTTCAATTCTTAGATAGGGTAAAGCGATAATATTCCTGAAATAACACTCAATATTAATGTAATTAATTACTATTTATTATATTTCAGTTAATGATGAAGCAGTTAGTGATGGCGACAAAGGGTGCGACAGAGCTGCTCTTCTTTTTAAATGTGTAATTGAAAATGCTCCTAAGGTAAAATAAAAAAAAACAATAAAAAATTGTAAGTATATAATTTAGACGAAATACATAGGAGAAGAAATTTAAAAACATTTATTTAAATAATATGTATGTTTATTTATTTCAGCTTGGGTTCAAGATATGATCTACAGATGTGATTCATGTCTAATCAATACCTGGAATATAATGCAATTTAAAAATAAATATACCCAACATTTATTTCAGAAAATTAAAAATGTTTTTAAATACAATGCATTTTATTTAAAAAAATATTAATAATTGGGAGATAATAATACAAAAGTTTCAGTAAGAGCTATAATAGCTATTAAGCAATTAATATTAAGTAAAGATTATATCTACTTGTAAAATATACTCGTACATTCTTTACAGGTAGATTTTGTTGTCAATATATAAGGTCATAGTTTGAGATTGTCAGCAGTACAATCTGTTGGTGAAATGATGAACGACTTTGTTGTTGAAAACTTGAATCCAATGTAAAAAGAGATTCACCTGTTACGTTAGTTTACAAACAGAGGGCGCTGCTATAAAACTCAAGGATGCATTCAATATTTTGATAAGACATAAACATATCATAATTTCCTTTTATTTAGTATTTTGGTTCAAGTTATTATTATATTAAAAATTTTATTTATTTTTTAAAGTTCTGATTAAAAATAAAATCTAAAAAACCGTAACTAATCAATTTTAAAACAACAGCTTTATTTAGTTTAATATTTCGCCCCCAATCTTATTTGAATGGAGACACACTAGTACACAGGCTGTTATCTATAGCCTGATACACTTACACATATGCATTTTCAAGCAAGTTTTGAACCAGCTGCTTGCGTCGGCGCATGACGTTAACTCACACAAGCACAACTTTAGAGATGTAGATAACTTCGTTCAGTGCTCTTGCATTGAACGTGTTTCTATCTTCACATTGTTATACCAAACACCGTATGATCGGTGAGTTATAGTGACGTTTGTATAATAAAACAAATATGTCTAAAATGACGGTAATTTGTATTTCAAATATTTGTTTAAACTGTTCAGAAGTTTGACTTAATCAAATTGTAGTGTTTTTTATAGAAAGTGAATAACTAACTTAAGTGCTTATTTAAACCAGTTAAGTGAAATAAAGTGTTATAGTTAAAATAGTTTGAGTTTAGATTAATATTTAAAATTTGTGTTTTCCATTTTTAATTCTTATCTAAAAATGGTGAGTACCTAAAAAGTAACATCTAATAATATATAAAAAGCAATATTTGATGGTTTGTTGGTATTATATAGACTCAAAAACTACTGGACCGAGTTGAAAACATATTTTTTAATTTGATAGCCGGCCCAATTCTCGGGGAAGGTTATAGGCTATTTAACATCACGCTACCTAGTATTCCTAATACAACGCGTACGAAGTAGCGGGCAATCAGCTAGTAAGCATATTATAATTAAGTGATCATAATAAAATAAAATAAAAATAGGTTCTTTGCAAAATTAAGTAAAAAATTAAAATTTAATGCCTATAACTTTAATTAAGGTCTTTTCAACTTTCGTCTGTTAAGTTTTAAAGGAACCGGTATAAAACTTTTGTCATCCCAGCGTTTCGTAGTAAGAGATGGATTATCTGTAGAATTATTTTCTACATATTTAGATGTTGTTGATATACTATTATAGTTAATTTTGAAACGTTTTAAGTAATTATCATTAAAATTCCTTCTATTTTCCAAAGGATAATCTTCATATTTGTGTAGAACGTTTACATTTTCTGTAGTGGAATATTTCGTAACATCTATGGTAGGTCTTGTGGTAGTTTCGAGGTTTGTGCTTCTCTTTTTTCGTCCGGAGACAACGCCAAGTTGCAAAAGTACAGGATTTGTAACCAAAGCAGCTGCTGCACCTAATAATGCTATACCGGCTAAGGGCCACAGAAATGTCTTTATAGCTAAAGCCTAAAACAAAAAGGAAATAAAATTAAAGTTATTACAATATTTTCATCCACATCAATTATAAAATATTTAAATTAATTGTCATTTTCTAAATCCTTTAAAATTATTTTTTTATCCTAAGTAATTATTAAATTTATATACTAGATACAAAAATCGATTTGTTGATTATAATTTGTCGATGTTGATCATGATTACTGAAATTGTTGTCAAAATTCAGTCAGCAGTTTCGAATCTTATTTTAGAACATCTAGACAGATTAGACAAAATCTAGACATATATACAAGGAAACTATTTGAAGCAGCTAGATATATAGCTACCTATAGAATGAGTTCAAATGATCTGGTTTGCGTGGGATCGCAATTTGAAGGGATAATCGCTGTTCACAGTTTCTATTTAGTATTCCATTCAAACATAGGTGGTTATTTGTTACGACACAAGGTATCAACCTTCATAATTTACATTGATGTATTATGGGAAAAACTGTATAATTACTAGGTGCAGAGCAAATTGCTATGTTCAAGTAAAAGATTTCTAAGTACATTGTTTTCATTTCTTCGATAGAACATTGGGCTTGAAACCGGAGGCCCCGGGTTTTATCCTTACTCGAACCAAAAACGCCTACTTCTGAAAATAACAGCTCCTTCCTTTTGATAAGTACTAGCTCTAGTCCTATTAAGTGCAGTGGCCACCTATTCGCTAAATGTGGAAAAATTTAACAGTATCTTTGGTAATTATTTAATTATTAGTCCTGTGGTATCAATTTGATAATAGTTTATACTTACATGATGGTCATGTAGTTTGTGATGATGTCCATGATCCAAGTAATAATGGGGCTCGTGTTCATCATGATGGAAATGCTCGAATTGTCCACCTTCATATGGACCTAAGTCAAAACCGTTGAAGCCATATCCTAAAACAGAATAAACAATATTACATTATATTAATTAATGTAGCTTGATTCAATGACGGCTTCCTGTTTCTTTAAAAAGCTGCTTTTTAATAAACGTTTGACTAGTATGACATTTTTCTCATTGCTTATTAATTACAACATTACGTATTCATTAAATCCATTTAACTATAAAAATTGCTGATTAATGCCGATTATAGATTGGCAATGAGATACTTTTTAAATAATGGTTAAGAATCTTTAGTAGGTAGGTACCTGAATTATCTTGATGAGCAAATCCTCTACTATAACTCGTACTAGATACACTGCTGTCTGGATTGTCCTGTAGAAAAGAAAAAAAAAGCAAAAATGATCAAAATACAGAATATATATACACGAATAAAATGTGGATGTAGAATGTAGATGAAATGAGAGTGGATGGAGAAAGTTGCTGATATATGAGAAAGAGCAGTCTGCATGAAAACGTTACCTACAAAACATCTAATAGCGTCTCGATCCGTACTACACCGATTCCATCATGGGTAGTTCTCCGAGAAACTCCTTTATTCTCTTTCTCCATTCCGTAATCCATCAAACAATCAATAGACAAACGAAGACATTCTATAGATAGACATTATATAGTGCTCTACAAAAGGAAGAATCGGCCTTCTGTTGTTACTAGTCCTCATAAAATCTTGGGTTATTCAAGCGAAACGTGAAGAAGAATATCAGCGTCCTTTACTCATGGACTACCTAGTGGTAGTCTAGTGGCTGTTTTAAAATAAAAATACTAAACAGAAATGTATGTTAGCGATTTAAAAAACATGTAACGATTAGATCATTAGAGATGTTTGTTTCTCAATCAATCCTAATAAAATAATAAAAGTAAATGCAGTTCAAAAACAATTTCAAACTACACCGACTGTAGCACAAACTTGGTAACCACAAAAAACCCTAATAAATAAAGGCAGAAGTTCAATTTACAATTTAATTTCTATGGTGATTTTGTTCTCAGCAGAAACAATTAAGTTGAATTACAGGACTCGCTTCGCTGCCTCGACGATACCATCGTCTGGCCACTGCCCTTTTTTCACACGGGCTTTAATGTGTCCCTTCCGATTGATGACCGCCACTCCACTTGTTATAGTAAATTGACGACGAAAAAGTCTATGTATTGTCTAGGGGCTTTTATTTAAGTCTAAAAGTGGTGGCTTACTTTTTTTTACTTGTTTTTGGATACTTTTACTATTTCTCTATTGTTTACTACTTACTTTTGTTGTAATTACACGAGTGTAAATCTTAAAAAAGGACTAGCATATTTTCATTCTTTCATGGATCTACCAAAGGTCAGACTTTTGGCAAAAGAAAACACCATTGACATTCAATACAACAATGTGTGGAATATAAACGTTTGCACTATGCCTCAGCGTTTCTGCTCTAACACATTGCCGCGGCGAACTGTCAACGTGCGACTGGTTGGAGCCTTATATGTATTACATTTCTTTAAATCTAATATAAGGTTTAGCACGTATTTAAAAGTAGGTATCTATGTAAGCGAAATTACTGGTTTTTAAAGAACTCATTTTAAACAAGGCTCAATTAGGTACACAGAGGCTCGCAGCTGATAAGTGTGATAAGTATGTTAAAGAGGCATTGTTCCATTTAACTATTTTACCGTTTAACATTTTTATTATTAAACCCCATTTAAAACCTTAGTTGGACGTGACAATAATTTATGATTTTGTGAAGAGATATCATCAGAATCGTACCAAATTGTCTCTGCCACCCTAGAAATAACGTGATAATAGATAGATTAAGGTAAAAGGTGAAATAATTAAAGAGATGTAGGTTGGTTCATGTTACTCATTGTTACTTAGAAACAACTCAGTATCTGATGCTGACTAACTGTTGTGTTGGAGGTCGGGACCGTCACGGGAAAAGATTTCGAGTTATGCGCAAATCCCGGTTCATATAACGAATTGCATGCAAATGAACTTGGATTTTGAAAAGAGGCTTTATGAAATTTCAACTTCTTGTAAATTTACAATAAAAACGAAAATGGATCTGAAATATAATAATCCTTTGAATCTTCAATAATTATTTTTAAAAAATTTAAAAATTCAATATATAATCTTGTTGAAAGCGGAAAAAGTTTTAAGTAGCGACTTATCACTGACTGATTCATTAAAAGATGATGAATTTGGTGATTTGGTCAAATATGCCAACGTAGATCAATATCCATAATCCAATGTATTAATTTTGAAATTACAGACATTTCAATTTTATATAGTTTTATAAAATTAGCCGCTGGACAACGACCTGGGAGTTACATTAAAATTTTAGTTACTTAGTTTTATTTATAAATCCAGTATTATTTTTCAGGAGGTTAGATGTAGTGATTTTATTTATTTAGAGAGTCTTTCTCTCAATAATCTACCCGTTTTTACTACATCGTTAGATATCTATTCCCATAGAATATTTGTCAGACACTGACTCAGTATTCCTAAATAAATCAATGTATGTAAAATGTTTTTCATTAAGTTCGTTAGTTAATTCATGTTAAATGATATCGAGTAGTCATTTTGAGTCACATTTCCGTCCAGGGCCTGTTTATCAAAGAGGCCAACTATTTTCCCACATTCGATGTTGTCGCAGTTTTAACTTACTTATTTATAATTTTTATCAATTATGCATTTTAATTCACCCACGTTCCAATCACTATCACAGATGACTACAAACCTCAGAATAGAGAGCGCGCTCGAATACAATTTCTTTGCTCCAAACAACCACACAACAGACAGAAAACATATTATTACAACACCTTGACCTTGTCGATATTATTTTTATACTGACTTAACTTTTATCTGTAACGCCGGGGTACAATATTGGTTTACAACAATTTGAAAAAAAATAAAATAATAATACGATTAATCTACTGGATTAGACAGCATGCGCCATGAAAAATCGCTGAGACTAACTTTTTTCCCGACTTGATTCACTCATAATGCTCAGCTTGTAAATATGATAGTAAACTCTTTCAGTATTTTTGCGTGAAAAGGTCGCATACAGACAGACAAACGCGGCGGGAGAACTTTTTTTTATAATATAGTGATAGTATCAAGAATATTTAATTAATTTCATTAGCTCACCCAAAGAGATTAAACTATTAAATGTCTTTGAGCTCACCTTATTCCGGATAGGATTTTCAAATCGAACATATTTATTATAATGTGACTTGTTTTCGTGTTTGTGCAAAGTTCTCACTTCTGAAATATTCTGAAAAAGAAAAGAAACTCTTTTTTAATACAGAAAAAATTACTCTAATTTCAATATCCAATTATAAAAAAAGCTAGTATATAAATTATATTTGTAATTATTACTATATTCCATTTTTTACATAAATGGTTTTACTTGTAAATATTATACCTCGTTTTCATCATGAGAAAAGTCTCGAATTCTTGAACTGAAGTTAGAATTAATCTCACAAACAACGTGTAAATTACAAGTAAATGAAACCAAAATAAATGAAATCACGGTTATAAAATCAAAGCAAGGAGTCCACATTTTACAAAACAATATAAAAATCCATTATAGTAAGACTAGGTTTTTCTTCAACGACTCGAAGTATATTGGGGGGAAAGACGATGGTTTCTCAGTCTTTTATAAAACATATAGGGGGGTTGTTATGTAGATGACAATGTGATGTGATAAAGAACAATGCATGTCCGAGTTAGTGGTCACAGCCTGTTGAACCAAGTTGCGTAAAGTATACTCAGTTTCACTGGCTTTGTTCACAATTATCGTGATTGTCATGATTATTGCAAATAGTTTTATGGTGCATGGATTCTTGCTTGGAATGTTTTACAAATCGTCTTGGTTTCTACATTCAACATTGTGTTTCTTCTTAACCAATTTCGATTTCATGATGCTTGGCCACAGAACAGATGTAGTGAAAGTTGAAATTGTTTGTATTTTAGCTGAATAATTAAGAAGAATCTTCCCTAATTATTATTCAGTTTTAATTTATTTAAAAATAACTCAACCATGTAAACAACCTTAAAATTAAATATAACTAAGTAAACCTGGTCCGCGTGGAATTGTGGCAAGAATACTGGCTGCATTTCCCCGCTGAATCGCGATGCTGATTCGTTGAGCGAGGAAGGAGCCAGCCTTCTTGTCACCAGAAGAGATGATCAGTCGAGGGGATATAAGTAACTTTAGTAAACTTTTTGGCATTTGAACCCCACGAACCTAGAGTTTCTACACCTCAATAATATAGTTATATTTGCGCCGTTTGTTAGACTCTACGATTTCCGCCGCAGCTCCTGCTTTGATTACTGATTCCCTGAGATGAGACGAGGCTAATGTGTCCATGCACGTAGCATCCCATACAAGGGCCCGACCTCGCTCCCAGGGAATCAAAGTCATTCCATGAGTCCATCGAGTCTCTTGCCGTCTTCCCGAATAATTACCGATGGTTCAAGGATACCAGGGACTTCTACTGACGCAAGAGTCCTTTTGATGGTGTCTTTGAGGGAGCTGTGACGAGAAAGCTTGCCTGCACTTTTTATGCAGGAAAGTCCGTTAGTTCCAAATTGATCATTGATCAACCATCTTTTTAAAATGCGTATATTTACTAAAGATTTATGGAAAGATAATAACCTTTTTATCAAGTTAACATTTCAATTTGACTTCACAATATGTTAATAACCGAGAGAATCGAAAGTAGGTAGTGATTGTTTAAACTATCTGATAAGTATAATTCTATTTTTTTATAGATAAGACTTTTTCCCGGTTTGTCGTGTTTCTTGCAAAAGGTATTAGAGCAATGTAGATGGTTAGAAAGTTTTACCCGCTATATTAATAGAGTTGCGTGCACAATTCTGATTTGATTTACACATTTATTTATATTGCAGTTAAATGCATTATTAAATGCAGCGATAATTTGCAGTGGTTTTATAATTAAAAATCGTATCAAAATTTGCATAATGGAAAATTTATAATGTCTGTATGCTATAGGTATGTTTCTCAGGTATTAGAATAATAAGCTCCGAAACGGCTGATTAGATTTCGATAAAGCTGTCAGCAATCATAGTGGGTATAGACTCATTAAAATCTATTTTTAAGGTAATTAATCTCTATGATGATATAGTTAATGGGATCATGAGTAGTTAAATATCATACTAATACGAACAAAGCCGCGGGCACCTTCTAGTTCTAAAATATATTCAATTTAAAATATCCCAAATCAAACTCGTGTCACAAATCACGGCGCTATAAATCAGTTCTCTATTGAAAATACGCTACGTCCCTCCTGTAATGCGATCAGTCTTCAACGACACCTTCTGTGATTCTTCCGATACGGCACTTTGATTTCGAGTGACTTTGATAGATGTCGGTTCTAAAGACAAGGTCTGGGTAAGGTAAGCTTTTACCTAACATAAGAGATCATTCTGTACTTTTAGGGAGTTACCTAATTTGATTCTTATTGTTTACCTATCTTTATCTACGAGGGTTAGCTTAGTTTTTTAAGTGAGATTTCTTTACATTCGTTACCTCATGACGGTTTGAATAAATTGGTGAATTTTAAAATTGTGCAGTTTCACTTTTTCTAACTTTGTCCTTTTGGAGTTTACTAAGCCTTTACCTACTAAAGCTTTTTCTATGACAAAATGTAGTTTTCAATTAAGAGCTCTCTTGGTCGTGTAACCAACTAAAAAACGCACGTGTTCAAAATTCGAGCGAAAGCAATAAATAGAGAAAAAAAAATCCAAACAAAATCGGTACAATAAAATACACAAAACGGATTTCAAAACATATTAGAA
This sequence comes from Nemapogon koenigi, assembly GCA_963924495.1. Classification (NCBI taxonomy): domain Eukaryota; kingdom Metazoa; phylum Arthropoda; class Insecta; order Lepidoptera; family Tineidae; genus Nemapogon; species Nemapogon koenigi. Next base: position 7,739,312 of record OZ004645.1, read on the forward strand.
ATAGCAAGTTCTAGTTAATGGAAAATAACTATGAAATAATAATGAATAATAATGGTAAATATAATCTAAGAAATTTATTTTTTATTCGATATGTAAATAAAAAAATATACATTAGTAGGTAAATATATAAAGAGAACTCGGTCGCAAAGTCGGTTGAAATTATACGTGAAATTGATGACTTTCAGGACTTCATGAAACCTAGGTGTAGTTGATAATTATTGACATTTTTTTTATATATTGAGCATAGATATTTTCAACTTTAAGGATCCATTAACTAGAACTTGATATTTTTAATAAGTTTTGTACATTACCTACTTAAATTGCTGAAATCCGTTTTTGTATAGGACAAAAGTTATGCGTCTCCTTAAATCACAAAACGAGATAATGAGCAATGACAAGCAAAATACAGCACTTTGTACCAAATAGTCGAGCTATCTCAGTTTGGGTCCAAATCAATTGGGGCCTTTATTCACCAGAAAGAATATAAATTCCAGACCTAAAGGTATTAGCAAAGGTTTCTCCCACACGTTAATAGCTATTGCAAGACGCACGTGGATCGTTTTTTAGCCAATGTATCTAGTAAAGAATTTAAGATCGTAAAATGGAGGGGCTCTTACCTGAAGGGTGGTTTCTAGAAAATGCGAGGGTTGCGCGAGTTTTATTGGTGGGCGCCTGAAATATCGCCTCAACAATCGTAAATCTGTTGTGGTGAGATAAATAATTTAAAACTAATAAAACAACCCGAGGTTCGATTCTCGATTCTTGTTTCATTTATTTATTTTTATCTGAACAACTTATGTCATGGGGACTGGGTTGATGAATTTTTAGTTAGCCTCGTTTTACTTACCTACTTAGACTTAAAACGTAAAACCTGTCACTTCTTATTATAATAATATATTTTTTAAATAAGTAAAGTCGTCAGCTTTACTTGCTATCCGAAGTATGATACTTTCAAATTGGAAATTAAGTCACAATTAAACACCAAATAACCTTAAATAATATTAACAGGGTAATAGCTAATAAATAATGATATTCGATGCGATACTAAAGCAAATAATAATTGGAATTGTTTGTTCGATATTGCATCGTGTACAGCGTGTAGTTAATTAAGCTAGGATTTGTTTGGTAACCGAAATTAGTATCGCAGTAATCAAGTGTACCTACCATAGCTGACCAAAGTGTACAAATCCATGTAAAATCATATTTGTAACATTTACCTTATGAATAAACATGAATATTATGAAAAGCAAATAAATTAATATTATTCTTAAATCTAGATACTTCTTATAATTATTATTGTTTGATAAAATTAATGTTGTTAATTATCACCCATTTACTGTTTAGTGTTTACATTTCACTTCGGTTCTAAGCTTCTTTTTAAATGATTAACCACAATTCTTCTAAAAATGATAAATATTAGAAGTGACACATTTAGACCCATTAAGTACAGCAACAGGTTTGCAACCTGTTCTGTTCAATATAGACAACTGGCAAAAAGTGGACACTGTTACTTGCTACACCGTGTTTTTATCTGTGTGTTTTTCAGGATTACAACCTGGCTCAATAATTCACTATACCAAATGTTTTCAAAAGTTTTAATTATTAATTACCTGCATTATATGCATTCATTAATTGATGAAACTTAATGAAAAAAAATAATTTAGAAAGCATGCTGAACGTTGTTTTCAACGATTTTTAGTGCACAATTTCCTTCTTTACTGAAAAGACAAAATTATCAGACGTTTGAATCACTATCAAGGAAAAGTAAAATAAAGTGGGAACAGACGAAAATAGTCGTCTAGCGTAAAGAAATAAAATTATTATACATTTTTTCAAATCAAACCTTGCCGAACACCCTTTCAGCGCAACTTTCATTTCACCCAGCACATGACTGAGTGGATGAAAAATACTCCACCACTAAGCTCGCGACATTAACGCGGGATGTATGGGGGATGCAAATGTGACGAGAGTACAGACGAGCTTCGGAAATAAGGAGGGTGGCGTACGTTGACAGCTTCTAGGATGATTGAACAGCTAAAATTGTTGTCACTATTTTGAGATCACAAATTTTAAAACTAAATTTTCTAAATATAGTTCACCGGCTTTGACAGTTTAAGCTACAGCTGTATGTGGCTTGAGCATAAATTCATCCAAATCAAGGACAAACATCTGAACATACAAAATTTAGCATTTATAATTCAAGTATGCAGTGAAATGTGGATCTTGTTACCAGTGTCTATGTAAACAGTCAATACTACCATGATCGTACTTGACGTGGTTTAGAAACTATTTGTGTTATGATAATAATAATATGCAAATACCATGCAAATACATTTTTTCTACCTTTCCTAGTGAACGTCATTCAATTTGTATAATTTCATATATTTCGTACAAGTTGGTTCTCTACAAAAATATCGTTATTTGTGAATATAACTAACGTGTACCCAAAAACCACGAAAGAACTTGATGAAGTAAATTGAGGTATACATGTACATTTTAAAACGAAACTTGCGGTTATTCAACGACATTCGAAAGTAAATTGAAAACTTGCAGTTATTTCAAAAAATAAAATACAGTAAGTAATCGAAACTTAACTGTTATTTCTTATATTAATTTCTCCAATAATAATATCGCTGATAAAAGATTCGCAGAACAAATCGAATATACTTTAAAACTTGATCTGTCTACATTACAGCATTAACTTGAAATATATTTAGTAATTAAAATTCAAGATGCAACCAAGGATATAATTTACCTTGATAAAACCTCGCATATCGTTTCCTAAAAACCGGTAAAACAGATATGGCAAAGTAAAAAAGGACAGGGGAAAGTAAGGAAAAATTGCCCTCGTAAAGCTCCCGAGGAATTGGCGTTAATAAAAAACGTACTGTAATTTGGATGTAAGGACCTTGACAAATGAGAAGCCTAGAGTTACCTAATGACACGACCCGTATCACCTGCTAACGAATAAAATATAGAAGTGCGATATTCCTGGGGATCATTTGGGTTAGGGGAGGAAGGTAGAAAACACGTTTCATTTGAATACAAGTCTTAGCACGTTTGAGTAATCTAATCTTTAAATTGATGTTGCATCGGATATTCAATTGTCATTTTAGCTACTCGTGGTGTCAATTATCTGTACTTTAATTTGATTAATATTGCAGGGCGAAAGCTTTATCAAATTCTATTAGGAATTGTTATGCATTTTCTTAAAACTGTAAGTTGTTTGTCAAAACAACATTAAAATTGTTAAATTACCTCATATGAATAAGCCACAAAACGACAACAGGGAAGTTTGCTATGTGCACAAGCGCTATATAAGCAAAGCTGCTAGAATCTATTTCCAGTGATATATATTTTTAGAGTAATTTTAATTCTGATTGAGGTTAGTATAAAGAAGGTGTGAGGTGAGGCATAGCTTCATGAACTTAATCAGAGTATTCTCCTAACGATTGGAAAAATCTGTAAATATTTTCCTTTTATCCCAAAAGGGGTAGGCAGAGACAATCGAATGGCATTTGCTACGATCCTGACATACCTATCGCTTCTTTTATATTCATCATACCTTTCATACATGCTCGGAAATTGTGTGTACTTTTAATATTGCCATCGATCAATATATTTTTTATATGTTCAATAAAAGTACACCTAGGTCGTCCTCTGCCGTCGTTTCACTTCAGCCATATATACCTTTTTAGTCAATCTTTCATCCTTCATTCTTTCAACGTGTCCAAATCATCTTTCACTCCGCATTCTTCTCTAATGGCATCGTTCCGGATGCGGTCAATACGTTTTATATCACACATTCTACGTAAAGACCGCATTTCCACTGCATTTATATTACTTTCATGCTTCTTATTCCATACCCAAGTCTTGCTTCCAGTGATGGAACTAAAACAGCATTATGTTTATTAATTTTACTTTTAGTTTTAAGTTGTGTATTTCTGCATACATTGTTTAGTCCACCAAATACCTTGCTTCCCGCTTTCACTCTCCTTTCAATTTCCTTGTCTATCTTTCCACTTCTTGTAAACATACTACCTATCTAAAGTCTATATTTAAGTTTTAATGTATTTTCGGAAGTTCAGGCAAGTGCAAACACTGATGTAAATATAGCCAGATATTATGTTGTATAACAATATAGAGGGAGGCTAGACCAAATAAATCGCTAACCAAAAACGACATATACAAGCAATCCCATAATCCGCACCTGAATCAAACACGGATTTGGCACACCGTCTGTCCCGTGTTTAAATTACTAACTCGTTCGGATCAAAGCGTTCATTATTATTCGAATAGGCACGTACAGCTCACAATTGGAGTACAATCAGATATTTTGTGTTATCATTCTAGGTATTTGTATACAAACTTCATTGTTACTACATTTATTTTAGTTTAATGTTTGTTTGTTTGCGGCGGACAAACTTCCTTTATTTCAAGTTTAATTATATACAAACAAGCGAAATCGTGATTCATTAAGTTTAATCATATGAGGATGTGCTTACCACTCTAATATTTCTCCTCTAAGATTCCTCATCATGTTGCGGTGATAGTTATTCTATTTGTAGTTTATTATTCATTTAATTATAGTTTGTAGAATAATCCATGTCATCTATATATCTATGATCACTCCTTTTATCCCAAGAGGGGTAGGCAGAGACAATCGAATGTCATTTGTTACGATCGTGACATACCTCTTTTGCTTCTTTTATATTCATCATACCTTTCATACATGCTTGGCGATTGTGTGTACTTTTAATATTGCCTTCGATCAATATATTTATAATATGTTCAATGAAAGTACACCTAGGTCGTCCTCTGCTAGCATTTCCTTTCACTTCAGCCATATAAACCTTTTTAGTCAATCTTTCATCCTTAATTCTTTGTCTGTGTCCAAACCAGCGTAAACTACTTTCTTCATTTTAGGCACAACATCATCTTTCACTCCTCATTATTCTCTAATGTCATCGTTCCGGATGCGGTCAATACGTTTCATGTCATGATCTTTCAAAATAGTTTCATTTATATCGAACGTCATGATTTTATAATATTGTTTGTTGAATTTGAATTTTCATTCGTCATCGATTTCGGGTATTTGATGAGGTCACTGATTTGGTCAGTTCAGTAAACGTCTATGGGTTTTTTCAAATTCCATTCACATTAGCTCTATAAGTTTTATTACGATCTTCAAACGAAAGCTCATTAAATTTTGTATTAAGTATATGTTTTACACAGGCGGAGTTTATTATTTGGAATTTGTATACCTTTTTGGAGAATTAACGCCTTGATATATTTTTGTAATAACGACTTCCTATCATACACGCTCATCCCTCAAAAGCCTTCGTCCCTTTTATTTAAATTAGGTAACATTTAGGGGTGTTTATGTGCGCAACAACTAGAAATAGGTACTCGTAAATACGTATACCTACCTAAATAATCTATTCCCTGAATTATTAAGTTGGTTTTTGACTGAAAATAAAAATATGTACATAACATATACCTAGAGACATACTGTCTATTGGTCCTAGATGAATTCTAATATAATAATTCTAAGTAGGATCCTCAAAAGTAAAAAAAAATAAAATAAATAATTGTCTAATTTTGTATATTTTGGTTATTGTTTATTTAATTTACTCGAGAAATAAATATTAATTGCTTAGACTGATCGTCTAGCTAGATTTTAGGGAAACTGACTCATATTTTAAAGTTTTTTTTCTTTCTTCACGGGCATACTGTCTATTGGTCCTAGATGAATTCTAATATAATAATTCTAAGTAGGATCCTCAAAAGTAAAAAAAAATAAAATAAATAATTGTCAAATTTTGTATATTTTGGTTATTGTTTATTTAATTTACTCGAGAAATAAATATTAATTGCTTAGACTGATCGTCTAGCTAGATTTTAGGGAAACTGACTCATATTTTAAAGTTTTTTTTCTTTCTTCACGGGTTGTCTTACAGCTCCCGAAACCGTGTTATGGTTTCAAGGTACCCAGCGGAAGACCAACTCTCCCTCGTTTAGCCGATGGTATTTGTGAGGCTATACCGAACGAGTGACCAGTTCTATTGAGATATACTTAGATGGAAAAGCCTCTAAGTGTGGTTTTGTCGGAATATGTACATAAGATTTTAATTAAAAAAACCATTGGTACATCGCCGGGATCCGGGATCGAACCCGTGGTCTGCCTAGTTAACACCAGACGACTTAACCAATCGGCCACCGACGCACTATTTAAAAAAAAATTAAGTTATTACAACGCTATTCATAATAGCATAACGCAATAAAGATTATATTCCTATAATTTTGGGAAGAGTTACGCTATCTTATCTACTTATATTATATGAATATTATTCTTTTGTGCGAAGTTGCGGTCCACTGCTAAAGTCAATAAAACTTGTCAATACTATGCAATTTTCCTGATAATGAAATCATAGCTAATTCATGACTCCGTCTAGGTATGTGACTTTATATGAAAACTTCCTTTATTTATTAGTCTGCAAACGTTTTGAAGGCGACGGAAATTATATTTTGTTTGAGCTAGAAGGCTGTCCCGTGATAATTTGTTAAAATGCCACTTATAATACGTGCTTCTGAACTTTTGGGTAAAGCGTTTTGCCCTTTATAAATGACTAGCCATCCGCCTCAGCCCTTCTGGGCAATACGCCTTTTTATCGGATTTCCACATGAGTGAAGCCGTTGGCAAAAGTTTTAGAAAATCACTATCTGTAAAAACCGAATGAATTAATTAAATTAGTGAATATAGGGATTTTTTCATTATTACTTAATTTAAGGTTAGAATAATGAAAAAGACGTCGAAAAAAGGGCATTTTGTTCCTGTTGTCCACTCGAAATACGGAATATTTGTCGGTTGCTAAGCAACCATGCCGATTTCAGCATATTCAGCCACTTTACACGCAAATTGCTGTATTCACAAGTTAAGGGGACAATCTTCGACAGACATTTCTCGTATTGTGTAGGGGCTCTAAGAATAAAACAGGTTTCGCACATTTTGGGGAGGCCTACTTCATAAGTTATTGTCCTTTGTGACACATTTGGGCACATAATTTTGAACGAATATTTTGTTTTAGTAAATCTATCTAATATATAAAAATCAATATTTGTTTGTTTGTTTCTTCGTATTCTATAGACTCAAAACTACTGGACCGATTTAAAAAAATCTTTTTGTATTGCGTAGCCTAATTCTTGGGGAAGATTATAGGCTATTTAACATCACGCTACCTACCCAAGGGGGTGAATTGTATTTCTAATACAACGCGTACGAAGTAGCGGGCAATCAAATCTAAAAGTTACCATACCTAAAAAACAAACTATTCTGCAACGAAAGTTTACATGGAGTTGTGGATATTGAGTGGTTTGTGAATGAAATGCTAGACTTTGGTCCACATAATATCTCACTACCTACCTAAAGTGTATTTTTTACTTGTCTTATTTGATATACAAACTTTGCATGTATTTTTAAAATAAGTTGTCATTTAAAACAATACAATAAAAAGACATGCAAAGTTTGTTTACCAAATAAGACAACTCAATTTTACTGGCTAAAGTGTCTTTAATAGTCTAGCGATATGTTCCTACAGACCTATGAAGATTCATTTCGAGTTTCTTTCCCATTTTCTTGTACCATATAGCTCTATACCCTACATCCATAGGTATAGCGTTTCTTACCTATTTAAGAACATCATTATTTTGATTTAAAAATATTACATGAAAATAATTTACAGTAGATTCGTTGACAAGTAATTATTTATGATTATCTAAGTACGTAGGTATTCAACTGTAATTACGTACCAAACATGTTATGACATGAGTCCCATTGTCTGCCCGTCTGTTTGTAGATAAAGAAAATTAATCCGCTTTCTCAATGAGAAGTCACGCAGGGCAAACTCATATGAGTTACTTTATGTAATTTATACTATAGGTTATATTTTACTATTACGGGTCTTTATTAATATTTGAAAGTCTTTATATTGAGATCAAACCAAGAGCTGACTGAAATTTTGACTGAAAAAAGAGAACTTCGAAACCTATCTGAGAAAAAATTAAAAACAATTATTGTGTAAAATGAAAGCGTCCTACATTCTACTTAGATATCACATTTTAACCGACTGGCACTTTAGTATAATCTCTAATAAGGCAGTATAAAAAAAGGCAATTTTTTTTTAAATCTTGGAGTCTAAGCGTTGATCTAAAACCGGGAGGTCCCGAATTCGATTCTCATTCGTGCTGAAAATGCTAACCTACAATTTATTCGCCTTCTCAAGCTTCGTAGAGCACGCAAAGCCAGCGTCCGCCCTTCTTCTCACGTCTAGGTCCATTAAGATTAAGTGCAGCAACAGCCTTGCCACCTGTTCTGTTTAATATGGACAACTAGCAAAACGTGAACACTGTTCCTGGTGACTTTGGCCACACCGCAAGGTATAAAAGTCGTGAAGTAACTGTCTGTGTGTAAAATCTAGTTTTGGTCGACTAGAAAAATCGTCTAGCTAAATTATGTTTACAAAATCTAATACTTCCTTTCTATATCAAATTACGGAATGAAAGGGCTCAGCGTAGATTAAATTTGAACTCGCCGTTATTGACTCTATGTTTGGGTTTAACCACTAGCTAGATAAATGCTTGTGTACACCAAATGCTATGCTATTTCTTTATTGATAATTTAAAAACTGTAACTGACTTGGCCTCTATCTCAAATCTTATTGGATTTTGTGTAATTACTTAATTTATTTTTAAGAAACTTTTATAAACTCGAAATTTGATTTTAAAGCAAAATCCCGACTCATTACATCCACTAAAATTAATAAAAGAGAACTCGTGACTCAGTCAACAGAACAAATTTTTTGTATATCTCAACCTCGACCGAATCAATCTACTATTTTATAATTTGTTGGCAAATACTATTTAAATTAGATAAATATTATTTCTCTAGGGTGTTTTTTTGTCGGTACGACGTATCTCCCTTAATACTTCATCAAATTAATAATCCCCTCTAATGACGAAAAATAATCAATCTAAATTTAATGTTTCTTTTAAAATTAGACTAATTTATATATTTTGTAAAAGACGCCGTCTGTCTGTTGGCTATCATTTGAACAAACAAACATGCATACCCTATTATGTATATATATGAATATTTCGGAAAGATATAGCATAGCTCTAGCTGTATAAACTACTTTATGTTTAACGAAATCCATGTGTTTGATTTGGAATACTGAGTTTGTTATGATAACGTCGTTTGGAGTAAACTTGAAAGAATTAAAACGTTAGAAGTATTTCTGGAACCGCATTTAGGAGCTTCCTATTCGATAATCTTAATACAAGTTATAGTAATCAATGTGTCGAGAATATAAAAAAACCGAATTGGTAATCAGTGTAAAATGGAATAGAATTTTCATTAAAATTTATAGAATGAGAACAAAACGAAACACTTAGTTGTGCCCTGTCGGCATATAAACACAATCTACCAACTGAGTTTTGATAGCGATCTCTACGCCCAATTTCTGCAAGTCTAGACAAATTAATCAGAAACTGTCAAAACCATACATGATCAAGAGTGATCTACTATTAGTAAATATAACAGGTGTCAAATACGTATGGGTTTGACAGTTGTTATTTTATTAATATCTGATTAACTTTGACTAGACTTTCAGATGGTAGATGGACGTCAAGGGTTACTGAGTGGAGACCTAGAATGGGCCGTAAAACTGTCGGCAGAACACCAGCGAGATGGAGTGACGACATCGTGAAGAGAGAGGGTAGAGCGTGGAGGAGGATAGGGAGAAGTAGCGCAATGCTGAGAAGGCCTACGTCCAGCAGTGGGCGGACACAGGTTGAAGAAGAAGAAAAAGATAGATTAAATAACTTAAATTGATCTAGAATATTGCAGCAGTTATTAAGTGTTCATAACACATAACCGTATTTTTTTTATTTTAAAGGTCATAATAAATTTCTTTTCATACCTACTATAATACTGTACGTGATAAATTTGTTATTATGAACGCTACCGCGGCGAACTAAAAACGCGAGTCAGTATAATATTATACCTACGCACCTCACCTAAACACATAAAAATCTAGTAGACTTTATTATCTGCCCAGGCGCATTATAATATCGTACATAATATATCACATTCATTTTATTGTGTTGTTTCAGGAATCAAAAATGTCCAACGTCTGTCACCGATACTTAAAACGTCGCTCAAAGGAAAAATCTGCCTATATGAAGGTATGTATTAATAATAGTTGAGGAATTACTCTGATATCATTAAAATTACCAAGGCAATTTAAATTGGAATGCAATATAATTACTAATAAAACAGTCCATCATCAGATCAGCTCAGTAATGTCATACAACATGTATTGTCCTCAGACTTGAGTAAATAAATATACTAAGTATAAAGTCCCTCATCTCGAAGTGGGTGAAAATTTTGGTGCATGATTTTATTACATTGGTACTAACCATTGACTTATTAGCAGATACTAGCAATAATGTAAACATAAATTTAACATAAATGGGTACGTCCGTCTATATTCTATATGCTAAGATATTTTTAATCTTACTCCAAAAAAGATAAAAAGAGGTGTTCAATAATGTTAAATTACAAGGTAATTTATGTTTCTTTTAGAATAAAACATTGCATGACCTGGTATATAAACCCGAGGCCAATCTAATGTTTGTTGGGATCTTCTAGATCTGTCGTCAAACCGTGTTGAACATTCTAATGTAGTACAAACGTTTTTCTAAATTGCCGTCTTCATGTAGCGGAGTCAATGAAATTACTGATCTCGGTTGCGTGACCATTCGCTATAAGAAACAAGGTTATTGTTTCTAATGATTCACCTATCTTCTGAGAAATACGTATGTTTTGTATTAAAAAAAGTAGATATGGGCTCAGCCATCTAACTTTTTTTTGAGATTTCGAGATATAACAATTATAATTTTAAATAACTAAGTATATTATCTGCTTAGTATTTTTCGATCCTGGCCAATGGATTTTTATAATTAAAAACTTATGTACGTAATCCGACAAACAACATTTAAAAGCTTTTCTATCTAAATATATACCTCAACAGAACTGGCCACTCTTTAGGTATATGCCTCACAAATACCAGCAGCTAAAAGAGGGAGGCTTGATCTACCGCTGGGTACCCTGGGATCGATAAAATGTGAAGAAGAAAAAACTGCTATGTATAGACTATTTCTTGAAACGCCTGATTATATTGTTATAAAGTGTGCTAAATCAATGGACCACCTTTGTAATAAACGTTACACAGAAAGGTGGTTTATCCGTCTACTATTTCCACGCGAGTGAAGCTGTGGGTAGGTATAGGCTATCACAGACACAATATTGAAATTTGTTATCTGTGGTTTAATTTCAATACATGCGCCTGACATTTTCCATTTCCCGGATAACTAGAGTTTGCGGTTTCATTCATGCGCAGCAGTACGGTTGGTCTGGACGGTGACATCCGGCATCTCTTTGTGATCACGTCAGACAGAAATGCCATGTCCGGCATTTAAATATACCGTGTGGTCAAACTTTATGCAGGTTTATCTAGCTTTACATAAATGGCATTTTATAAACATACTAGCTTTCCGCATCCGGCTTCGCCTGTGGATATTTTTTAACAAAATGAAATATTAGTAGCCTATATTACTAAGGGATATCGTAGCTTAAAAAATAATAAATAATTTAGAATATACAATATTATGTCGATTAATAATCGAAATTAATGAATATAAAATAATTTTAGAACAATATAATTATATGGAAAATAAACAGCCATCGGTACAAAGCTGCTTGCCCCATAGAAATTGTAATAAAGTTAAAAAATACAAGGAACTGAACGTAAATAATTAAAATAATTTACCAGGAGGTATGTAACATGCTGGTTGCTAGGTTTAGAGTTTTGTTTTTTATTTTTGTGTAAACTTTTTTTTAAAAGTTAATTTATTTTCCCCTTTTAAGTGATTTTGCTGCTCTGAGAGACAAATAATAACACAAATAAAAAAAAAATGGTAAAATAAAAAAAAATACTACTGTGGATGGGATTTGAATCATTTGCATCCTGAGCTGCACCATACCATACCATACCTTTAGCCGTTAGACCTGAGCGTTAGACCACCACCGTCGATACAAAAATTGACAACTTCGTGTCAATAGCAACCGTTGCCAAGGCTTTTCTCTGATAAATAATTTTCAGCCGTAAACAGAGACAAATTAATGAATTTCTGTTTCTTTTTTAATCGACAGATAATTCTTCCGGATTGGTCCCATTTTTATCTCATAAAAATTGGTTCTTGAGTTTTTCAGAAATTTTGAAAAAACTGACCTTATAAGTCAATTTTTCGTAATATCTCGATAAAATATGTACCGATTTTGACGACTTATTTTTTTAAGGATATAATAATTTCTCGACATTATCTCACAGTCATATGACGAAAATCGGTTCAGTAATTTTTCAGAAATTCAGAAATTTGTCTCTGTTTACTGCTGAAAATTATATCAGAGAAAAGCCTTAGCAACGGTTGCTATTGACACGAAGTTGTCAATTTTCGTATCGACGGTGGTCTAGCGGCTAAAGGTATGGGATGCAGCGCAGGATGCACATTGCTCGAGGTTCAAATCCCATCCACCGCAGTATTTTTTTTAATTTTCCATCATTTTTTTTTAGTTGCGTTATTATTTATTTCTCAGGGCAACAAAATCACTTAAAAGGGAAAAATAAACCTTTTAAAAAAAAGTGTACCGACTTCAAAAATTGGCACTGAAAAGTAAGAAATAATAAAAAATTCGTCGTAGAATTTGAAGACGGTTGGTGCCAAATTAGAAATAATTTAGTACCCAAATTCACTAATCTAGATAATTCATTAGGAACCTACGATCATCAGTACAAACACAGATAATATTGAACAGATCTTTATGTCCCTAGATGTTTACTTAATTTTGTATTCTAATTTGGCACCAACCGTCTTCAAATTCTACGACGAAATTTTTATTATTTCTTACTTTTCAGTGCAAATTTTTGAAGTCGGTACCTACACTTTTTTTTAAAAGGTTTATTTTGATGCTGCCATTGTAGAAGCGCGATGCCTAGTCTATATAGGTTATAGGTCAGTGCCCCATACATCCAAACTTACAAACTTTACCTCTTTATAATATTAGTATATACGTATATTATTAAGTACCTATGTATCACAATGGAATAGACAGATAACTCTGTTCCACTATTATCCGAAATTCTGTTATAAATATATATAAGTCTTGTATTTTTGATAGGTACCAAATTCTAAAACTTGAATATTTCGAACGTTCATTTGCGACGTTGCCAACTTTCGTGCGAATTTTGACAGATTGTAAATTGATCACGTGGTCAATAGGCCCCTTAATAGCCCTATAATTGACACTGCGTCTACTAAGTTATAAAAATGTACCTACAATGCATATGTGTGGACGTAGGTGTTGTTGGGCTATTTATAATAAATAAATAAATAAAAAATAAAATAAATTATGTAATCGTAGGCTGTAATGTCCGTTTTAGAATAATGTTGAATTTAAAAAGTAAATGCGAAAACAACTTCTTCTTCTTTTGTTGTGGCTCCACCAATGTTAATCGATGGTTTGCCAATGTCAAGTTTTATAGTTTAATATGACAATTAATCGGTATCTAAGATGATCCCGCTGACTGTGATATGTCTTATTAATCACAACTATTACAGCGCGGACGGGATTAAACCGGATTCCCCATCATGTCACGACGGAACGCGTGCGTCGGTCACCATGGCATGACGTAGAATCTAATATATACTTGTCTCGTGACTAACCATAAACATCAACAACGTTCCTTATAAAAGCGGTCTCTATTTACAAAATTCGTCAAGTCGAGAGTTGGCAAGTTGATATTGATTGCTACATTCATTTGTGTAGGCGTTATAGTGTTTTTTATCTTCATAATTATAAAACTGTCATGTCGCTGACTGACATCAACGCACAGCCTAAACCACTGAAGATATAAATATGAAAATTGTAAGATATATTCCTTAGGGAGTGTAGAGGTGCACTAAGAAAGATTTTTTCAAAAATCAACCCCTAAGGGAATTAAATTTATTTATTTATTTAAATAAAACATCTTACACTAACATTTTAAATACATATTATGCAAGATTTAGTCAAGACAATTATAGTACATGTAGGAAATGGAGTGTAAACGTTGTAATATACTTCATGGATAAATAATTGAATAGGTACTCAGTCTATTAAAAAAGTCTTTAATAGAAAATGGACGTTGGACTGAAGAAGTGTGGAAGTAGAAAGTCATAAATTCAATAATATTAAGGACAGGGAGCGAGTTCCGCGGAGGGACTTCACAAAAGGCTCATTAAAACTTTGAGAAACAATCATGGAAATTGCCCATTAGCAAAGGGCGTGGACTGAAATTTCTTCAAAAATATAGCAAACAAACAAGAGACCTTTGTCTCCAGAAATCGTAATTTTAACTCCAATTAATTTGTGTTTTTAAATTTCTTTCTAATTTACGTACCTATGTTTTATTTCTTGATATTATGAACTTTATTATAAGTCTAATATTAATTAGGTAACTAAAATGGGATAGGGGCTGGGGCATACATTATACCTAATCACTTCCTTTTTTCGATATGTTTTTTTACTGTTTTTTAATTATACTTAGTCGAATATTTTGTCATTTCAATTTACATTGTGTAATTTACATTCCTCGACAGTAAGAAATCTTTAAAGCTAGGGAGCGAAGTAGAAAATAAAACACGTTTTCCATATTGAAAATTCCCAGACAGGCATCAATGAAAAACTTTCTTCATTTGTGCGGCAACAAACAATAAACAATTCAACATGCAGCGTACCACTGGAAATTAGTTGCGGAATTTTTGCTTTTGCTAAAGTAATCTGAAAATTTTCTACAGTGGCATTTCAGTGCAGATTTATTTTTGTTATTAAATCCGTGCTAATCTGTCTAACTATTTGTTACGCTTTCACGGCTAAACCACTGAACCGATTTTGATGAAATTTGTTACGGAGAAAGCTTGAATCTAGGCAATTTTTTTTAAAATCCACCCACCTAAATCGGCATAAACCAGGGCGAACAGCTAGTATTGTAGAAACTTCACATTTAAGATAGATAAGATAAGATAAAAATCATTAAAATTATCAAGGTTCACTCAGATATTTTGTGGGCATAAAAAGAAAGCTCTATGACAAATTTTGTATTTCGTTTAGTCTACCTACTAATATTCTTAAAAAGTGACGTCGTTGTAATAATGTTGGGTATTGGGAACAAATCTATCAATTGTACCAAAAGAACTGATGTGCTGATAGTGTCGATGGAACACTACGGCAAGTTATTATGCAAAAAAATAAAATAAAGCTATGTATTTTTAATACCAATCCAACTTTTTTAATAAATGTGTCAAGAGTTTGAATTATTATGAGTAAGTACAAAATTGTATTCACATTCCAAGTCACGTATTATGTAGTATAATATTCCTTGCGTAAAATCTGGTGCTGAATTTTTAATTTACCTGAAATATCCTCATTTTACCACGTCGAGGATAGTAGCTTTTTTTGCGGAAGAAAAGTTTGGACAAAAGGTATCTCGAGGGAAATTTTAGAAAGTCTTGATTTAAGCTTTTAATAAAGGTGAAATGGGATCGTAAAATGTAGAAGTGCCGTTGCTGCGGCAAATACTTACAACAATAGAGGAGTATTGCATATAAAATATATAGGTATTAAAATAAAAAATGTAACAATGGGTTTTTATAATTAAAAACTTATGTACGTAATCCGACAAACCTCACTTAGGAAACTTTTCCATCTAAATATACCTCAAAAGAACTGGCCACTCGTTAGTCGGCTAGAAGAGGGAGACTTGGTCTTCTGCTGGCTATCCTGGGACCGATATAATAAATATTTTGTATCCATTTTGATCGATTTTCAACCAAAAAATATCCTCTTCACTTGCATAATATGAAATACAGTAAACTGACCATCGTAAATAATTCTCGTAGACCTTATGAGTCAGTAGGTATAAGACAATATTTTTGTTTAACTCTTGAATGATTGTGTACATTTATAAATGTCCTGCGAACGAGGAAGACGTTAAGTTCGACAGAACTGCTCCAATAACATTAAGTAAAGGGTATCGTTTGTTATTGTTACACAAAGAGAACGGCCAAACACCAACAACTGCTATTTGTCTCCATCACAGCTATTTATGTACGACACGTTTTTTGTACAGATTTATATGTCTGATTGAACATTCGGATTGTTTAATACTAAAAGACAGTGGATTTAATAAGAAGTATTCTTTTTAGTTTTTTTTTGAAACCGTGTTACGGTCCCAGGGCACCCAGCGGAAGACCAAGTATTCCTCTTTTAGCCGATGGTATTTGTGAGACTATACCTAACGAGTGGCCAGTTCTGTTGATGTATATTTAGATGGAAAAGCTTCTAAGGGTGGTTTGTCGGATTATGTATAAGTACATAAGTTTTTTTAATACTAAAAAAACCCATTGGTACTTGGTCGGGATCCATTTTAGTTTTTACTTATTTAACGTAACTAAATTAAATAATAGATAGCATAGGTACAGTACTAAATTAAATGCACTATTGACATATTGTACAATGTAAGCATCACTCTAAATTGATAATAATAATTAAAAAAATTAATAAAATCGTTAAACAAAATAAATTAACAATGAAGTAAGTATTAAAATGAAGGAAAGTAGCGTGTCCAACGTTGAAAGAATGAAGCATGAAAAGACTAAAAAGGTTTATATGGCTCAAGTGAAAGGAAATGCTGGCAGAGGACATATAAAAAATGTATTGATCGTTGGAAATATTCGTACACACAATCGCCGATCATTTATGAATGGTATGAATATAAAAGAAGCGAAAGAGGCAGGTCAGTATCGTAACAAATGGCATTCGATTGTCTCTGCCTACCCCTCTTGGGATAAAAGGCGTGATGATGCAGATGATAGATAGATGAAGTACCTAAAAGTGTTTGAGTTACAAAATCTTCATCAGAATCTTCATTAGAATAATGTTTCAACGTTTATTTTGCCAGTTTTGCGTCTTCAAAGCATGTCCATATTCTAAAAGTTAAAACTATTTCAAATTTGATCTTATGATTTCAGCAGATTCACGTCTTTAAACACTTCCAGATTGTTAGTGCACGTGTCTGAACTTTAAAATAACTGTACGTGCTTCAGTATGAAAGGATCTCGCCTCTTTTAAACTAGAAAAGTCTTCTGAAAAGTTTCAGCATTTTGATTTCTAGGTTCCATTTTATCTTCTGCCTTATTCGATAAATGTTTTAAACTTCTAATACATATCCATCTTGATTTTTTAGACAAACAAATAAAGACAATCGGGTGTTTGGGGTAAATATGTATTATTAATATGGGTTACTGAACCATGTAAATCTGAAAGATTCAGTCTTTGATATTTCGTAGAATATATCCCCAAAGTATTTATGCACGAGCGACGACACTTGCTAGCAAGCAAAAAATTTCAGTGGCAAAACGCATTATTCATAATATCATGAGCGAGGAGGGGGGTGTTGAAACTCGACACTCTAGGGAACCGGTTTAATGCTGACATTTGCATAATACAGTAAATACTACAATTTCACATAAATTCTACTAATACTAAAATTGTGATAGTTTGGTTATTTGCTGCTTCATGACGTGACGCCCTACAAAACCAAAAGTCGCAGACAATCGCTTAGTTTATATTAACGACAATATTAAACTTATTCAATGCCTGTGTGTTATTGGCTCCAAGATATAAATCATACTCATTATATAACAGACTATCTTTTCGCATCCAGCTTCGCCCGTGGATATTTTAGAACAAAATAAAATATAGCCTAAATATGACTCAGTGAAATATTTTTTAGAATCGATGCAGTTGTTTGATTAGATTTGATTACCTCCTACATACACACTTACAAACTTTACCTCTTTATGATATTAGTATAGATGATATTTACTAAGAATGCCGAACGAGTGGCCCCAGCCCAGTGGCCAATACCTGAAATAAAGATCTAATCTTATCTTATCTCCCTACCTACCCGTCTTGGGATAACAGGCATGATGATTGACAGATTTAAATAATAATAGTCTAAAAGCAGCAAGTAAAGTACCTACAGGCGAAATTGAAACCTAGAATTTTCTATTCCTACACGAATAAATGGCTTGATATCTTATCATCCGAATCCGTTTAACCGTCCCTAAAAGCTGAAAATATGTGAAATATTTTCCTTTACTATGAAACATGAAATATCATCTCATAACATTACGAGTAAATGTTAGAAAGAAATAAAAAGAAATAATAAGCGAAGTGTGACTCTCCCCTAGTCTCAGTCCGTGGTGAAGCTTCCAAGCAATTACAGTTGGCTCGTTAGCTTTTAGTAGAATTTTTGAGGACATCAAACTGTATAAATGAGAGAAGTAAGAAAGTTTAATAATGTCGTCATGGGCCTCTTAATTTTCAAGGCAATTTCAGAAGTAAAGAGAGAAGAAGAAAGAGTAAAGAAAGAGAAATTTCTTAATTGGCAGTAAATTATAAAAAACCAATAGCATAACTACTTAATAATTTTAATTTTTTGAAATGTAACAGAATAATTTATCTTCAGGGATGTTTAGGATAATGAGTAGCATATTTCACTCTTAGGCCCTTCAGTTATCTCTGTGCAAAAAATCACGTCGATCCGTTGCTCCGTGTTGGCGTGAAAGAATGACAAACAAACAAACACACTTTCGACTTTATAATATACACAGTAGGTACCTATAGTATAATTTATATACATATAACATTTGGAGAGCCCAGTGCAGTCTCTAAAAGTATCACTTAGATTAGAAATATGTGAAAAGTAATTAATGTCATGATAATCTATACTAATATTTTGTGAGTTTGGATGTTATCCCTGAGTGTTATAGGCTATATTATTTTATTTTGTTCGAAAATATCCAAGGGCGAAGCCGGCGTCGGAAAGATAGTTCAAAATTAATTGAAGCAGAATATGAATAACGAACTGCATCCTGCGTTCTAGGGTCCCTACAACCATTGTAATGGGTCATTAAATGTATGGAAGGCTCTGGTCGAAGAACCACGAAAAAAATACCTCTATAGGCACGGAACTTCTAATTAGGGTAGGTATTACATCAAAGTTTGGTGTCTATAGGTTTCAATCTGGAGGTTGCATGTCAGTTTTGTATTTTTATACAAGTTTACTATATTATTTCCCATTTTATTCCCATTTAATCCTCGTGAAATTCTTCTAAAAGTAAGAGATATTTTCTTCTGTTAAATCAATGACACATCTAGGTAAAAATGCATTAGTGCACAAACGGATTGCTGTTCGTTTAAAGTTTATATTTCAAATAAAACTCACTTATTTTAATTATTTTAAGTATAATGTTAAGGAGGGTAAACGCGATAGAAGAGAGTGAATCCGAACAGTGTCTAAAAACCAGTGTTGCCACACAGACCAATTGCACCATAATAATATATGGTTCGTTAGGAACAATTGCCATCTATGCTGTTTAATATGGACAACTGGACAAGTGGACACAGTTATTACTGGTAGCAGTTATTTCCCTCTTTTACAATGTTCTTTAGCCTTGCGTTATTTTCATAACAAAGTAATCAATAGGTGATTATCACCTTACAATCAATAGTTTGCACTTCGTGGCCCAGTTTTAGGAATTGTTGGTATGTGCGTTGCTATGACATCATTTCTGGTCGACAAACTACGTTCAATGAACTTGCTAACATAATAATGAACAAACTAAATTTCTTTTAGTTTTCAATAATAATTAATCATAAAATCATTTTTCTTCGCCGTCGCCCGCGTCAAAACAGTTTCCGATATATTTGAGTACCTTACGGCTCCCGATAACTATTACTGGCCTCCAGGGTATCACAAAATCAACGGTGATCATAATGTTTGTTTTTGCTTTGCCTCTTATCTCCCGTGTCCCGTTTTTCGATAAAAAACTATCTCTATGGCTGAATGGATTTCAATGACATGTTGTACATTATAGCCTGAATTTATGCATTAAAATACAGCTTTGATAATTTTTTTTCTTAGTTACTAAGAAATAAAACGACTCGTTTTTTCGAAACATATTCTCCAAATCCGTTTAGTTGTGATAATAGTTTTGTTTTAGTCGTGTCCCCTACAAAGGAATAAAACTATCATGTGCACAAACGACCTTCAGTCAGCGAAACATGTAGGGAGTTCCGCTTGAGCGATATTTTCGAATTCGACGCCGTTGTATCTTTTTTCGATCATTTTTCGAAATCTTTTTTTCTATTTCCAATCCTCACCCCGTCTGCAGACTAAGCAAATACTTGGCAATGGGAACACCGCTTAACTCATTTCCCGGGCGAGCTTCCCAATATGTGGCGACAGGAGTTTTCAAATTTAAATATAGGAGGGGATTTTGTGTGAACTTTTTATTCACGGGGGAAATTTTTGGTCATGCTCTGGCTGGACATATTGCTTTTTATCGTCTAGTAGTCTCTTTGATTGTACTCGGATTATTTGAGCAGAATTGTTTCATTTAACGGCGGAAATTGAAAATTCTATTTGCTGTCTGAAATGAAAAGTACAGATATTTTTTTTATTTCAATAGATGGAATTCTGTTATTAATTTTATTATAATAGTTAGGTATGTGTCTAATCGAATAACCTAACAGAATACAGTAGGTTTAGGACGGCAAAAGAATAAACTATTTTTTCATTTTGTTTCAGTTGCTGAACACTCTTTCAACGGACTTGGACGAGATGCTGAGTGAACTTTGCGAGGAAAGTGAAAAAAGGTCAGAAAACTTTGATTAATTCAGATTAAAAAAAAAATTTTTCAATTGTTCATGAAACTAAGTAGTTGTGCCACGACTTTCTCTCTCTCTCTCTCTCTCATATGATAATAGATAGAATGACGTTTTAATTGAAAATGTCGTACCAGCTCTTTGTATAATTTTTAGTAGCAATTTACGATTCATAACCTTGCGGTGTTACCAGAGACACCAGTAGCAGTGTTCACTTTTTGCCTTTTGTCCAAATTAAATAGCACAGGTGTCAAGCCTGTTGCGTTATTTGATGGACCTGGATGTGTCATTTCTTTACCAGACGGAAATATCTGTTATTTTTAGAAGAAATGCCTGCCCTCCGAAGCACGAGAAGGCGATTAAAGCACATATTCTTGGTACCTAGCATTTTAACACCTCTTAAATAAATATTTATTACAACCATTAAAGCTAACAAAAGAGTCTTAATGGCATCAGCAAATGAAAAGGCTCATTTAACTCGGAGCCTACGATGTTAAACGAACTTCTGTGAAAGCAAGAAACCGTAAGAAACGATCTGTAAGTGACTCGAAATCACATTATTGGCACACTGGCGTACGGAAAGGAAATAACAAATTGAATTATTCTAGGCTCCAGTCAAAGACGTGTTCTACCAGTAACCTTTGGGAAGGAACCCTTCGAGTGCTTACTTAAATAGCAATCTGAGGATATATTGAGAAATTGAACAGAGTATAATATAATAATAATTTCCTTGAGGATCCACCTGTATGGAAATTGTGCCAAGAAATGATAATTGAAAAATTCGTTAAGACGATATCGCTCAAACATTTCACATTTATAATTGGTTTTTGATTGAAATTTGACCATATCTTATAAATATTTATATCATCACTGTGTGCTCCTGTTGCCAATGGCTGCTTACCCTTGCGTTATATAAAAATAATGTATTAAAACCGAATGTTTGCATTTTTTTTTATTTATTCGGGACAATAATTCCTTGGAAAATATTATCTGTCAACACATTAAAAATGTAACACTTCTTTATAAAACGCGCCTCATGCGTTTATTAAAGTGTTTAAAAAGCTCTTATAGAGTATCGTGTCACAAGTATCTAACACCCTAGCTAGATGCTCTGTAAAACAGCGGGGACAAATTCAATTACTGTCTATCGACGCTACCGACCGCAAGCTTCGACTTCAAAGGAAGCCTGTTTTCTATCAAATAATGCTTTGAGTCGTTTTAACGTACTGGATTTTTCTTTATTTCATCCTATTTATATTAAAATGTCAATGAGATTGCTTCGTAAGTCGTTTGTAGGGGACGAATTCTATTTATTGTATAACATTGAAACCTTATTTGTTGACAGCAAGTTCTTTCAGCATCTTAAATTATGAAGGCATTTTAATTTATAATTCTTGGAATTTCGGGCGGTAATATGCCTATTTATTTATGTTTATTGATGCCCTAAGACCATTACACCTAAATACATATAAGAATTTTGAAAAACATATTATTAAAAGACTTATTTTTCTTTCTTCACGGGTTATGGTTCCGAGGTACCTACCCAACGGTGATTATTTTTTTATTTATATTTCTTTTTAATTTAATAAATTTAAATTACTATTTAAAGACTCTTGTTTTCACCTAATATACATACACACATGCTCGTACATGCTAGTTTTGTAAAACCAAATTAGTATTTTATTTTCTGTAAATATCCAAGAATCAATTGATTGCAATAGTTTATTTACACGAATCTACATACTTGTAGCAGATCCTATCAACTAGAACTAAGTAAACACGTCCAAAACAGCAAACCCCAAAGTTTTGAACAAAGCTCTATGAATAATGAACACCCCTCATGTAAAACAGTCTCTTTGTAAATATACAGGACTATTTTGCTAGGGAAACGGAGAATTTTACAGTACGAAAACGGCAACACTGACGGGGAAAAATGTACCTACAAAGTGTATTTTACGATTTTAATAAAATATTTAAGGAACAACTTTAGAGGGAATTTCCCAAAAGACACTTAAACGGGTCCCGAAGGTGGGACTGAGGTTTATTTTTTGTGTCGAGTGGGATAAATGATAAAATTTATAAATTGAATTTGTAGAGTGAGTAAGTTCGAGTAAGTTTATTATTTAGTACCTGTTTTATCTATTAAAATTGTCATAATTAAAATTAAGTTTATAAATATATATATTATTGTATTATTTCTATGTTACTCTCAAGTTCATGGGCGCAATGCCCAGTCCTTTGTAAGGCTTGCATGTGGACATAGGTCCAACACGTTGTCGCTAGCAACCGTCGGGACCTATCTCTAAATGCATCAGAGACAATGCGCTCAAAGACAGGCCCCGTCAGGTGCCTGAACTATTGCAGAAATAAAATAAAATAAAAATTGGGCTATTGTTTTGTGATGTTAATTGAAACGGTTTATCAAATCTATTGGTTGAGACTACGGTCACCTGCCGGTACCATTCATCTCATGAAACAAAAAAAAATCACCGTTTTTAAGCATTTCTGCCGGCAGTAACATTGTGATATTATTATTATATAAACCATTTATATCGTTACATTATCTAGTAATCTAATATCATGTCTGAGATAATTGGATAGTAAAACATTTTATAATGTGAATCTATTTGCAATATTATTCAATAAAACCCATAGAAAAAATAAGAGCTATTTCACTTAGATATATTCAATAAGTAACTATATGGTAAATTACAGTGACACCGGTGGATTATTTACAGAGAAATTGGGAATAGTTTATCCCAGAAAAATGGCGAAATCGCTGAAGGATATAAAATAAGCTATGTTGTTATACTCTGGTCAATTTTATTTATTACCTCGTTTGTTGAGAGCGTTGAAAAAAAAATCAAGTACTTCACTCTAAGAATAGATTAAGAGAAATAACTATGGCTCGAGGGTATGGATGCTCCATACTTTTTACCTATATCTATGGGAAGCAGGTGTGATGGTATTTTATTTGGAATATAAGAAATAAGCGTTCTTATATCTGTAAAATATTTCCGACTTATTCCTCTCTGTTTTCCAAATCTGTTCAGCCATTATAGTGTCATTGGGTTGTTGTACATTCGTCACAAAGTAAATTCGTCACAGAAAAAATTATGTGTAAATTCGCCACAGTTCTATTTTTACGAAGTAAATTCCTCATATACTAATTTTGATTATTGTAAGTTCGTCACATTCATTTTTTTCGTACAGACAGCAGAAACTTCAAACAATAAGATGAGTTGCAACATTACATTTCTTTCCAAATATAAGACTTAGTAAACAATGCAGATTGCTAGCTGTATATTCTCAGAATACAGAATAAACCAGAATCCGCTCCAAACGCTTCTTCAAACTGAGGCTAAAAATAGTTTACTAAAATAGTGTACCCGGTTGTTGTATTTTTTGATAAAAAGACAACATAAGAAAAAATATAAGGACATAGCAGAATAGGTGTTATTTTTAATTATTTTTTTTTGACGCATGACGCTTTTATACTATTCAGGATTCTGTATTCTGAGGGTATATTGTATGAAAATATCGCATCAAAGTTTTGTCATAAAACCCATGAGTTGAATGAACCAACCATTGTACTTGTACATGGTAAATTCATTAAACTTTTGATTTCCTTCAACGTCTATTGAGCTTTCCTATTTTATGTGATATTTTGGATCATTAAAATAAAGTAAATTCAGTTATTGATGATTATAATTATATTAGAAAAAAATCAATTTTGATGTTTAAAGGTTATTACCATTGCCTAAAATGCCTAAATAGAAGGTATGAATATATCAAGATGTCCTGATAGTAGAAGTAATATCTCCGTTGGCAACACTGGACATATTGAAATACTGGCTGTTTGTTATCTTGTTTGAATTTGACGTTTAAAAATAATATTCTTGGTTATGACATTACATGAAAAACAAAATAATTTCATTTGCCGATGGTTGAAAAGCATCTGAGATATATTCATACCTTCTATTTAGGCATTTTAGGCAATGGTACATAACCTTTAAGCATCAAAATTGCTTTTTTTCTAATATAATTATAATCATCAATAACTGAATTTACTTTATTTTAATGATCCAAATATCTCAAAAACTGCAATGTGACAATAACCTCATTCAATTTGTTTAAAAACTTCCAACTTTTATTTAAAAAAGTACGAGTACATTATTATACATGTGGGGTAACATTCGCATGCCGGTTGTGCTTTTACCTACTACTTAGTCTTAAAACATCCCTCGCAATCCTTTCATGTGCTTTTTACCTCTAGAGATGTGGTGAATGTAAGTTAAATATATCGATATATAATACTATGGATAGTATATAGAAGTATTTTATATACCACGGTATGTATAAGTACTCAAATAAATCATGGGACAGTATGGTGAAGTTCCATGCATCGGAAATTCTGATATAGAAGAGACTATGAAAATATTTTGTTTGTGAATATCAGCTCTTTTTGTCTGAAGAGATGGTTTGTTTTGGGCAAAATATGTACCTACTTTTCTTAGAAATTAATAATTTAACCCTTCGGCTCGCACGGCGACGAAAACACTTACTACCTCTCGCTCGCACGGCTCAATGGCGGCTCGAAGAAAATTATACCCATGTTTATAATTATATTTGCAAATTTTGAGACAATCACTGAACAGATTTACTTGAAATTAAAATAATATATTCTATAATAATGTATTTCTTTAATTATGTCATAATAACACCTACTTTAGTCACCTAAATTAAAATATCCCCTGTTAAAATAGCTTACAACAGAAAAATAATAGTATTGCGGAAGAAAATAATTTCTACAGAATATTACAGAACTCTTTGAATAAATATTTTGTGCCAATTTCAATGCAGGAAATATATATAATCTAGTTACATTGTCTCTTTTTGTTGTTTCCATATAAAATTACTTAGAAAAATACAACCAAACTTAACACGCGCGCATATGAATATGGAAAAAAATGCGCGCGAGAATAGAAATTTGTACTCTCAAAATATCAGTAATCCTAATTTGTTTTGAAATTATTATTACCTAACTTTGATAAAGGTATATTAAGGTTACTAAGCCATACAATTACAATATCATAATTCAACAGAAAATAGTGTAAATATCTCTTTAGTTGCAATCAAATATTTCTCACGGTAGCCACATAGGAAAGATGATATTATTGAAATAAAACACATAAAGTTGTATAAAAACATTGTATTTTCCACTTTTATACACATTTTCTTCATAGTTTCCTACAAAAATACAAAAATCAAAGTAATTTGGTATTGTAAATATAATTATATGAAATACCATTATAATAGTGATGCATGTGTCAATAAAATATTTTTATCGATATCGATGAAATTCCCACCACCGTCAATACTGTCGAAGCGCACATTCACAAAATTGCTAGCGCGATGTATTTTATGTGATTTGATTATATAGAAACAACACCAACAACTTACAAATAATTAATTATTAAAAAATCTTTGAAAATCTTTAATAGTAAAATATTATAGCTGTCCTGACTTCCTGAGGTCTCTCGATCTCAAAATATCTTTCGACTAAACTAGAAATAACACAACAGAACACCAATACCATATTAATACCACGCGTACTTTATATATATATATATATATATATGAATATATATGAATCTGGTTTTGTAATAAATATGTAATCTGAAATAAAACAACAAATACCATAACATCCATCATGCGTATTTTATTTACATAGTTATGCTAAAGTAAAACAGCAGAATAAACAGCAATACTATAACAATATCATGGGTATTTTATTTACATAATTATGAGTCTGGTTAATCTAAAATAAAACAGCAGAATAAACAGCAATACTATAACAATATCATGCGTATTTTATTTACATAGTTATGAGTCTGGTTAATCTAAAATAAAACAGCAGACTAAACAGCAATACTATAACAATATCATGCGTATTTTATTTACATAGTTATGAGTCTTGTTAATCTAAAATAAAACAGCAGAATAAACAGCAATACTATAACAATATCATGAGTATTTTATTTACATAGTTATGAGTCTGGTTAATCTAAAATAAAACAGCAGACTAAACAGCAATACTATAACAATAGCATGCGTATTTCATTTACGTGTTTATGTATATATTAATATTATGATTACACAGTACAATACAGACAACAATACAATACACAGATACAATGAACAAATCCCTCCTTGCAAATGCATATAATGTAACAAATAGACAAAGAATATGACAATAAACTAAAACATGAAGAAGAAGCGGTAGACGCAAAGAAGATAAAAAAAGTACGAGATTATAAAGGTTTAGTGTGAAACTGTTCGAACATATTTAAAGACAGAGCGGCACTTCACAATCCGGACACTGATATGCGGTTTTTTGTGCGCGACCGTTATACGTACACCAAACGCATCTGCTCCGACCTAGATTTGTGCGGTGTTTCACGCGCATATGCATTTCTTCGGTTATTAGTATCCGGCTTATAAAGTGGCGCTCAGTCAAGCGTTCCGGAGGAAAATGTGAAAAAGTCCGCGGCCCTTGATTGACATTGACATTAGACTTTAGAACATTACGAAGATGACGATTCATGATTCCCTCTACTACCGATAAACGAAAGGCCAGGGAATGTTCAGTGGAATCAGTGGATCGTTTTACCAAAATACTCTCTACCAACAGGTGGTATGTGTTTACGATTGGCGCGAAGTGTCCTAACACAATCAGTGCGACACCGATTGAGGTACCGCGCCAGCGACGGGCACTTCAACCAATTTTTCATAAAGAGTGTATGGCCCAAGTTCAGAAGTGGTTCAATTAGTCTGACTACAGTGGAGACACTCGAAGGTAGGGTGGAGGTGGTTGTTTGACGACCTACATATATAAAGAAGGACCACAGGAAACCAGTGGCCGATTCGCACAACCATACCAAAGCGAGCTGCTTTCGTTTTTATGTACTGCTTGAACCCTAGCGGGCCTTTCCACAGCGTCAGGCACTCATCGATACAAATATTCTGCTTTAAAACGTAACGCTCCTTGAACTTTTTGTTCAAGTGGTCGATGACGGGACCAGTGCCATGTAACATGTTGTTGTCAGTATTATTTAGATCGTTTGAGCCACTGGCGTGATAAAAAGTTCTATTTAGGTTCCAGTACTTCCTTTCAGATAACAGTTTCCGAAATAGTTCTGTACGCAGGATTGGCTGTTTCACAAAAAATGCCATGATGGTCGGCCTAATAATGCCGAGCGTAATCCAAAATGCAAACAGAATGAGTATTTCATCAAGATTCGTATTATGTCACTGCCTCGTAAATCTCTGTGTCAATATCCTGGGCATGTCTATTGGTTTCCATCGCTATATGAGATAGTATGGAATCTTACCAATAGGCGCGGAATGCATCGTATGCGTTGTTAAATACGCGAGTCGGCCAAGGTTTTTCACGAACGAAAGTTTCTTGCACTCCTCTCTAATCACCAGTAGGTTCCCAAACAAACTCCTCAGCACCATCATACTCTTGTTCAGGTCCCTCTGTTCCATTCTCTCTCCTACCAACATCTCTATCATGCATTGATGCTTGAGGACGCAAATATTCTGGGAGATGCTCATCTGTAGGATATCGCTCTGTAAGGCGACATCCAGGTACCCGTCCCACCACATTTGATCTTCGGAGACCCCCACGACGCCCTCGTCCACGCGACCGGTTGATCCCTTGCCTCCTTGGTAATAAAGTTCCTCGAGACGTTGCGGCCACGGTCTTTTCCGGCTGCGGCTGAGTCAGCACCAGGCTGTTCCGGCTTCGGAGGGGTTACACCAGCATCAGATATGTTTCTGGAAAATATTGAAGTTCAGCACGTATTTGTGTGGAACATCCCCATGGGCAGCACGCGTCCATCTTCATCCATAATAAGTACTTGTATGTCCTACAAATAAATAAAAATAAATTTAAATGTTTGTTGATTGCATTTGGATAAAGTTTGGCAGAGAATTCGATTATGTTTCGAGTTAAAATATTTTTAATAGGACGGAGGAGGGGGTTAAATATTTGTTTAACAGTGAAACAAAGAGTTATTTTCAATTACTAGCGGACCCGGCAGACGTGTTCTGCCTAAACGTTGGCGTGCCTTCTATTTACTTTCCTTTGTCCGTCGAAAACAACTACCACTACCACTATCCCTACCTCTACTCTTACCACTACCACTACCCCTACTCCAACTTCTAATTATAACTGACGCTTCTTCGGCCGCTCCCGCGGCATCGCTCGCTTCGCTCGCACTTTAAAAAATAATTGTATGGGAGACGGGGGGGGGGGGGGGGTGGGGGTACGGGGAAAGTCGAAAAAGGGGTAGAAATCAAATCCCAGTCCATAGGAAAAAAAAAGAAAAATGTATGAAAATTTGTATGGGAGATTTTTTTTTAACGTATTCGCTAATAGGAACAAATCCTAAACATTATTAGTTTCGGCACCTACCACCTCCAATTTGTAGTTTCCGAGATAAAAAACAAAAAAAATAAGGGGAGCGAAAAAGGGAGGTTTCGGATTTTTCTGGTACTCACCGGGACCCCCTCTATACGATTCCATTAAAAGTTTTCCCCCATCACAACTCTTTCTGTGAGAACAATTATGTCAGTGAGTCAGTGAGTGAGTGGTAATCGAGCTTTATATAGTATAATATTTTCAAAAGCATACCTCAAATATGTCATCATTTTCCTCATCCTCTATGGTGACGGTTTCCTTGTGGTCGAAGTCATCTTCTTCACCATAGAACCATAAACCGAGAAGACATGATACTAAAAAAACAAATTAAATAACTAATCAAATCTTAAAGTAGGTTTCAATTAGGTATGTGTAATTTTAACCTGGGTTACGACTAAAATTGTTGTTAAACAAGGCCATTACTCTTCTGGTATAGTAATTTTATATAGCACTGATAGTGCGTTCTTCCCTAGACATTTACGTTACATTCATAAAATAAGTGCTATCAAATATCTCAAACCGCGAGCAAAGATGTTACACATCACATACCGATAAATATATCCTTTTTAACTAATATTATAAATGTGGAAGTGTGTTTATACGTGATTTTTTTTGTACAGAGATAGTCGTAGGGCCGGAAAGTGTCATAGGCCACTTTTATGCCGGAAATTAAATTTCAAAGATGACTACGGGCGAAGTCAGAGCGGAAATATAATAAATATATACCATCAAACATTATTAATTCAATTTTACTAATAATATAATAAATAATAGAATACAAATAGAAATAACTATTTGAGACTACGAAAATATCGATAAGCTATGTTAACAATGTCCTTCACATCACTAGGCCGAACTCAAGAATTTTCAAGATGGCGTTTTAATTTTGCGACATTTTTATATTTTGGATTATTACTTCGAAATAGCACATTATATAATAAAAATAAACGTTGGAACATGAAAAATAAATATATAGAAAGTATTTTCCCTGTGTATTTATTCATATCGTATACGCATCTTTCCACAATAAACAAATTTAGTAAAAATTTTTACGGATTTTTTTATATCAGATTTTTCCTCGACAGAAAAACTATATTAAAATTGATCTTTTTGGTCTCAACTAAATAAAATATTGTAAATAAATGTATTATAAACAGTACTATACCTTAGTTTATTAGCTGCAGGGCTTATTGGAACTATAAAATAATATAAAACTGCACTGATCAACAAAGCGACTGTTATGACAAAGAGTATAATAAACACTGCATTTATTTATGCTTTTTGTAATGGCGTATTATCCGGCCCATAGACGTATTACACATAGAAATGTAGAGAATTTCAATTCCTATGACTCCTCTTTCAAACTTTATATAAATAAAAAGAGATAGACACACATTAAGGTGATTTTTAAATTTTGTCGCGAGGTGAATACATGTATTCACTTGCGAGCTTACTGTAGTGCGCATATAGGTGAATACATGTATTCACTTTCCGTCTCAGCGGTTAAGGAATCAGACGTTTGTCAAATAGAATGAAGAACTAAGATGTAGTAAGCTGGCGGTCGCGAGACTATACTAAATATATGATTATACGAGTACGTAGCATATTCTGTCACTCTTCGGCTATATAACTATATCTGTGCAACATTATAACGTCGATCCGTCGCTCTGTTTTGACGTGAAAGAAGGACAATATGTCGATATTTTTGACTTCACTAGTCTACTCTAGCTTTCGAGTGATTGAGAGAAAGCCGCACAAACAATCCACGAGGAGTCAATCCCGAGCTACGGTCGCATTTCTATGACTGTATTGTTGTGCAACATCTCATTTCAAGTAGGTATTGTAATACTAGGGGGATTTACCGTGCTTTATTACCTATCTACAGCAGGTATTATAGTTTGGATATAAAATATCATTTTCATTCTAGAATAATATTTTCTATAAGCAATAAACACTGTATCTATTTATTTAACCTATTTTTATTCCCTAAGGGTACATACTTTAATTTTAAATGATTTTATTTAATTAAATAAAATTACATTTAAATCCCATTTCAATAATATATTACAATAATATATTCAATTAAACCAATTAAAACTAATTTATAAACTACATCCTGATTTAATTTAATTTTAATTACGCTTCGTTCCCGGA
Organism: Nemapogon koenigi; assembly: GCA_963924495.1. Lineage (NCBI taxonomy): Eukaryota > Metazoa > Arthropoda > Insecta > Lepidoptera > Tineidae > Nemapogon > Nemapogon koenigi. Next base: position 7,770,844 of record OZ004645.1, read on the forward strand.
CATGTACCAATGGGTTTTTTTATAATTAGAAACTTATGTACATCATCCGACAAACTACACTTAGAGGCCTTTCCATCTAAAATATATCTCAACAGAACTGGCCTCTCGTTAGGTATAGCCTCAAAAAAATCGGCTAAAAGAGGGAGACTTGGTCTTCCACTAGGTACCCTGGGACCGATAACACGGTTTCGGGAGCTGTAAGGCAACCCGTGAAAAAAATAAAAAGTTTAGTTGGCCTGAAAATTATATAAAATTTTTAGATTTTAATTTGATATTGAAGTCAAGAGTAGGCTACCCCATGAATCAGCATTGGTGTGATTCAGTAAATAACATTAAAAAAATACAATTATTATTATGACTGTGCCAGCGACATTGTACGCGCAGTTTGGATGCTGAAAAACTACGTCCGAAACCAAATATTGAATCCGCATTTTGAAGCTAACCATCATATGATTTAAAATACGTAGTTAAAACGGTCATACTGTATCTGACACCAGCTTGCACGCATCTGGTTTTTAGGTTTCCCTCATCACAGGGGGAAATTGCACCTTCATCATATACGTGTTACAAACAATATTGCAATATAACCCTCGGTTCGATATCATTATGATAAGCTTGTCGGTATTATGGTGGACAAAAATGTATGCTATAAGGTTTCAAACGAAACCTTAGTTTAGTTTTCATGCATTGCATGGACGATACGACTGGACAGTAGAGCTGGGTCGTTTCGTATTTTACGTGAAACGGAACGTAACCCGTTTTATAAATCGACAAACTGCTTCGAAAAGCAGTGCTAAAAGAAACGGTTTTTTATTCCTAAGGCGTAAATCGTACATACTAGGTATATTCATTCATTCAAACATTGATTCGACAGTCTGTACAATATCAGTCTATTGTATACACTATACAGCGTTATGGTCCATTTTAAAAGAACAGCAAACCAGTTAATTTTTCAAAACCGCCTCGGAATTTTTTATGGTTAGCATACATAGGACCCCCGCTACATCTTTTATTTTGACCAGAATGAGGAAACTTAGAACAATTATTTTAGCAATTTATTGTTTGCATAGAAACTACTGTCATCGGTGATGAAAAAGGAATGCACGGCCCGAGAATGTCCAACACTAGAAATGCCGAGCAAACTGCTGGGTCGGCTATTATGCTGTTGGGCACACTCGGGCCGTGCATTCCTTCCCTGGCTGGCCCTGTATGGATTCATCGGTTTGGCCTTCGAGTCGAAACGAAAGATGTCGCGGTTCTAAATATGATAACACGGAACCCCAAAGCATCATGTGTTATGCGTGCATGTATCTAATCTATACTAATATTATAAAGAGGTACAGTTTATAAGATTTGATGTAGGGGTAATCTCTGAAACTACAGAATCGATTTTAAAAAGTATTTGGTTATACGTACAGTTGATTCGCCGAAACATGTTTTAAAAAAAATCTGATTTTCCTTCTGGCATAAAAGCGTTCGCTCGTTACATAACAAAAATCTGTTTCTTGAAACGGTTAGTCAAAAAAACGACCAGCTCTACTGGACAGTAGGTAATAATTATTTCCAAATTAACCGCTTGCAGGGAGGCGGAATAGTTACGAGCCCTCGCAGATCTAAATTAAATTGAATGAGAAGCGCCCTCAGATGGACGATGATGGAAACGTTTAGGTACTGCTGTTTTTTTATCTGTCAACATGTTATATATTTTTCTAAAAAATATTTTCAGTGTAAGTATATAGAACGATTTATTTCTTGAAATATAGTAGCTTTTTCATGTGTTTTATGAAATAAATCTATCCAAATAAATATCCTAGTTACAAATAATAATAAATTTAAAAAATATTATTATTATGATTTTTCTATTATGTCTGTTCTGTCTATCTAAATATCTATCTAAATAAGCTACGAAATGGCTGACATGATTTGTGATGACACTTTTAGCGACCATAATGCCCTATCGTTACCTCTATAATTAAATTACTGTATAAATCATGTTAACTTTCTTATTTAAAAAGCTCATTGGCAAGTTTGCAACAAGTCTCTACTCTAAGTTTAGTCTATTATTCAAATTCTAAGTTTGAAAGAGCATAGCAGACTTTCAGGTGATATTTATAGCTAGACTAGACTTTAGGGAGAGGTTAAGTCTGATTTAGAGCATTTTGCATGCGACTTTCTAAAGTGTTAGTTGATTCTGTAAAATAGAGTGTAAGTAAGTAAGTGTAGTCTATATAAATGTTGGTAAAAATTTAAATGATGTAAATATTTCTTTTTAATAATAAATTAAATCATGGTGTCTGAATTACACAAAGTCGCTGTTATGTGGTTTGAATGCTCAATAAATAAATAAAACAACAAAATAACGAAGCCCCAAATTATTTTATGGGGCTACCTCATCCATTGAGGTTGTGGCGGCACATCGCGTCGCGTCGATAGATGTCGCATCGTTATTAACTGTATCGCGCCAATGAAAATATTTAATAGATTGGCATATATGCAACTTTCCAACGATGTGCGTTGGGGAGTATTCCTTTTACTCATAGTCGTTGGGTTGTTGTGTGTATTGCCATTTCTATATTGGTGGCCCCATATGAACACGCCTGTATTCCTGACCCCGCAATGCCCCGCATCCTACTTCCACTTCCCACTGACCAGACCGCCGGCCCGACATGACGACAGGTCATACATCACGACAGGTGATTCAGCCGCGATGCAGTCCACCACAAAGTCCATCACTGCTGACAAAGCTAAAATGGATGTTGGTTTTCATACTGTATCGACCTCTGGTCTGGGAAGGGAGTCATGTGGCGGCACATCGCGTCGCGTCGATAGATGTCGCACCGTTATTAACTCATTGAAACCTGTATCGCGCCATTGAAAATATTTAATAGATTGGCATATATGCAACTTTCCAACGATGTGCGGTGGGGAGTATTCCTTTTACTCATAGTCGTTGGGTTGTTGTGTGTATTGCCATTTCTATAAGGTTTTATGAGATCGAAACGATTTAAGACCACCGTTTTCTGTTCTACATAATTATTTTTGTTCCATATCATTAAAGCTTATCATAGGAGGATAGCATATTTTATAAATTGTGTTAATATTGAAAATTAAAACTTTATATTTATTTTCAGCAATAAATTATTGTTAGCTTTTCCATACAAACAATATGCTTACGACCTAACTCATATAATATTCAGAGATCTTAGAATCGTCCATAAAATTAGAGAAAACACCATATTCTTCTAAGTGAAAATCAGGTATTGATTGACTAAAATTATTAATTTAAAAAAGGAGAAATCTTAACAGCGTCTTCAAAAATAACGGTATCACAAATCACAAGGGGAATAAACGACAGTACAGGCCAAAAGCAATAATCGTAACATTCATTCACACTTCCGCGTCATTGCGAAAATAACAAAGCCAATCTCAAATATTACGAGTAGCTCCGCGAGATTGTGATGTTTATTTTACTAAAATGTGACATCGAGACTTAACTGGCAAGAGATGGAAACGGGCCATATTACTTAGTGTGGCGATACTATTACTACATAATATATTATAAGACAAAGTCAGAGATATAACAAAATGTAGGAAAGTATTACATACAAAAAAGTTTGCGGTAGTCGGTAGTATATTTTATTATATATCTCTAACAAATAAGTAAAAATACGCTGTTTGCGCCAGCTTGTTGCGACTGGCTGTATAAACGGGCATACCAACGTTCCTTTTTTTCCTCCTAAATCCGCACTGACTGAACGCGTTGACTGCGGCTGATATGACTGACAGTCGCTCGAGTGGCAGAAAACCCGTTCGGCAGTAATTTAAATTTCCTCTAATAAAAATAAATATACTCGCAATTTAGAGCTCCAAGCGCACGCACGCAAACTACAATTCTTTATATTTCGCAATACGCATAAGTGCATCAAAAGGGATAGCCGGCCGGCTAGTGAATAATCGAATCAAGCTGAAAGGAACCTACTGCATGCCAACTGCCCTTCCATACATATCCTGTCTCCAGGCAACCTCAAAATACAGTCCACTAATAATAAGCCGCAACATACGCCAAGCGATATATTGCATATTTTAGGCCCAACCTTAAAAAAATAATGTAATTCTAGTCTGAAGTGGATACGTGGAAGGGTTTAAATGCGTTTTAAACTTGTTATGGAATATTTTATTGCGTTAGGAAATTTTGAACTATACTTACATTCAACCGTTAAGGGCTAAGCTATCATGAAAATCCATTAATGGGGATCAATTAATGAAAATTACTCCCTTCCATAGATATATGGAATCACATGTGCTGATGAGATAAGTTTGTTCGATATCACTGAAGGATTCATTACACGTAATGGGTTAATTTCGTGTGTTTTCAACTTATTTTTGATGAAAAATATGATGAAAATTAAAATTATTTAGAAACTGTGCTTTTCAGGGTTCCGTACATCTCCGATTACAAAATGGAAAACCCTTATAGGATCATTCTTGTGTCTGTCTGTCTGTCCGTCTGTCACAGCTTATTTTCTGTAGCGTGTAGCGTAAATAATCGAATTCAGATTTAAAAGAAAAATAATTGTTTTTCAAGTGCATCATGTGACATATCAAATAAAACGGCTCATTATAAGAAAAACAATTTTTTTTTATAATTTTAAAATAATATTATGGAAAATAAAAATACTTATTTTTCTTTTGTAGACGTTTACGATGGGATATTTATAAAACTATCTCTGTTACTCAGGACTTTTTCTACCCTGAGAAATATCCTAGGTAAGATTATATTAATGAAGCTTTCACAAAAATCCACTCAAAGTCTTTTAAAAACCATTTAGAAAATGCAATCACTTTAATACATTTAATTTTTCTTCTAAGGAAGAACACGATTACTCAATTTGAGGATTATCCTATATAAATTTAGATAAAAAGACCTTAAATCTTAAGACAAAAACACCCCATCTTGTGAACGAGCAGATGTGAGTGAATAATTACTTGCGAGCTCGTGGCACGTGTTACAACAAAAAATGTGTTTTGGAGTCTTGTGGTGATTATTTGTACGTTATTACTTACTGCTCAGAATTACAAATATCCCACTGATGAATTTATCTATATGATCAAGTAAGAATATCTTATGCTGGTTAACTTGAAATAATATAATATAATATCTATACTAATATGCAACCAGTATAATGAAAATCTGGTCTCGCTTGACATATTTACGTATATAATTTCAATTTGTATAAATTTAAGAAGTGCGTATGTGAGGTGTTGGATGTGTTAGTTATTGGTTTAGTTAAAATTTAGATCTTAATATTATTGTTACTCTTTTCTTCGTTGAATTTTGCAAAAACTATTGGTGAGAATAATTTAAAGGGTAGGACACTTCCTCACTTTATGCTTATCTTGTGTATGTCTTGACGACTTTCGTATTCAGAGAGAGATTTTATACAGAGAGAGTGCGAATTTTGTGAGTTTGTGTGTATGTGGAGGGTAATTTGCGGAACCACAAATCTGAATCTGAAAATTATTTCAGTCATAGGAAGCTACATTATCCCTAAGTTCTATAGGCTATACTTTTTTTTTCAAAAATATTCACGTTTGAAGCGGGGGGCGTAACTACGGAAGGCTAATCCTAAATCATAAAATCCATTCAGCAGCTACCAGACAGATGGACGCGGCTTTGGATTTTATTTTGTTAAGAATGTACTCATATACTTTCCAGGCGGTCCCAGGGTCATCAGGTCAGGATCTGATGATGGGATCCTGGAGAAATCGAGTACTCTTCAAATTTTATAGGCACACTTGAAGCGATTTGGGTATTTTTTTATAGTAACTTGTGCATTTGCTTTCGGAAAGCACATTGTCTTTTCAGTGCATAACTTTTGAAGTCGGTACACTTTTTTTAAAAGGCAAATTTTAAATATTTATTTGAACCACATGGACAACTGAAGAATGAGCATAAAATTTCAAAATGTTTTTTTTCTTCATCTATTTACTTGGGCTCATTGAAACATTAATTTTCAGGCTCAAGAGTATGACTAAATTTAATTTGAGTGAATATCATTTACAATTTTAAAAACCTAAAACCGTAAGTTCAGACGTACATAATGGAATGTACCCCAATGAGGTTAAAATACATTATTATCCCATCCAAAATTCAGAAGCAAGACTAATTCTCTCTTATAAGCCCTAAAGGGATGGCGGTCAGTGACATGGCACGCACATTACCCGCTAAATACGATTAACGACGTCTATCATTGAGGTAGCCCTTCCTAATATGGGGAAACATTAAATGATTACTACCAAAAATACTGAAAATTGGAAAAAAAATCTACCGGAAATTACCGCTTGTTTAGCGCGTTGAACTCAGAACAGGAAGTCTTGTAAAGTACTTTCCAAATGTAGACATTGTTACCAGTGTCAATGGTCTCACCAGTTTGTTATAAGTGTAAACTTTTAGGGTTCCGTACCCAAAGGGTGACAACGGAAACCCTGTTACTAAGGCTCCGCTGTCCGTCCGCCAGTCAGAGGGCTGTATCTTTTGAACCATAATAAGTAGACACTTGAAATTTTCACAGAGTAGATATGTGGCTACTATGTATGGCTGCTATAAAAACAAATAATAAAATGAAATTGAGTTGAAAATTGAAGAGGGTCCCTATACAATAAACGCGTTTCATTCGGCGTTTTTTGCTCGACCTTAATAATGACAATACATACAAACGTCTAACTATTAAAAACAACAAATAATCACTACCAAGTGTGAGTCGGTCTCGCGCTAATTTGTTCCTGCGCCATACACGGAACCCTTCGTTTCGCACTTGGCCGTTTTTTAATTTTTTTAAGAGGAATTTTGATACCAGTCTTATTCATTAGGTCTTGATTAGAGCTATTAACCTCAAAATGAGGATGACTTATTAATGACGTCCGCTAGGCACCCTGGAACCGCTATCATGTCTGTTTTCGCCATAACGGCTAAATTAAGTTTATTTTTATTTGCGACCATCAAAGGAGCCTAACGCTATTAAATAACGGTCGGTACACGAGAGGTAAATTTAAAACTCATTTCTGAGGAGCACGTAAAGCGTAAACTGTAGTATAAGAGGCTAGAGGATCCGCGCCACTTTCCCGAGTGGATATTATTATTTCATAGCGCCTAGCGGATGGGTATTAGCATAAAGTGCCTTGTACGCGTACTTCACTAAATTGAACACCGAAATTTATTCAAACATTGGTGAACAACCTCTGTAATGGTACTAATACACAATCGGCCAATAGTGGCCAATATTGGTATCAAAAAGTTTATATCTGATGTCGAGAATTCTTAGTATTTTTTTAACTCTTATTTGAAATACTTACAATTTGCTATTACAACAACTTATTTTGAATATATTTGTTTTATAAGCAGTTTATATTCATCATATTGATAATAAGTCTTTCTGCATCGGTGCTAAGGAAGGTCCTGCTCACCAATAATTCGGTTCGAGATAAGCCAAAATATCAATGGATGGATGTTATGTCCACCTATCCATTGGAGCTAGTGGAGGTTTTATTTTATATTATAAGAGTCTTTCTGTCCCATTTCTAAAAATAAATGGTCTTGTTGGTAGTACCACGGGCCACGTGGTACTACTGATATCACAAATAATCAGTGGCACGAGACAGAAGACTTTTTGATCTATTGAAATTAATTTTGAAATTAAGGACACTTCAATTGTACCTATTTGCCAATGTTCTGTTTAATATGAACAACTGATAAAAAATGGACTTTGATGATCGTGGCCTATAGTATACGCGCGGTATTAGTTAAATGTTCGGAACTTGCGGTAATTTGCAATGTTTGTTTTTCTTTTGTAGTGCGAGTGTTTCGTGCTATCTTAGGAAGTTAAGAAGTATCTGAATAATATGACGTTAAATATTAAGTTAGTTTTGTAACAAAACTTCATCTGAGTAATGTAGGAGTTGTGAAATTTACGAGTATACTTTATATTGTGACTTTTAGATTTGAGGTCTTGAAATCGATGCCCATCATCTTACTAATAGAAAAGCGTTAGTTTTCTTTACAGACAGACAGATAGTGAGTAGTTTATTATTTAAAATATTATTTTATGTGCTATAATCGACTCCTCGTGCTTCGGAGTGTACGTAAAGCCTTCTAAAAATAACAGATATTTACGTCTATTAAAGAAGTGACACGGCTAGGTCCATTAAGTGCAGCAACAAGCTTGCCACCTGTTCTGTTCAATATGGACATCTGGCAAAAAGTGGACATTGTTACTGGTGTCTCTGGCCACACTGCTAGGTATAAAGGCCGTTATATAACTTCCTAAGATCTTCCGGATACATTCTTGTATCTCATTTCAAAAACTACACGAACGAAGCCAGGGCTGAAAGCTAGCATTTTAATACACAATTAAACTTATATATTAGATTCAGAACCTTTAGAGAGAAGTTAGTTTCAGTATTAGATTAGTTCTATTGTAACTGCCGGAGGAAACAGGAGGTCTCTCAGGCATTGAGTGCATATCCATGTTTGACGAGGGAAAGTAACTTCCTTGTAACTTATGTAGGTAAAACTTTGATTGTCGCTCAACTCTGAAACAAAGCTCGTGTATAGAATTAAACAGTCAAGAAGCAAAGTGACTGCTTTTTCTGAGTTTTCTCTAGTTTTAAGTGACTTTAATTAAAAAAAATCTAAGTATTTTTTAAATTAATATTTAATAAGATATTTATTACAATTTGAAAGCAAAAATACCTTCTTGGATTTTTATTTCAGCAACATTAAATCTTTATTTATGTTTATATTAGAGCAAATTAGAGCAAACTTGTTATTTAGTATGTAGGTAGTACAATGTGACATATCAACTGAACTGAACGAGTTTTGAGTCGAATGTAAAGATGGGTGGTAATTTTGTTTTGAAGACAGAACATATTTAGATATTAAAAATTACTTAAATAACGAATACATTATGTGTTTTCAAATCAATCGAAATGCTATGTAAATATAAATACTTCTTCCTACGGTAGAGTAAAATATATGCATTTTAAGACGCCCATGCCTCGAGCACTAGTAATTATTCAAAAGGCGTTCAGTCGCATCTGTGCGCTCTCAGAGGAAAAAAATCTTTTTTATTGTCTTAAAATATACCTACTGCGTACAAAAATCGTCGACGCAGGCTTTGGGGCGATGAGGGGATTTAATTAGACACTGTTTAATGTAGCGTAAAGATAAGAATGGGAGACCATTTTGCTATTCAGGTGTGCAAAAAGTTTTAGGATTTCGTACTAAACAAAGTAAAAAAATAAGTAGGTATAAAAATTCGCAATTAGACAAATTAAGACGGAAAAAATATTTATTACTTAGCTACACATTGTGAAACAGACCCTAAGTACAATAAATGCTCCATGAACATTATTTTAAATGCACCACTAATAATAATACAGTCCGAATTTGAGAACCTTTTCCTTATTTTTTTTAAAGTCGGTTAAAAAGGGGTATTTTTAAGCACATTTCTCACAATGGCCATGTACCAATGGGTTTTTATAATTAAATCCTAGATAATCCGACAAACCACATTTAGAAGCTTTTCCATGTAAATATACCTCAACAGAATTGGCCACAGGTATAGTCTCACAAATACTATTGGCTAAAAGAGAGAGAGACTTGGTGGTTTACCACGGTTTCGGGAGCTGTAAGGCAACCCGTGAAGTAAAAAAAAAAACTCACAAATAAACTTAACTTTAACTTACATATAACTCTATAGGTTCAAACAAGTTGTTCAGCTAGATTTGTTATCAAAACAAGTTATCTATTAGCGACTACAAATGTACATGCGTTATATGGAAGCATATAATGTGACGTGATATTGAATATAGGAAATAGTTACATACATAATTAAGTATAACAATAGGCAGTGATTGCGTTGACCGCATTGCACGCCCGCCCTTTGTGGTTAACACCGCAATGCGTACTACCAAATGCTCTCTGCCCTTAGTTATATTATATCTATATTATATCCAAAAAAGGATTCTGCAAAATTATATCTGATAAAAATTATATCAGTCTGTGCCTTATAGATTAAACAAAATATGTTTATTAAACATCACGCTACATCTCTTGGAAGCCGAGCAGTAACCACAGGGCCGGGACTTGAAGAACAAAAAACAATGTTTCTGTTTCGGTGATTTGAAATATGGAACTTTATTGGAATATTATTTTATATAGGTACACCTAATATTTCAGTAGTTATATAGTTAACCAACAACAAAAAGAAGATTGTTGCGCGAAGGTTAGATGCTATTTAACATCGCGCTACCTACCCAAGGGGGTGCATTGTATTCCTAATACAACGCGTACGAAGTAGCAGGCAAGCAGAGTCTATATAAAAATAATATATAAATAAAAAATAAATGCTGTTCATTTTGGTAAGCGCATCATTTGAGAACGGCTGGACCTATTGGCTAATTCTTTCATAGATGGTCGTAATAGTCTAAATAAGGTTTTTAGGGAATGAAAAATTGGAAAAGTTGCCCGGAAAAAATGAAAATGCTTTTTTCTATTAGCAGATAAAAGTTAATATGGGCTCCAGAGGCAAAGCTAGTATATCAAAAAATTAAATGCTGTTCATTGGTAAGCGGCTGGACCGATTTAGTTAAGTAATTTTTTTAAATGTTCGTGATAGTTTTAATAAGGTTTTAGAGAAAGAGAAATTGGAAAAGTTGCCCGGAAAGTTGGAAAATTCGGGAAAAATTAAACGTTCTTTTTCTATGGATTTTTTGTATTAACTCAAGACATAGGGGATGAAAGTTAATATGGGCTCCAAGGGCGAAACCGGGGCGGATATCTAAAATATATTATGAAGTCGTGGTCCTTTGAAAAGGGTAATTGGATTTATTGGTCTGTTCACTTCTTGGAGATCTTATTTTTACGGTCCGTAATATAATTTTGACTTTTACTTTATTCTTCCTTTCAATTTATTTCATATAGCTTAATATAATTCGGATACATTTCTTTTTGTAATTCTATTTAATCGGTCAACTTATTGGAATTTCAACAACAAAAATATAATAATTACATTTTTATTAATTAATTAACTAATATTTAAATAACAATAATAATAATAATCGGGGAACATACATAAATAAAAAAAATAAAGATTCCGACGAATTGTAAAACTTCTGTTTTGAAGTTCGGTTAAAAAGATAATAACCCCGTTTTGTATGTATATTACCTGCCATTTTTTATAATGCTATAATGCTATAATCGACTTTTCGTGCTTCAAAGGGCACGTATGTTCGACGTCCGCATTTAATTTATATTACTAAACAATAGATATTACTTTACTCTATATAAGGAATCGATAGCCTAATTGGTAGAGCGTTGTCTTGAAACCGGGAGGTCCCGGGTTCAATTACCACTCGTTCAAAAAAATAAATAAAATATTTATCATCGCGCGCGTATCAAAAATCTAACATAATATTTACCAGATTTCCTCCCTGGCTTCGCCCGTGGAAAAAAATCGAATTAGAATTCTGCATACAGATAGATCATGATCTGGAATAATGTGACATAGGCTACTCTTTATCCCGGACAAATACACGGTTCCTGTAGCATAGATTATTGATTATAATGTATGTATTAAATTGAGAATGGAGAAATTGTTTCCTATTACAAAAAATTTCGAACTTTTGACTAACGGGGCAACTACGGGGATAAACAATAAAATTAAGGGAAAACTTTTTTTGCGTATTTACATAAATTTAAGTCACTATATTTCTAATACAACGCGTACGAAGTCGCGCGCTACTGCTATTGTTATATAATTTATAAAGCAACCTTTCTGCATTTCTGCGCTGCATTTTTTTTTATTTTCTCATCACTTCTAAGTTCTTTTGGAAAGAAACAGATAAATATTTTGTCGGTTGTTCGACATTGTCGTCCTATATTTGTTTTCTATATAAAAGAGCGTTCCACTTTACAGCTAGTGATTGGCAACGTTAACAAATTTTTATGATAGTATTAATTTGGGAAAACATCAACAAGTTTCTTTTGATAAACTAGCATAAAGTGGCAAGAGCCGCAAGAGGGGAGAGGTAAGACTCTAGATTATACTGTAGTAAGTAAGATTTTTTAAATATTAGATTTTTCTAAATTCGCAATATTGTCCATTGTTTCAAATGTTTCAAATTTGTTATATCCACGGGGCCCTAGGCTGCAGCCCAAAAAGCCCATATATAGATCCGCCTCTGTCTCCACGCTAATGCACGCACGTATGCAATTTTGTCCAAAGTTAAAATTGAAGTTCATGAAACAATTTTGCTTTTGACGCAGTATAAACTTATATTTCTATAAAGTGAATATGTAAAGTACAAAGGAGTGTGTTTTACCCGTGACAGTAGGAACTTTGTTCACCCTCTTGACACCTGCTAGCACGAGATGAATATATAAATAAAAAATAAATGCTGTTCATTTTGGTAAGCGCATCATTTGAGAACGGCTGGACCTATTGGCTAATTCTTTCATAGATGGTCGTAATAGTCTAAATAAGGTTTTTAGGGAATGAAAAATTGGAAAAGTTGCCCGGAAAAAATGAAAATGCTTTTTTCTATTAGCAGATAAAAGTTAATATGGGCTCCAGAGGCAAAGCTAGTATATCAAAAAATTAAATGCTGTTCATTGGTAAGCGGCTGGACCGATTTAGTTAAGTAATTTTTTTAAATGTTCGTGATAGTTTTAATAAGGTTTTAGAGAAAGAGAAATTGGAAAAGTTGCCCGGAAAGTTGGAAAATTCGGGAAAAATTAAACGTTCTTTTTCTATGGATTTTTTGTATTAACTCAAGACATAGGGGATGAAAGTTAATATGGGCTCCAAGGGCGAAACCGGGGCGGATATCTAAAATATATTATGAAGTCGTGGTCCTTTGAAAAGGGTAATTGGATTTATTGGTCTGTTCACTTCTTGGAGATCTTATTTTTACGGTCCGTAATATAATTTTGACTTTTACTTTATTCTTCCTTTCAATTTATTTCATATAGCTTAATATAATTCGGATACATTTCTTTTTGTAATTCTATTTAATCGGTCAACTTATTGGAATTTCAACAACAAAAATATAATAATTACATTTTTATTAATTAATTAACTAATATTTAAATAACAATATTACAACCTTAAAATTATCTAAATAAACCAGGTGCTCGTAGAATAGTGGCAAAAATACTGGCTGCATTTCCCCGCTGAATCGCGATGCTGATTCGTTAAGCGAGGATGGAGCCAGCACTCTTGTCACCAGAAGAGATGATCAGTCGTGGGGATATATCTTTAAGACGCTGAATAGAGCCAATGACCTTGAGAGATGGCACCGCCCCCACGTGGGTACACATACACACCAAACGACGTGGCTGCCACTAATAATATAGCATCAGGCTGCAGCCGGTACTGTCTGTACACAAGCGCTTACGCACACTTGCGTGCAGTGCGTACATAAAATCTCGAAAATGAGAATAAAGGAACTTGCTGAAAATTTGACTAAAAAATAGAACAGTATTACGATAGTATATTGCTAGATAAAAAATCTGTCAAAAAATCATAATCATTGCATGCATTTTAGTACTGTTTCTAGACAGTAAAATATTTTTTTAGAGGTACATTCATGATTTTTTTCTATCGAATCAATATAGTTGTATTATGTTTTGAAAACAGTATCTTAATAACGTATAACCTCAAGAATATTATATATTTTTTTAATAAGGGTCACTGCAGTGGATCATGTACTTTTACGCATCCTAAAACTCGCATTTAGCTCTATACATCCTCTTAATAATAATTTGATATACAAAAATTATACACATACACATCGATACTGAATAAAACCTAACGCCGCTCAGATTTATATAATAAATTTACTTTTAAAAAAAAGTGTACCGACTTCAAAAATTTGCACTGAAAAGTAAGAAATAATAAATATTTTGTCGTAGAATTTGAAAACAGTTGGTGCCAGATTAGGATACAAAGTAATAAACATCTAAGAGATAAAGATCTGTTCAATATTATCTATGTTTGTACTGATGATCGTAGGTTCCTAATGAATTGTCTAGATTAGTGAATTTGGGAACTAAGTTATTTCTAATTTGGCACCAACCGTATTCAAATTCTACGACGAAATATTTATTATTTCTTACTTTTCAATGCAAATTTTTGAAGTCGGTACACTTTTTTAAAAGTAAATTTGTGATTTTGCTGCCCTGAGAGACAAATAATAACGTAAATAAAAAAAAAATGGGAAATAAAAATACTACTGTGGATGGGATTTGAACCATTGGCATCCTGAGCTGCACCATACCATATCATACCTTTAGCCGTTAGACCACCGTCGATACAAAAATTGACAACTTGTCAATAGCAACCGTTGCTAAGGCTTAAGGTAAACAGAGACAAATTACTGAATTTCTGAAAAACTACTAAACCGATTTTCGTCATTATGTCTGTAAGATAATGTCGAAAAATTACTATATCCTTAAAAAAATAAGTCGTGAAAATGGGTACATATTTCATCGAGATATTAAGAAAAATGTACTTATAAAGTCAGTTTTTTCAAAATTTCTAAAAAACTACTGAACCAATTTTCACTAAAAATGGGACCACCCTTTCAAACAAAAAAAAATTTTCCAAATCGGTCCAGGCGTCTTCAAGTAATCGGGGAACATACATAAATAAAAAAAATAAAGATTCCGACGAATTGTAAAACTTCTGTTTTGAAGTTCGGTTAAAAAGATAATAACCCCGTTTTGTATGTATATTACCTGCCATTTTTTATAATGCTATAATGCTATAATCGACTTTTCGTGCTTCAAAGGGCACGTATGTTCGACGTCCGCATTTAATTTATATTACTAAACAATAGATATTACTTTACTCTATATAAGGAATCGATAGCCTAATTGGTAGAGCGTTGTCTTGAAACCGGGAGGTCCCGGGTTCAATTACCACTCGTTCAAAAAAATAAATAAAATATTTATCATCGCGCGCGTATCAAAAATCTAACATAATATTTACCAGATTTCCTCCCTGGCTTCGCCCGTGGAAAAAAATCGAATTAGAATTCTGCATACAGATAGATCATGATCTGGAATAATGTGACATAGGCTACTCTTTATCCCGGACAAATACACGGTTCCTGTAGCATAGATTATTGATTATAATGTATGTATTAAATTGAGAATGGAGAAATTGTTTCCTATTACAAAAAATTTCGAACTTTTGACTAACGGGGCAACTACGGGGATAAACAATAAAATTAAGGGAAAACTTTTTTTGCGTATTTACATAAATTTAAGTCACTATATTTCTAATACAACGCGTACGAAGTCGCGCGCTACTGCTATTGTTATATAATTTATAAAGCAACCTTTCTGCATTTCTGCGCTGCATTTTTTTTTATTTTCTCATCACTTCTAAGTTCTTTTGGAAAGAAACAGATAAATATTTTGTCGGTTGTTCGACATTGTCGTCCTATATTTGTTTTCTATATAAAAGAGCGTTCCACTTTACAGCTAGTGATTGGCAACGTTAACAAATTTTTATGATAGTATTAATTTGGGAAAACATCAACAAGTTTCTTTTGATAAACTAGCATAAAGTGGCAAGAGCCGCAAGAGGGGAGAGGTAAGACTCTAGATTATACTGTAGTAAGTAAGATTTTTTAAATATTAGATTTTTCTAAATTCGCAATATTGTCCATTGTTTCAAATGTTTCAAATTTGTTATATCCACGGGGCCCTAGGCTGCAGCCCAAAAAGCCCATATATAGATCCGCCTCTGTCTCCACGCTAATGCACGCACGTATGCAATTTTGTCCAAAGTTAAAATTGAAGTTCATGAAACAATTTTGCTTTTGACGCAGTATAAACTTATATTTCTATAAAGTGAATATGTAAAGTACAAAGGAGTGTGTTTTACCCGTGACAGTAGGAACTTTGTTCACCCTCTTGACACCTGCTAGCACGAGATGAATAGAAACGTTACGTTTGTTGAAAACTTGTTTTCACTTTTGACGGCAGCCCCTTGTGGCTGAATAACTCGTTCAGGGAGCGCGATTAAAAAACTTTTTATTTATATTTTTTTAAACTACTTTTTATTTATATCTAGCGATAAGCCCAACGAATATAAAATCTGTAGTTTTGAAAATTTTAATTTTAAAATTTTAGTTCTCATGATCAAATAATTATACGTCTTTTATAACTTCTCATCTGGCACGTATTTCAGGATCATAGCAAGTAGCATTCGATTGCCTACCCCTTCTGGGATAATTGGCGTGATGATTAAATTCTCAAGTAACTCTTCTTCGAAACTGTAATTAATTTCACTTGGAAAATGGTTTTTACAAAACATTTCTGAATTTTATATGACTACAGAGATACGAGAGTACATTCGTCTGACACTTGTACCTTCTAATAAATTATTTATACGACATACAAAATTGCTCTATGCATTTGCTTTAGGGTTGATAACTTGAAACTAAACCATATTTTAGCATACAATATAATAATTAAATGGTTTATTATGAAATATAATGTTGAAATATTATTTTGCAATATTCAATTTGCATCCAGTCTATTCGTTTTTGGGGTCTCAAAATGCTAAGCACTAATTTTCTTTAGAAATGTGTTCTTTAAACGACTACTCATGCTCCGGAGCGGTCAGCAATTTTTCTAAAACCTGGACAACTGTCAAAAAGTGGATAATGTTACTGTGTCTCTAGTCACACCGCAAGGTATTTAATAAAGACCGTGAAGCTGTGTTTTTTTTTATTAATTTTGCTAATCCTAGATGCAATAAACTGCTTCGGACACGTAAGTAGGACCAAATTTATTCTGACAACAAATTAATCACAGCAATGGAAGAGAGAAAGGCGGCCCCTGAAATCCGTTGTCATAGCAACTTGGTTCGCTGAAACTTGTAAAAACTTACCTTTCCCTAAATTAGAAACAAGAAGAAGTAAATATTTTACTAAATACTACACCTGCTCGGAAAGTACCTATTTACATCATTATAGATACCGAGCCGAAAGTACAA
The DNA here is from genome assembly GCA_963924495.1 of Nemapogon koenigi. Taxonomy (NCBI): domain Eukaryota; kingdom Metazoa; phylum Arthropoda; class Insecta; order Lepidoptera; family Tineidae; genus Nemapogon; species Nemapogon koenigi. The sequence continues at coordinate 7,787,913 of OZ004645.1, forward strand.
ATATGCGGGAAGAAAATTCATATATGAGTAATTTTATTTGAGAACATTTTTATTCGGAATTGAAAATGGCACACGTGTTGCTTTGTTGGAACTGTTAATTTCTTGTATTTTTCTCGTAGTAAAAAATTAGTATAACTTTGTTGGTAATCGGTCACTTTCATCCGGTGCCTATCAGGAGACATAAGTCATTATTACTAAGACTCCACTGTCCGTCCGTCTGTCTGTCTGTCCGTCTGTTACCAGGCTGTATCTCATGAACCGTGATAGTTAGACAGTTGAAATTTTCGCAGATGTATTTCTGTTGCCGCTATAACAACAAATACTAAAAAAGAGAATAAAATAAATATTTGAGGGGGCTCCCATACAACAAACGTTTTTTTTATAGATAATGGTACGGAACCCTTCGTGCGCGAGTCCGACTCGCACTTGGCCGGTTTTTTATTTAGTCAAAGATACTTTATTGAGTGGTACTTTGTTGGTATATAGGTACTTTAGTGGTAGTTTCGTTGAGATAATATTTTGAGGTCAATAATCCTAACAACTAGATACGATTTGACAATAATGGATTATTCTGATTTTGTGGTAGGTAGTAAAAATATTGATTAACCAATAACTATTCTGGGCCAAAATTAATCTGACACACACAGTGGCACAAATAAATGATTCATTAGGTTTTAAGAATTTAAATGCTATTGTTTGCAATATTTCAATTAGATACACATAAAATTAGCATAGATTGCTTGCATGATTTCATAACAAATCATGATTTGTTATTGTAATTATGATTTATTATGAATTATGAAGAAGTCTTTTTCTGTTGTAAGTACATAATAATGAATTTGACTCTAACTGGATTTATGTAGAAATTATAATGTTATGAAACCTATCATAACGGCTGTTGTACCTTTTGGCGTGGCCAGATATATTATTGGTAAAATTATCGACATTAAAAACATGCAGAAATAAAAATAAAATAAAAGATATATATGATGAAAAAATAAATAAATGGGTTGCTGTATGGATGTGGATGAAGAAGAGTATGTAAGGATCGAGAGAAATGGTGCTCTCTGCCTACCCCTTTGGGAAACAGGTGTGAAGGTATGTATATGAATAAAAGAGCACTGAAATAAGTACCTACTTGTATTCTTGTATTTGTGGAGGGTGAAATAATTTTCATAAGTGTATTCGTATTTTGCAATAAATTATACAAATAAAGCTTTCTGGATTTATTCTTGAGATGTTTACCCGAATGTACAGTGCTAGAGCTTTAAGTTGGTTTGATTTAGTATTTTCTTGTGATATAATGGAGGTTCCATGCTGTTTAATGCGCAAATGTAATTTTTCTTTATTAATCATTAGAAATAAGTGATATTTTCTAAACATACCATCTTCTTATAGAAAAAATCCATTAGAATTTCTGATATCCTATGACCCAAAATAAATATAATATTCATTGATATTTCTTGTTTTTAACTTGGCAATTGAAAAACAGGAAATTTCTAGAACCACTATCACTATTCATTAGGTATACACCTGAATCGGTTCAGTGATTTAGTTTTTGGGAGGCTGTAGTGGTAGGCTTTACCTAAGACAGTAGCATCGGAAACAACCCAGCGGGAGCTACTGTAATTGACTACATAAATCAGAGGAACGATCGGAATGAGATGTGGAGTCTTTCATAACTTTGTTCAAGGATTGCTTTATGTCATCATGCATAAAAAATATTAAAGTTTGCATATGGTTTTATGTTTTTGCTTTGTTTACATTTCTCCGCTTATCGAATCCGCCTCTGTAAACTTCATAACGAGAGAGTTTTCCATTTAACTTTAATCTCCGTGAAAAAGACAATGATAAAAAAGTGGACGAACATTTCAAAAAATATTTTTGTATTTGCACATATAGATCTGAAAATTGTGTAAAAACTTGAAAACAATGTTATCACAATGAAAAGACTTACCTACCTAATCATACACATATTCTATAATAATTAGTTTAGTAAAAATTACATGAAACTTTGACTACGTCACTGTTATTGTTAATCTATGCTAAAATTGGTTTATTTTCGGATTGTTAATAAATAGAAAATAGAGCAATTTTAGTAGTTAAATATGCCTTTACTTTGTTACATAAAGCCGTCCCAAACCAAAAGACGTCTCGGGTCTAAACCGTAAATATTAAAGAACGGCTTAACACAAGTGCTTTCTGGAGAGGCTCTTGAGTTATGTTTCAATATCACTAAGGGAAGCGTTTTACACCTGCAAGAAGTTTTAACGTGAAAAAAGCTGTTTTCTCTGAAAAAGTTGTGAAAATTATGGATGGAACCTTACGAGTGTATACTTCAGTCTTATAGAATCATTTTGTGGAAGTTAAAGTAGGTACATAGTTTTAGAAATTAGTATGAAAATAGGACTAGCTCTATATAATATTTCATAAATAGGTAACTTCTTTATTTACTTCTAGATGATCTTTGTTGGTATTTTTTTAATGTACCGTTTACTCAACCCCATTAACTAAGCCATATTAAATAAGCAAAACAATTAATGAATGTATATATTTAAATCTCTTGATGAAACACATATTCCTAGATACAAAATCAATATTAGGAATACAACGTTTACATCCCATTTTACCCTCTAAGGGTTGATTTTAGAAAAAATGTTTCTTAGTACACCACTACACCTCCTAAGGAATATACCTTCGAATTTTCATATTATTCAGTGGTTTAGGCTTTGTGTTGATTGTCAGTCAGTCAGCGACACGACAATTTTATATAGGTACTTAGATATGATATGATTTAAAATGTTTCATCAAATTCAGCAGTTTCGAAACCTATCTTGAAATAAACAGAAAAATGTTTAATAAAATGTTCATTTATACAAGCTTACCTATAGTCATATTTGTCTTCCATAAATTATTTCTCGTGTTTTCATACAAACACGCTACAATTTCTGTTAGGAGTATATTTTGGGTTTAAATTTTTTTAGAAGCAACAAACTAATTTACTTTTCCGTAAATCTAATTGGCGGCAATCACATATGGGTACACTATTTATTATTCTGTGCAGCAAAAATAAATTGGTTATTCTGCCGACGTGTTTACTGTTTATATTGTCGAATGTTATTGGTACAGTCAGCTACAAATGTATATTATGAAGTCATTGTTACAAAATGTTTATTTTATTTAAAGAAAATAGACACTGTACCAATTGATACACTAATCAATCTGGATTTTTTTTCTGTCTGTGGAAAGCAATCTGTTTTGAGGACCACTTTTAAGGATATTTCTGGTTTAAAAAAAATAATTTCGTATTTCCCATTAGTATTTTCTGAGATAATCAGCGGTGACAAAGAGACACATCGAAGTTAAAATATAAAAAGAAGAAGTACTCTAAAGAGTATTCAATAATTGACCCGTCCGTGATTTTATAATGGAGTATATTTTTTCCTTGATTTACTGAGAATAATTAAAAAAAAACTTATTGAATGGACTAAAACAGATTATTAGAGCATTACTTTTTTTAAATGCATTGTGCAAGTAAAGTCAATCTCAAAAGTAGTACAGATAAGACATTCCCAGAACAAACATATTTATATTTTCAATTTGTATGTTCCACAAACTGAGAGAACTTAGTATAAGCATGTAACTCCCTCTTCTTTGACTGATTAATTAAAATAACCAAGTTAGTTTTGCGATTTTTTTTTGTATGTATGTATGAAAGGTAAGATGAATATAAAAGAAGCAAAAGAGATCAGGATCGTAACAAATGGCATTCGATTGTCTCTGCCTACCCCTCTTGGGATGAAAGGCGTGATGATAGATAGATAGATAGATAGATAGTTTTGCGAATTTGTCGGTACGAAATGATGCAAACTAGCAATACGCCCGGGTTCGCACGGGTATGCAAAATGCTGTATTAAAGAGTTTCCTTGAAGGAATAAGGAATATATTTTCCCGGGCTAAAAAGCGGCTCTCAGAGACATAACATTTTCGAAGATTTATCACATTTTTTTTTATTGCAGTAAGTATCTATATTTTTTCAATTTAAACATCGGTGTCATAAAAATTTAAATCGGATCAATATTGGGACTGTAGTAATTCTATAATAAATATCAGCTTATCTTAAATAATGAAACGACAAATGTATTTTCAAATCTTTATTTTTTTTCTTTCTTTACGGATAGCCTTACAGCTCCCGAAACCGTGTTACGGTGCCACTGGTGCCAGGGTACCCAGCGGAAGAACAAATCTCTCTCGTATAGCCGATGGTATTTGTGAGGCTATACCTAACGAGTGATCAGTTCTGTTTAGTCAAATCTTTCCTTGGAAATTCCCCATTATGTTTTTTTCTGAAACAAACAAGGATTTTGTTAGCCGAAGTTATAATTCTAACTCAATACGAAAGCTTCCACATAAACAAAACAACAAAGCGTAGAAAGTTTCCTTTTTCGTCTCCAGGAATTTGTATTTAGGGACGTTCAGACCATAAAATGCAGTTTCAAAACCAAAGGGTCTCACTGGATTTATGTGCTAACACCGAACAGTTCACGAGTCATTGGGCTTAACTTTCATCTGACAACGATTAAGATATAGTGGGGACAAACCCTAAATAGTTGCTGTTGGACTTCTATGTAACTGTATACACTAGGAAATACTTCTACTAAAGTGACAGCTTTAGTCCCATTAAGTGCGGGTTGGCAGCGTGCGCTAAATGTTGACATTGTTACCATTGTCTTTTGTTCTGTTGTATTATATATTCATGATTAATTTTGTGTAAGCCTTAGGCCATTCAAGTTTAAAATTTTAGTTCATTTTAATTTAAATTTTCATATTACATGTTTTCCTGTATGTTATCTACACAGTTTTCCACCATAAATGAACACCTTTTTAATTGTAGTTCATAATAATATTAAAAAGTTTGTATATGTGAATGTGACTTATAGCTCCTTGAAACTTCTTAAATATATTGATTTTGGATATCGGTCGAACGCATGTGTAATAAAATAGTGATCAAACATCGGTTTATAATAAAATAAAAAGACGTTCAAATGTGTCCAAAATGTTTGTTTTAAAACTAATAAAAAAAATTACGCTCGAGAAACGCTATAATATGATTTCACATATACTGTATCAAGAAAAATCGGATAGGATCCTGTCGACGTGACTAACCAAAATAACTAAAGAAATCTAGTATATACATTTAAGTGAATGAAAACACTAAAACCAAAAATATCCATTTAACTACCAGTTTTCTTTTTATGACGTTCGTAAAACTTTATACGATAGAAGTCTCTCTAGCGCTTTCCCTTGGGTTACATACTCCGACTGTTATAATTGAAATTTCCCTTCACAGAGAATATTATATTAGCATAACTCTACCTGCTTTCAGAAGGCTTAACTGGGTGACATTAACGATATGTGGAAATTAATGCAAATTTTGAATTACCTACAGGGATAATTTGTCTGAGTTAGGAATTACTTAATTAACTTGGGGAATAATACATTTGTACAAGTACTTTTGAGTTTTTATGTATGTAAAATAATTAATAATTATTCTCTTTGCTTACGTTACGATTTTTCTTCTTCTTAGTCGTGGTGCTCTTGACAGATCAGTCGTGGTCAATCATGGCGGTCCGCAGCGCGACGCCTCTTGTATTGACTCGCCATGGTTAACTTTCTTGGGAAGAATAGTGCAGTGGTTTCTCCTTGCCTTCCGCACCAGACATTTTGAGGATATTTAGGTCTTCAGGCTGGCTGTAGCCTCTATTATATGCTTACAATTACAAAATAGTTAAAAACTAGGGTATTATTAAATGTTTTTGTAATTATTTGATATTCAAACTAGTTTTTCGTCATCGGCTTCACCCGTGAAAAATAACGCTCTGTATTTTAGACCCCTGGCGCAAATAATGAAAACAGTATTTATAGCCACCTCATTATTTCAATACTTGTTTTAATTTGTGTTGGAGACTATGTAAGTTAAGTTTCTTTAGATAAATAATAATGTATTTTAATTGAAATCAAAGCGTATAAACTCAATCAAGGAATAGCTAAGGTTGAAATAAAATAGATGAGTACACAGAATTGGTTTTCAATTACCAACATGTCTCTGATAGAGAGCGGAGAAAGGGCGGAACCAATTTAATTCTACAAAATCAACTGAATGCTTCACGTACAAGTAGAACTGATTGCATTTTCTATTGTGGAAAATTCGCAATAAATTATTTTGTTGACAGAGTGATAAAAGTCGGTGTTATTTTAATTAAAAATTTCTTTAATTTATTCATTTACTTTTTTCGTCTGACAACAATAAGTGATAAACAAGAATCAAATCTACCCCCTTTCAATGTTGAAAACAAAATGTGAGTTAGTCTTTTTGGAGTTAGTGCATAATTATCTTATAAAGTTAAACTGTGGTATAAATTGTGTATTTGACGAAAAGAAGCCTACATGTTTCGAGCTAACTAAGGTAGGAAACTTATCTTATAAAATATATATAATAATAAGATGTTTTCCAAAGAAATGAGGTTTTTTCCCGGGATAAAAAATCTCACTCTTCTTGTCAATCTGTCGCTCCAATTTTCAAAAGCAAACAAACACTAATTTGCATTCTTTTTCTTTATTTACATACGCGGTCACCGAAATTACTGAATAACAAATACTTGCCCCAACCTAGGCAGGTATATCAACGACAATGACTTTATACACAAAATCATATGTATTTTTTTACTTTTCATCAATTCAACCAAACTAAAAGCAATATGTCGGCCGAAAAGCCTCCCCTAGTTTTATTCCTCTAACAATGTACAACAGCCGTCATGACTGATTTCAGATGAAATCAATCACATCAAAACAAAAGTTTCTGACATAATTATTTTCCTACGGGAATGAAGAAACCATTCAGAAGGAATTATTTTCCAATTATTTATAATTTTATTATATTATTGTATAGCATCATCTGCGTTTGTACCTAGTACGGAAAAAATACCAGTGCAATATTATGTAATTTTTTTCTTGTAAAATATAGGAATAAAAAAATTGAAATTTAATAAGTTTTTATTTACTTAATACGTCATAATTTAAGTATTATTAATAAGTTAGAATATCCTTTTAACCATGGGATAGGTGTTCCTTTAGAGTCCCAGACAATAATTCCTCCTTTGTAATTTGATTAATCTATAAAAATAAACATCATTGGTAAACGCATCACTTGAGAACGGCTGGACAAATTTGGGTAATATTTTTTCAATGTTCATAATAAACTGAATAAAGTTTTTAGGGAAAGAATAATTGAAATTGGTGTCCGGAGTATTGTAATTAGGTACACCTGGATATGTTGACGTAGAATGAAAATTATTAGATTTCACCCCTTAGTTGATCGGACTATGTTTACAAGTTAATATAGATTGGGAACAACATATTGTTACAATATATATATTTCTAGTTTGGAACAACATGTGAGCAATTAATAACAACTTATCCCAACCTCATATACAACATGCGATACAACCTTTATCGTTACAAGTAACGAACGAGTGAAGTTTTCTCAATAAATAATGGCCCCTAATCTTGATTCAAGCGAGATACGCAAGTTTTGTATGTGAATTACTCAGAAAATTATATAGAACTAGTAAGCGCCTTCGGTTTTGCACAGGTAGGTACAAGTTTACAATAATTTAAGTTTATTTCTACTTGTATTTTAAACTAGCTGTGCCTTGCGGTTGGCGCGTTTATGGTTACTATTCAGCTCCTTAGGGTTGTAGCGTGATGTTAGGTATATAGCCTTATAACCTTCCTGAAGAATTGGGCTATCAAATCCGAAATTAGCGCCTTCAAACAAACTCTTCCATTTTATTCTACACAATTATTTTCTACCTGATTTTGTTATATATACTTTCCCCCCAATTTGATTCACTATTGAAGCACCATTTCCATGATACATGTATTTGAAAAAGGATAAACAAGTACCTGTTCGATTATCGAAATATTTCATACAAATTCTGAATTTCACGCAGAGTTATGTTTTCGTCGACAGTATTATAGTAAACCCATTAATTGACAAAATAATCATTTATCAGACAGTCAGTCATGTGTGAAGACTCGTTCCGCCTCCCTCATCAAAATTCTGAAAACAATGGACCCAAATAAATAACTGAAGGGTTGTTCGGTAAATGAAGCTGTGAAAGGTGAACAGTCAAAGGGCGTTAAAACAATTTATCTCTTTGCAAACGTAACAATTGTGAAATCATGATGGGGTTACAGTTTTACTATCTATCATCACACTTTTTATCCCAAGAGTGGTAGGCAGAGACAATCGAACACCATTTGCTACGATCCCGACATACCTCTTTTGCTTCTTATATTCATCGTACCTTTCATACATGCTCGGCGATTGTGTGTACTTATAATATTGCCTTCGAAAGTTCAAACAATATTTTTTTATATGTTCAATAAAAGTACACCTAGTACAAAAATACTCTGCCAGCATTTCCTTTCACTTCAGTCACATAAACCTCTTTAGTAATTCTTTCATCCTTCATTCTTTCAACGTGTCCTAACTTTTTTTTTTTTTTTTTTTTACGTGGGGAAATGCATCATGCATACCCGCGCCCTCGGGGGTGAGGGAACGGGTTATGTGGGACTTTAACCCACTAAAACCCCACGGTACTCCATCTCGCCGGTTAGTCGGCGGGCCACGGGGACGCGTTAGCATTCTTCCGCGACCCGCCGCCGGGTGGCCGTAAGGCCCCATCTCGCTCTGGTTTTACCCAGAGCTGGCGCAGCAGCGAGTACAAACTGCTGCGCCTTCCACCTTGGTCCCCGGTTGAGCAGCGGCTGATTTCCCCCTCAACCGCCACCGGAGACCGCGGCGACCCGATTGCGATGGAAAGTGCAGTCGGGTCATGATTCGACCGGCAGCGCAAGCGTCACCGGCGTCCGCCTCCAGCCGCATGCGCGAAGAGCCCTGCCAAACCCACAGAACCCCTGCGCAGCGGCTCCACCTCGGGTGCCGCTTAGCTTCACCGTGGATAGTGTGACGAGCACTACCACGGTTACTAAGCCCCCCCGCCACGACAAGGCGGGCACCCCCGGGGGGGAACGTGTCCAAACTAACGTAAACTTCTTTTTTCATTTTAGTCACAACATCATATTTCACTCCGCATCGTCAATAAGTTTTATATCACACATTCTACGTAAAGACCGCATTTCCACTGCATTTATCTTACTTCCATGCTTCTTATTCCATACCCAAGTCTATTATATGTTTATTAATTTTACTTTTAGTTGTAAGTTGTGTATTTCTGCATACATTATTTAGTCCACCAAATACCTTGCTTCCCGCTTTCACTCTCATTTCTATCTCCTTGTGTATTTTTCCACTTCTTGTAAACATACTTCATACTTTCAGGGTTTAATATGAAAAAAAAATATCCAAATTATACCTAAGCTCACTAGCTTTATTAGCTTCGTCCTAGGAACTTTTTGAAATGTGACATAAGAGTTTATTCTAAAGGATTTCTGGTTTGAAAATAATCAAGTCGATCCGTTGCTCTGTTGTGGTGTGAAAAAAAGGACAAACAAATAAACAAACAAACAAACACACTTTCGTATTATATTATTAGTTAGGAAGTTAGGACTAGTCTATCTGTCTGTCCGTCCATTAAGATACTTATTATTTATTTTTAGGAACGGTTGAAGGTCTATTATGCTTGACAAAGAATCTAACGAAATATATAAAAATACGTTACGTTACGTTTACGTTTTTGAATGTTTTTTTCAATTCAATTCACAAACTTTGATTCCTACTGACTTACTAAAAAAATAACAATAATTCCATTTGATGTGTAACATCTTCCTCTCGCATTCCTGATTTCGTGAAAAGGGACGGAAGTGCGTATACTCCCCGCATTATAACATGACCTCAAATGGCGGTTTTACACTTGTGATATTTACACTTAGGTACCTACAGATGTGTTAAAAATAAAATAAATATTATATTGTTATGAATCCATATACCTAGTTATACAATTCCATAATATAAAGGTAAAATAGAAATTAATAGCAGCTGGAAAATAAAAAAATAAAAAATATAATCCGCGAAAGTGCGCGCTATTTGCTTTGACCAATGAGCGCGCGCGGTGGTGGAATTGGTCGTCAGATGGTAAAAACCCATTTCCCGAGAGGTTGGTTCTGTTCTGTCCTGAGGTTCTGTCAGCCAACAGTGTGTGCGTGTGTGCGACGAGAAAGAGAAAGGGAAATAGAGAAGGAAAACGCATCATCTGCAATGTGCGCTTACCTACAGTGTTGTGTATAAAGTGTTAATGTTTTCAGTAGGTATACAATGTTAATGTTGCCAAGGTGAGATGCCAAATGTTACACATCATATGCGATTACTGTAAGGCTAGCTCGTTTTTTTTCTGTAGGTATATACTTACAATATAAACTATATCTACCTATATTCTTTAGGTATACGAACTTTAGGTACTAATTGCATTTTTTTTTATATTAAAATGTCATTTCATGCCAACATTAAAGCTTTCAATTGCAATTGCTGCCGGGCATCTCAGGATAACGTGATGAATAACTCGTAGAGAGGGCGAAAAAGTACATATCAGAATGGAAGCAAAAGTCACTCAAAAGTGATTCTATTGTCTCTGCCTAACCTTCCTGGGGGGAAAGGGTATAATTATAGGTAGATGCAACAAGGTTAAACGTGTAAAGTTATTTATTTATTACGAGCTTTTCGCCCTGGCTTCGTCTGTGGAGCCAATATTAACTTTCATCCCATATTATGGTCTTGAGTTCATACAAAAATCGCATAGAAAAAAGCACTTTTCAGTTTTTTTTTTCAAAATTTACAACTTTCCGGGCCTAACGAGTGGCCAGTTCTGTTGAGGTATGAGATGGAAAAGCGGTATCATCGATCGAACCCGTAGTCTGCCTAGTTAATTTCAGACGTCTTAACCGTTCGGCCACCGACGCACATTTATATAAATATATATATATATATATATATATATAGATTAACTATTTCTACTTATTGTATATTAAAATAAAATATGCAAGAACATAAATAGCTTTGTGGCCTTCAGACTACATCTGAATCATAATACTTCGTGCTTACAAAGCTCACTAATATGGTTATCACAAAACATGCGAATGTAAGGTAGATAATGATAAATTATACTAGAAGTTTATATAATTTACATTACAGAAAATCCTGTTCTAGAGGTTTGTTTGGTTAGCAGTCACTTTTATAATGTTGTAGCCTGTCATTTAATTTTGTGATTAGTCAGTGATTAATAGGGCATATCACGGTCGGCGGGAGCATCTTACCTACCGATTAATTGGCTATTGTTACTGTGACGTCTATAATACTTGACATTGGCGGAATCATCAAAACCCTGATGGAGCCATATTGAAAAAAATAGAATAGAATAGAAATGTTGTGATTAGGCAATCCCGTATTAAATTTCAGTCCCGGTATTTGTGGGACTGAATATTCTCATTCCCGCTGAATCCAGGTATCCACGGGATCCCGTAGAGTGCTGTAAGATTTCGCAAATAAATCATAAATTAGTACCACATTTGTAGGGTTTTAACTGAAATTAATAAAAAATTTAAGAATCAAATTCTTTATAAATATGAGATATTATAAGAGAATTGAATATTATTATAAAATTAACTGCGCAAGAAATACCCCGGCAGGATTTCGCTCTATTTACGATCGAGATTAAAAGATCTGTGGTCCCGCATCTTACATAAAATCCTGGTATTGCATTCTCTAACTGTGATGAAGGGAACAGAAAAAATCGGTTTATTAAACAAAATTCTAATTCTATAAGAGATAATTTACATTGAGGGTTTTTTGATCGGATGGATAGATAAGTACAATTCTAGTATTACCCTAAATTGTTGATGCCAGAGTTAATTTCACGGCCTATATAGCTTGTGGTGTGACCAGAGACACAAGTAACAGTGTCCACTTTCTGTCATTTGTTACTATTAAATATGACTTACTTTAACGCTTATTATAGTAATCGTAAATTTTAATATTGAGATTTTCAAGACGACTTTCCAGTGAATTTTATGTTTGTAGTTCAATATTTACGTTATGTTTAATTGCCCACCAGTTCTAGGTAGGGCCGTCTCGCCCACGTGTTGATGTCACTTCTCCATAGCCGGCGAGGCACGACATTTTGACTGTTCATACCTAACTGTCCTTTGTAAAATGTCAGAGACTAAAATTGTACTTGAAATAATTTCTCGTTTCAAATTTTCTTGTTGAATATATGCTTATTTAATAACAAGCAAGTCACTATAAAAAAATACCCAAATCGCTTCATGTGTGCTTATAAAATTTGAAGAGTTCTCGATTTCTCCAGGATCCCATCTTCAGATCCTGACTTGATGACCATGGGACTACCTGGAAAGTATACCCTTTCAAACAAAAAAACATGTTTCCTGGAAGACATAATTTAAAACTCTGGTCAAGAATAAAGAAAAAGCTTCACATCTAATTCAACTGTTCGTTGTTTAAATTTTGTCTATGTCTTATTATCCATAATAATCTGAGATAAGCTAATTTATTATACCAAACGATTAAGATGTTTGACGCCTCGCCTCGCCACAACACAACTGCAGGTTCTTAGAAACTCTGACAGATTTGAGATAACGTTACTGGTATACAAATTTATGACACAACACTTGGTTACCTATTCTCAGCACAATTTGTACAAACAATTTCAAAATATTATACTGTCTTTTCCGAGTATTAATTAATTAGAAAATCATTCCTTTCTATACATTCATGGACCAACAACTAACAAGGTCACATATTCTCTATAAAAAGTAGTTTTTTCTTAATTTCCTGTACTGTGGACATATAATCCCGCTGGTCCTCGGCTAAATTCGTCATATAGCTTGACTACCCAAGTCCTATTAAGGTATAAAAAAATCTAGGTTTTACAAATTCTATAAATAGATTAGCAATATTCAACAACTTTCGATGCCAATTACTTGTCTTGTTACTTAGTAAAATTTCTAACAAAATCCAACTCTCTCTTAACTGTAACGTAACTGCGATAATGATTTAAGTTGAGTTTTAAATCAATATATTTATCGTAAAATCAGTACAATTACTACGTTTTAACATCAAGTCTCGCAAGGAGTTAAATTAATTAAGAATCTATAGAGTTATTATTGAATAGATCTACCAACTCATAATATTTAAGTAAAATCCCACTTATATGCACTGTCATGTAACCCGCAGTTTCTGATGTAAGAATAAAAAATAATCATTATTATTACATATAATCTCGAATTAACGTTGACAACCGAGGTAACTCTAATTACAGAATGTAGGAGATGTAATTAACAAAGCTAAGGCGTATGCAACTGGTTTCGGTAGATTAATATTTTTTTCCGTTAGGCAGATAAGTTCATACAATTTTGAATATGAATGAAACGTTTATTTTAAACGGATTTAACTGTATTTTTCATAAATAGGCTGATCTGGTCTTATTTCATGAATAAATCTATCAATCTATCTTTTATCCCAAAGGTACGCAGAGACAATCGAATGTCATTTGCTATGATACTGATAACAATAAAATAAAAAAAACTACACGCACTTTAAGAGGATATGTAAATAAAATAAGTTCGATTCGCTTTTGGCAAATTATTGTTTCCTTCACGGGTTGCCTTACAGCTCTCTAAACCAATACTTAAAAATTCTATAATATTCTAATTCTATACAAATTAAATAACTACGAAAAAAATTACAGAAGTTACAAAATTCAGTTACGAAGGTACACTTTTAAAAGAATAGTCAAATGCCGCCTCTAAATATTTTGCAGACATGCTTTAGTACTCAACAGAGAGAGGCAAGTCTTAAAAGGTGGTGTTGCAATTAATTATACAGTATCATTGGAACTCTATAATGTGCCAATATGTATTCATAGAGCTTACTATTAGACGGCATTTACTACATAGTATACTGTACTGCCGTTGATTTTTTTTTATTTATTTGCTTTTTGTAAATAAATTAAGTGCTGATTGATCGAAAAATATATTGTACTGAGTTGGCCAAGTTTTTCTAAATATTTTCATCCAATGATATTCAAAGAAAATTGATGAAAATATAGTCAAAACTTGTGGTTAAATAATTTGGTAATCTTCGCGCTACTCATGTAAAGTAATTTTATGAACCTGTGATTCGCTAAGATTACAGTGTAATCTGAGGTGATTCGTTGAAAAGGATAATGTAAAGTTTAATAAAAAACTAGATACTTTCTAAGGAAAGAGTGGATTGTAAAAAAATCTTATTAAAACTGAAAGTTTCTTCAAAATTAATTCGTCAGTTTATTCCGGCTTTGCATTCAGAAAGACAGAAAACACCAAATAGAAACTGTATAAACATTAGACTTAGATATTGGTATTCAATTTGAAATCACACACTTTATTTTGTTTATTTATGGACTAAGCAAAAACAGTTCGTTTTACTCTCTTTTGGATCCCTCTAGCAGTCTGTATTTCTTTATGATGTCAAAACAGGTTTAATGTGGCAGCTTTTTACAGAAACCGATCACGATTGTGAACTATAAAAGGACAGGTCCAGATAGCTTTATTCCAAATAATCCGATCCCATCCCTTTGAAAAGGAAAGTTGTATAACATTATGGTCCGTTCCCCTTAAATGGAGACTCGTGAGCATTTTTTATTGCTAAAATATGAACAAGAAAATAGCCCTTTCATCGGAAGGATTGTGAATTTGTTTTTCTTTTTGCACTTGTATTGTATTGGAAAATATTGTATATTTTTTTTGTCTTCATTGGATTTTCTTCATCATTAAGTAATTGTGCAATACTATTTAGTCCTACTACCTACTACTTTGTCTTAAATCAGTCATAGAGCTTGTTCCCCGTTATGTATAGCTAAATATTAGTAAAATATATCGATGCAGCCTACATTTTACAAGTAGTTTGAGGGTTCCGTATTATTTATTGGTCAGAACTTTCAAAAAAGGATCTTCGTTTAGGTTTTCCTGTAAACTATGATAGAAGCCCATTTCTGTATATTAGGTATATGATGCACTTAAAAAATAATATAACCTTTAAAATCGAAATTTATTTACGCTATACGTCCGTAATTGGCCATGCTAACTTTTTGAACAGAAACGAAGATCTCGAAACCGTTTCGAGATATAAGCTTTCAGTACAATTTCTATTTATCAGATTTTAAATTAAGTCTATACTTTTTAAGATATTCAATAACAAACAATAACCTTAATTTGACCGATGTATGACGTCACTTAAGCAGTATGAAAAAATAATACCTTTGCCTACAAAAAAGGGCAATCGTCAATCTTTGAATGACATCTTTATAAATTATATTTTACGTGTAATTATTTTCTTTGTTATTAGGACATGACGGGATGAAACACTATTTACTTGCCATTGTAAAAAACTATTCAATTTAAATAATTATAAACACGAGTATATAAACAAGAGTAATTTTTAGGTTAGTCGACCTTGACTGACGTTTGCTTGACGTTAATTTGATTGACTGTCACTTTTTATGTGTAGTGGCCAAGATTATAATCCTGTTCTAAATTCTTGTGACGTCACGTTTACTTTTCGCGGGTAAAATTTGTAAAATATATTAAAAATAGACGCAATGGATAAAAAACAAAAATATCGAAATTAGTTTCTTAAAATGGGCTATATTTTCAAAACAAATTATAAAAAAAGTATATTATAAATATGTAGCATGGCCAATTGGGTCATTAAACTCAAACTATATGTACCAAATTTCAAATTTTTCGTCCAGTATATTCGAAGAAAATAAGCTGTGACAGACGGACAGACAGACAGACAGACACAAGAGTGTGTCGGGTTGTGGGGTAGCCAGGCCGGGTAGGTAGGTATTGCAGGAAAACTCGTAGTAAACTTTCACCATTCGTTTATTGGTCGAATTAGCAAGGAAGAACAAGCAGCAAAAGAACAACCAGTAAAAGCATCCGTAAGGAGCCGGAGCCTTCAAAGGAGAAAGGAGCCGTAAAAGGAGCGCACTGTAATAAAAATGAACTACACATTACTACAGGGCGTTAAGCTATTGAAGTAACACAATACAAAGTATGATAAAAATACTTACAATACTTATTTGCGCTCCTTTTATATAAACATAGATATTAGTTCTTGAATACTGATTCAATACATTTTATATAGTTATTTACTTAGTTGATAAAATAGAAATATAATAAATTTTATAATTGGCAGAGTACTGCCTAAGTCAACAGTTTGTGAAGGAATGAGTAAAATTTTAATTTAGGTTCCACACATCGGATATTTGAAAATAACATACAATGTTCTATTGAATTAAAATGAACAATATCGTGTTCTAAAATCAAAATAAATGCTATTTATGATGGCCAGCTTGTAAGCGGCCAGGAAAATAAGGTCGTATCATCACAAGTGATCCTATAAGGGTTTCAGTTTTTTCATCGGAGATGTACAGAACCTTAGAAACGATAGTTTAGTAAGCAAATTCTTATTAAACAGTCTCCAGTTCCAGTCTCGAACTAACAATGTATTATATTTAATTAATTAAGTTAAATCGAGAAACGAAGGGTTAAACACCTTTACAACAGCGTCTGGCATTCAAAATCGACGCCCGCAACTCGAAAGCTGAAATAAATGCAAGACAAAATAAAAATCGCATCCCGCCTGTTACTAGCAAGTTCAAATTAAAAGGCGTCATCGTCCTGCGCATGCGACGATCCAGCCATGATCAGATTCAGTACAGCAGTACAACGCTGTCGATGTTTCCGATCGGTCGATTGGTTAGCGACTGTGCGTTTTTAAATGCAATCGCGAATATTTACGGCTAATTGGTGATTAATTAATTTCCTATTTCTGTAAATTTGAAGTGAGGTTACTTTAATGTTTGCTGTAATTGCAATTGCTAAATATAAGACTTGTAGTGTCAGTGCAGAGCAAGTGTTTGGATTTATTTGAAGTGTTCTGGAGTTTATTATGTATTGTTATTTTTAGCATAATAGTATTTTTTTGAGACTTTGGTAGTTTTGGATCCGCGATTCCTATCAGTTAAATGGTATATTTCGACACTTGCTGCAAGTTTAGCAATGTTTACTCGTTCTGTTAGGGCACAGTTCAATAAAGAATTGAATAATGGTAGCTCTCTGTGATTTTCAAAATTTTCTGTTTGTTTAACTAAAAACGCAAGATTTTCATGGCATAATTTTGTTCATAGATTATGTCGTTAAACATGACCAAAGTCGGTTGGTGCTAAATTAGACTACAAAATTAAATAAGTTCTAAAAAATACCTGTTCACCGTTACATATGTTTGTAATTCATTTTCTAGATTAGTAGCTAAGTAGTTTCTAATTTGGCAACAACTGTCTTCAAATTCAACAACGAAATATTTAATGATGTCTCGATATTTCCATAAAAAGCATATTAATGTTTGTTACGTACGTTTACAATAACGTCAAACAATATAACTTTGATGTATACAAAATTTAAACCATAATTATTATTATGAAAGCAACGCTCCGGCCACCCAAATCATCGTCTGGCTTCGCATCGGTTCAAGTTGTAATCGCTTCCAGGAAACCACTTATAGCCAACGTCACTGTTTTATATTTCATTTTAGAAATGACTGCAGAATGACTTGTTGGCAATATTTGAGACTCGTTTAGGTACCTATTGATTGACCATATATCGAATTGTTTGAAAAATAATAAATACAGGTGCAGCAACAGGCTTTCCACCTGTTCTTATTAATATGGACAACTAGCAAAAAATTACACTGTTACTAGTGTCTCTTGCCACACCGCAAGGTACAAGGTCCGTGAAGATGTGTTTGTTTGATTATTTTGTTCCTTAAAAATTACAGTTATATGCTTACTTTATCATATCTATATTAATAAAGAAGTAAAATTTTATTTATTGTATTTTTGTTTGTAATGAATAAACGCAAAAACTACTGAACCGATTCTTAAAATAATTTCACAAAATGATAGAACTGTTCCTTCCTTTTTTTACAAATATTTATTGGATTGGTAGTATTTTAACCTAGACAAACTAATATCTATAAACACCATGAAACTTGACAGTATCATAATATTACTTTCAAACTTTGTTATCAGAACAATCCATATTCAAATACAAATTCGAAAGATATTTCACGTAGGTACACAATATGGCACACGTGAAATAGTCAAAGAAAACCCTTAACCTACCTACCTTATAATTTAATACACTTTTGAATAGTCAATTTATGTCTGAAATAATAAAAATTGTACAATTTACCTATACCTATACATACAATGTATATAGCTTCATTTGAGCTTCTTCTGAAAATTCTATAATATTTATAAATAAAAAGTAACAGCTCTAGGTCCATTTATTACAGCAAGCAGGCTTGTCAGGTCACTGTTTCTAGACACACTGTGTGCACTGGACAAATGCCATGATGGTGCGTTTTTTCTCATACCTAGGCGATATTGATACAATAAAACAACCGAATATAATTCATACAATGA
The DNA here is from genome assembly GCA_963924495.1 of Nemapogon koenigi. Classification (NCBI taxonomy): domain Eukaryota; kingdom Metazoa; phylum Arthropoda; class Insecta; order Lepidoptera; family Tineidae; genus Nemapogon; species Nemapogon koenigi. The sequence continues at coordinate 7,806,479 of OZ004645.1, forward strand.
ACTGAAATTTTAAGAAATTCAGGTTATATGGTAATATGTTAATGACCTCCTATTTAAAAAGAATTGAAATTGTATGAAGTCAGTTAAAATTTTGCAACCATAGGCGAAGTATTAAAACAGCTATGATGATTATAATAATGAAATTCAGTGGTTTTTGCGGGCGATAAAACGGCCAAGAGAGCTGGTCTTTTCAGAGAAAAATATTCCGGCATTTTCAGTTTATTTTAAGACACGGCTTCATATTAGCAAATACTATATTAGTAATATCACTAATGGCTGTTTCAATTATTTATTAATATTTTCCTATTAAATTAAATATAATAAAAAGCAATTAAATGTACCTACTATGCTATATAATAATATACAAATACCTATAAATAAGACGAATATTTCTGAATTAGAAAATTTCTGATAAGTATACCTACTTACCCCTTCTGAAAAAGAGCCGTTATAGATTTTTTCTTCAATTATAAGTAGGAAGTGTTGTCTTGTTTGATATAAGAGCGTATTTATGTAAAAATGTCAGCGTGCCATTGAACACTTCTTTATATGGTAAGGTACAAATTACAAGCGACCTGAGCCAGCCGAGATAAGCCATAAACAAGTAAAGTCAACCTCGAACTTCACGTACTTTGAAAACTAGCGACTGTATCCCGGATTCGCACGTAGATATTTTCTTCATAAAATACATATTCCAACTCTCCAGCCCTCCAATGATCTATCTATCTATCATCACGCCTTTTATCCCAAGAGGGGAATGCAGAGATAATCGAATGCCATTTGTTACGATCCTGATATACCTCTTTCGCTTCTTTTATATTCATCATACGTTTCATATGCTGTGTGAAGTTGGCATCCCCAAATTCGATTTTTCAGTTTTTTTTCATCAAGTTCGTTTGTCCACCAAACATTTTTTTTATCCACCTCTCAAAAAAAAGTTATTCAAAAAATAAAAATTGGGGGTGGAAGTTGGCACACCCAAATGCGAAATTCCATTTTTTTTCATCCCGTTCGTTTAACCATCGTTAGTCCACGTTTGTCCACCAAAAATTTTTTTTTGTCCACCCTTCAAAAAAAAGTTATTTAAAAAAAACTAAAATTGAGGTGGAAGTTGGCACCCCCAAATGCGAATTTTCAACTTTTTTTTCATCAGGTTCGTTTGTACATCGTTAGTCCACAATTGTCCACGAAATTTTTTTTTTGTCCACCCTTCAAAAAAAGTTATTCAAATAAACATTTTTTATGAAAAAAACGATAGAAACTGAATTTCCGAGTACGTTCAAACTACACTAAAAGTTTGAAAATCAAGTTTATAAAGTGGGCAAACAATCCAACCCCTCAGAAAAGAGAATCCATCCCTAGGAAGCTAGAGATCCCCCGTCAAAGTGAAAATACTTAGATACATACTTATATCACGCATAACTATATCTCTAAGGGTGAACAAACGACAATATGTGATGGATAAATGAGTTTCCGAGGTGGACAAACAAACCTAAACCTCAAAGAAGCAATTTCACCCCTAGGAAGCTAGAGATCCTCCGTCAAAGTTAAAATCGTTAGATATATAATTAACTCACGTATAGCTATATCTCTAAGGGTAGACAAACGACAATATATGATGGACAAATGAGCTTCTGAGGTGGAAGAATACACCTACCCATCAGAGAAGCTAATCCACCCCTAGAAAACTAGAAATCCTCCGTCAAAGGTAAAATCCTTAGATATATAATTAACTCGCGTATAACTATATCTCTAAGGGTGGACAAACGACAATATATGGTGGACAAATGAGCTTCTGAGGTGGACGAACGAACAGACCTACCCCTCAGAGACTCTAATTCACCCCTAGGAAACTAGAAATCCTGCGTCAAAGTTAAAATACTTAGATATATACTTAATTAACTCACGCATAACTATACCTCTGAGGGTGGACAAACGACAGTATGTGATGGACAAATAAATTTCCGAGGTGGACAAATAGACCTACCCCTCAGAGAAGCAAATCCACCCATAGGAAGCTAGAGATCCCCTGTCAAAGTGAAAATCCTTAGATATATACTTAATTAACTCGCGTATAACTGTATCTCTAAGGGTGGACAAACGACAGTATGTGGTGGACAAATAAGTTTCCGAGGTGTACAAACAGACCTACCCCTCAGATAAGCAAATCCACCCCTAGGAAGTTGGAGGTCCCACGACAAAGTTAAAATCGTCAGATATATACTTATCTCACGCATAACTATATCTCTAAGGATGGACAAATGAAAATATGTGGTGGACAAATAAACCTACCCCTCAGAAAAGCAAATCCACCCCTAGGAAGCTAGATACCCTTCCTTAAATTCAGGGCTTTTTTCTTTAAAAATGTTTATTTGAATAACTTTTTTTTGAAGGGTGGACAAAAAAAATTTTTGGTGGTCAAACGTGGACTAACGATGTACAAACAAACCTGATGAAAAAAGTTGAAAGTTCGCATTTGGGGGTGCCAACTTCCACCTCAATTTTAGTTTTTTTAAATAACTTTTTTTTGGAGGGTGGACAATAAAAAATTTTTGGTGGACAAACGTGAACTAACCATGGATAAACAAACGTAATGAAAAAAAGTGGAAATTCGCATTTGGGGGTGCCAACTTCCACCCCAATTTTTTTTTTTTTAATAACTTTTTTTTGAGAGGTGGACAAAAAAAATTTTTGGTGGACAAACGTGGACTAATGCTGGACAAACGAACCTGATGAAAGAAAAACTGAAAAATCGAATTTGGGGGGCCAACTTCACACAGCCTTTTTCATACATGCTCGTCGATTGTGTCGTACTTTTTAACCGACTTCCAAAAAAAAGAAGGAGAAGGTTCTCAATTCGGACCGTATTTTTTTTATGTATGTATGGACATCGATTACTCCGCCAGTTGTGAACTGATTTTGATGGTTTCTTTTTTAAGCACCAACCGTCTTCAAATTCTACAACGAAATTTTTATTATTTCTTACTTTTCAGTGCAAATTTTTGAAGTTGGTACACTTTTTTTAAAAGGTTTATAATATTTCCATGGATCAATACATTTTTATATGTTCAATAAAAGTCCTCTGCCAGCATTTCCTTTGACTTCAGCCATATAATTTCAATTCTTATAATATTGAGTATAATAATAAAATAAATTCCAATCATATATTTTCAAAAAAATCACGCCCGATTCCATTGCTTCGTTTAGACGTGAACCTTCTTTTACAATTTATTGGTAGAGTGTGGAACTTATTCCCATAGACAGTGTTCGTAATTTTTTTTTAAATTAATCGCACAACACGGTGCGTTCAGTAGCCAGTGACACTTGTAAGAACAACTTTTGAGAATTTTAAAACTGTAATTTCCACTCCAATTTCGCCCAAGTACGGACATTTTAAAAACTAACTTATGCGAAAAATTGCGCTATTCGTACATTACCTACTTGTTATACTGTATAATATTAGGTACCTACCTATTCCCTTAACTTTTATTTAAAAAAAATGATTGTCATTGTACAGTTAAAAACATTAAAACTAGCTAAAGTAGATGTTCCAGATCATCTTGTAAACCTCAGAATAACCGGAGATTCGAGATCCTAAAGTGGATATGCTGTTTATATTCAGAATATGGGCAACAGTGCGTAATGTTATGCAATTATCTCAAAAAGATCCTCGAGATAAAACTTAATCCGTTACAAAGAACAAGTTCATAGCGATCTTCGGGGCTAAATTTTTTATTTTTCTTGATATTATAATCTCGTATGAGAAAATTAATAAGTCTAATTAAAAAAAAAGTTATGTGAGTTTTTTTTATTTAACTTTATTAATTCTTGACTTATTAGATTTATTTGAAACATAGCTCTAAGGGATTCCTTATTCACTTATAAACGCGATACTCGATCGATTGAGAACTTTCAAAAATTTTCACATGTGAGGTCGTGGGTTGAAATCTAATTGTTTTTCTTTAAATCGTAATAATATTTAGGAACATACAAATACACCAACTAAAAAAATTAAAATATAAAAATATATTGGTCGATGGCAATATTAAAAGTACACACAGTCGCCGAGCATGTATGAAAGGTATGATAAATGTAAAGAAGCGAAAGAGGTATGTCAGGATCGTAGCAAATGGCATTCGATTGTCTCTGCCTACCCCTTTTGGGATAAAAAGCGTGATAGATATATAGGTACTAGCGATTTGGCTTGGCCTTAGTTTTAAACATCGATAATCTTTTATTTAAACTTTACTATTGATTTTTCTCACCATCTTCCATGAGGGCATTTTTTTCACTAAATTGATTTACACAGGTAATAATCACAGTTCCTATACTACACAAACATTTCGAAACCGAATTAAATTCCGTTCGGTGGTTCATGAGATTAGTGCATTATATAAACAGACAAGTACTTAAGATTTTCCAAAATAAAGAAATTTTTACATACGCTCGTCCAATAATTAACTTCTAGATATAATAACGATCAATAATTTTTACTTATTTTTATAGCTTCCTTAAAATAATTACATATTGTAAACCGCACCTTAAATTTATGTAAATACACGCCAATATTTACTTACGACACGTTTTTCCATAAATTATTGACTCTACAATTCGTACATGTTTACAATAATCTTCACGACCAATACCGAGTTCAATATACTTTTTTAGCTGTTCCTTAATTTTCGCAAATAAATTAATGACTCTTTTCAAATTATAAGTTGAATTTATAAATTAATTGAATTTTAAATTAAAGAAGTCAATATTATTTTACATATTTCTAATAAAGCCTCTTATGCTACAAGCTAAGAAAGAGCTGTTATGGACAAATATATGTATAAACAGATTAAAATCCTGAATTTTTTTTTTATTGAAAAATTTGAATTCACAGACAGACACCTAAATTTTATTAGGTACATACACTATACTTAATTGATCAAAGTTATATCAAAATTTTTTCGCTTTTTTTACAATAGGCAGGTAAGTATAGATTGGCAATTGATGAATCAATTTCATTTGTGGATATTTGTATGTATTTCATGTAATTTATTTAACCACAATGATCCATTTTAGGTATGTTACTCAAGAAGTATACGAATGTAGACGGTTGATAATAACACTTGTGTGGTGTTCAGATGGCATGACCGACAAATCCATTTATGAAGTCAGTCGGCGTCAGTAATCTCTTAATATTAACATACTTTGGGTGTGTAGTTCTTTCAACTCTTTCTGTACATCAAAAAGTGTTGGAAAAAGTGTTTTTTTAAACAATGTTGATTACGAAGTATACCGCCATATTGTTAGAGAGTGCTAGGAAAAGTGAATCAAGAAATATAAGAGTGAATAGAAGCAATGAAGGAAATTGGTCGTCCAGCGAAAGGAGTCCCAGCCGACGAAGATCTTGGAGACGTAGACAATTTATGAGCAGGTAATTTAAATAATATTAAGCACGTTTTTACCTGATAACACTATTAATAATTTTCGCATTTTCGAGTTCTCTATGTTAAACAAAATCAGTTGCATCTTTTCTTATTATTTTCAGAAGTATTTTTGGCTATTTAGCTCAAGTGAGATTTTTCCTATTTCAAGTCCTATGCTCTCTAGAGTATAGATATTTGGAAAATTATTTTAAATAAAAAAGTGCCTAGTGGTTAAGACGTCTGGTATTAACTAGGCAGACTACGGGTTCTATCTCGGATCCCGGCAATGTACCAATGGGTTTTTTATAATTAAAAACTTATGTACATAAACCGACAAACCACAATTAGAGGCTTTTCCATATTAATATACTTCAACAGAACTGGCCACTCGTACACACAAATACCATCGGCTAAAAGAGGGAGACTTGGTCTTCCGCTGGGTTTAAGGATAAAGATAAATCTTAAAAATAATGCAATGCATAATCAAGTAGTAGGAACGCTGTAACGTTGTGCTCATTTAGTAAATAAATGAGACCACTTTTTCTTAAAGAGGTTTGAATAGTTGCTAACCTCCTTGCAAAAATAGTTGTTAACCTCCTTACAAAATAAGTTACTGACTACCTATAATTTAGAAATTTTTCAAAATAATCTAAATTTGGAACAGTGTCTGCTATTTGTTTATTTTCTACCATTTTTAGTCAATTCCGTTTTAACTTTGATAAAGAGCACACCTATTTTATAAAATCCATAATGTAAATACAGTGAACAAAATTCAACCAGCTGTTAAAATATATTATAAAAGAGCATGATATTTGTAAGTACCTATTATTTATGTTATATTATGTTTAGATTCTATCATATCCTGTAATTCATTTACTTATTTATTTTATTTTTATTTTTCAGCGTGCTCTTTTTACTCCCTCCTTTGATTCCTTGTATTCCTGTTACCTCTGAGGAGCTGTAACCTCTTCATTAAAATTGAAAATAAAACATTATGGAGTAAAATAATTATTTATTATTGTGGCTAGTTTCCCCACTAAGCGACAACGCGACTAACTAGGTACTTCCATCTAATGTCATTAAATATTCAACGAATAATGCAAAACAACATTAAAGGGTAGTAAATAGAGTCTCCCAACGTTACGACAATTGCATTTTTATTAGCTTCAATTGCATTGTGCTGCATGGCTTGGCACGAGACCATAGAACTTGTCTCCGATTTGCATATACAAATAAGTTGTTTATACTAAACTTTACCTATAAATAGATCTACTGTATAAATCGATTGACAAGAGATGGCACGTACGATATTCAATTTGAGTATAATCTAGGTTTATTATTATTTGCATCTGGATTATGTGATATTTACATACTCATCAAACTGCAAGGATATGATGTCTGAAGTGATTACATGTTTGTTTATAAATGGTGTAACTAACACGACTTTCTTTTATATATAGAGATAAGAAAAGTATAATACAGCGTCATACATATATATAATACATTTTAGTACATATGTAAAAATTAAGTTGACGCCACATATTCACAATTATAAATTATAGTTATTTAGCTACCCCTACTCCAACCCCTACCACTATCCTATGTCCGTCTCCTGGCTCTAAGCTACCTCCCCACCAATTTTCAGCCAAATCGGTACAGCCGTTCTTGAGTTATAAATGGTGTAACTGACTTTCTTTTATATATATATAGATTTACATGTAGGTACACAAATTCAATTCCAACTAAAAACACACCGTCGAAAATGTGTGCCTGTGGCATAATGCCGAGTACACTGGCAGTGTTTCCTCTTTGTTTGCAAAGACTAAAAAAAAAACTGCCAGCTATCATATCACCAGTAGCCAATACTAGTCTGGTTATTTTAGTGTCGGTTGACGAAGAAGTAAGTTTTTGCAGTCCACTCATCTTCAATATCATTGATCTTGGGTTCTTCAAATGAAACTATGTAGATCTCAAATGACTGTCAAACAGCTAGTTCACTGGATTACCTATCATGTACTCAAAGAAATCATCGTGTAAAAAGAAAACAAAATATTCGTTCAATAGAGACATTGTTGCATCTGTAGAGAAGTAAGTGAAGTGAGAATATAAAAGTGTCTGCCAAGATCTTTATTATGCTCTCTTATGATGTACAATTCTGTAACAAAATTCCATTGTCGAATTCGACATTGAATTAACAGTATAAATAGCAAATGTTTTTTCTTTCTACAAGGGTTTCCTTACAGCTCCCGAAACCGTGTTACGTTTTTAGGGTACCTAGTGGAAGACCAAGTCTCCCTCGTTTAGCCGTGGTTGAGTATATAATTCCTTATACTATTATATACAATTATTTAAACATATTCTCCAGTACCACATTCCAAAAGCTTCAAATTTATCTCTACATATTTTTTTTACATATAAATATAATAGGGAGTAAATAAATAACTAACGTTTTTCAGTAGGACTTTTTTCATACATTATCTTACACAAACAAACAATAATATTAATATCTGTACACATGAACGCCCTAACTACAAAATTAAACACAAGTTCATAAAAAAATCTCGACAACATTTTACTGAAAACTTTATTTTATTTCAGGGAATAGAAAGTTTGTCAGCTCCTGTGCAAGTTTTTACTTTTATTGCAATGTAGTCCATTAAAAGTTTACGCAACTGCAACCGCGTTTTTAACAGAAATATCTTGAGATTTTTTTATCTTCTCCACTGCTTACTTTAGCTTTCCTTGGGCATTATCATTATCTATATTATTACTAATAAACTTTATTATTAAGAATATTAAAACAATAGTCCATATTGAGATTTAATAGATATTTGAAAACTATTATACTCCAATTAAGTAACATGTTACTTGTTATAACACTAAATTGCTCTATTGTAATGTCTTCGTGACAATTAAAACATCAAGTACTATAGCGATTGGTCTTATTTCAATTTGTCTTTTTATTTATTTTATGGCAATTTTTATGGCAGCTAGTGTAAATTAATTTAGTTGAACTGATTTAGTATCAAGTGATTCTCAATACTCTAGATTTTTCTTCAAACAAATCGTAATATTTATAAAGATAACTACTGTCTAATATTCTTCTTTCATAAACTAACTCAAGTCTTCCTCAGATGTAGAAACAAAGTAAATGAGACATTTTTATTTATTTAAAAAAGGTCTGTCGACACTTGTGGACTTTGTGGATGCACAACTACTTATGGACAGACACAACATGTAAACAAAATATAAAACAATGAACAAGACAATCTATCTATTATACATCTAAACATTTTTCTATATAATTAATTTTGTTATGTTGCTAATGAAATCTATTTTAATATCCAGTGTAGTACTGTTCATGTTGATCATCTTACAATTTGGTTGCGAGGGTATCTTTTGGGGGGTTTGGCCTTTGAGTAATTTGGAAATAAAAATAAGATCTAACTATTCCTTCTACATATTTCTCAGTGATTAATATTCTTCTTTCATAAACTACTCAAGTCTTCCCCTAAAATTTAATTAACGTTGTTAAAGATGTAGAAACAAAGTAAATAAGGCATGCATGATGTTTACATGGTATGAGAAGAGTTAAACAAAGTTTTGTCCGCATGTCGAACATTAATCCACGTAAATTGCCAAAGTTACGTTAATCCCCCGCGAGTCACGCGATCTCTGTTTATGGTCAAACTTGGTTACAGAGAAACTTTGAAGATACATTTTAGAAATATGTACTCACTATTCATGCCCAAAGGCTTAAGAGAACTAACAAAATATATATGTAGAATAGTTGGAGGGTCTAGTTATAACCACACGTGACTATACTAATTTAGTTTGTGTTTGTAAGTGATTTGTGTCCGCGAAACACATAAGATGGCATTTTAATTATATTAAACGTTTATAAATTTATGCTACGACAGAGTTGGTAAACTGCAGCTATGAGACCGTGGAGTTGTAAATTAGGTGTCACAAAAAAGTGATGATTTTTACTTTATCAAAGCATCCTCGTCGGCCTCTGCCAGCATTTCCCTTCACTTCAGCCATATAAACTTTTTTAGTCAACCTTTCATCCTTCATTCTTTCAACGTGTCCAAACCAGCGTAAACTAACTTTTCTTCATTTTTCACTCCGCATTCTTCTCTAATGACATCGTTTCGTATTTCAATGTGATTTTTTATTATTTGTGCAAATATCATAATAATCTAAAAATAAATATACCTAGGTTGTCTTTTCGTAATTGTATATAACTTGTTTAATTTCTTCACGGTGGCTACACAGTAAATATAGGTACAATGGTAGTCACAAGTGCTTGACCTTATCTTTGTCCAAGAGGATAATGTTCATTGCATAGTTCCTGCGACAGGATGTGTTACGCCCTCAAACAATATGGTTATGTTTAGATACCGTGACTGTATCGTTTCTCACCCTTCTATATTTGTAGTTTGTGTATTTAGAACTTTATTTCATGTATTAATAATGCACCTAATTTAATAATGAGATTCTACAGTATGTCATGGCGAACAACGAACGCGTTCCGTCGTGACATGATGGGGAATCTAGGTTAATCCTGTCCGCGCTGTGATTAGTCAGTGATTAAAAAGACATATCACAGACGGCGGGAACATCTTAGCTACCGATTAATCTACATATTGATACGATATAGTATATAATACTTGACATTGGCGGAATCATCAAAACCCTGATGGAGCCATATCACAAAAAATAGAATAGAATAATTTAATAGTGATTGTTAAAAGATTTGGTACCTTAGAAAAATGGTGGAATGGCTACGGGAATACATGTTTTTTGGAATGTCGTATAAAAGTATTTCTATAATACGTAAATAAAGAAGTTGTTATTTTCAATAAATAAACAAAGTTGGCAACTATCGTTGATTATACTATAATAATATAATAGGTATTTAATTTATACTTCTGTATTAAAATTAAAATTAATTTATCCCTCCGTAAAATTTGTTATTTAAGTGTTTGAAAGTTAAAAAGTAATTTTTAAAGTCTCTCGTTTCCCGTCACAAATATAATAAGCCAGGGCCGATAGTTTTTTAAACAAAAAAAATTTAGATCAGGATTTAGAACACCCATTGGAAAATGACGAAAATAAAACGAAAATAAGGGAAAAAATAAATTACGGGCGATTTGAGGTCGGGAAGGGTAAGGGGGAGTTCTGGCAAAACTACAATTCCTGTCGAAAAAAATTTAATGATAAAGTTGTAGGTAATAAAGAGATATACAAATTTTGTATTTACACTTTTTTCACATAACTTCAAAATATCTGCGAAAAATCAAAATAACCGACTTTTTGGTTCTTTATTTTTATCTCCCACAAAAAAAAAATTCACGAAATTTAGTGTAAACTTACCTTGTTAAGTCCCAAACACGCTGTAATTTTTTCAATTTAAAAATATTTATTTTATCCCCTTATTTTGATTTTATATCGAAAAAGTAACCTCATTTTCAATCGAAAAATGTCACGTCAAAAAAGCTGCTTTTTAAAAGAGACGGCGCTTTTTGTTCGTTTGAAACCTCTACTATCTGATGATGTACAAAAAAAAAATGACTATGGAAAATTTTCTCAGAAATTGAAATTGAATCCTACAATTTTAAGCATACATTTTTTCAATTGCAATGCCTTAAACTAAAATAAGTACCTATAATATAAGTAAAAAGTTTTTAATTGCACTAACTTGCAATTTTGTAGATTAGGTACCTAGAGATGATTAAAATATATATATATAGGTAGATATAAATATTAATAGTTAGTTAGTTCAACTGATCTCCAACAGATAGCGTCTTTTACAAAATAAATCAGTCTAATTTTAAATGTTTATTTTTCGTCATTAGAGCGAAAAATAATCTTTAAAATGGCGTATCAAACATTAACTGGGAGATATTTGATACCGACAAAAACCTTTAGAAATAATATTATAGAGATTGTAAGGCAGCTTACAGTGTTATGCACATTAAGGTAGGTATTGTTCGCGTGTTTGGCACGAGTCCGTTTTCGATAGCCGTTTCTCGATTTTAATGTAGATTGTAACCGGTTTTAGAATACTTGCTGTTGTACAACATGGCGAATTCACATCCAAGATAAATAAAAGTAAACAAGAAAAAAATGAGCCATAAAAAGTACGATTGTGATTTTTTTGAAACGCGGTAGCCTGAAACTGCGATATAGGCATCATACTTAATCTGCGACAGGCTGTGCTTAATTTGTCACTTTATTATTTATGATAAAATTAAAGAAAAAAAATTTATATATGTAGGTACTAGCGGACCCAGCAGACGTTGTCCTGCCCAAAAGTTGGCTTGCTTGCTATTTACTTTCCTTCATCCGTGAAAAACAACTACCCCTACTCCAACCCCTACCACTTCCTCTACTTCAACCCCTACCACTACCCCTACTCCTACCACTACCACTCCCACTCCCACTACCCCTACCTCTACTCCAACCCCTACTCCTACCACTACCACTCCCACTCCCACTACCGCTACCCCTACCACTACCCCTACCCCTACTCCTACCACTATACCTACCTCTACTTCTACCACTACCAATACTTTAACGAGGTTAAGTAACATTTCCCATACAAAATGTTTTTCCGATTTTTTTTTCTTCTTAACCACTTCCTGTATTATAGCGAACAAAAGGTTTTTTGTGATTTTCTTACTTTTCCATTGTGCGAGAAAACATCATCACTGATTGACCGAATGCTCTTGAATGATTAAAACCAATCGATTGTTGCATTTTTGTTTCTGTCATCAATGCGTTCTGATATCAAAAAAGTCGGTCCATAGAAAATGTATGGGAAAATTATTTTTTACTATAATTTTTTTTCGTGCATTTTCCAATGTCTTAATAGTTATTTTGCTATTCGGGACGGAGACAAATACAACAAATCAAAAACCATGAAAATCGGTCCAGCCGTTCTCGAGTTATTAGTGTTCGAACAAACCCGACTTTATATATTAAGATAATATTTTCATTGGACATAACCACAGACAAAACGCAAATATATTTTTTTGGAAACATCCTAAAGAAAACTTTTCTGTTAGGTGCATAGAGTACTAAGCCTATGGAGGGGCCATAGACGGGCTTCCCCTTTCGCCAATTTTTCCCCCTTTGACCAGTTAAACTGACCAGGTGCGCAGTAATAAGTAACCTTAGATTTTGTTGGTATTGTTTAGTGTCGCAAGACAGAGCTCTAGGAAAATAGTTAATTGTGATGTTTTAAATGGGAAAGGCGATCTAGGACTTCAAAACTTGCTGAAACATAGTGTTTCCAATCATTAATTATAATTATTATGTTTGTATTTTAACATAATCATCATATAACGTAAAATCCGTTGCGACAATAAAACGACAGAAAAATACAGTGGTACAGGGGCTAGTACTAGACGTTTACCTCCCCTCCCGCCAAAAGTGGCAGAAAAAATTGTTCGGTGATTTAGCTCTTCCCGTCTCCAGTCTTAAATACTCAAAGGTTAGGTGAGATATTATTTCAACTGAAGGGTCCTTGGCTGTCGGCCATCTTACTTCTCTCAAAAATATGGCAAATCTCAATTAATCCTAGAGAAATGAGTATATTTATGCAACATTTTCAACTCAAATTGCTGATAGTTATTATTTTAAATGGGATTAAGCTATATTTTTATTATTTATGGTTTTAAATAGGCGTAGGTTTTTAAAACAAACATTCCGTCCCAGGGTCAGCCAAGGAATGCACGGCCCGAGAATGTCCGATACTAAAATGCCGAGCAAACTGCTAGGTCGGGCAAAGACAGTACACGGATTTTCCCGGATTTGTTGGACATTCTCGGGCCGTGCATTCCTTGGCTGACCCTGGGACGGAATTGCTATTTAGAAGTCTTAATAATGAAAATATGGCTTACCTAATCAAATTTAAAATAATAACTATCAACAATTTGAGTTGAAAATGGTGTATAAATAAACAATTTTTTCTAAGATTAATTAAGATTTGCCATATTTTTGACAGATATAAGACGGCCTACAGCCACGGACCCTTAAATCGATTGAACTCTCGATTCTAACGTTATTCCGCCTATATTCACATATTTCCGATACTGTACAAGACAGCTTGTCGAATACAGAGACCATCTTTGGAATTTAGTAGATCATAAAGTTGGAGAATATCACTTCATACTGAACTAGCAACCCCGCCCCCGGGTTTACAGCACTTTGAATACCTACATAAATACTTATCTATTAAATATAGATACGAGTATATGTTACCGCTGACTTATTGTAGATTTCCTGCGTCATTTTGTTATATCTCTGACTTATTAGACAGCATATTATACGCCAAGAAAACTCAAATTTTACGACGAAATATTTATTATTTCTTACTTTTCAGTGCAAAATTTTGAAGTCGGTACACTTTTTTTTTAAGTTAATTTATTTTAATTAACTTCCTCATATATTTACTACCTTAAGAAACCTAGGTTATAATATCGTATCATTTGCTGCAAAATTGTTACTTTTTATTTTAATTACAGCTCTGGAAACTGTGTTACGGTCCCAGGGTATCCAGCAGAAAACCGCAAGTCTTTTAGCCGATGGTATTTGTGAGGCTATATACCTAAGGAGTGGCCGTTGAGGTATGAGATAGAAAAGCCTCTAAGTGTGGTTTATCGGATTATGTACAATCCATTGAACATGGTCGCCTGGTTCTGGTCTGCCTAGTTAATACCAGACGAATTAACCACTCGGCCACCGATGTAATTTTTCAATAGTTTTTCTTGTAAATGTGCTTTCAATGCCGCTGGTAGGTATCTAAATAGTAGCCACTCATTTCTGAAATCAAAAATAGATACAGAAGTATATGAAATTAGTATCTACTTAGACTTGATTCAATATGGACATTGTTATCAGTAGATATCCCTGACCACGCCGAAAAGCATTAAAAACCGAATACATGTAATATTATGCATAACCTACTTTCATGCTTGCAGGCGGGTAATAATTTTATTCCGCGTCTCTGCTTAAAGTTCGTAAATTACATTAGTTTGCTTAAAAGCTCGTCAGTCAAGTAGTTTAACAGGAGTTTGCTGGAGGCTTTCGTTTAGAAACACGTCCGGTTAGCAACAGGCTCTTAGGTGTTCTTGTCTAGACACCTGAACTTTGAAGTGGGTCCCTTACTAATAGGCAAAATAATTGGACTCGATTTGGAAGAATAATTATATTTCTGTTTCCGTGAGTTTAAAGGGTTAGGTCTAAGAGGCAGTGAAAACAAAATCATCGTATGAGGAAGAACTTTTTAAATAGACCCTTCAATTGAATCTATTAAAAAAAATGTTAAAATAAACTATAAAAATCACGCACATTTGTACAGAATAAGCTCCGAACCGGCTAAATGAATTTGTATAACCTAACAGAGATAATACCTACCGTACATTCACGACTGATTCCCAGTTCATCTTATACCTATTAAACCCTACCTGAATCGTAGTATGGTGAAATGCAGGTTTATAAATTTCACAACCATTCTAATTAACAACTTAAAAGCAATTCTACTCTGGTTTAGCGCATGAGTTAGCATTCATAGGCAAACAAGAACTTTTGATGTAACATTAATAAGGGTTTCCTGCATTGCTCTGTTGAAATGTTCGTTTCTTAATGAACACTTTAGCAAAATTAAAGTTAAGATTTTGAATGTAATTTGAACCCCATTAAGTTTCTAACTCAGTGCATTTTAATATAAATTAAATTGATATTAAAGTTAATTTAAACATATTTTACGGTTCCGCTCGTGTAATCAATATATCTATCATCACGCCTTTTATCCCAGGAATGGTAGTCAGAAACAATCGAATGCCATTTGCTAGGATTTTGAATTACATAATTCGCTTCCTTTATATTCATCGCACTTCTCATAGATACCCGGCGATTGTGCTGTGTTCAATACTTCATTGAAAAAGTCGTAAGGGGCGTCCTTTGTCCCATTTTCTGTCACTTCTGCCATGAAAACACTTTTAAACATGTATATTTTCATTCAATAAGTGCAAAACTAGCTCACTACTTTTGTTAATTTTGCTCACATAGGCATTGTCCTGATTTTTCAATCCGCATTATTCTCTAATCATATCATTCCGAATACCGTCAACAGCTACACGCACTATTTATATTATAATATATATAATATATATTATATAATATTCGAGCGAGCTTATTCTGAGTACTTACCTAGATAGAACATGTTTTCAAGAGAAAATACATTTTCAAAGAAAATTAGAGTTTACTAAATCCCCTTTAAGAAACTTGTCAAAATTTTCATTAACGCTGAAAATGCTTTTAAAATGTTTGTAAGAACAGATTTGTAAGAGATAGATCGACTTCCTTTTAAATTGGTATAGACGTTAAGGTTGTCAAAACGTAAAAAAGCTTTTACAAAAGATAAGTGGTGCAAACGAAAATATTGAAATAATGTCCCTGAAGCTTTATCAAAAAGTCAAACGTCTTGGTTTCTTAATACAGAGATTCCACTCTTCAACAAATATTTGTTTCAATTAAGAATCTCGAGTCTCAAAGTGATTCTTGTTCCCTTCTCCCCTCATGTCAAACTAATGATGATCACTGGATCGCAAGTGACGACTCGAAAACGGTTCACCAAATACTCTTAGAACGTCATATAAAAGCCATTTTACTTTAAATGGGAACGTAAAGTTAAGGACTTGTATTTTATGGAATTGAAAATGACGTTCTTGAACATCGTCAGTTGTGTAATACGATCGCATCGACGGACAGACAAGAAATTATAAGGGTTCCAATACAGAACCGATAATATAATTTCTTTACTCGTCAAAAAATGTAAACCAGAAATAAAATTCTCATCATAATATAAAGTTTTTATTATAAACTAGATGTTCCCCTAAGATATTTTAGGGGTAGATTAAAAAAAAAAATATCTTATGTCTTTCCCTAGGGTTCAAAATCGGTTCAGTGGTTTAACCGCGAAAGCGTAAGAAACAGACAGATGGATACGGAACCCCAGTCAAAACCGTCACAAAATATTTTAATAATATTTGACAACCCAAATCGGCAGTTTCCCAAGAAAATCCTACAATTGATTGAAGATCATTGAACTTTTCTAATTGCCAGAGGCAATAAATGCGAAGGAAAATATCTCCTACCGAAGTCATTATTATTTTTTGTCTCGTCTAGGAAGGCTCTTTAGGTTCCCCCTTTTTCATTTTTACTCTCGTACTACTTCCCCGTGACCAGACTACGACGGATTTAATTAAAATTATCGTTCAAGAATTTTTCTTTCCGATTTAAGATTGAGTTAAAGTCGACTAGGCGCATATCCTACTACCTATTATTATTTTTTAACTACTAATATAAATACGAAAATGTGTTTGTTTGTCCTTCTTTTACGCTAAAACGGAGCAACGGATCGACGTGATTTTGCACAGAATTCTCCACCGGCGTAGATTTGCTTAAAAGCAAACAAATAAACACGTCTTTGCTGATGTTATCGAATATTAGAGATCTTTGTATAACTACTTACTCCTACAGACTTACAACATCGTAGCTCTGTACAATGAAGTTGCTATTGTCTAAATTTCAGGCGTTATACTTATGATGTATTTTGTTTAGATAGACCGTTCCTACACAGTATGTCCACTTGGTGTACATGCACTTTTTAAGAGGTTTATTAAATATTTTAATGTAATTATTCTCTTTGATTTCAGGTATGTGTATTTGATATAAAAAATAATAATTAAGTACTTGTTTTTAAAAGGTAATAATTTTTCATTTTATCTACTAAGTATTTCAAGTCTTGTTAAAAAATAATATATTTCAAATTTACAAGTGACAAAAAAAAATTACCTAAAATAATTTATACAAAAATAATACCTACTTAATATTCCGTCGTAAACCGTGTACTTACCTACCATTATCAAATGCGGACAGTAAAATTAATTAAGCATACTTATTCATTAATTAATTCAATTCTCGGTGGTACAAAGGCGTCGCTTGCTTCAAAGACGCGATCGTCCCCTAGGGGTGGTATCGTAGCAGTAACAATAGTTCACGAGACAGTGTTAATACAATTTTCAGTTGCGCTAGTTTGGCTAATTGTCTTGCAGTTTTCACTAATTGCTGCTATTTTTAAAGAAATAGGTATGTAAAGGGGGACTGTTATACTTAGAAAAGTTCAAAATTGTAGGTATTTTGTCTCTGAAGTATAGCTAGCATATCTATCTTGACACCGGAGGTCGCTGGTTCAATCTTCAGTTGTACCAACAATTTGCTTTATGAATTGGTGCAGTGAGAGCTCAAGGCTTGCTATTGTATTCAATATTTAATTCCAATAACTCACATGCTCATGAATTTGGCTTACACTTTAAAGTATTGTAGATAAAAGAAAGCACAATTCTATAATAATAATAAAATTAAAAGAACCATAGATCGCCCTTGCCATTTAAAAAATAATTTATGCTAACGACCGTTCGTTAATGGCCAGGCTTTATTGGAAAGAATCTTTTCAAATTGTTTTGGGACTCGTTTAATTGGGAAAACATTCTGAAGTTTCAAGAATAATTAATTAATACGAAAATTTATCTTTAATTAACGCGCCATCACGAGTCCCATGCCTTGCGGCGTGATGCTGGTAACAATGTCCACATTTAACAGGATGTAGCAAGAGTTACTTCTTAAAACAGGGGGTCTTCAACCTTTTTTAAGTCAAGGGCCGAGAGAATATTTTGCTTTTGGTTGTTCGAGCCGCAAAATGCAAGGAAAAAAATAATATACGCGTTGTATTAGGAATACAATTCACCCCCTTGGGTAGGTAGCGTGATGTTAAATAACTAATAAATACGAACAAACAAACAAATATTTATTTATTTTTATATAATTAGATAATTAAATCCTATAAAATTAAGAACATAGACAAAATTTCGAAGATGATATTAACTATAGTTTCATTTTTATTGGTTACTGCTCCGCTCCCAAAGGACGTAGCGTGATGTATGTAGCCTATAACCTTTCCTGTGAACCACTCTATCTAATGGTAACAAAATCGGATTTATAGATAAAACAATTTTATTATAGTATGACAAGCTGTATAAAAGGTCTAGCCTTATAGTTATTTTATTAAATTTTCAGTATTATTTCAGACTCCAGAATTATGTGGCATCCAAACTGTATCCAAAGCACGATAAATCGATTCGATTCTATCTTCCTCGATCTACATTTTTATTAAAGTTTATAAACTTTATTTAATCGAGTGAGGATTGCAGAACTCAAGACCTCTGGTTTCTAGTCTAATGTTTTATTATATCTATCAGTCTATCTATTATCACGCCTCTTATCTCAAGACGGGTAGGCAGTGACAATCGAATGTCATTTGTTACGATCATGACATACCTCTTTCGCTTCTTTTATTTTCATCACACCTTTCATACATGCTCGGCGATTGTGTGTAGGTACTTTTAATATTCCCATCGATCAATCCGCGGTAGCCGCAACAACATCCTGAACACGATAGCCGACAGATGGGATTTGGGTTCGGATGCATACAAACAACTGTTCTCTCCCCAGTGTGTGATAATATTATTATGTTACTTTTATTTTTAATACTAGCAATAGAATAAGATAACTAATCGATTGAAAAGACTAAAAATTGTATCTGCCTACAGGCGTGACGATAGATAGACTAACAAATTATGGATCATAGTTGTCCGAAATAAAGAAAAATCATTTTTATATGTTCAATAAAAGTACCACCTAGGTCGTCCTCTGCCAGTATTTCCTTTCACTTCAGCCATATAAACCTTTTTAGTCAATCTTTCATCCTTCATTCTTTCAACGTGTCCAAACCACCGTTAACTACTTTTCTTTATTTTAGTCTTAACATCTAATGTTTTAAATCATTATTATTTAATCCCCTTTTATTTTATTTTTTCATGAAAGACAAAGATTTATTTATTTATTCTAGTAAAACTCTACAATTCTACATCCTCCGCAATCTTCTAAAGTGTTTGTAGAATATCCACTCTAATGGAAACTAAGTTATTTTATTTAAAAAATAATATCACGTTCTATAGTATTGATACATTCTTGTATATAACTTGTGACATAAACTAATTCTCAGTCATATAGATGAGTAATTTGGTAGGAATGCTAATGCCATCAAGCGAGATGCCAATTAATTTAATGTAATTAATAACATTGTAGACTGTATCTATCTTCCATCAATGGTTGTTCTACATTATGATATGTTACGCCTAATGATAATATAATCTTAGGTTAAACACACTTTCACATTTATAACATTTGTTAGGATATCCACGAAACAAAAAACATTTTTTTTTCATCTTAAGAGGCTACCTTCATATTAAATCATATTTTTCAAATCGTTTTGAGTGAAACCTAAAGCTCTTAGAAATATAGAAAAAATTACATGTTATAATTAATCATATTTCATAATAATCTGTTAATCATAAAACATGTTTTAAGAAACTTTGCTCGATAGAAAAAAATTGCAAAGTAGCCTCTGAAAATAGTCTCCTTTCCAAATTTCTCAGTAGTACATGAAGTATTGTTTATTAAATTAAGTACAAATTTGTATCATCTATTACTAAAGTAAGATGTTAATTTAGATTTTCAATAAAGCTACTCCTTTAATTTAAATAAATTATTTTTGATTTGTCACTTAGGACGTTTGTTCCAAGCACCTGCCGTGCGCCTCTTCTCTTTTGTTTCTATTCAATGCGACAGAGAGAGATTCAGCGGAGAGACCAATCGATCACGTAGCGCTAGAGTATCGTATGCAGCTAGGCCACGCCCCTCAAACTATGATTTTATTTGAATGTATCGTCTTAAGCTCCTATATCCATAATTTTTCTGGGATAAGCTATTCCCAATTCCTCTGTAGGTAAATAATCCATCTGTGTCACTGTAAGTCATTTTTTCAATGGATTTTATTGATTAGGAAATATGGGTGGTTAAACTTTGCCCCTGTTTTCTCTTAGTCAAAAATAATAAAATTATTATTATTTTGAATTTTCAATAAGCTACAAAAATATATAATTGAAGGGTAATGGTATAACAGCGCTTAAAAAAATAAGAGCTTTGTGATAGATTATAAAAGAGAAAACAGGGGCAAAATAATCTTTTATCCTCAATAAAACCAATTTAAAAAATAACGGCTATTTCACTTAGATATATTGAATAAGTAACTAATGCTAAATTACAGTAACACAGGTGGATTATTTACAGAGAAATTGGGAATAGTTTATCCCCATACAAATTATGGATATAGGGCTCTTATTAACCTTAAAATTACGAATTTATAGTTAGGTTAATTTAAATACATTAACATTAGCCTATGATCAAAACTAGACTTGAAATCACCTCTTTGTCTTTTTAGAAGCGTTGGTTTTTACTAAACTACTATCAGTTCGAGATATATTATGTTTAGAAAATTAAATAAGAGAAATAGTTTCATCACCATTTCTCTCCACGTACCTTTCTAGGGGTTATATGCGTGATGGTAAATAAGTCATGACTTCAAACTATACGTGAGCGATGAGAAGCGAAGTTGTAATGAATAAGTATATTACGTGGCTTTTCCCTCACTCAAAGTTGTTATATCTCATACAGATTCTGGCCTAGCGGCAAACCGGCGATGACACCAATAAAAACTTTTTTATAGCTACTGAAAATATTAGCACATGTAAGTATTTCTTGTGACATAACTTTTCTCACAAACAACACGAGAAAGTAAGAGCTTCAAGTAGTTGCTGTTCTGAAAATTTACTACCTTAGAAGTTTTTAGGGGTCCGTGGCGAAATTCTCTCCGTCTCCAGTTACTCTGTCCGTCGGTATGTCACAGGCTTCAATTTCGGCTACCTTTAGCTCGATTCTTATGATAATTTACCTTATGCCTCATGTGATATATTTTTTAACCGACTTCCAAAAAAAGAAGGAGAAGGTTCTCAATTCGGACCGTATATTTTTTTTATTTTTTTTTTATGTATGTATGTACATCGATTACTCCGCCATTTGTGAACCGATTTTGATGGTTTATTTTTTAATCGACAGATAATTCTTCCGGATTGGTCCCATTTTTATTTCATAAAAATTGGTTCTTTAGTTTTTCAGAAATATTGAAAAAACTCACCTTATAAGTCAATTTTTCGTAATATCTCGATGAAATATGTATCGATTTTGACGACTTATTTTTTTAAGGATATAATAATTTCTCGACATTATCTCACAGTCATATGACGAAAATCGGTTCAGTAATTTTTTAGAAATTCAGTAATTTGTCTCTTTTTACTGATGAAAATTATATCAGAGAAAAGCCTTACGGTTGCTATTGACACGAAGTTGTCAATTTTCGTATCGACGGTGGTCTAGCGGCTAAAGGTATGGGGTGCATCGCAGGATGCACATTGAACATGGTTCAATTCCCATCCACCGCAGTATTTTTTTTAATTTTCCATAAATTTTTTTTAGTTGCGTTATTATTTGTTTCTCAGGGCAGCAAAATCACTTAAAAGGGAAAAATAAACCTTTTAAAAAAAGTGTACCGACTTAAAAAATTTGCACCGAAAAGTAAGAAATAATAAAAATTTCGTCGTAGAATTTGAAGACGGTTGGTGCCAAATTAGAAATAATTTAGTACCCAAATTAACTAATCTAGATAATTCATTAGGAACCTACGATCATTAGTACAAACACAGATAATATTTAACAGATCTTTATGTCCTTAGATGTTTACTTAATTTTGTATCCTAATTTGGCACCAACCGTCTTCAAATTCTACGACGAATTTTTTATTATTTCTTACTTTTCGGTGCAAATTTTTGAATTTGGGACACTTTTTTTTAAAAGGCTTATTGCTATAATTTTCGCATATTTTCTTACAATATAATATGATAAAAGTCGAGTATGTTATCAAGTTGCTTATTGCTATATATTATCAAAATGTTGCGTTGTTTTGTAAGCGACTTCAAAAGAAAGAGTATATTACTTTATGTGATTATTTACTCCAAATAAGGCTTTTTCAGTTCTGAAGATGATTTTACCGATGTAAGTAGGTATAACCGATTTAGATCTTTTTTGTACTAGTTATCTCTTTCATAGTGGTTTCATATAATTATGTAGAATTGTAGATACTTAACGAAAATTAGTTTAGCAATATTGCAGCAATTTAGTATTTGTTATAGTAAATATCGCGTGGATAAATACCATCGGCTAAACGAGGGAGACTTGGTCTTCCGCTGGGTACCCTGGAAGCGTAACACGGTTTCGGGAGCTGTAAGGCAACCCGTGAAAAATTATGTATTCCTAAGTTGGATGGTTTTGTATTTGGATTTGTTTCTGTCTCTTACTTCTCTGGTTCAATTGTTGTTCACGTGTTTACCTAGTTTGAAAGTAAACCTATTTAATTTTATGACTTTTATTAATAGGGCGATTTTCCAAATTTTATCTGAATTGCTCCTGCGGGTAGTTGCGAAGTAGTTCAATTTTGTACAATTTATGACATGGCTCGCTGCCTCCGTTTATGGTTTTACAGCATATTTATCGTTTTATGACATAATGGAGGCTTTTATGACAAGTGCCTCTACATAGCAGCCTTCGTAGTAAATACCAGTCGAAGCATAAAGTTGGACTTTGAATATTTTTGCCCATTATTATATCTAGGGGAGTGTTTTATTACATGAGCTGTGCGAAATGTTGGAATAGGAACTAGTTTTCCGACCCTGACTTCGCCCGTGGATATTTTCGAACAAAATAAAATATAGCCTTTATTACTCAGGGATATCGTGGCTTTCTATTCGTGAAAGAACTTTTAAAATCGGTTCATTAGTTTGAGAAATTAACTTACAAAGTTTATAGTATCTACTATAGATTTACGTTACTCTGTGTCTATACTAATTATTATAAATCCGAAAGTTTTATGTTTGTTGTCCTTATTTCACGTCAAAACGGATCGGAGTGATTTTTTTTGCATAGAAATAGAGGATCGGAGAGTGACATAAGCTACTTTTTAGCCCGGGAAAATATCTCATTACTTTGGGAAAATTGTTATTGAAATCAGAACGAAGCGGGGGCGGTGGTCGGTAACAGAATAATCAAGCAATGAAAATTAATTAATTAGGTTATTCAAAGTTGTATGTTTGAATTTGCCACTATGCCACTTAGCACAGAACTCTGAGCTTCTAAAAATTTAAGAGGAGTAAGCACCTAGACAGTAAGGCCCGATTTTCTACCCGAAACTACACGTACTAACATGGAATTGGTGATTAAAATTTATATTCTTTTGATCGGAAGCAATTTGTGGAATAAGCATTAATTAAAATACGGAAGGAAAGCTTCAAAAATTCTTATTAGGATTACGCTTCTCCTAAGAGATAGATATCTGAGTCAGCTTATCTGTACAAATGATGAGACTCGTGATTATATTTGTTTAATACGATAGTTGTTTGTTGGTTTCGCTAAACAAACTTTGCAAGCAAATGGGGGACCAAACGAGTTTACTTAGTAATGCAAGTCGTAGGTGCTGAATTGAAGATCACATTTTTTTAATTTTGCAATAGGTACCTACTTATAGCAGTACTCTATATTTATCTTTATATCGAAATTAATATTTTGAAATCTACGTTCTATCTGTTTGATAGATTATTCTTATATTTTTTTTTCAAGGGTCTGAAGTATTTTAATATTTTTTTGTTTTAAGGGGATGTTTTGATATTAAAGATATAAGTAATATCTAATATACATTTACAGGTTATCTATGAAACTACTTGTATTACGAAAACTGAAAGTTACTGAAACAAAATGGTTATTATGCCATCATCCCAAAATAACAATATGAGTAGTAGTAATTTTGTTAGTATATTCCCAGCAAATGAAAGTGACCATGAGGTGTTACAAAACAAATTGGAATTTCATTGTCTATACAATACTTTCTTTCATTGTATTTTTCCCACACAACACTACTTTCATTATTACTGCTCGTACCACATAAAGAAAACAAATTAGATAAGTTATGTGGTTAGATGCCTGATGATGTGAAAATTCTGAATAGGTAATACCTTTAGATATATAAGTTCTTTACTCCAATACCAAGTCTCTCTTTGTGTACCAAACGAAGTGGAGGATCTTCTATGCCTAATATAAAATCTGCTAGTATAATAATTATAACACAAATATAAATGGCGTGGAGATGGGCGGGGCACGTAGCTCAAAGACACGATGCGAGATGGACGTCAAGGGTTACTGAGTGTCAGCAAACCACCAGCCAAATGAAGTGACGAAATTGTAAAGAGGGAGGATAGAGCGAGGAAAACTGCGGAGGGTAGGAAAAATTGGTGCAATGCTGAGAAGGCCTACGTCCAGCAGTGGGCGGACATAGGCTGGAGAGGAAGAAGAAGACAAATATATAAAATTCAAGTGTCTGTCTTTGATTTCGAAGTCAGATATTTTATTTATGCCGTAATGAACGTGAATGAACGTAAATTTCGATTCTAATTATTATTTATCTTTCTCTCAAAAACAAACAAAACGAGTGCGTAACAACTATTAGGTATACTGTTCCGATATATTGTAATATATTTATAGGAAACAATGAAATTTTAAATGTAACGTAAGGTAGTTAAAAGGCAAAAAACCAAAACCTGTTGCCAAAATTCGTTATTATGGTAACCACTAAACAGGTGATTAACCTGAGGCGTTCGGACAACAATTCGCTATCCAATGAACAAATTAACATCGACCTTGTCGTTAACATTATCTACTTATATCTCTGTATTTTTATTTAAAAATATCATTTTGTCTGCATTCAAACTAAACTTTTCTAATCTCTTTGTAAAAGTAAATATATTTTTTAATAGGTACGTCTAGATACGAATTGAAAATATATACTCTTCGGAAAATGTATGGAGCATGCGCAATGGAGGAAGACGGCGATAGAGCCGCCGTTCATCCTGCAAAACTTCAGTTACGGTTCGCGCGCAGCGATCGCTTGACGTGTATTGTAGTTTTGTATGTTTGGGTTATAAGATTACGTATAACTGAACTGGACACATTTCAAATTTTACGCCAAAATTTGTTATTGTCGTCAAATTGTGAATAGAACTTACTGTGAAATATTTTACTACTGGTAATAGTTTGACTCGACATATAAGTGTATCTTGTTTAGCAATATTTTTTCTGTTTATGTTTTATGTAGTGTTGTTTTTATTTTCCATTGTGTTTCGTAAGTTGATTTTATCAATTATCTTCGAATTAAATTTTGTGTAATACTGGTTTTGCAGTAGATACAGAATTATTAATTATAATTTACTTACCTGCATACATATTATCACATTGTTATGATTCATCAACAAAATTGTTTTAATCATTATTATGATAAGATATAATGACAACAAGGTCTACAATAATACATTATACTTCAACATTTATAATTTGTTAAGACATCCAAACAAAAACAAAATAATATTGATCCTGACATTCAAAGACAGGCGCTGGTTTATTGTGAATCACCGAGTGTATAAAATGTGAAAGACAAAGAAGGGATTTGAATATAAGACGAGGGACCCCTTGAAATTGATCGTGTGTATGCTCCCCGGCCGGTTAACCGCTGTCTCGTATGTGTACCGCGTGGGTGCTGCGGTGCCAACCTAATGCAGTACAAATTTGATTTTATGGCCTGCAGGTTACTGAGGAGAAAGTGGGGTGATATTGAGCCTACAAATGAAGTCAAAATTTATGAGCGTAATAGAATACCATAATCTCATTATAGTAACGACTTAGTAGACAAATTCACGTTTTGAGATGTAGGAGATCAATTAAATGACATTTTTGTAACTATCGATGGAGAAATTGTACCATAATGGTGTAAAGACCCTTTTTTATTTCCCATCTATCTCATTGTTGTAGCCGTAGGGAGTGGGTCATTGACGTTGGCCTTCCCCTTTATATTCTGGATTTGCAGTCATATTTTTCGTCGCTTGTCGGATTAATAATATATCATTCCTAATCGCATTTTCGAATATTGCGCGTATTGAATGAGTTCTCTAATCTACGATATCGTTGATGTCCTATTTTCGACTTTAGATATATAAATATAGGGTACGCACTTGTTGTAATAAATAAATCAATGGTTGCAAACATTTCATCCATGAAATTAAAATGTCAAAAAACTTCAAAATGTTTAGTGTTTCGCTCAGGTTCCGCTAATGCTGATACAATATTTTTTAATTTTTATTTTTTTATTATAAATTTGTTTTCCGAATAGACTGGATTTACTTATTTTCTTTCAAATTCTATATAAGTGTTACAAAAGGTTACAGGAGGTCACGTGTTTAATGACTCAATTTTTTTAAATATTTATCCTTTTCACATATCCCGTTTAAATGGGCAAGTAGCAAAATGTGGGCATTATTAATAAAAGTGTAATTTCAAACAAACAGGGAAGTAAAAGCACCCGATATCGAATAGTATGCACGAAAAAATTGCTTGATATAGGCAAATTGGCAATTTATCTAACCTACTTACTGCATTCCCTTGCAAACTGGTATCACCCTAAATGGTCTGGGAGACGATATAACGAGCCAAGTCAAGAAAGCCAGATAAGAAATTTCTGACGATGGCTAAAGTTGTGACTTAGCTAATTGCAAACATAATAGATTACTTCATCCCTTCTGGTTTATTTTTGTTCTATATGCTTAAATATTTTATATACTACCACTGTTGTGTTTATTAATCACGGCGGAACAGCTAAAAGGATGATTTTTTTCTGAACATAATCGACCTTTGAGTGACCTGATTGTAGAATACTAAAAACAATGCGAGCAAAAACTTACGAATAAACCGTTAGAAGAAACGGTGAGAGCTCAAACAGAACATTCAAAAGTTGCATCAGAAGAGCTATATTATGTAGTGTAAGTATGCACCTACATTGATATTAGGTGTATTTTATAGATACAAAACAAATAAAAAAATATCTTATCGACAATCGGAAATAACGGCTAATGTTACTATCGGTAATTAGTTACTCAGCTAAAGATGAAACACTTTTTCAAAAACGAAGTTTATGTCAAGCATTAGCTTAGATACATAATCCATAACATAAATTATATTGCTATATTTTTGTGGCATATTTTAACGTACTTATCTGACGTCAACAGTTTTATATCTTTCTTTCTTCACGGGTTGCCTTACAGCTCACGAAACTGTGTTACGGTCCCAGGGTACCCAGCGGAACACCAAGTCTCCCTCTTTTAGCCGCATGGTATTTGTGAGTACGAGTGGCCAGTTCTGTTGAGGTATATTTAGATGTGTGGTTTGTCGTATTGTTTGAAGATTCGTAACCAAAAAAGAAAATCCCTGAAGATAAAGACAGATTACTTATAAATATACTTGTTTTTCTCGTTGTATCATCAATACTCGATGCAGGTCTGTCCCGTGGGGCGTTGCACTCGATGCGCGGGCGCCGCTAAGGAATGTAGCTGATCGTGGTTACGAAATAGCGTGACTGACACTCTGATCATGGCTCTCGCTTAAAATACGCAACAATTCAGAAGTTTTTAGGCGAAACTATGTCATTATTGAATACGTAAAGAACCCAATCCTACGTTTCTACTTTAGAAATTTGTGGACAATCGTTTCTGTTGGCGTAAAGTAATACTATACTTTGATCAATCAATTAAAAAATGGCTCACTCACTACCAAATTGTCTCCGGTTTCGCGGGTTCCCTAAAAGATAAATAAAATATCTAAATTAATTTGTTTTTGTCCTCGAAGTGAAGTTGAAGCAACGAACAAATTGCAAATTCAAATTCCCACTGTAGGTAGTTGTTGAAAATTTAATCAAAATTAATTCGGTCGCTTAACATCCAATCAGTTATTTATGCTTAAATATTGTGTAAACTTACTTAGATATTTTTATTAACTTTCATATCACAGATACCTACAATCTACATTTCGTAAGTAGCCATTTACAATGCAACACTTATTGCAAAGTTAAAGACAGTATTTTAATTTCAATGTATTCTACTTAGATAAGACAAGAAGCTTTTATTCAACTAATGTTGTACCTAATTACAATTCTCGTTGCTTTGCTTGCCATTTCCACGTCTCCTCATGGCATTTTAATTACCTCCCAGTATGTGGCGGAACATTCGCTAACGTGAACAGTTACGACTGCTCGGTAAAGTACAACGGCGTTCATTGTTCTGTTTTGATCCTTATATAGAGAGTAGCGGAGCTTCATAAGAAATTATACCTATTAAAAATGCCTTGCACATTGTAATAGCAATATGAGCTCTCAAATTCTTGGAACGGTAGTGAATTCAATTAGGCTTATAAAGTATAATTTAATCAAGACTTTTTGTATCCGTAAATAATATCATTAGATTCACTATATAAACATAATTTATCAATAATTTAAAGATTATCTGGATTATAAGGAATAATTAAATGAAAACGTTACGGCCATAAATCAGGACAGTCTCATGTCATTGGTAAAGTGTACGCACAGTACTTGGCCTTAGCCTCTGCCCACTCCTCTGGGTACGAAGTTTTTTTAAAATACTTACGCTTTTAGTCATGGAAGACTAAATAAATCTTCGTGGTCATTAATCGAAGCAGATTTTCACATCACTGAAAGTTCAAATTTTCTTATCTTCCCTCTTCACTTATAGCTGCGTCCAAGAATGATGGTAGCGATTCGTCATGTTCTACACAAGTATACTCGTATATCTTTACTTGACCCACTTAATTTTTGATGCTATCTCGAATTTCAGTTCCCTTTACATGGAAGAAACATTTTTGTTTATTTATACTGTTAATATTTTTCTAATGAGTATATTATTCGATTTCTAATAGATTAATGAAAATTAATTTTCCTTTCGACATTTAACGAATGCTGCATTTAATAGAATTCTATTCATTTTTGGAAGACGTGCGGGAACACTAAACACATTGTTCTTTATCAATGTTTTTCATCTAACATCAATGTCTTATTACCTACATAGTTTTTCGAGCATGATTGTTAATACTTCCTAGGTACTTCCTTACTTCACTAACAACCTATTATTAAACGTGTAATATTGATGGCAGTAATTGTACTTTAACATTTGGAGCAAAAAACAGTATGGCTAGGCGTGACTGATATTATGTTGATGGAATGTCGACTACCAACTACCAACTACCAATTGGAGAACGACCTCGATGAGTTCAGAAAAACATTGGCCTTAATTTGTGGCCAAGCTTTTGTAAAACTGATGTGTCGTGATTTAAAAGAAGCGCATAATCAAGGCTTTTATACGTTCTGGAGTGGCACCGGTAACAATATCCACATTTAGCGAGTTGAACATATTAAACAGAACACGTGAAAACATGTCGCTACACCTAATGGACTAGAGCTATTATCATGTATTTCCTCCATATGGAAAGCGAATCATTTAAATATTCAAATAATGTAATTGTACGATAGAATGATTAAGGATATAAGTGTTACATTGCTGAACAGATGAATAAGTATCTCAATGTCACTAATTCGATCATTAAAAAAATTTGGGGGAACCCTTGGTTAACAAATAAGGTAAGGTCTATTCGCTGTAAAACTATATATAAAAATACTTGGAAAGAAACACTCAACACGAATATAAATGTTGTTTGATAAAGATAATAAAAGTAGAAAAAGTATATCCTCCGCTTAACCTTGGGTTTTTGTGCACATTTTTTGTTGGTTTGTTTAGATTGGATACTGATGGTGTTCTTGATTTATTGTCTTTACTCAAGGCACACATTTATTTCTTCTATTCACGTGAAGATTTTTTTCTGTTCTTTATTAAGTACCTATCTGTTTTCTATAAGAGTAAGCAAATTCATATTCATCCTGAGCAGATCCTACTTATCTTGCCTCAATCGAGTCGATTCTTGAGCTATGAGTTATTGTAATCAATGTAAATATGACGCAGTCATGCAGTTCGTCTAGACTTGTAAACGCGCAGCGCATAGAAGTTATTCCAACGAATTTTCCAAGTGACAAAATATTATTTACCTAAAAACATATGGAGTGAAGCATATAGAGTGATCTCTGAATTAAACGCTGACTTGGGTTTTAAGGCTTGCCTTTAATTTTCATGAATACTTACCTCAACATATTCGTTGGTCGGTCTATATCCCTAATTCCAGTTATACTACAGTTTATATTTGTAATCCTGTCTTCCGACATTTAAGGGGCCTTTGGAGTATCAATAATAGAAATATCTAACACGATTCGGAAGCCAGAAGACACATTGTGGCTTTCGCCTTCCCCTGTAGGTCGTGACTGGCATATAAAATATCTTTGTCTACATTGTCGGTTTGAATCTTAACAGTTTTATATGAACCGTGCACAAAATCCTTATTTAAATAACTACTATATAGTTGGAATTTTTAGTAGCATTGACAGTGAAAATAACATCTTTTTAGCTAAATTTTTAAAAACAATAAAGTCTACAACCATTATTTTAACCTTGCAGACTGACCAAAGATTGAAAAGTATGTCGCTGCACTTTACGACTAAAGAAGTCACTCAGCTTGTAGTTTTTAAAGTTGCTACTCCTGATCCCATACTTCCATGACGATGCTCTCAGCCTATGACACGTTTACCCGCGCGTCGCTTAGGAATTTGTGTCCGTTATCATTGAAAGGTTTTAAAACACCATATCGTTACCTACCTATAGTCTGGCATTATAGATCTTTAAGCGTTCAATGAAACCTGTTGCCTGTTGAGGACTATAATTATTTTGCAGAACTTGTTTTAATTTATTATATAAAACTGACAGAACTTCCTAACCGCCTGATGTTAATCTTGACAGGGCTCCCATTGAGTTTAAATATTTTAGATACGCAAAAGATCCTTCTTACCTATAAGCTACAACTCACCAAACTCTGCATTGACAGCACATTTGTATTTTTAGTATAATTATTTTTGAGCTTCGTATTGCAGCCGTGATTTGACCGGGTAGGTTTGTCCTTTAAAAATAAATTAAACCATTTAATTAAATCAGCACGTGCATCACGAATTGACAGATGATAGAAACACGTTTTGATCACGACACTCAAATATAAACACCTTGATATTTTTTGTGAAGCAAATAAGAATGTTTTTATTGCCGTTTAGCTTTTGACCAACCACTCTTCTAAGTGAGGTTCATTGTGTTTTCCTCAAGCATGGATGTAATCAAGGTCGCAAAAACTTATCTTATAAAGTGATACCGATGTACTTTCTAAATTTTACAATTTTTAGGGTTTCGTACATCTGATGAAAAAACGGAACCATTATTGGATCACTCTTGTGTTTGTCTTTCCATCTATCACAGCTTATTTTCTCCGAATCTACTGGAAGAATAAGGTTGAAATTTGGTAGGTCTGTACATATGTAGAGTTTGATGACCCAATCACGGAGGTATAGAGTATAATCGAATTATGATTTCGGGGTTTAATTTTCAAGTGCTTCATGTGACATAAAAAGGCTCGTTGTAAGAAATATTTTTTATTTATAATTTAAAAATGCATAGTTTAAATTATGTTAAAGAAAATATACGAATTAAGCGTCCCCTTCTATCATAGTTTGTGCGACAGTGTAATTAAAAATATTCACTTGCTTTGGACTTCAAAGGGAGGTTTAAAAAATACAGTAGTATTATTTGATATCCGTAATCTATTTACACTTCGTACTAGGCTTCGTTACAATAGATTTTCACACAAAGGGCATTGTATAACGTTATGTACTTAGTCGACCTGGATATCAAATAACTGACAACAAGCTCTGAATGCAAGTCTAAATACTTAACTAGAACTAGTTCTTAAAGTACTGCAACTACTAAAGAAATCAAGTCCTACTATACTTATAAATAAATATGATGACCATGAAGCAAGAGAAGTATGTATGGTTCATGAAAGTGAGTTCTTTGTTTGTCAAGTAAATGACCCTTAGAAATTTTTGGCCCGAATGATAAACTCGCCATACGATAAGGAAATATCAATTATTCATTTTTACTACCCATATAGGTAATAATGTAATTGACTAGAAATTCTATCTAGTACACTGTAGATGTGTAATCAGTTGTCGCTATTTTATCTCCTGACACTTTTGCATCAGCCAGATCAGTATTTCTAATATAACCAATAAACGCGTTACCGCATCGTTAACGTATACTTATGCGGTCGTTACGAGTATTCTACTGCCTATAATCAGTTTTCAATCACACGCCTTTATCACAATTCTAGTCTCATTATTATGTTCGTAGCGAAGTTTCTAGTCATCAAAACCGGTAGCAATCTAAAGACAATAAATCCCACAGTAGATACAATTTGCACAACCAGAACCGATTTTGATGGAACTTGGAAATTGCATAATTTAGTATCGACAACGTTACGTAAATGTTACTTAACAGTTCTAACGATGGAAGTCATAACGCGTGAACGGACGTGTGTATATATACAAATGTCCGGTGCGGCCATCTCAATGGAAGACTAGGTCAGTTCAAATTGATACTTAATGAAACGGTTCCACCCATAAAATTATACAAAACATACATAATATTCTGTAAATTAAAAAGAAATTCATCATATGCTCACGCTCTTAATTCCGTTGAGGTAGGCAGACACCTCTTTCATCTAATTCACATCCACTATTTTTATGCATGCTCGTCGATTTCTAGTGCTTTTATTTCCCTTTTTGGCTGAGCTTGAAGCAACTACAACCAACTTACGGAATGAGAGGGGAAAACTTTCTTTGTTAGTTTACATTTAGTTGAAGTTAAAAGTAAGTTCTCAGAACATACATTAAAATAATCGTTAGTTCAAACTCATTGTGTTAATATTCGACCTCGTTTTGTCGATTCCTCAGCGATGTCCTCGTATATGCCGTAGCAAATTGTGCCACTAGTAGTTCCATTAACCTAAATTAATCCCTATTATTGTCGGTAGAAGCGTTCATTGCATTGCATTCCACAAAACTGAAGTACTTCTCCCTACTCCATTGTCAAACTAATTATTTCGTTTGCTGATGCCAACCACTAAGATATTATATCAAATAACTAAATACATGAGTCGTTTGAAGTTTGGGTGCCTCTTACTAAATGACATGGTAATGATTAAACGGATTGGGATGCATTTTAAATAACATTATGTATAGCAACACGCAGGCGAAGCCATGGGAATAAGTAGAATCATAAAAAGTTGCTAAATATAAATATTTATCAACTTTCAAATCTCGCAATAGGTGTATAATTATGTTAATTTGACAATTATATAGGTATGCCAAAAAGAACATTTTTTTTGATGAATCATTTGCGATGGTGTATATATGTTTAATTATAGAAAAAATGTAAGGAGACTATTTGATAATATTTTCTACTGAGTTCAACAAGTGTATATTTAAAAATACGATGTCAATTGATCAGGCATCGCCTTTAGTACCAATTAAACCTCAAGTGACTCTTCAAAACAGTGCATTTATAAAAAACAGCCATAATCGGAGTAGTTTTTGTGGCGTTACACCATCACCGACAAACGGTAATGGAACGTTCAAAACTTTTGCTGTGAACCGTAAGAGTTGGAGTGGCAACGGGACTCTTCCACTCCAACAATTCAGCACCCCAGATTGTGAGCGAGCGCCTCAACTTGCAACTTTTAGATCCGGAACTGGCACGTTCCCTAGAAACAGAGAACGTAATAATAATAGAAACAGTGTTTCGAATGGAATATTAACTCCAAACGGGAATAATGTACAGACGATCAAAGGAAATGAAGTGAGGAGGAGCGGATGCATAAATGGTCGTCGCTACGCTGAGATTGGGAATTGGAATAAAAGGTAATATATATCTTTTTTAGGTATCGATTTTTTTGTTTAGAATCCAGATGCACCATGATGTTGATTACGGCAGTTATACCCTTGGGGCGTGACCATCAGGGAGAGTTAGCACTATTGCTTCTACAAGTAGGTAATGAATAATTTTTAAGGAAGTGCAGAGAGCTTTATGTGCTTTCTGAAATACAAAAAGTCGATAAAGTCACTAATTTACTATATTAAAAATAAAGATTTTTTTGATTCAAATTGTTTTGGATTTTTCGGAAACAATAAAATACAATGATGAACTGTATCTAACTGAAAACTGAAACTAAAAATATACTGGCCAATCTAGCAATCCTTGTACTAAAACGTAATAAATTTAAATTAGCACAAGCAATAATTAACTGCCGGTGTAGATCACAATTCCATCCCCCAGGTTGATAAATAAATAAGCCTTATACTGCTAACTTTTAGTAGGCTTTATTTATTTTCTCCTTTACCATCTCGAGTAATTCCGTAACAAGTTTTCCAATTTCATTCTCTCTTCGTTTTCATTTCCTCCCGTTCTGTTCGCTTCCTTGATATTACATTTACTGGCTAAAATCGATTAACAAACATTGAGTTGTAATATGGCATTTCTACTTAATTGTCATAAAACATAAAAGGGTTCATCGTTTTGAAATTTAACTGCTGATACCATTGTCGGTTTTATTAACATAGATTAGAACTAAAGTATGAAATAACTTTGTATAATCTATCTATTGATTTAGTAACCTAGCAAGGGTTGAGAAACCTCGTAAGGGTTGTTAACAAGATACTTCATGTATTTTTCGATCCTGGGTCGAGCAAAACATTATTGTACTGGATTACTTTTGTCAGTCGTTGCCCTGGTAATTGTAGTACAGAAAATCCTACTTTGTGGCCACTTTTGTAGTTACAAGAAATATTTACCTTTTATTAGTGTGTATGTAGAAAGTTTGGCCATAATTCTCGCTTACCCAATTTGGGCTAACCGATTACCACGATAAGACGGGACGTCCAATAATCTGGCTCGAGTACTTGGTGTTTTTATTGGGGGCGATTCAGTTTATCGTGTCATGATTTCTCGTCACTAAGCGATATTATTATCTCCCTTATTTAGAGTTTCTCCCAGCGTTTGTTTGTTACTATTGTTTACGTAGACGAGTAACCAATTATCTTACTCTGTTTCATTAGGGCGTCTTCAGCTTGTATCAACAATTACTTAGAGCCTTGGTTACAATCAACTCTTTCCTCTTTCTTTATCCTTATTTTTGGAAGACCCTTATAAAACAATATCATTTGTTTATTTTATTGTTAGTATACTTGAGAGCTGTCAGAAACTAATGGGGATAGAAAGTAAATTAATTTTACTTACTATTTTTTTAAATATGTAATAGGTATGATTTATATATTATGCGATAAGTACCTAGTTTATGTCATTATTCACATCTGTTCTACAGTCAAGGTTATACAAAGTTATTCGCTTTCAGCCATTGTTCTATGTTATATTATGATGCAGCTTAGCAAAGCAAGATCTTAGTTATTCTTCACTACCTTGTTCTGTTTCACCAACGGTAATTAATTAGACAACTGCCTTCTGCTTGCAAAATAACAATGGTGCCATTATCTTGCTAGTACAATATACCTCAGTGGTTGTGTAGGTAGATACTCACTGTTGAATACTTGCTTTATATTTTAATTGCATTAATTATGCACTCTCACATACAGTTTATGCCTGTATTCCAATGGAGTAGACAGTGACTTTTGGACTATCGCATACCATGATTCTAACAAATAGAATCTTTATTGTTTCTCTTTTTAACGTTTCTTTTTGATTAAACATAAATCAAATTGCAATAAAAGAAAATTCAAATTTATTAAATTAATTATAGTTACCCACTAATAATATTTGATAGGTTATTATTGATTTCACAACAACTTAAATATGATCACACATAGGCCAAACACATTGTTTAAAGTTAATTACATTTTATCAATTAACTTCACATTTTCAGCTATACAGTAGTTTTATAACTTATGTATATATTTGAACCGTTAGATGTTGGTTCTAATAGAAAAAGTGTTTGCTTGAGTGGTAGGTAATAATGTTGACTGGCCCTTGAGAGCAGTAATTTAGTCCAATTACTCTGTGCTCAACTTTCACCGCCCGGATCGACACGCTGCCGTTGAGCCGTTGGTACCGTATCAAATTATACCGGTTTATCTCCAGAAAATAAATACGGAGGCCTAATCTTTTTTTTCTTATCTAGTATTATATTCAAATTATATATGTATTGTATAATTTTACCTTTCTTTGTCTTAATAAAATATAAAATAGAAAAAAAAATTACCAAACAGCCGGAGCAAAAATCTTTAATAAAAGAGAAGTTAGCAGAATGAGAGGTCGTCTAAGACGTACATTTTTAAATATAAATTGAAACATTTAACATAGCAGCACCAATGATGGATGTAAATGAAACATAATTTAAAAACAATGACAATTATGCAATATAAATCTAACTAAATATCTGAATTGAACTGTTAAAATATATTTATAATTCATAATGATTATATTTGTCCCAGAGATGCATATTGCACTTCTACGTATTATTCTGAAAAGTAGTTTGTTCCTCATCAATAACGATTAAAGCAATTCAAACTCAATGTTACACGACTTGTTAAAGACGGATAAGCAAGATTTAAACTGAGATACTCCCAATGATGGAGTACTTGAATTGAGAGTGAAAGCGTTGAAGCAAGTTGTCTCAGAAGCGTATATAAATGTTTATTAGTTCCATAAAATACGGGTTTTATGGCGCCACATAATGTCATTGGAATACCTGCAGTAATGGATAAAATCAATTTACGAATACAGTTGACAAATTTATGACAGTGATTTCTTTCTACATTGCTATAACTATTACCATGCTCCTCCTTCGCCTCGTTTAAATATGGAGTTCAAAAGGAGCAGATAGACAAACAGACAATGTTTTATATTGAGAAAATTGTATTATTATATTTAAGATTTATAAATGATTTTTTCAGTTACGTTTTTAGGTACGTTGCACACTATAAGCATTTTCTTACACATCATTTGTGTTGAGCCAAGTGAAAGTGAAGATAGTTGCGTAAAAAGTAACTGCAAAATATGTACGTACAAATAATATTGCGCAAAACCACAAGTTGAGAGCGTTGCTATTCGTAATGAAATCCCTTTATTCTTCGCTTCGCTGCCCCGTCAATAGAAAGTATGGTCACGGGGCAATAACTTAAAAAAATGTAAATTCAACTTTTGTGGAAAACTGACCAAAAGAACTAAAGAGAAGAATGTTTAGCTACATTCTTGTATATCGAAAACTATACGAACAATTTCACAGAAACGTGCATAATTGATTAACAACAACATTTGAATTTCATTATTACTTTTCAATGATCTACATTCTACAGGCACGCGTTCGCAAATGTTATGCAATAAAATTACTGCAGACATGATTCAACATTATAAAATCAGTCATGATAATATTTTCAAAAAGTTCAACAATGCTTTCAATAATATTTCCCTCGCCATCTTTAAACGGGACAACAGGACAAAAGGTTGCCGGGAAAATAATTTTCTCCCGCGTAGAAACAGGACATCTTCCACTATTGTGAAAGGATTTGAAAGACCCTTTTCACAGCGTCCAAAGCTATTACTTCCCTAACTATAAATACAGTGGATGGTAGACATCGCTTTTTATGTGGCTTCTGTCTACTTTCTATTGTCCTATAAACGAAAACACTTCAATGATGGCTGAAAATGTTTCGAGAATTCTGGACAGTTATGATTACTATCTATTTTCGTTATGTTTATTATTTTTTCCACAGCTTATACTGTAATCGTTATTTGCACATGATCATTTTGGGGATAATTAACACAATTTTCAGACATCATGACTGTTAAATTTCCATATGAAACATGTAAACAATACCATCCAATGTATTACTTCATATACTTATATAATACTTCAACACAATAAACAACGACACCTGTCAGTGAGTATTTGCGAAGTAAATATTATTGGAAAGGATAAAAGCCCAAAATATAACACGAAATTCAATATGCAAAGAGTATGCAGTATTTGTACCGCGTTGAGACCGCACTCATTGGTTATTCGGAACGCATGGTTGGGCATAAATATCCAGGCCTGTCTTTGTCATTACAATAACTTTGTCTCCGTTATAGTACTCCCTATAGACTGTATCGGATATTTTCTCCTGCGGGACCTTCATTGCTTGTACTGTAGAATATTTGACCTGTCTGGTAAACTATGTACTTTCATTCAGTATTTTATTTGTATAATGCAAAAGTTATTTGGTTTTATTTTGTCATAACGTTTAACGTATTTGGATGAAAAGTCTTGAAAGTTATACACATTTGTTTCTGAATAGTTAACATAATTTATCTATCTGATCTCCCAGACATTTTGTTATTATTTTGGTATTTTGTTATCGCCCCCGAGCCCATGAATAAAGACAACTATTGCTATGGTTGTAGTTAAATGATGTAGGTGTTCCTAATTGATTAGGAATTTTGGTGCAATTGTTAAATAAAAGCTAACATGTGGCTCGTGTCATTCGCATGAATCATTCACACGATGTAACTGCAAAGGGCTGCGATGACATCGCAACTGACTTGTCTTTTCGGTCTGGTGAGCAGGGCGGACTCATCCAACGCGGGAACATTGGGACAATCGTACAGAAACGTGTGTTAGGTACCAAGCAGGCCAAGCTCTGGCATGCACGCCGACTGTTTGTTATGCTAATTGGGCTTTAGCTGATTTGCACAATAAAACAACATTGCACGTTTCGAATCCTGTAGAAGTTTTAACGAGGCGCTTGTTGACTATACTGGGTCCACCGCAGTCAACGCCCGGGCGGCTTTCCGAACGCGTTTGTTGCGAAATGTGATAAACGGGCGTTAATTGCTCGCTTCAATTGTAAAATGATGTGCTAATTATAGGGTGTTTGAAGAAACTTTCATCTTGTGTTTAGTGTATATTAATTTTTTTTATTCACGATCAACATTGAGGCTACTGGAGGCTACAACTCGTGTTTTTTGTGAACTTTCGAACTCATCTACATTTTTACGGTTCTTGAATATGCAATATCTTTAAATTATATTTGTATGCTATATTTATTATTCAAACTTTCGTTAATTGCCTTCATAAAGTCACATAAGTTCTAGCTTATCTTGTTCTTGTGACTTTATTGAATTAGCTTTGGTTGTAATAATTAGAGGATCCACGAGCCAAAAAAAAATTCCGATCTTTTTCTTTCTTCCATAGGCTATGGACAACTAGCTAAATGTAAATATTGTTCCCAGTGCCGCAATGCATTACTGAGTAATTTACGATCTTAACGAAGGTGCTTATTTATTGTATCATAACACATAGTAGGAGGTTGTCGATCCTTGACCTCATTGTTGAGAATGTTTAAAGCAATTGTGACTGTTTAGAATTAAATGAATGGCGGCAACCTGTGCAATGGTGAAATAAGTTCGTCGACTTGCTCCATTGTTATTTTAGTCTAAAATGGCGTTGATTCAATGAACCCATACAAAAAGGAATAAAGAAAAATTTGTATACAATACAAGTTACAATATCAGTAGGTGCCTACTTTTGAATTTAAAAATAAAGATGCGAGTATAATTATAAAAATATACTATGTATTAATTACTTAGTTATCTTATAATTTATATAATATTTCTTATACTTCTTATAAATCTGAGCTAAGTGTAGTTGGAAACCTTAAAAGACCGTAAATGTATATACATACTTAACTTTATATAATTAGTTTAATCTTTAGGGTTCCGTATCCAAAGAGTAAAAAAACTAAGATTACTAAGACTCCGCTGTCCGACCGTCTGTCTGTCTGTCTGTCCGCCTGTCACCAGGCTGTATCTCATGAACCGTGATAGTTAGACAGTTGAAATTTTCACAGATGATGTATTTCTGTTGCCGCTATAACAAAAATTAAAAAACAGAATAAAATAAATATTTAAGGGGGCTCCCATACAACAAACTTTTTTTTTTTTTTTTTTTTGCTGTTTTTATAGATAATGGTACGGAACGGTCTCATATTCCCAATCTTGAGACATTACGAAATTGGGAAGTCCCGCCGTTCGTCTTTAAGTTGACTCATACATAACCTTCTTGGGTTTAGGATATTTGTATGGTTTCTTGTGATAATGAATGATTCATTCGAGGTGAGCACTTTCTCAATATCCTACGTTAACTTTGCACCTACACAGAACTTAACAATAAGCAATTCGAATTCTATTAGCTTGTTGAAGGGAAAATAATAATTTTCTAGAAACAATGTGCAATACAATATTGCTTCTTATACTTTAGGAACCTAACGATTTGAGCCAAAAGAGCTAAAGCATCAATTTTCTTTAAGAATGCTTCATACGGGGCAGATAATAAAGCCTACTTCATCTGAAAATAAGAATAAGACGATCCTTGATCCGAAACTATAAGATATCAATGGATAATTTGTAAGAGAAGAGATAAATTATTAAAATATATTATTTGAAATAGCTTATATCTGTGGCTTCACCAGCGTTAATTTGGAAACAGATAATATTATATATTTAAAATTATTAATTTATGAATCGGTATAAACAGCACACTTCCTTAATTGTTGAGAAAAATCGTCATTTAACTAAAGTAGTATTTTACCCATTGATCCTTACTAGAACTATAAACTAAAGCTAAAACCTTTCTCAGCGAGCAACCTAGAGAGATTATTATTATTGAGTTATTTTGTCATAAAATATTGAACACAGCATACAAAGCTTGCAGAGAGGGTCAATCAAAAGATAAAGGTAGCAGACGAGAATCGTTGTACGCTTTAATTAAAGCCGGTATAAGCGGATTGACAGCGAGTGATTACGGCGCGCCTGGCTATTGGATGTCACGGACAGTTACTCGCAAACTCAGTTTGGATGGATGCAGTAATAGGCATTCTGTATAATCTCCTACATTTATAAGCATTGAATAATAATAATTGTAAGATGGATTAGTTAATATTAACCGTGTATTGACCACAAACTTCAAAGGCAAATGAAGGGTCCAAAGGCATGACAATACTTTTTGATGTGTTAGCATCTTAGCTTAGTAGGGAGTAATTTCGTGAAATGTGACGGAAATGCTAACAATTTTTTAGGGTTCCCCTCATCTCCAAAACTACTGAGTCTAAAATTTTGAAAAAAAATAATGGAATATGCCCCAAACAGGAAAACCTAAAAGAAAATCTTGTCTTAAAGTTCTGACCAAAAAAATGGTGCAGGACCCTTAGTGCGTGAGTCGTACTCGCAACTTGGCTAATTTTATGTATCAATTAAATTGATAAAATTTTTGAAGCTCTTAGGAAGTATCATTAGAATTTTTAAGGTTCTTTACATGTTACAAATTATTAACGACTACGGTAGGATTCGCTCCTTTTTTACCATTGCTAATCGGCTTTCAATCAAGGCTTATTTCGCGGGCTGCAAAAAAATATTGCGTTTTTATTTTATTTTTTGTTTCTTTTTATTTCCATTTATCTGCGCAACTCTAACAGTCCCCATAATGAACATGTTTCATGTTTTCCTTAAAACAGCATTTCTATGATTTATCTCATAATCATAACATTGAAATGAGAAAGATATTCATCTTCTGCAGTTTTAGCAAAAGGTGGGTAAGTATAGTAACAAATAATTTATTTATTTCCTAGTATTTAACCTTTTATTAACTTTATTATTATTTATTAATTTTATTAATTTTCAAGTGACGAAACATCACTGACTCGTATTCGATATTGATGGCAATTATCTGCGCTTTCCAGTCTACTGCATAATTACTATTGTCCAATCACAACCCCACGTTTGGCGAATGAAGGCTTATGACGGAATATTTTGCATATATATATATATATATATATTATATTATAATGATCCAAGAAAGATAATTCCATCGTTTTGCAGATACATCACATGTACAATAAACAAACAATCATATTGCTTGGTCTCAAACTAGGATTCCCAATTCTATATATTCATGACAGGAGACTAAATTTTTGACAACAAAAGACCTGGAACTGAAACTGACCTGGAATTCAAACTTTCGTCTGCTTCTTGCGTAAGATCACTAACCACTAGACCTGGTCTTTTTTCTACCAGAGCAATGGCAGAGGAAAATCGATCACTAACCAGCTACCTCGCACATACTAGTGGAAGGCCAACCTTTAATTTATTTTCATTTTGTCCTTGGCGTTATAAATTTATATATCCATCGTCAAGGCATGTATCCCAAAAGATCCTTTATATACTTCATGATTAATTATCTCCATGAAAATATGATACCATTTCGCGGTATTTCTGGGCACTTCTGCCATTTTATAAAAATCGTCATCATCGTTGGAGGCTTTATCTTAAATGAGATCAAATAGCAATTACCCGCAAAATACTTTCACTGGCTTAGATACAATTTATTGGCTTGCAAAAACTTGCGCTTTTGCCAAACTGTATTTTTGCAGTTATTTTTTGTAGAGGTGCATTTTCTTGGTTTATCAGACGTTCTTTGCTGTCTACCACAACCTTTATTCTAATTAGTGTGGTATGATGGTACAAAATGAAAGACAAACTCACGTTTCTACTGTTTCTAGTGTCACTTAGACATTTCAAAGTTGCTGATAATAATTATATAAACCTTTTAAAAAAAAGTGTACCGACTTCAAAAATTTGCACTGAAAAGTAAGAAATAATAAAAATTTCGTCGTAGAATTTGAAGACGGTTGGTGCCAAATTAGGATACAAAATTAAGTAAACATCTAGGGACATAAAGATCTGTTCAATATTATCTGTTTTTGTACTGATGATCGTAGGTTCCTAATGAATTATCTAGATTAGTGAATTTGGGTACTAAATTATTTCTAATTTGGCACCAACCGTCTTCAAATTCTACGACGAAATTTTTATTATTTCTTACTTTTCAGTGCAAATTTTTGAAGTCGGTACACATTTTTTTAAAAGGTTTATTTTTCCCTTTTAAGTGATTTTGTTGCCCTGAGAAATAAATAATAACGCAACTAAAAAAAATTATGGAAAATTAAAAAAAATACTGCGGTAGATGGGATTTGAACCTCGAGCAATGTGCACCCTGCGCTGCATCCCATACCTTTAGCCGCTAGACCACCGTCGATACGAAAATTGACAACTTCGTGTCAATAGCAACCGTTGCTAAGGCTTTTCTCTGATATAATTTTCAGCAGTAAACAGAGAGAAATTACTGAATTTCTGAAAAATTACTGAACCGATTTTCGTCATATGACTGTGAGATAATGTCAAGAAATTATTATATGCTTAAAAAAATAAGTCGTCAAAAACGGTACGTACATATTTCATCGAGATATTACGAAAAATTGACTTAAAAGGTCAGTTTTTTCAAAATTTCTGAAAAACTAAAGAACTAATTTTTATGAGATAAAAATGGGACCAATCCGGAAGAATTATCTGTCGATTAAAAAAAAAATACGGTCCGAATTGAGAACCTTCTCCTTCTTTTTTTTCGAAGTCGGTTAAAAATAGATAATAATTAATACGCGAGGTTAGGACAACGTAAGTAAAATGTACGCTTGCATATAGGTACCGGGACGGTTCTTGAGCTGTGGTCGTTAGATGCGCAGAACACAATTTTTGGGTCTGCTTGGCGGTATGAGGTATTAATTTTTATTTTACCAGCAGTAAAAAGCAATCGTAAAAACAAACACCAATAAATCAATTATAATAAATATACAAGTTATATTGCACTCGAATTACATATGCGCAAACATTCTCCCACTTTTTCGTCGAGCGCTCAAGAACCGTCCCGGTACCTTGTACATGCATTTCCCTCATTGGCATTTCAGAGATTATAGAGAGTACCGCATATATATGTATATATCTATCTATCATCACGGCTTTCATCCCAAGAGAGGTAGGCAGAGACAATCGAATTCCATTTGTTACGATCCTGACATACCTCTTTAGCTTCTTTTATTTAAATCATACGTTTCATACATGCTCGGCGATTGTGTATACTTTTAATATTTCCATCGATCAACACTTTTTTTATATGTTCAATAAAAGTACACCTAGGTCGTCCTCTGCCAGCATTTCCTTTAATTTCAGCCATATAAACGTTTTTAGTCAATCTTTTATCCTTCATTCTTTCAACGTGTCCAAACCAACTACTTTCTTCAT
Source organism: Nemapogon koenigi (assembly GCA_963924495.1). Classification (NCBI taxonomy): domain Eukaryota; kingdom Metazoa; phylum Arthropoda; class Insecta; order Lepidoptera; family Tineidae; genus Nemapogon; species Nemapogon koenigi. The sequence goes on from OZ004645.1 coordinate 7,851,027, forward strand.
TTTAGTCACAACATCATCTTTCACTCCGCATTCTTCTCTAATATATTATATCTGAATTAAACTTAATCCAAATCCGTTGAGCCTAAACAACGTAATTGAGTCGCAAACTTTTACGGAGGCGATGAAGTATAAAAAAACGCAAGTTCATCTTTGTGCCGCGATTGGAGAAAGTAGGGGATTAAATTTGGGGACGGGTGTTTGCACTATGAATTGCTCCAGGCTTCGTTTGCAGTTCGGAGGGTTACTGTCAGCTCTCGACAGCTGAACGCCCGAGGGCCGGCTACCATGACACGCAGATCCTTTTATCTGAATTCTGCAAGCTTTACTTCTATACTGCTTCATTGATCTCTGTTCAAACTGAAAACCTATTTGAATGTTTTGGTGCTTTCGTTTTGGTAGGTAGGTATAGCAGAATCCTCAATGGAAAATCTAATAGCCAGAATAAAAATATTATTTTGTTAGGAATTGATTGAAGGATTTCATTATGCAAATAAAAAACATCATTCTGGTTGAATATGAATTGAGGTAACTAAAGGATTGGCTGGCGTAAAATTATCCGGATCTCCTAATACATTCGGGAACATTAAGGTTAGTATGATTAGTATTAATATTAAAGTAATAAATCCAAGAGAAAAATGGATCAAATGGGATTTCTGTTTTATAGAGAAATATTAAATGAATTATTGTTGTTATTAAGATAATAAATGGTAGTGAATAAATTACGATAAATAAGTCAGATGTACAAATGCATATGACGTTGATGAGACTATGAAGCTTAGCCCTAAAACTTATATTATGAACTCACAAATAAAGATACTCTCTGTGATTTTAATAGTGTTTGAAATTAGAGTCTGAAGAAAATGCGAAAAAAAAAACACATTATAAAATATGTAAACAAAAATTGAGTCCAGTATAAATTTACTTCCTTCAACATCAAAGTTCTTGTCCTTATCTAATCAGGAAAGAAGATATAATTCTATAGTAAGAGATCGTAGTTCAAAGGAGCCGAACGCGTGTCGCCCGTATAGATTGGCAGATAAAACTCAATAATAGACCAGTGTGCTATTTCTCGAAACTGTGCAGCTACTATTAAAATGTTTCCTGTCGTATACTGTATGGCAAAAATTATCACAGGAAGCTGGTTAATACGGGTATCATTTAGATAATTAAAGTTAGATATAGTTAATAGGTGTTTACATACACTCAGCTGTTAAGTATCGTATAACAAGGTCTATTTATGGATGGGTGACCGCTTATTCTAAGGCTTTAAAATCTAAAAATATCACAAAAGAAAATAAATTAAAAAATATATTATGTCTTCCATCGGTCACCTACTTCCGGCAATAATACAGTTTTTTGGAGCAGCAAAGTATTCTAATGGAGTATTTAGCCGAAGTGTATTAATTAATTAAGGTCTGTCTAACCCATTGGGATACAAGCTTGATGGTATGGTGGTTTAACACATATACAACTTTTTTATTTGACACATTTTGTAAAATATCTATATATCTATCATTCCAAGAGGGGTAGGCAGAGACAATCAAATGCCATTTGTTACGATCCTGACATATTTCTTTCGATTCTTTTATATTCATCATACCATTCATACATACTTATAATATTTCCATCGATCAATACATTTTTATATGTTCAATAAAAGTAGGTACACCTAGGTCGTCCTCTGCCAGCATTTCCTTTCACTTCAGCCATATAAACCTATTCAGTCAATCTTTCATCATTCATTCTTTCACGTGTCCAAACCAGAGCGTAAACTACTTTTCATCATTTTAGTCATAACATCATCTTTCACTCCTTGTTAAATACTTACTATAAGGAAAAAAAATACGAGTTAATATTGATAATATGAACTTGTATCTGAATAATATGACTAACATACATGTAATATCTAATCTATGCTTTTTAATTTAATTTGAGCTACGCGGTTAACCGCAGACTTACGGATAAACCCTCCAAAATTCATATTTAGAGATACGTCTAGATTTCCAGTGAAGTATCCGCCCTCGTGGTCTATGGAATTTAATAGACAAGCCAAACATTTAGCTGTAATATTACCATACCGTGATTTGACAGCCTAAAATATCCTATTGTGTTCATGTGCAAAATGACCGGTATCTGCACTGTCGTTATAGAATATTATTTAGGCTGTGACGTAAATTGATCAATACGTACAGGAAATGAAACCCCGAGGGTATAACCGGTTCACGATTCATTCAATTACGTAACGTTACTGTCCCTGGAGCACTAAATAATGCATTTTACCGCTGATATTCAATAACAGTATCCGTTCACGCTAATGGAATTGCAATCATTATTGAGATCATTATTTTAAACTAAACCTCAGTTCATACGATTTTTTCCTGCTACGTACGTATACATAAATTTATAATCTAGTACCTTATCCTGGGAACGGGGGAACCGTGTACCGGTCTCAGGAAGACACATCTTCTTCATTTAGAAGGTGATATTTTTGAGGCTGTTATACCTAACGAATGGCCATCTCTGTTAAAACTATCAACGTAATTATGATTTCTCGATATTTCTGGACTAGCATCTAGTTCTAAAGAGAAAATATTAAAGAAATTTGGTGTTTAATATATTTTGAAAATGACAAACTCAAATGTACCTCAACAATTATTATAAGACAGCTAATAACCTCGCATCGAACCCGGAACTTCGATATAGTGGGCGGACACAACGGTCAAAACCGTTTCGGATTTCAATTGACGCCTACCCAAAACCCTAATTAAAGACCGTTGTATACACATCTAAGGTCATGATCTTTCGAAATTCGTTACAGAACACGTACGTTGTAATTTTGTACTTTTTAGTACAGTTAAAAATAAATCTCTTTTAAACTGTTTGTGTCGATAGGGTTAATGGTTATAAGGTACATATTAATATGATATGACTATGAAACTACTAACTTATTATTTAAAAATTAAAAGTAACTAAAAATATTTATTGTATAATAAAAATAAAAATAAAATAAATAAAATTATCCTTTATTCTATGTGCCACAAATGTTTTCCATACATAAAATCTTATTCCTGTAAAGTTACATTCTTAAATTTAAATCAAGATTTACAGTTATTAAAATTACAGATCACATTATTTAGAATCGTTAATATTTTTATGCATATACTAGCTTTTGCCCGCGACTTCGTTCGCGTAGAATTAGGAATAATACTTAATTTATGTAAATACGCAGATATTTCCTTTAATTTTATCTTTTACCTCCGTAAATTCCTCGTCAGTCAGAACTTCAAAAAAGTATAAATTCGGTACCTACCTATAAATTAATATTTTCCCAGTCCGTAAAAATATTTCCCCCATGCCCAAGTTAACAATTTCTTAAGGGTTGTTTAAAAAAATCTTTTAGGTCAACTCCTATGTTCTCTAGCTAAGTTTCAAGTAGATTCGACCAAAACAACATTTTTCCCCATACAAAATTTTACACCCCGTTGCATCCCTCCTTTATTTTTATTTTTATTTTTATTATTTTTAAATCCAAAAATACGTGTTTTATTATTTGTTTTGAACAATATTTGTACCAAGTTTCAAGTTAATACACGCATGTAATACGATTTCCGTATACAAAATTTTACACCCCGTTGCACCCCTCCTTAAGGGTCGTTTTTAAAAATCCTAAAATACGTGTTTTATTATTTGTTTTGAAGAATATTTGTACCAAGTTTCAAGTTGATACCTACACGATTTCCCTATACAAACTTCTACACCACGTTGCACCCCTCATTAAGGGTAGTTTCTAAAAATCCAAAAATACGTGTTTTATTATTTGTTTTGAAGAATATTTGTACCAATTTTCAAATTGATACCTACACGATTTCCCTATACAAACTTCTACACCACGTTGCACCCCTCATTAAGGGTAGTTTCTAAAAATACAAAAATACGTGTTTTATTATTTGTTTTGAAGAATATTTGTACCAAGTTTCAAGTTGATACCTACACGATTTCCCTATACAAATTTCTACACCCCGTTGCACCCCTCCGTAAGGGTAGTTTTTAAAAATCCAAAAATACGTGTTTTATTATTTGTTTTGAAGAATTTTTGTACCAAGTTTCAAGTTGATACCTACACGATTTCCCTATACAAACTTCTACATCCTGCTGCACCCCTCCTTAAGGGTTGTTTCTAAAAATCCAAAAATACGTGTTTTATTATTTGTTTTGAAGAATGATTGTACCAAGTTTCAAGTTAATACACGCAGGCAATACGATTTCCCTATACAAACTTCTACACCCCTTTTCACCCTTCATTAAGGGTAGTTTCTAAAAATACAAAAATACGTGTTTTATTATTTGTTTTGAAGAATATTTGTACCAAGTTTCAAGTTGATACCTACACGATTTCCCTATACAAATTTCTACACCCCGTTGCACCCCTCCGTAAGGGTAGTTTTTAAAAATCCAAAAATACGTGTTTTATTATTTGTTTTGAAGAATTTTTGTACCAAGTTTCAAGTTGATACCTACACGATTTCCCTATACAAACTTCTACACCCCGTTGCACCCCTCCGTAAGGGTAGTTTTTAAAAATCCAAAAATACGTGTTTTATTATTTGTTTTGAAGAATTTTTGTACCAAGTTTCAAGTTGATACCTACACGATTTCCCTATACAAATTTCTACACCCCGTTGCACCCCTCCGTAAGGGTAGTTTTTAAAAATCCAAAAATACGTGTTTTATTATTTGTTTTGAAGAATTTTTGTACCAAGTTTCAAGTTGATACCTACACGATTTCCCTATACAAACTTCTACATCCTGCTGCACCCCTCCTTAAGGGTCGTTTCTAAAAATCCAAAAATACGTGTTTTATTATTTGTTTTGAAGAATGATTGTACCAAGTTTCAAGTTAATACACGCAGGCAATACGATTTCCCTATACAAACTTCTACACCCCTTTTCACCCCTCCGTAAGGGTCGTGTTTTATAATCCAAAAATACGTGCTTCATTATTTGTTTTGTAGAATATTTGTACCAAGTTTCAAGGTGATACCTACACGATTTCCCTATACAAACTTCTACACCCCGTTGCACCCCTCCTTAAGGGTCGTCTTTAAAAATCCAAAAATACGTGTTTTATTATTTGTTTTGAAGAAAATTTGTACCAAGTTTCAAGTTGAACAACGCAGGTAATACGATTTCCCTATACAAACTTATACACCCCGTTGCACCTCAACTTAAGGGTTGTTTTTAAAATCCAGAAATATTTATTTATTATTTGTATTGAAAAATATTTGTACCAAGTTTCAAGTTGATTCACGCAGGAAATAAGATTTTACATACAAACGTATTTACCCCATTTGACCCCCTTAGGGGTTGAATATCGAAATTTCCTTCCTTATTCCTTGGCTACATAATAAAGGGAACCTCTGTGCAAAATGTCAGCTTCCTAGGTCCAAGGGTTTGGGCTGGGCGTTGATGATCAGTGAATCGGAACTTCTCTTTTTATATAATAGATTTAGCTTTATTTTTTCTAATTTGTGGAAGTCGCCTCTTTGGCGTAGGCATCCCCCAGCGTCCTCCAGTTCTCTCTGTGTCTTCTCCAGTCCAGTCCACATTTGTTGTATACAAAGGTATACAAAATTATAGAAAAAATATAAGTACCTACTAGATAGTAGGGCGTAATGTGGCTTCCTTTATAATATACATTTTACGACACGAGTAGATCAAATTATTATTTCAATCACATACGGATATAAATTTACATTGGCATATATCTACTTTGGCAGTACATATGTATAAATACTATTAACCTCCACATGCATATCAATTAGGTGTTTGTTTTGTCGGGCGTTGTATTCATAAACCTGCATACATGATGAACATCACTGTCCGATTAGTAGATCAGGGTACTTACTCTTGAGTTAGATTTCAAATTTAAGTCCTAAAATCCTGAATTTAATTTTGTTGCGACGATGACAACAGTTACAATTTTTTTAATAGAGTAGCCACTTAATTTCAATAAAATTATAGGATTAGGATTGACATTTACGTCAAGAGTTACCACCCAGGAACATAATCTTTGGTAAATAAAAATTAATGGTGTTCGTTGGTAAGCGCATCATTTGAGAACGGCTGGCCCGATTTGGTTGTTTTTTTATGGTTTATAATAGTCCAACTCCGGTTTTTAGGAAAATATAAATGGGTAAAGTTGCCCAGAAAATTCGTAAAAACCTGAATATTTTTTCTATTGGATTTTTGTATAAACTCAAAACCATAATAAGGGATGAAAGTTAATATGGGCTCCACGTGCGAAGCTGGCGCGGAAAGCTAGTAAATTTAAGTAGGATGTTTGTCCCAGTTTGTCCAGAATCTGCGTTTTGTTTCATCTCGATATCTTGAAGGCTTCCGTATATAAATAAAATAATATATTGCCCATATATGCCTGTGTTAATGGGACCGGGGCGGGGCGGAAAGCTATAATAATATAATAAAAAACCATCTTAACGACCCCAAGCACTCTACGCATTGGAAGACAAGACTTCCTCAATTAGCCAATGGTATGTTTGAGAGGCTACATCAGAGCTGCTGTTGAAGTATTTTAAGAGCAAAGGCCTTCGTTTCGTTTGTAAAACATCTATCACTCCAAAAGCAAAAGAAATTGAACAAAATTTCAATATCATATGAATAGGTATATGATATTATTTCGTCGTATAACTCAATGACAGTTGTAACTGTTTCTCCCCTCGACGTACAAATCAATTTGATCTGCCACGATTAGCCAAACATCAATTACAGGAGATGTGCGCGTGACGTACTAATTTAGTTATGGATTTCGCCATAATAATGGTCTATATACTCAGCAACGGTTTAGTTTCAATATGATGATATTTTTGTCTTTTTTCGTGAGAAATGTAAAAAAATAATATTATTTAGCAATTTGATTATGAAAAAAATATGCATAGAAAAACTGTGTGTACGCGTGTTCGAAGTTGTACTTTTTTGGCATAATACAAAAATAAGTTTATTTAGCATGCAAATAAATAATTAATGGAAATAAAATTGTAAAATACGGTTGCTTAAATCTGAATTCAATTAAAAAATTATGTTTAAAAAATGGCTTATTATAATTGAGAATTAAGTACTAAATACAATTAAATAAAAATGGGCTTGCATAGTGCGCCAACTTAAAATTTCACTCTCGGCAACTTCATACTGTCGATTTTTGTTCCATCGTAAAATTTCACTATAATATTTTTTTCATAACGCGCCTAAAGAAGTATAAATAATAAAAAAAATAACACTGTGGGTAGGATTTGAACCATGTGCATCCTGCCCTGCGCCCCATACGCTAAACTACTGGACCACCGTTGATACAAAAATTGACAATTTCGCGTCAATTGCAATAGGTTTTCTCTGATATATATAATTTTCAGCCGTAAGCAGAGGCAAATTACTGAATTCCTGATAAACTACTGAACTTATTTTTATGATTAAATGTCTGTGAGATATTGTCGAGAAATTATTATATCCTTAAAAATAAATCTTCAAAATCAGCACATATTTCATCGAGATAGAGAGAAAATCAGTGAACCAATTTTTATTACAAATTATCTGTCGAATAGAAAAAAAACGCCAAAATCGGTTACCTATACATAAAAAAAACTCTCCGAATTGAGAATCTTCTTCTTTTTTGTTTCTAAGTCGGTAAAAAAAATCGAAATTACCGAAATGACTAATCTATAAGGCTGCTGATCCTTTTAATATTACTAATTTATTCAGAAAAAGACAAACTTTCGCAACATTGACGTTACCAAAAATCTTGAATGTGCTGATTTTTATTGGCTGATAGGCCAAGTACAATCCAGTAATTGTCAGTTATCTCTGCCTGTAGCAATATAGTTCATGGATCCTTTATTGAAAAATAAGTCTCATACTGTGTAACATAAAAAAATAGTACCTACTTGCACTTAGGTTGCCCCTGGGGACTCAAGAAAAGCACTTTCTTATATTTTCGCAGATAGATTCGCCGGAAATAAATCCCTAATTCCCCCAAAATCCAACCGGAAGTCGACCTTCTAAATCAAATATGGCGCCAGTCCTGAAATCATAACGCGAGGGAGAAAAGTACCTGTGTTATAACGATAATGGATAGGCATTTTTTTTATATGAATTAAAATAAATTATGTCCTTAAAATGGTCAAAATCTCTGCGTTTGAAGGATGCAGATGAATTGACAGATTGAGAAATCAATAGAAATATTGTATGTGTATCTATACCTACTGTATTTCTATAATAAGTGTAATTCTTCGGCAAATTAATTTGTTTTTATTTAATTAATTTTAACAATTTTTTGCAAACTATGACTATCCTATATCCTGATATGTAGCTGAATTTATGTGCAAACAAAAATGGTCGAGATAATATTATTATTCTGTGTTTACTTTTAAACCAAATTTATCTCAATAAATGTTTTTCTCTTTTACATGATTGGTTTTTGTAGGCAAAAAAGCTTAAGGGGGGCCTTTAAAGCGACACCCAAACTGCAATATCAGTAAAATGACCGAACATCAGGTGCTGTGTATTTAGACTTGCATGCGTAAATATTTAAACGTTCAAAGTGTATACCTACTATAACCCCAGTCCATTTCCATAAAAGCCTTTTCAATAAACCAAAGCGTTTCGGGAATTTCAATTCACAGTTTTTGTTTGCTTTGTGCCTGCAGTAGGCTGATTATTATTATGAAATTCCACGTAAGTATGTATTTCATTGAAATATAAATCCTTCAGGGCCTGTAATTAGCAAATATGCATTTTCGCAACGCAAAGCATAGTATATTAAAGTTTGAATTTGTTATTTGGCATAAATATAATATATTGTTGACGTGCACATAATATCGCCAGATTGGGGTCAGTTTGGTTTAAAGAAAAAAAGTTTTAATCAATACCTATATCAGGGTTTACTGTTTTACAGTTTTACTGAAGGACCGTTGCACTCAGTCATCTTGTATCTGTCAAAAATATCGCAAATCTCATTTATTTTTCAAACATTTTTAAATAGCCACTATATAGCTAGCCACAACGCAAAAGCAATGCTCGTTTTGAAAACTATACTGCCCTATATCCTATTAGATAGGGGGGGAGGTAAACGCCTAGTATCTAGCCCCTGTACCACTGTATTTTTGTACCACCCTTTATTGTCACAACGGATTTTACGTAAGGACGCATAGAAACAATGATCTAACTGAAGAGAGAATGTGAGCGGTCAGTGACCGGCTGGCCTGTATGCGGGTTCCAAAATCGGTATTCATTCAGTTGTGTCGACTACATTAATCGGATGCGAGCCCTTCCTTGACGCGAGCGACAATCTTTCTTAAGGCCGATTTAGACGCTACGAGTGTTTAGTAGAGTGCGTAGGTGGCACTCGAATGCCAGTGCATTAGTAGGTTTCTAGTGACGTTTATACTTCTTCCAGTAGATTGCCATTTTGTAGGCCAAAACACACATAACTCTTCTTGTCAACTTGTGCAAGTTACTAAAACTGACCGTTTAGACTACAGCGAGTAGCGAGACAGGAACGCGCGGGGGGTTGAGCGGGCGCGGGAGGGTGTCACTTGAAACAAAAATAAAAAGCGATTCTATTTGATTCTAGTTGAAAGGCGAGTGGAACGTACTAGTACGAGTACTGGAAACTACCGTTTACATGTTTCAACTAATGTACTATCCTAACGCACTCTACTAACCACTAGAACCGTCTAAATCGGCCTTTAGTCACACCCAATTTTACGGGTCCCTGTTTCGAATTTCTTAAACTTTCTAATGCGCTTTAGTTATATGCTCCGCTTTACTCACAAAAAGCGACTGTAGGTAAGTTAGGTAGGGTTCCGTGAAATGTCTGGAATGGTTTCTTAATTTTTGGCTGACATTTTTAAGTCAAAAACTAATGCAGTTTAAAAAAAGGTTAAATGAATGAATGAAACATTAAATGATTCTTACATCCGATTCTGATATAGGTATAACAGAAAAAGTCGATCAATTTAATTAATTTTATTATATAAATGAAGTGAAAGGACGACCTAGGTGTAGGTACTTTTATTGAACATAAAAAACGTATGAGAAACGTAAAAGGTGTGTCAGGATCGTAGCAAATGGCATTAGATTGTCTCTGCCTACCCCTCTTGGGATAAAAGGCGTGATGATATATAGATAGATAGATAGATACAAATATTTCTAAAATTATTTCATTTTCAATAGCAATATATTAAATAAACCTACTTTACTAAGAAGCATATATGGATACAGGCCAAGGTTTATTCAGTACCCAAAAGGTATAATTTCAAATTGGTTTCAGAAAAAATGCAGATAATTTCTGTAATAAAACCAAAAACATAAAAATAATATCAACCCTCGATCCTAGCAAAATCCTAATAAGTAGGTATAATATTGAAGATCAAAAAATGAAACATAATATTACGTAGGTAGCTACACGAGAAGTAATTTGTTATTTCTCGGAAATCCTTTTAATGAATTCAGTTTAGATAATCCGGCGTCCTCCACAGGTACTTTATAGCTTGTTATTAAAGCCGTCCTAGACGCACCTTCATAAACGGCACTTGTTAACTTGACGCAGACAATCTAATTTGGGGCTACAAGTCATTTACATTTGAGTAATAACTTTTATCTTCGTCACTAATAACTTCATATTATAAATTGGAAGCGAGACTTGGGTATGGAATAAGAAGCATGAAAGTAAGATAAGTGCAGTAGAAAAGAAAATATTTATGTAGAATGAGTGATATAAAGCGTATTGACCGCATCCGGATCCTTATTAGAGAAGATGATGTTGTGACTATTTAGAAGAAAATTAGTTTACGCTGGTTTGGACACGTTGAAAGAATGAGGGATGAAAGATTGACTAAAAAAGTTTACATGGCTGAAGTGAAAGGAAATGCCTAAGAGTACTTTTATTGAACATATAAAAAATGTATTGATCGATGGCAATATTAAAAGTACACACAAGTATGAAAGGTATGATGAATATAAAAGAAGCGAAAGAAGTATGTCGGGATCGTAGCAAATGGCATTCGATTGTCTCTGCCTACCCTCTTGGGATAAAAGACGTGATGATAGATAGATAGATTGAAGTATTGCACAGAAAAATCAAAGCTAGCATACCATCACGGCCTTTTATATCTTAATTTGTGGCTAAAGACACAAATTTAGCCAATGACGAGTCTGGTCTGGAACTAGAATTGCAATTATGAACTTGGGACCTTCCGTTTCATGTCCAAATGTGGTTACCATTGCGCAAACAGAAAAAATGTTAAATAATTCAAATCCTTTCAAATCTAATGGACTGAAACAAGGATATTTTTTTGAGTTTTATGTACTCTCGTTTTTGTAAGTAAACAATAAAAGTACCACGTTATTTGATTTCTTCTTGTCGGTCAAATACAAACGTGTCATATCTTGTTAGATGAACTCAAACTAATATGTACTCTAGTTGATAAGATTCATTATATGTTGATAAATAATATCCATCACTAAATGACATACTTTTTATTTTCAGGTAAAGTACAGTGCCGTATATACTTCGTAGTTTCTTACTGTAAGTTTTTAATTAAGTATTACCAATGGTATTACCATTCTCTGTGGCATGGCACGTCATGGCATACTATACGCTTATGTAGGTATTAGAGATATATAATTATATGCTTCTGCAGACTTTTTTGTAAATAATTTTATTCTACACAATTCCTTCATAAAATATTTTGTTATATTATCTCTGATGAAAACTCGCCGGGGCTAACTTTTTCCCCGACTTTATTAACTTATACTTATACTGTTCAGCTCGTAAAAGTGATAGATCCATGCTTAATGCTCGTACAATGCTCTACTCGTGAAACCGCATTAAAATCCGTTTAGTAGTTATTGCGTAAAAAAGTCACAGACAGACAGATAGACACGGCAGGATACTTTGTTTTATAATATGTAGTGATGAAACTGCTACCGCTACCTACCGGGAACCATTTTACCAGCAGAACCTATTCCTCATTTAGCAGATAATTTTTTTTCAGGCCATCTAGCCTTTTGAGTTTGTCACAATATACATTTACATATATGTATAACATTAGAGCGCTTCATGCAGACTCTTCGTGAGTTTTTTAAATGAAACTTATGTAGATATTTTTTGGATTACTTATAACAAATTAAATAAATATCCAAAAGCAAACTTGGTTATGTAAATAATTAAGTTGGTCAGAATGATGAGCGTCAGTGACACATGTCCTCCACACTCAAGATTAAATCTGAAAGACCCGAATTCTTAAAGAGCAGTGAAAGTTGACGAGATACGGTAACGAAATATTTAAACACATTATAATCAAAGATGCCCTGAATTTCACAATTTTGTGTAAATATTTTTCCTGTACAATTTTAAGTATATTTTGTCACTGGCTGTGTCAAAATTTTCGGCTTTGAGTTGCCAGTTGTACAACTCTCGATTTATAGGCAATTAGGATAAATTATTATTTCGATCTGAAATTTAGTCAGGGCTTGATTTAGTGAAGTCCTAGGCAGCTGCAAGGGCTGCAAGTATAAATAAAATAAACTCAATAGCATAACCAGCTTATGAATCTTTTCAAAAGCTAGATAAGCTAATATGATATTGAGTGAGGGTCATTAGATAACTTAGATATACAAAAACCGGTCTACTCGTAGATATTTCATAATTATTTCGCTATGTAGGATGTGTCTACAGTTTCTATACGAGTTGTAATTTTCAAGACAAGACTTTCCACTTATGATTTTATCACAAACTAGTACATGTGGATGTGAAAATAAAAAGTATTTTGTTGTTATGGCAAATAAACCTGTTTAAAATTTGTTTCTCTTTCTTCATGGGTTGCCTTACAGCACCCGTGCACGGTCCCAGGGCACCCAGCGGAAAACCAAGTCTCCCTCTCTTAGCCGATGGTAATTTGTGAGGCTATACTTAACGAGTGGCCAGTTCTGTTGAGGTATATTTAGATGGAAAAGCCTCTTAGTGTGGTTTGTCGGATTCTGTACATTAGTTTTTAATTGTAAAAACCCATTGGTACATGGCCGGAATCCGGAATCAAATCCGTGGTTTGCCTAGTTAATACCAGTCGTCTTAACCACTCGTCCACCGACGCACCCTTATTACGTTATTTTAAGGTTATTCATTTACTTACATTATTTAATTCAATTTTACTATTTATTTGGGAGTATTTTCCATGGGTTACAACCAACTTTAGATTATAGGTTCGACAAATGTACTTTGAACCAAGTATATCTATATCTTATTAACTATATATAATCTATAACTACAGATAGGTACTTTCAAAACGATTGAACCTATTTTTATGTCGAATTATTTTTTGTAGGTCCTATTCGCACTTTTTTTAAAGAAACAAGCACAGTTGTTCCTTAAGTTTTGCACAATTTATCAACGCCTACACTGTCCCGTTCATGAACAAGTACAAGTTACATTATAAATGTCTGGCATGTCTGGCCACTTTATTTATCTTTTTATAAAGCACTTCAAACCAATTGCTTTTATTTATTTTTCATCAGAACTCTTGGCAAATATTAAAAATAAAAGGTATTGAGATACTTATGAAAGGTACTAAACATAGCTACTCTTAAATTAGGGTAAACTGACTTTTGACGTAAACAATCCTAATCCTAAAATCCCGAGTTTAATTTCGTTGCGATGGCGACAGTTGCAACAAATTTATTGAAATTGAATTGTGTTTAAATAAATTGTCTCATATGCTACTCGATTTAAATTCAGGTAAGTACCCTGGAGGTAAGAACATTCTTTACGATTCATGATAAAATGCATAGCTTGGATAAGAAGGAACAATATTAGATATATTTTAGATAAAAGCCTCTTGGACGATACTAAACAATTTAGTAAATTTTTAAGAATTGTCAAATACAAATCTAGTATGAAACATAAAATTTAATAGAATTCGCCCAATCTATTAAACCCGGGTGAAGCCTGTCTTGATCTTTAGTATTATTTACATTATGAAGAATTACCTATTCAAAGTACTTTGGTTTGGTGGTAGAAACAAGAAACTTGCCCGAGGCGACCGCACTAGCTAGATAATTGCAGACTGCATCTCTAACAAATTCTTGTACTAAATCTTGGTATGTTGTAATGAACATAAATCGTCTGCATGGTAATGATAATACATAGATTTCTCTATGTGAGTGTTCGTATTTTATAATATGTAGTTTGATTAAAATAGGTAAATATTAATTTTATGAAAATTACTATTGAAGTTATACTTATTTAGGCGCGTTAAAAAAATATATGACAGTGAAATTTTACGATGTAACAAAATGTTACAGTATTTTGCCGAGAGTGATATTTCGACAAAATTTCACGATGCGCGGGCACGATTTTTTATTATATTAAATAGACAATTTAGTACACATAAGTATATGTATAATAAGCCATTTTCGAAATAAAATTATTTAATTGAATTCAGATTTTAGCAACCGTAGGATCACTTTGTATTATGGCAAAAAAGTTTTTTTTTCTTTTTAAAGGTAGGTTTGTTGCGAAGTGTATTTTGTATATGAATAGTGAAAATTAGGCCGAGCTCATAAACTGATTAGGTTCAGTTTAGAATTTAGAAGTTAACTTAAAATTGTTACAAGTTAAAAACATTTAATAGCCTTTAAAGTAAAGCATACGCTGAAATTTTAGTAGACGTTTGAATGACGATAAATTCCAGTTCAAAATGTATTTGCCAAGAGTTTTCCGGCAGACAGTTAACATATTGAGAGAGAAATTCTGGTCTCGAGTTCATACCATATTTACGGTTGTTTATTTAGGAGGAAACTGTTTACATTTCTGAATATTATGTCCCCAGAGTTACTTGCAAATGTTTTCAAATAAGTACTTCAATATATTTTTATTTTATTTGATTTAGGATATGTTTCATAATGTTTGGATATATTTTACACAATACTAAAGGTGCGATCTCTTCTTCTTCTTCTTATTATATAATGGCTCCATCAATGTTAATCGATTATTTATTGGAATTATAGACGTTAGAGTAACAATAGCCGATTAATCGGTAGGTAAGATGTTCCCACCGACTGTGACATGTCCTGTTAATCACTGACTAATCACAACCATCACAACGCGGACGGGATTAAACCGGATTCGACATCGTGTCACGATGGGCGCGTGCGTTGCCCGCCATGACACACATAGCGTAATTGTTATTTGACAGATTTTTATACATTCTATACATTACTGCACCCAAACCACATAATAACGTACAGCTTCTTAGTACATTTATTTAAAAATCGAATGAAAATTAAAATACAAAATGATGGGATGGCGACGTGCGTCGTGCAAGCCAAAATGAGTCTAATTGCATTCAATCAATCAATGCAGTTCGGTCACATTGTTAGCAGTACTTTGTTTCAGGCAGAGCGGGGATAGTAAATTTGCGAAGTGAGACCGGCTAAACTGTCAAATAAACTCCAAGGGTGCGAACGCGTTAAAACTTACAGTTATCTTATATGCTGAATAACAATTTGGATAAAAATTTAAATATTTTGAAACAGGTCCTTTATTCAGTTATAAACATATTGCAAGTATATGACTATTAAAGGATACAAATTATTGCTACTGATTTCAAAGGCTGCTAATTTTCTTTCGGGATAAGACTATATTATAATTCTTATTAGGTTAATTAGATAACCTAATAATTATATACCCCACTTCACTTTCGTGCAATTGAAATATGTCCTCAGAATAATCATCATGTCTATGAAATAGTTCGCAGTGGCATACATTAACAAACAATTAGAGAATTAATGGAGAGGTGACTAGAAAACTTATTATCATACTAATTTAAATTGTCATCACATATTCAAATTAAGAAAGTCTGCACTATTTATGAAGGCTTCTAAACACACCTTCAGTTTCATCCTTATTTCTAAAAGCACATGGTATACTGTCCAATGTAATTATCGTTATAAATAAAACATTCATATATTTAAATGTATGCCTATTCGAAGAATAAAATCGCACTAAGAGACGATTGTGTATTCAACTCTATAAACAAACAACGCAACATGTGTGAAATGGGGAATACTCAAATCTGTTTATGTGTTCTGACAACGCTTATGATACTTGCACGTTTCCATTATACGACACGATACGACAATTGTAGAAGGACGATCTGGACGATAGGAGTTTTCTAATACAAAAATGTGTTTGTAAAGAAACTTACAAATTTAATTATATAAACATCAATATTTGTTAAAATAATTGTACTTACTATATTTTTAAAAGTATAATTTCATTCTATTTACATTTACAAATATATAAGCATAAAAAATTAATTTAAGTATTACTACTTAGTAATAAGTATTAAAATGATCTTAAACACTAAATTACAAAAATATAAAACTAATCTAAACATAACATTAAACTAAAAATATCCCTTCTAAATGTTCGCCTTGTGGCATGGTGCCCAAGATGCTGGCGGCATTAACTCGCTGCACTTTTGTTTGTTTGTTTCTTTGTTCGTTTGTATTCTATAGACTCAATAACTACTAGACCGATTGAAAAAATATTTTTTGTATTTGATAGCTCAATTCTCGGGAAGGTTATAGGCTATTTATACATCACCTGCATTTTTTATACTTATATTATGCTTGACCTGGAATTGCTGTCTGCTTCATGAATGATTTGGTTAAAACTATTGTCAAATCATCATTCTATATTACCTACTATGTTACGGAGTTAGTAAGTAAGTAAGAATTAATATTTCCTTTGTTCAAGTAAACTGAAACAAATATGTTTAGCTACTACGGAATAATAAGCATTTATAATGCATGTCAAAGATTAAAGGTATTCATTCATATATATATTTATTATTCGCCCGTGAAAATGTTTGATTTGTGATAAGAATTTATCCCAAAGGATTTCCGGGATTAAAATCCGTCGATCCATTGCTCTGTGTTGACGTGAAATGACAAGCAAACCTATTTCGCATTGATAACATTAATTAGTTAGGATGGTCTTATTTAATCGTGCCGTGAATATAATGGAAATGGAAACCAAAATGTCCGGTCGGTTACTACTTGAGAGACAACTGTGAAGTTTTCAACAGTGTTTACACGTACGGTCGTTCAACTATTGTTACATATTAAATAATGTGGGTCAAATTCAGCAGTCTAGATTATGACATTAAATTTTTTATTATTCTTTTTATAGGCGCACAATTTGACATACTTTTGCGTCCGTGCATATGCTTACGCTAAACTTAATTTCTATAAATTTTTTGGACAGCGATTAGAATATTTTTATTCTATTTTAAATTCATTACCCAAAAAATGTACTTCTTTTAAATTCCATACGTTCGTGTGCATTCTTCATGAGAACTTATTTTTAAAGCAAACGAGAAGGAAAAATATTTTGCTTTGTTTATTTTGACCTCTCATGAAAAAATGTATTGGTTTACATTATGGCGCCATAATGTAATACGGAATGACGCCATACAAACTCAGAAGGAGGAAGTTTACATTCAGGATTATATATCAAAAACCACTTAGTATTTCAGTTGCGTAACTTTCACTTGATCTACTAGCGAATAATTTTATGAAATTTCGCCAAACTTTTCGTTTTCATTATTGAAAATAAGTATTGTGAAACGAAACTTTTACAAAGTTAAAAGAAATTATTAAAATTCAACTTTGTCGACAAATAATATGAATAATGTGGTTTTATGTTTATGTGTACTTATTATCTTACTAGAAACGTTTTCTTAAGAAAGAAGTTAGTATCTATTATCTTCAGAAATAGTCGATTCTACTTCTCAGAATTCTAAAAGTGAAATTGTTGTTTTACTATCACTAATTAAAGTAAACATTTTAACAGTGAATTAAAATTATGATTTTAACAGGCAGTGAATTAATAACTTTAAGTCTGTCGCTGAAACAACATTAAAAATAACATTCCATTCTATTAATAATATACCGTGACAAAGTTTATTTTCTTGTAGAATAATATAAAACGTGGCAACGGACATTTTAAGTAAATATTCGAGTTTAAAATATACGAGAAAACGACGAGATGTGACCTAGTTGCGTAAGGTATTATGTGTCACATGTTTTAGTGTTTTTTTTTTCAAACATTAACCGTAGTAAATTTACTGGCTATAATGATATCAATTTATTACTAAAGTATTATGTAGGTTCCTCAAGCCTACAATGTCTGTCACAAATCTTCAGCTCCGTAATGATAAGGCGCCTGTCATACATTTTCAACAATTTTTGTTCCGAGTATAATTATTTAAAAAAAACCGGCCAAGTTCCCACACGAAGGGTTCTGTACCATCGTATAATATTTAACACTACATTTGAGTTAAAAAAAATTGCGCGAGTCCGACTCACACTTGGCCGATTTTTATTATTTGTTGAGTATGCATTATAGTGTTATACTAGTTAGACGTATTGACATTATCCGTTTTGCCATTTTAATATCAAAACATACGGATATGAAAATGAAACTTTTACCAAACAACACTATAAACATTCGCAAGAACATATCAAATATTTATGTTGTTGTGTATCTATAATTATTAATATTAATCTTGAGTGATTAATTGACAAATTTTACAATTTCGGGATAAGGTAAACAATAGTTCCTAAATTACACCAATTCTCATTTTTCCTTGCTTCATTCATGATTTCGCTATAACTGAGTCCAGCACTACTCCCACGGATCCTCTTATTCGATTTGTCAGTAATTTTGGTTAGTGAGAAAACAGAGATAGGATTGTTTTTAAATTAGGCAATACTAAATCTGCCCAATTAAAAAATCATCATGATGAAGAAGTTGTAATTACCTACACAAAATCAATTACAATAATTATCTTCAAAAAAACATTTTACTTCTCAGCTTATTATCTACTATTTAAACTCTTGCAACAAGAACAACTGTATGTACTTTATTGTACAGAAACAGTTCGTTATGTAAAGATTTATTAACATAGATTTAGAAAATACGGACGTGAAAATCTAGAGTGACCGTCCTGTTACCGGAGACTGCTGTCTCTTAGATATGAATGATTAATATTATATGCATTCCCTCAGGTATGTACCGTTTCATTAAAAGAAAAGTTTCTTTTAGAAAATTTGAAGTTGTACAAAATGTGATTTGAAAACGGAGTTCCCGAGCCAAAAAAATAAGTATCATTTCGACGTCTCAATTCGGGCTAGGGCATGTATATTTAGTCTAGCCACGCAGCAAGATATAGGATCTATCGTGGTTTGCCCGTTCTAAATTATTATTGGTGATAAAATATTTTTTATATCTGATATATACTTTCGGAAAACTAAAAAAAATATTGTCTTCAAAACAAAGAGTAACAACACCCAAAAAATCAGCAATAAATTTTAGGAAATAATGTTCCTAATAAAAGTAAATATAAAATCATTGCACCAAATCCATTTTATGTTGTTGTTCATTGTACGTTTGATGTCTCAAATTTAAGAAGGGTATAAAAATATCATATAAAAATGTCAGTTTTGTTGACAAGATATTTTATGATGACATGAAAGGGCTTCGATTGCAATAAACCAGCTTGATTCATCTCCTTATGTTGTTGATTTTAACCTACTAACTTCTAAAGATAACTCGTTAAAATTCAAGTTCTGTTAAAGGATTATTTCCTAAATAACAGATGTGTTCACTCACTCCTTAAAAATTACAACATTGCTTTGAATAGACTGCATTTTTTAAATTCATCAGGTCTATGTGCATTTTCAATTTATTTCATTTTTTACATTTCAATCATTAGAACAATTACTAATTATTACCTACACAATCTACATACCTTCACGCTTGTTTCTCATAAGGGTGTATGCAGAAAAGATAGGGCACTAGTTCCCTCAATCGATACCTAGCTATCTATATATCTTATATACCTTTACTTTATACTTATTATCTCGCTTTATCTAATCAATGCATCGTTTCATATGTGACTCGATTTCAGGTGCTACCTAGGACATTTATTTAGTTTAAAAATCTAAAAAATGATATTAAGTAGGGACTTACCCAAAAGTAATTTGTTGGCACATTTCAAAAAAACCGAACGATACAACAGGAATAAACTATGTATATTCTGTCGTTGTTACAATTTGGACCTAAATTATTTTGTTTTTTTTTAAATTATTAGGTTTAAAAGAAAAATGTTCTAAATACACTAATTTATAAATATACTAAACCTACCTAAATAAAAAAGACACAACACAGCAGACAGTAGTGAAAACTATAACGTATAATAACGCCATCTAGCGATAATTTCACAATGTAACTGCCGAAGAATTGCCGGAATACGTAGAAGTCAGTACAGGAATTCCTGCCCGGGCATTCTCGGGACTAGCATACTCGGGCCGGGCACTCGGGGCAGTCCATGGTCTTATGTTGAAAACATGTCGCGAATCCATAAGATTTACCCCTACCAAAAGTTTTCTCTTCAAAAATTTAAACATTAAATAGACGACCTCTTATTCGCAATCATCCAATCTTTCAACATCCCTAATTCAGGAAAAATATCACTAAAGATAATTTAAAAAAAGATATTTTTCAATACTAATTTAAAATTTAACCCACTATTTAATTACCTGTACGACAGAAGTCGACCTCGGTAACATTGCCAAAGACGTAACTGCGGTCACTCAGACTATAGACGCTCTACTAACCATCAAGGTTATACTGCCAATGACTATAGGTAGACTATTTTGGGAATTCATTTAAATTTCAATTCATTATTGATTTGTGAAGATGCATATATGGAATGAAATAATTAATTTTGTATTTCCTTCCTTATCAGAACTTTTTCCTTGTTTATTTTAGAGCTGGAAGTATGTTACGTAATATTTATTATTCTCCTTCTATTACATTGAATAAATATGATAAAACGTTACTGTCACTATCATCATCATCATCATCATCACCACATAATTATAAAACAAAGTCCCCCGCCGCATCTGTCTGTCGGTCTGTGACCTTTTTACGCAAAAACTAGTAAAATAATTTTGATGCGGTTTTCACCATTAGATAGGTATACGAGTATTAAACATGGACCTATCATTTTTATTTTTTTCTTTATTTTATTTTATTTATCACAAAACAGTCATTACTTAAACTTACTTAAACTTAAATGAGAATACATAAGACCTATATGTGACGATAATTACAATACTACAATGTAAAAACAGTACAATTTTCCACAAACTGTATACTTACTTAAATTATGAATAATATAATATATATCAAGAAGTAAATACAAAAACAATCGAAACAATTAACTAAATCAAACAAAACTAAACAAAACAAATCAACTAAATTAAACAGATAATTTCACTTAATGAATACAAAAAAAAACCAACAACCAACAAAACCGCTATAAATCTAGCAACTTGAGTTTTTCAATTATTGCATTCTTAAACTTAAACAACACTATCATGTTTAGGAGCTGAGCAGTAAACAGTTTTAGTCAATCAAGTCGGGAGAAAAAGTTATCCTTAGTTTTCATGGCGTTTGCTGCCTAATTCGTCAGAGATAATAACAAAATGATGCAAGAAAGAATTGTGTAGTATATAATTATTGGCCATTATTCATAAACGTATTTTAGCAACGTTTTTGTTAAAATGTGTTTTGTTTCTTTCTATTATTAGTAAAGACAGGTTTGTTAGAGAGTGACAAAACATATTTTAACTAAAACGCTTCTAAAATGTGTTTATGAATATGGCCATAAATCTTTTAAAAAAAGTGTAGGTAGCGAAATATTATGCACAAGTCACTATAAAAAAGCCCCAAATAGCTTCAAGTGTGCCTATAAAATTTGAAAAGTTCTCGATTTCTCCAGGATCCAATCATCAGATCCTGATCTGATGACCATGGGACCACCTGGGAAGTATACCCTTTCAAACAAAAAAAAATCCAAATCGGTCCTTCAAGTAACATACATAAAAAAAACATAAAAGATTTCGACGAATCCTTTTTTTGAAGTCGGTTAAAAATGGTCTACAAAAAAGTCCGTAGTAGTTAGTATACCTATATATATATTTCAAAAATTATTGTAATCACATATTGTATCCATGCGAAGCCGGGGGCAGGGTTAGATAATAAATAATTACATAATAATAAAACAAACTCCCTCACTATATTTGTCTGTCTGTCTGAGTCATGAAACTAACATTTAACTGAGTTTGCACTGAAAATCATTTCAATCTCAAATTATCCACTCCTTAGCTAGTCTGAATATAGTATCTAGGGCTAAAAGAAAGCATGTTAATCCCTATTTTTTTTTTCACAAACAAAATATTTACGGAATGTACCATAGATCAGTCACATAGTTTCAAGTTAAGAGGTAAACGCTTTAATGGAGTGCTATATGTGTCAGTTGATGTTAATGAAACCATTAAAACGGAACAATATTGTGGCAACATAGCGGTAAATAAATTAGACGGAGAGGATAAAAGTTATGACCGCAGTTATACAGTAGGGAGACCGTTTTATTTTAATCTTATCATTAAGAGTATAGTGTACCGCGTCCATGTCCATACAAACGGAGAAAACATTTTACTACCCCTAAATAATATTTAATTTTAACGATTTTGTAATATGTTACTGACATAATGAAAAACTACGTACGTATTTTTTCCTTTTATCAAAATTCGTAATAGGTCAAAAGTTATAAGCCCCTCAAATCTCAGTTTTTTTGGTTCATAACTTGCTGGTAATAAACCGTCTGTATTTGAGAAACAAAGCAAAATTTCAAAAAAAGCAAAACGTACGTACGTAGATTATAATCTGCTAAAACGTTTGACACCAAAATTATAAGGTTTCGGTATAGTTTAGTAGGTGTAAATCGTTTTCGCCCAAAACGCAATTTTCAACGAAGAACATACCTACGAACACTCGCGAGCTGCAGTGCTCTCTGTCGCACTGATGCCCGGGGGAAGAGCGCGCTTGAGACAGAATATGATTTTCTAAATACCTATTTCGCTGCGTACGCTGAGCTACACGATCCTCTTAAGGGTCGATACTACCTCACTTCGCTTCTCATAAACGTTTGCTGTATCGACAATACTTTACCATTATTTTAGTAATAATTACACAATATAATAGAGGATATATACTAAGCGTCATATGGACAAAAAAACGCGATTGCTTGGTATTTTCTCGATAGAAAAAAATTACATCTAAAATTTCAAATATACTACTGGCAAATCGTAAGGACTGTACATAACATCATACAATTTTGAATAATAACTAAACTTACGTTTACTAGTAATTATATGGTTTGAATTTTTAATACAATAAAAATATGACCTATTTTTTGCGATGGAACTAAAATAAACCTTTGCCTTTAACAACTAAGATGGAATCGATCAGATCGTTTGCCCCCCGCAAAATTTGCTGACAACTAATCGACTCTTAAAGAAAATTTAAATAATATTTTTTTGGTAAGTATAATATTAAACTTAAAAGTTAGTTCTTTCACGCCAAAACGGAACAACGGATGGGTCTTGTTTCCCTGAGATAATGGAATTTTTATAAACTACTTTTCTACCCGTTCAAAGCCGGGTCAGTTAGACTAAGCTGGACTCGCTAGTTTAAATTTAAAGAAGAACGGTCATAAAATTTCGAGTTGGTAATAACTTTCAAAAAGAGGTCTTGGGTTTGCTGAAGTAATTAGCGTAGGTAGCCTCAAAGAGCGTAGCGACAGGCCAGCTGTCCTGTTTAATATGAACAAATACACAACTAGACATAAATATGGCGATCTACAAATATTTTCCTGATTTATTGTAGAAATAATATAATTTTACGTTTCTTTAGGGAACCTAAGTGTATCTACACTCTATTATTTCATAGGAAATCTGTGGGTGGTAATTACTTTTAACAATATGTTTTAAGTAGTAAGAATCAATAGAGTAATTTAATCAAGTAGAAATGAAATATTAAACAGGTCAGATATTTTGTTTCCGTTAAATTTGAATGCAACGACAAAATTGAACGGAAAGCCTGCCAGCCGTTTTGCGGTAGATACGGTCCGCTTCCTCAACGTACAATACCGAGGGTTCGCCATCTGGCATCACGCGCCAATGACTTCACATACTCACATAGCCCACCGATCTATATTACTAACAGTAGTTTTACCTTAGTATTATGATAAGATAGGAGAAAACACTATGTTTAAGTGGAACTTGATCGATAATGATTGTTTCTTACCGAAAAATAAATTATCTTTCTTTTTCTTCTTTCATATTATGTTTCAAAATATAAATAGGTTTTGTTAGGGGTCGTCTATTAAGACGAGGAACGACTCAGAAATTTCTAATCGTAAGCCACGCCCTAAACTCGTAGTTCGGGCGCATGATTGGTTCGGGCGCAACGATCATGTCCATGCAAGACAACGACGGCGCTTTGTCCGTTCGTGCTGCAGAAGTGAGAAGGGAGGGCATAATGTATCGCCTCTCGGAATAAATGACGTAAGCGGCACATTACAAATAAATAATTTATTAAAAAACGATCACATGCAAGGAAACATCTTCTTAATAAATACTAGGTACTAAAATTACTTACAGATTGGTATCAAATTTAAACGTTAATCCCTTCATAGTATGGTCGTATGACTAAAAAGGTGTTTTTGAAGAGGTGATTTCAAAAAATTAAGTTATCGAGAAAATTTTCACCAATCATGTTTTCATCCTACACAATACTAGATAAAACCCTCTAGTTTTCGATGCCCAAATTGTATGTTCATAGCATTCGTAAAATTCGGGTTCAGCAATCAACCGAAATTATTCGTTCCTCCCCTTGAACACGTGAGGTCCAAATAGAGGAGGGAGGGCTTTGGATAATATCACTATTGATCACAATCGGGGAGGGGGGGTTGTTGTTACATATCACGTGTCTATTTATAATGTCAAAAATAGTCAAGTAAACCTATGGTCCGAGGACACTTTTTAAATGAATATGTGCTGCTTTTTATTGTATTTTTAATTAAAAATATTCGGAAAATATTTGAGTTTTTTTAACAAAAAAAAACACGTTACATCGGTTGGGGGTGGGGTAGTTTAGAACCTCACCACATATCTCCAGGGGGGAGGGGGTTCTAAAAAAGTGGTTTAAAAATCTTTAAATATCTGGTAAAAAAATGTGGATTAATTATTTTTTTGGGTAGGTAATATAGGTACATATTTCAGTGGTAGGCAAAACGTCGCTGTTTTAGTTGATTTGATACTATAATATTTTTTTTTTCTTCACGGGTTACCATACGGCTCCCAACACCGTGTTATCGGTCCCAGGGTACCCAGCGAAAGATGAAGTCTTCCTCTTTTAGCCGATGGTATTTGTGAGGCTATACCTAACGACTTGCCAGTTATTTTTAGATGGAAAAGCCTCGGATTATGTACCTATATTTTAATTTTATTATAAAAACTCATTGGTATATGGCCGGGAACGAACCGTGGTCCGCCTAGTTAATACCAGACGTGTTGGTGAATTCTAAATCTTGTAATTTTAACGATCCAAAAATATTCAATAATTATGAGGCATAAACACAAACAGACAGACATATTGCTTTGGCCAACCTTCATTTACAATAAAAGTAATCGTTCATTGACCTATCTTTTATTAAACGGTCGTATACCAACTGACCTAGATCTATATTTTTTACAAAGTTAAAATTAACACAAATCTTACTATAGGAAACAATGCTGCGCTGCGATGTTTTCTCTCCGACTTTTTATTTCTGGGACATTTCTATTGTTACTCTTTGATACACGCACATGAATAAGTGAGCACATAACGCTTTGCGCTCTCATCGTATGCTTGTATTCGCGTTCCGTCTAATTATGAAGACAGTGACGAATAGACAGTTTCAAACGTATGAGCGCAAAATTCCAGCTAAATCGGATTCTCGAAAATCACTCGTCTAAAGTATAGTGATTTAGTGAACTTTCCCCAAAATATTGTGTTTCGGAATTATATTTCAAAGTGATTTAGTGCGTAAGTGACGTTTAGTGTTGTTTTAGTGTTACGTAATGGATTTGTCTACATGAAAAATATTTATTGCTGCTTTTTTAAAAGGTTTGAATTTTACATATAATGTTATTAAGTTGAATAGCAGATAGTCCCTGGTTCGAATCTCAGATCAAGAAGAAGAATCTTAGACTTCTACATCCATGGGTGTTTATCGAGACATAATGGATGTTTATGTTTGCCTTTGGTACTATTTCTATTGCTTTGATTTCAATTGAATATTATTTTAAAACAATGGGTATTGTTTTTTTCTTTACGGGTTACCTTACAGCTCCCCAAACTAAGTCTTCCGCTTTTAGTCGGTGGTATTTGTGACGGAATATATAATAAATATAGACGGAAAAGAAAACTTTCTTTGGTATTATTTCTATTGCTTTCATTTTAGTGCGTCGGTGGTCGAGTGGTTAAGACGGCTGGTATTAACGGGTGCGATCCCGGAATTCGGCCATGTACCTCAACAAAATTGACTCCATTGGTTCCAGGGTACCCAGCGAAAGTCCAAGTCTCCCTCGTTTAGCCGATGATATTTGTGAGGCTATACCTGACGAGTGGCCAATTATGTTGAGAACCCGTGAAGAAAAAGAAATTTAAAATAATCAATATTGTTTTATAGACTTTATAAGTTCATACATACATAAATCAATAGGAACTAAGTGATTAGTAAATCAGGAAACTGTTTTCTTTAATTAAGTGCAAATTAAGAGCCTTAATTATATACGTTGGTGTATTGCGAACACGTAGTCACGTACATTCCAGATTATCATGCCAATGGATGAACATTAATATTCAATCAGTTTATTATGATGTTATACGAATCACTGGGCTGGATAACGGATACTGAGATTGAATTGAATGTTACCAGATCAATTTTCATAAAATTGCTACATTATTACTGAGCTAAATAGAATTAAGCATGGAACTGTGGAGTGTGGTATGGTTTATTTTTGTTGGAGGGTAGTTAATTTTGAATTTAAACTTCTTTAATTAACTGTTTCGTTACATAATACAGTTACATCTGGAAGAGGTATTCTTTTTATAATTTGTATATATATAGTTTTTAAATATACTATTTATAATTTATTTATTATTGTAGGTACATTTTAGTTAAGTTGTAAATGTGTAAAAAAAATGTTAAGTTTTAAAATTGTATTGTATATAATAATGTTTATATAAAAAAGTTTAGAGTAATAAATATAATTGAAGTTCTCATAAAGACTGTAAATGTTTTATTTCGTCAAATTATAATTTCATAACAGAATTAAAAAAACAAAAAAACTGTTTCGTTAAAATTGATCGACAGACGGCACGGCACAACAAACCTTAGAAATTTATGTTAGGTTAAACGGGCTTGAGTTAATTTCTATATTAAAAATAGAACATAATATTATCCTGGACTAGATATACCTTGCTGTTGCACCCGCGTTAATGATTACTGCTCCGCTCCTTTGGGTCGTAGCGTGATGTCATATAGCTTATACCTTCCTCAAGAATTGGGATATCAAATGCAAAAATATTTTTTAAAACCGACTGGTAGTTCCATAGTTTAGCGCATTCAATTTGAATGATTCAAACAAACAGACTCTCAAGATTTATTATTAGTATAGTATTTTTTACACAGTACTCATTTATCCGGGACAAACAGGAAGGTATAGTTTAGATTAGAAAATATTAAATTAGATTAGATTTTGAGTTCTGATTAAATGTATGATACAGCCATCAGAAGTACACTTTGTTCACCAATTATAAAAGATTCAGCAACACTTTCTATGGACTGGAATAGTGGCCATTAGCTACGTGAGGAAATATTATGAAAAAAATAAAAATATTTTTTTAAGAATTTCGCTTAGACGTTGGCACCTATTATTTTATAATATCTTTTAAACAATTTAAATTAAAGGTTACTAATGTTTATTGTCTAGTCTAGACGATGTGCTCAAGGTGTATGGCCAAGCTGATCCTCTGTACAAGGTACTCCTTGCTCATAGGGTCTCCAGTGGCCAGGCCTTTTTATTTTTTTTAAGAATACAATTTTTCAATTCCTTCAGACACAAAAAGCTGACGTCTTTAAAGAAAAAGAATTCGTTATACTGTTCCGGATTGACAACAGTTAAACCAGTCAAGTTATTGTTGGGATAGTTAAAATTAATTATGTCGTTTACCAGGGTTTCAATATCGTTACCATATACTATTAATATATTATGGCCATCATTATCCATCCTATCTTGTTACTCGTGTCATCTTGACTGGCTATAGGTTAGGATTATCCATTAGTAGGGTTGATTTAATATATTGCTTAGACGTGACATAATCTATATTCAGTCTTCATTGTTAGACAGATTAATCTGTTAGTCCTAAACTATTACATTATGCATATACATATCTTTACGTCTGTTTCCCTTAGATATTGATGGAGGACTCAAACTCTAACGGCTAACCCTTCTGTTTTTAACCTTAAATTTATTGAGGCTCCTTTGAGGTATTATAAACTCGTAAAGATTCCAAAATTTCATTGATTCCTTCTTTCCATCCTTCGATAATGATTTTAGGATTATAATGTCATCCAAATCCTTTTAGCTATCATAACTTAATATTTATTAATTTGTTATTTTTGTTGTTACAGGTATGGATGTTCATATGAATTCTACTTTTGTAAGTTTTATCGTTTAATTTGTTGAGAAAATTGAAATCATCATCATTTCGACTAAATTACTTTATGTTAATAAAGATGAATTTAAATTTCATGCATACATTTACCTATATTCTGTAGAATACCAACGAAACATTTGTACTGAAAGAGGCTCGTTTAACATAAATATTTGCAATTAAAATTAAGTTTGAGCACCCTATCTTGGCTATTATTCAAATGGTACGCCACAGGACTTCTCAGAAAGTTTCAAATTAATTGAGAAAGCCATAAGACGACCCGTTAAGGAAATAACAATGAATGGTGCTCTTAAGTCGCACCCTTATTTATGATAGGGAGAACGATTACAAGTGGCCTCTGTCATCATTTTGTGGGTTTTCAGTATCACTTATCCAACTTTCACATATCTTCGCATATCGTATTCCTAAGGAATGCTAAACTGTTGCCCAATTTTCAAGTAATTAAAATGTAAGTAGATGGTTATTTGTACTGATGGGACAGGAACCAATGAAGCCTTTCTAAGAACCTGCCCTAAATTATAGGGCGTACCACAAACTTTTATAGGACATTTTGATAAACTTCCTGAAAACCAATATTATAATATAGTTTTGTAAACTGAGAGGATGATTGGTACGGTATCTACCGCGCCCGTTTCCATACAAACGGAGAAAACGTTTTACTACCCCTAAATATTATATGTTATCAACGAAATTTTTCTTTTTCTTTTCTTTCTTCACGGGTTGCCTTACAGCTCCCGAAACCGTGTTATCGGTCCAAGTATACCCAGCGGAACACCAAGCCTCCCTCCTTTAGCCGATGGTATTTATGAGGCTATACCTAACGAGTGTTGAGTTATATTAAGCCTCTATTGTTACTATAGTTATTATGTTATTGACATAGTGAAAAATTACGTCCACACATTTCCTTTTTTCAATCGGTAGCTGCGCGGTATACAGTGGGATGCGCGGGATGTTTTACTAAATGCTGCCCGTATTTTTTTCATTAGTCATCTACTCTCATTAATTTAGCCATTACATTATCTGGGCAATACATCAATGATTTATCATTTACTAGCTTTTAGAAATAAGACATAAGAACTTATTCCGAAGGATATTTCCGGGATACAAATATGTCACTCTCCGGCCCTCCAGCTATATATGTGCATAAAATCACGTCCATCCGTTGCTCTGTTTGATTGGACGTGAAAAAAGGGCAAACAAAAACATAAGTGTGTTTAATTTCGCATTTATATTAGGATTAGAATCTTCTAAACTAAAAGTAGGGGATTTTGAAAACTCTTTCACAATAGGCGAAGCTAGTTTTATATATTTGTATGAGAACAAATCTTTCTGTTTATCCATTTCGAACTTTCCACGTATTTTTCAAAACTGGAAAATACCAATTTCGGTCGACAAAATAAGACTGCTGAATGCTGTAAATGCACTGAATAGGAGAGAATTCACCAAATCTGTTCACTGGTTCCGTCAAAAGCGATGCCATTGTGCATACGTCGACATCGTCTCGGGCATTATTTACAAGTGACGCGGCAATCCTGCTGCAATCTTTTGTACTCGTAGACCGTGGTTAGAATAGAGCGGCAATTTATTCATTGCTACTTCTAGAAAAAATAAGAGAAAATTCAAGAACCACTCCCTGTTTTTCTATGCGAGTGTCAGAATCGTTAAAAAACGTCAGACTCGCTCACTAATGATTCGGTTATATTTTCGAAAATCCAAAAAAGAAATTAAATATATGTGCGACGTGCTCAAAGGCTACGTGTGTGTCATTATGCCACAATTTCTTACATTATGTAGTTTTCGAGAAAACCGTCAAAGACAAACAAACGGACATTATTTTTGTCTTAGATTCTACGGAAATCTGAAAAATTAACAACAAATTTAAATTATTTTTGTGAAGGCATCCTCTTGTATTTAAAATAATCTACTAGATAATTTTGAGTAGATATTTCACGTTTTAAATTTACAGTAATTTACTGAATTAATGAAACCATTTCTCAATATTTCAATAAGAACAAAGAAATTATAACGGAATATTCTTTTGAATTTACTATGCCATTAAATAAATTACATGTACGAAATACATTACATACTTTGTCTTTTTCTTTGTCATTCCCCATTTGTCTAGAAAGACAAATTACATGATATTAGATGAATGAGTTATGTTGTTACATTGCCAAATATTTTTAATAGTTCATGTTACTGTTAAAAATGTGATGATTTTTTATTTGGATGACATTATAAATACATACCTACATACTGAATATATTATGCACTAGCGACTTCGCCCCTGGCTTCGCACAATATGGGTTTACAACAATTTAAATACTTAGAGAAAGATTTAAGTTTCCGCAGACTTGTTTGTAGATCATTTTATTCCACACAATTATTTCCTACATCGTTTTGTTATCTCTGACGGATTAGACAGCATACGCCATGAAAACTCGCTAGGGCTAACTTTCTCCCAGACTTGATTTACTTATACTGTTAATGCTCAGCTCCTAAATATGTTTTTTTACTCGTAAACATTTAATACTGGTAAACATTCCCGGTGAATCAACCTATCCAATAGTGAAAACCGCAGCGACATAAGAAAGTTTTTGTGTTCGCGGGAAAACCGTAACAAAATACGTTCACTAATTTTTGCATGAAAAGGGTACAGACAGATAGACAGACGCGGCGGCGGACATTGTTTTATAATATCTAGTGATGATAATGGAGTAGCGGGCCAATACACTGGTATAATAATTATTGTCACTGGGACTTCATAGGATTGCAAATGTCACTTCTTAAACCACTGGTAAACAGAGGTACTATTTTTAGAAGGTCAGACGACATCGTTCCATACGAAGCACGAAAAGTAGATAATTAAATTTTTTGAAATTTTTGGAGTGAGATTGAGAGTCCTGTTTTCTGTTTTCACATATCCTTAATGTTTTTTACATTTTCATATTATTGGTAATATTTTCATTGCATGTCCTTCACGTTTATGGGGCCACGTGCAAGATAAGAATCCTAGTGACCTTTCCTTATCTTTTTATTTGCAGTATGAACATAAACAGCGAACTTATTGTATAGAAAATTATTTTAATATTCTTCTTTAAAACTGAATTGTTAACTAAGTTGTTGCCCAGTGCCCACGACTTATTCCGCGTTTAATTTAATTTAACCTATCTGCACATTTGCAGCGACTTCCACAACTTGATAGTAGTTACATAAAAACATCAAAGGTTGGTTTTGGACAGAACCCTAAAACGTGGACAGCTACGGGAAAAAGCTTGTTTAAAATATATCATCAATAACTACACTAAAGAGTTATGTTACTAATGCTAAGCTAACAAAACCTCAGGACAAAGCTTCAAATACCAGTTCACGAAACTATTTCCCGATGCCGCATAGTTTGCTTCAAACTATCGCGTACTGTATTATATTCCAGCTTTTATCTAGTTTGGCGAAAGTGAACCCACTGGCGTCATGCCAACGCAGGACAGACAAATATTTCGGGGCTATCCATTCTATACAGTGCATCGGACGGCAGACGTCGTGGTTATAAATTCATCTACTATTTATAAGGGCGTTGACTAAAATAAACATTTCATTTTGTTGCCCCCTACCCGGATGGAGTTCGTTCACATAATATTTTATTTGTTAATGAAGTTGATAATTTGCGAGAGATTATTTGTAGATGTACACGCACACTTTCACGGCCTTTATACATTGCGGTGCAGCCAGAGACACTAGTAACAGTTTCCACTTTTTGCCAGTTGTCCATATCAAACAAAACAGATGGCAAGACTGTTGCTGCACTGGACTAGGCAGACCACGGGTTCGATCCTGGATCCCGGCCATGTACCGATGGGTCTAAATCTAAATATACCTCAACAGAACTGGCCATTCGTTAGGTATATCCTCACAAATACCATCGGCTATAAGAGGGAAGACTTGGTCTTCCGATGGGTACCCTGGGACCGTAACACGGTTTCGGGAGCTGTAAGGCAACCCGTGAAGAAAAAAAATATTAAATGTCTGTTATTTTTAGAAGTGCGGACACCGGCTTTACGTGCTCCCCGAAGCACGAAGAGTCGATTGAAGCACATGTGCTTAAAGAAAATTGTTGCTTAGCATTTTTTTTTGAACGAGTGGGAATTTTTGTAGATATATGAGTAGTAAATTGTCTAAAGCAGCAATGAAAAGCAGGGGTATCACTAAACTAATAATTTCGAGGACAATGTCCCAAACGATGTTGCGATAAAGTATCCGATAACCTGCGCATCTCTATTACCACAGCACTTCATAAGGCAGAAGACCGCAACCGATGGAGGAAGATAATTGAGGAGAAGCTGATGAGTCGGAATCACAATCCTCAGTAACGAGGGACCGACTGTGGGAAAGGAATCTACCAATCGAATAATTTTGATTATGTATGTACAGTGATCCAAAAGCAGCAATGAAAAGCAAGGGTATCACTAGACTAGACTATATCATTTTATAACTTGGCTAAATCTACCAAGGACATTGATACAATGATCCAAAATAATATATTTCTGCTAAAATAAAACAAAATGTAGTGACAACAAATCAGAGACCAAAGGCTACAAATCAAGTGAAACGTGGAATCGTTTGCATATTCATATATTCTCGCGCTAGATGGTGAAAAATGTAACCAAAAGTAGACGAATGTTCGCAGTGCTCTGCGTTATTCAAGGGAAGGGAATTCTGTCAGTGAACACACTGTGAGAATTAATTTTACGTTGTACTTTGGGAACGATATGGTGTCATTTTCACATGTGCTCGGGTTACAGGGAATCCTAGTTCGGGGTTGTGAGTTTAAAAAAAACTCGAGTTGTATTGGGAAATTCTTACCCTATTGTAAATATTTTTTAATCCTATTGCTCTTATTGTATCAAAATAAAATTGATTTCTTTTTGATTAAGTAATTGTATACCTACATTAAAAAAATGCAGTCGTCTGGGCAGATATTTAATTAATTTTTAGAAGATTCATTTAAAAATATCACAAAGCCACTCCCAAACTACAATAAACTCGACATCTACCTATAAATTACGTGCGAGGTATTTTCTCACTTGTCCAACATAGGATTACGCAAAGTTCACTGACATCAAGATTCTATAGTAGGTATAATGTAGGATACCATTACTCACGAATTAAAGTTTTATCTAAATTCCTATACTGATTAGACATAGCTCAAATTCCTGTGCAAATCGTGTAAGGTGAGATAGGTAATGAAAATGTTAAAACTATCACAGTAGGTACGGCGACTAAAAAAGTTAGGAGGTTCTCAAATTGACTGTTTTTCGTCTGTATTTACGCGATTGCTCAGCCAATTGTGAACCGATTTAGATGGTTTCTTTTTTAATCGACAGAGAATTCTTTCGGATTGGTCCCATTTTTGCCTTAGTTTATATTTTACAACAATTTTGAAAAGTATACTGACTTTAAAATTGATTCACTGAAAAATAAAAGTTAATTTAAAATTTCGTCGTTGAATAGACTGATGGTGTCAAATTAGAAACTACCTAGCTTTAAATTACATTAATCTAGATAATTAATTACAAACATAGATACCATTGAACAGATCTTCTTTAGAATCTAGAAATACTTAATTATTTCTTACTTATCAGCGAACAATTTTTGAAGTCAGTACACTTTTAATAAAGTTAATATCTTATAATGAACACGTTGATCGATTCATCTACATCATACATCGTTTTAATCGTAAGTTATTTAAATTTTATTTTAGAAACGTATTTCTTGGATGTCCTTCCATTCCTCTATCTTCATAAATTATATATTTGTTTGGTCAGCATGTCCTCAACATTAGCTCATCATAATTCCTCATACGTACTCTAAGGACTAGTTAATCTAACTATAGCTTGCTTATGCTTCTTTTGCTATACCAAAAATATTAGTAAAATTTTAAACTTATTTCAAATCTTATTTTCAAAGTGTTTCCAGTATACATATATCCGACCTGCATTGACTGGTCAACGACATTGTAATTCTAATTTTATATCGTAATAAACCTCGTTCATATTATCTAGTTATATTTCATTTTAAACATAAAAATAATAGCTTTATTAGAAATGCAGACTTAACTTTCATTTCCTGTATACTGTGTCAAAGAAAAATATAATTAACTTACACAAAAAAATAAACTTAAATGTCTATATGAATACTAATACTCCTAAACCTCCTCATACGACACAACCAGGTAAGAACTTTCTTTCACTTGCCGTACGACATTTTGAAGTTTTGAAGGAGGTACTATCTGCAAATTACTCGTTTTGTATATGACACTGCATGAGTTTTAAATCTATTACAAAGTTCGTGGATACTGCACCAAGTCTCCTCATTCAAAAATTCATGAAATTAAATGCCCCAAAATTTTCCATCTATCATTATAAACTATTTTTAACCGACTTCCAAAACAAGAAGGAGAAGGTTCTCAATTCAGACCGTTCAACCGTTTACAAATTCGAAAATTAATTATTTCATACTTTTTTGAAGTCGGTACACTTTTTTTTATGAAGCATTTATTTCTAGAATATTTATCTGCCAGAATT
This sequence comes from Nemapogon koenigi, assembly GCA_963924495.1. Lineage (NCBI taxonomy): Eukaryota > Metazoa > Arthropoda > Insecta > Lepidoptera > Tineidae > Nemapogon > Nemapogon koenigi. Next base: position 7,886,379 of record OZ004645.1, read on the forward strand.
GGCTCATAACGGCCGAATTAATTATCTATGTTTCATCATTTTTTTTAAACTGTCTTAAGACTACTACAATGTTTTGACTTTCACTATGGAAACTAAGCTGGGTTTAAAGTACACCTTTCAACCCGCTACATGTGCCATTTCCCCAAAATCTTCAACAGGGTACAAGAAATCCCGGGATTTGTCGAGGGTTGATAATGAATCCCCTTTCTGTACATCTTGTGCAGGAAATGACTGCAAAGTGTTTTTCTATTCTGTGCGGGACTGTAGGGATTGTGCGTGTTAAAGTGCGTTGTGTAATTTTAACCTCACTTTGAAGTGGAATATATGGACTACACAAAGACACATTAAAAAAAATACACTGCCCAATAATGTCCATTTATTAGCAATTTGCTCATATGAAACAGAGCACGTGCTGGTTCTGCAGAAAATAGACTTATTACATTTTGGTAAAAGTGTTCAAGTGACAATTTGTACGCGAGATCTCTGAAAAGAAGTCCAAAGCTCTTAACATTGCGTTTTCTAACAATATAAATATAAATCCGGAACGATGTAATTAGAGAAAAATGCGGAGTGAAAGATGATGTTGTGACTAAAATGAAGAAAAGTAGTTTACGCTGGTTTGGACACGTTGAAAGAATGAAGGATGAAAGATTGCCTAAAATTCCTGATGTGAAAGGAAATGCTGGCAGAGGATGACTTAGGTGTACTTTTATTGAACATATAAAAAAATTATTGATTGAAGGTAATATATCGCCGAGCATGTATGATAGGTATGATAAATATAAAAGAAGCGAAAGAAGTATGTCAGGATCGTAGCAAATGGCATTTGATTGTCTCTGCCTACCCCTCTTGGCATAAAAGGCGTGAAGATAGATAGATAGATAAATATAAGTTAGAATTAGATACAGACGCTATCTACCAATTCAATCTAGTGAATTTTGAAACATTCTGATTGCGAATACTATTTGTAACTAATCATTGTAATTTTCTTCTCCGTTCACCTATCTATTTTTTTACAGTATGAAACAAATTGATCACTAAATAGAAAAAAATACATCATATGGATTTACGAAACTTCCTCAGATTACACAACATACTTAAGTTTAGATAGATACATTGAGTAGAAGCAATGGCGCGCATCGGTTTATGTTGTGTGAAGCCTTACTTTGATGATGCTAGGGGTTGAACCAAAGCACCCTCTCAATTACCTTATAGGTACTAAGACGAGATTTTTGTAACCAAATCATGGCCTGATAGGATAAGCCATTATAAAATAGAGAACAAAGTGTCTCTCTGTGAATTCACATGTACACCATTACCAATATCTAAGCGAGATATGCGGGAGGATAAACCGAAGTATGCGTGTTTTCAGTCTATAAATAATAACTAATATTATAAATGCGAAAGTGTGTTTGTTTGTCCTTCTGCCATGTCAAAACAGAGCAGCGGATAGACGTAATTTTTTTGCACAGATTTTGTTGGATGACATATACTTCTTATGCTGGAGTACACACAATCGCCGAGCATGTATGAAAGGTATGATGAATATAAAAGAAGCGAAAGAGGTAATGTTAGGATAGTAGCCAATGGCATTTGATTGTCTCTGCCTACCCCTCTTGAGATAAAAGGCGTGATGACAGATAGATAGATCCACGGATGAAACCGGGGCGGAATTCTAGTATACTTATAATATTAAAATTCGAGAAGCAGAAAAAATATAGGAATATATTGTTACCCTTTCTCCCTCCTTCTTCTTTAAACCCTAAAATAATAACGTTGCAGGATATTGGATAAAAATTAAAAGATCGCAAGCTAAGTTTTTGTGGGACTAAACGAGAAACACTTGTCTTCTTAGGTATGGCAACCTGTGAAAATGATAAACAGTTTGCAGTAGATTGCAGGATATTGGATAAAATATCAAACGTTTCGGAAGCGAAGTCTCTATTTCCTAATGTAAATCATGTTAATTGCTTTAGGAGTAAAGCTGTGAAGTGTAAATCATTGGTAATCGACGCCCACGAGGACCGTTTAGCCAGTGGTCTTTGATTTATTTTACGACTACATGCGGATGTTCCGCAGATACAAAATTTACTATTACTTTTGTTATTTTATCTAGTGAGATTTGGTTTAGATTATAATAGAAACAATAAAAAAAAGCATTTCTTTTCATACACATATAGAAGAAAAAAAATGATATTTACAAAATAATTATATGAACTCCTCGCAGGTGGAAGGCCTCTTCATTTGACTCTATCCTTGGCTATGTCATCCAAGTATGTCACTGTCCAGCCACTTTTAGAATATCGTCTGCCCAACAAGCTCGTGGTCTACCGCGTCGTCGTGTCCCTGGCGATCTCTTGTCTTGAAGTCTAGCAACATTAATTTAGATTATTTATACGTAGTAAATATTATATATTTCGTCTGATGCAAGTTCTTGGCAGAGAGCGGAATAAACATTAGCTGTTGATATTCAACAGTCTAAGATAAGAATAGGTCAGTTTAGAAATCGGCAATGGTTACTTAGTTTCTGGTAGGTATGATGTATTGAATCGAGATATTCCATAAGCATTCCAAATTATTTGTCCCTGACCAATATTTACATATTTAGTTTAGACTAAAAGTATTGATTGCGTTAACAAAGTAAGTTCTAATTCAGTTTGTCTCTATATAATATCATCACCTTGCATGTAGCCTATTTGTTTATTATTATTTTGTATATTATTAAATTTCTACTGCAATTTTTATTAGAAATACAGCCCTAATATTAATAAAATTAAATAGGATACTCTTTAATTAAGCACTTTTAATTCTACGCGTTAAGGGATGTTTTTTATTTATTTTGTTGCGCACGTGCTTGGTCATTAGAGAAGCCTTCTAATAGAGGAAAACGATAAAGCACACAACGTGCCACGAATTTCAATGAAGGAGGAATTTTTCAAAAATTTAAATAAAATTTTCGAAGCAATTTTAATAAAGGATAATGGTTGAAGCCCGCCGTCTTCCCTGCTTTCGGTGCACTTTCAATGAAATGGAGTGGAAACCACAGGCGCTGTAAGTTTTCACCGAGATTTTCAGTAACATTTCTCAAGTTTTAATGTACAACGTACGTAATTGGATCTAAAAATATCTGTAATTTTTCTGCTTCTTTGTCAATATTTCATACAATATTTTTAACCCAAATTTCTTCTTATTCATTTATGTGAACAATATTTTTAAATTTTTAAATATTTATATTTGATTCATATTTTAAATATATGACCCATATATAACAATATCTGCATATTAAAACTTTCATAATTTTATAAAACACGTTCTGTGATCGCTGAAAAACTCATCAAAGTTTTTACATAAAAAACACGAGCAACTAATCATTCTAATATAAAGAATCGTTTAATTTTATAGTGGCCTCTAAATAAACATAAAAGTAAAAAAAGTTAGCAAATAAAAATCTACTAATGTTAAACCCGAAGCACTATAGAAAATCCACAAAGTCTTTCTAGGTCTCCTAGCTTCTTATTGCATCAATAAAACGGGCTACGAATGCACTAAACACCATCTTATAATATAGAATATTGAACGAGGATCGGAGAAAAGCACTTTCTTTAAAGGATTTGAACGTCGCGTCGCATTGGTTTGCTGTATTTATTATATTGTGGTAGATATTGTCGTATGGAAATTCAAGTACCTAGTCTATGCAGAAGGTTAAATTTTATTCAGAACTAGCGAGAAGCCCCGACTTCGCCGGGGTTCATTCTGGCCCTAGGGTATACAGCGGAAGACAAGTTTTGCGGCTACTTATGCCAAGTTACCAATTCTATTGAGGTATTTTGAAAGACCTACAAATTTGTCGGATTATGTACTATTTTTTAATTAAGAATCCAATGGTTCATTGCCGATGTGAGGAGAAAACCAACTGCATGCATCCAAATAAATCCATTCGCGTTATTCTACTTTTCCGCCAAAGCAAAATGCGAGTTACTATACATACATATACATATTATATAAATACGATGGGCAGACTAAATAAAAACGCTGACCGGTCAACAGATGTTTGATGCCATGAGGACTGCCCAGGACGAAAGCACATGGAGGCGTATTATCCAGAAAGTGATGAACTCTACGTCTTCATAATGGACACAACATTTAGCAATAAAGAACATATTTATTGCTCAGTCATACTGAGAAGAAGAATACATTATGTATTTGTATACGTGTTACTAAAGAAATGCATTCCAAATGGATTCTAGTTGCATTTAAATTTCAGTTATTTATTAATCTTAACCGCTCCAAAGCTCCATTATTACAATTCTCTAATAGGACGTGAAAGCAATTTGGCAACAGCTAGGATGCACTGTTGACATAGCAGCTGCCGCATATTTGCGAGCGCATAACATGGTTTGCTTGCGTTCCGCTTTGTTTATGGTATACTTACTGTGTCCCAAGAGTTTGCCTGCATTTCAGAAGGATATTTAATGCTTTGATATGGTTTCTTAAAACAGGTAATGCTAGTATGTAGTTCTTCTTCAACCCGTATTCAACCACTGTTGAGTGTAGGTATCCTCGTAAGCACGCCATTCCTGTCTGTCCTATGCCTTCTGCATCCAGATTCTTCCCACCACTTTGGAAACTTAATCCAAATCAATTTAGCACTTTAGACGTTTAAAAAAGACAGACGGACGACGTTTCACTTTTATTATAGTAGGAAATTCTCCGCGCCATCCAAGATTACAGCAATTTGTGCATCGCTCAACTACCGCTACGTATTTCCCTTCATTATTTTCATGTTACATAGAAGTCTGATGCCATGTTATATAGCAATTTGATGTTGAATTACAGCTATTCAGCTATTCTTGACGAGATCCGATGAGGAAATTTAAAACGTTTATTTTTACAAGACGTGAAGTAGAAAATTATGTCATATTCATTTCAATAATTTGAATAACAGTGGTTTAAGATGTGACAGCTCCAGACTCACTTGCTGTCTAAATGTGGATATTGTTACCAGGATAAAGACGTGAGTGGAAAATAGTAGAGTTTTTAAAAAATACTGTTGAATATGTCTTACCTATATTATCGAATACCATTTGATACGATCCTGACAATGCCTGTTTCGTTTCTCACATTTTTATTTCCATTACTATTACTTTTTTTACTTTTATTATTTTAGTAAAAGCTGGTTTAAAATTCCGTCCAGTATTGCTCTAATTAATTGAAATAAATTAAACACACTCGTTGGCAAGAACTTGTAAAAAATGTTCATTTGTACAAAAACTAGTGAAAGAGATAACGGTGATAATTACGTTCCTGATGAGCGAATAGTCGTTATAAATATATTTAATGGTGGTGTTTTCTTTCCACTTGTTTGTTTGTTGTTTTTCCTAGCAATTATCTTGTGAAGATAAGACTACCTAAATGGGAATTACTCAGTATTCAATCTTATTTTATCTGTAAACTAGAAAAGTTATTACGACTTTTTTGTCATAATTACTCATACGATTTTGTTATATCACTGACGGTAGTATGAGTACGCGCTGCTTCTTTCCGACCAAACAGCTCATATAATTTCTTTTTAATACATCCTAAAAGTAAGTACGTATGTCGATCAGATTGGGAGTGTGACCATATAAATATTATTCAATTACTTCTAGATACAGCTCATAGAAGACAGAAATGTAAAATGTTCAAGTGATTATATTTTAAAATAGCCTCAAATATATTAGGTGCAGGAACATCAACAGGTTTTAATATTTAATACGATCCAGTAGGAAGCGCCTCTTCAAAAAGCAAACGCAGGGAAATAAGATATTTAAACAAGGCAAGAGGGAGTAATAACTTCCCCGTTATACATTTACGGATTAGGAATGTTTTCTTTGATCGTACTACTCTTTTAATTAGGAGGGGAAACAGTTTTACCTCGATATCGACTTCAAGTTTCATATGGAAACGACTGAACGGATTTAGATGGAAACGAACGTCCTGGATTAATACATAGCGTAAATTTGATTGCAGAAAATATTTAAAAATAAATTGTTCCAGTATCAATTATTTTTCATTAAGGAAATAAATTTATTTGTTTTGCTTGGAAATATCAATTAAAACGTTCCCGTAAATTAAATATATTTTTTATAGTAAAAAAACGTATACCTACGTACGTGTGTAGTTTTAAAGTTAGGTACTAAGTCACATGAAACTAAATACCTTAGCACAATTTCTGTACAATATTACATGAAAACACGTTTTCTAATAGAAAGTTTCTCTAAGATTATTGAATTACCAGACGAGTCGTTAATGAAAATTGGACATGTTATCGTACACTCAGTGGAAACATTAATATAATTAATCTGTCGCGGCGCTTGCGCATAAACGGATGTCAAGATTAACCATAAGTGTGTGCAAGTCCACACTATGTTAATAACTAAGATGTTGTTTTTAAAATATGTTTAAAATTTAACAATATCTACTTATGTACGCAATGACATTAACTGGAGTATTGTATTTCGTGAACTAAATTAAACACTAAAAAAAAGCAAGATTGCAGTCATAAACATAACATTCCTTCTTGTGTTTAGGTATTCAAAATGTACCCGTGCGAACCCGGGGGCAGGGTCGTTAGTCTTATAAATAAAAATGCCGTTTGTTGGTAAGCGCATAATTTGAGAATCGCGGGACAGTTTTAGGGAAAAAATAATTGGAAAAGTTGCCCCGAAAATTCGGGAAAAACTAAAAGTGTTTTTTTTCTATGGGATGTGATTGGCAAAAAGCTAGTTTTCTATACAAATATCCACAAAATCTTGTCGTGTAGCTACATACGTATATAGTGTCGAGAAATGTTAATATTTACATTGCATGGCGCTGTCTAAAGTCACAAAGCCTGCCAGAGTGGAGGCCATTTTAATCCTATTAGCAACGGTAGCTCGTTGGCCCGGAAGGACTCTCGCCTCCAAATCGACTCCCTTTCTACGTACAAACACAAATTTCTATAAATAGATACGAGAATATACGAAGGAAATTAAGTGACAGCCTAAGTCCGATTTATTACACAAAATTTACAAGATTATTTATGAGGCAAAATTAACACTACTCAAAATTACACTGAGGATTCGAGAAGAAAATAAAGGAAAACTCTATTAATAAACTCCTTTCACTAATGATAATAATATCTGTGGGTCTAGTGAAAACCGTCCAAGTCCACTTATGACGTTTTTGCGTTTTTCTTTGCATTCGACTTGAAAAAAAAATCTCTTTAATTTGATGTATTTGAAGTCTAGATATCATGAAAAATGAATGAGATAGGTTTGTGATAAACAATACAAATCACCGGAAAATATTAGTTTTGTCATTTAAAACAAGTTAGGTTCTGTTCACGAATTTAGAAATAATCATAACTGCAAATAGATAAAATAAATTTTAATATATGTTTGTGAAAAGACATACGATTCTTTTAATAAGTTGTATTCAAATAAAATGTTTTTTAAAGAATTTATAAAATATGTTGAAAATATAGTAAATAGCACCTATAGTTTTAAACTTTGTTCAAAGACCTTAATCAAAAACTTGAAATTAAAGAAAATAAAGGCCGATTTCTTTCATATATATTTGCTTTTTCACCGAATTTGCAAAGAATTATAAATGAAATCAATTCTATTTATATGATTTTTCACAAAACCAATTGTACACAATAATAAAATTAAGTTCGTAATCTAGGAAACCTTAGGAGATACAAGAAAACTGAAAACAACATCTGAAAGAGCATGAAAAATGTAGTAAAATTATATAAATAAGTTCCTACTGACCTAAACAATAAAAGAGAAATTAAAAAAAAACTTGTCCAAATCGTTTATCTTGCGCCCTGAAAAGTGACGATTTTAGAGTTAAACGCTTCTTCACTAGACCCACAGATATTAGAAGACTGCATAATCTTCAGTCGAAAATTTCCTATAATGCGTGTCGCTAAAGCAAAAGTATAAATACCTATAGTTACTGCAGAAAACGGCCAATAATGTGTACCGTTTTTTGTCAATTGCCTTCGGAACCCTAAAGAATAAAACATGTAATTGAAAACTTGTATTGTAAAGCAATATAACAATGTCAAGATGATTAAATATACATACCACGGAAGCCCGGTCTGAAATTGTCTTTGTCAAGTCATCGCCCGCAAAAGCCTTAAGTACGGACATAATCCTATTAACACAGGATCTTGTCTACCACATAATATATTAAATAACTAGCTGTGTCTTGTGGTTGCACTCGCGTTTATGGTTACTGCTCAGCTCCTTTGGGTCGTAGCGTGATGTTATATAGTCTATGACCTTTCTCAAGAATTGGGCTATCAAATGCAAAAATATTTTTTCAAACCCACGACTGGTAGTTCCAGAGATTAGCTCGTTCAAACAAACAAACTCTTCAGTTTATTATTATAGGAAATTGTTATAGGAAAGTCCATAAAATATATAATGGAAGTAAGGCGAATTTCATAGAGATACTTCACGGAAATAAGTAATGTATTTGATATAAAACTTTACAGCTTGGATGTGCACTCATTCCACATTTCTTACCATTATTCTCTTAAAATTATACAGCCTATGCTCAAATATTTTGATGACAGTTGCTTAGTTTCAAGCATCTAGGATTAAATCTATATTTTTTTTGTTACCATTGTCACAATTTCATTACTAAAGCTAAGTTTCAATAATTCGTTCGTTTTGAGTATAACTTGTTACTTTAGCGAAGCTATCTAAGAAGCCTTAAACGAGCTAGTAAAGTGAAAATTTCAGAAGTTTCTGGGAGTCAAGTGGCTGTTACATGTTCAGGACACGAGAGCACTTAAGTCTCGTCTCGACTTTGACGGGTAAGGATAGCTTTGCGTCTGATACCTAATATTTTGATAGAATATTTTTAACATTTTCCTCTATAAGTTTAGGTCTTGCGTTTTGTTTCGTGTTTTATTTTGTATAGTAGGTACTTGGCATATGTAGTACTTACTTACTAATTATAGGTAGACGTAGACCGATATTTGTTCGGAATAAATAAATTTACGCCAACTGGCTAAAATACAGTGAAAACAAGTAAAATTAAATAATTTATAAAAATGCATAATTTAACAATCAAATGCTACAATTTGATTGTATTCAGCTATTTTTAGTAAAAATTTATGGTGTGCAGGGTTTTTGTTCATATTTTCATGAACTTTCATTGCTAAATGTTTAAATGGAAATGCAGTGTAAGAACTATTAGGTAATCTGCGTGATACAGATACTTAAATTAGGAATACAATGGACAACATTTCATTTTTTTAATCACCCATTTTTATTACTTTAATTAAAAATATATTAAAAAATAAGTTACACGTATTTTTGTATTTTATTTTTGGTTGAGTTTTTATATTTTTAATTTAATTATGAATTTTTATAAATTCTGAGGACTTATAAACTAAAAACCTTAGCTAGGACTAAAATTAAGAAATATAAACTGTCACCCAAAGAAAGTGACTGATAGTGTCAGTCAAGCCACAGAGTAAACGTTATAGAAATGCAAAGAGTATAATATACCGTGTTCCAAATAGGTGTTGCCGTAGCCGGAATTCAAATCGCCTACAACATTATTCATAATGTATATAATAATACTAGCTTTTGTCCGCGGTTTCACTCGTAAATATATTTCCTGTGATAGCCCATTCGAAACTAGCAAAACTTCCAAAAAATATTATATAAAAGAAGTATTTTTATAATATTATTTAAAGAATAATTATTAATTTAGCTTTAAATGGAATAAAAATGGGTAAAATTAATAGAAGGCAACACCTGAGTTCAATAACTAACAACTCTGCCAACAGACATTAGTATTTTTAAATTAGAGGGTTAGCACAGATTAGGGCACCTATTAATCCTCATTTTTCAATATTTCAGTATTTTTAAAATAACTCGAAAATTAAAGGATATAAAAATAAAAAAAAATGAAAAATAAGCTTTCTAGCATGTAATCTCCAAACGGTTTTCGAATTTTGGTACCTTACGAAAAATGAAATGTTGTCCATTGTAGGGGAATTGGAGTCTATGTACTTCTCATATACAATAAAACACTCATCAGTTAGATGTCTGAAAGAGAAAACCTGAAAACCCCTTTTCACGATTTTCATGAAGATAATTATACGAGAATGCCAGTATACAACAAAGAATTGCCTGTATAATAGATTTTAAAACCTCATAAACACATAAAAATAACACGCTGTATATCAAATTGACCGGCCGGCGTACATTCATTCAGATTCCTTTGTGTTTGCTACACAAGCACCCCTGAGGCACATCTAAATGAAGAAAAACAAAGCCTAACCATTAAGGGTAGTAGTCGGTTGCGATGACAAACAATGCCATACAAACACAAGGAAATTCCCTTTTTCCTGAAACACTGTGCGGCTTCGAGCGCGTCTCTTATTACAATTAATCTCTCGGTATCCTTCTTTGAATATCTGTTGCTTATATTATTTATCTATATAATTACGCCTTTTGTATCAGGAGGGGCAAACAGAGACAGATCGAATACCATTTGCTACGATATTTTTGATGTGTGCTTATTGTTGTTTTACTTGGTTTTTTAACTTTAAAATAATAATTCATTGGTTTCTTATAAAACGTTCATCGAAATCATAACATAATAGAAAATTCATTTTCAAGTATTAATTATCTATTTTAGTAAAATTATTCACAAACGTTTATATGTCTGAAAATAATATAGGTACGTATATTTTACTCAAATTTTTTGCATACTTTAACAGATATAATTTGTACACTGACGAATCCGGTGCATACAACTAGTTAATAAATAAAATCAGACCGCAGTAATTAAATCCCAGTTTTACTGCATCGACTCCTCAGATTTCGTTTAATATATCCTGTCATACATGGTAGCGTGAAAAATCGCTCTCATAAAGCACGGGTAGGGTTGACGTGTGTTGACAACCAATTTGCCAGAATCGCCTGGTCGCTGTCCTTCTACACGACTCTAACAAGAAAATATCATAATATGAAAATGTCACGAGAGGTAGAAAATGACATGTAAGAATATTATTGTGTCTGACTGCCCGACTTTTGACAGGGTTAGAATTGGCCATGCTAACTTTTTGAACAGGAACGAAGATCTCGAAACCGTTTCGAGATATAAGCTTTCAGTACAATTTCTATTTATCAGATTTTAAATTAAGTCTATACTTTTAAAGATATTCAATAAAAAACAATAACCTTAATTTGACCGATATATGACGTCATCATAAGCAGTATGAAAAAAAAACCTTTGCCTACAAAAAAGGGTAATCGTCAATCTTTGAATGACATCTTTATAAATTTATATTTTACGTGTAATTATTTTCTTTGTTATTAGGACATGACGGGATGAAACACTATTTACTTGCCATTGTAAAAAAACTATTCAATTTAAATAATTATAAACACGAGTATATAAACAAGAGTAATTTTTAGGTTAGTCGACCTTGACTGACGATTGCTTGACGTTATTTTGATTGACTGTCTCTTTTTATGTGTAGTGGCCAAGATTATAATCCTGTTCCAAATTCTTGTGACGTCACGTTTACTTTTCGCGGGTAAAATTTGTAAAATATATTAAAAATAGACGCAATGGATAAAAAACAAAAATATCGAAATTAGTTTCTTAAAATGGGCTACATTTTCAAAATAAATTATAAAAAAAGTATATCATAAATATGTAGCATGGCCAATTAGTGGTTAGTGCAGATAGTTCAGGGTTCGAGAATTATTTTATCAGAAAATGCAAGTCGTAATTACTTATTTATAATTCAAATGTAATTTCTATCCTAGTTTTGTGGTTCAATCAACTTTTTGTGCTTCGGATGGAACGTAAATTAGTATCCTTTCATTAAAGGAATCCAATATACAAGCAAAGTTGAAGAGCTTGTATGTTTGAACGCACGAATCTCAAGAAAAAATATTAGGAAGGCTATAGGCTATAATATAACATAACTCTTGGGACTTCATCAACTAATAAAAAAATTTCACGGACGAAGCTGGGATGTAAAAATAATTTTACAAGTGAAACAACACACCATAACTTTTGGCTTTCCAAAATATTCGCACGTATAAAATGCCGGAAATGTGACATGTAGAGGTTTTTAATTAATACTGGACATAGGGTCCAGAGAGGAAATAAATCTTAGTTAATGTCCCCGTGGCCGGGAGTCTGTAACACGAGCTCGTCCTACGTGCTTAGTACCACTCGACTAGCACCTGCCCTTATTTATTGCTGTCCTCAAAATACCTTGATGGCTTCATTATGTTATAGGGGAATACTCAATTTTGGTAATTCTACCTGCAGTCTTTGTCTGATCTAGTTTTATGCTCTTTAGCTGTGCCACTGGATGCTTTTGTGATAATTTCTCCCCTTTACCATGTTTGTTTGAAATATTTGTTTTATGTGCAGTTGGTAATATTCATGGGTTTCAAATTCTAACTTTTAACTAATTTATTTTATTTTGCGACGAAATGTCTATACACGGACCACATAAAAGGACTAGCTCGAATCGTCTTGGCTTCCTGACGATTGTTGACATATAAATGTAAATATCATACTTACTTAATTGCTTGTAATATAATGTAAAATATTAATTGTTTCAGAAACACAACATTCCTGGAGCCACATCTTCAAGGCGTCAGACGGCGAGATAGCCGAAGTTCAGACTCTGACCATGATGAAAGATCTACAGAAGACGACGAACGATCATTACTTCGTCGGTCCCCCCGCGCCCGTTTACCACCCCCACCTCCGCCGCCACCAGATGATTCACCTCCGCCACTAAAACCACGAGAATTCTTCGAAAACCTTCAAAATCAAGCCATGAAAGAACACCATCTATCCAAAAAACATCAAAGACCTCGAGTTGGAGATCTCGAAAGAACTTTCTTTCAGCCCGTAGAACACGAAGGCAGTCTTGGAGATAGTCTCAGTCAGGTAAATTCCGTACTAATTTGAAAGCTTGCTTCCAGTTTAAAACTTTTCAAATCACCCTAACTCGCGCATCCGGGGACGATCGTGAAACTTTCCGAAGTCTATAGTGCAGCTAATGAACTGAAGCGCTTGTCTATTTAGTTTTACAAAAGTTTATCTGCACAAATCCGTTTCTTTAGAACTCCCTCTTTACCAATTTGCATGGAGAATCACTTTAGGTTCTGGCGGCGTTTATAAATGAAATATTGCAGTGGGATCGAGATAAAATTACATTTTGCCGTTTGTAGCTTCTGAAAAATCCGCAAGGTTTCCTTTCGTTAGGTTGTTGTCGCGTTCTTCTATTTTGCTTTCATTACCATGTGAATGGGTCTCGAGTAACGTTATATGAACGTGATATTTTTCAATACTCGTTGCGAAATGAAATTTGTAGGTGCTTCTGTGGACGCTTTTCAAGTTTATGAAAGGGGCGAATTGTTTACGATTCATTCAGCTTCTGTTATTTACGAGTAAAATGGAGATGCGAATTTGTAAATTCAACATTATTTATTTTAGTTCAAATTTTGCTGAAATACGGTATTATGACTAAAATATCACGAAGGTTAATTTCAAAATTTGCAATTACAGACTGCTTTAGAGTTCAGATCTATGCAAATCGCTAAGTATGGATTTAATTACCATTATCCACGCCTCTAGGTAAGCGAGTTTTTCATAAAAAATATTTTTTCGAAGTAGGTACTATATTTTATCTTTCCATAATGCCGCCCCGTCTCAAGTGCTGCTGCGGCGTTACGCAAATGTTATTTAGATTGCAATGAAACTTTGTGAGATTAGTTATTGCTATTTCTGTCTTTATTTCTGTCTTTGACATTATACGAGTATCTTCTTCCCACAATTCTATAAAGAATATGCAGCAATTTCAGTTTTATTTTATCCCACCAACTAATATTATAAAGTTTGTATGGATGTGGGTTTGTTACTCAATCGCACCAGAACGGCTAAACGGATCTGGATGAAATTTGGCACAGAGATAGATTATCGTCTGGAATAGCACATACGCTTTAGGGATAGATTTGTTTTTGTTTTACACGGGATCGACATGATTTTTATACCGCGAAAGCGGGCGGGGGAGGGGCAAATTACAGTCATGGAATTATTTCTTTTTAGATCTAGGTATTTCCATCCGGTTTTATAAATAACACCATAAGATACATAACTAATACAGGAAATGACTTTTTTTTTATTAAAACAATATTTATTTAGGCCTCAGTATTATTATTAATTTGTATTGTAAGCTTAATAAAATTAACCCATAGGATAATTTAACGGTCGCGGTTACCATTCCGAAGGCACTCATCCTAAGTCAATAAAACCTGTTAATCATACCCTATTTGAAAGTTTGAAACAAATTATTTAAACATTTCCATTTTGTCTTAGTACATTCTCGTCCAAACTATGTAGTTTTATGTAAAATATTAATATATATCACTGCATTTATACGTTGGTATTGGTAAACTTGGTATTGGTATACAGAGTTTATTTTTACCTCCACATATTACGTGCCTGACTGTCTATACTAAGCTAATTGAACATGATGAACAGAACAGGTTGAAAGCCTCCGAAGTTTCAGTTTTCTTTATTTGATATTTATGGAGCAAACTAAAAAATAAAAAAATTCAAAAGGTTAGTTCCTATCTGATTCATTAGAAAACTGTAAAACTTAAACAACTTAGGTACCTACCTACCAGCAAAAAAATACTCAAAATCCTACAAAATATTTTTGATTGTGTCGCAATTGCTGAACGGGTTGGGATGAAACAGGTTAAATTAACCTACATATATTTAAAAATTATGACATTAGAGAAGAATGCGGAGTGATTGTGACTAAAATGAAGAAAAGTATAGTTTACGCTGGTTTGGACACGTTGAAAGAATGAAAGATGAATGATTAAAATGGTTTATATGGGTTTATATGATTAAAGGAAATGCTGGCAGAGGACGACCTAGGTGTACTTTTATAAATATATAAAAATGTATTGATCGATGTAAATATTAAAAGTACACACAATAGCCGATGTACGAAAGGTATAATGAATATAAAAAAACCGAAAGAGGTATGTCAGGATCGTAACAAATGACATTCGTTTGTCTCTGCGTACCCCTCTTGGGATAAAAGGCGTGATGATAGATAAAATATTTAAAAAAGTACAATACAATTTTTGTAGCATGCACACGGTACTAAGAGTAAAAGCTTGTATAAAAATGATGTAAGCTAAGGTAATTTCTTATTCCTCATTCATTACGAAGTCCCTCACCGCCTCTCATTTAACCCTCAAATTAGACAGCTCTAGCTAAGTTAACTGCCTTTTGTGGTCCATAAACGGCACATGCCGACGGTTTTATGTTTAGATGACCCAAACTTGGACCGTATTAAGATAATGGCCAGAATTTGTTCATGTATAATTTATATTGCTTAATTTTACTTAATGAACTGCTAGTGGTCTATGACATAAATTTAATTTAATCGCCACGTATGTATCTCTCACAATATTCACAAGAAAAAATATATGACAAAAATTTATTATAGATGAGCGTCGAATGTAATTTACTATAACGATATTTTCATTGCTAATTCAAAACAAAACACACTTTCACGGCCTTTATACCTTGCGGTGTGGCTAGAGATACCGGTAACTGTGTCCATTTTGTGCCAGTGGTCCATATTGAACAGACCAGGTGGCAAGCTGCACTTAATGGACCTAGATTTGTCACTTCTTTAACAAACGTAAATATCTGTTATTTTTTTAGAAGAAGTGCAGACGCTTTACGTGCCCTTCAAAGCACGAGGAGTCGATAAATTGGTGCTTAGCATTTTTGGCTCGTGCTGCGTTTGAAGCAAACATTCTAATTTTTACAATAACAATATAATCTCATGCATAATTTACAATATTATGTCATATCACGTGTGTCAATTAATAGTGTACTAAAAAGAGCAATTGCAATCCCTATATTAAAATTTCTCACTTCTCATTTATCAGAATTAAGCGAAATGCAAACGGGGTTTGAACATCTGTGGCTATAGTTGATAACAATTAATGAAAACAAAATGCAAATTGCATGAAGGGGGTATGTATTCTGGTTTAAAAAAATCTAACTTGGCATCAATAATTTAAATATAGCATAACAGTATACTATTTATATACACTATTTACCAGTTGTCCATAATAGAACAGCTGGCAACACCTCAACAAATAAGTAGTGAAATAAAAAACTAAGTAATGCTGAAACAGAGAAAAGCTGAAAAAAACCATCAAATGCCAAAATACAGACAGAATTGTTGAATTTAACATTTTTTCGCATATCTTTCTAAACCAAGCCAAAAATAGAGAACTAAAGTAATGGAAAGTATTCAGCGTGCATCCCTTCGACATGATCTTTTGTCTCCAGAGTGGATAATAGATGCGGACTTTAAAAAGTCCAAAGCCACCCCTCAACGTAATTTGAGCAATGCAGTAGCACAATCGATTTTAAACAACAACGCGAATAATTATAAAATTCTACTGATAGAACTATAGAAGTTTTGTTAATTTTAATGGATTGTTTTTTCAAGATTTTTTTCATTTTGTCTTGGTAAAACTAAATTGCCTTTATGAACTTTGGGTGCTTTATTCTCCCATTTTCCAAATATCGCAGATTTAATCGACCAATTCTTCCAGTCGTATCTATTCAATACTGCTTATACCTTTCATAGTTGCTTGTCATCCATTATTTATATTATTTTCTATCCCTTTCTCGATTTAAATCTTCTTTTAATCCACACTATTCTCTCATCACACCTATTTCTTTTATCTCTCGAACTTCCCTACACATAAATTTCAAAATAATTGTCGCAGTCTACTGCAATATATATTTTCGCAATTTGCACTTACTAACAAAAAGAAGTCTCCCTTATTAGATTTCGTTCGTAAAACTCGCGCACCATCATTAGATATCGATAAAATAGGGCGAATTTCAATAAAGATGCGTTTCGGACCCCCACCCTAACTAGAAGTTACTTGTGAATCCCGCCTGGCCACTTCTCTTGTCGTTGTCGGTTATAATGCACTATCAGGGGAGGTAATATTTCAAAAAATATTTCTAAATAAATTGTCGTGAAGTTATCTTTGTGCTAAAATAAATATGAAGTCTAAAATATATTAAATCGTTATATACTGTCAGTAAAGTAGTATTCATTATATTTCATCCTTTGTCGAATATGAAGATAATTACGAAAGCATCAAACCTTATTAAGTTTTTTCATATGTTTGTAGTTAGATATATCCGACTCGGCTTCGCCACTGATTTTTCTTAAAATCTGAAACACTTTAAACCAAGAGTTGGTATCGTTTTTGTAAGAATGTTTGAAATCTGTTCAGTATAGTTACCCCAAACACGCAATCAAACTTTCCTCTTTATTAAACTAGTATAGATTACCATAGAATAATACTTAACCTACTTATAAAAATTCTTAACACTTCAGTACAAGACTGTACTAATGTATTTAATTCCCAGAAAGCCCACATTAGTACGGCGACTTATTGATTTTTAACCTTCAGGGTGAGTCATCCCAGGACTGCACAGCTTCCCCTCCACCGTACACCCCCCACCCTTCGTTCACTATTTGCTCTCTTTGATTGAAGTCTGTAAGAAAACTAAAAGGTCGTCCCCTAACTTTGTTTGTTCTGTAATAACTCTTTTATTGAACACCCACTTTGGAAGAAAAGTTTTCTGTTATTCACATGTACTGGTGAGAAATGTAGCTAGTGTTTTTCAAACAACTTCATCGTTAGTTACTTAATTCCATGTTTTTATTTAGGCACATATTACAGAATACTTATATTGTAAAACGAACTTATGGGATCCTTTGCATGTTTACATATTATTAAACACTGTTATCGCAAATAGCTATTTCGAAAGCTAATTCCTACTACAAAAAGGAGTATACTAAAATTTCACACTTTCAGTAAGAATATGAGGTCATATTTTATGAAACTTCAGTAAATTAGGTTTTATGCCGGAACATTTCCTAGACTGAAAGAGATGTGACGCAGGTGCAACTTCGGCCAGCCTAAAAGGCGAGTTCCATTTACGTATTGGCTGCACGTGGGACAGCTTTGATGTCAGTTTACACTTAGTAACGACTTACGAACTCGTAAAAGAGAAGTGTTATGTCACAAGCTTCCACTGCTCTATATTGTTATGATCATCGTACCAACTTCCTACAACTTTTGATCCTGAGTTGAGCGAGATTTTAAAATTATTTGTAGTTCAACTATAACATCGCGCAAAAATACAAATATAAAACTTTACATTATTAGAATAGTTTCAAATGAGTTTTCTAGGGTTGCTGAAAACAGTTGTGGACTTCAGCTCTTTTTATCTGAAACTAAAATTGGCATACTTTGATTTTGATCAAGTGCGTACATTTCTTTAAAATTCAGAATTTTGTAAAGTATATTTTACGTTAATCGATGCTGTTTCATTTAAGGTTCAATTCATTGTATGGAAGGAAAAAAACGTGACGGAAAAAGTTGGTCAAAATTAATGATTACTTTTTCATACAAATTTTAGACAGAAAGTAACATTATTATAGACTACTCTGTAAACAGGTATATTGTTAATTTAAATAAAGAACAGATGGCATTTTTCTACGCACTTGACCAAAAAACAAACTGGCATTTTAGTTTCAGACAAAAAGAGCTGAAGTCCACAAATTAATTATGTTCCTATTTCCACTTGAAAAGGAGGCTGTCATAGAGTAGTTAAAAAAATATTGCTATAAAATAATTCCATCCCATAAAATCTAAACAGAAAACATTATGAATAAAAACATTATATAACGCTGAAAGGAATTTCATAATTGAACCCGCACCTGCAACTTCCAATATAAATCTTTAACTCACATATTTCAAAACTGCTATTCGCCACTCCGCTCGCTTCTATTGTATCCTTGAAATTTAACACCTTCCAAGTTGGCTGGCAGGCTTTTGTACCTGATGATTCATAGTCGGGCCCCGAATGTGATTATTACCGCTCGAGTAGAAATTAATTTCCACAGCTTGTCACAAATGCGGTAATTGTTTTATTAAAATACTGCAATTTGTGGTAAACGGCATTTCTATCTGTGAATCAGAATTACTGACAGTGATAAATTCTATGCTTTTAATGAAACCGTGTTTAACTATTGAAGTTTATTTTTCTGCAAGTAATTTACGTATGTGTTTGACAGTAGAGGTGAAATATAATTTCAAACTTTGGTCTACGGACAGAACTTTGATAAGTTTAGCCTTAGTTCGTGATAGCCAAGGAAAATAAAAATAAATTCCTGTGGTAATGTCCTACTTTTGCACAAAGCAATCTATTTTAAGTTTGTGTAAGGATAAAATAATAAGTGGTATTTTTGCATCATATCTGGATCCTTTGTTGATTTATGTTCTTGTTTGGTAATTTTCTGTAGTGATTAAAACATAAAGCTTAAATCTTAACTGCAATCATGTAGCTAACGGTTTCAAACAAAACGTTAAATTTATTGTGCGATTTGTGGGAAATGTTCATTCGTTCCCTCGCCGCGTTGCAGCGGACAAAATGGCGTAGCAGTTTTGCTCGTTTATTTAACGACTGCCTATTAATTTATAGTCCAATAACAACAGTCTGTGATATTAATTTATATTTATACCCCGTTGCGAATTTTCTGGCAATTTATAAGTTGCATGTTGCCACATGTTTTTTGATGTGTGGTGGCCCTTAGCCTCTTACAACCCAGTGGAATTTAGAACCTAGAAAAAGGCTGCTATTTGAAGAATTTGTCTGCATCATAAGAGCCTTAAATTCTATTTTTAGTCATCAAATCAATAGCAATCAGTACCTAAACGAGAATTTCCACCAAGTTCACATTAACCACAAGTTAATCTCATAGAAATTTAATGCACCGGGAATTAGTACGAACTTTCTAGCAATTACGTGTCTAGCTTAGAAGTTTTTCCCGACACATTACCGCTGTGTGAATGGAAACTATTAGACCGTTACACTTCACTTAGTTTTAAACTTTAGATTTTCATAATTTCAATATTCCCTTTAAATTTTTTCTACATTCAGTCTCTTATGACATAAGGTGAACCTTCACTGGTGCCTTACGGCTTCCAAAACTGTGTTACATACTCTAGGATACCCAGTGGAAATCTTTCTAGCAATTATTAATTAATTAGTAAATTGTTTTTTCTTTCTTCACGGGTTGCCTTACAGCTCCCGAAACCATGTTACGATGTCAGGGTACCCAGCGGAAGTCCAAGTCTCCCTCGTTTAGCCGATGGTATTTATGGGGCTATACCTAACGAGTATAAAATTATTTTATTTTGGATTAACCTATAATTCTCGAAGTACCTAAATGATGCTGCATTATCGCCTGTCAAGAAAAATAAAACAAAATTCCAAACAAGTAATTTTGGTAAATTATGCATAATTTGCAACTGACGTTATTAAACTTGTTGACAAATGTTAAAATTTTAATATAAAGCGATACAGGCTCCAAATTATAATTTTGTCCAATTAACACAACTGGGGAGAGCGGTCTGATGAATATTGATGAACAACAAAGGCGACATTCATGTGAAAAATGCCTTCTTTAATAATTGTCGAAGCTTAATTTGTTTTAAACTTTATTTTTATTACGATTATTTACAAAAAACAATATAAGAAACTTTAAAATCTTAACATTAAAAATAACTAAATAAACCAAGCCCTCGTAGAATAGTAGCAAGTATTTACAATTAACATTATTAAAAATTATAGAACGTAAAAACATATTATTATTTTTCAAAAGTTTTAAGATTAAGACTGCCGGACAAAAATTTCTTTAGGAATTCTTCAGAATTTTTTTTTTACTCTAAATAAGTAGATTTCAGCTACGCATTTCATTATAACGAAACAACTTCTGCGGGAAGGGTCGTCAACTTAATGTAGAAATGAATTGAAAATGTTTAAGTGAGTTTCCAGTCGCATGTGTGCTAGGAGCCTTTTCAAGGGAATGTTTTGAACCTTTTGAGGGAAAATCGGGTAATAATATTTCCAACTCCCTGAACAAAAAGTCGTATTTCTGTTTGAAGTCAACGTTGTGGAAATTTCCTGACATATTTTCTACTGAATCGTTTTTTATACTGCAGTGGCTCTTTTTGATTTCTTTTTTCTTTTTTTTTGTTCCTAAAAATAGGTTCCTGAAAAAAAATCCATATACTTATTTGTAGTATCAGTTCCTCTCATACATGTTTTCAGAATACATAGAATACAGACAATCGTACTTTTATAGTAATTTAATTAATCATATAGGTACCTAAATAATTATTCCAACATTAATATAATTTTATAAATAAATAAAAAAAAATATATATAAATAAAAATAAACATAACTTTTCATCTTTCCACTTATCTACTGAAAACCTATTGGACATATTCATTTCGTCTTTCAAATCGTCTATTTTCTCTGACCTTTTTTTCTTTATTTCTGAATAAATCTTTCAACTTGTTAAGAACGAGTACTATACCTACATAAACACTTTATATGTACCTACCTAATCGCAAAATTAACTTAATACAAACCTTGTAGACCGACCGAGGGTCGCTAAAACCCTTTTCATAAGGGTACTTATACGTATTTTATAAAACACCTTTGACAGGTTGTGGTTGAGGATTTTTGTTCAAAAACTCGTAAAGATAACATATAATATACCATACCATATAATATATATATATTTAGGGTTCCGTAGCCAAATAGGCGAAAATGCAGCCTTTATGAGTTCGTCATGTCTGTTCGTATGTCACAGGCTTATAACCTTTCCGTTGAATCTGACGATAATTCATAGATGTCTTATCTTAACTGCCATATAATTGTCTAGTCAATTTATCAAAACACGTTCAAGGGAGCTTCCACACATACGTAAGTATAACTCTATGCAAAAATGCAGTTATTCAGATGAATTATTATAGTTTCTGAAAATATGGGATTTTCAAATCATATAACAACTTTCAGAAAATTAAGTTTACTAGTCATGAATAGAAGTCCAAGACGAACTTTGATACGAACGACCTTTGAGAAACCATGAACTTTGTAATAAAGGCTATTCTTACATTTCAGAGTAGAGAAAGCCTATCATCTGACGGGGAAGGCGCTCGAGGTGATTGTTCCTCTGTTAGTTCGTCAGCTTCGGAAGGAGATGAGCAACCTCCGTGTGACATCGGTCTACTAGAACGGCTTATAAGAACACATCCAGTATGGTTCTTACCTGGCATACAAAGAGCTGGAGCTTTTCATCTTTTACAAGGAAAGGAAGAGGGGGTGTGTATTTATTTATTTACTAGCTTTCTGCCTCGGCTTCTCTTCTTTTTGAAATGTGACATAGGAATTTATTCCGTTTTACAAGTGGCCTGTCACTTTCCGGCCCTAGAACTATCACTGTGCGTAAAAATCACTTCGAACTGTTGCTCTGTTTTGAAGGACAAACACACAAAGAAACACACTTTCTCATTATTTTGAGATAAAAACGACTTCCAGTACCAATTGTAATGTCTGTATGGCGTTTTAGAATGATAAGCGTTCCCGAGACAATCAAACAGTTTGACTCAAACACGCAAATTTTATGTTTGAAAAACAGTTTGATCGAGTACAGCAAATTTGTTAACTACGTGTTTGATGCTATCTTAAGTCAATGTTTCAACACAGCTTGCAGAGAGAAAATATTTCAATCAAGCATTCCATCAACCAACACGCAATTATCAGTGTTATCGGTCAATGGAAAATGTAAACAAAACAAAATTTAAACCTACCCTCAATTTTTGTCAAATAAAGTTTTGACTGAAATCATTAATTGTATTTTCAGAACTTCGTAGTACGACAATCAAGTCAACCTGACACTATGGCCATTAGTGTACGCCTACCCGCCGACAAAGGACCATACATCGAACACTATCTCATACAAGCTTCTGATGGTAGAATTGGTCTAGAAACGTCACATAACCGCTTTAATAACATACCTGAACTTATTGCACACTACTCGCAATGCTGGTAAGTGGCTGTTTAAATAAATACATATAAATATTTAGACAACATGTTTAGCCTAGTGGTTGTGGAAGTCGACATCACCATGTTCGAATTCCAAGTCAAGTAAAAAGTAATCGATATAAAATTAACAACGATTGAAAAATATATACACAGTTTGTAAACTCGAGCCTCTTCATCCACTACATATTATAAATTAAAGTCTCCCGCCGCGCTGTGTTTGTGTTTGTTCGGGCTAATCTCAGAAAATCGGTACTGTACGAATTTTCATACGGTTTTTACCAATAGAAAGAGGGTTTATCTAGGAAGGTTATAGGCTATAATTTATTAGATATTGTACCCGTAATAAGCCGGGGCCGGGGTCGCTAGTTATAAATAAATAAAACTGAAGAGTGATGAAAAAGTCTGTGATGTAAAAAAAAATACTATTTTAATATCTAATTATCTATCTGTCCTAATGTTTGATAGCATAGGCTCCGAGGGTATAGAAGTAAATAAATACACTATAACAACTTGTGTATCTATAAATACTTTTCCTCTCGTATGTGCTAATTGAATCTTGTCTTTTATTACCATGGCTTAAATTTCGGTTTTCTAAATATTTAAATAAATCTTTGCAATTTTACCTTTTCAGTGACGAGTTACCAGTACAACTTCAGTTACCAAAGCCTCTAAGAGAAGCTAAAAGCCGTCACCAACTAAGTTCATTGGCTCTTCTTGGTCAAGAGTTTTGGGGTTATCCTATGGCTAATCCAAAGAACAATCCCCAAAACGTACTATCACCGAGTCAAATATCTAATGGAGTTGTTCCTATGGCTATCACCCCATCGGATACTGGTTCTAGTCTTAGCAGTTTTAATGCCAGTAAGTAGTTATATATGTAATTTTGATTTAATTAATCTCAGCTACAAATATAGGCATCCAGTATCTCCAGAATATGATTACATTACTTTCCAATTTTCATCCAAATTATACAAACATACAAACATTTAGCATTTATAATATTGGTACGATAAAATATCTGCATATTAAATTTCAATTTAAGTCTTTTAAATGTAAAATAAGTGAAATGAAGTAAACATTAATTATTTTAATTATTTCAGGTACCGGAACAATTTCACAACAAGTACATAGTATGGAAAAGGACCAAAACGTAATATTAAAAATGTCTCCAATAGAAACGCCTACATCAGGATCCCCACCAAATCAAAATCTCAGTACTTTTAAAGGAAAAAATGCTCCTTCACCTCCTGTGAAGCCTAGCTCTGCGTTTGTACGAGCTCCGAGACCAACCCCACCAAATACCTTAAGCCTTATGTCGAGCACAGTAAGTTTATCACATATATGATTTAATATCAATAAATGTAGGTATTTGTTTTGATGTTAGTGTATAAAACTAAACTGAATTTTAATGAAATTAGCAATGAATTAAAGGTAGTTTGTATTAAAAATATTAATTAATATTTTTATTCGCATTTTCAGGCTCATATAACACATCCACACACATTTCCAAACCAAAATTCTCCGACTCAATCGCACAAAAGTACTCCTCCACCACCACCTCCCAGATGGGCCAAACCACCTTACCAAAAGACTTCCTTATCACCAAAGACAGAAGAAAAATCTTTCAATCCAATTAACAAAGCTTCGCAAATTAACGGAAATATAACAGTCACCACAACAGTCACATTCAGTGTGAATAACACTCAAGTTCATAATCATCAAATAAACGAGAATCTTCACAACGATCGACTACAACTAACGCTTGCTTCTAATACTATGAACAATAACAACAACACTGAGTCTGTTTTTAATATGCTGGAAACGGCAAAAACTTTTAAACCACCTAACGGAGATCAGTTGCAGGTGAGTGTGTATGTTAAGTAAATTAATTTAAATGCATGTGGTTACCTTAATTAACATTGCATTTGGCACACCTTACATTAAAAGTTATAACAGCATGAATGACATAATACAAACACTCCTAAATATCGTCAACCCATAACTTTGTTGTTTTTATCATATTATATTTTACTAATGTATTTGTTGTTACTTGTATAGAACATGATACATCGCATGTCACCAGAAGGAGAGAGCATCAGTGCCATGACTGCTAGTTTACACGGCAGTTTTAAAAGACATTTATCAGAAAACAACGCCACAGAACCAGGCTCACCGTTGGAATCACAATCTCAAACTAATCCCTCGGAATCTACTGACCAAGTTATCAATAGCTTTACGAAATCCAACAGTAACTCTGTTCCAAATCAATTAGTATCACCAAATGGTACAAATTCAGTCACAAGTGGTATTTTCTCGCCTACAAGTCAAATAAATTCTCCAGTTTCCAATGATACGATTTCTTCTAAAAGTGGAATATTCTCTCCAATCAGCCAGACTAATAAAAGTGAATTATTTTCTCCTGTCTCACGGAATTCTCCTAAAAACATTTTATCTCCCACTTCGAATGAAGTATTTAATAATAATTCGTCAGTCAAGGATAGAGAAATTGTTTTATCTCCCAATTCCAATACAACGAGCACTACGCCATCTGGAAGATCTAGAAGAAGTAAACATTCTTTACGGAAAGAGTCCAGACACTATCAGGTAAATGCTTGCTTTGTGTTTACAATATCGTTCATTACTAACAAGCATGCGTGTTTATATTATAACGAGGAGGGTAATATTTTGAAGAAAAAAATATTATGACTAAATAGAAAGTCACCCATATAGTGTAATGTTATTACATAATATTTCTTCAATTACGTTTTATACTTTATTTAAACTTTATTATGTTTTGTGAATGAAGACACAGGGATGATTTTAGAAAGATCTTTATTAAAAAATCTGTACATTAATTAGTTTTTATGTATTATTGGGTTTATTTTAATTAAATAATTATTTGCTCCAAATAAAATAGGTAAGTTATAAAAACTAATTTTTACGTTGTATTTTTAATTTCAGGAATCTGATATATTAGAATCCCCTGGTGTGTATTACCGCAGTTCACTAATGGACAAGGTATCTGATTACGAAGACATATGGGGACCTGAAGGGAACAACTGCTCTACTTTCAAACCTAATAGAAACGAAGCAGAAAGTACTATGAACAATGGATTAATGAAAAGTAAGCGGCCAGATCTTTTACCGGATACACTACGTAAGTACCACAATCACAAATTTTATTTAATAGAAATTATAATTTGTAGCAATATTATATTTGATGCAAATATTGTTTTGTTTCAGCAAAACTGAGTACTGCTAAAAGTACACATTCAATTTTGGACAAGGAAAATATACATATAATGACTTCAACAGAGAGTCTCAACAATAAAAAAGTAATGTCAGATAGTTCATTGAAAAAAACATTTAACAGTTCAACTGATATAATTGCGACCACCAACAGTAAAGGTGAAATTGTGCCAAAAAGACCGGATAAATTAAACATATCTAAAAACATAAATAAGCAATTGACAGAAGAAATAGAAGCTGTTTTAGAAAGGAAAGAAATGTTTAAGGGTAGTTGTAATGTAGAGAGTATGGAGACGGTTAAACTTGAAGATGACAGCGGTAAAGAAGAAGTCCTTGATGAAAGTGATAAAGAAAAGGCCGGCAGTCCTTTCTATGCTGATCCTGTTGATACTCTTAAAGAGGTATATTATTATTTTATTACTAAGATTAGATTTACTAACAAGTTGAATTGAATCAATGTTTTCGTCTATAATATATTAAGTACTGATATACGTAACTTACTTATCAACTCTTTGTTGACGTCTGTAAGAATATAAAGATTAGATAAAATTAACCAGTAATTTTCTTTATTCAGGCTGGACTACCACAAGTGCAAAGACGCAAATTGCTTAAGGTTGGCATGAATTTAGCACAACGATATTCAGAGCCACCTCAAAACCATCCCTACTTTCCACTTCGGGATATGCACAGTATTGAAGAATTATCACGTATGTTTTATTTTCAACTATTAGGTGCATTAGTTTTACAAATAAATAACTAATTGTTTCAGTATCTCTGGAATTGATTCCAGAAAAGTGCAATCTAAAAGGGATCACCTAACTTAGCATAATTATAATCTATTCTATTTTTATATTAAACATCTATTCCAGCTTCATCACCCAACACGTCGACGTCGGTAGATAATCTCATATCATTACGGAGTAAACCAAAAGTGAAACCAGTGCAGCCACCCAGAGTTATGAACAAACCACCATCTGGTAAAACCGATCAAACTTGGACTGTGGATTCCAGTTGGGAATTTATTACAAAGAGTAATTTTATTAATTACTTCCTTCTTCTGAACATTTTATTTTGGATTAGTCTTGTGAAACGTGTTAAACATGTCTAAACATTTTTAAACTTCTGATAATACTGATATCTATTTCAAATATTTCCTCTTTTTTGAAACATATTATTGTTCCAATCTAAACATTTCTTATTAAATAATTAGAGGTACTAGATATTTTTCCAATATTTCAATAGTTCACCATATCTCGTTAACATATATATAGTAATAAATACGATGGGTATGATCGCCTGAAAGTTTCATCAAAATGCCTCAACCTTTTTGGAACCTAATCTGGACAAACATGAGACAGACACTTAAATTATTTTAGAAACAGTTATAAATAATCCGTCTGTGTGGCTTAAATAAGATTATCAATAGAACTTATTTGTAAGTATTCGTTGCTAATTCGTCGAAGATTCGCCATCATTCCATAGACCCACAAATATATTGGAAATGGTTAATATAATTAATTTTAATATTGTAGGTAAAACTGAGGAGGGATCTAACAGTGAGAACGGTACTTTTCCAACTCTGGCTGAGCAGGAACGTCGCTTGAGTGGAGTGGATGATGGCGGTCATCATCTTACTGTTCATCAAATAGTGGCTCAAAGGTATGAAATTAGTTATTTAAAAGTTTAATTGTTTGAGAAAACACGATAACAATATTTTTTGCTATTAAATAATCTTACTTGTACTTGTTTGTAAATGTGCACATACTCGTAGTATGAGTAATTACAATTTTGGTACATTTTATAAAAACTGCACTACGGTTTAATAATATAAATCTAGTAACCTTTTAAATAAAGACTAGATGACCCGTGCGAATATTTCGCACCGTTAGTGCTGGTGTTGTTGTCATGGTTCAACTGATCTCCAATAGATGGCGTCCTTTACTAAATAAATACATTAGTCTAATTTTAAAAGAAACATTTAATTTAGATTTGTTTGTTTATTTTTCGTCATTAGAGGAGAAAATAATCTTCAAAATAACGTGTCAAACATTAACTTTGATACAGTAAGGGACATATTAGATATAGACAAAAAACACCTTTGAGAAATAATACGATTCTTTAAAGCACTTTTCGCATTTCATCAAGATAAAAAATTAAGATTTAATCACACACCATTGTCAAACTTTGCGGGTGGCAAGAAACAGTTGTAGCATTGTGCATGGGTGACAAGACGTGAATAACGTGGTGAAACCGGCTCCCGAAAATTGTTGTTGACTTTTTATGGCTGCGAGATTTGAAAATATACAAATGCAGTTTTTCTTATTATTAAAATAGACGGCATGGTTCCTTAGAACATATTTATCTGGCTCTTATACATAGTTTCAGACCTCATTGTTCAAAAATTGTATTGGCTAACATTGAATTAATTTTTTGTGCAGGTTACCAGAATTAAAGCTTAATCCTGATCCTATCGCTCTACCTGAGGAAGTACGACCACCACCTCGAGCTTCCTGCTACGACAATGTACATGAGTTACGACCTCTCTCAGAACAGGTATTTATATTTTTACGTTCATTACTTACTATTTTTAAATAAATATAAAATAAAGATGCCTAGAATAACAACTGTTCTTAAATATCTGCGTGAATGGGGTGCTTAAGATGGTGATGTACTGAGATTAGGTATAGGGTATAAGAAGACGTAAACAGTGAATACAGGGATTTTGAATATGACAAAATGGAAACCCAATGGCACTAAAAGTCATTTCAATGTATTACATCTTGCAACACATTCTACACAAATAAGGTCCTTAAATATATACAACACTAGGAATCGACGCGAATGTTTAAAACTGTATGGATGTAAATTAAATTAAATTAAAGTAACACTCCTTGGAAAAAGGCGTATATTCTAATTTATTGAAAATGTCCTCATCTAAATGCTTTTATTATTTCCCAGGCGAGTGATGACGGAACTGTATTTTCGGAGCCATGGGACAGTTCCCAATGGGATGGTTTGCTGCCGTCGTCTAATGGACAACATGCTTATGATGGAGTAAGGAATATTTATTTATCTACTCTTATAACATAAAATCTCTATTACAAAATAGAATTATACTTCATAATGATATGTTTTACATACACGCCTCTCTAATATTATGTCAAACTTGGATACTATAATGTATTATAGTACCGAAGTTTTCATACATAAACGATATCGTAATGTTGTTTTTTTTTAAATGCAGAAAGGGCAAAGGATATGTGTTATGCAGCCACATTAAACTCTATGAAAATATCGACACTCCTATGTGGGAGTCACTTGACAGTTAACGCACATGCGCAGAAAGTAGGTAACCGCGATTTGCCGCCAATTTGTCGATTAAGAAAAATATCTTGGTTCAATTTGTTTTGTACTATTGCATGGGATTAGATAAAGTAGTGTATGAGGGCACATAACTTGGAATTAAAACACTCGTGGATGCTATTAAAAAATTCCACTTGTGTTTTAATTACCCCTATTATGATCCCGTATTATAAACTACTATTATACACCTGTTATCCAATAATGAGATAACCCCTATAAAAGACGAGATTTTGAATAAGAATTGAGCTCGAAATCATCTAACCTGGAATTGTCTCTGATCTAACATGTTTGAGGCCCCAAATTCGACTCCCGACCGCGGCAATTATATATGTGATATACATTTACATGTTAGCGGGTCTTGCATGTTACAGAGAATCCAAGTGTGGGACAAGCGTGAAAAAAAACTTATGTTTTCTGCTGGTACCCTGGGGAACGGTAATACGGTTCTCACGGAGCTGTAAATTAAAAATATAAAATTAATAATCCAAAAATATTACAGGAGGATGTAAACGAGTGGGAGTCGCCGATATCTCGCCGTGGGCCGACACCAGCGTCCCGGGCAAAAAGCTTCAGAGATAGGCTGGATCCATTACTTGGTAAGATATTTAGTAGGTAGGCTCAGAATACAGAACAAAACAGAATACACATGCGTATAAAGGCGTCATGTGTCCAAAAAATACGCGATTTTCCGTATGACTACCCGCCATGATTAAACAATTTTGGGATAATTTATATCAAGAGATATAAAAAGTATGTTCTTATTTATTTATCATATAATGTCTTTTTATCAAGATTTACAACAACTGTGTTTACGCTATTTTTAACCAAACTTCAAAAGAAGGAGGAAGTTCTCAATTCGTCGGAATCTTTTATGTTTTTTTTTATGTATGTTCCCCGATTGCTTGAAGACACCTGGACCTATATGGACAATTTTTTTTTGTTTGGAAGGGTATACTTCCCAGATGGTCCCATGGTAATCAGGTCAGGATCTGATGATGGGATCCTGTAGAAATCGAGAACTCTTCAAATTTTCTAGGTGCACTTGAAGCGATTTGGTTTTTTTATAAATTTGCATAATTTTTGAAGTCGCTACACCTTTTTTTAAAAGGCAATTATAGTGTACAATTTTTAGCTTTAGTTTGAGGAATTTATGTGTATCTAGTTTATTCTGTATTTTGAGTATAGGTTATAGCAGCGTGATTTATAAGGTATTTGTTATCTATCTATCTATCATCACGCCTTTTATTCCAAGATGGGTAGACAGAGAAAATCGAATGCCATTTGTTACGATCCTGACATACCTCTTTCGCTTTTTTTATATTCATCATACTTTTCATACATGCTCGGCGATTGTGTGTACCTACTTTTAATATTTCCATCGATCAATACATTTTTTATATGTTCTATAAAAGTACACGTAGGTCGTCCTCTGCCAGCATATCCTTTCACTTCGGCCATATACCTTTTTAGTCAATCTTTCATCCTTCATTCTTTCAATCGTATATCATAAATACCACATTGAGATTGAAATCGACATAATCACTTGAAATTTTTAATTACTTTTCGTCTGTCTGTATGATTATGTTTGACTTAAAAACTACTAATGATATTGACAAAGACGGCTCCGAGGTTATGATAATAATTTATAACTTCTAATCTGCATCTTTGAAATGTGAATCTTGTTTATTTTTACTGTAGATATATATACCATTTGACCTTAGGTATATTAAAATTATGATCTCTATATATTACTTCTCAAAGGTGTTTTTTGTCGGTATCAAATATATCCCTTAATACTGTATCAAACTCAGTTAATGTTGGATACGTAATTTTTAATCTCTCCTCTAATGACAAAAAATAAACAAAGAAATCAAAATTAAATGTTTCTTTTAAAATTAGACTATTATATTTATTTTGTAAAAGACGCCATCTATTGGAGATCAGTTGAACTATGACAACAATATTGACACGAATGACATCATTGTTCCATGACTCAATACAGCACATGTCCATAATACCGATAAGAAACAAGAAATCATACACGTGCTTTTGTACGCTTTGTTTGCATAGTTTCTTTTAAACTCACGTACCACCACGGCCTTTACCTTTCAGGGTGGCCAGAGATACCAGTTGTTACTTTCATTTGTATTTTTTTTTAATAATTTGGACTGTATTAAAAAAAATCCTTTATGTTATTGCGCACAATTATTACCAATGTAGGTTCCTTAAGGTATTTGCTTTCGATAATAAATACTGCGTCTCATTTGAACATCCGTCTAACAAATTACTAGGTACCGATATAGTTCACGCGACAAGCAAGTGACCAAAATAGGGTGAGAAATGGCGCATTTTCTGTTATCTTATTACGAGTAGAATATAAATATTTGCTCTACTTTAAACTGTACGACGCAAACGTCCAAGTTAATGAACTTTATAACCTTAACAATGAAAGTAAAACAGGATTTTCCGTTTAAATTAGTCAGAATTATTTAAAGTTTGTTGCAATAATTTGGTACTAACCATATATCTATTAGACAAAAATTTAACTGGTAACAATGTTCACATGAGTTTCCTATATTAATCAGAACGTATACCCTCCGAAGGATATAGCAAGAAAATTGTTGCTTAGCTTTTTTGGTTCAAGTGCAGATAGACGCGAAATTTTCAGTTTTAATATTTTCCTAATAAACTGTGTCAATAAAAATACTGCATTATAAATTATCACGAAGAATAAGCCAGAATTACATAATATCATCATCACGTCTGTTTGTGGCCTCACAGAAAAAGTACCAAACGGATTTTGTTAAGGTTTTCTTTATTATTTACCAGGAAGGTTTACCAGTATTAAACATGGACCTATCATGTTTACGAGCTGAGCAATAACAGTATAAGTGAATCAAGTCGGGCAAAAAGTTAGCTCCAGCGCGCTTTCATGGCGTATGCTGTCTGCTTTGGCTGTCTGTCAGAGATATAACAGAATTATGTCGGAAAGAATTGTGTAGAATAAAATTATCTTCAAAAAGCCTGCGGAAACATATAAGTAGTTATAATCCTATTTGTTGTAAACCCATATTGTACCCGTGCGATGTTAGTTACTATTTTTTTTTTTAATAGATACAGATAAATACGTTACAAAATTAGCCAGAATTAACACTAAGTAAATAAATTGTTATCTAATTAACACAATAAAACAATATGGAGCGTCTCACAGACAATGTCAACTGTCAACTAAAATAACGTCATTTATCAAAATTGTGCAAATAATTTAATAACGAGTAAAGGGCAAAGATCTGCTCGTGCCACACAATTTGTATAGATATTAAACTAGAATTGTATCAGTCGTATGTTAATATTCTAATATATCACACTAGTGAATTGTTGTGTAATTCTCGCAAAATTTAGAAATTGGTCAGTGAAGTTTTATAAGTGAATAAGCTTTTGTAACAAGTGTTAACCCGAGTATTCTAAAAAAAATATATGAAAATGAATTGGTTTTCAAAATTGTTTAAAGGAAAATATGTGCAAGCTAACGAGATATTTCCGATTGATGATAAATCTAAGCCATTTATAGATAATTTAAATTCCTACTCTTACGATACATCCGATGATGAAGAATGTGTTGCTTTGACAACACTTCATAATTTTAAATGTAATTTAGAAGAACATCACTTAGAAAGTCAGTGGCTGATCACTACTAAAGAAGAAGTATTATCTCCTCGCTTTCAAGAGAAATTAAAAAGAGACAAACTTACAGCTATATGTAAAGAATTAGCTCGCAGAAGTCCAATTAGAAGATGTACCTTATTCGCTCCCTCACCTTTTTGCCACTGTGATGAATTGTCATGGAGTGATAGGTTTTCTGATCCAGTAACATCTCCAATATGTAAATTTTTGAAGCTAATAAAACTGTTTATATGTCGGATGTGTGAAAATTTAAAAACTTGTAAAGTTTGCTTCTTGAAATTGCAACAAAATAAATTTGAGGAAACTTCTATTTCATCTTACAAAGGTATTTTTTCCCTAACTTCCTTAAAATTTAAAATACTAATTTTAATTTAGTGGATGTCGTCACGTTGTTTTGACTGAGCGGAACTGAATGAAATAAATCAATAGCTATATATGAAAAATTAATTTTGTAATTTTCAGCCGCAGGTCGGGTACGCGCTCTCCGCGGAAGCAAAACTACCCGAGGCGCAGGAGCGGCTGTACGTGCTTACGCGTTGCATCTCGCCCAGGATAAGAGTACAACATTCGCACAAAATGTGGACAATTTCATCTCATGCACTCTTGACTCCAAGGAAGTCTGTCCACAGGTCAGTTTTTATCATTAGACTAGCTAAGTAGTCTTCCATTTTCTGACAAATATGGATAAGAGTTTAAAACATTTCCAAAAATGTTTGCAATTTCGATCTTGCATATTACAGGTGGTGATGCGAAACATCCGTCAATTTATGTCAGGAATGAAAAACTACCTCGTGAAACATGGCGAGAGAGAGTTCGAGAAAGAAGTTGAAAAAGAAAGACTGAAAGTAAGTTTTTTACAGTGCTTAAATTTTAGCCTTCTTTTAATATTAAAACAATATGTTCAATTTTGAAATGATAACCTACCATACATAACTTCATAAGATTCAAAAATATTTTGATCTCCAAGCCACTTTTAGGCCATTAAAGAAACCTATTATTAATATGATTTCACTCTTACATCTTACGGTAAGGTATACCGTGTTACCAGGCCCAGGGTACCTTTAAATGAAGCTACTTTTGGAGTGGCCAGCTCTATTAAGATGATTTGTCTCATCTCTCATTGTATATCTTGTCTGATTTATTCGTTGATTAAGTGTAGGTATAATACAAAATTCCAAATGAAAACGAACTAAAATGTCATCATTTCAGCTAAAACCAACTGAATTCCTGAATCTGGACGCGATACTTGAAGGTGTTATGCATCGACTAGTAGTTCGACCTCTCCGCTCTCGACTCTATACTTTGCTCGCTGCTTGGCACGCGTCTGATGTGAGGGCCTTACACGCTGCAGTTGAACATGCTCATTTAGCTACCCCATTACAATTGGGAATTAAGGTAACTTTAATGAAAGATTTTCTAGTTGAAAAATAATAAAAGGAACTTATACCATGGAAACTTCGCATCATGCTGGTCTAAATCTGTATCATTAAGAAATTAAATGTTGGAAATGGGACAAAGACCTAAGGCTACCAGCAGTTCTAATGCAGTTCCAGTCTCTCCCCCACCCTGTTTTCAGGATCAAATTAACAGATTTTTCATTGAAATACGATCATTGATTTAGGGCTTCATTGAGCAACAAACATTCAAACTTTCGCATTATTAGGTACTTGTAGGATATTGCTACAATTGTTCTTTTCTTCTTAGTCTTCTTAATCTTGAAATGACACTTCTCTAATAATTGAATTTGTCAAAATCTCTTCATTTATATTTGGAGCCATAGTTGATAAGTTTTACAAATCATTAAATTAAATGATAATTTTGTTTCAGGAGTCAACGAAAGTTCCGTCATCAGCTGTCTTGTCTGTGATCTCAAAACATTTCTTAAAAATGCAAGAATCTGATTCGCCTTTGGATAAATTAGAAAACCTCCTTGCTGCTATATCTGTTATGTTTAACTCTGTAAGTAAAATAAACTTGTTAAAAGATTAAATTCTCAATCACCGAATAACAATCTCATGTTTCAGATATACATTATACATATTTTTAATATATTTATAAACATAGTAAAACATACTTCTAAAATTTCTAAAATATCAAAAAGCGCACACAAACTCGTCTTCACTAAAAACAACAGACGATATATATACCTTCATTGCTGTGTTCAATAATTTCACATATTATGTCATAATCAGAACAACTAGAAAACTAAGCAGGACTCAAGATTCTTGAATATAATTAGGTATATAATAAATAAGCATTGCCATCCAACGAGGCAATGCAGCCAGGGTATTCTCCCAGTAGATAGCGATTTACATGAAATTTTTTATTTGTAATTTTATTTCATTTTTGTAATTTAGTACCTATTTAAGATAACTTTAATACCTATGTTAATACTATATGTAAATAAAGAATTATTAATTAGGTATCTATTAGGTATTTTAATTGGTGCTTAGCCTTTTCTGACTCAAGTGAGAATTGAACCCAGAACTTTCGGTTTCAACTCTAAACTATTGCTCTGATGAAAACCTACAACTCCTATTAAATCTATTCTTTTTTTTCAGATTCGTGGAGAACGTGCTCTAGGCGCTGATGATCTATTACCTGTCTTGGCCTGGACTATAGCACGATGTCGTT
Source organism: Nemapogon koenigi (assembly GCA_963924495.1). Classification (NCBI taxonomy): domain Eukaryota; kingdom Metazoa; phylum Arthropoda; class Insecta; order Lepidoptera; family Tineidae; genus Nemapogon; species Nemapogon koenigi. The sequence continues at coordinate 7,922,368 of OZ004645.1, forward strand.
TAGTCTGTGCAGAGTTAGAGGCTGAACTAATGGCTGGACTCTTACCCCCAGCTCTCTTAGCAGGGGAAGGAGGCTATTATTTAACAGCTTTGTTCTCAGCTGTAGCAGTTTTGAAGAGATTATCTCCAGAACCTTCCATGGATAGTGGATCGCTGGTTAGTTTCTGATATTGGCAACATTTTCTATTACCTTTTTGAAACTAGTCTTTAACTTTTTATAATATTTATCTTAAATTAACATAATCAACTAGTTTTTAATTATCTTCTTTTGTAGATTCTAGAATTGAGTTTAAAGTATTTAGTTATTGGCTTGTAGCAACATTGGGGACCTAGGGTACCCTAAGGCACTCCGGGAGCCCGTAGGTTACACGAGAACTTCGTTTCAGTAGTTCTTGAGTTCAGTGGTGTCCTCGGCTAGTCTGTCGGGTGATCGGTATGGCCCTTTATATTATATCAGGGTCGGCTCCATTACAGGCTTTATACGAATATGAAATCTAACTTCAATGCGCTGGGCATTATAGAATTTGTGAATATTATATGTATATAAAAATAACTTTACAGTGGCGGCGAGGTTCTCTTGAAAGTGCAGGTGGTTGCGCTGTAGTACGAGTGGCTCTACCAGATGAATGTCGAGGTTCTATTCGAAGAGTAGCATTGCCTTGTAGGCCAGGAGCGCGCGTACGTGATCTTTGCCGTGCGTTAGCTCATGCTGCAGCCATCACCAATCCTCAGGATTACGCACTGTTTGCTTTACACGACGGACAAGGTAAAAAATATGCTAAAATAATTTGGTGACTATAAAAAGGGTTTAGGGTTACAGTAATTTCAATAGAACTTGGTAAAAAGTATACTCCTTTGCATATAACCCGGTTCCAAAGAAACCCGTCAATAATATGGATGACATTTTCGAGTTACACGCTCTGACCAATGATATTTATACCTTGTTGTTTTTCTCCGGTGCTAATAATATTGTCCTCGAATTTAAAGTCACATAATAATAATAGTTAATTGGCACCAATTTTTTGCAATCAGCAAATGCAAATATTTTATATATTTCATACCTCATATTTTGACCTCTATTAGATAGATTAATATATTAATCTATTTTACTTTTTTTGCTCTAGAAACAATGCTGAATGAAAACGATTGCCCGCAAGAGGTGATGTCAGAGAAAAGTGGTCAAAACTTCGTACTGGCATACAAAAGGATAGACGCTAAAATAGCATGGCCACAGCAAGCATTACTATCGCTTCCATAAACGTGACGAGTCAATAAAAGTATTTATAGTTTAAATAAGTAACCATACTCAAAATAGTGTAAGAACGTAGAAAAATATTTCATAGACATCTTTTGTAAAACGTATTTAATTTCTTGATCAACGAAGTGATTAAGGTATACATTTACTAGTTCGTGACATTTGGCAGTTTCATAAAGTGGACTATTAAAAATTACGGATGGCAATTATAAGCCAGGTGTAAAAAACCCAGTACCAAACTGCAAAAAACCTTATTGATCGGAATAATTCGTGGATTTGATATTTTCGAACGATTTTACTAATGTGATTTTAATAATAAGTCTACGAAATTACGATAATCAATTAAATTAGGTACCTACCAGAAATATTCATTTCACAAATAAAAACCATTAATTTTAATGAAAAAATTGAACAAGTATTAATTTGTCATGTCATTTTTAAATACTGTCTGTCTGAAATTCGATTGAAAATAGAACCAATTTTCATTGTAAATAAATTTTCTTAGGTAATAGATACATTTTTTATATCTACCATTTCTCATATAGATTTAGTAAAAATAATAATATTTAAAGTACACTTTCATTTCTAAAGTGACGTAACGATGTAGTTTTTAATGTAGCTTTTGTATTCAATAATCTAGTACTATTACCATTTCTAACTATTTTATAACATTATACGACTGAAGTCGTTATGTATGAGACTTTGTATATTTGTATGACGTGTAGTTTTTATATGACTTTTTTGTGTGATTGTATATTTTTGTATGTGTTCCTAAATATATCAGAAGAAAAATCTTGGAAAATTTCACCAAATTTTGTTTTTTAGTCTTTATTTAAAAATCTCAAAATAGCTTTTTGTAATAATTTCGTAAGTGAAAAATTATATATTTTCTCGTATTTGGGTATTCTGTTATACTAAAAACCTTGTTTATGAACTGTGATGTTATTCGTATTAATATATTAAAATGTTTTATTGTTTTTGTATAAGTATTCCTAGAGGAGTTTCGTAAAATAATTTATTATTAGTTGCTGTATAATATTAAGGAAATGTGTTTAACGCAGTATATTTCTATCAAAACATAGCGACAGTCTAATTTTCAACATTTAAAGAATTTTGAGCAGAAAACCCTTATGACCGGCGCAAACTAGCGGACACCATGGCAAAGGATTTCACAATTAAAAAATAATAATATCTTATGCGCTTTATCGTATCTCATGTAGGCCACACATTGGTCCGGCATCGCACCGAAAATTTGATGAAAAAAATGAACGAATGGGTGGGCACCTTTAAAGCAGCTAAATTAAGACAATTAGGATTATTCTTTTGTAAATATAAAATAACCTGCCATGCCGTCCGCGGTCTGCCAGTTTCATAAAGAAATACAAGACTGAAGTAGAAAATTTGTGAGGCTATCGCTATGGGTTGAGTTCGCTTTTCAAGTGTTCGAATAGCGCTACCTTATTTGTGTTGAATTAATAACTCACTAGTACATTATAACCTTTAAAATAAGTTTTAATAAAGAGATTCAAACAGGAAGTAGTGTAATCTGAACACGCGACACTGTGTGTGAGTGTACACAGTTTTGTATTTATTGCGGTGTATTTTAACGTTAGTTGTATCATCACGTATTGTGTTTGATAACATTTTCAGTCACTTGTGAAAAATAAACGATTTTTACCAAATTTGTTGTTTTTTCTCGTCTTCTAAGTAGGTAAGTACTTATATGACTTATTTTTTACTTATTTATTCCTTTTTAGGGTTCCGTACCCAAAGGTTGCCAACGGAAATTCTAGTAGGTATAGGTACTTAAAATATATAGCTTGATACCTGTGACAGCTGTCAACAAAGTCAATGATATGATTTCATACGAGCGTCGAACAAATAACTTATTGTGTAATACCAAAAATCACTCATTTTCTTGCAATGACAATATTATATTTAACATAGACATGAGTAAACTCAAAGAAAACGCATTGATTTGACGGTATTCCAAGTACTTTGACAACTGTCACAGGTATTAATCTATATTTTAAGTACGGCCTGGAGGATTCCACATCCGGTCATGGCGCCGACCGGACGCGTTTTCGTCATGGCGTGATGTGGAATCCGGTTTAATCCCGGCCGAGCTGTGATGGTTGTGATTAGTCAGTGATTAATAAGACATATCACAGTCGGCGGGATAATCTTAGCTTCCGATTTATCGGCTTACTATTGCACAAGATTAAACACTGGAGACTGGCAGAAATTGCGACGAAAGTCAGCACTGTTGCCATATATCAAAAGAAGAAGAAGAAGAAGAAGTACGGCCTGTCTGTCAGTCCGCCTGTCTTCTTTTCTTTCTTTTGAACCGTAATAGGTAGGTAGACACTTGAAATTTTCATAGAGTGTGTATTATTACTATGGCCGCTATAAAAACAAATTTTTTGCTCGATTTTAATAATGGCAATACATACAAACGTCTAATTAGCATAAATAATGCATACTCCTATATAATAATAAATAATACAAACCGGTCAAGTGTGAGTAGGACGCGCGATATTTAAAAAAAATGTAGTGTTAAATATTGTACGGTGGTACGGAACCCTTCGTCTGCGAGTGCGACTCGCATTTGGCTGGTTTTCTTAATTCTGTTGGATAAAGTGTATAATTGTATATACATTAAATATTTGAACACCGCCTTGCGGTAGAATGTGATGCTTTTGTAAACTGTACCATATTTAATTCAAATAAATAAATTATTATTATTATTATTGAATATTTGAAAGAAAGTACATATGAGTAATTTTTTAACGTACCTTAAACTCTATTCAGCTCATATGGCCTTAAACATAAAGTATGTCCATATTACGATCTCGTGCAACAATGATACAGTGCTTACCCCATTGCTTATCTCTCGACAATCAATGTGAGATAAACCGTAACTATGCACTAGTTATCGATCTAATTGTTTTTGTAGCCTTGACTGCAAGTTACAACTGATTACCTAGGTACTAATAAAGACTGACACTTTTCTTAAAATTATTCCTTTTTGAATTCTTGAAATAGGTAATCGAAAACAATGAATCGCAATCAAATTTATTGGGATAGTGTAAACTTGGAATATCCTGTAAGAAAATTTCCAGAAACAGGGGATAGTAGTCAAACTATTGGACATTATTCTAGTTGTAAACCTGAAATATTGTTAAAGCAAGTAAGTTTTTACAATAGTATTTAGAAATTGCGCTCAAATTCTTTAAATCTTCTTCATGTACAGGTACTTTTTGACACCTGTTCTATTTAATATGTACCTGGGCACTGTTACTGGTGTTTATGGTCACATCGCAATGTTTAACGGTCGTGGTGTGCCAAATTTCGTAATTCTCTAAAAATATTATAATATATATAATCATCACTACTAAATACCCCGCCGGTTTGTCTGTCTGTCTGTCTGTCCGTGACATTTTCAAGCAATAACTACTGAATTTTGTTGCTGTCTTCATTATTCGAAAGGTTTAGGAGCTGAGCATTAACAGTATATCTAAGTATCAACTCAGGAAAAAAGTTAGCCCCAGCGTCAGAGATATAACAATATGATGTAGGAAAAAATTATGTAGATTAAAATGATCTACAAAAATGTCTGCAATAGCATATATCTATCTGTAATAAATAAGTAGTAATAAATGAATTTGTGTGGGTATTACAATTTTTATAAACCCGCGTGTGAAGTAATATAAGCTAGTGTATTTAACCACACTGCAAAGTATACCTAAATACGGTGATGAAAATGAACTTCGTATTTTGTTTCTGCAGAAAGAGCCAGAAGATATCCAAATATTCGAGTACAGTCAGGACCATATCAACAAACATTTAAATAGATCGCAAAGCAATGTCGATTTTGGAATGAAGCAATCTGAAGTTGTGAGATTTAACAAAAATAATTCTTGTCATGACAATAACTATATTTATCCACCTAGCAAACAGGTTTGTACCCAAATAATACATTTCATCGAAGAACAAATTCACAGAGTCGTATTGAAGCCTGGTGGGGTCGCAACTTCGATCAAAAAGAGATATGACCATGAACATACTTTGATTGTAAACTTCCGTTCTTTTTGTCTGAAACCTTGTTAAATGAAATCTATAGATCGTGTATATCTGTATCTATATATCATCATGTCTTTCATCCTAAGAGGGGTGTGCAGAGACAATCGAATGCCATTTGTTACGATCCTGACAAACCCCTTTCACTTCTTTTATATTCATCATACCTCAATACGTATTTTTTAAATGTTCAATAAAAGTACACCTAGGTCGTCCTCTGCCAGCATTTCCTTTCACTTCAGCCTTATAAACCTTTTTAGTCAATCTTTCATCTTTCATTCTTTCACCTTACCATATTATTGACAAACGAATGCTATTAACTATCCTGTCTTTCAATCCAAAAATACCTCAACAGTAACCTTTTTTTCTTTACACATTCATATCGTTTATAATTTATAATGTAGTCTATTATTAACTAATCTATCGTACTTAAAACAAGGCCCTGATATATTATCCGAAAGGTTTACTATGAAGATAAAAATATATGTTATGAAATGCCTACCCCTCTTGGGATAAAAGGCGTGATGATAGATAGATAGTTAAATAATAGATAGTAATGAAGAGTGTATCCAGTGTCTTAAGGACCAAGCGGAAAACAGTCAATGACACGCAGTCAAGTTAAAATGTTAGCGGCGAAATAAAACGATACGTCAATCAAATCAGAGCAAATGTAATAATATTTATTGATGTAGAATCCATGCATTGCATATCAACGTCAAATCAAAATAAATTAATTAAAATTAATGTATAACAATTTAGTCCTAAGCTTTTCCATCCTTCAAATAATCGTCTATATTATTATATGCCTTGGACAGAAGTTTACTTTGATAAATCTTGTACATGAGTTGAAAGCTTATTATAAAATTTCACACAACAACATTTAAATGAACAACCAACCTTATGGAGGCTTATCGCTTCATACATTTCTTTATCGCTTACATTTTAGACCGTTTTTCCGCCTGCCCTAGATAGAATTATGTTTCAGTTGGAATTAGGTTTGCCAACAACATACAACCATGGTGTATCAGAAATGAGAGACAAATTTACTAGGCCAACATACTCTTCAAGGTTAGTAACCGATAAAGACCAGTATAAGAATCCTGAATACTTTCCTGAAAATGTAAGTAGACTATACATACAATTGAAATGTCCTGAAGCACCTATGTGCGTCGGTGGCCGAGTGGTTAAGACGTCTGGTATTAACTAGGCTTGATCCCGGGTTCGATCCCGGATCCCGGCCATGTACCAATGGGTTTTTTAATTAAAAACTTATGTACCTACGTAATCCGATAGAGGCTTTTCCATCTCAATATATCTCAACAGAACTAGCCACTCGTTAGAATAGCCTCACAAATACCATCGGCTAAACGAGGGAGGCCTGGACTTCCGCTGGGTACCCTGGAACCGTAACACGGTTTAGGGAGCTGTAAGGCAACCCGTGAAGAAAAAAAAGAGAGAAATAATTTCAATAAAGTTGCAAAAAAAATTTGTCATAAAATATAAATTTATCTTATTTTCGTAGACGTTTTTCTCATTTGGCATAAATTGTATTTTTTATATCTTGGGTACAGTCAGATCCGACTGATTATAAATGCAATGCAATATTATGCTAATAAGAAAGCTGAAGATGTTTGTTTGTTAACGCGCTAATCTCTGGAACTACCTGTCAGATTTGAAAAATTCTTTTTTCATTTGTACGACCCAAAGGGGCGGAGCAGTAACTATTAGCAACCGGGTGCAACCGCAACGCACAGCTAGAAAAGTTATAAAAAAATATAATATTATTTCTAACTTTCTAAAATATAATAGTAATTTTCAGATTTAAAAATACCTACATGATGACAAGTAAAAGAGTAAAAAATAGATTAATTAAATGTTCCTACTAAATTAAGCCAAGGCACACACTAATGCATTCATTTACAGAAACCAGCGGAACCAAGTTGGCACACCGAAATTCCTCCAATGGACACAACTTACGATGGTTATTTGAAATATTTGGACCCATATTTGACCACAAGTCGTCTTCATCACAGACCTTTTACTGCTGACCAAACGAAACGACAATATGCATCAAAAGATATTGTAACTTATCACACGCTTTCGAAAGTCCCTTGGGTAAGATATGAGATAACTTGAGACTCTTAACTCTAAAACATTTTTAACTTCTATGGAAAGTTTCCAACCACTTTTAGAATACAAGATAACAGGATATTGTAAACCATTATAACCTTGGGGTTTTCAAGAGAAATCAATAATTTCGTAATCGTACCTATCTCTTTACCTTTTAATATAGCAAAATAGTATGTAAATAATATAACCACTTAATTCTGATGAAGAAAAAAAACCGCCTTCAAAACCAAAATGTTCTTTCCGAAAGCAAATGCACAAGTCGCTACCTATAATAAAAACCCAAATCGCTTTAAGTGTGCCTATAAAATTTGAAGAGTTCTCGATTTCTCCAGGATCAGGATCAGATACTGACCTTTATAACAAAAAAAAAATCCAAATCGGTCCAGGCGTCTTCAAGAAATCGGGGAACATACATAAAAAAACATAAAAGATTCCGAACGAATTGAGAACCTCCTCCTTCTTTTGAAGTTCGGTTAATAACTATTCTATTCTGACATGGACTATGTCAATGAAATGATGAATACTGGATTAAAAGTTGCTTCGGAAACTAGGAAAATACTAAAAATGATTTATTCATAACTAAGACTTTTTTTTAATTCAGGTACGTTCTCCAAAGCCTAACAATGATACCTGGTGGTTAAGTCGCGGCTTTCCAAAACCTATGTATGACAGAGAGACCTTCAAACAACATTGTAGAGAAATAAAAGTTCATAAATCGCCAATATCAGTGTAAGTTTTTTGGAAAGTGTTTCTTTTAAAATAGCATTTTGAAAAGTTAATTGTCATTTTTGGAAGTGGAATTTTGAGAAGTGGTAATTTGGGATTACATCCGTCTAAACTGACATCAAAAATTCCAATTGAACATTTCAAAGCAACTAAATACATACATCGAATTAGCGACACCATATAATATAATCCAATGTCACCAAATTGATGTGTATTCAAATTTACAAAATTGTTTAGTTTCCGGTTTATAATGTTTAAACATTTTATATCACAGAGGAACAGCTAAAATAATAAAAATATGGTAAATTTCAGATGAGTTTGGACTATGTCATACATACTCCATACCTACCTCTTTATCACGATTCTGACTTTCTGACATAACCTAATAACTTTGAATCATCTCTTCATACATTATGAAAGTAAATTTTGCGTATTCCTTACCGGTAGGGGCCTTTCGATTTGAAAATACCTCAACGTAGCTGGTCACTTATATATGCAGCCTCAAAACAAAAATATGTCATCAGCAAAAGAGAAAAACGTACCTATTTTTGACACTTTAAAGCAGAATTTTTAGTTTGACTCCAAGATCCAGGGTAGGTGGGGCCCCTACCTGCCCCCTTGCATACGCCCATGGCTTTTCTTTTGAATACTCAATACTAAAGATATTTTTTTTAATAATCTTGGTTTCTTACAGATCATTCAGAACGGAGACTCGTGACAATTACATTCGACCGGAAGCGTCCATAGGTTTTAGATCGCTTGACATAGAAGACGGAATAAAAGCCTTATATCACCGCGCAACATCCGCTTTACCTACAAGAAAATATCAAGAAGATATTTCTGTATTACGAAGTTATTCCACAGAAAATCAATATTATGGTTCAGGAAAACTTTTATGTACAACACTAGACCCGTACGTAGAAAGAAATAAAAGAATAAAATAAAGTAGTCTGTTTTCATTGTATTTTATGTACAGTACACACCTTATATTTTGTACCCAAAAAATTGTTCCTTTTAAGAACTGTACTATAGAAGAATATAATATTTTCATAAAGAGCGCGGACGCCGCCTTTACATGTCCTACTTTGAAAAACTCGAATGAAAATTATACCCTGAATTACGATAAATATTTCAAAAACACAGGGAATTCTGAGACTACTGAATCCAGTAAATTGAATATGAAAAATAAAGTTAAGTACTCGTATAGACTCACAAATACCATCGGCTAAACGAGGGAGACTTGGTCTTCCACTGGGTACCCTGGGACCGTAGCACGGTTTTGGGAGCTGTAAGGCAACCTATGAAAAAAGAAAAAAAGTAAAGTATATACTTAAACAAATTTAAAGAAATCATGATCGTATTTAATTTCCTGAAAATAGCTATGAATTTATTTATGTAATTTATATAAGAAAATGTACAGTATTAAGGGACATGTACCCCACAAGTATAGAAGTTTATGTAAGAAATGTCGGTTTAAAAAATATTATGGAGAAAAAGTATCATAGCACTAATGAGTCTATTATTTACACACATGCCTGCCGATCGCCTCAGTTAGTAAACTTGATCGCAATTGTACGAACATATTTCTAGTTTTAAAAGCAAACAATTATTGTAAGTGTTGTGGTTTTTTTTCAGTAAGAAGTATTGAAAAATGTGCAGAATTACAAAAGTTTTTCTGTTACTACTTATTCATAGATATTTTGGACATTGTTTTCTTGTGACTTCTTCGCCACGGGTATGAATTTTATATTTAAAACTTGTGTTCCTGCAAAATCATGTAGGTATAATATGCTTCCTGTTGAATAATATAACATAATAAAAATAATGATAGAATAAAAAACCTACGACGAATTTAAAACAGCTTCAATGGGCCTTTGATATTTATTATTAAAGAATTTAGAGGCAAGGCGATCCATGTTAAAGATTTGTATGCAGAAAATGCTCGCGCGCGATGGTTTTTTATTTATTACAGAAAAATAGTAGTCATAGACACTCCATGTTTGTGAAAAAATTTTACACTTCGCTTAAAATTTCGAGAACTTCAATGGCAACTTTTTTTTTATTGAATATATATAAATAAGTCTTTGTTTTATCCTCTCTGTCCAAATTTTTTTCAACTTCATACCAGACTGTCATTTAATTTTGTCATTATTTGGAATGTAAAACACATTTTTTGAAAATTTAAAATAAGTAGGTATTATGTTTTGAAAGAAAATTTCAAACCAGTATATCGCGCTAAATAATATTATGACAATTAAAAATATATAAAAAAATGCAACATTAGTTAAAATCTACAAACTAATCTTATTTTTGTACTTCTTATATGGCTTTTATCTCTAACGGGATTCTTTCATAGATATTCAAATATTACATAGAGATTACAATAACAGCATAACAAATTATTTAACGCTCATTACACATGTATTTCATACGTAATGATGTACTAAAGAACCTAAGATACGTAAATTACTTCAATCAACAGACAATAGTCAATTTAAAAAAGAAAATATGGATTATTACTATGCCTTGTATACTATAGGACACAGACTTATACTTTGCGGTGTAGCCAGAGATACCAGTAAAACATAAGTAAAATATCCTTACTAATCTACTATACTAATAATAAAGCTGATGAGTTTATTTGTTTGTTTGAAAGTCCTGTGGCATGATGACTAACACTTGTAAGAACGTAGGTACATTCAGATGCCCAAATAAAATATTTATTATCTATAAAAAAATCAATTGCCGCATGTATAAAAGATCATCATTCAGAACGTCTCGACCGATTTGGCTGTTTCTTTTGTTTGTCAGGACAAGGTTTTTATGGAAAGAAAAATTTGAAATGTTGCCCGGTGCTTTTGTCTATAACATTTTTGTATGATCTAAGTTAATATGAGTGAAACCGAGGCGGACATCTAGTAAAATATAAAATAAAATATTTTCCCGGTATATAAATATATTTTTCCAAAAAATCACGTCAATCAAACAAACAAACACAATGTTTTTAAGCGATCTATTTTCAGGTTCTGCTATCAGTATACTATGAAAGTAAAGACGATGACAGCAAACAGTTTATTTTGAACGCATTGTTACCAGCAGTTTTATATTTACAAGATCATGTCACTTTACGAATGGTGCCTTTTGGAAAAGCTAAAGTAAGTCGGAGGAGATTTTGGTCTCAGTAATAATATTATATTTGGCATAATGAGATTATAATGTGATAAAATACGGACTACGGTTAGATCCCGGCCATGTACCAATGAGTTTTTTATAATTAAAAACATACATAATCCGACAAACCACACTTAGATGCTTTTCCATCTAAATTTACCTCAACCGAACAAGCCACTCGACAAACCCCAACGCCTAAAGAAGGGAGACTTGGTCTTCCGCTGAGTACATGGCAGGGATCCGGGATCGAACCTATGGTCTGCCTAGTTAATACCAGAGGTTTTAACCACTCGGCCAACGATGCACTAAAACATAATATTTTGTGATAATAAGGTCAGTATTGTATTAAAATTTCAGAGTATAAACTATGGTGCTGGTGGGTTTGAATGTCGTCGAGGTGTTTCTGAGTGTTACGGTAATATAGTACATGATTGTACACTGAATCTCATGCACGCAAGGTCGAGTTTAGAAAAAGTTAATTATGTGGCTTGTGAAATGAGAACTCAAGCAGCTACTGTAAGGGATACGCAAGTAAGTTGACGTTATAGCATAGCTAGAGTAGTCCTCCCCAATGTGTTTCTTTGTTTGTCTTCTGGATGTTTTTAAAGGGTATACTTTCCAGGTTGTCCCATGGTCATCAGGTCAGGATCTGATGATGGGACACTGGAGAAATCGAGAACTCTTCAAATTTTATAGGCACACTTGAAGCGACGTCTTTTAATCGACTTCAAAAAAAGGAGGAGGTTCTCAATTCGTCGGAATCTTTTCTTTTTAATGTTTGTTCCCCGATTACTTGAAGACGCCTGAACCGATTGGGATGTTTTTAAAGGGTATACTTTCCAGGTTGTCCCATGGTCATGCGGTCAGGATCTGATGATGGGACACTGGAGAAATCGGGAACTCTTCAAATTTTATAGGCACCCTTGAAGCGATTTGGGTATTTTTTTATAGTGGTTTGTGCATTTGCTTTCGGAAAGCACACTTTTCAGTGCATATTTTTTGGAGTCGGTACACGTTTTTTAAAAGGCAAATAAAATTATCATCAATAAGGTAGCTTAAGGGCCGAAGAGTGGCATACCACCGGGTATGCCACAGTCTTATCATTGAATGATGTTCGGTGAAAATCGTATAATTATGTCGATTCCAATATTATTCATATTTCATGGTTTATTTGGTTATGTTTAATGTTTAGATTAGATTTAAGGTTTTTATATTGTTATGTGTATATTTGATAAAATAAATAACTAATTTAAAAAAATACAAATTGTAAAAAAAAAAAATTTTTATGTTTTATGTATGTTGATCTTGAATAGGAGAAACTTTCATACTCCTCGAAATTACGGATATTTTTTCACGGTAGCTTTACAGGTGGCAAGCAGGTTGCTTTACTTAATAGACCTAGATGTGTCACTTCTTTAATAGACGTAAATATCTGTTATTGTTTAGAGAAAATGCAGACGCCACCGGCTTTATTTTCACTTCGAAGCTAGTTGGAGGGCCGGAGAGTGACTTAGACCAACTTTTTATCCCGGAATTTCTTCGCGATTTTATTGTCACATTTCAAAATTTTCCATAGTTTTTTATTTTTAATAAGGTACTGTTTGTTGTTTACAGTGTATTCAAGAAAACGGTGTATCTGAAGAAGAAGTTGGTATATGTATAACCTCAAAACATGGCATACAATTACAATTGAGCTCCGAATATCTGACTAAACTTGTTAAACCAAAAACTCTACCCGTAGTAACTATTAATGGGGTTAGTATTATTTTTACTCAGTCATAAGCGAAGACATAGTTTCACTAACTGTGATATTTTAGATTTTGTAAAGAGACGATGATGGATTGAATAAAATTAACGTCTTTACTAATTACTGTCTTTAATTTCCACTTTGGACACAATTAAACAATTAAACAGAATTAAAATTTTACACAGTTAAAACAAAGCGACCATTTCATTTGCTGGCCAACGCACCACTCTTTTTGCCACCTGGCGGGCAAAAGACGTAACTACTAATCAATTGACTGTCTTCTTACATACTCCCCCTTTTGACCAAATATAGGACCACCAGTTTGGTCAAACAAACACAAAAGTAACACAAAGAGAAAGTCAGTAAGAACAATTAACAATAACAAAAAACAATTAGAACAAGGAACTTAAACATAATCTAATAGTTTAAGAGGTCGACCGCGTCTCCGTTTTGGGTTGACGGGTCGTGGCTTGGACTGATCACCCTCACACTCACGTGCATGGTAGCGAGTAAGATCGGACACGTGATACTTACCGATCGATTCATCAGGAGCTTCACGATGCGAAATTAAGTAAGTGGTGGGACTCACCTTCATTTTTATGCAGTAGGGCCCATCTCTTCTTGGGACGAATTTCGAGGTTATACCCTTACCGGCATTACTCAAAACATGGCTACGTAGAAGGATTAGGTCACCAGGTGAATAGTCTTCCCCCACACGACGGGTCTCGTCTTTAGTAGTCTTAGGAAAATGGTTACCTGTATCGATGGTATGCTCGGCGAAAGGTGTCGCTCCTCCCCCTTCACCAAAGATGTCCTCGTACTCGTGAACTAAGGTTGACAATGCAGTTCGCTCCATTGACGACAGCATCGCCCCCTCATCAGGTCGAATCACGTCTGCAGCTGCACAACTCACCTTGACGCTTGACTTCTCGCCTTGCAAAGGATACACAGCCTGCGGGTGATCAGTCATAAACCATGAGTTCGCGTGTAAGTTAAGAACAATACGAGCACTACATAAAAAATCGATACCAAAAAGTGTTTCATTATTTACGGCGTTAGGTAAAACTATGAAGGTAGTTGGTACAACCTTACCCTCAAGTTTAACGTCGACGTCAACAAGTTTGACATTCATATCGCGCACAATCCCGTCTGCAAATTTTACACGAAAATTACTTTTACGAAACGGGTGACCTTGATCGCGTAGCAACGTATACAAACTATAACCAGCTATACATCGTTTGGCCGCTGTGTCCACTAAACCGGTACCACGAACCCCATTAATCTCGACATTGAGAATAGGTCGGTTACTGGTGCCGTTACTGTTGGAGTCAGACGCAAAGGCAACCTTCATTAATGGTAGCTTGTTACAATTTTGAATAGGCGACTTGCCTCTGAGAGGCAAACTCCCATTAGGTACAAAAGTGTTAGTACACAACTCGGTGATCTTTGACAGATGACCTTGCTTAATCTTTGACAAATTTGTATTAAACGAAAACGGACTCTTCTTTGGGCTACGATTGCTACGATTTACAGACATATTGTTACAAAATGTACAACTACGATTGTTACTACGATTTATAAAATTTGGTTCATCTGTAAATTTGTAGGTATCATCGCTCAAAGACTTGTCCAAAGAATGAAAATTACAAGAATAAAATGTATGACTAGTGTCTTTAGGTTTACTGTCCCCAGCATTACAATTAGCACACTTAGAACGAATGATGCCCTTAGCACCACAACCATAACACTTGATTTCACTATCACTTTTAATTTTAAGTCGCGGACACTCAGAGCGAGCGTGACCACTTTTACGACAATAAACACAATAACTTTTGTTACCTTGAAGAGGTTGAATTACTTGGTTACACTGTGTCGCCCGAGGAACTTCACACGTCGAAGACCGAAGCGGAGTCTCGACCGAGTTACGAGCAGTCGTTGACCCGTGAAACACAGGTGACCGGAGTGAGGTGCTCGGCGCAGGCGCCGCCGTAGAGCGCGGCTCATGCCGGCCGGCACGAAGCTCCCGTTGTCCCTGAACAGGCACCGACGCTGCTTCGTCGAACTCGTCCTCCACCTGTCTGGCGCGCTCGATGAGCTCGTCGACACTATTAACCAGGTCTCGAGGTATTCGCTTTCGAATATTGATGTTTAGCAAGCCGTAAAGAAGGTCTAATATAATTCGTTCATCAAGAACATACGGTAGACTCGCGAGTTCCGCGCGTTGACGGCTGATATAAATATCGGCACGCTCGTGTCCTTGATCTGCACTGAACACGCCACGAAATATTTTGTAGGGAGGTTTCGGCGCACCATACATGGATCGCAAACGTTGTATTGCCTCTGTCCACGAAGAAATGGAGCCCTTTACTCCCTTGTACCAAACAGCAGCATCTGCCTCTAGTAATATTGGCAGGCCGCGGAGCGCATGCTCGTCACTTATATTTGTACACTCTTTGTATACTATGATTGTATCAATAAAAGCATCCACGACACGTGGATCTCGATGAGCTCTCCCGCTGAAACGCGCTGTACAGTTAGCGAAGTTTCCCATAAGCGCGGAGGGCGGTGCGATGTGTGATGTCGGAGACAGGCTTGGAGCGCCGCTGTCACTGTTGGAATCCTTGGAAGCTAGGATAGCTGATATTAACTCTCTGTTAGACTCAGCTTGAGCCCTAGCAAAGGACGCGAACATCGCTGACATGCGCGACTCCACCTCGAAGTCCGCCTCGTGCCTACTTTGCGCACTTTTTCTTCTTGGCATTTTCACTTTTACTTAACACCTCGAAGATTGAGACAGTCACACATAAAACCAGCAAAATGCTTGTTGAAAACTGAATATATTTTAGAAACAAAATTTAAGAGTTCGTAAAAATTCGTTATTTTGGTTCGAAACTTTTATTGGCCACTAGTTGGGCTGCCACTTGTAAAGAGACGATGATGGATTGAATAAAATTAACGTCTTTACTAATTACTGTCTTTAATTTCCACTTTGGACACAATTAAACAATTAAACAGAATTAAAATATTACACAGTTAAAACAAAGCGACCATTTCATTTGCTGGCCAACGCACCACTCTTTTTGCCACCTGGCGGGCAAAAGACGTAACTACTAATCAATTGACTGTCTTCTTACAATTTTTTTTAAAGTAGAGTTAATTTATTTAAAGTACGTTATTGGTAAGTAGTAGTAAGACTGTAGCGGTAAGTAGTTGTCCAAAGAAATAGATAATAGACGTCGTGCAATAAACTTAAGGGCGGTTGGTTAAGGTCATCTTGTAAAAATATGGCAAATCTCAGTTAATCCTGGAAAGGTAAGTTTATTTATAGAACATTTCCTTAGCACACAGTTGATAGTTATTATTTTAAATTTTAATAGCAATGCTCGTTATGGCTATTTAGAAACCTAAATCATAAAAATATGGAGATTTGCCATATTTTTGACAAATACAAGATGACTGAGGAGGGACACGGACCCTTAAAACATTGATTGAAAATGTCACTTTACAAGTCAAATTTTCTGCTTCAATAGAAAGGTGACACTGGCAGAAATGTACTTATCTTAGTACAATGGACAACATTTCATTTTTTTAATCACCCATTTTTGTTACTTTAATTAAAAATATATTAAAAAATAAGTTACACGTATTTTTATATTTTATTTTTGGTTGAGTTTTTATATTTTTAATTTAATTATGAATTTTTATAAATTCTGAGGACTTATAAACTAAAAACCTTAGCTAGGACTAAAATTAAGAAATATAAACTGTCACCCAAAGAAAGTGACTGATAGTGTCAGTCAAGCCACAGAGTATACGCTATAGAAATGCAAAGAGTATAATATACCGTGTTCCAAATAGGTGTTGCCGTAGCCGGAACTCAAATCGCCTACAACATTATTCATAATGTATATAATAATACTAGCTTTTGTCCGCGGTTTCACTCGTAAATATATTTCCTGTAATAGCCTATTCGAAAATAGCAAAACTTCCAAAAAATATTATATAAAAGAAGTATTTTTATAATTATATTTAAAGAATAATTATTAATTTAGCTTCAAATGGAATAAAAATGGGTAAAATTAATAGAAGGCAACACCTGAGTTCAATAACTAACAACTCTGCCAACAGACATTAGTATTTTTAAATTAGAGGGTTAGCACAGATTAGGGCACCTGTTAATCCTTAATTTTCAATATTTCAGTATTTTTAAAATAACTCGAAAATTAAAGGATATAAAAAATAAAAAAAATAAAAATAAGCTTTCTAGCATGTAATCTCCAAACGGTTTTCGAATTTTGGTACCTTACGAAAAATGAAATGTTGTCCATTGCCAATCAATAAAATAAAAATAAAATAAAAAAAAAGAAAGGATTTCTGCATCGCATATGTGACTGGGGACGAAAAATGGGTTATAGGAATAAAACGGCGGAAGCAAAGTACATAGGTAGGTAGGTACATGTATAATAACATTATATTTATATTACGTAATGTATATTTTATATATTTTACAGGAAGTGCAATATTTCCGAAGTGGTGTTAAGCATAGTTATGATAGATTAGAAGAATTGCTTAGCAATATATGTGCTAAAATGCAAGACACGAAGATATGCTCTAAATATTTCAACAATTTGGCTCTGAAGCAAATATTAAATATGCCTTTAAATCTACATTAAAATAATATATTTCCGCCAAACTTTAGTATATTATTTTGAGCGACAAAAATCCCATGTTTTATTCAGTTTATGGCCGAAAGTATAGTATGACCATGAAAGTCCTTTTCAGTATGATTATCTGCTGACCTGCCGGAACTAGGCGGGTTGGCTGCATTCGGCAAGCCAGCGCGAAACATATCGGTAAAATTAGCCATACAATAAATGAATATTGAAAAAATAAAAGTTTCTGTTATGTGCGGGACTTAGTGGAAAAGCCTCTTTGTATGGTTTGTCGGATAATGTACATTATAAAAAGCCCATTGGTACATGGTCGGATGTAGGAATCGAACCCGCGACTTTTCTGTTGCGAGCCGACGTCTTACCCACTCGACCACCGACGCCCCTTTTTTTTACCTTATTAGAAAAAATAACCAAAACTGCTATCATTTCTCTATCGTTTATGTTCTGTCTGTTCAACTTTTGGAGCCGAAGGAAGGAGTCAGTCCTCAAGCGCTAGAGACCGACTGTCGCTCAAGCAACTACATTGATAGACCTCGTATGTCGCTAAAGTGACATTGGATACTCAGTCGCACTTGTGAGCGGATGCCATAACAAAAACCGTGAACGGTAACTTCGCCGACATGTTTCGCGCTGGCTCGCCGATTGCAGGCAACCGGCTTCCTTTGTGTACGTGCCCATTAGAAGCGACACAGGGCCTGCCTTCAGGCCACTGTGTTCGGCTCTACAGACTATTTTTATGATTAAAAATAGGATTAAAGGAAAGGACTGACCTTGATTACGTGGCCTATTTACTTGATCTTGTTCAACTTTTCTTCCAGCAGTAATAACTTTCCACTTTCCAGCTCTAGTCAGTTCGAAGCTTGGGTTTGAAGATGTCTAAGTACCTACTACTTATATCGATTCCAAAAAAATGTATAAGAACACAATGTACTTATTATATTATGTATGCAAGTATATGTACGGCAATGACGGTAACCGAACAAAATTTTCTTATTTTAAAAGTCAAAGTCATAGAGTAACTTTTTACAGACGGGAAGCCAATGTTGCCATATGAAAAAATTTACAAGTTTAAACCAATAAGCCGATTGGCATTTTCACTATACATGGACTGAAAAGTTCCTTTAGATAAGATAAGATTAATGCTTGACTTTTATCTTTTCTTCATGTTGGCATCACTGCGTGTGACGAATCGGTAATAATAGCGGGTAATTTAAAAGAAGACTCAAAGTTTCATCAAAATGCAAACAGTCTTCAGTTTTGGATAGACAGACAGACAAAAAAACTAACTCAAAATTCTACCGTAGTTTTTATAGTAAAATTAAAAATACAATATTTAATTTTATGTACTTTATTTTACATCCAATCAAAGAAAAAATCTGGTAACTTTTAGGATGGAGAATTTTCAACTATCCATCTATAATAATGTGCAACATTAGTATAAACACTAGGTACTCCCTCGCTGCCGCAGTTTTCTGATCCAAACGAAACAATTCCAATCTGAAAATTTATAAGAACCTTTAGATTTTGCTCGTGAGTGCTGTACAAAAAAAACCAGCACGTCGATTCTGAACCAGCGATATGGACACATCGGGCATGAGAAACGGCAACCCGACTAAGAGTACATTTTGGATTTAAAACATTAAGTAGAATGTGTACTGTTGGTTAAGGGGATGTCAGTGTTATATAAATACACAACTTAGAACTAAAAGTAAAATTAATATACATAATGCTATTCTAGTTCCATCACTTTCTTATGGAAGCGAGACTTGGGTATGGAATAAGAAGCAAAAGTAAGATAAATGCAGTGGAAATGGGGTCTTTACGTAGAATGTGTGATATAAAACGTATTGACGTATCCAGAATGATGTCATTAGAGAAGAATGCGGAGTGAAAGATGATGTTGGGTCTAAAATGAAGAAAAGTAGTTTATGCTGGTTTGGACACGTTGAAAGAATGAAGGATGAAAGATTGACTAAAAAGGTTTATATAGCTGAAGTGAAAGGAAATGCTGGCAGTGGACGACCTAGGTGTACTTTTATTGAACATATAAAAAATATGTTGATCGATGGCAATATTAAAAGTACACACAATCGCCGAGCAATGTATGAAAGGTATAATAAATATAAAAGAAGTATGTCAGGATCGTAGCAAATGGTATTCGATTGTCTCTGCCTACCCCTCTTTGGATAAAAGGCGTGATGATAGATAGATAAATACAGTGTTACTGCAGTCCGTATTTTATAAAATACTGAAGTATGTATGCACATATTACCTGCACAAATTGACCATCCCGGTCCAGAATCAGAGGTGAACCTCCAAAACCTGAACATGCGTCTCTACCTTGCTCCCCACCAGCACATAATTGCCCTTCATGTATAGGTACAGTATCTCCAAAAATCCTTTCACATGTCTCCAGAGTTACTAATGGAACTTCCAGAAGTTGTTGACGGCTAACCTAGAAAATATTATAATTTTATAAAAAATGCATTTTAGATTTTATTGAATTTTCAATTTCGAATTCCTAAATCCTCTTGCGGTGGCGAAATTTTTGTTCAAATAGCCGATTATTTGATTTAGACATTTAAATTGACTCATATTTTAAATGATTTTGGAGTAATATTAATATTTTCGACCCTTAACAATTATTTTGAGAATGACATTCTATAACAATAAATCTTTTTTAAATTCATCAATATTACCAGGCTGTTTTGACCAGAGAGTTTTCCCCATCCAACAAGAGAAGCTCTTTCGTTGATCATTATTTCAGGTTCATCATTGATACATATTGGTGCAGCCGTTACTGAAATAATGTTAAAAAGTTAATTATTAAAAAATAGATTTGAAATTTCCCTAATTTGATAAAATACAATTACCAGAATACTTGATATCTTCTTTAAGAACTATCAGAGCTATGTCATGACGGAATATTTTCTGTTCATACCCAGGATGTACAATAACATTGTCTACTTTGATAGCTTGGGTGGGTGGTGCACAGAAGAAATCATTACAATCCGGACTTCGACCTATGTCCCATTCACCAACCACTACCGTTGATCTGCAATTTCATTATATAAAGATAAAAATTAATAAACTTTTAAAGAAGTAAAGCTGACCTCAAACCTGTTACTTTTCTTTTTCAATAACTATTATATTTACAGAGTCAAAGGTCGAAGAGGTCTTGCCCTAGTGGCATATAGAATGGTGGCTGAATTTCCTGTTTGGATTGCAAATATTGTAATGCAAATTGTCTGTGCTAAGAAAGAGTGAGCCCTCTTGTCACTCACCAAAACTATTAAATTTTGTACTGATGGACTCCACGGACCAAAGGTTTTCTGTGATTATATTTGCACCGTTTGGCATTAACTATGACTCACATTGACATATTAACGCATTAACGCGCATTCATATCTCCATCGTTGTCCAGTGGCAGCATGATCGCCTCGTTTTTTAAGCAATAAAAAACTATTTTGACTAGAACTGGGAGTAAGATATTTACTTACTAAGGCTTCGTTTCTCTTATTCTGAAGATGAAGATTCGTCAGTTGCAGCCATATCGTTAAAATACGAAATGCATATAAAAAGATACCTGTAATTTCTGATGCTAGCCAAAGAAAGTATCAATCCGATGTAGATATAGCCATTTTTTATTATATAATGGAAACCAAAGGTCACATAAAATTTTAATTAATTACTCACAGTTTATATCCTTCAGGTTTAGCCAGAGCACAATGCGCTGCCGTCAATACAACACGTTTAGATATTACAGAGCCGCTACATGCAAATCGGACATTTCCAGTTTCCTTATCTGAAAATCATACAATATATACTCGTAGGTAACAGGGATTTGAAATTATTTTATGATACATTATGATATGCCGTCCGTTAGTCTCGCAAAAACTCAAAAATGAATCGACCGACATTTGTAATATTAGGTGTAGAGGGTAATCTCTCAAACTACCAGACAAACCACGGGTTCGATCCCGGATCTCGGGCATGTACCAATGGGTTTCTTTAATTATCAACTTATGTACATAATCCGAAAAACCACACTTAGAGGCTTTTCCATCTAAATATACCATAACAGAACTGGCCACTTGTTAGGTATAGCCTTACAAATACCATCGGCTAAACGATGGAGACCTGGTCTTCCGCTGGGTACCCTGGAACGGTAACACGGTTCGGGAGCTGTAAAGGTGCCCACTCATTCATCCAATCGCCGGCGCGCCGCCGTACAGTAAGAAATGGTCCGCCTAGATCGCCTGGCGGCCGGAATGGGAAATTTTCGGTGCGATGCCGGACCAATGTGTGGCCTACTTAAGGCAACCCATGAAGAAAGAAAACTTTTATTCTACTTACGGGTAAATCCAATCCTGGCTACCCATGGCTGAGCCCCAACGCCGTTATAGTCTATTCCCCGAACCATACTTTGTCCACATTGCTCTCCACCAGGCTTGTACAATCGATGGCAATCGCAATTAGGACAACAAACATAGTCCTCATTATTTTCGTGACCACATGACAAGGAATTTAGTCGATGAAAATATCTGTAGGTAATCAAAATAATTGATTTTAAGAGACCTATATCCATAATTTGTATGGGGATAAACTATTCCCAATTTCTCTATAAATAATGTGTCACTGTAATTTCGCATACAGTTACCTACTTATATAAATAATCTTACAATAAAACACATTGAAAAAATAACAGCTATTTCACTTAGATATATTGAAAAAGAAACTGCTAAATTACAGTGAAACAGGTGGATTATTTACAGAGAAATTGGAAATAGTTTATCCCAGAAAAATTAAGGATATAGGAGCTTTAAGAATATGTAATAAATCTATGTCTAAATAATTATTTTTTTACAAATAACCAACCTGTCTGATGAAAAGCATCCTAAGTCCAAAAGATCGCTTAGCAGTGGACACATACTTATTGGAACACACGTTGCGTTCAAACCACAATTATCCTGTAAATATAAAACCGATACATTTTGTAGTTCAGTTTGCCATGTCATTGATTGGTGTTGATATTATGTTCCAACTAAAATTTAAAAAAGTTCTGATATATGAGCAAAATTAAGAAAATTATTATTCAGAAATCGTATGCATTTAAGGCATTTTGAAATCGAAAGGCTTATAGGTTTATGTTAACAAAATATTTTTTCAAAATCATTGTAATTTCGGAACTTAAAATACAAAGTTTAAAGTCGTCTCCTCACCTTAAATTCCGGAACATCCTCATCCGAACCTCTATTACCTATAGTTATGGATACAGCTGAAATAAAAAAATATTTAATTAGGTATTTTAACAAGTGGAGTAGCAGTTTGAGGGGTAGGGGTAGTGCAGGCAAGCTAACGTTTGGGCAGGACAACGTCTGCCGGGTCCGCTAGTAATATATAAAAATCAATAAATTTGTTTGTTGGTATTCTATAGACTCAAAAACCACAGGACCGACTTGAAAAAATATTTTTGCATTTGATAAAGGAAGGTGCCATTTAACATTGCGCTACCTACCTAAGGGGGTGAATTGTATTCCTAATACAACTAAATACAACGCGTACGAAGTAGCGGGCAATCACCTAGTATTATTATATACTAGCGGACCCGGCAGACGTTGTCCTGCCCAAACGTTGGCTTGCTTGCTATTTGCTTTCCTTCGTCCGTGAAAAACAACTACCACTACTCCTACTCCTACCACTACCACTCCCACTACCCCTACCCCTACCCCTACCCGTACTCCAAGATTAAGTAACATTTCCCATACAAAATGTTTTCCGATTTTTTTTTCTTCTAAACGACCCCCTGTATTATAAAGAACAAAACATTTTTTTTGTGATTTTCTTACTTACTTTTTAATAGTTATTCTGCTATTCGGGACGGAGACAAATACAACAAAACTAAGCCAACCAACAAAATTATGCTGTGCTATAATGGTTACTGCTTTGGGTCGTAGCGTGATGTTATATGTTTTATATATCCTCAAGAATTGGGCTATCAAATGCTTTTCAAATCCGACTGGTAGTTCCAGACAATCAGTTCGCGTTCAAACAATCAGCTTTATTATTAGTATAGATTTCATGTGAAATGTAGAGTGCAATGAAAATTACCTATATTGTTAACAACCTTGAATTCACGGTATCAGATGAGCGATTATGTGAAGCCATATTATGAAGGTTACATACAAACATGACAGCCGACCGATTATTTAGTATACAGTTCAATTGTGATGCATATTCATGGTCAATAATAACAATTATAAGCATTGAAATGTCCAGTTTTACAAAATTACTTATTTACTACTGATATCCCGACTTCGCACGGCTTTAAGGCGATTAGATACTCAAATTGCAATATTAGACCTTTCTTTGAAGGTCTACTCCTCATAGACGGTTAATCCAAATACTTTAAAAAAAAATATGATAGTGCTAAAAAATCAAATTGAAGTTTAATTTTTGACAAAAAAATCCAAAATTTACACAAGAAGTCTTACTGCTTTCATCCTGAAGCGATTTTGATGATTCTTTCACCAACTTTTAGATAACTATAGTTAAAAAATGTGACAATAAAACAGTAACACTGATTCGAGCTGCCACGAGCAATGATGCAAGAACCCCAGAGCGGGGAAGTGGGCCTATCTCCTCCCAGACGCTCAAGGTCGTTCGGGGCTATAATCGCCTTAATTGAAGACTATTAAATAAAGGTAAAGAGTTTGTATGTTTGAACTCTCAGTATGTAGTTTGCAGGAACTACGAATCCAATCATAATCACGCTACGACCTAGAGCGAAGCAGTAACCATCAACCAATCTAGTAAACGCGCTTATCTCAAGAACTATCAGTTAAATTTATTTATTTTTTTATAATGACGCTAAGATTTAAACGTCAGCCTATCAATATTTCTATCATCACGCCTTTCATCTCAAGAGGGGTAGGCAGAGACAATTGAATTCCATTTGCTACGATCCTAATATACCTCTTTCGCTTCTTTATATTAGTCATACCTTTCATACATGCTCGTCGATTGTGTTTACTTTTAATATTGTCATGGATCAGTATTTTATATGTTCAATAAAAGTACACCTAGGTCGTCCTCTGCCAGCATTTCCTTTCACTTCAGCCTTATAAATATTTTTAGTCAATCTTTCATAATTTATATAAGTTATAAAACAAATAAGAACTTAAGCATTAATAGGGTTTAAAATATATTAAGTATAATAATAAATATAGCATGCTTACTTCCAAATTGTGCTCGTACAAATCCAAAATATACAAAGAATGTCAATAAGTATTCCTTTAGGAACATATTTATTAAATTCAATCAAATAACAAAGTCAAAATCCATATAATTATGTATATTTATCACCATAACACTTAAATCATTTAACACTTATTACAAACTTATTATGTTCACAACCATCAGGTAACCGGTGTATCTGGACTGACTCACAACAAAAATGACGCTATAAAAAGCACGAGATTCAACAGCCTTAATTCAGGGTTTGTAAACATTTTGGATCATAATGTAAATGTTAGTTTTTATTAGTTATACAATGTAGAAATATTATCTGTGTATTTAATATATATATATCATATCAATTGTCCCAAACTAAAATACTATGATATTGGTACCAAATGCAACGACAACCTGCTTTGTTAGAGCTCGGTATTGTTTAGTTAATAGATAGGATAATAAACAACTAACCTAAATTAATAATGTAAAATAGTGTTTATAAAATTAACATAATTAAGTTTAATGTTTAATACAATAAGTTACATAATTATAAATCCGCGATATCTCAATTTGTAATGTAATTACAAAATGTTCTCTCATAGCGTGAATTGTATATGGGCTAAGAAGTGGAGGAAGAAGAAATTAAATATAATTTAATTGAATAGTCTCAAATAATTTAATTGAATTGCCCTACCAATATTCCACTTTTTTGATAACCATATCAGTCAAGTGTCAATAATGTACGAAACTATATTATAATAGTTACTGTATAAATCAGTACCACTAACTGGATTCATAATATAGATTCTGCGTGAAGGAATCCTCAAAACGAATTCAGTAACAACAACAACAAAAACAACACACCTTCATGGCCTTGCGGTGTGCCCAGAGACATCGATAACAGTTTTAACTTTTCGTAAGTTGTCCATATTGATCAGAACAGGTAGCAAGCTTGTTGCTACACTTAATGGTCACTTCTTTAACAGACGAATTCAATAACTTAATTAAAATAATTCTTTACTTGGTTACCAAATGTTGACAACCCCTCATACATTGGTGTGAATCACCGCCTAACGTTTCCTACAAAATTGGCGCAGGTAGCTACTTTAAGATATTTAATTACTGATTACCTATGAGAGGAAAAAGTTTAGGTTGAATACTCGCACAATGACATGAATAACTGTATCTTTATTAAGAGTCTTTAGGAATGGTGTCCGTCCTAATGATGGTGTCAGAAAAGTGTTCTATAAAATTGATGGCCTTACCGTGAATAGATTAACTGTTTTTAAATTAAATACCCGTCAAATATGGTCAGTAACACGATATCCATTTATTTACAGAAAAAAATGTACTTATACTGAAATACATTCTACTGACAACGCTACAACAATACAAACCACACATTTGGCTTTTAAAAGTATTGTAAAATTCAGTATTAAAAGCCCTATATTCATAAATTGTATGAAGATATTACTATTCCCAATTTCTCTGTAAATACTCCACCTGTGTCACTGTAATTTAGCATATAGTTACTTATTCAATACATCTAAGTGAAATAGTCGATATTTTTTTAATTGGTTTTATTTAATAGGAAATATGGGTGGTAGAATAAAGGATTATTCTGCCCCTGCTGTCTCTTTCATAATCTATCACAAAACTCAAAATTTTTTTAAGCGCTGGTAGTTAAAAAAAATTTGAGTTCTGTGATAGATTATGAAAGAGACAGCAGGGGCAAAGTTAAACAACCCATATTTCCTATTCAATAAAACCCATTGAAAAAATAAGAGCTATTTCACTTAGATATATTCAATAAGTAACTATATGCTAAATTATAGTGACACAGGTGGATTATTTACAGAGAAATTGGGAATAGTTTATCTCAGAAAAATTCCCAGTATAGGACCCTTAAGCTGGCAGATAGCTGAAAAAAGTTCGACAAGTTGTTTACAGGGCAGAAAAGAAACCTACTAATGTAAAATTATCACATTCACAAATAAATTATGTGTCACCGTTTCACTAGAGCACGATCATTTTCATTCAACAATACTATTTCGAGCTCATGACATAGGATTTGGACAAAATGGTTTCATTATCTAATTAGGAAGTAATTTTTTATGTCGCGAAACAAAGGGACACTGTCACCGAAAACACCACTCACGGAACCACTAGCCTGTGACTTGTGAACCGGATATGGTAGACAGTTGACGTGTTTTGACCGTAATTGGTTTTTGTACTAATAAAACGAGTAGATACGTGTAATTATCTATAGAAGAAGTCGACAAATTACCTCCGATGTTTGAATTGGTTGACAGGATGGTCGGTTAAGACCATTTTGAAGTATTTTTGGACCAGTCTTTACATAAATATATAGAGTAGACTAAGTACACATGCCAGTAAACAACACAGTGATAAGTACAGACTGTTCATTATAATTTGAAAATGTTCTCGGGACATGGTTTTCAATATATGTATATAGGTAAATCATAATATGATAAAATTAAGTAAGTTTATAAAGAGATAGCAATATTGTATGCAAGATTACCAATTAATTTTGTAGGGGCCAAATTATAGTGATCAGTATGTAGCATGAATGATAGCAACTGGCAAAAGTATATAATAATTATAATAAAAATGTTCTCGGGACATGGTTTTTAATATTATGAAGTATAGGTAAACCATATCATGATAAAATTAAGTAAGTTTATAAAGGGATAGCAATATTGTATGAAAGATTAATTAATTTTGTATGGGCCAAATTATAGTGATCAGTATGAATGATAGCAACTGGCAAAAGTATATAATAATTATAATAACGTAGCTTGTTGTACCATGTTTTTTTATGAATTCCCATATCAATCAACCAATGAGTTAGAAAATCTTTAAGTTCTTAACTTTGTAACCCCTTATTCCATTCCGATCAACTGAACCGATCAACTAGTTGTACCGATTGGTACCCTGTATGCAGCTTTCTTCCTATCTGATCAACTATTTGAGTTTACCATATTATGATGATATTTACATTTCTTTACAATTCCCAACGGAACAACTAAAGGTGACACAACAATGGATAGTTTAAATAAAAATGGTTTTAAAAAAGTGTACAGCATTCATAAATTGTGCACTGAAAAGTAAGTAATAAAAAATATTTCGTCATAGAATTTGAAGACGATTGGTTTCCCTTTTAAGTTATTTTGAAGCTCTGAACGAAAAATAACAACGCAAATTAAAAAAAAGGAAAAATATAAAAAATGCCGCTGTGGATGGGATTTGAACCATGTGCATCCTGCGCTGCACCCCATATAGTGGACGGTGTACATTGTACAACGCCAATATGGCTCGAAAACCGCAAATCGATGTACTGGATAGCCATTTGGCACACAGGTATTTTAAGTTAAAACAATCATTTTGAGAGGCAGTTCTTTAAAATATTCCCGGGAGGGGAGGGGAGTTATGACGTCATAATTTTTTTGCATGGGATTTTTTTTTCAGAAACCTATCGTGTGTGGTGTCAAATGAAAGGGCTTCAATTATTTATTCATTATAGGTGGTTGTTTTCTAATGATGCAAAAAATATGTATTTTGAAAACATACCAAGTTTGGGATTTTTGTAAAACATACGCTAAAATATGTCTCTTGATATACTCAATTATCGAACTAGTTTCAATAAATTCTAACTCTCAAAGATGTGTCCAACTTTTTAATATTGACGTCATTACTCCCCTCCCCTCCCAGGAATGTTTTTAAGAACTGCCGCTCAAAATCATTGTTTTAACCTTAAGTACCTGTGTGCCAAACGGCTTCCTGAAAAACTAGGACTAAAACTTTTATGAGAAAAAATGGAACCAATCCGGAACAATTATCTGTCGAATAAAAAAAAATCATGACGATGTTCATACATACATACATAAAAAAAATAAGATCCAAATTGAGAACTTTCTCCTTCTTTTTTTCGAAGTCGGTTAAAAATAAAACTGAACTGAAAGTGAATTAGAACAAAATTTACTTCAAACAAAATAATAAAAACATCTTCCTTACACAAAAAAGCTGAGCTATAATAATGGTAACTTAAATAGGTACGCGGTCAAAATCAGTGAAAAACTACTGAATAAGTTAAGTTAGATATATACTGGCCACTTTGACTGTAACATATATTTGTTGTACAGTTGTAATCAATCATTGCAGTTGTTTTGCAATTACTTACAAACGGATCAACTATAAAGTTGTCCCGTTAGGAAAAAAATAATTGATTCCTTTATTTCCTAACCGATCAACCAAATAATTGATCCGTTAAGAAGTAAAATAGTTGATCAGTTTCCAGTTGATCGGTTTAGTTGATCGGAATGGAAGAAGTGGTGCAAACAACCCTAGCCTGAATCCACATACTACCATTTTATAAGTATGGTGTCTCCTATCAAGATTGCTAATTTAGACGCATGATGGAATAAGAACATAGAGTACTAAGCCTATGGAGGGGCCATAGACGGGCTCCCCCTTTCGCCAATTTTTTCCCCTTTGACCAGTAGGTGCGCAGTAATAAGTTACCTTAGATTTCGTTGGTATCGTTTTGTGTCGCGAGACAGAGCTCTAGGAAAATAGTTAATTGTGATGTGACAGGAAAATACAGTGGTACAGGGGCTAGTACTTGACGTTTACCCCCCCCGCCAAAAGTGGCAGAAAAAATTGTTCGGTGATTTATACGCTTCACGTCTCCTTTGCTAGAATAAGAAGCATGATAGTAAGATAAATGCAGTAGAAATCCGGTCTTTACGTAGAATGTGTGATATAAGAGTATTGACCGCATCCGGAACGATGTCATTAGAGAAGAATGCGGAATATTGCGAAATGAAAGATGATGTTGTGACTAAAATAAAGGAAAAGTAGTTTACGCTGGTTTGGACACGTTGAAAGAATGAAGGATGAAAGATTGACTAAAAAGGTTTATATGGCTGAAGTGAAAGGAAATACTGGCAGAGATGACTGATGGATGGATGATTCATTAACATGGAAATATTAAAAGTACACACAATCGCCGAGTATGTATAAAAGGTATGCTGAATATAAAAGAAGTGAAAGAGGTATATCAGGATCGAAACAAATGGCATTCGATTGTCTCTGCCTACCCCTCTTGGGATGAAAGGCGTGATGATAGATAGATAATTTAAACGCTTAATATTTAAAACTTTTTTGTAATATCTACGCCAAAAGTGATAGAATTACCAGAGTATCAAAGCTGTATTTTATTCTCTATGCCTCAAGACTTTTTTATAAAAACAAATAATTTTGGCCGCAAATAATTCTCTATTTACATTCTTAAAAATACTCTATCAAATTGTCAAATGGTGTAATTGTCATTTTCATAAATACGCAACTACACATATATTTCAGTTATCCTACACAATGGGTATTAAATTAAAATACAAGTAAGCATATTAAAATGTATATAATCATTTAAATTTAATAACTATTAAATAACATGTTTAAAATATCAAAAGTTATGTTACAGCCAAAGTTATGGCAAATGTTGATATAGGTCATAAACGTAAACTTTCTGCTGCTGATATAAGTGATAAACATAAACCTGACATGCAATTCTCAAGTTAAATAAATATAAGTATATACGCCTTTTATCCCAAGAGGAGTAGGCAGAGACAATCGAATGCCATTTGTTACGATCCTGACATACTATTTAGCTTTTTTTACATTCATACTTTATGCTCGGCGATTGTGTGTATTTTTTATATGTTTAATAAAAGTACGCCTAGGTGGTTCTCTGCCAGTATTTCCTTACACTTCTGCTATATAAACCTTTTTAGTCAATCTTTCATCCTTCATTTTTTCAACGTGTCCAATCAGCGTAAACTATTTTCTTCATTTTAGTCACAACATCACCTTTAACTCGGTATTCTTCTCTAACGACATCGTTTCGGATGCAGTCAATACGCTTTGTATCACACATTCTACGTAAAGCATTTCCACTGCATTTATATTACTGTCATGCTTCTTATTCCATAAGAAAGTGATGAAACTAAAACAGCATTATGTTTATTAATTTTACTTTTAGCTGTAAGTTTTGTATATTATTTATGTACATTGTTTAGTCCACCAAATACCTTGCTTCCCGTTTTAACGCTCCATTCAATTTCCTTGTCTATCTATCCACTGCTTGTAAACATGCTATCTAAATTAACAAATTCATTCACTTGCTCTAATTTACATCAATTCACACAAATATTACACTCCGTCTTTTCATCATCCTTTTCAAACACTCTAGTACTTTTGACTTCAAATTATTAATTTTTATAAATTCCTTCTAGCATTCCTCTTTTAAAAGTGCAACCAGGCAGACTCTTGTTATGAATATGCAATATACTGCATCATCAACATATAAAAGACAGCAAACCTTAGTAAGAGTTAGGACCTATTTCCATACCTAAGGAACATTGTTGTAATTTGGCCAAACAACTATCGAGATACATATTGAACAGCCAAGCCATTACAGAGCCCTGTTTAACACCACAATGTATGTTAAACGGGGTTGAGCATTGTCCACCGATAAATAAACCTAAGAAAATAAAATTACAATTAATTTCAGATAACAATAACATCCAACACCACTGGACACCATGACAACAAAATGTAAACACAATTAAAACTAACTCCAAACCCCATATAGAGGTCAACATTCACAACAACCACCTACCCCTTGACACCACATAAAATGTCAGACACTCAATACCGACAACAGCAATTTCTAGTATACCCTGTATACACATGCCTAGTAAATCAGGTAAAACCATCGGAGACGGCGAAAGAACAACCACAACAGCCTTACAATTTAATGGAAATGGAAGTTGAAGAGGTACGTTTATTATATAACCATTTGAAAATTATAAAAAGCGTAATAAAAAAGTTAAAAATAGATCATTATTTCACAAAACCTATTATAGTTAGGATTGCAACCTAATCCTGAAGTGCAATTACTATTTTACTATTACTCACATTACTAGCGTGAAGAGTTTCATTTTATGTCCGAACTATTCCTCTCCACTGCTTGTGTTCTATGATAAATTTGAATATGTTATAAAGTAATTTAATCTCAAACTACAGATCGATATTGAGACTGAGACAGAGCATGTATCTGAAAACATGGAAAGATCTAAAGCAGAGTATAAACTAGATGTACTAAGTTCTACAGAAAAGGAAAATGAAACAGAACATGATTTGGAACATTCTGTAAGATTATTTATATCGCTTTAAACCGTCATAAGCAAATTCAAGAAATCTAACCTTTATATTTTTACCCCATAGTTCAACGAAGACCATGAGAGATCAAGTCTAAATAATGTCGAACTTAGTTTTATGCTACATGATAATCGAAACATTCTAAAATTAACAAGAATGAAATGGCTCACAGAGAATGAAGATTCTGATAAGATCAGGTAAAATATTCTTTCAATACCCAAAAAAAATTTCGACACAATAAAGGATAAAAGATTAACTAAAAAGGTTTATATGGCAAACGTGGAAGGAAATGCTGGCAGAGTAAACCTAGGTGTACTTTTATTAAACATATAAAAATTTATTGATCGAAGGCAATATTAAAAGTACACACAATCGCCAATCATGTATGAAAGGTATGATGAATATAAAAGAAGCCAAAAAGGTATGTCAGGATCGTAGCAAATGTAATTCGATTGTCTCTGCCTACCCCTCTTGGTATAAAATGCGTGATGATAGATAGAAGTAAATGAAATAAAATACACAATATATCGGCCAGGCTCCATAAATAAAAATAAATAAAAAAGGGGGATAGTTTTTGATGTAGCTCATTCTGTGTATTTCCAGAAATGTCTTAACGGGGTCTGTGATAAGAAAGAGGGATGGAAATAGCTCTCGAAGGGGAAAATAGAGGTAATACAAATCATATAAAGTAGAACTGATTCGATTCCCTTACTTATTCCTGAAAGGATAATGCGGCATGCCTTTATGCCTTTATGTGGTCTTTACGTAGAATGTGTGATATAAAACGTATTGACCGCATCCGGAACGATGTCATTAGAGAAAAATGCGGAGTGAAAGATGATGTTGTGACTACGTTGAAAAAATGAAGGATGAAAGATTGACTAAGAAGGTTTATATGGCTGATGTGAAAGGAAATGCTGACAGAGGACGACCTAGGTGTACTTTTATTGAACATATAAAAAAAATCTTGATCGAAGGCAATATTTAAAGTACACACAATCGCCGAGCATGTATGAAAGGTATGATGAATAAAAAGAAGCGAAAGAGGTATGTCAGGATCGTAGCAAATGGCATTCGATAATCTCTGCCTAGGGGCCATCCATAAATTACGTCACAGGTTTAGGGGGAGGGGGGGGTCCAACAAAGTGTGACATGTCATATTTAAAAACAATTATTCCACGCCTGTATTATCTGTGACAAGGACGGCCCCCTTACCCCTCTTGGGATAAAAGGCGTGATGATAGATAGCCTATAACCTTCTCGGGAATTTCAATTTAGGTACTCTGTTTAAATCCAGGATATAAATTCAAACATCTAAATTTTTGCATAATATACTGTAATATACTATGTTTATCTTTCAGCTCCTCATCAGATACTCATACAGGCTCTAAAATAAACATGG
The DNA here is from genome assembly GCA_963924495.1 of Nemapogon koenigi. Lineage (NCBI taxonomy): Eukaryota > Metazoa > Arthropoda > Insecta > Lepidoptera > Tineidae > Nemapogon > Nemapogon koenigi. The sequence goes on from OZ004645.1 coordinate 7,956,026, forward strand.
AGTGCAAAGAAATAGTTCCAATGGCCCACAAAAAGAAGCTCATATGTGATAAACATTTGTCCACAATTTTGAAATTGGACAAAGAACACAACCTGTTTGGTCTGGCCAATATTACTATAAGTGATATATCACCTAAGACCAACACAGGCGATAGTGATGAACCACTTTTTCCCCAAAGCACTATAGTATTAACTTGTTGTGGGATGGGCTGTTGCAGACATAGAGTAAGTATTTTTTAATTCATGAAAATATTTACTAAATAATTACAATCCCCAAGCAATGACGACAGGTTTAGAGATTGTTGATCCTAACCACGAAGCAGACTGTCTCTGGTTTGAATCCCAGGTCGAGCAACATATTTGTAGTAGATATTTAAGTCATATAGGATTTTTCTAGTGTAGTGCGTTGCCTTAAGGTACCCATGTTGCCAAAACAATAAAATGTGTATATGTTTCATTTTCAGAGTAAATCCGATTTACCAGTATCACTAAAGGTTCGTAAGAAAAATCTACATTTTCTGTATAAATAAAATTAAATAAATTATGTCCATAAAAAGTATAAAATTTACACGAGAACAGTGTAGGTACTCATCATGCAACGTACCTACTTTCATTTTCATTGGATTTATTTAATAAATCAATTTGTATGTATTTTCCTTCATTCAAATGGACCCAGGTCTGTGTATCCAGGCATATTTTTTCGGATGTTGTTTTTCCATCCAGCATATTTATTTGGCAAAAAATAAATTATTTTTTATAGAATGAAAATAAATGTGTTATTTCAGTGTGGTACTTGTGGCGGTTGCGGAGGATGTCCAAGCTGCCCACCAAGACCAGGGTGTCCAATCTGTCCACCAAGACCAGGGTGTCCAATCTGTCCACCAAAGAAACCCAGGTGTCCAACATGCGGTGGCCCATGTAAAAAACCAGCCGTATGTATTACAAATATATACTTTGTACACAGAGCGTAGGTAGAGCGATCACTTGGGGAGGGTCCTGAATTGGCCTAAGCAGAGAAGGATATGCCTAGAAGAATGCACTCGCTTTTAATTAATATTATTTTGATTAGGATTTGATAATAACACGAGAGTCTGTAAATGGCCTTACTGACTTGATTGCAAATTCGGTCGGTAAAGCAATGTCAAATAGAACTTCGATTGCCACTAAGAGCTACAATATCATATCAATAGTTGTCGCGATAAAACTGATTTTACAATTGACCCCCTGTTACTACTGACAAGCCTCTCCCCTACTCTCAAAATGAGAAAGACTTGTCTTCCGCTGTATTTATTCCCCCTAAAAAATTCTGGTAAAACGGCTCCGAGAGCCTGAAGGCAACCCATCACGATAAAAAATCCATTGTGCATAACTGATTTAGACCAATTTTATAAGTATTTTAATTTATCTGCCTAAATAATAAACTTATAAAATTATTAAACTTTACGTTGCAGGTACATCCTCCACCCCCATGTCCAGTAAGTAAATAATAGTACCGCATCAAAACTATTTATCGTGATTTAACGTGCCTAAAAGTGTTTTAACCATTGATTGGTTTTAACTCATATCTATAAAAAAAATCCAAATAGGTTTTGCAGTGCCGTAAATGAGTATATGATTGTTGAAATGAAACCTTGTTTGAAATTTTGAAACGTTAAAAGTCCATTATAATTATACTTTATTTTTCAGACACGTCCTCCGTCATGTCCTGTAAGTACCTACCTACATATTTTCCCGGTGTTGTTAGTATAGATTGATGTATGTATAAGAGGTAGCATGTTCGATTATATTGAATGTTTCATGCATATATTTGTTTACCGACGTATACCTAGGTCAAAAAATATGTATTAACCTGTAAGTACCTGCTTATTTCTTTTTCTGATGTGTTAATATATCCTGTATTGACTAGGTGTCATCGCTGAAAAAAAACGATCTCAGAAAAAATAGACTCTGAGCAAAGTCGGTCGCTCAAGTACTGTCAATTGATAAGAGCTATTTGATGTTTTAATTTAAGAGCCATCTCTTGTTAACAGTCAAATAATGGACAACATTTCATTTTTTTAATCACCCATTTTTATTACTTTATTTAAAAATATATTAAAAAATAAGTTACACATATTTTTATATTTTATTTTTGGTTGAGTTTTTATATTTTTAATTTAATTATGAATTTTTATAAATTCTGAGGACTTATAAACTAAAAACCTTAGCTAGGACTAAAATTAAGAAATATATACTGTCACCCAAAGAAAGTGACAGATAGTGTCAGTCAAGCCACAGAGTATACGTTATAGAAATGCAAAGAGTATAATATACCGTGTTCCAAATTAGTATTTAGAAGTATAGTATTTTTAAATTAGAGGGTTAGCACAGATTATGGCACCTATTAATCCTTATTTTTCAATATTTCAGTATTTTTAAAATAACTCGAAAATTAAAGCATATAAAAAATAAAAAAAATTAAAAATAAGCTTTCTAGCATGTAATCTCCAAACGGTTTTCGAATTTTGGTACCTTACGAAAAATGAAATGTTGTCCATTGGCCAAGTTGCGAGTACGACTCGCGCGCTGAGGGTACCGTACCATTTTTTCGGTCAGAACTTTAAGACAGGATTTTCGTTTAGGTTTTCTTGTAAACTATAAGGCCCTATATTTTCTATTTTTTTCAAAATTCAGTAATTTCGAAGATAAGTATTTCGGGGGTACGGTCAATTTCGTAATATTTTCTTTAATATAATTTAATTTTTTTTAAGTTTTAATTTTTCCCTACAAATTTAACCTCCACAATCGAAATTCAATTATTTACGCTATACGTTCGTGATTGGGTCATGAAACTCTATATTATATGTACCAAGTTTTAACAGAGTTATTTAGGGTTCCGAACAACCTAAAAATATTTATTAACTATACTAATTTATAAATACAATTATTTTCAGACCCCATCATGCCCTGTAAGTACCTACAAATTTATTTTTGTAATGTGTTAGAATATCCTATAATTTTAAGTGATCAATTTTTGTATACCTACGTATATTTAAGATTGGTTTCTCTGACACGGCTCTAACGATTTGGATGGTATTTAGATAATGTTTTACAATCCAAGTTTATCTAGCTAGATGTCATAGTTGGGAAAAATTGATTAAACACAAAAAAAAACTTATTGCAGTAAAAACCTTTTCCCCCCAACATTTTTTATTCTACGACTCCGAGCAAAGCTCGGTCGCCCAGGTCGAATGATAAGAGCAATCATTTTCGATATTTCAATTTATAAGAGCCATCTTATACCTAGATCAAAAAATATTTATCAACTATACTAATGTGTAAATAAAATTATTTTCAGGCTCCTGCGCTAAAACCTGTGAGTACAACAATTTATAAATGAACTGAAGCATCTTTTTGAATTTTTATTTACCTAATTATTTTTTTATGATAGAAGATATTATAGCAAAATCTAATATTTTGGATAAAAACCATTATTTATTAATCTAAAATTAATAACCAATATTATTTAGTACTTATACAATATTATAATGATATTTTCTGTTTACAGGGGGTACCTCCATGTTCAAAGCCAGTAAGTATTTTTATTTTAAAAAACGCCGTATGCCCGATGGGATTTCCCATCGATAACGTTGACACCACCCCTGACTGCCCTTATAAGATGAATTTTCAAAAATAATGGAATAAGTGTTTATATTTTGTAAGAAATATTTCATGCTTGTGATGATACGACCTTATTTTCCTGGCCGCTTATAAGCTGACCATCATAAATAGCATTTATTTTAATTTTAGAACAAGGTATTGTTCATTTTTATTCAATAGAACGTTATATTTTATTTTCAAATATTCGATGTGTGGAACCTAATTAAAATTTTGGTCATTCCTTCACAACCATTTGACTTAGGCAGTCACTCTGCCAATTGTAAAATTTATTATATTTCTATTTGATCAACTAATTAAACAACTAAATAAAATGTATTGAGTTAGTATTCAAGAACAAACATCTATGTTTATATAAAAGGAGCGCAAATATGTATTGTAAGTATTTTTATCATATTTTGTATTGTGTTCCTTCCATAGCTTAACGCCCTGTAGTAATGTGTAGTTCATTTTTATTACAGTGCCTCCTTCCTACGTCCTTACTCCTTCCTACGTCATTTCTTCAGCTTCCTTATTACTACCATGCTAATTCGAAACCACAATAAACGAATGATGAAAGTTTACTACGAGTTTTCCTGATAGTCCTGCCTACCCATCTACCCATCCTGGCTACCCACCACCCGACAATGGCGCCCCACGTTGGGCGCCATTGTCGGGTGTAGGGTAGTGGGTAGCCAGGATGGCCAGGTAGGTATATCAGGAAAACTCGTAGTAAACTTTCACCATTCGTTTATTGTGGTTTCCAAGTAGAATGGTAGTAATAAGGAAGCTGAAGAAAGGACGTAGGAAGGAGCAAGGAAGGACGTAGGAAGGAGCGCACTGTAATAAAAATGAACTACACATTACTACAGGGCGTTAAGGGGCAGATAACACCTATATACGATTATTTAAAGAATGTTTTAGCAAAAACAAGACAATTTCCAAGATTGAAAAAAATATATATTATTCTACAGGATATAATTGATATAATTGTCATTCTGAAAACGCGATTACACAATTTTCGCTCGATAGAAAATAATCCCAAAATGTGGTCTCTGAAAGTTTTCAAAAAAAGAAAACGGCGGTACTAGTGATTTTAGTACTATGACATTTAATTTGTTTTTGTAATATTCAATTACCCATATAATTGTCATTTGCATATTCAAATAAATTGTATAGTTATTTAAAAAATAATGATTATGTCAAATGGCGCTTACGATTTCTACTCTGAGCGGAAACGCTTTAGCTCTTCTTTATTCACACTCGCCTTGTCGGCAGTGACGGCTGAATCGTGATGCTAGACGGTCGCGGCCACTCGATCGCTCAGAAGTTTTTGTATTATTTGTGTATTTTTTGGCTCAAATTTAATTTATTAATGGTAAACTTTATTCATAAATGACATTACCGTAGCGATTAGGCAATATTTTCATAAGGAAGTTGCTATTTGTATACTTTAGTCTAGGAGTCAGCGTTGCTTTTTGTGAGCGTAATTATATTAAATAATTAACTCCAGTATTGGAAATAAGTTAATAAACAGCAAAGTAGGTAGGTAGGTATTACATAGAAAATGCGTACGGGAAACATATTGCAGAAGTCATTGCAAGGCAAATAAAATTATGATATACTAGCTTTTCCCCCGTAGAAAAATTTAAAATGTGCCAGCCCCAAGGACTTCCGAAATATAAATTAGCTCATGTCATTATCTCTGTGCAAATATCACGTCAATCCGTTGCTCCCATGTTGCTCCGTATTGATTTGAATAAAAAGGACAAACAAACACTCTTTCGCGTTTGTAATATTTTATCCACGCACGCTTGATGGAAAACTTATGATAGACTAGCTTTTCGCCTCGGCTTCGCGCGTGGAAGTATTTGAAAAGTGACAAGCCCGAAGGATTTGTGGGATATGTCATTAAAATCAAGTCAATCCGTAGATTAATTAAAAAAAGGACAAATAAACACTATTTTGCATTTGAAACATTACCTAGTAAGGAAGTTAAAATACCTACCCTTTATCCAAGCTTGATGATAAAATTACGATAAACAATGTTACATACGTATTGGTTTTACATAATAGACCCTCCTACTAGCTATTCGCCCCGGCTTCGCCGTGGAAATATTTAAAGAGTGGCAAGCCCGAAGAATTTTTGGGATATAAAGTAGCCCATGTCATTATTTATATCTCCAACTATCTCTGTGCAAAAAATCAAGTCAATCCGTTGCTCCGTATTGATTTGAAAAAACAAACAAACACTCTTTCGCATTTGTAATATTAGTAAGGAAGTTACAATACCTACCTATTATCCAAGCTTGATGATAAAATTACGATATACTAGCTATTCGCCCCGGCTTCGTCGTGGAAATATTTAAAGAGTGGCAAGCCCGAAGAATTTTTGGGATATAAAGTAGCCTATGTCATTATCTATATCTCCAACTATCTCTGTGCAAAAAATCACGTCAATCCCTTGTTCCACAAAACGTGAAAAAAGTAAAAGAAGTAGAATTATAGAACCTCTTCTACATGGTTGGACAACGCCGCAACGCCGCTGGTCAGCCAAAATTTTTAATTCGACATTATACTAGATTTCGACTAATTTTAGGGTTCTGAATTCGAATTTGATATCGATTTCAAAATTCAATATCACAACATCTGTCAATTTCTTAAAATTCGACATATACTAGATTTCGACTAACTTTAGGGTTCTGAGTTCGAATTTGATATTGATTTCAAAATTCAATATGACGACATCTGTCAATTTCTTAAAATTCGACATTATACTAGATTTCGACTAATTTTAGGGTTCTGAATTCGAATTTGATATCGATTTCAAAATTCAATATCACGACATCTGTCAATTTGTTAAAATTCGACATATACTAGATTTCGATTAATTTTAGGGTTCTGAGTTCGAATTTGATATTGATTTCAAAATTCAATATGACGACATCTGTCAATTTCTTAAAATTCGACATTATACTAGATTTGGACTAATTTTAGGGTTCTGAATTCGAATTTGATATCGATTTCAAAATTCAATATGACGATATCTGTCAATTTCTTAAAATTCGACATTATACTAGATTTCGACTAATTTTAGGGTTCTAAATTCGAATTTGATATCGATTTCAAAATTCGATATGACGACATCTGTCAATTTCTTAAAATTCGACATTATACTAGATTTCGACTAGTTTTAGGGTTCTGAATTAGAATTTGATATCGATTTCAAAATTCAATATCACGACATCTGTCAATTTCTTAAAATTCGACATTATACTATATTTCGACAAATTTTAGGGTTCTAAATTCGAATTTGATATCGATTTCAAAATTCAATATGACGACATCTGTCAATTTCTAAAATTCGACATTATACTAGATTTCGCCTAATTTTAGGGTTCTGAATTCGAATTTGATATCGATTTCAAAATTCAATATGACGACATCTGTCAATTTCTTAAAATTCGACATTATACTAGATTTGGACTAATTTTAGGGTTCTGAATTCGCATTTGACATCGATTTCAAAATTCAATATATCTACATCTGTCATTTTCTTAAAATTCGACATTATACTAGATTTCGACAAATTTTAGAGTTCTAGACAGTGTATGTGATTAAACATTTTTTTATTATATCAGGAAGAAACAACAGTTGGACGAAAATACTACGTGTGAAACAACTGAAACGTCAGATTTTTCATTGACAGAGTAAGTTTCTTCGTACGAAAATTGAGAATTAATAGATTTACAACACACTTGTTTTTGGAGTTATTATTTTACATCCTGTACTTGTCGTGTAATGTTTATAAAAAAATTGAAATTTTACATATAACTGTAAACTTTATTACAGGTTAAACAATGTGTCACTAGCAGAAACTCAAGAAAATGTTACCCTTCTTTCTAAATCTACCGATGACGTTCCTGACCTTGACGTTATATTATAATAATAATGTAATGTAATTTAATGTATTGTAAATGAAGGTAATGTAGATCCTAGATTCACCAGAAAGCTTCAAATAAGAGAACCGATTGGAGATAAAAATATAGTATTGCAACAGCAAGACCTGAATGTAATTGCAAGACCGACAGTTGACAAAGATTTTCCCTCCAATCAACCTACATGTTCACGATATTTAAGTTTTAACAATTTCTAAATTTGTACATATTTTTATTTTGTTCATCATTTATGTTTGGATTAAAGTACTATTTGAATATTATGTTATGGGTTAAAAATGTGAATACTAACATGTCTATGCAATGTCAAATTTCGACTAAACAAGTTCAAGCCGAAGTGGCTAGGTGGGAGGCACCGCGCTGCTAAACGCTGAGGTCGCCGATTCGAATCCCATACGTTGCGAATTTTATTTTGTTTTGATTTATATTTTTAAGATTTGAATAAAATGCAGGTAATTTAAAATATTCATTCACTATGGAATTTTGATGTGAGCAGCACATATTTATATGGAAATTATTGTTATTATAAAGAAAGTCACTATTTTGTGCAATATTAATGTGTTATGAATGTTAGAGGAAACCTTAAAATTCGTCGAAATTTAGTATAATGTCGAATTTAAAAAAATTACAGATGTCTTTTGAAATTAACGTAAAATTTTAAGAAGTTGACAGATGTCGTCATATTGAATTGTGAAATCGATATAAAATTCGAATTCAGAACCCTAAAACTAGTCGAAATCTAATATAACGTCGAATTTAAAGAAATTTACAGATGTCGTTATATTTAATTGTAAAATCGATATCAAATTCGAATTCAGAACCCTAAAATTAGTTGAAATCTAGTATAATGTCGAATTTTACGAAATTGACAGATGTCGTCATATTTAATTTTGAATTCGATATCAAATTCAAATTCGAATTCAGAACCCTAAAATTAGTCGAAATGTGTGTGTCGAATTTTAAGAAGTTGTCAGATGTCGTCATATTTAATTGTGAAGTCGATATCAAATTCGAATTCAGAACCCTAAAACTAGTCGAGATCTAGTACAATGTCGAATTTAAAGAAATTTACAGATGTCGTTACATTTAATTGTAAAATCGATATCAAATTCGAATTCAGAACCCTAAAATTAGTCGAAATGTAGTATAATGTCGAATTTAAAGAAATTGACAGATGTCGTCATATTCGATTTTGAAATCGATGTCAAATTCGAATTCACAACCCTAAAATTAGTCGAAATCTGGTATAATGTCGAATTTTACGAAATTGACAGATGTCGTCATATTGAATTGCGAAATCGATATCAAATTCGAATTCAGAGTCCTAAAATTAGTCGAAATCTAGTATAATGTTGAATTTTAATAAAATATCAGAGCTCGCTTGTCACATTTCAAACATTTCCACGAGCAAAGCCGGGGCAAAAAGCATCATTTTATCATCAAGCGTGTAAATAGGTAGTTATTCCTACTTCCTTACTAATATTACAAACGTGAAAGAGTGATTGTTTGTTTGTTGATTTGTCCTTTTTAACGTCAATACGGAGCAACATCTTATAAAATATTTTTTGACAGATTACTAAACGACAACTAATCCCATACAGTATGTATGGTATTAGGAGACAAATAATCACATGCAGTCCTGTGTCAGACGACAATTACTGATCACATACAGTCTAGTATTAGACGCCAGACGGCAACTAAAAGCGTGGTCTCTCTAACTATGATAGTCTCTCGCAGGCTAGGTCGGAAAAAGGGCGTGACTTAAAACATCAAATCGTCAAGGACGCTGACGATTATCAGCCCCTTAAGCTATGGAAGGAACACAATACAAAATATGATAAAAATACTTACAATAAGTTTATTTGCGCTCCTTTTATATAAACATAGATGTTTGTTCTTGAATACTGACTCAATACATTTTATTTAGTTGTTGACTTAGTTGATCAAATAGAAATATAATAAATTTTACAATTAGCAGAGTGCTGCCTAAGTCAAATGGTTGTGAAGGAATGAGCAATATTTTAATTAGGTTCTACACATCGAATATTTGAAAATAAAATACAAAGTTCTATTGAATAAAAATGAACAATACCGTGTTCTAAAATTAAAATAAATGCTATTTATGATGGCCAGCTTATAAGCGGGCAGGAAAATAAGGTCGTATCATCACATGCTTTCAAATCTCTTTAAACCTGTTTAGGCTGTGCGTGTGCGAATGAGAGAAATTAAATCAATGTCACAATTTAAGAAACTGTAATTAATTAACAATTTATTTATTCCAGGTCATGCTACCCTGTGCGCCGGTAAGATATTTTTATTTTTAAATATAAAAAAAAAGTTGTATTTATATAATATCACTTTTTTATTTATTATATAAAGAGCATTAGTGGACAAAAAAGTAATGCTTATTCATTCAAATTGTATCAGAATAAAAAGATAAAATATTGTTTTCAATACTTTCAACAATATTATTAAGTTATGAATTTCCGTCAGTGTCAAAATATGTCAATGAAAAAAAATTAGCTTGTATGTGTTTGTTAGAATTAGAAAGAAAACAAAGTAAAAAGTTTAAAGGTAAAACGATAATTTTAGATTTTATTTTTACATAACTTAATAAAGAATAGTAATGTGGATATTACCTACATCATAATTGCAAGATCCCAGATTGGTTAAAATCGTAATGGAATTTTTCCTCGGAAATAAATCACAAAGTTACCTCTTATTTTCATTGTTTTTCGATTTTATTTCATTTTTGCGCATGTTATTGAGACAAAAATAATATAACAATATCACTTTAAATACATTATTACTATATACAAAATCATTACAAGTTTATAAGTGCCTAAGTATTTAGAATTCAATCTTTTCAAGAATCTTCCGAAATCTTTTAAAATAAATTATAACCTACCAACATATGCCACCTATAAAGTAGGTGAATAAAAAAATCGTAGGCTTCTTAGATGCAAATTGATTGTCATATACCTACTTTAGTTTAATATTATTTTTATGTAAATTTCCTAGCTCTGGAACTTATATATTTTTATTTTTAGCTCAGTTGTGGTGCAAAATGCTGTTACCCAGATTGTGCCACTTGTCGTGGTTTCAAAGTAAGCACCTATCGAAAACAATTTTTTTCCATCGACACATTAATAAAAATTTGTTATACATATCTGCATCCTATGAGAGCGCGCTAGCGGCAAACTGTGTCCAGACTTCTCTAATACCATGTGGTATGGCAATTCTTACAGTCTCCAAGTCCGTTTGATAATTATGAAGAAAATATCGCACAGGCAGACATGGTGGGCGACTTTGTATTATAATATGTACTGAAATGATAATCGAAACTTAGGTACCGTTATTATTTAACAAACTGTTACTAAAGTTTGTTTGTTTGTTTGTTTGAACGCGCTAATATCTATCTAGAACTACCAGTCGATTTCAAAAAATATTTTTTCATTTGATAGACCAATTCTTGAGAAATGTTATCTATAGGCTATATAACATCACGCTACAACCCAAAGGGGCGGAGCAGTAACTATTAACGCGGGTGAGACACAGCTAGTAAAATAATTATATACTAGTAAGGTAATAGAAAATAATATATATTTTTATTTTCAGATGGTACTCAACAAGAAACCAAAGTATGAACCAAGTCCTGTAAGTTTTTATGTTTCTTTATGTCCATAATCAAGTTTTCGTTGATTTTGCTGTGACCGAATCATTCGATAATAATCTGAGAAAATGTCTAAAATCTGATATTATTATTCTTTGCATTTATTTTTCAGGTTGAAATTGCATCAAGAGCTCCTTCTATACTTCACAAGGTTTGACGACTAACATACACTATAAAAAATATTTATGTTTTTTTTATATTTTGCACTAAATATTTTACTTTACAGATTTTCTTTATTATTTTAATTTTATTTACTGTTTTCAAGCCTTACGCCGCCCGGAAATGTTCCCATACGCCACGTTGTCAGCCACCTTCGTCCTGCTTTACATACCTCATGCCCTGTTACTGGCCAGCATTGGAAAGCGCGCCATGTAGCCACCCTGAGCGATGTTTCCATAATCCAGGCTGTCCGCCACCTAGAAGAAATGAGTGCGAGAACACGCGCACATGCCCAGTGAGTTAAAAATATATTTATAAGTGAATTTTGTGAAATTACTATGTTTCTGACTCCAGAATTACCAACTGACATCGTCCTAATCATATTTTTACTGAAACTAAAAAAGTAGTGATTTAAAAATTTATCAATAAAATATAATACTTTTTCTCTTACACCATTAAATGTAATTTTAAAAGATATTTATTTTCTTTTCAGTCTCCTAAATGTGCAGGTGCTGCTAAATGTCCCAACCCCTCATGCCCCAGTGTAAGTATTTTAAAAAATATCTAAGATATCTGTCTATCATCAGGCCTTTTATCCCAAGAAGAGTAGGCAGAGACAATCGAATACCATTACGATCCTGTCATCTGATCTGTCTCTTTCTCTTCTTTTATACTCATCATACCTTTCATATATGCTCGTGGATTGTGTGTACTTTTAATATTGCCATCGATCAATATATTTTTTATTATTATTTATATATTATATGTTCAATAAAAGTACACCAGCATTTTCTTTCACTTCAGCCATATAAACCTTTTTAGTCAATCTTTCATCCTTCATTCTTTCAACGTGTCCGTACCAGCGTAAACTACTTTTCTTCATTTTAGTCACAACATCATTTTCTCTATTGACATCGTTCCGGATGCGGTCAATATGCTTTATATCCCACATTCTACGTAAAGACCGCATTTCATTGCATTTATCTTACTTTCATGCTTCTTATTCCATACCCATGTCTCGATTCTTTATGTAAGTGATGAAACTAAAACAGCATTATATTATATTAATTATATTAATTTTACTTTAAGTAGTTTATTTCTGCATACATTGTTTAGTCCACCAAATAACTTGCTTCTCCTTTCAATTTCCTTGTCCAGTTCTTGTAAATATTAGTATATAGTATAGTCATATTAAACAAATTCATTCACTTGCTCTAATTTACATGTTTTCACACAAATGTTACACCGTCCTTTCATCATCATTTTCAAACACTAGTACTTTTGGTTTCGAATTAATAATTTTCATAAATTTCTTCTCGCATTCCTCGTTCAAAAGTGCTACCAGGCTTTGCAGCTCTTGTTCTGAAGATGCAATTAATACCTCATCATCAGCATATAAAAGACAGCAAATCCTAGTAGGACCCATTTCTATCCCCAAAGAACCTTATTGTAATTTGGCCAAACAACTATCGAGATACAGACTGAACAGCCAAGGTGACATTACACAGCCCTGTTTAACACCACAATGTATGTTAAACGGGGTTAAGCATTGTCCCCACACTCTAACAACGGCAGTACAGCCATCATTTAATGATTGTACTGCCCCTATGAGTTTTCTGTTCACTCCATAGCTCGCTAGTGTAGGCCATAATTCCGTTCTGCATAGGTTGTCATATGCTTTTTCCAAATCAATAACGGTACTGTAAACCTTTTAATAATTTTAAATGTTTTTCAACAATGTTCTTTAAGGTAATTTTGGTCAATACAACTCTTACCTTTCATAAATCCCGCTTGAGCATCCCACATCTTATTTTCAGTCACCTTTTGCACCTTTTCAATATGATTTTTCCATACATTTATCCATCCAAGGTGGTAAGGGTGATGGCGCGATAATTATTGCAATCAAGCTATGAACCCTTTCTTTTAAACACTATAATAGCTTGACACCAGTCTCCTGGTATTCGCCCTTCGCTTCAGCATTCATTGAAGAGAGTACACTGTATCCACCTGATCAGTATAATAATGGACAAATTATAAAGGTCTTGCATGTGAATTTGAAAAATTGTTTTTTATATTGGGTAGGTAATACGAACTTCTCTCATTTTGCGAATTGAATGTTGCTTCAGTGCAAATAAATATTTAAAAAAAAATAAAAATATTTAATTAAATAAACTGGATTTTTATTTAATAAACATATAAATAAACATAGACTTATAACCATCATTTCAGAAAAATCCCGAAGCACAAAAAATGTACGGTTTCGAAATGGATAAATCGCATTCAAAAACTGCACCACCTCCAAAAGCTGGTGCACCAAAGAAAGAAGCAAAGAAGAAGGGCAAATAGTAAATGAAGTAAAAGTTTTGCGCCAAAATGAGTTCTCACAATTCTTGTCTTTGTATGCACGTACGTTTTTAGAATCACTAATCAATATACTTAATGATTATCCAAATTATCACATAGCTAACTAATAACAGTTTAATAGCTCTATGTCGAATAACTGATTTTTCGATATTTTTTTTTCTTTCTTCACGGGTTGCCTTACAGCTTCCGAAACCGTGTTACGGTTCCAGGGTACGCAGCGGAAGACCAAGCCTATCTCGTTTAGCCGATGGTATTTGTGAGGCTATACCTAACGAGTGGCTAGTTCTGTTGAGATATATTTTAGATAGAAAAGCCTCTAAGTGTGGTTTGTCGGATTATGTACATAAGTTTTTAATTAAAAACCCATTGGTACATGGCCGGGATTCGGGATCGAACCCGGGGTCTGCCTAGTTAATACCAGACGTCTTAACCACTCGGCCACCGACGCACGAAATGTACTGTACACCCCGCTAAAAATCCTAAGGTATAAGAGGAACGCTTTAGAAATATGTCAGATTAACAAAAAATATTACGCAAATAAAAATCCATGCAACGCTATTGACTTACGCTTTCCTTTGCATGTTACGAATTTTAAAATCTAGCCCTATTAGAGAATTTTAAAATCTAGCCCTATTAGATTAGATATAATTACTATCATTACATCACTTATTGTTTTTACTCGGTCAGATTCTCATATAGTTAGGTACTTACCTCTTCTCTTTGAGTATATAGCAAAGGAGACGTAAAGCGTATAAATCACCGAACAAATTTTTCTGCCACTTTTGGCGGCGGGGGGAGGTAAACGTCTAGTACTTGCCCCTGTACCACTGTATTTTTCTGTCGTTTTATTGTCGCGACGGATTTTACGTTATATGATGATTATGTTAAAATACAAACATAATAATTATAACTAATGATTGGAAACACTAAGTTTGACGCCCTAGATCGCCTTTCCCGTTTAAAACATCACAATTAACTATAATCCTAGAGCTCTGTCTCGCGACACAAAACGATACCAACGAAATCTAAGGTAACTTATTACTGCGCACCTGGTCAGTTTAACTGGTCAAAGGGGAAAAAATTGGCGAAAGGGGGAGCCCGTCTATGGCCCCTCCATAGGCTTAGTACTCTATATGCATCTTCTATATCAAAAACCAAAGCATAATGGGAAAAGTTGCAAAAATTCAGTACGTTATAAAATTATCCATTATAATTTGTTTTAAAAAGCATGTATACTAGAAGTGAGCAATGACAATAACTCTAAACACCATTCGAAGTTTCGACAGAAAGGTGATAACATATTAACAACTGCAAAGAACATGTCTAAGGAAAAGATATGTAAGAAAACAACTCAAGATAGAGCCAGTGACCAGGAACGGAGAAAAATAAAGAAGCAAGGATCTAGGGGTAAGATAAGTAAGGAAATATCTCAAGATTGTACCTACGATCAGAAAGTTGACGTAAACATAGCTCGGAAAAATAGAAGGAAGCAAGGATCTAAGGAAAATTTATGTAAGGAAACATCTCAAGATAGTGCCTCTGATCAGAAACGGCGAAAAAGAAGGAAGCAAGGATCCAAGGAAAAGATAAGTAAGGAAATATCTCAAGATTGTTCCTGCGTTCAGAAAGTTTACTTAGACATAGCTCGGGAAAAAAGAAGGAAGAAGGAATCTGGAAAAAAGATGAGTAAGGAAATATCTCAAGATTGTATCTGCGACCAGGAATGACGAAAAAGAAGAAAGCAAGGATCTGGGGAAAAGATAACTAAAGAAATATCTCAAGATTGTCTCTGCGATCAGGAACGGCGAAAAAGAAAGAAGCAAAAATCTAGGGAAAAGATAAGTAAGAATACATCTCAAGATAGTGCCTCTGATCAGGAACGGCGAAAAAGAAGGAAGCAAAGATCTAAGGAAAGGATATATTGTGAATGCGATCAGAAAGTTTACGTAGACATAGCTCGGGAAAATATATGTAAGCAAGAATCTAAGGAAAATATATGTAAGAAACCATCTCAAGATAGGGCCTGCGATCAGAAAGTATACGGAAACATAGGTCGGGAAAATAGAAGAAAGCAAGAATCTAGGGAAATGATATGTAAGAAACCATCTCAAGATAGTGCCTGCGATCAGAAAGTATACGGAGACGTAGCTCGGGAAAATATATGTAAGCAAGGATCTAAGGAAAAGTTATGTAAGGAAACATCTCAAGATAGTGCCTGCGATCAGAAAGTATACGGAGACGTATCTCGGGAAAATATATGTAAGCAAGGATCTAAGGAAAAGTTATGTAAGGAAACATCTCAAGATAGTGCCTGCAATCAGAAAGTATACGGAAACATAGGTCGGGAAAATAGAAGGAAGCAAGGATATAGGGAAAAGATATGTAAAGAGACATCTCAAGATAGTGCCTGCGATCAGAAAGTATACAGAAACATAGCTCGGGAAAATATATGTAAGCAAGGATCTAAGGAAAATATATGTAAGAAACCATCTCAAGATAGTGCCTGCGATCAGAAAGTTTACGGAAACATACCTCGGGAAAATAGAAGGAAGCATGGATCTAGGGAAAAGGTATATAATAAAACAATTCAAGATAGTGCCTGCGATGAGAAAGTTTACGGAAACATAGCTCGGCAAAATAGAAGAAATCAAGGACATTGGGAAAGGCATCTCAAGATAGTGCCTGCGATCAGGATGTTTACGGAGACATAGCTCGGGAAAATAGATGGAAGCAAGAATATAGGGAAGAGATAAGCCGGTAAATTATGTTTTTGTTACTACGTAGATGGTAGCATTCGCTCATATTATTTTGATATTACTGGCTCACCCAATCTCATTAACATAGCCATTTTTGCCTATATAAACAATGTAATGGAAGGGGATTCGAGAGGGTTTTATTCACGTGATAATCAGGGCGATAAAGTGATACCCCCCCCCCCTAGTTCTAGGCCATGATGATTTGTCAAAATCTTCAAGCGTTTCTCAGAACGTTATGGAGCCACAGTAAAAGAAGAAGAAGCAGATGTTATTTGACAATAATGAACTTTCACTCACTTAATTCGTCATGTCACATATATTTTTAGCGTTCCGCAAGGCCATCCGGAGTAACACTATTATTATTTCTGAAAATATATTTCGCAGTAAATATTTTTTGTCATTTCAGGAGAAAGGAAGTGGGAAAATTGAACTGCATTCTATTATAGTTGCGGTCGACACCTGTAATATCGATACTCAAGTAGAGAGACTTGAGAAAATACACATAGTCAGGTCAGTTAATTTCTGAATAAAATTATTCTACGTTCATCTGACAGGATCAAAGTAAGACTCTAATTTAATTACTTCTTGACTTACTGGACATTGTCAAAAATCGTCATGATTTATAAATAAAATATGCATTTTAAAATGTAGAAATCTTTAAAATCATCAAAAAGTCGAGCTGATTTTTTGCATCAGTCCACAAAATGTCCAAAAATTAGTTAGCGACAATGGCAATAGAATCTGCTGTATGACGTCTCAACTTTTAACGCAAATCAAAGCTTTATTTGTATGTCAGGGTTTACAGAAATATAGAAGTGATATGTAATATGGGATTATGCCAGTTTATTATAAATTATATTTGGTATTAGGCTGGCTTTCCACCGAAGTCGCACGAGGAATTATTTTTATTATTATTTTTGAAATACCAACTTATCCTAACGTAGATTTTTTAGCTTACATACCGAGTTCATCCTACGGCGCCCCCAAAATCCTCTCAGTAATGGTAATTTTGACATTAATACATCTTTGTTATTTTTCAGCATTATGCATCGGGATTCTAACAATGAAAGAATAAAAGTAGGTAAATAAAATTTCACTCTTAATGATGGCTTTTATTTAATACATTTAGGTACTAGCAGTTGCCCTCGACTTTGTATGCGTTGTATTACAAATAGTGATGTAATTTATGTAAAAACGCAATTTCCCTTAATTTTAATTTTTACCCCCGTTGCCCCGTGAGTCTGTACCTACCTGATACCGTGAACATTTTGATAATCCTAAATCATGTACCTAAATCAGAAACTAGGCCTTGCTATAATCATGAGATACAATATATCGTTCGACACACTGCTTATGAGGTTTAATATGATTTATCTGATCTATTACGACACTTGGAGAAGTCCCTTGGCCTGTATGACAATAGTCACTACAATACATGAACGGAGCGATATTTGTCTGGTACGGGTTTGGTTGGAATGGTGCCAGATCGAAACTTTCGCCGTGACCCCATGAAGCCAATCGACAGGTTGCAAAGGGATCTCTATATTTGTTCTCAGTTTCTGTCTTGAAGGCTCTAAAACAAAATATTATATACTTATCAATACCGGACACATTATATTCGTTGCTGCTCAGCCAGTGCCGGCTCAAGAATCTCTCATATCCTCAGCGATCATTTGTTAGTGCTAAAGTTAGAAACGAGAATGTGTAGCAATGACGGGCACTATTCAGACAATGGCAGGCACTACTTATTTGGAACATTAAATGGAACACTACAAAAAACAATACTATTTTAAGTATGCTCATAGCAATTTAAGTACTTCAAAGTGTAAATAAATACATTGCTATTAAATAAATTACTCAAACAATAGGATAATATCTAAAATTGTATAGATTCAATAATATCGTTTTTTTCTTAGGCTAATTATCTTTCTTCTTTCATTTCTATTCTATTCTATTTTTTGTGTAATGGCTCCATCAGGGTTTTGATGGTTCCGCCAATGTCAAGTGTTATAGACGTCACAGTAACAATAGTTAATTAATCGGTAGCTAAGATGTTCTCGCCGACTGTGATATGTCTTATAATCACTGACTAATCACAACCATCACAGCGCGGACAGGATTAAACTGGATTCCCCATCATGTCGTGAAAGAAAATGCCATTCTTTAGTAATTTGACATATTTTACATACCCCTTCAACCAATTTACTGGATTGTGGCACGCTGCGACTTCTTTATATTCTTTCTTAACATGAATTCTGTCATAAACATTTCTGTGCACTTTCGACAAAAGAGGCATCCATATTTCTTTGAATTTGGGACCAAATCCTTTGACCTATATGAGAGGAAAAATGTACTTACTTTCAATTTATTTTATTTATTACTAGCTTTCCGCCCTGGCTTCGCCCGTGGAATTTTTTGAAATGGGTAATAAACATTAACACTGTATAGGTTAAGGGCACAGCTGATGCGTTCTCCTTTTCTATTTACCTTTCTCTTTATTGTCGCACACACACGCACTCACTGTTGGCTGACAGTACAAACCTCTCGGAAAATGGGTTGGTACCATCTGACCGCCTATATACACTACCACCACGCGCGCTCATTGGTAAAATCAAATAGCGCGCGCTTCCCCAGCTTCCTGTTACACACTTCCGTCCATTATCACGAATGCACATCATAAATTACGTCGATCCGTTGCTCCGTTCGAGTGTACAACACAATAAACAAACACTTTCATTATATTTCATAGTGCTGTTACTCCTAGATCCCCCAGGGGATTTTATCACTGTATCGGGACACTTAGCTCGAAGGCACGATGGGAGATGGACATCAAGGGTTACTGTTATACTGTCTGCAGATGAGATTGTTAAGTAAGAGGGTAAAGCATGGAGGAGAACTGAGGAGGATAGAAATATGTGATGCAATGATGGAAGTCCCACGTCCAGCAGTGGACGGACACGGGCTGAAGAAGAAGCAAACTTACTCTAGGTGCACTTGATTCAGAATAAAAGGTGATGTGATCCTTGGCACCTATTCCCAGCTGATCACCTCTACTGAAAGGCCGGTGGAAGTCCCTATACGTGCTGACATAAGGGTCTAAAAGTCTTCTAAAGCCACGAGCACTTTCTGGAATCACTGGTGCCTCATTTCTTCCACTTGCTACAACCTGTAAAAATAGAGTTTATCAAAATAGATACTTGGCTGGCTACATCCTATTTGTAAGTTGTATACATGTATTGTAGGTATGTCTAAATGAAGGGTCAGCGGTGGAAATATCAGTGGCTGCTGAGCGGGGCGAAAGTCGTTGCTGAGCAGGGCGAAAGTATTTTCATATAAATTTTCTTCGCGCATGACCGCAATTACGTACTTTCGGCACTGTTTTTGATGAAGTAAAGGTACTATCCGAGCAGGTGTAGTATAAATTTCATAACATCACTCCACCAACATTTAATAAGTCGTTTTTGTCTCAATGATAAATTAATTGATACTTACATCGCAAATATATTCCGGGTCCGGAGCCTTAATAACGGGTTCATTTGGCGCTAGAGGAGACTTCTTTAATCCACGAAAGCGGTCCTTCGTTTCGGATATTACAGTTGGTTGCGTTATACATTTACCTTGTAACTGAAATAATAAATGATAACGTCACATGTACCTAGCTATGTTTGAAGGAGTCGGTCGGAGCATTGAACCTGCAACTTAGGTTATATCTCAGTCGTGCCAAGCCTTAAAGCGATGTCTAGTGCTTCGGAGCCATACTTGTATAAATAATAAATAATATAGGTCTGTTAAAATTCTGCCACCTTATTATGTTTAATATGGCCAACTGGAAAAAAGTAGACATCGTTACTGTTGTACCTGGCCACACCTTATGTTTGTTTTGTTTATTTCTGGTCATAAAATAAGATATATGTAGGTAATTAAAAGTCTCGAAAGAAATACCTGCATTTTTTCTACTTTTAACCTAGGATTCAAACCAGTGCTTTTAATAGGATAACTGTGTAACCTGTGTTAAAACTAAAGGCTAAGCAAATAATCAGGGCGCCAGAGCTATTTTGCTCGGGAAAAATGGAAGTGTTTTCCAACGGAGCAAATTTGGGCTTAAAATTACAAGAAAAATACAAAGAATAACATTAAAAATAAATTGTTTGCTGACCTTTTTTTCAACTCCAGTCATAAATATAACACGTCGACAATTAATACCACAGTCGGCTTTCTCGTTTGCTTTGTTTGGATTTGGTTTCACTGAATATTCGCCAGTGGTTGTTTTGAAAGTTTCTCTGGCGACAACCATGTCCCGACCAGTGACTCTTTCTGGGAATGGATCATCTATTTTCTATAAATATAAAAAGGTGAGTATATAAATAAATAAACAAGGCTAAGTCCATACTTTATGACCAAGGTTATAACTTTTTAACATAACAGTGAAAGCATTATGAGCTTGTGAGTCTTAGCAACCTATTTTATATGAAATGTTTTTGGTGGTACGGTTTTACAACAATTTGAATATCTATGTAAATACGCTTAGATACATATAGATATATATGCTACCGCGGACTTTTTTGTAGTTCATTTCTTGTTTCCTACATCATTTTGTTATATCTCTGACGGATTAGAAAGCATACCCCATGAAAACTCGCTGGGGCAAACTTTTCTCCCGACTTGATTCACTTCTACTATTAATGCTCAGCTCCTAAACATGATAGGTCCATGTTTAATACTCTTAACATTCCCGGTGAATTAGTCTATCTAATAATGAAAACCGTAACAAAATACGTTTAGTAGTTTTTGCATGAAAAGGTCACACATAGACTTATTTATTATGATATATAGGCTTTAGTAGGATAATCAGAAAGGTTACTTACGCAATCAAGACTGTGTGGTATTGGAGGAATATGTCTACATCCGATACTATAAGCAGATCTTGTTTCATTATTGGATGTCCTCAGAGGGATGTTGTATTCAACGTTTCCCCATGTGTTTACGTTTTTTATTAACAAATCATTTAATTTAAGGGCCCCTCCCATCTTGTTAATATAATAAAGTTATATTAAATAAAAAATACAGTAATAGACAGTGTTTTTGAAGAAGAATTGATTGTAAATTGGTATGAAAAATGTCAATATGACTGCACATGTATTTTATTTTTTATACACAGATTATTCTGCATTATTCTTCATAAAAAGTTACGAGGTTGAAAAAAAGGCTCGCGTCTTTATTTTGAGGCTAGAGTTATGTTCGCGTCCTTATTCTGAGAATATGAAATAGGCTTCAATTTTGCGAGAATTTTGAAATGCGAAACAATTTTAAACTTAGTAGGACTTCGATTTTATGATTTTAAGTTACAAATGTTGACATCGAGACCTGAAAATATTCCTATAACTTACGAAATCTTAACTTTTCCATGGTTAAAACTACCTCCATACTAAACATCAAAATAGGTACGTACAGAGAGACAGACAGACAATATATCTCACTCGTTCCAATAATGCTAAGCACCAATTTTCTTTAAGAATGTGTGCTTTAATCGACTTCTCGTGCTTCAGAGGCCACGTAAAACCGGCGTTCGCACTTCTAAAAATGTCTGTTAAAGAAGTGACACATTAAGTGCAGCAACGGGCTTGCCACCTGTTCTGTTCAATATGGACAACTGGCAAAAAGTGGACACTGTTACCGTTGTCTCTGGTCACACCGTAAGGTATAAAGGCCGTGATAGTGTGTTTGCGTAATATTAGTATGGATGATAACCGTTACCAACTAGAGATACTAGTTTTTTTAAAGAACAAAACTGTCAAATTGACAGAGGTTCCCATTTAATTTTCCAAAATTATTACAATTTAGATATTTAACATGTATTTAAGTGATGTTCTTTTCATAAATAATTTAGTTGCAGCCTGGTCGTTTTTAAAATCAGCTAGCTGCCACGGTTGGAGATACATCGGCATTAATTCATCATTCTCAGATAGCCATTGTATGATATAGTCTGTTATTGCCTCTACATAAGGCGTTTTCTTGAAAGTATTTTTTATTTTAGTTCTGGTTTTAGGTGACTGAAACAAAATCATTATAAAAATAGACAGGTACTTAGATAAATATAATAATAAACCTTTTAAAAAAAGTGTACCGACTTCAAAAATTTGCACTGAAAAGTAAGAAATAATAAATATTTCGTTGTAGTTGCCAAATTAGGATACAAAATTAAGTAAACATCTAAGAAGATAAAGATCTATTCAATATTATCTATGTTTGTATGTACTGATGATCGTAGGTTCCTAATGAATTGTCTATATTAGTGAATTTGGGAAATAAGTTGTTTCTAATGAACCGATTTTCGTGACATAATTGTCGATAAATTTATTATATCCTTAAAAAATAAGTCGTCAAAATCAGTACTTATATAAGTCAGTTTTTTTCAAAATTTCTTAAAAACTAATTAACCAATTTCTATGAGATAAAAAATGGGACCAATCCGGAATAATTATTATCTGTCGATTAAAAGAGAAATTATCAAAATCAGTTCACAGCTGGCGGAGTAATCGAATCATATAATTAATACGGTCCGAATTGAGAACCTTCTCC
Source organism: Nemapogon koenigi (assembly GCA_963924495.1). Lineage (NCBI taxonomy): Eukaryota > Metazoa > Arthropoda > Insecta > Lepidoptera > Tineidae > Nemapogon > Nemapogon koenigi. Next base: position 7,979,148 of record OZ004645.1, read on the forward strand.
TTCTTTTTTTGGAAGTCGGTTAAAAAATATTAAATTGATAAATAAGCAATGTTTAGGTCAGGTACTTATCTAAGATACTTACGTCTTCAATGAATTTAGTTGCTATATTCTTTAAGTGTTCCCTCATTGTATTTTTTTGTCCCTAAAATAAATAAATACTTAATTATTTAAGAATTTGTTTTTAAAAAACGTGTGACTTCACTACTGAACTAAGTTTTTTTAAATATTTTATTCGAAAGAAAATTCTTCCGAAAACATTTTATATTTCATGGTTTATTCGATGACGAAATAATTAAATTTTAGAAAGTTAATATATGACCTAAGCATCGAAAAAGAACATGTCTGACTAAAATAAGGAGGAGTCAAATACATCGATAGATTATAGCGGAATAAAAAGTGGAATCAATGGAATTCAATTCATGAATTTATTTCTGTATGTTTTTAAATTAAGTAATTAATAAAAAAAAAAAATATATAAATCGGTATGATCGCTCAATGTTAACTAACTATACTCTATACATAAAAGCGGAAGAGTTTGTATGTTTGAATCTCGGGAACTACCAGTCCGATTGAAAAATATATGTTTCCATTAAATTACCCATTTATTGAGGAACCGAGCATGTATGAAAGGTATGATGAATATAATAGAAGCGAAAAAGGGGTATGTCAGGATCGTAGCAAATGGCATTCGATTGTCTCTGCCTACCCCTCTTGGGATTAAAGGCGTGATATATCAGATAGAATAGATTGATAGATTATTGAGGAATATTATCTATACTACTTAATAAAAAAACTGAAGAGTTTCTTTGTTTGAACGCGCTAATCTCTGGAACTACCAGTCGGGTTCGAAAAATTTTATAGCCCAATTCTTGAAGAAGATTATAGACTACATAACATCATGCTACGACTCAAAGAAGCAGAGCAGGTGGAAAGCTAGTCAATAATGTAAGCTTTTTCGGAAGCTATTCTTGACAAAAATCCAGTACTTACCGGTGGTAGTAATTCAGCGACCATTGCCAACAGTTCTGCACTGCTATCGTGATACAAATAGAATGCCCAAGAAGAACGGAAAAATGTAAACAAATTATTTAGGCGTTTTGTCTGAAACAATGGTAAATTATATTTCAAGTCCCATATTTCATTAATATGTCTATGATTAGAGATACATGCGGAGTGAAAGATGATGTTGTGACTAAAATGAAGAATAGTAGTTTACGGTGGTTTGGACACGTTGAAATGATGAAGGATGAAAGATTGACTAAAAAGGTTTATATGGCTGAAGTGAAGGGAAATGCTGGCATAGGACGACCTAGGTGTACTTTTATTGAACATATAAAAAAAATATTTATCGAAGGCAATATTAAAAGTACACACAATAGCCGGCATCTATGAAAGGTATGATGAATATAAAAGAAGCGAAATAGGTATGTCAGGATCGTAGCGAATGGCATTCGATTGTCTCTGCCTACCCCTCTTGGGATAAAAGGCGTGTTGATAGATAGATAGATATATAGATAACGTGGCCAGAGACACCAGTAATAGTGTCCACTTTTTGCCAGTTGTCCATATTAAACATTACGGGTGCACGTCATGTCATCGAAACTCATGACATCGAAATTCATGTCATAAATGCACTTTTAAAAATTGCACTATACTTAAATGCACGATACAAAAAAAAATCAAAAGTAAAAAAAAGGCACGAAAACTCATTTCTTAAAAATTCAAAACAAAAAGGCTCTAGTAAAAAAATCTTTATTTAAAAATGAACAAAACAGCAAAAATAGAAAAAAAATTGATATTCAATAAACAAAGGTTAGCAATATTTTTAAAACAATATTTCAATCTACCTGAATCAAGGCTGGTTCAGGTAGATTGGTTTGTTTTTATTTTATAGCTGCAAAAAATCTACTGACTCTACATAGACTACTTTTTATCCCTGAAATCCTTCAGGATAAATTATTACGTCACACACGGTCGAACCGGGGCACAAAGATAGTGAACAAATAAAGATGAATAAATAATAGAAAAAGTAGGTAAGCGAGGAGCGCAGCGACGAGCGTGGTTTAGAATAGTGATAAAACAAAGTGCAACCGAGCGAGCGAAGCGAGCGGTGCCGCGGGAGCGGCCGGCGAAGCGCCAGAAACCTTAGTATTTTATTACTTCTAAGAAAAAAAAAAAGAAATCAAGGATTGGAAATATAAAACGATTTTTGCTAAATGATACTCTTTTGATACAACATTTTAGGTGAAACAAACATTTTTATTTTGAGGTTTTTAAAATTAAGTTTTTGAGTTTTGAACATTTTTAGATAAAGCCTTTAATTAAGTAATAAGCTTCGATTAATTTATTATTTTTGAAATGATTTTTTACGAATTATTTTCGATGAGTCGTGCCTTTTTGAATTGAGATTTTTAGTAATAGTTTTCGATATAATGACCTATAACCAAACATTACATACGTACCCCGTATCTCAAATAAACATTTTTCAATGTGACTGCTGAGTGTCCATAGAGATTTTTAAAGTTGTCTAGAGATGTGGTGTCGTCAGTTAGGCAAGTAATACCATCAACAACATTGTGGGAATTTAAATGTAGTTTAAAATATCCACTTTTAAACGTTTCTATGACGTAGCCCTGAAAATAGAGGAAAGTTGTTCGTAACTTCTTCATTAATGCTAATTATTACGCAATATTTTTCAGTTTATTCATATATCCAAAACTACTAGATTTAAAATTTCGAACGAATCAGAGAGTTTAATTCTCATAATCCAAACACACTATGCAGCCTTTATAGATATTGGTAATAGTAATTTATTATTTTTAGAAGAAGTGTGGATTGCTTTATTTGCCCTCCGAAGCATAATAAGTCCATTAAAGCACAGTAAAGTGAGTATAACGCCTTCTTTGAATTTACAGCAACATCATTAGCTCTTATAGATATAATGGGTAGGTATTTGACCAATTTTTTTTTTTTGGTATACTTACAGTATAATTTAGAAGTGTGGATTGCTTTATTTGCCCTCCAAAGCATAATAAGTCCATTAAAGCACAGTAAAGTGAGTATAACGCCTTCTTTGAATTTACAGCAACATCATTAGCTCTTATAGATATAATGGGTAGGTATTTGACCAATTTTTTTTTTTTTGGTATACTTACAGTATAATTTAGAAGTGTGGATTGCTTTATTTGCCCTCCGAAGCATAATAAGTCCATTAAAGCACAGTAAAGTGAGTATAACGCCTTCTTTGAATTTACAGCAACATCATTAGCTCTTATAGATATAATAGGTAGGTATTTGACCAATTTTTTTTTTTTGGTATACTTACTGTATAATTAGTAGTAAAAAGATAATTATGTGGAATTCCTTTTCCTGGTGCTCTTACGTCCAAATATTGCATGTTGCCTGGTAGTGTACAATGTACTACGATTGGTTTCTTTAAAGTCGGTATGCAGTCCATGTAGTTATTTTCTTGATTCATAGTTGAATCGCCAAATAATGGATCCAATTTGTTTCTAATGTAAGTTCCTAACTGAAATATTAATATAATAGTAGCAACAAAACAAATAGCAAGAGAAGTATGCAAAGATGGAGACAAGTGGCGTAATTTAGTTTCAAGTGAATATTTTAAAATTAATAAAGTCCTTTATGCTTGCTTGGCATCTAAAAATTGCGCATATCTACAAAATTTGTTCAATAGGTTTCACTACATTTGGCAACCCTGGCCAACAAAAGTCGTTCCTAAACATTTAAATTATAATAATAGTTTGAGACTTAATTAAATACTCGCAAGTACCTACGTTTAATCAGTGTTGACCTGGAATCATTCTGGCTAATAGTGGTGAGAAAATACAACATTAATTGAAGAATTTAAAAGTATGTTCTAATCAACGTTTGAGGGTAAGACAACAAAATTTTCAAATTCAGAAGATACTTCATTTTTAACTCATTCCGAAGGGAGGCATTGGCATCATTTCATGCAGCCTACTGGTATTTAAATTATAATGAATAATTGTAATTCATGCCATTCTATACTGAGGCAGGAGGAAAGTTTAAGATGTGTATCTTGCTCATCTGGATTTCACTATGCATGTATGAATTATACAGATCAAGAATTTAAGAAGATGCTTCCAATGAACAGGAACAAATGGAGATGTACGCCATGTAAGACGCAAAAGAAGCAGCCCATCCACACTTCTAGACCTGATTATCCCAATAGTCCTGTAGTAGCGGTGGTTTCAGATACAGACGTTACTAGCCAACCTTCGGCCATAGTCAGTATTGATACCAACGCTTTGATAAACTATATGGACGCTAAGCTGTCGGCTATCAGGAACGAACTGTGTGCTGATATTTCAAAGCTTGAAAAAACACTTAATTGTCAGATTCAGGAGGTATCGGCGATGATGCATTCATGGTCTTCCAAGGTGACAGAAATGGAAAATAAAATTACTAATCTCGCGGACGATATCGGTACTCTAGCTGACGAAAACAGACTTCTACGTAAACAAATATCAACCTTGGAAAAGGCACACGATGATATGGAGCAACGTTCGCGACTATGTAACTTAGAAATACAAAATTTACCTGAGAGGAAGCATGAAAACTTATTTCATATTTTGTCGAAATTGAGTTCCGTTTTGAACTTGGAAATCCCTGAAGGCCGTATTAAGTCAGTCCACAGAGTTGCTCGTAATGACCGCAATGAACACAAAGACCGCCCTAAAAACATTGTCGTCCAGTTTACAAACAAATACCTACGTGACGAGATCATTGCGGCAGTCAAAGTTCGCCGTGGGCTCACGGTGGGACAGCTGATGAGAGGTGGTATGTGCGATAACACAGGAGACAGCAACAATATGAATGACGATAGGCCTATTTTTCTCAGTGAACATTTGACACTCAAAAATAAAATCCTCTTCTCTAGAACTCGAGCTGCCGCTAAGAAGTTGCATTACAGATATGTCTGGGTTAAGAATGCTACTATACAAGTGCGGAATAATGATAGTTCTCGTGTCATTATAATTCGTGACATTAACGACCTTGAAAAACTGTGAATGTTCTCCTATATATATATACTGTATTAAATAATGGATAAACTAAAAATATACTACCAAAATTGTAGCGGGATAAGAAGCAAACTTGTGGAACTGCGACTCAGCATTCTTAACTCAAGTTACGATATTATAGTGTTAACCGAGATGTGGCTTAAACCGGGTATTCTTGACTCTGAGCTCATGGATGGTCGGTACGTGGTGTACCGCAGGGATAGAAACAGTAAATCTTCACGTAAACTTGATGGTGGTGGTGTACTGGTCGCAGTCAGGAGAGGTCTGTCAGCTATTCGCAAACCGGAGTGGGAGGAGAATGAGTTGGAGGAAATTTTCATTAAATTAGTAATTAACAATAGAATATATATAATAGGTGCCATTTATATACCTCCCTCTTCCAATAAGCTCATTTATGAGCAGTATTGCAGAAAACTGGAATCACTTCACGCAGACCAAACTAATTCCACTATGTGTTTCCTTGGCGACTTTAACCTGCCCTTGCTCCAATGGTTGCCAACCAAAGACTGTCTATATATGTCTCCAAATAATACCTACAACATACCTTCAAGAACGTTGGTTCACACAATTAGTGTCATAGACTCACATCAGTACAACAGTTTTTCGAATAAAGATAACCGTATCCTGGATTTATTGTTTTCTAATGAGGTCTGCTATGTGTCACACCCTGATGTTGTGCTTTCTAAGGTTGATAGTCACCACCCGCCCTTTCAGTGCTACTTAGAAATAAGTCATCAACATACCCTGCAAGTAACATCTAGTGAGGCTCCCCTATATAATTATTTTAGGGCTGATTATAGTGTAATTAACAAAGAACTAAGTATTGTAAATTGGGACGAGCAACTTTTGGAGTTGGGTGTTAAAGATTGTGTTGATAGATTCTACAATATACTTTTTCAAATAATCGATAAACACATTCCAAAAAAGCGGAAGAAAAGTACTAAATATCCGGTCTGGTTCTCGCCTGCTCTCGTAAGTACTCTAAAACGTAAGGAAAAGGTTTGGATTAAGTGGAGGAACTATAACTGGAATATTCGTTACTTCGTGATAGATGCAAAACGATGTTAAAACAGTGTTTTAGAACGTATACTGATAACGTTGAACTATCTCTGAAGTCGAACAACAAGTTTTTCTGGCAATATGTCCACTCCTTGAGGAAATCAAATAATGGCTACCCAAGTACAATGTACTATAACAACGAACCCTCTAATGACCCTAAGGAGATAGCTTGCTTGTTTTCTAAGTTCTTTTCGTCAGTATTTGAGCTTTCTTCCGTTGTCAATATTTCAGAACTCAATGACTTTCAGGCTTCGTACGCATCTCCTTCAATACCTGATTTGGTTGTAACTCCTCTTATTACACGTAACGTGTTGAGACGCCTAGACGTTACAAAGGGAGCTGGCCCTGACCGTATCAGTCCTGTCTTTCTTCAGAGGACTGCCTTTTCACTGTGTCATCCGTTGTGTACAGTATTCAATAAGTGCTTGGAGGCGGGAACTTTTCCCGATTCCTGGAAGCTAGCGCATGTCACTCCTATATTTAAATCGGGCACCAAGAGTCAGGTGGTTAACTATAGGCCTATCTCAGTGCTGTCTACTATTCCAAAGGTATTTGAAACCATTGTAAAGAACTATATCTACAGATATTTGGAGCCAGGCATACTCCCACAACAACATGAATTCATGAAGAATAAGTCAACTACTACTAAGTGTTATCATTTACACGCAATCATACTAAATTGACTTATGATTACAGTCTTAATGATCAACTCCTAACTAGGGTGACCAGTATACGAGACTTGGGTGTCATGTTTGACTGTAGGTTGTTGTTCGACCAGCACATCGACAGTATATGCAGTAAGGCGTGCCAAATGTTAGGCTTTGTGTTGCGGTCAACTAAGCATTTTAGGTGTCCTGACTCATATATATTACTGTACACTAGTCTTGTTAGATCACATCTTGAGTATGCTTCGGTGGTATGGAATCCATACTATAAAGTATATCGAGATAAAATTGAGTTGACACAAAAAAAGTTTCTGCGCTCAATGCACTACAGAGTGGCCAACTCAAAGCTACATTATACCGAACTACTCGAAATGTATAACATGTGCTCACTGGCTGACAGACGCTCCTTGCTGGATGCATGTGCACTGTACAACATTTGTAACAGCGTGTACAATTGCCCGGACCTGCTGGAATGTATTCAGTTTAGAGTTCCTGGCTATGCGTCGCGACTACAACAATTATTTGCGACCAGAAAGACACGCACCAACGCTGGCCTGCGTGCTCCGCTCACCAGGATTTGTGACAATCACAACAAGAGCTACCTCTCGGTCGACATTTTTTGTAGTAGTAAGAGTCTTTTTAAAACACATGTAAAAAATATATTAATGGCTAAACTAGATTAATTTGTTTGTACCTACTTATTGTTTACTGTTTTTCTTTATCTTTTTGTTGTTTTTGGGACTAATAATGTACCTATAACTTTGAGAGAATGTAGAGGTGGTGGGCAGAATTTTTTTTTTTTAAACTACTTTATGTACCTATATAATGTATGTCTGTCTACTGCTGTTATTTCTCCTTAATAAATAAATAAACTAAATCTTGATTTTTTTTAGATTTTCGATAACATATTTAAAAAGTTAGAGCTAGGTATTATTTATTTTCATAACTTTTAACTAAAAATAAATTGTATGGCAGTTCACCTGCCTTTGGAAACTCAGGACATGAGGGCGGACCAGCTAACGCCAGCGCTCCCATTATTGACATGTTACTCCGTGATAGCGTTCTACACTTTCCATATCTTTTCGGATAAGATATAATTGAAACTAAAATACCTTTTCACCAACTTCATACGAATCAAAATGTTTGTGTCGTTGTTTGTGAGCAAAATATTTCCTGCAATATCTAGTTATGGGACCAGCGGCGTATATCGCGCTATCTTTAGTTCTAAAATTGGCATCAACAACGACACCTCCGTCGTAGGCCATGCCACTGCCACACATAGCTGAAAAGAAGTAGAAAACTAGATACATATTTATTTTATTTCTTTACGGGTTGCCTTACAGCTCCCGAAACCGTGTAACGGTCCCAGGGTACCCAGCGGCAGACCAAGGTCTATCTCTTTTAGATGATGGTATTTGTGAGGCTATACCTAACGATCGGCCAGTTCTGTTGAGATATTTAGATGGAAAAGCCTCTAGGTGGTTTGTCGGATTATGTACGTAAGTTTTTTAATTATAAAAAAACCCCATTGGAACATAGCCGTTAATACCAAATGTCTATTTTTCCGATTTTTCATTTACATTTTCTATCGCAACTTCCTATCTAATATTATAAATGCGATTGTGTGTTTGTTTGTCCTTTTTTATGTCAAAACGCAGCAACGGATTGGCATGGTATTTGTTCTTTTTATCCCGGGAAAATTTATAAAACAATTTCTACCTGTGCAAAGCCGGGGCGTGTCTCTAATTCTCTATACGATTATAATAAAGAAACATAGGAAGTTTGTTTGTTAGAAGTAAACTCAGAAACGATCTGAAAAAATCTTCAGGCAAAAAGTCAAGTGAAAATCTAGGAATTCACGAGTTAAAATACACATAGGTTTTACTATTAGCTTTACCTGCCCAATACAAAAAGCAAATCTAAATGAACTATCGAGTGCAGGATTGGAAGGACCCTTGAAGGCTTATATTCGCTTGTATTTACAAACTTTTCACTTTGTTTCCTTCCTAATGCCACCAATCACATAAAAGCTCATTGACATTCAAACTTATTAAAAACATTATTTCTCTCTTTTTATTCTGATACAATCTGAATGAATAAGGAAATTCAGTAAAGTGGTGAACGAAACTTTTTTCAAGTGAATGCTCTTGATAGTACATACCTGAAAAGGCACTTAAATCCACACCTTGACTTCCGTAGTAGAACACAGCAGCACAATCAACCTTAATTACTTTGTCGTAAGATATTAATTCCAATTGCGTCACAATGTTATCGAGACTCACAGACCATGCTTTAAAGTAACAAGATTCGTAAAAAGTTATTTTTAGATCTTTTAATATTTTGTGTACAGCCTCGTCCACCTAAAATATGTAAAATTATAACTATATTTCAGGAACTAAAGAAAGGATGTACAGTATGTATAGGTATACACTATATAAAAATAGATATGTCATGCAGGATCGTAGCAAATGGTATTCTTTTTCTCTGCCTACTCCACCTGAAATAATCCTGTAGTCCTAAAAAATAAAAAGACTCCCTGTAATATTAGCAACTTCCATCCAGACCAAATCCTTCTGTACCCATTCCAGATTTAAAAAATCATATCAAAAAATTGCTACGTTTTAATCATTTTTTCATGATCAAGTGGTTAATAATTTCAACCCTTGGTTTAGAGCTTATTAAAACTCGGAAAAAAAAAGATATATTATCGTATGTTTTAAATTACGAGTATGATTAGCACAAAACTTACATATTCGTTGGCAAACGCAGATATTCTAGATTTATAAGGATTTTCTGACGGAAACGCTTCAACAAACGTAATATATTTCCCTGGAACTTTCATCTCAATTAGGGTTGCCAAACAACAATAAGCTTCTATTGTTCCACCGTACACCACAATCATATCTACAATAGATATATAAAAAAAATCTAAAAGTCAAAATCCGGAATAATTAAAAGCTACATAATTATATTAAGTAAGAGTCAAATACGCAGTACTAAAAATTGACGTGCATGTATGAAACGATGTATGGATGTGGATGAAGCAAGAGAAGTATGCAAAGATCGTGAGAAGTGGTGCTCCATACTCTCTGCTTACCCCTTTGGGAAACAGGCGTGAATGTAAAATAGCTGTCGTACAATCGAGTTGAGTAAAAAAATATGTTTGACGTTCGGTGCGCAGTTCAAAAATCGACTTTAAATTTCGTACCTGTATCTATAAATATCTTCAAAAGCAAATACAATTCCAGCGATATTAACTTTGAAATTAACACATATTTTAGAATAATATAAATAATACCTCTTTCATCACATAAATTTAAGTTAGAGACGTAATTCAATGCCTTCTTTGCGTCGCTTATGTGGTTAATGATGAAGACGTTTTCTGGTGATTCTATATTTACCAATTCAGTTTCTTTCATATTATTTCTTGGAATATCCAGTCTTGTATAAGAGAAATTATTTGATGTCCTACAAAATATGTAAAGTTCATAATTCCAAAATTCAAGAGATTTGAGAACAAATTCAATTAAGATTTCTATGTTTGAACTCTCTCAAAATAAGTAATTATCTTATATTTTGCAGTATTTATCAAACGGAGGGCAATTGGTTAGTATAATAATGTGTATACTAATTAAATATTGTTAGTATTGAACATTAATTTGCCTCTCACTCACACATATAGATATTGACATATTGGCAAGTGAGCGAGAGGGAAATATAATTTCAATCGCTTTTTAAATAATCGGGTTAAAATTATTTTAATCATTTAAACCGCATTTACAGTACGATAATAGTGGCATGGCATAAAACTACTTTCCCGACATTATTTTAGTTTCGTGTGTAATCTTCTAGAACAGTTATATTCGGATATCTTCGGTTTTGTAGAGTGTCGCTTTTGCCGCTGCGAATTAATACTATTTTATTACAACATACCATTTTATATACTGATCTACTTACAATTTCGGATCAAGTTTACTTTTAAGTTCATCATGATAGAACGGATACTGATATTGTTTACCAAACACCATGAATAGTAAATCGTAATAGCATTTGCAATCATTCTTCAATCTCACGTATTTTTCTTTTCTGAAAAAAGACTTCATATAAAAGTAAAACCAATGAAAGCTAGATGCTTACACCCTCGAACACTCAACCAAATATTTACATTGAAAGGTAACACTGGGCACAAAAATGCTTCTTCGGGATGGCTCCTAAACTCTATATAGTCTATAACACATTCTAAAAGACTTAACATTTTCACTTTTTAAAATTACGATAAAGAAGATCTTGAATAATTAGCAAAGATTTACTATTATTTTTGTTTTTTATGTGATTGTATTTTTTTAACATTTATTATTAGACTGGACATAAATTATTTAAATTATCAAGTACCTATTTATTTATTTTATTTTGTATTACTTAAATATTTGTACACCTAAGGAACGGGTACTGTTTGTGTTTGGGTCGCTAGTATACTTTTTTAATATATAGTTCATATAAAATAATGTTTTCTTTTTGATTAAAATAATAATTAATTCTTACTTGTTAATTTCCACCATAGTTCCATGTACTACGTTCACATAATATGTGTAAGGTGTTCTTTTCAGGAATTTGTCGGCACTTGTTGTAAACTTTTTGAACATCATTTCGCAAAGCTTGTTACTTTTTCTAATATATGGCATTCCGTTTGGAGAAATTAATGTTACATTTGTAAAAGATAAATACGAAGCAGCATCGCTGGAAGTGTAATATGAATTGAGTTGTATGTAGGTACGCCATCTGTTGTTGTGTAGGTACGCGAGTACATAGTTGAAATTGCTTAGAAAAAAAACTCATGTATCATCGATTGGATGCGCTGCTGTTAAATGATGAATTTTAGCCTTATTAATTTTATCAAACCCATAATATAAATATTATCATCTAAAAATAAGTACCGTAGGCAAGAAATAATTAAATCCATACCATCTCTGTTACATAGCCAAAAATATAATATTAATATATCAACCTAAAAAGTAATGCATTTAAAAATCCCAAAGCAGTTCTGGATGCGCCGACAATAACAAGTTTTCTGTCAATACAAATTTTTGGCATACATGTAATTTTCTTATTCATAAACCAGGTTGAAAACAATAAGCTGAAATCAAGAGACAATTAATTATAAATACCTAAACTAAATTCAAAAATTAAATATTTACAGTAAACATTAAGTTATTTTAAACATTAAATTACTTGGAAAAATAAACAAAGACAAAGTATTGTTAAAAGAAAAATGATTTATAATTTTTAATATTTCTATGCCATTGGATATTGAATATTTTTACTCAATCGCACTTTTAAATGTTAGCATATTTTATATAATACACTCCCGGACAACTGAATCGAGCCACCTTTCATTTTTAGGCTTGGTGTACTGAAGCTTAAAAAAATGTATGAAGGAGGACCTATTTCAAACCTAAAAATGCATCCTCAGCTCCTAAACGTGATAGGTCCATGTTTAATACTCGTAAACATTCCTCGTGAATTCTGTATATTAATGAAAACAGTAGCAAAATCCCTACAACGGTTTCTTAGATTAGCCTATACTGACACATAGACGGACGCGGTTGAGGACATGTTTTATTATATGTAGGTACTAGTGATGATAAGAAAGTTTATCTGACTTACATATTTTTGTAATCCTTATCATTGTCAGGAACACAATAAATTTCCGACATTCTAGGTATCAAAGGAACCATGTACGAAGCTAGTGAATTTGCTTTATCTATTGTCTGTAAACAGACATTTTAACGTATTATTTATAACTTTTTGTAAAAAAGAAAAACATATTGAACCATATAATATATATCGATGTATTGGACTCTTTGAAACCCAATAATATTATTAATTAATATTTATAATCACCTATTTTTATAGGTAATAATAGCAGCCTGATATCTATAGTCACACTCATAATATTATAAAGAGGTAAAGTTTGTTTGTAAGTTTGGATGTAGGGGGTAATCTTTGAAGCCGCCTGCGAAGCCGGGGCCGGATAGCTATTTGACTTGATAGTGTTTTTTTTTGACTTGTCTAATCAGGTAAACAAACTTTGCATGTCTTTTTATGATATTTATATTTAATAAGAGTTTAAAAATAATATTATAAGTGCTGCAAATGTAAAACAGGTAGGTATCTATAAAATGTTAATTATTATATAAAATTGTTGATATAACGTCTTTTAAGAACTTTAAATGATAACTTATTTTAAAAAAACCGGCCAAGTGCGAGTCGGAGTACCATTATCTACAAAAACGGCAAAAAAAATCACGTTTGTAGTATGGGAGCCCCCTTAAATATTTATTTTATTCTGTTTTTTTAGTATTTGTTGTTATAGGGGCAACAGAAATACATCATCTGTGAAAATTTCAACTGTCTGACTATCACGGTTCATGAGATACAGCCTGGTGACAGACGGACAGACAGACAGACAGACAGACGGACGGATAGCGGAGTCTTAGTAATTGGGTTTCCTTTTTATCCTTTGGGTACGGAACCCTAAAAAGACATGCAAAGTTTGTTTACCAAATAAGACGAAATAAGAAGTCAAAAGAATACACTTTAGGTACTATTATTCTTAGCTTCGAAGTCGTCAACATCAGATTCAACTGAATCCTGATGTAAATAATCGGAAAGCACCATCTCGACTTTACAGTGTAAAATATTGGTAACATTTGTCAATATTAATTAGAATAGATGGCAAGCCTATTGCTGCATTTGTTGTATTGTACATATCTATAGGTAACTGTTACTCACAAGCGTACATGTTTAGTAATTTCGTTTTTAACCAAGCATTTTATAATATTCACCCATTTGTTCCGATAAGAAGTTAACCAAAGTAAGCAAAAAGATCCAGACAGTCTCATCATTTCTCTAGCGAAAAATCTGAAATGCACTTCGAAGGCTGGGTGAATCAGAACTCTCTTCACATCAGCAAAATCGTTTTTTATATGAGCGCCCATGCCATGATAATTTTGATTGTGATATGCATACATATTGTATTTTGCTCTAATGTAACCCAATGCTTCTGGTGGCCTACAAAATAGATATTTGTATTATAAACGCATGGAATTACTATGGGTGCGAAATGTAGAAGGGGAGTTTCCTGGGCCTATGAAGTTTTGCCTTGCTTTTATATTCAAATCCAACATTTTATGAAATCTTCTTATTAAACAAACTACACTTAGAGGCTAAACGAGGGAGACTTCAGAGACTTGGTCTTCCGCTGGGTACCCTGGAACCGTAACACGGTTTCGGGAGCTGTAAGGCAACCCGTGAAAAAAAAACTTACTTGCTGAATTTTAAATCGTGTGTCTTAAATTTTGAATAGTTTCCACAATGGAAACAAAAAGACAGCTCGTAGGTAAAAAATAAGATTGGAAAAGTTACTGTGGAAAAAAATTGGCCTCCAAATTAACTTTCCGATTATTTCACCCATCCTCCTTTATAAATTTTGAAAATTAAAAAGGAGTTCAGTAATAGACTTACTCCAATATTCCCACGCCGACTACAGACAAACCAGTGAGAAAAACATATACTTGGTGTTCCCTCTCAGTTATAAGATCATTTTCCAAAGTCCACATAGTCTCTTTACCGTCCAGGGTGTTCAGTAGCTGAGATATCTGTGGTACGTCGATCATTTCTGCTTTACGTACTCTTAATTTACTGAAAAATAAATTATTTTTACTGTTTTTTTTAAATATAGTTAATGAATAATTTTGCGAACGAAGATTTATGTAAAACTTCTTGAGTAATATTTTAATGCAATCAAAAACAGATGTCTTCTTACCCTCGAACAGAACTTCTATGAGCCACATAGAGTGCATAGTTTGTATGAACATGTTTTCTTGGCGGTACGTACTGAAAATTTGTAAATTGGACTTTATTAAATATATCATCACGTCTATATTCCATAAGAGGTAGACAGAGACAATCGAATCTCATATGATCCTGACATACCACTTCTCCTCTTTTATATTCATCACACCTTTGCATATCTAGTGGGGTTGGGTTTTGGGGGTTAAAAATGACGATTCTTTTAAAATTTTAGGTACACTAAGCTTGTACTTTTAACATTGATCAATAAAAATAATATAAACATAATATACTTACACAAAAATGTTGTAAAAGTGAAAAACTCGATTCTGTGCATGGAGTGCGTATAATGCAATATTCAAATTGAGGTAATGCTTCAAAGCATGCCTCCAACAAGTCAAAATATGCTCTGAAAATAATATAAACTAATGAAGTGGAATAACGACCAATTTTAAGTGCTAACGGATTAAGATGAAACATTCAGATGAAAAGTAATTATAATAGAATGTCAGCAAATAGTTCCATGGACATTTACATTTATAAGGAAAGCACACCACCGATACTACACGAAATAATAATATAAAAAAGTCATCAAAGGTGTTTTTGTCGGTATCAAATATTTCCCTTAATACTGTATCAAAGTTAATGTTTGATATTAGACTAATTTATTTATTTTCTATAAGACGTCATATATTGGAGATCAGTTGAACTATGACAACAACACCACTAACGATGCGAAATTTATAATAATTAGTAGCAATAAAAAGGTAAAAATACAGCCCAGAACATTTAGGAAAAGTATATATAATAGAATGTCAGCAAATAACTTACGCATCATCGAAATCTTCACGCAATGCCAACAATTCAATAATAAAGGCATTAGGTTCGCCTCCTAGATTTGTAAATATGTTTCGACTGCGTTTAATTTTCCGTTTAGATCGTTTACTTAGAGTAGAAGGTATATGTAACAGATCAAAAGCTAAAATATAATAAATGAGTATTAAATTTGTGTAAAAATCTAAATAACTTGGAACTTTTTTTTAATATTAAAGTGCGCCTACGTTTTTGTTTGCTTGCATATTTCCCTCTTGAATTACGATGAAAAGATTTATCGGAAATCCGGATCTTCATATTCGGAATTTTTACTCTGTAAAAAATACCAAATACTATTATGGGTCCTATATCCATAATTTGTATTGGAGATAATTCCCAATTTCTCTGTAAATAATCCACCTGTGTCACTGTAATTTAGCATATTGGTAGTTACTTATTAAATATACTAAGTGAAATAGCCGTTATTTTTTCAATTGGTTTTATTAAATAGGATATAAGGGGTGGTAGTATAAAGGATTATTTTGCGCCTATTTTCTTTTTCATAATCTATCACAAAACTCTTAATTTTATTTTAAAGCGTTGTTATACCATTACCCTTCAATTCTATACATCGCGTTTTTTTGTAGCTTTTGTTGTATTTTATGATTTTTTTAATTGCTCAAAAATAATAAAATTATTATTATTTTGAATTTTCAATAAGCTACAAAAAACTCCGATGTATATAATTAAAGGGTAATTAATGGTATAAGGGCGTTTTAAAATAATTTAAGAGCTTTATGATAGATTATGAAAGAGAAAACGGGGGCAAAGTTTAACCACCCATATTTCCTATTCAATAAAACCCATTGAAAAAATAACAGCTATTTCACTTAGATATATTGAATAAGTAACTATATGCTAAATTATAGTGACACGCAGGTGGATTATTTACAAAGAAATTGGAAATAGTTTATCGCAGAAAAATTATGGATATTAATTAAAATGTATTTTACTAGATTCCATAAATTTGTGTCTGTACATGTCATACGGCATTCGTGAACATGCAACTCTGTGCACCACAAACGCGGCTGCAGTTGTGTTTATTCACAAAAACCGGTCAAGTGCGAGTCGGAGTCGCACACAAACTATCAAGAACAAATTAGTTTTTTAACTTGTTGTTTAACTGTTGTTTAACTTAAGAGTATGCATTATAGATAGTAGTTTGTATGTATTGCCATTATTAAGATCGACCAAAATACGCAGAAAAAACGTTTCTTGTATGGGGGCCCCCTTTAACTTTTAACTTATTTTTTTATTATTATTTGTTGTTATAGCGGCTATTATAGTAATAAAAAAAGGAAAAATATAGCCTATGTCTTTTCCTACGGTTTAAGCTCTCTCCGTATTCAATTTTATGAAAAGCGGTTCATTGGTTTAGGCTGTGGGTTTAGCCGTGAAAACATAACAGACAGACAGAGTTACTTTCGCATTTATAATATTACTAGTTGTTGCCCGCGACTTCGTCTGCCTAATATTAGGAACATTGTAATTTTTTTTTAAAGTGGCCTATGTCCGTTCCTAATAGGTTCAAGCTTTCTCCGGTTTGTCTAATATTATGATATGATATTAGTATGGATGTATATACCAGTATACCTAATAATAATATGGATATGGATAGAGGTCAAAATAATACTCACAAGCTAGATCGTTCTAAGGAAAGACTCGGAGGCACGTTCAGTAATATTGCATCTATATTAACAATATCGTACTCAAATGTGTCAGCTTCAAGCAAACTGACTGCAATGGAATAATTGCTGGCTAATGATGGAAGAGGGGAAGTTCCTGGATCGCTTTCTGCAGAATTGTGTTTAATATAACTTACAATACTGTTTTTGTATTCTTTTGGTTTAAACAGTAGTTTTCCATTAGCTTCTTCTGGGTCGGAGCGTTCGCTTTTTGGTTCTACTTGTTGTGCCTATAAAGTAGAATTGTAGTGATGAATGGCATGTGAGGAAGAAGCTAATATAATTTCAATTGCATTATAAATCTGGTTAAAGTTATTTTAATCTCGACCTTGTGTATCTGTTGCTATGAAAAACGGTTGTTACGTTTTTATGGTGGTCCTAAAATTACATTATTCATTTGAGTATTTTTTTCATGGATCATGATAACAAAATAACTAAATACAAAAATGTAATGGTGACTGTACATTACTGTACAATGGTGTAACCGAGTTGCACAACGCTTCTGCCATTTCAGATGTAGGTGCTGCCAATATAATTTTATCTTATTTAATTGATACTTTCAATTTAAAAGATTAATATCATATCTTTAAAGATTTCTTAAATTATACTTACAATAAAAATGTACCTATGTTTTTGTAAGTATATGCATGTTGTAACGCGCTGCAAGGTACTGCAGTCGGAATTCTCTCTCTTTCTTCACGGGTTGCCTTACAGATCCCGAAACCGTGTTACGATTCCAGGGTACCCAGCGGAACACCAAGAATGTCGGAATCGAAAATATAATAATATAATAGCCCATTTATTGAAGAAGGTTATAGGCTATATAACATGATGCGGTAGCCAAAAGCAGAGAAGCTATAAGTAATCATTAACGTTAACTGATTAAACATTTCCTCGGGTAAAATATATAAAATATATCTACTTACTTTTACTTTTACTTCAGTTTTGCTTAATTTCCTCATAACACTGAATGGACTCCATTGACCTCTCATTACCGGTTCTCTGAAATAAAACAAAATAATAAAATCTATTGTCTCTGCCAACCCCTTGGGATAGAAGACGTGATGATAGATAGATAATAAAAATAGGATATTTTTAAAATTATTATTATCCAGACAAAAAAATTCGATATTTTCTCTTCTAGAGAAACATTACCCCCATTATAATCATTATCTATATATCTATCACATTGTACTAATCATATTAACTTTGCTTTAATCGACTTCTCGTGCTCCAAAAGGCGCGTAAAGCTGGTGTCCGCACTTCTTCTATTGCAGAAGTGACAAATCCAGCAACAGAAGTGCCACCTGTTTCATTAAAACTAGACACTATTACCCAAAAGTTTTTAAAAGCGCGTTATCGCGTTTTAGTTTTTCTCTCTCGTACAATGAAGCTGCTCGCAAGCCGTAAAAAGTATTTAAGTCGTAGGTGTTCTGAAGCATTTTGTAGTCAATATCAGTATTCACACACAGACAGCCAACAGCTTGTTCTTGATACTAGAATAGAAAGAGCATAAAATTATAGTATTCAAACAGCGTGTATTGCCCCAGCTTCGAATAGGTAGAGACAAAATTTCCAGCTCTCCAACTATTTCTCTCTGTGCAGAAAAACCCCCTTAGTATCACTAGTACCATTGAAACCTGTGCAGATTTTTTGGTAATGACATAAAAAATATCCTGAAGGAATACCGAGGAAAAGGGTAGCTTATGTTATGTTACTCTCAGGGCCTCAACTGTGAAATCACGTCGAACCGTTGCTCTATTGTGGCGTGAATCCCGTGAACCACAAAGAGGCGTTGGCCATGGTCGGCGAGCCCTGGTGCACCATGTTATAGGTACAAAAATATTAGAGAAAATTCGTACCTCGGCAACAAGAATTTTTCGGTTGGAATCAGGATGACGACCTACAAGTTCACTAATGTAGTAATCTCCATATAACTCTTTTAATTGAGAACATTTCTTGTTTAATATTTCTACAAGATCATCATTGTCTTCTTCCCTGAAATATTTTATAATTCTTGGTAAAACACTATAAAGATGAAAGTTTTCGTCATGTATTATTCCGTTCTTCAGGAACATTTTATTTGTATCACGATAGCAGTGCAGAACTGGAGCTGGCCATGGATGCTGAATTGCACCACTGCACCGGTAAGTTTGTTATGTTTGTTAAGAATATCTGCCGAAAAGGTAATTTTATATATAATGACTAAGAACTCCCGGCTTCGCTTGTTCTACTTTACTGGATTTAAAATAGCGCCCTAGTCGTACAAAAAATATTTTGCTCCCTTGTGATACAATCTACCTACTATTATCTAATTATCGATAGATTACATTGCGTCAGTTTTAGTAGATACTAATACTAAATTGAACTAATTCCATGTAGGCAAAGTGAAATACTTTTTTAATTTTTTTATGTTGTCTTATAACTATGCCTGCACACTATGCTCCTCGCGCTGCCGCGATGTTGTCCTCTCTGTCCACACACTGCTCTACTCGCGCAATTAATCGCATACCTATTTGTAGGGAGTAATTGAATGTAATGGGACTGGGATGGAAGAGAAATGTCAAATGGGACGGAATATATGTAACCGGAAGTAGCTACATAAAATCAAAAATTCTAATATATTTGAAATTAGAATTATTTGAATATTGGAAATGTTGAGGTAGAAAAGTTTAGAAAATACGTGCCGCTTGTCTACAATATCTTTGGTACTATCGAATAAATGCGACTACTGTAAGGATAGCTGAGAATATTAGATTAGCTATTTTTATGGTTATTTTTACTTACACAGCCCTTCTTGTTCTAAGTCGAGGACAAATCTCATGTCTGGTGGCGACACACAAGTATTGCGCTATCACATCTGTAGCATCCGATAATGGCCTACTATAGTATCTGTAGAAATTCTTCTTTCTAAATGTATGATACTTGTCAAAACAACCTGTAAATTATATAGTAGGCATCTAAATACGTGAGTGGATAATCTCTGATCACTGCCTACCCTAAGTGAAATAAGGCGTGAGCATATAATATATGTATGTATATTACTTCTCTACTATTCTCGACCACACTTTATATTTCGATAGGTAAAAATAAAAGGAAAATTTCATACTATTTGGACAGTGTGGAGGCACCACCAAAACAATGTTCAATAAGTAAACATCATTCCTGAAAACAGACACCAAAGCCTCTTCAAGGAAAATATCTGAAACTTCAGGACGGCATCCCATGAAATGTATGAACAGCGTATTCCTTGGTAAGTAATATCTCCTGCAATCATACAAAAATTAACAATAAAAAACCTTGCGGCGTGCCAGCGACAATCGTAGAACAGGTGACAAGTCTCTCACTGCATACATGTAGGCATTTAGGCCACCAGGATCCGCTTTGTACGGAATCTATTATTTTCAGAAGCGCAGACTATATGCAGACCTGCCCTCTAGAGCACGAGTAGTCGATTAAAGAAGTTACGAAGTAACATTGAAGTGTATTCTTGATTTTATGTTGTTCGATAATAGCATCGGGTGAGCAGTAGTATTAAAATTCCGCGAGCGAAGCCGGGGCCAGTCGCTAGTACTCTATGATAATGTCGTAATAACAACATCAGTTCTAGAAAAAAATTTACAATTAAAATCCAAAACTTACTGATACATATTTCTAATCCAAAATTCCCAACCAGCCGGGTCCACTCCTTCTATATTGGGACTGTCTGATAATGCCATGAACCCAGTTACATCTTTGTTCTTGTTTATCATACATATTGATAAAGCAGATAGTTCGCTACAAAAAAGATATGTGTACCTAGTCTTATTTGAACCTAATTTATACTGCGCACCGAATGTCCTTATGTAATACGAATAAATATTCTTCTATTATTATGGCTCCATCAATGTTCATTGTTAAGCAATCTAACAATAATGGTGAGAAATCAAGGAGCAGAAATGCTTTATATTTAAATAAGACTAACTTAACAGCAACGCTATTTTCTTTACCTTACTAGGCAAAGAAAGTCGTGCTAGGAACTCAGAGCTGTTCCTAGCCA
Source organism: Nemapogon koenigi (assembly GCA_963924495.1). Classification (NCBI taxonomy): domain Eukaryota; kingdom Metazoa; phylum Arthropoda; class Insecta; order Lepidoptera; family Tineidae; genus Nemapogon; species Nemapogon koenigi. Next base: position 8,000,386 of record OZ004645.1, read on the forward strand.
CCGCTATACTGTTTCGTTGCAGCATCATTTGTAAATTAAATTAATAGGATCTCTACAAGCAATTATTAATTGGTTATTGACAATATTAATTGCCTTGGTCCGGAAGCGGCCTTAATTTTGAAAATTACATACATTAGAGATCCAATATGAACATCTCCAAACAATATTTGGTCTTTATCAGTTATGAAGCTATTTATATCTTTCACGTCATCCTCGATAGCCCTTCGGAATCTTCTACCAGTAGGACCGACTTCAAACTCAAAGAAAATCGACATTTTATGTTAGTGTTCTGAAAAACAATATCTAGTAGGCAATGATCTTATTTTTTAAATTCATATTGAAACTGAAAAACACATGTCTTAAAAACTATTTATAAATCGTGTTGACTCGACACAGTTCACCTCAGCAATGTGTTTTTTTTGTTATAAAGAAATGCTTTAAATATACAATAAAACTAAAACTTATGGTATAGAAAAATATATTACAGCCATAATTAAAATATATGTACAAACTTCAATAACTAAACTATCAAAAGCATATCAATCGTTAATATTAAAAAATAATAGGCAATTAAAGTGATATTAAAACATAAATTAAAATAAAATAACACCCTCCAAATTACGCTCACAAACTCTAAATACTGTGTATTGTTAAGTACTTTCTTTACAATAAACCACAATAAGCTGCCATGCCGCTTTTATTATAAAATGTAGGTATACAAATTATAATGGCTTAGATCAAATTGTAACATTTTAAAATCGAGTCAAATGTAACAAACTACTGGGAAAAAACAATCATAATTAAAATAAAAGTTAATGTCATCATAATAAAGATATATTTTAATATTACAATTAATTATAAAATAAAATTTATATGAAATGGAATAACGTCTTACTTTGTGTGCAATCAAAACCCGTTTGACTGAAATGAAACCTATATTAAATTGTCAAGTTGTGTTTAAAAAATTTTAAATGTACAAAATTTAAAATTCAAGTGTGCATAACATTTAATTTTTTAAACTTGATTTGTATTATAGACATTTCTTGAAGAAAATTGCTTTTCCCATTACTCTAACACACCTTACCTTAACAAATAAAATTATGAACTAAGCTGTTAATAAATTCTTTACTCTCAAGTCTTAAAATTGGAGGCTATGTGAGTTAATTAATATAAATAAAAGTAAATGATCAGATCTTATTTTCAATACATAAAAAAACCTAATAAAACATGTGAGACAGTAAAGAAAACTTAATTAACAGTCAATTTTACAAATATTCAAAAAGGTCAAAACATAATAAGGTTGTAATTTGCAGTATTGACAAAAAATGTCTTCTAATTTTCGTCAAACATGTAGATTGTCCAATTATTTTGTCCATACTACAAGCTCATAGCAAATGCTAACCAATCATACATACAACCTGATTTATTTAAGATTGGGACTGAAAATTACAGCCTCTCGCATGCATCTTGCTCACACAGCATATAATATGAGTGAGAGGCAAACAGAAATCCGCCATTTTCAATTCCATTCTAATGAATCCGGTTGTATACATTAACCGTCTTACTAGGGAATGCAATACCGGGAACCCGCATACATGTTGCGGGACTAATTTCGATCGAAAAATTTGCGGGATCCCGCTGGACTGGCGGGATTACAGAGAAGCGTGGTACATACGTGTTTATCTAAGGTGCGGGGTGCCGAGCCCTATGTGAAGGCGCGGGGCAAAGAATTCTCCACCCGCGCCCCTTGTTTGATTACTTATATTTTGCCAGTTACAACTTGTAATTATGACGTAATGCAATTATTTTTTCATTGAATATTGATTGTCATAGAATCTATAGATAAATCAAAATCAAACTGAACTTCATAAGAAATAATATTATTTTGGGCCGGGTATACGGTACCCTGCAAACACCTGCGTCACACCTGCGACCTTTTCTAATAATTTTATTTTTTATATTTATTACATATTAATAAACCATTTAAAATGTACCAAAAAGCTTATTTAATTTGGGTTGAAATTAAAACCATGAAAACGAGGTCTATTAGGTCTTTATTACGATTATTTACGATTGATTTCAGAGGTTTAAGTTGACCCTGCGGGATCCCGCAAATACCTGGATCCCGCGGGACTAAGATGGTTCAGTCCCGCAAATACCGGGATTGAAATTATTTTGCGGGATTGCATTCCCTACGTCTTACTAATAAATGTTTTTGCAAGACTGTTAACTTATATGCTTTTGTCACTCTCTCATTAAATATGAAAGAGGGAGACAAAAGATAGTCTAACTAAACAGTTATTCAACTATCGTTTATATTAATAATTTACACTTTTTTATGGTAAAACAAATTATATCAGAGGCGGTAGATTTTTGACACGCATCAAATTGGAGTGTGTATTTGACCTTCTTAAATTAGGCGTAGTTTTTACAGGCATATTCGTGGCGGTGTTCTGCCTTTGCATATTGGTTTTGGCGGCACTGAGGGGCGCTCTGGGTGTCGCAAACCCATCGTGGTTCAACTTAACAGCAGACCTAGTAAGGCGGGTCGGGGTACACAGTAAATTAGATTTTGGAGTATGCATATGTAGCATGTTTTCCTTGCCAACTTTGGGTGTTAGATGACCGATAGTCTTGATCCTTGGCATTTTTTGAGGTGTGTTCCTTGGGGAGTTTCTTTCGATGATCGATTTGATGGACTCGATTACAACTACGGGCACGCTCTCTGTGGCTTTGTTGTTCGCCATAGAGCTGCGACCTGCCTTGACGTTGACGGCCTCCTGAAAATTGTATAATAGAATATACAATTAAACTTAATCATGATTATTACATTGTATGGATGTAGGCGAATTGTTTCACAATTATGTAGATAAAGTGTGCGATTGTAATATAACACATAAATACCGCATGTGATCGGCGCCCCAGATTCGATTCCCGGCCGCGGCAATTATATATAGAAAATATAATATACCACATAATGCGGTGTAAGTGCAAAAAAACTGTCCTTTAACCACTTTAAAGTAAAACGATTGTGAAACTAATCAAAAATACCCTAAAATCAACCATATTATTACCTTAAAGTCTGTATATGTGGTGAACATCGTAGTATCCATAAGGACGTCCTTTCCACGATCATCACGTGAACACGAGGTCGACACAGTGGCGCTAGAACGACGACCGGCGCTTCGACGTTTACCGTGAGACTGAAATAATGTAAAAAACAACGTGAACATACACCACAGTAAATAGAACAGCTGGCACTGCACTTAAGCTCTTGGTAACCAACTAAAAAACGCATGTGTTCGATAATTTTGCATCTCTTTCACCCAATATCCGAGCGTAAGAAATAAAGAGAAAGAAAATTTCCAAACAAAATCGATACAATAAAATACACAAAACGGACTTCAGCAATTCAAGTATTGTACAAAAATTATTAGAAATAGCAAGTTCTAGTGTTGTTTAGTCGATATGTAAAAAAAATATACATTGGCAAAGTCGGTTGAAATAATGCGTGAAATTGAGGACTTTCGGGGAAACCTAGGTGTAGCTGATATTGACATAATTTTTACATATTAAGTTTAGATAATTTCATATACTTTACGGATCCATTAACTAGCTATTTTTAATAAGTTTTGTACAATACTTGAATTGCTGAAGTCCGTTTTTGTATGGTACAAAAGTTATAAGGCGCTCCTAAAGAGGACTCTGCCACTTCTTAACTATAATTATCTATTATTTTCAGAAGAACTGAAGATAGTGAAGATGCCTTTACATGCTCTCCGAAGTACGAGAAGTCAACATATTATCGAAAACTGATGCTTAGTTTTTTGTCTCTCTTAAGGATTGGACCTGGGATCTCCAATTCCAAGCCAAGAATCTAGCCTACTTAAATAAACCAAATATACTATATCGCCGTTCGATATCAAAATTGTAGAGAAAAGGAACAGACTTAAAACCTAGAGTCCTTCAGTCGTCAAAAATTTAATATTTAAATTATATTGCTAATTATTGTTGTCTTCGTTCATAGACAAGTAATAATAATATCTAGGTACAGTATTCAGCGACTGTGACACCGAGCAACGGTTAAGCAACATGCAATAAAATCGGAATAAGGAAGATTAATCTCAATACTTATTATCACATGATATTGAATGATGACGACTTATGCCTTCTGCCTAACGGTACCTGGGACCAGTATCAATGATTTTTTTTGTATTTTATTAAGTTAGGAACTTACCCCACGTTTATGTTTGAGAATGCTGCCATTAGCTTTGGGAGTGGTTTTAATGTCGTAGTCAAGTTTCTTGATGCACGGGTTACCAACTGCAAGGGCGCGCGCCGCTAAGCGTCCACTCACGCGTCTGAAATTTTGCATTTTTTATTAATTTTAACGCCGAGTACTAAAAGAGAATGTAGGTATATTATAACAGTGAATATAAATAAAAATTTTAGAATTCAAATTTATCATTCGTTAGGTATAGCCTCACAAATACCACCGGCTAAAAGAGGAAGAATTAATCTTCCGCTGGGTACCCTGAGACTGATAATATGGTTTCGGGAGTTGTAACAAACCCGTGAAGAAAATAAATTATGCACACATGTTAATCAACGTTATTTAAAACGATAAAAAGAATCAGTTACTGCGTTACTGCATAACAGTAAGATGAAACCATTAACGAAGATAAAAATATCGATAATTTATTAATAAATGTTAATTAATATTTATTATAAATGCGAAAGTGGAATAAAATGTTACATAATTTACTTAGAAAAGAAAACCGCAATATAATACTTTATGCTTTATACTATAATTATAGATTATGCGGTGCATTGTCTACAGAACTACTAGTTATATTTTATAGGAAGTACATACAAATAAAGATTACATTTTTCATTCCTTGTTCGGTCAATAATAAATATACAACAGAACAGTCTTGCTTCTATTCAATCTTCTCTAAGTTCATTATTCATAAACGAGCACTGCAAGTGAAAAGAAGGAATGAAAAATGTAAAGAATAATATTTTAATAAGTAGACTTTTCTGTCCCGTTGTCGCCCGTGAAACCCATATTAACTTAAACCCCCTAATTATGGTTTTGATTTCATACAAAAATCCCATAAAAAAAGCACTTTTGGTTTTTTCAGACTAACGCTTACTAACGAAAAGCATTTAATTTTTATTATAGATCATCATTTCTATATTCTTAAAGTAAACTATTCAATTATAGATTGGCTGGGGAAAAGAGACTGAAAACATTGTGAATTTTATCAAATGTATAATACTGGGCCATTTGACATTCGGTGCGCAGTACAAATTAGGTTCAAAATAGATGTCAAAAGGCTCAACTTATTTCGCGGTAATTATGCTACCCGACCAAAGTATCTGCGGACCTCGCTGGGATGTGCCTTCCCCCCGCACTGCGTCGCACATCGCCCTTTAGTACTGTTGCCAACGCAATCGCAGGAGCAATTGTATTCATTTATTTGTTAGTTAAATACTGTTATCTGCTGACCCTTCCAACAATTTTGTACGACGTCATTAGCCAGATCCGCAGATATTTAGGGGGAATTATCTTAATTTGTAGCGATTTCCACTCTCAATTATAATAATAAAGTGATTTCTTCTTTTGCACCTAGCACATACCCTTGTCACAAGTGTAAATAAGCCCAAAAAAATGCGGTATTTACCTTTTAACAGTCGTAATGGCAGATCTCTTAAGCGCAGACAAGTTATTGGCGACGACAGCCTTAGTCGCGCTGCCCGTGATCAGTTGACGCTTTACCGGGGGTCTGTAAAGTGTAAGTGCTGTTTTGAGTCAGTTTACAACTTACCTATCCATACTAATATTGTAAATGCGAAAATAACTCTGTCTGTTACGTTTTCACGGCTAAACCAGTGAACCGATTTTGATGAAAGACGGCTACGGATTTCGATACGGAGAAAACTTAAACCATAGGAAAGATCATTTTTTAAATCCACATGGTATGAAGTAACCCAAAATTGCCAATAACCAAATCCGAAAATCGGTCCGTATATTTCTAAAATGCATTAGTGTGGGTACTATTTTATGCTCATCTTACGTTGCGCGTCCTATACCAAGCTTCCTTACTGTTTTAGCTTATTTACTGTGCTAAGATGATCCCGCCGACTGTCATATGTCTTAATAATCATTGACTAATCACACCCATTACAGCGCGGACGGGATTAAACCGGACTCCCCCATCACGCCACGACGGGCCGCGTGCGTTTATCGTCATGACAGGATATGGAATCCTATTTTATTTCTATTTATCAAAATTCCTATACATATTATACAATTTTGTGCCAGGCAGAGTCTTTATATACATAATAATATAACTACCTATTCTTGTCAGCAGTGGCTGGAAAACCGGCCGCGGTTCTGTTCCGTTTGCCGAGCGGCGAGGTGGCCAGACTGCGGAACAGGGCCGCGTGCGCGTTCGGAGTGAGTGCTTGCTTGCGGGCGGACACCTTGTTTTGGCGTTCCTAAAAAAAAAGTATAAGTCTCCCAAATATTGACAATGAAAACTCATGAATATTAATTCCAATTTCATTTGGATCAAAAATTGTTATAAGTACATATTACACAAAAAACGGACAGTTAAATTTTCAGAAGAAATGCAGATGTCGCGGTTTTATTTCAGTGAGGATCGAACCCGGGACCTCAATTTGTACTTTCCCTTCTTTACCATTGATGGATTGCGATCTGTGTTAACATTCAAGTCTTTCTCATTTACCCTATTTCATCCTTCGTATGTTAAATCATTCACTCAACTGCATTCTTTCGTAAAAGTGAGATGTAACTTGTGAACTTACAGTTTTCCTAGATTCCCAGTCATCGGCCATCAGTTGAGCGAGCGGCTTTCCTTCGACGGTGAAAATCTTGCCAGTCTTCGCTTCGTACTCATTGACAAGATCACGAAGCTGGGACTCGATCTTAGGGAGCTGCAATATATTTTTTTTAAATGACAAAATAAGTAAATATGACAGACCGAAAGTGACTGACCGTACACGCTTGCTCTTCTCGGTTCATTGTATATTACTTATCTGTGGACGGTTACCATCACTTTGTATTAGGTTTTAAACAGTAATAATAAAAATATTATGTTAAGAAGATCAAAAGGTGGCCGTCACGGGACGCCCGGCAAATGTGAAACATCGAAATTGACGCGTCAAGCATATACTGTAGTCGAATAGAGGCACACCCAGTACACACACATACACGGAGAAGGAACAAAGTATATAGTATACGCGCCACACACACAAGGGACTAAAGAGCGGCATGACACCGTTTTCCGTTACGTTTCGAGTCGTATGAGTCTGATTTACCCCCAACGCGCGTCAATATATGTATTTCACATAAAAAAGTTTGAGAAATTATCTAATTTCTAGTTGGGATATTATATTCCCTGTTACTTACGTTGCTAGCAATAGCTTTCCGCTCCTTCTCCTCCTTCAACAGTTGCCCGCCACGATTGTGGAAGCGTCCCGGCTCAGAAGCGCGCGCCTCCAGTTCGCACATTTTCACCCACAACTCTTTACGCGTGTGGACTAAGTCGAATATGTTCCTGTAATGGAAGGTAATACAATTTAATATTCAGAACACGTGGTTAGAAAATTGTACTTGAAACAATCCTCTGGCGCAATCCCCACTCGCGGCAAAAAAATCTAAGCATCAATTTTCTTTAATTATTGTTTCGGAGGGCACGTACAGCGTCTGCACTTTTGACGCAAGAGAACGAAAACGACATTTCCTACATGGTCTGCATACCACTACCAATTTAAATCTTTACGTGGGCGAAATTAACTTACTTATGCTCATTGTAGTAGCTGGTCAACTGATCAAGATACAATTCGTGCAGCGTCAGCGTGTCCTCAGAGAACAGATCTTGGTAGTAATGCACGAAGTTCTCTCTCTCTTGCCTGGAATACATGCACTGGTCCCACATTAGCTTGATCTTGGTGCGAACGTTTGCCACAAATACCTGCATGTAAAATATGTATCAGACTTTATTGCCAAATAAATAGGTATGTGTAGAAAGTATTCCGATGCGCTCTTAACCATCTCACCAAGCTTCCTGAACTAATGGCTTTATTTCATCGGGAGATTGTACAAACCAGACTGGTTGCACAACAATGGAGTATCGTGGCGCCAGCACATACTACTTATTTTTATGAGTAGGTAATGAGGCATTATCAAAACATGGGAAGGCCTATTTCAAAATCAAAATATTAAAGTATAATTTACCTGAATCTTCTGCCGCTTAATTTGGTCGCATCTCTTTATTTCCTCTTTGATTGCACTTTCAGTGTAAGGATTGCAGCCAGGATGAGCTTGCAGGAAGTTCTCTCTATAAATCATATCTTCCTCGAGACATTCCCATAACTTGGCCAGACGCTCACGAAGTTCTAAGACCTGATAATTATTTTTATAGATTTAACAAAAGTATGTCTTTCCTTGGAATGGGACACTAAAATAATTAATCTGTTCTGAACATAGGGGCCATAGTAACCATAGCAGACCTACCGGGTTCGTATTTTAGTAGGTTAAAATGTTTGTATAAATAAATGAAGATATGCTTTCAGAAGTGGTCGTAATTTTCTAGTTTGAGATGAAATGAAGAGGAAACTAAGGAAATAAAATATCTCATTTAGTTTAGAAGCTAGAGGCTTGTGACAGACATTGTTTCTACAATAATAGGGTTCCTTTTGTACAGAATCCTAAAAAAGAATGAAATCATACCCGGTTGTTAATCTGTTCATATTTCTCTTGCAACTCCTGTCTCAGCTTAGACAATCTTTCCATATTGAAGTCGGTTACTTTGAAATCTACAGACAGCGAAGTGACAACAGTCTGCTCAAACTTGTTTGATGGTTTTATTTGCAATTTTTCTGTAATATAAAAGTAATAATAGTAAGCTAATATTTAATTCTGTGTATGTTCATTCCCTTAAAAAAATTACAGGCCGATTAACATAAATCATATAATAATAATATTATAATAATTTAAAAAAATAGCCTGATTTTAATTTAATTTTATCTCAGCAACAGTCCAGGCACTCTAGATTAAATTCTGTAAAGGGCATCTACGTTTTGGACCTATGTCCCAATGCAAGCCTTACAAAGGAAGGGGCATTGTGCCAGTGAACTTAAAGAGTTATATTATAATAATAACAAAAAACATTATTCTAAATCTAATTAACAATTGCCTTAATAAACTCACCCATAATGTCCTTAATTTCAACTTGTACATTAAGGAATGTCTCCACTCTCTTGTCTCTCTCCGTCTGTAAAATCGCAAGTTGTTCCTTCAACTTGTCCAAATCATCTTCAGAGGGCAGCGGGTCTTCCTTCAGTTCACATATGGTCACACCAAGTTTTTCCCCCAAATCCTTCTGCCATTCCATGAGGCGATCAATCTTCATGCGACGCTGTGCCATTTGCTCTCGGTACCTGAATTTTTATTCTTATTAAGTCCTAGCTTTCCACCCCAGCTATGCCCTCTTTTTTAAAATGTGCCATAAGTATTTATCCCAAAGGATTTCCGGGATAAAAAGTAGCATGTGTCACACTCCGACTCTCCTACTAGTATATCTAGCTTTGATTTGGTGTGAAAGAAGGACAGACAAACACTTTTTCGCATTTATAAATTAATTAGGACTATGAATAAAAAACAATAGAAATTTGTTTTTGTAAAGAATTCTGTAATTTTTGTTCTTTAGGGAGTCAAAAAGGTTGAGGAACACTGGACATGAGCACTGGTGTTTATATACAAAACATTGTATAACTTTCTACATTTATTAGAAGGGTAGAAAGTGCGTAGTAGAAATAAAAATAAATGAATAAGGGTCTCACCCAACAATCTGGTCTTCCAACTCTTTCTTATACTCAACCAAAGTCATTTCTTCCTTAAAATCCAGTACTGTGATGTCAACAGACAGACATCGACTCAGTTGTTCCGTTTCTTCTTTCAGTTCTATATTAATTACAAATATTATAATATCATATCAGGGCAGATTATGTCAAAAATAATGTCAGATTATGTCGAAAAATAGGGACATTCAAAAGTGCTTCATTTGATAATAATATGTGTATCTTGCTTTCTTCACACTAACTAAATGAGTTAATTGAAACAAATTAAGCAGCATATTTATGAGATTTTACTGGTGGTAAATGTTTTCTCAGACTCAAATATTTCTCTAGTAAAAATATTCTTTCTCAAATCTATACTTAAATTGTGAAAATGGGAACAAAATTCATTCAGTGATTTTAGAGAAAAGTGCTTCATTTGATAATATGTAATATGTGTATCTTGCTTTCTTCACACTAACTAATAATTTAGGAAATAAATATGTAGGAAAGACAAAACTCAATAATCGCAACTTTCCTGTTGTATTCTTCAATATTTATACTTATCCTATTATACAGAGAACAGACAATCTTTTTTAATAATTTGATCTAGTTAAAATAAATAAATTATAAAAGTGCCTCGAGGGGACACACTGGAGGACATTTTTTATTTATAATGTTGTAGTTATTTATTACGTAATTTATTTAGTATTTTCTTTTAGCTTATTTACTTATGTTAAGTTTTATAATTATTTTAGTTTTACTTATTAATTTTAATGTTACTTAGTCATTTATTTCATAATAATTATCTAAATTATATGTTCAAAAAAAAATTATAGGTACTTACCTAAGTAGGTACATAATTAATCTAAAAATATCCAAATTATACCCACTGTCAACTTCAGTTTGCATGTTCTTTAACTTTTGTCGGGTCTCGAAGACAACATCATGATGCAGTTCCTTCTCTATTTGCACAAGTTTTTTAATATTAGCAGACATTGTGGATTCATCCACTCCCAAATGTGTCCAATTCAACCATAGCTCTTCCATCATATCGCGTACATTTTGAGATATCTCACGCAATACTTTCTCGCTGTAAAATTATGTACCAATTTATAAATACAGATGTTTAGAAATATAGTACCTAACGTATATCCCATTCGTATATTTAATATAGCAACGGAAAAATAATATAAAACTTTATGTGAACTTACAAGAGTTTACTGGATTCATCTGTAAATATAATCATTTTTACTTTTAACGCACAAACCACTACAAAAATACTTTATTATAATTATTATTTTACATAAATGCACTAAACTTCTTTAAAGTTATAAATCTCAAGACGAAAATAACAAAAATTACAGCGACTCCGACCGCAACGATAATAAAACGTTTCAAACATCAAATTTTGAAATTTGGGCGTTGAGAATATTGTGACTCGTGCTTTCATTGGTCGAAAATACTTTCTCATAATATTTTTCGTGGTGCAAAGGGACTATATACGTACAGCCAATGTTAAAAAATTATAGGGGTGTGACAGTGAAAGAAAATAAACAATATTTTTATATATTCTATAATGTATAATTACTTACTAAAAATAATGGTTTTTTTTATTTGTTTAATAAATATTTCTTTTTTATTATCTAAATGAAAAATCATATCAATTCATACTTAAATGGCGCTGCATTCGATCTACCTAGGTATAACAAATAGTTTGCGGTTTTGACGCTGTCGATTATTTTACGATAGGTAATTCAGAGAAAAGTTTAGTATGTATTGTGGTGTTTTTGTTACTAATAGTGAAGGGTCTCTAAAAGGACGTAAACTGGACCTAGTCAGTCGGTAAGTTTTACTTAAATTATCCTAGAAAAAACTAACCAAACAAAACCATACTCGATTCTATTTATTACAGTGTCTCACAAGTAATATCTATAAAATAAAATCGAAAAACCAGAACGAGATAAAAACTCTCTCGTTTTGCCATACTCCTCGTCATGCCCACTGCTCCCTGTTTTGTTGGTTTTTTGGGCGCGAGTCAAAGGACCGGCAATATGAGCGCGAGTGGCTGGCCACACACTCGCGCGCACGCACCGCATCGAGCGCTCGATACGAAAGCACGTCACGCGACATTTTTAACCGACTTGAAAAAAAGGAGGTTTCTCAATTCGACCGTATATATTATATATTTTTTATGTGTGTTGGCAGATAACTTCGTCGTTTATGAACCGATTTTGATAATTCTTTTTTTTGTTGGAAAGGAGATATCTCAAGGGTGGTACATTGATAGGAAGCCATGATCTCAGATACCATCCCAGAGAAATCGAGGGGAACCTTCGAAAATCGTAGTGGCGACTAGTGTGGCGCGTTTGTTAATTTTTTTTCATTAAGTATTTTAAAGCACTACTATTTAATGAAGGTCTGGAGTCGACCTGATGATGGAGCCGAAAGACAGTCGAGGGAACTCCTCAACGATTTACAGCAATGGTGTTTGGACTTAATTCATTTCTATTGATGAGAACTTTGCACCCATATGGGTTATATTACGTCTACCCATCACTAAAAAGCGTAAAATATTTTTTTTAACAAAATAAAACCGACTTCAAAACATGAAACTAACTCGTATTTTGATTTTTAGTTTATCAGAAATGATAAAATAAGTATTAAAATTATAAAAATTTGGAGGTAAGAAATTATAAATATTTCGTCGTAGAATTTGAAGACGGTTGGTGCCAAATTAAGATACAAAATTAAGTTAACATCTAAAAAGATAAAGATCTGTTCAATATTATCTATGTTTGTTTGTACTGATGATCGTAGGTTTTTAATGAATTGTCTAGATTAGTGAATTTGGGAACTAAGTTGTTTCTAATTTGGCACCAACCGTCCTCAAATTCTTCGACGAAATATTTATTACCTATTTCTTACTTCAAAATTATAAAATACTTATTTAATCATTTCTGATTAACTAAATCAAAATACGAATTACTTTTTGCTAAGTAGATTTATTTTTGAGTTTTTAGTTTCCTGTTTGAAGACGGTTTTTTTGTTAAAAATTATTTTATTTAACACACTTTTATTAATTAATCATGTATATTTGTAAACGTATATTTCTTTTTACATTTATATAATTAGCTATACTATAAATGCATAGCGCGCACGCTGCCACAGTTTCAACATCCATTGTTCTATTCCTTGATCTCGGGAATCGATTTTTGTCGAAAGTTCGAATTTTCCTGATCCTCTTTAATATTCTAGCGGGCTCATTCGGAGACAGAAACATTTGAAAAACATGGCCGAAACCGGTTTGTGCAGAGAATGTGTACAGCAACCCTTCTAATATCGAAATAATGATGCAAAAAATTCTAAAACTATTTCGTTGCTCTAAACAATGTCTGGTGCGAACCACACTTAAAAACTAGGAAGCTCAACACATGAGCACGAGTACGGCAAAGACTACAGTACATAGGGGGGAGTACGGCCTCGGTTGTTTTTCCCCGTGTGTGGGAGCCTCAATTTAAAGCACCAAGATGACCGTTAATTTTAATTTCACACTGTACAAAAATCATTATTTTCTGTGGTAAAACTGTTTGTTCGATAAAGTTCGATTCGTACTTTCGTGAATATGTGAATTTAAGCGCGACAGAGTAGCTACACTGAAAGCTGAAGTCTCTTTATTCGGTTTTTTGCTTATGTACTTATTTCGTATTATTATGTAAAGTAGGTACCGACTTATTTATTATTATTTTTACACGCTATATTTATTTTATTAACCTCTAATTATTAGATTAATTTATAAAATATACTAGCTGTGTCTTGCTCCTCTTGGTGCCTTTTTAGGTCGTAGTCTTTCGTGAAAGTTTTGGTCGATTCGATCAGCAATTTTTTTGATTTTATGCTCGGTTGTTGTTTTCGGATTTTTTTATTATTGCATAAATTGAGCTTGTTTTGGACTGCGATACTTTTCATATAATAAACTATTATAAATCGATTATAATTTTCTGCGTATATAATATAATATAATATAATGATTTAGAATTCCGAGAGAATAGAATACCTAAATACTAGCGTTCGTGGGGGCAGCAGTGAGTCGTATCGTACAATTTAATCCAGCGTGAAACTATTACGCAAATTACGTTAGATGTTTGATGTAGCTAATGGTCAGGTTAATATAATGAATGGTTGGCATCGGCACAGCGTTATTTCATTGGATCGTAATATTCGTAATGCTCTCTGTAACGGACATGACACGTCTCGAGAGTCTGGAAACCTATACCTATACCTATAGGTACTCAATTGCAAATTTGCAATAGAACCAAAGAGTACCTACCGTCATCTGTTTCCAGACTCTCGAGACGTGTCATGTCCGTTACAGAGAGCATTACGAATATTACGATCCAATTACCAAAAACTTACAAAAGGTGGTCGAGTAGGTAGTTAAGACGTCTGGTATTAACTAGGCGGACCACGGTTCGATCTAGGCAATGTACTAATGGGTTTTTATAATTAAAAAAATGTGTAGGTACACATTTAGAGGCTTTTTCATCTAAATATACCTCAACAGGTTAGTTAGTTAGTTTTTCTGCTGGGTAACCTGGGACTGAAAACACGGTTTCAGGAACCTTAAGGCAACCCGTGAACAAATATATAAAACTTACAAAAGCTCTGTAGAGTGTGTTTCACGAAGGAGTTCCCTCGTAATGTTTTTAAACGAAATACCATCGATGCGAAATACCTACAATTTCGATAAATAATTTATGAATAGAGGAATATGTTTCAGCCGGGTTGCATATCAAAATTTGGCAAGTATTTTAATTTAAATTAAATTACCTACCTAATTTCCTGCAATCAAATTCTTGAACAATGACAAGAAAGAGAAAGGGAAATAGAGAAAGAGAACGCATCGGCTGTGCGCTTAACCTACAGTGTTGTGTATAAAGTGTGCTATTATGAATAATCAAAGTATATATCAAATCATATAATATAAACTAATTTATAAGTAGGTATGTGTAAACTATATTAATAAATGTATTTACTGTTGATAATAAGTGTCTGAAAATAGTGCAGATCATTGATAAATTTGCAAGTGAGTATTAATAAATAATTATTCGAATAAATATTTTAGTATTTATCTTTTTTAAATTTTGAGGTTAATTTCTGTCGCTGCTGTAAAGTAAAGGCTAAGGGTACGGTTTTTATATTTTTATTTTAAAGATTAAGCTATTTTAAGAAACTAATTTTATTATTTGTTTTTGAAAAAATAAAGACAATCTTACGATTTTAAGAGTTATAAATTGAAAAATACCAAAAAAATACGGATTATTAAACCAATATCTCGAAACGGTTTTGGATTCAGCATACCTTAACTTTTACTTTATATGTAGGTACCGAAGATATTTTTAATCATCATAAAAAATGCGCAAGGGGTTCGATTCACGGCCGATCACATTATTTTCAGGATATAAAATGTTAATGTTGCTTATTACCAAGGTGATATGTCAGATGTTACACATCATATGCGACTACTAAAGGTGCCCACCCATTCGTCAAATCACCGGCGCGCCGCCGTACGGTCCACCGAAATCAACCACAGACTCGTCCAATTCTTGTATCAAATGGCCCCGCCTAGATCATACGGCGTCCGGAATGGGAAATTTTCGGTGTGATGCCGGACCAATCTGTAAAAACAATTTCGTTCGCTTATGTTTAAATTTTTTATAAATATCTTGCCCCCTCCTAATCAACGCCACGGGGCATTTTTCCGACAACGCATCAGCATTGCGATACAACAGGGCAATGCCGCCAGCATCTTGGGATCCATCTTTATTTAATTTGTAGAGTTAATATTTAGTTCTGTAATAGTTAGTTTACTTATTGAATAAAACAAACAAATAAACTTATGTTTAAAATAAATTCTAAGTAGGTACTTAGGTACTAACTCATTTCATCAATTTTTTTTGAGCGATTAAGTAAAGTAACTACCTACTTTAACTACGAAGTTAAAGACGCCATTTTGAAGATAAATGTTCCCTCTAATGACGAACAATAAACACAAACAAATCGAAATTAAAATTAAGTAAATGTTTTTTTACAATTAGACTAATTTATTTATTTTGTAAAAGACGCCATCTATTGGAGATCAGTTGAACTATAACAACAACACAACTAACGTAATTAGTAATAAAATGTTTATTTTCATAAATATATAAAATTAATTACAATTTTATTACCATTCTTTAATTAATTTATTATATTTTTCATTTACTTAATTATCTACTTGTGCCTGTTATGTAAGAAATAATCTATAGAGAAAGGAACTTCGTTCCAACCGGGTGTCCTGAATAGTCCCGATGTTTGGGTTGTGGGGTGTCTCATTTTTATTTATTCCATTGAAGAAAATGTAACAGCAGGTTCTATAGTGTGAGTTAAATTTTAATTACCCCGGAATCAAACTAAGTTAAAATCTGTCTAGTACGAGTAAGTACCCAAAGTAATAAACGACAAACGTAATATAATTTATTATTCTCTATATTTATTTATATAGATCTACCAATCTTTATCTATACTAATATTATAAAGAGGTAAAGTTTGTGAGTTTGTGACCGATTTTGCAAATTCTTTTACCAATAGCTGTATATTTTATTTTGTTCGAAAATATCTACGGGCGAAGCCGGGGGCGGAAGGCTATAATATATATATGTACGTGTGTAGGTATGTCACTGAACTCATCCTAAGCGGCTGGAAAGAACTTGATGATTTTTTGCTGTGTGTTTGAGTATGGTTTAGAATTTTGATTTTATTCTAAAACATCCATTGGCGAAGCCGGGTGCGGAAAGTAGTAAAAATTAAAAAATATCAATAATTTATATGGATATTTTGTTCGTGCAAAATAGACTCCGAAACCATTAAACGAGATTTTTATAATCTCTAAAAACTACATAAAACAATCCACTTATTGCTAAGTAATACCTACGTGCGAACCAGTCGACAGCATCTAGTAACTAAAATTGTACCTAACTGTTATCTGAAAATTACCTAGACTATAGTTAGATACTGCGTTTTGTAATTATGTGAATTATTACATGTGTTGAAAGACATGTAGTTAATTATAAGCCTATACCAAGTGCCATTAGTCAATTTTTAGATACAGGAAATGGGCACCCGTCTGTGCCCGTCTCTTGCAATTTCCTTTTGTGACTTCCTGTACTGTTAAATTGTCCTTAAGGCGACGCATCACAGCGCAACGAACTCTGTTTTACGCGCGACTTATTTTGTCCATATCTCTTTCAATGTAAGCGAGATGAAATGCTATTAAAATCGATAAGATAGACCAAGATTCACGTACCAGAACCAGGAGAAAGTAGGATTTCTCAACAAAATATGTATGAGTATTATACAAAAACTATTAGAAAAAGCAACTTATAATTTTCTTCATATATATAACATAGTATATCTGATTTGGCTGTTTTTATGTTGTGTTCGCAAATTGTCAGGACAAGGAAAGAAAAATTGGAAAAGATTCCCCGAAAAATGAAAAATAAGGGAAAAACTAAAAGTGGTTTTTTCTATGGGATTTTCGTATGAACTCAAGACCATTGAAGCCGGGGCGGAAAGCTAGTTAAATATCTTTGTTCTTATCACTTATCATAAATAGCTACTTAAGTATTATCTTCGAAAAGAGAAAAAAATGGTATTAAAAAAGTGTAAAGATAAACTGAGGTTGCCCGCTTTAGTAATTATCATTAATTAGTACCTACTCTAAAGGAGGTCTTCCACAACAAGATTGAAGATTGAAGATAGCCGACTAAGCGCCATGAAAAGATTTTACTTTTCAAGTTTGGAGAAAATGTAGATACGTAATAGTATGACATATGGAATCATCTAACTGAACATGAAAATTGGAAACTGAATAAATAATAAAAATCAATGATTGATTTTTTTGGAACCGTGTTGGTGGCTAGCGACCTTTGGAATAACTGGATTCAAATACTTACCTATATTTTCTGGAGTTATCTTTCATGCATTTTCAAAACAAGATTTTGTTTTCACTAACTAACTCTAGGTAATTCTAGATACGATAGAATATTTTGTAAATATTATGTATACCGTCGAAATACGGCTAAAAGATCATATAACATACTCTCCTGCAGTGTTTATATGACCTAATATCTAGTGAAGGTACCATGAGAATTTTTGGCGCTTATTTTATATCACAGCCTCGAAATTATTGTCTCATTATTGCACAATTTTAATTTGCATTTTGTTACAGTTTTCGACTTTGAACAAAGATGAAGAAGGTCGCATTTATCTATTACGGAGATTATTTTTGTTTAACTTTAACTTTATTATTATTATTCATGTACCTACCTAAATTTTTTACACTCACTGATATTCTAAATTTTTGACCATCAATGTTACATAAGAATTTATCTCAGCTTCATTGATTTTGTATAACTTTTGACCTCTATAACTACTAAAATATTAGGTATATATTAAAAGTATATTCCAATAAAAGTTTCTCATTTCAAACCTCTCTCGAGCGTATTATTATTTTATAAAAATAGAAGATAAAAGTTTTTTTCTCGAAAATGTTCTATGGCCTCCACCTTATTGGTTTCTGCTCAGCCCCCAGGAAACGTAACGTGATGTTATACATAAACGTTATTTTGAAAGAAAACTTCACTATACAGGGTGTCTCGTAACTAATGGTCCAAACAGATTGTAGTGATTGGGGGTCATGACCAATACGAAAAAAAAATATAAATAAATTAAATGACATACTTTTTTTCTCAAAATGTCTTTTTTATGTCAGGGGATAGAAAAGTAGATTGTCCTTCTTATGAAGACCTCAAAAATATGTCGCATCCACCAGATTTTCAAGAACTATGTATCATTGCTCCTTCTTGTAATTAATATATACCTATAGTGTACATAGCTACTGAAGTTTTCTTTCACCAGATCTATATTGGTGACTCCGACGTGATATAGGTATATTATTTACAAGAAGGAGCAATGAGTAAAAAGAAAATATTTATAAAAGAATTTGCAACCATCATATTTTTCTCTGTGTCAAGACATTCTGTCATATAAACTATAGCTGACAATATACAACAAGATATATTTGTGCCGTTTGGTGTATAAACTCTAGGTCCGTGGGGTTCAAATGCCAAAAATTTTATTAAAGATATATTCCTTCGACTGATCATCTCTTCTGGTGACAAGAGGGCTGGCTCCTTCCTCGCTGAACGAATCAGCATCGCGATTCAGCGGGGAAATGCAGCCAGTATTCTTGCCACTATTCCACGCGGACCTGGTTTATTTAGTTATTTTTAATCTTTGGATTTGATATAGATTAATATTTAATATAAAAAAAAAACTATATAGGTATATTAATTCGCTACAGCTCCGTGAATCAGTCTATCTATTAGTGAAAACCGTATCAAAATCGGTCCTGTAGTTTTTAAATCTATAATGCACATACAGACTGACAGATACACCAACGTAAAGATTGATTAGCAAATAGGCTGCTAATTTTTATCTTGTAAAGATACTGTTTGTGTAGAAATCTGCTTACTTAGTCTTGTTTTAGCACGATTTCATATACAAATCACACCTCATCATCTGCCTATCATGATACATCTAGACAATATCTTTGTACAGCCAACGAGTTGCACATAACATTTCTATTCTATTTTATTTTTTAAGTAATGGCTCCATCAGGGTTTTGATGATTCCGCCAATGTCAAGTATAGACGTCACAGTAACAATACCCAATTAATCGGTAGCTAAGTTGTTCCCGCCGACTGTGATAAGTCTTATTAGTCATCGACTAATAATAACCATCACAGCGCGGACAGGATTAAACTGTATTCTCCATCAGGTCACGATGACTCATCGTGCGTTGTCCGCCATGACATGACTTAGAATCGCACATAACATAACCGACTGCAACTAATGAGACTGCACTATTATAGAACTGTCACTAATTCTTGAATTTTGGCTCGAATTAAGATTTTATCCTCCAGTTTCCGAATTTTCGTACCACCCAAACATTTCTCAACACTTTTCACTTCATGTAAAAACCTATTGAACAGCTTTCCGGACTAGATAAACAGGTTTAATCGAAATTAAGTAATTCTCGGTATTTACTCTGTTAGATCACCCGTACACTTGACGTCTCGATAATACAAATCGCTCCATATTTTCAATGAAGCAATACGGTAATTGTTATTGTACACAAAACGAATTACGTTGTGGCAATAATATATCTGGGCGTGTATCAATTGAGACAGCTTAAATAATATAGTTTTTTTACAAATTATTTGTACCTACGCAACAATATTTTTTGGGTCTGAAAGTAGGAAAAGAATCTGGTGGGGGGCCGCTACGTGTGCTGATACAGTGGAAGCGTCACATACGAATACGAATACAACGGCAGCTATCTCAAGCGCAGAAATTATTCAAATACAACAAGAAATTATGAAATTTCGGCGCTTGCAAGTGAAACAATGGGTCCGTGGTCTGCCGAAATGAAATAAATCATGAAATACCTATTTAGGTAGTGTACCTACTTTACCTCGCTCAAAAGATGTAACCTTAGTGAGGTAAAGTAACGCAGTCAGTGTTTTGGGAACCATGTCACAGGGAAGGTTTTTTGTAGTCTTTTAATACTACGCCCGTAGAAGTTTTTAGGATAAAAAGTAACCTATGTCATTCTCCAGTTTCCGGCTCTCTCTCTTCCCTTATTGCCCGCTATTTCGTACGCGTTTTATTAGGAATACAGTTCACCCCCTTGGGTGGGTAGCGTGATGTTAAATAGTCATAACCTTTCCCAAGAATTGGGCTGTCAAATGCAAAGATAATGTTAAAAATCGGTCTAGTAGTTTTTGAGTTTATTCATTATAGTTTTTGAGTCTATATATACGATAAAACAAACAAACAAATATTCATTTTTAGGGTTCCGTACGCAAAGGGTAAAAATGGAAACCCTATTACTAAGACTCCGCTGTCCGTCGGTCGGTCTGTCTGTCTGTCCGTCTGTCACCAGGCTGTATCTCATGAACCGTGATAGTTAGACAATTGAAATTTTCACAGATGATGTATTTCTTTGCCGCTATAATAACAAATACTAAAGAACAGAATAAAATAAATATTTAAGGATTTTTTTGCCGTTTTTTGTGCGGCCAACTCGCACTTGGCCGGGTTTTTTATTATTATATATAGATAGAATAATGTTACTCAGTGATAATATAGCATTCTACTGGTGAAAGATTTTTTAAATCGGTCAAGTAGTTTTTGAGTTTATTCATTACAAACAAAAATAAACAAAAATCAAATCTCTTTCTTTAAATAAATCTTTGTGGCCAAATGTTATTATATTACCTATATTATTCAATTTATGTAATTTGTTCCCTCCGGCCGCCATGGCAACTGAGTTTCGCAACCAGTTGTAGGTACTAAATTCACAGGTCACGTCAGCATAGAAAGGATTAGTTATAATTAAGGATAGTTTTTATATACTTAACTTTATTATTATAATTTATTATTATACATACTAATCCTAACTGATATTATAAATGAGAAAGTGTTTGTTTGTTTGTTTGTTTGTTTCTCCTTCTTTCACGCCACAATAGAGCAACTGATCGAGCGACGTTTACACAGATATAGTTGGAGGGCAGAGAGTGACGTAGACTACCCCTTACGTAGACTAGACTTTTATCCCGGAATTTCTTCGGAATAATTAATGTTGATGCCACATTTCATAGGGCTAGTTATACCTTGTACATATTTTATTTAAATTTTTTAAATTATCTTGTTTCCTTCTCATCACACAATCGAATCCATCATTGAGCTCATAGAAAATGTAATTTATGTATTACTTAGTATATATACCTTTGATTATGACCAATGTGGGGTTCGAACCCTTGTGCGCGTTGGACCCTTGCAAATCCACTCGGCCACCGACGCATCTAAGAACTCCCTTTATAACCCTTGTCCCATACTAATAGGCCAGGGCCAAACCGCTCAATAAATCGTAAAAAATGAAAAATTCTTAGCAGTATACGGGTGGTAGGAAAATTTAGTTGACGATGCAAATAACGAAGGAAAAATAGTCCAGACTCGAAAAAAGTTCTGGAAGGGGGGTGGGGGTGGTAATGTATACGTTTTTAGGGGTTGGTACTCATTTTTTGCGGTTTGCGGCTAAACTATGCATCCTATCGAAAAAAGTTAAATATAAAAGTTATAGATAATAAAAAGATCTATAACTTTTCTTATATGCATTATTGCACATAACCTCAATATTATCGAGAAAAATGCAAAAAACCGTTTTTTTGGTTTTTAATTTTTAACTATTGCAAAAAATTTTTTTTTTTATGAAAAATTTTTTGTATTTCAAACAAGCCTAAATTTTTTCAAAGCAAAATATTTATTTTTCAATGTTTTATAAAGAAAATTTAAAAAAATTACCTTATTTTCAATCGAAAAATTTGGTTAGCAAATTTTTGATAAATGACTTTTTCCAGTGCTCATTTTCTTCGTTTCATTTCTTTCGTCAAGCTTTCATATAGAATTAAAATATAGTATATGTAAAAAAATCGTTAAAAAGGCGAAAAACCGAAAAAACTACTTTTCAAAAAAAATGCGTTACTTCTTATAAAATACTCTGTTGTACAAGTTATTTACATGTACTTAACTATTCTCGGCTTTCAAAATCCTGAAAACATTGTCAACTCGCAATTAAATAGGTAAAAATTATAAAAACACCAATGCTGTGGATTGAGAAAAAATTTTAATTACCTTTTTGTTATTCGTAAGTATTTACAAATTATCACGTTAAAGTCTTTACTTGATTATGGAATTAAAAAATTTAAAGTAGGTACAATATTTTTATTGAAATCTTGGTTTTTTTGTGAGAACTTCTTTATCTCCAGAATCAATCAAGCTTTCTATTTCTTCTCGTTCATTTTCTTATCATCACTTTCTTGAAGTTAACTACTCTTCTACAATAATTTGTAGAGGGGGGCTCAGACTACACGAAAAAGAGGCTTTCTGCCAGCAAGTGCTTACAACCATTTTCTGTCTCCATCTCTCTAACTATTACAATTATTGAAGATAAGAAAACCTACAAAAAGCTGATTATAATGGAAAACTAAAAGATAATAATATCAACGATTGATTATGAACTTTTTGCTAAGGTGCTCTCAACAAATTTCTATCTATTGTTCTGAATACGGACACCTTTCGACTGACGATGTTGGTTACAATATCGTAATAGTAAACAGAGCACTCACACACGCAGTTAGTGAAACCAGGTATATAAGCGATGCAAATTACCAATGCCTGCATTACCTGCTACCCTCTCGTGGAGTGCACAGTGATCTCTCGTACAGCCAGTATGAAGTATTACGTGCGTATTAACTCATTACTTTTGTGCTTTGTGACCAATATTTTGAAATTAATTAGTGAAATTTTTGTCAGAAATATTTTATCAAATAACCGATTCTAAGTTCTTAATTTTATATCATTAGATCTATTGGAAAAAGACGGTGAAAAAACATCGGAAGTTAAATGTTATAAATAATTCATTAGGACTTTTCTATCGGTTCTTCCTGATTGAGCGCAACTGGCCGGGAGCTAGCTATGTAGGAAGCAACAATGTCTTACATAACAGCGACCACAGCAGTTCGTGCTTTATTATTCACCGTAAAGAAAACCCGTTTGTGATCCGCGTATGCGGCAACAGCGGGATCTCTAGTGAGCCCAATTAACTGATATAATCTAGATACAATCATAGGTTTCGTTATACTCTGTTTAGAAATAATTTAAATTGCTGCCTTTATTCACGATTGCAGTGCATAAGATAATTTTGTTTATTAATTTTAACAGGTTTTACTGGGATTTGTAGCGGTGGTGGCCGCCTACCCCGGCGTCATTCACGAGGAAGCTCCACAACTTGAGGAGAAATATGATCACGCACCCATCGGTGAATCAGAACACCACCACCAAGTTCAACACGAACACGCTAAATCCCACCAGTCCATCAAATTCGAGCATTTCCACCCAGTACCGGTTTACGTCAAGAAAGAACACAGTCATCTCCTCAAACATCCTTTAGAGAAGGGAAAGTCTGAACTAACTTTGAAGCAGATTCATCCAGAGACTGAACAGTCCCATGGCCACGGACTTGTCTTGGAAGATCACAGATTCGATACGGAACAGTTGGCTCATGGGCTCGAACATGGAGGTTTCGAACATCTATCTCAAGGTTTCGAAGGTTTCGAAGGTTTCGAAGGTTCCGAAGGTCTGGGTCATCATGAACTACATCAGCCAGTCCATGAAACTGAGGGTCACTACCAGTTTCCAGCAGAACTGTCCGAAGGTGCCGAAGGTTACAAGTTCGAAGGCTATTAGGCATTTAGTTCAAAGCTTCTCAAGCTAAACTAGTTTTAACTACAATCTCAATACCTAGGATACTTTCTCTTGCCTACATAGGTTTTTTATCTTATTATTACCAGTATTTTTATCGCTTAAGTGATTGTTTCAGTTTTGTTTTGTTACAAAAAGTACCTGAATATTATTTAATTAGATATAAATCGCAATCCGTGAATTCTTAACGTGATAATAATTATAGGTTATTCAATTGCAAAATTTGTTACGTTGATCAGCTGTTGTATTGGACGAGAATATGTATTACGAAATATGTTAATGTGGTTATTGAAATGTGTCTAAAGTGACAACATGGGTAACACTTGTTTGGGCTGTTCTACTTTGTTTGTTCTCGATAGATCGGTGAAGACTTGCTTTGTGCTCATTTACTTGCTCGATTCACTAGGACTAGACGTTGGCGTCCCAGTAAAATTGTGATATTAATAAAGAATTTTGTTTAATTATATTATTTTTATTAAAATTCGTATTTGCTTCCATGAGGCTATTCGCTATTGTCCGACTTGATAGTAGAAAGCATAGAGCTACTAAAACTTTCTTGACCTCTTGTGGCCTGCAGGAGCTGCATTCCTAATTTATATAACGTCTATTAAAGATTTAATTGCTATATAAAGTTTTAGCAATATCTTATATAATAACTTATATCCGCCATTAAATTGAACAATAAAATTGTTAACTACCAATTGCAAATTAAAAATATCTTATTATGCGGTGACCTGATAATAATATTTCTTAGCTTTATAGACCTTAAATTATTTTGTCTTACGTTATCAATTTAACCACAAAGGTTTTTCACGCTCTAGTATACATACAAAATGTTGAAACAACACATCGTTAAGAAGACAATAAAAGCAAGATTACCCATCTTGGCCGCAGCTCGTTAGGTTTGGATCGACCTACATTTTGTTAACTTCATCAAGACAATGCATTATGCATGTCTGCACATCGTGAAAATGATGCAGAATGTTAAAAACCGTTCTCGTTGCGAAACAATTTCTCTTGTGATTTGTATTTGAGGCACAACAAAGATATACCTTCACTCTTTTAATTAATTTAATTTAATTTACCTACCTACTTGGTTTTCCGCGTGTAATGAGTTTGAAAATATCTGAGAATTTTGACGTTTCCCAATTTGCAAAATTATCTAAAAGTATAAGGAAGATTCCACATGCGATCATGGCGCCGACCGCACGCGTTTTCGTCATGGCGTGATGTGGAATCCGGTTTAATCCCGGCCGCGCTGTGATGGTTGTGATTAGTCAGTGATTAATAAGACATATCACAATCGGCGGGATAATCTTGGCTACCGATTTATCGGCTTACTATTGCACAAGATTAAACACTGGAGACTGGCAGAATTGCGACGAAAGTCAGCACTGTTGCCATATATCAAAAGAAGAAGAAGTATAAGGAAATTAGCTCTCTTGAACTTGAGTTGAAAACAAAATAAAAAAGTTACTCTCTAACTAATAGAATCAATAGAAAATAATCAATAAACTTTTAACAAGTGCAGTAGGTACTTATGTTCCTACTTACATCCAAAAAAAATATATACATATATTTGTCTGGTATACATTCTTATCCTAATTATTATAATACACTGACGAGCAATATAAAAAAGCCACTTGCAAAGTGCCTAATAAAAAAATGTTTTTACATTGTTTAACACATTTAATTAAATTTGTTTTTGTTTCCATGTGGTGTTTTTTAACCGTTGTTTAACACTTGAATGTTGCCTTTTACTTCAAAAAGCTATCTGGCGTGGTTTCTGAAATATTTAATGATAAGTTAGTGGCTTTTTTATATTGCTCGTCAGTGTATTATAAATGAGAAGGTGTTTTTATTTGTTTGTTTGTCATTCTTTCTTAAAATAGAGTATCGGATCAACGTGATTTTTTTTGGATGCCCGACAGTGACATAATAGGCTTTTTCATCTCGGAAATCCTTCGGGATTAAATCTTATGTCACATTTCTACAATTTCCACTGGAGAAACCGGGGCAAAAAGCTAGCATTTAAATATAATGAACCCAAAGAGTTACACCCCTTTTAAATTTTACATAATTACAAATTACGTTGTCGGTTACAGTAACAGTCCACATTAATTATTCAATCAACAATGATTAAATATTACAAAGTTGTTATTAACTTCAAACAGTCTTACGTATTTTATCATTTGCATTTTGTTTATAAATAAACATGGGCGATGAAGTTAACATTATTCAAAATCATGGATTATCTTGATTTCTTCTTACCATAGAGCAACTAATCACTACGTTCTACTTCCTACTAAATTAATAAAGAACCCGAGATCAACACGGACGCGCGAATACTCCGGGAATTAAATAAATTATCCTTTCACAGACAAAACTACTTGCTACAAAATTCGTAGATGATCAGTGCCTGTTGTAACTTTCCATCGAAGCCGCTGCACGCACACGGAACAATGGACTTATTTTGCAATTCAATTCAAAGTACGGAAGACAAAGTCAAAAATTTGAAGTTTTGTTAGCCATAAACTGAAGGATTACATGAAATTATTACAGTTCCTGTTTGTATGTAAAAATAAAAATACATTTATTTCTCATATTTTTTTTACAAAGGAAAAATAAAAAGAATGTGCAAAAGTTAGTAGGTACTGTTTGTTTGTCTACTATATTCGAATCGATTTTGACGGGATGTCCAAGTAGGTACCTATATTAAGAACTTTTGAGGAGTGTTCTAATATGCTACTTTTTAAATTTAGGGTTCCTGCGTAAAAATTAAAAATACTGTTGAAATTGTAACTAATATCCACTATAGGTACAGAGGAGGAAAGCTAGTTTGTTATCACAATATTATAAAACATAGTCCTCGACCGCCGCGTCTATCTGTCTGTCTGTGACCTTTTGTAACCTGCAAAAACTACTTTTTTTGATTCGGTTTTCACTATTAAATAGGTATATTCACCGGGAAGGTTTACGAGTATTAAAAATGGACCTATCATCGTTAAAAGCTCAATATTAACAGTAAATTAAGTTAAAAAAGGAAAATAGTTTTCATAGCGAATGCTGTCTAATTCGTCAAAGATATAATAAAATGATGTTGGAAAGAATTTTATTGTATAAAATGACCTACAAATAAATCCGCGATAGAATAGCATATTTACGTAGGTATTCAAATTGTTATAAACTCATATTGTACCCGTACATTATGATCGTCTTTTCAATTTTGATATGTATGTATCAAGTTACTAAACTATTTTTGGGAATTCTCTGATTCATATTTTATTGAGGTTTTAGATTTCGCTTGAATTATTAAATCTAGCTCCACCTATGTTATGTATTATATAGTAATAAATGAACACATTAATATTCATAATACATAACAATTCCGTTTTATGCATTCAATTATTTCATTGAACGCATTTCCGCTACTTTAGTTTGCAGTTATGATGATTAATTTACCAATAAATCACTCTAATTTATTAACATGCTAGCTTTTCGCCCCCGCCTTGCTCGTGGAAATTTTTGAAATATGTCATAAGAACCCAAAGGGTTTCCGCCGGGATAAAAAAATCTCTGTGCAAAAATAACGTTCGGCGGAATGTGATAAAAGAATAAAAAGTAAATTACTCCGATCCCTCAACTATCTCTTGAAAAAAAAACACCGTTTTGATGTGAAAGAAAGACAAACAAATACACTTTCGTATTTGTAATATTAGTTAGATTAGATTAAAAAAAATGTTTATAAACCAAAATTGTATATTGAAATGTGTTAACTCATATCCATACTAATATTATAAATGCTAAAGTAACTCTGTCTGTGTTGACTACTTTTTAAATCCATCCCCTCGATATTAAGGGGATGAAAGTTAGTTTGGGCCCCAGTGTATGGGCTGAAAAATAGTCTTAAATAAATTATACTGTCACTCAATGTGCTGAAATTGTGTAGATTAACGCCTGCGTTTCCATGTAATATAAAAACATAATTATATCATCATATTATTATCATTATTTATAGGCGTTTACCTGACTTTCTTAAACATCGTGACTTGAATATGTTTAGTTTTCATCTTTATGAAATGCATATTAGATCCATAATTTTACTCTCCGCGAATAAGAACCATAGGATGTGACACATATAAATTTATTCATTATCTTTTTTGTGAGATTCTTATTCTTGAAAACGTCACTATGACCAAATCATTCAAATTTATATTGAATACATTTATTTTAAATTAATAATAAATGAAGTGAAAGGAAATGCGAAAAAGAAGACGACCTAGGTGTACTTTTATTGAATATATAAAAATATATTGATCGTTGGCAATATTAAAAGTACAAACAATCGCCGAGCATGTATGAAAGGTATGATGAATATAAAAAGTATGTCAGGATCGTAGCAAATGGCATCCCAGCCAATGGTTTTTTTTTATTAAAAACTTATGTACATAGTCCGACAAACCACACTTAGAGGCTTTTCCATCTAAATATACCTCAACAGAACTGGCCACTCGTTAGGTATAGCCTCACAAATACCATCGGTTAAGCGAGGGAGACTTGGTCTTCCACGGTTTCGGGAGCTGTAAGACAACCCGCGAAGAAAGAAAAAAAATTAAGTACATTAACTTGATTGGCATACAAGATGAGTGGGTTAGTCTTCATCCATAATGGTATAAATTATGCACTGTGCTTATGAATAATGTTCTTATATGTTTATATTTTGTATTGGTCTCTAGGTAAGTTGTAATATTATGCGTGGGCTTAGATACAAATTATGTAAAAATGTTGTGGTAATGATAATTAAGTCGATTTATGAACTCTGACCTCGAATTTAATGTCTAGGTATTATATAATAATAATATACACCATCAAAACGAGCTTCCAAATAAGGTCATAATCTTGATTTCACTTCCGTTATAGGTAATTGATACGAATAATCGGTTTTTTTTATGTAATTCTCACCTAAGTTGGTTTTTAGAGTAATTTTAGAAAGGAAACGTCAAGAAAATGAAATATATTTAACATTAGCAGTCCTCCCCGGCTTCGTCTCTATTATGGTCTTGAGTTCATACAAAAATCCCATAGAAAAAAGCACTGTCAGTTTTCCCAATTTTTCCAGGCAACTTTTCTTTTTATTCTTTCCCTTGAAAAACCTTATTCAGACTATTACAAACAATAAAAACCTGTCAAAATGGTCCAGCCGTTCTTACCAATGAACAGTATTTGATTTTTTTGAATAAGTAAATGAAAATTATACTCAATTATTTATCGGAGAAAAGTATTCTTCGGGAAACTGGTTTTATTAACAATTTTTCTATCCATGCGCAACCGGGGGCGGTTCGCATGTAAGAATTCTTGTTAGTTAAATAACGTTTCATATTATTACATTTATTTATTATAACCAAATTCGGCGTGCACTCTTTTACATAACACATTATTTAGGTTAATACTTATAGGCAATCGTGAGTTTACGAGTGAAATTCTCAGTTCAATTTAATCACTGTGAAGCGATTTTAAGTTCCTTTTAAGAAGTGATAGCCGTAGTCGTAAAAATAGCAGCGAGAGGAACGCCACCTGGCCTGTTAATAAGGCTAACTGACAAAATGTAAATGGTGTTAACAACTTATAGAAATATGAGACGAAGGATGAAAGGAATAAAACATCAATAATATTTTATATTATAATCAACAAAATAATTACCTAGATAATTAATTAATTAATTTGAGACCTATTTTGAACAAAGATATTTGGTTCTTAAAGCTAATCAGTACGATAATTCTTTAAATTTAATATCTTTCAGTGTTCCCATATGTGTCTCAAAATTGTTAATCTTTGAGGTTTGTAAATAGGTATCTCTACTGGAATTTCCTTCCTTACTTGTACTGGTACTTTCCTTTCAACTTCATAAGGTTTTTCAACTTTGTAGTAAACCTTCTTTTCAACGGGAACATGAACTATTTTCTCAACTTCTACAGGCACTGGTTTGTCTACTTCAATTGTTTCCGTTTTTTCAATACGGATGGGTATTGGTCTGATTATTTCCATAGGAACGGCATATGGCTGAGGAATGTAGTGTTTGTAGGGTTGCGGAACGGGAATAAGTACCGGAGCCGGATAAGGTACTTTAATTTTCTTAATTATCTCTATTGGTTTTCTTCTAGTGATAGTAATATCCTTATGAATTACTACGGGTGGCGATCTTGCAATAGCTTCTGCTTGCGCTTGGGCTTTTAATTTTGAGATATTTATTTTTTGTAGTATTTCTTCGGTTGCTGTGTTATAGGGGCCGTTGTATTGAGGGGCATAATTTTGTAATAATTGATTTTGTTCAACATTGTTGTTGTCTTCATTTGTATTATATTGATAATATGGAAGCAGTTTTATATTAAGGAATGGTTTTTGAGATTCCTGATGTTGCTCCAGCTGTTGTTGTAGCTGCTGTTGTTGTTGCTCTTGTTGTTGTTGTTCATGTACTTGTTCTTGCTGATTATCAATTTGCTTTGACTCAGTGTTGTACTGATATGGGACAAATTCATATTTCTGTGGATGCTGTGGGTCTATCTGAGGGTAACTTTGGAAATTTGGATATACATTTTCATTGTTCTGCTCAGGATAAAACAACTGTGTTGGTAAATTAGACTGTGGCTGCTGAAGATATCCATTTTGAGGTAATAAATGGAAATAAAACAGTTGGTCATTTTGATGTGGTGTTTGTTGTTGTTCTTGTTGTTGTTGTTGCTGTTGTTGTTCTTGCTTTTGTTGCTGTTGTGTTTGTTGTTCTTCGGCTGATTCCTCCTTTACAGGTGCAACGCGAGTTTGAGGGGCCATTGTTATGTACTGACTGCGGCCAGGTTTAGATATAACGTATACTTTTTCAAGATTTTTCGAACTTAATAGTAGCTTAATAGCATTATCTTGTTGTTGTTGCTGTTGTTGTTCTTCCGTTTCATCTCCATAACTAGACTGCGATGAGAGTTGTTGATATTGAGCATTTTGTTCTTCAGCTAATTGGTCTTGGTATTTCTTATTTAAGTACTCATTAGAAATGTCAGTAAGTTCTCTTTTCTGAGGACTGCTATCTGCACTTTTTTCTTTGTCCGCTTCTTCACACTGTGCCAATAAGATGACACTGCTCAATATTAAAACTGAAACCTGAAAATATGACGAAATATTTTAATTATTAACTGTTAATACATGTTTTTCAATGAACTTATTAATATATTTTTTAAATTTTATTTTAACTTACAATGCGGTCCATGGCCACAAATATCTTCCACAGATCAACAGCCGTCAGTGGCGGGCGCAGAGGGACGTCTGTTCATGTACAGTGTAAACACGACAATTTTATACACTTCCTATGTCGAACAGAGATGCGAGCGCTTCATGCGGAACTACTGCCGAGATGGTGATGTGAATTTTGATTAGAACATAATATATCGATAAATGTTACGTTTTCCCGTGAAAGTATTTCTAATGAGATCATAGCATGTTTGTAATTCTGATACTTGCTCTCAAACAATAACGATAGCTCTGTAATTGTGATTTAGAAAAATATTAACATAAAAGAATGTACATGTTAATTTAAATAACATTTGTACAATTTCAATTAGAAATTTATCAGAATCATAGAGAATATAATATTTATGAGAATATTAATAAATATTTTATCGATATCGATAAACAAGGAGTCTCTAAGAAGCAGACTCTCAAAATCTACTTAGATAATTATGTAATTAAATATATTTTTCCTGCGTTCAAGTAAATTTATTGGTCCACAACAATTTATTTAAATTGTAGGTATTATATTTTAATGGTACCAGTTTTTTCTAATTAATGGGTAGTTGCTCAAAGCGACGCGAAAGTGTCACCATACGATGAGCATAAAAATAAGAGATGAGATAATATTATAGTCCAAGTTCATACAAAATACTACTATACTATAGGTACCAGTAATATAGCTAAACAATTTTTGTATTATTTTGTTTCTTCTGATAATTATCAAAAGTTTTCGGCCTAAATATATTTGGGTATAATTTACGCGGACACCAAAAATATTTTTAAGACTCTAAGCTTAGGCACCAAATAAAATAAACAACTCCAAATAAAATAATTGACACTATTAAAAGTGTCCTAAAGTATATCATATTATGATCCAAAATAATAGACAAAACATCAGAAAAATCGCACGCCTTGTACTAATATTTTATTTGGTTTCTAAAATGGATAAATGGTCACCAAGTAAGGTAGGTAGGTTAGGTTAGGTTAGTATAAAATTTATTAAGTATAAAGTGTATTTTAAAGGCGTCTATATATTTTAATGGCAGTCAATAATACCAAAAATGGATCTATTTCATAATATTTTAGGAAACGTAATTTGGTGACCATTCATCCATTTTGGTAACCGTTTAGAATTTTTTTGGTACAAAATAGATACATTTTTGGGCGCCGCTTAAACACAAGCCAATATATTTATTATTTGCTTGGTACAATATTTTTTTAGATCTTATCTATCTATCTATCATCACGCCTTTTATCCCAAGAGGGGTAGGTAGAGACAATCGAATGCCATTTGCTACGATCCTGACATACCTCTTTCGCTTTTTTATATTCATCATACCTTTCAATGTATACAGATGTGCTCGGCGGTTGTGTGTACTTTTAATATTGCCATCGATCAATTTATTTTTTATATGTTTAATAAAAGTAGGTAGGTACACATAGGTCGTCCTCTGCCAGCATTTCCTTTCACTTCAGCCATATAAACCTTTTTATTCAATTTTTCAACGTGTCCAAATCAGCGCAGGTACACATCCATTTACATTTTTATCAACTTACTACAGTCTATCTTATACTGATCAACTTCCTAGTGCGAATATGCGATGCTGTTAGTATGCTAGTAATGTCCACATTGTGATCGAAGACACTACACATACCTAATTGTTCTCTAATATTTTTTTATAGCAATGTGAGTTACCTGCTTCGAAGTACAATTTGACAGATGTTGAAAATGTTTGCCTTAGACCTCTTTGTCGTAAAATTAATATTGTCATCAATCTGTCTCCCCCAATATTTAGTGTGAAATGGGTACCCACATCCTAACTAATACTATAAATGCGTGTGTGTCTGTTTGTTATTATTTTACGTTAAAACAGAGCAACGGATCAAGGGGATATTAGATGGCCGGAGGCCGGAGAGTAGAGCTACTATTTATCCCGGAAACCTTGTCATATTTCAAAATTTTTTTCATAGGCGAAATCGGGATGGGATGCTAGTATTCTATATATATTACACTTCAAATATGATTTTTGTGTCATACCGATATTTTAATTAATCAGTGAATGAATATTTTATTGCCCGCATTATATGCTATATTAATGGAATCGGGTGAGCAACGATATCAAAATAATACTAGCGAAGCCGTAGGCAGCATCTTATAGAACACTAGCATTCCGCCCCCGGCTTCGCCCGTGGATATTTACGAACAAAATAAAATATACCCTATACCTACCCCTACCCCTACCCCTACCCCTACCCCTACCCCTACCCCTACCCCCACCCTTACCCCCACCCCGACCCGTACCCCTACCCCTACCCCTACCCCTACTTCTATTCCTACTCCTACCCGCTACCCCTACCCTCTACCACTACCCTCTACCACTACCTCTAACTTTGGATATTGTTCATACAAAAATACTAAAATCGCGATAAAAAAAATACTTACATTTTTAAACTCGTGATATCTTTCGAATGGAATGTTCGAATTGAATATTTCAAAAAGTTAATAAGGTATTGAAGCAGTCGTGCATATAAAGTAATTTATTTTGATAAGGTACAAATAAAGAGCCTTATCCAGTGGCTTTTTAATTATTTTTTAAAGTAAAAGAACACTTATTGTGACTTAACTATAATAGTTAGGCATATGCTATCGCGACACTTCTTGTAGATAATGAAGTGTTCTGCAAAGTCGTAGTAAATTATTTTGTTCTATCATCAATAGTTTTCGCAGCACACGCGATGTAAGGAATTTATTAGGTCATTTTTTTACACCTTGGGTTTCATTATTGGAGTTTTAGTAAGGATTCCTAATTTTTTTGAAAATAGAATATAGCCTATGTCACTCAGAGTGAATGTACCTTTCCAAAATCGGCACAGTAGTTTTTGAGTTTATTCATTACAAACATACACACAAAAATACAAATCTTTCCTCTTTATAATATTAGTATAGATATGTATAATACTAGTTACTGCACGACCCTTGAACTTGTGCAATAAAAATACGTCGATGCTTTGCTCCGTTTTGGAGAACAAACAACTACACTTTCGCATTTATTATATTAGTTAGGATATAATGCTACATGCCTTCAAGAAAATATATATATTTTATATTATTTCAGCGAAAGTTATTAATGCTCTCGGGACTGTGTTAAATAATATTAATATACCCATCGGAAGACCAGCTGGAAGGCACTATCAATTGCGTCCACTATTTGTTATATTTAAACTAATTCTTTACCATTAAAAGTAATTGCTTTCAGTCATTTAATTAATTTATAGTTATTTACTCATTTAATAAAAATAATATGAGGATTATTTCAATCACAGTTTAAACTATTTGTACCACAAATTTCAGAACATTGCCCAAAATTATTATAATAAAGGACAAGACGTAAATTAATTATTGCAGTAGGTATTCTGGTTTTATTTCTGAAGTTGAATAATTTATAAAATATTTAAATTATTGTTTCTGACTTTTCTATTTTGTGGTTTAGGAGCTAAAAGCCACTAACTACGAAATTTACTTATTATAACATAGAATATTTAAAACGAACTAATAAATAAAATAATACTTAACGGATAATCTGACTATCGATTAAAAATAATATCTTTGTATTGCATAGTAATAGAACTTACATACAGCTATTTTCCCGTGCGCACATCCCCCCTTCCGGAGGACTACAACCCCTATAGGGAACGACACTTTAGAAATTACAAATTTACTCAGATATCGTAACGATAGGATATGATTCTATTGAGCCTTTACAATTTTATTTTTTTTTAGATTTTTCTTTTATTTAAGTGTATCTACCTAAGTATAAAATAAAAAAAAAAACAGATTAAAAAGTGCGTCGCTGGCCGTGTGTTGAAGACGACGGGGTATTACCTACGCATGCCACGGTACGATCCCAGCCATGTACGAATAGGTATTTTTATAATTAAAAACTTATTTGATAATCCAACAAACCACACTTTCCATCTAACTAAATATAAAGAACTGGCCTCACAAATACTATCGGCTAAAAGATGAAGACTTCGTCTTCCACTGGGTGACCTGGGACCGATAACACGAGCCGTGGGGCACCCAATATAAAATAATGTGTGTTGTCTCCACAGATTTTTATTGATCACTTAATTATAATAAATTATCAGAATATTGATCGTTCTAATAACTATAATTTCTTTTTCATAGTATTACACTATTTACATTTTTCTTGTCTTATATAATTTGGACGGCAGATAAATAAAATAACCAATTAATTGTAATTCTTTTCTTTTAATGAATTCAACACCTGTATATACTATATTTACATTTAACACATAACTTATTTACACTTTGTATTTGACTATTTGGTTTATTATATTCATGACTTACTCCCAGAGCATTACCAACAACAGCCCTTCTTGTGCTTTTGGTAGTGCGTCACGTGCTTGATGATATGAATAGGATGTGGCTTCCATACTGTGACTGGTACTTCTACATGCTTTTCGATGGGAACATGGATTTTCTTAATGACTTCGTAAGGCCTTTCTACTGGAACATGAACTTTGCGGATGACTTCATAAGGTACTTGTCTTACTACTTCATATGGCACTGGTCTTTCGACGTCTACGTGTTGCGTTTTGTACACTGGGTAGGGTACATGCTTAACTACTTCAACTTGGACTGGGTAAGGTTGAGGTACTGGTACTTTGATTTCTTGACGCACTGGCACAGGATAGGGTTGGGGTACGGCGACTTTAACGTGACGAGTTACTTCAATAGGTACACGTCTTACTACATTCTGTACTACTGATTGGAGTTCGTATCTTGTGGATGAAACTTGAGGTCTGCCAACTGTCACTGATGTGCCAATAACTCTGGGAGGTCCAACAACGGTGTTTGTAAGAGCACTTGCTGGTGGCGGAACTAATCCTGTGTCAGTTGCGAGGCCGGTCGGGGGAAGAGCGGCTGGGAGAGCTGGTGCAAGGGGAGCGCCTCCAAGTCCTCCTAAACCAGTTGCTCCTAAACCATGTGCTCCTAAACCTGTTGCTCCTAAACCTCCAACTGTGCCAAGACCCGTGGCTCCAAGTCCTGCATCATATCCTCCTAGATGCCCATGACCTGCATCATAGCCTCCCAGATGCCCATGTCCTGCATCGTAGCCTCCCAGATGCCCATGCCCACCAATTAATCCACCGGCATGAGATCCAGAAATAGCACCAGCATCATAATGCCCGCCACCAATTGCTCCTCCATCCAATACACCTCCATGCGAATGTCCATGATCTATAATTGGGCCACTTGAGATTGCAGGTGGTCCATAAGCTGTTGAAGGTGCTCCATATGTGGCGGACGGAGCATGTATCGCCGATCCAACGTATGAATCATCATGATGGTGATGACCGTGTAGGTGTCCAGCACTGCAGCTATATATTAAAGCTGAGGCGAACAATAATCTAATCTGAAATTTAAAAAAAAATAGGTATAGTAACGATCGTAGCAAATGGCATTTTAATGTCTCTGCCCACCCCTTTATGTATATACGACGTGATGGTATATAAATATCCTATTAGAGAACACTAGAACTTTGTTGATATGTGATAAACTATAAATTCCTGTTAATTTTCAACCCCTAATCTATTTTCTTTAACACGACATACATATTGTAAAGGAACTTACAACAAATGCCATGGCTTTTAGCTAATCGCTGTAAGCCACTACAGACTAGGCTGTTGTTGTCTCTATGGAAGCTGAATGCTGTGTGAACTGATAACGTAACACCACCACATATTTATACAACTCGAAGATGTCGCAGTTTCGCCTGTCCAGCCATGAATATATTAATATCTGTAGAACAGAGCGGATATTTCACGATAGAATTTCTTTGACAACACACCTCGTCGTTTCTATGCAA
The DNA here is from genome assembly GCA_963924495.1 of Nemapogon koenigi. Classification (NCBI taxonomy): domain Eukaryota; kingdom Metazoa; phylum Arthropoda; class Insecta; order Lepidoptera; family Tineidae; genus Nemapogon; species Nemapogon koenigi. The sequence continues at coordinate 8,037,852 of OZ004645.1, forward strand.
ATGTGTGGACCCAATAAGTAAAGTGATTTCTTAAGATTATGCAAGTTTGATTTACAGACGGGTCTTAGACGAGGCAAACGTTTTTAACTAAATTTGGAATTGTTATTAATAACAAAGGTTGCCTGATCAGAATGTATTCGGAAATTGATACTTGAGAAGATTTTAAATTGAACTTCCCATAGTTCACCAATAAATATTAATTGTTATTAATGATATTAATAATATTGTTTTTAAAATGTCTGGATATTTGTCCAGAATAGGCTCTGAAACAACTCAAACTGCTGAATGAATTTTCATGAAACTTTCAACGATCTTCAATATTACTATGTTGGAACCCGTGATAAATAACGAATTATGCTGTGTTTCTCTAAAAACATATGATTTTAATGTTTATAAAATTAGGACTGCAGCTATACTTTTTCTTGGACTTTCATATAAAACGTACAGGGCGCGAATTGATGGTACTGAAAATCCTTTTTTATTTTTAGGAGTCCTGATGAAAGAAATTACTGTAACCACTGTTCTGTCTACGCAATATTGTGACATCAAATTAAATTATCACCAATTATTACGACATTATGAGATTCATTCTATATGTAGATCTATGCCATTAAAACCTTATGAAGTCCATATATATAAGATATATTAGTTAATATTTAAATTTCCATTTATTGGACAGTTTTTAAACGATTTGCAATTTCATAATATGCCCTTAAAAACTTATGTAATCAGATTATCTGATTAATGCTAATTTTTAATAGCAAAGACCGGATAGAATATGCAGAAATTCGTCGTTTCATAAGTTTATATCCAGTTTTGTGGGAAATGTTGTCTTGATGAGCAATATTTCATATTGTGGCCGACTTTTTACTATGGGCATGTTAACATTTCCGGTTCCATTCGTTAAATTTTCAAACAATAACACGGTTTTTGTTGTTACGTGGAGGTCCTATTAAAATAGTTATTGTTACATATTATTATGTTCGTTACACTTTTACGAACTTTCTTCAATTTTTTTATGAAGTGAGGTGACATATCACTTCCCCTCACCTTTGTGATGGTGTTTTTTACACATAGATTGATAGAGTTTCTGTGGCTCCCCTGAGGAAGAATGCTGGGAGAGACTTGGGTACGAAGGAAAGGTAATTTGTGGGAAGTTGTGGTTCACTCCACTTGAATAAAGTTTTGGTGATCTTCAAACCATGCTCGTATCTTTCTGTATAGAAAAGCATGTAATCTTTATATGTATAATCAAACATTTATCTGACTTGCATATAAATAAAGTATAAATTTTAGAGTACCTACAGACTGGCTGCATTGTCTCTTTGATGATGTGAGCTTTCAATTAGTCGTTTACTAATGTCTTTGAACGAAGTGTGTGTTCCAGGTTCCCACGACGCCAGCGTTTTCACACTAAACTAAATATATTCTTTCGGAAGAGATTCATATTTGCGACGTTTGTCCATTTCAGCATTGTAAGGCCGCAAGACCAGCGTATATGTGTATTTGCGACGTTTCAGACTTCTTGAAAATCATCACGACCCAGCCCATTAGGTTCCAAAATGGCTGGCGACGTGTCTTGAAATGCATCTGAATTCCTGAACACCATTATATGAAAGATCGTTCATAATAAACATAAATTTTAAAATATTTTTAAACACAACAAAAGTTATAATATTTATTGAAAATCATAGTGAAACTGTTTAGGTACGGGCTGTGACGCTATGGAGAGGAAATTTGTGTTTTTTTAAAAACAACCCATAAGAGGGTGAAATGGGGGTTTAAACGTTTGTATAAAAAATCGTATTCCCTGCGTGTATCAACTTGAAACTTGGTTCAAGTACTGTTCAAAACAAATAATGAGACTCGTGTTTTAGGAATTTTCATAACATCCCTTAAGATGGGGTGCAACAAGGTGTATAAGTGTGTATCTATCAATATTATATAAAACCGTCGTGTCACTGACTGACTGAATGACAATCAACGCACAGCTTAAACCACTGAAGATATAAATATGAAAATTGGACGGTATATTCCCTTAAGGAAGGGTGCAACGGGGTGCTGAAGTTTTTTTATTTGAAACTTAGCTAAAGAACAGAAGATGTGACCAAAAGAAGGATTTTTTTAAACAACCCTTAGTAAGGGGATGTTAAATATATATGTGGAAATTGTTTTGCATTTCATACGGAGGACTGGAATATCAGGTACCTATACATTTTCGAACTTCTTACTTTGGGGACAATTACGGGGGTTCAAAAAGAAAATTAAGGTAAAACTTTTTGCGGATTTACATAAATTACGTCACTATTCCTAATACAACGCGTACGAAGTCGCGGGCAACTGATACCATAGATATTTTCACTGGTCATGTTATAGAATTACATATTATGTGTTTGTTTGCTTGTATGTTAGCAATAAATTGAAAATCTGGTGACTTGGAAGACTTGATGATGGATCCTAGAGGTCGACCTATACTATTAGACATAGAGAAATACTATTCAGTAACACAGGCCATAGAAAAAAATTAAATTAGAAAATAGAACAACACTCTTTGTCCAGATAAATTTTGTCAATGTTCCTAATTCTTCGCGGACGGAGTTGTGGGCAAAAGCTAGTCTTTAAACTATGCTTTTTATAATTATAAAAAAAATAACGAGCACCTTTCATTTGATGTCACATGGTGCACATGAAAAAATTTTTTTTACATTTTATTTTTCCCCCATAATTAATTAAATGTATTTTTAGGAGCATACATTAGGAACCTACATATGTCATAATACGTAAACATTATCACGACATCTTTTCTTATTTTGCGGCATAGTCAGTGATGTCCTAATAACTTAATGGTACATCCTCAAACTGAAAGTGAAACCTTGCTATTTGAAAATACTGTCTATGACAGTTTTTCTTTAAAAAAAATTTAAGCTAGCAAAAAGGAACACTTTTCGGCATTTGTCCGACCATACCTATTGATATGCTTGTAATTTTTTTAACCTGATTTAGAATATTAAATCGAGGAGATTTGTTATATAAGTAGGTCCTAATGTCCTGTATCAATTTGATAGCCAAAATTATTACTTTAGTCTGTTAGTTTCATACAATCCCATAACTTTGTAGACGACAGGTTCTAGTGGTTTAGTAATCCTACTCACAAAGTATATACACTCCCCGCGGGTGATATCGTTGTCTTTGGTACCCATAACATTTGTTGTGTAATTATTGTAGAATTTTTTTTTCTTTACCGCCTGGATTTCATGCGAACAAATCTGTATATTGTATCCTAGGTTATAGGAATGAAAGTTGCTTATAATATTTGCTTAGTCTATTTTACGTTGGCTCCCAAGTTGAAGACAAAAGGCTGCTATCTAAAGAGGGGCCAGTTCTGTTGAGTTATTTTTGAGATCCAAAAGTCCCTTCGTACAAGCTGGTGGATGATTATTAGAGTTAGATTTTAAGCAGTTAATAATATTTTTTTCCTATAATTAAGTGCTGATAGTTTCATCAGAATTAATTAAGGATTATCAGAAATATCTAGAAACTAAACAAAGTAACAATAATTCTAAAGCTTTATTCCATTCCAATCCATTAGTTAAATTCATTGACGAATTGAATTCCACTTTTTATTGCAGCTACATGTAATTTAAATTTACTTGCCATTTTGTATTCAATAGGTAATAGGTTGTATTTCCTAAAATATTTAAGAATTTTTCATTCAAGTATGTTACATTTGTAGATAAGTAGATTAAGTTCCTGAGAATCTAGATTACTTATGATTTCAATGCGGAAAACTTTTACTTTACATTCTCCAGACAGTTTACAGGACGGAATCATAAAGTAGCAGTGTAAATTTTATTTATAATTAGTTTTAGTTACTTATTTAAATTTATGTTTATAACCAAATTGTGAAATTTAAATAAATCTGACAGACCATGTAAATTAATGTCGTAAGGAGGTACATAATAAAAGTACATAGTTTAGTAATCTGTGGACTCTGCGGTAGGTACTATTGTACTAGTCTACCTGCCTAAATTTATTTTTTTAGTAAATTTGTATTTTTAAGTTATAAATAAAAGAAAATAATAATCTTTGGATATTGTTTTATTTTCACATTTATCTACAACTTCCTATGTACAATAAAACAAAACCTGTGAGTACACACAATCTTAATTAATGACTTAGTTATCACCCTAGACATTGGCAGCCTGTCGATGAGCTCTGTGGTGACGAAACTTATATACAATAGAAGAGATGAGAAATTAACAAAAATGATGAACCTCATAAGAAGTACTTTGATAATAATAGACTATAGTCTACCATCCATGGTGGTGATGATGGTGGCCGTGATCGTGGTGTGAATGCCAGCCATGGTGCTCTACTACTTTGTGGTGCAGAGTCTTGATAACTGGGACAGGGTAGGTCTTGACAACATGTACAGGAACCTTAACTAGATTCACAACTGGTACTTTGACGATCTTCTCAACTGGCACGGGGTGTTCGACCGGGACATGTACTACTCTCTCGACGGGAACTCTCACGATTTTCTCGACCGGGTATGGTACGGGCCTGTCGACCTTCACGGTATTGATCTTCACTACTGGCACGGGTACGTTCCTTACAACTGGCACTTGAACTGGGTACGGCTGCGGTACGGGTATACGGACAGGTTGCGGTACTGGTACTGGGACAGGTTGGGCCACGGGTACAGTGACCTGTCTGTAAACGTGGTACGGCTCTTCCCTAACGCGGTATTGAGTCGGAGCACCGTTACCATTAGCTAGACCGTGAATTTCTGAGATGACGGGAGCTTTAGCGCCTGGAGGAGGGCCTTCACCACCTGCAACGGCTCCTACACCTGCGAAACCAGCTCCTGATAGATGTCCGCCGAAAGACGCTGCACCGAGACCAGAAGCTCCCACAGCAGGAGCGCTCAATCCGCTGTCAATGTGAGTGTGACTGCTGCCGGCTAATCCTGTAGTTCCCAATGAGGAACCTGCATATCCATGATCATATCCCGTTGAAGCCAATGGAGCGCCGTGGGAAATGCCATTTCCGACGAATCCATGGCCGGAGTAAGTAGCTGATGGTAATGATCCAGATGGGAAGCTAGAAGGCGCGAAACTGGAATGTGAGTCTACGTGACTTGAATGTAAATGATCGTCATGGTGGGAGTGGTCATCATGGAAATCGTCGTGATGATCATGGTGGCCATGGAGGTATCCTGCTTTAGAGCTGCATATCAAAGTGGCAACAAAAGCCAATTTCATCTGAAAAAAAACAAATATCCTATTAAATCTCTGGTCGGAATATACTTTTATTTTATTTTTATATCGCATTTTAGTCGTAGATACTTACAAAAGTAGCCATTTTGGTTAGCTAACCGCTGGCCACTGGTTGTATAGTTGTGTACCCTACAACGACGTCAATGCGTTTGTTGTCTGTAGAACTGACCATCTTATTTATATAAATGTTATCCACATATGATATTACTAAAAGCGAGAGTGAGAAACAGGTTTTCGGTTACATCTCTCCTTTTCTATCGGAAATAGCGGTGACGAAAAATAAATTAATTCAATGGTCTATTACTTAAGCATCTACAAATTATTAAACAGACAGACGCCTAACATTATAAATATGTATTTTGTCGTAGAAATTGTAGGTGAAAATAATGGACTTAATCGGTTTCAATGTGTTAGAGTCAATGATATCCGGAAATGAAGTTACACCATTGTGCCTAAAAGCTATTTTAAACTTATTATCTAATGTACCTATAACTTTTAAGGTAGTTCAACTTTAAGAATTATTTTTATGGAGGTGATTTCATAATTCGTTGTTGTATGGCAGCCACTCAAGTATTTTGAGCATCATGCAAAACTACTGAAGAATTTCAACTAATTTCATGCTCGATAATGGCATAAAGTATAACTATATTGCATAATCTTAAGTAAAAAACAAATAATAAAAACCGGTCTAGTGTGAGTCGGACTCGCGCAAATTTTTAAATATAGTACAGTTTTAACATTTCCATAATAATATTTAGAAGATTTGGGCTTAAGAATTTAAAATGACACATTGTGCAACCAACTAAAAATATCTGTCAAGCCACATTTCGCCACGCCAAAGTTGCATGTAAACATTTCTATAAAAATATGACAATATGATTACCATAAACTCGTCGTCTTAAACTAATCTAATGTATTACCACTAAAATATTTACCTAGTTTCTGCAAAATTTTAAAGGTTAATGAATAAAGTAATATCTCAAACATTGCTTGTGGCCTAACCTAAAGGGACTATTTCCATATTATTATTTTGTTGCACGAAACTTATTTTATGCGAAGGTTGAAAGAATGTGTAATATTTATATGTACCAAAGAGAATTTGATATCGGTAACAGAAAATAGATTTTTGTTTTTATCTTTTATGCCTTGATCGCTGACCAACGCTTTTTTGAAACTTGGACTTTTTTATTTTTTGGAAAGCTTGCGGGGTTGGCGCTTCGGAAAATATTTCTAAATCAAAAGGGAGAGCATTTAGAGCCATCGAACAAAATAAAGTAGCTATGAGATTTTTTCAATTTTTTTTAGGTTTAGTCAAGTATGCAAATTAAAGCATAGACAAGAATTTTCAAAGTATGGCCAAAGTATATTAAAGTATATTAACAATAGCAATAGTTGTAGCAGACGGTAATTGTCTATTAAAAAAACTAACCAAACGTCCTTTTCTGTAATAATATATACACTACGGAAATATTAAATATTTGTATATTACACATTATTAGTTTGTTAATTTGTGTTAATGACTTTCTGTGTTGTCATATTCAGATCAGGTGGCGAAATGATGAACATCTGGCAGAATCATCGCAACCATAAAACATATTTATTTTACTACTAGTCATTGAGAATATTTTAAGGTTAATTGTGAGCGTTTTCCTGTCCCTACCCTCTGAATTCTGAAATCTGTAAGATTTTTGTAGTTATTGCAGATGTTAATATGATATATCAACAATATTATTCAAGGTACTCTAAATTATTCAAATTAATCATAATTACTTGTTTATAAGGAGCGTTATATAAAGGAAAATAATTATTATTTGGCATAATTCCTTCCATGTTGTCATTATTTTCTGGTGAACAGTCAAATTCATTCCGAAGGTTTTTTGAGATAGAAGGAGCCTATGCCATTCTCCGGCCCTTCAACTATCTCTGTGCAAAAAAATAACGTCGTAAAGTTAGGATCATAATATTGTGTCATTATTAGAAATTAGTTATAACTTATAAGTAAAAAAAAATTTATCCAAGCATACTTTTATTATAACTTTTCTACTTCACTGTATGATATATGGAGGCCATTTCTTATGTTGACTAATGTTATTATGAATTTTAATTTCCAAGTTAATACGTAATAGGCATTTTTAATACAATAAATTTAAATAATTGTGTTAATCATTCATGTATAAATAATATTTTGGACAATCCGGCGAAAATACTTGGGATTTCCGCTCAAGTTTACGACACCTGTGAAAATCCTAATTACTTTGTTTCTTTTTTTTTGGTTTTTTTTTGTTTCTTTCTTCATGGGTTCCCTTACAGCTCCTAAAACCGTGTTCGGAGGAAAATTAAAGCTTACACATCCTGCAGAAATAATAGATGTTTGCAGCGGCTTACCTTCTATCATGTTGCATACTCATATAACTGGCTAAATGTCTCTTGTTTTTGAGTTAAGATGATGACACACTAATTTTAGCACATTGATAATATTCACCAAGGCATAAAGGGTGTGTCGATCTGTTAAAAAATAATTAAATATTTTATTATGATGTTTGCTAAGAGAAATGCAAATGATAAATGTGTGGTCAGTGACTAATACTTCGGTCGGTTCGCGTTTACTTCATTCATTCATTTGAGGGAGGTAGAAAGCGAGACTGGCACGCATCTGCTAAGAATACATCATCGATAATTAGACATTGATTTGCTATAATTATGATGCCGCATATTCATTTCTTTATGTGAACATTTGCACGCTACGTTGTAAAATACACCGTATGCCATATTTAAATAATTAAATAAGTACCTAATCTATATTAACAATTTCATCGAGGGGTACAGTAGACTTGATTGAAATCTATCACAAATTATTTAAAAAAAGGGGTCTTAATGATAGCAGAGTTGATGCGAAAGACCATAGAATAGAGTTCTAAAAAAATATCGCCAACGTTATATTCAGCGAATACTCACCTTATTATAATAATGACAATTTTTTTATTCCGCCATCGACAGCTTGCTAGCCTTTGTAAACTGTCTAACCATAAAGGGTACGGAAGAAATGCGTCATCCTTATCTTATTTATTTACATAATGTGTTAGTGCAAGCGATCACCTATCCTGACTTTGCTGTATGTTTTAACCACTGTTATCGGTCTCACAACTGTAGAGTTAGGGTCATAATAAATATTCTTAGCCATAACAACTCTTTTGAATTTCGTGGACTGGGTGTTAATTATGTAATATGTATTTTAAATTGGAGGTGTAAATTTTGATTACCGTGTTGAACAGAATACATTGATTAAAATATAGTTGGTTTATTCAATGGGCAGTATGGGCTTATATAATAGAATAACCGTATAACGGTTTAGAGACAGAGAAGATGACAAAATTAGAAGTAGGCGCTATATGTATAACTTTTATTTTATCCTGACATATATCCCCAACGCCCAACATACTAGAATGATGCGAATAGAGAAGGGGACCTGGTGGAAGAGAAGTCTTACTCATTTAGGTTAATTTTTTGAGGTCAACTCGAATCTCGCAGCAAACTATCGATCTCACAGCGACAGAGCCAGACTACGACAAAGAAAAGGTCAAAATTAATTTCGAAATCCAGTATTTTTGATAATTTAATGTTCTGAAAAGTCAAAAATCTCATGTATGATATATTGATTACATCAATCAAAATTTATCAAGATAACAAAGTAAAAGGTATTCCAATATTATAGGTAATAAATTTATTTTATTTACAACTTAATTTTTAAATTTGTAGCTCGGGCTTCATTTCTTACATCTACTATAATATAGTATGCATAATAATCTTAATGACAAAAAATCTTAATGATAAATGTTTTTCTAAGTATAGAAATAAATAAACATGAATAAAAATCAATTGAATATAAAAAGAGTTCATATGACTGAGACCCATTTTGTCACTAAGATGTCTTAGCACTAATAATCTTATAGTTATTTTACACATTACACATCTAATTATTTCTATCCTTAAAATTTACGTATATATAAATGCCAAATTCAAATACTTTGATTTTGAATAATTATATAGCTTATTTTTTACTGTAATTTACTTAAAATCATAAGGTTGATGTTTAAGACGATTGCTTATCAACGACATCATCCGACTTTTCTTCTACAACAGGTGGGGGAGGTCTCAACAGTATTGGCACGGGGGTTTCCACTTCTGACTGAACTATACTACTTTCAGATTCAAAAAGAGGTTCAGATTTCATGATTCTTGTTATTTTTGGTTTAGTAATTCTTCTTCTGCGGCCACGTCTCTCTCCTTTGCTGTGATGGATACGACTTCTAGAAGAATGTGGAGGCGGCGGTTTCAAAAGAGGGTAAGGTTCACTTACTTCGTGTTTAGGAAACTTCCTTGGATAGTGATTACGACTTGGAATTAACGAATTTGGATGTCTAGGTCCATTTTGTAATCTGTGATCTCTATTATGTGAGTTGAACTTAGATTGATTGTCATCGAAACCATTATGTAAAAGAACTTCATCGTCCTGTACTGTTAAATCAGCCCCATCACTTTCGCGGCTGTTTGGCATTTCGTCCTGCTCCATAACAGCTCCTATAGGATGTGTATTAGATGATTCAGCGATTGGAATAATACTTTCTTCTTCTTCTTGACTCCTCGAATATTTCACTTGACCTGGAAATGGATATCTTCCATATGGATCCGTGTAAGAGGATCCTATAGCACTTAAGCCTTCATTTAAAGGTGCTAAGTTACCGTAATTGTCATTTTTTATTAGTAGTTGTTGAAGTGTGGACATATCCAATTTTAATGGCAATTGTTTATTATATTGATCTCTTAAAGATACTAGCTGAGATTCGTCGACCATAGGCTTACCTTTTAACATTTCAGCCACTAATTTTAGGTCTACATTGAAAGGATTTGCAACTCTGAAGCCGTGAATTGTCGAAAGTGGTCCGCCCGTTTGCGGATCAATTTCATTTGGTCTATTGTAATTTAACCCTGCCTGTTTGTTTAACATTAGTTTGCTTAATAAACTATTTGTCACATCTATTTGATGACTACCCATGTTTTGATTTATTCTTCCTGGAATTGGTTGAGGAATAGATGCAATATCAAAGTTAGTATTGTGCAATTTATACTGGTCGCTGTTTAATCCTTGAGTGAGACGATATGGAATATCATTAAGTTTTAATATAGTCGCAATGTCCTGTTGTGAGGACAATGGTCGTTGTATTGCTTGTTGAATATTATTTGGTGGCTGTACGTGTTCTTGATAAGTATTAGGAATAGGCGAGACGTAATTGACTTGATGTGGTGGATTATCTGCATATCGTTTTGTTTCAAAAATACCTTGATTGTATGAAGACTCTTGTGGATTATTCTTGTTATAATAAATTATATTTTGTTCCAATTGTTTAATGCTATCAGGAGCTACTTCATCGGGCTTGGTTTTGATGTTAAATCCGTACCCAGAATTTTTATCCTTGTAATAAGAATCAGCAAGTGGCCGATACGTCTGTTTAATGGATTGCTCAATCTGTTCCTTAGGATAATTTTGTAAGTTATATCTGTTTGAATTCTCCAAACTAGATATAGCTTTAAGAGCTGATTCTGAGTTTGAAACAACATTAGAGACATCGATTGGTACAATGTTTTTCAGTGCCTTGGCGTGATCAAAAGGTTGTTTGGTTTTCGAATCTGCGTTATTTTCTCTTGCATTTTCATAATAAAAGGGAGAAGCTGTAATTAAATCACTTTGACTATTGCCATAAATATATTGATTGTTATTTGGGTTATCAGCTATATACTTCGTCTTGTGCTTGTCCGTGTTACCGTAAAAAGTAGACACAACATTTGATTGGGATTGTAAATTACTATTACTATTACCAGCGTTATTATAAGATGGTGCGTAATTATTAAGATAAAAGTTTTCATTTGCTCTGACAGCTTGTTGTTGTTTCATGTTTTCGTGTGCTCTTGCAGCAGCTTTGGCAAATTCTTGAGCTTCATAATGATCGGAAGAAATTTTTGAATGTTGCGAAATCGAGTCTGCGCTCATACGATGTGGATTATAAGAGAAGCTTACTTGAGATTTTTGAGAATCTGGTTGGTAACTACTATGCCCATAATTTTCTCCTTGTAGAGACATTATATTATGTCTATTGTAAGGTGAATAACTTGCACCAAAACTGTCAACTAGTGACTTCTTTCCTGCTAGTTTCCAACCATAATCTCCATGTGAATACAATTCTGGTTGACCAGTTTCCTGTTCTAAATCGCGTGTTCTGCTTTTGACACTAGTGTAAGTTTGGTAGTCAGGTTGAACAATATTCATATACATATTGTTTGCAGATGCAACGTTATTGCTAATACGGTGAGTTTCAGAGTTCATATTTTCCATACTAGATTCGTGGATATTTTGCTGCTGATTTTCATTTTGTTGATTTTGATATTGAGATAACAGGGAAGCTTCTTGTAAAGATTTTGATAATGCATTTACTCCATTGGCGTTTGCATTATTTGACCACGCTTCTCGCATGAGTTCTGAGTATGGAGTAGAACTTGGAGGTGCTTGAGTTGTTGATGATACTTCATTTTGGTACTGTTGAAGACCATTACCTGGGTATCGCATACCATTTACACCGTTATTGTAGTGGTCTATCTGTAATTTCTTATTAGAATCATTGTTATCATAGTTCATGTTGTTGCTACTCGTAGTGACGCGGTTGTTATAATCAGGTGACCCGGTTTGATATATTGTAATGGGAGACGAAACATACTGAGGAATGTTTTGTGGACTCGACAGATACATTGGTGACGCGCTTGATACATATGTCTGAGGATTAGATGGAGTCCCTACATATTGTTCTGGAATTGATGTAGATACATAGGAGGAAACTGAAGCCTGGCTAGCAGGTGAGCCCTGAACATTATCTGACATGTATGAATTTGGTGATGCAAGGTATTGGACGTTGTTAGGATTACCGTGATATGCTTGGGCTTGGGGTACTTTTGATTCTATTTGATTCGATGCCTGCGTGCCTTCATAAGCATTTTGCGAATTACTATTATATTGATATTGCTGTTGAGGGGCGACTGTATAACTTATGGATGGAGCAGGCGTGGAATACTGTTGTTGCATGTACTGATTTTCAGCCCTCATTTGCTGCAGGAATTCCTCTGGAGGCAAAGAGTACTGCATGGAGGCATATTGGTTACTAGCTCCTTGGTCACTGTCATGTGAACTGAAGTTTTCGGATCCTCGCTCTGAGTTGTGTTCTAGTTGCCGTTGAAATGGATTTTTTATATGAAAAACTTTCCTTCGGTGATCACTTCGTCCATGATTCATGCGTTGGTACTCTTCATTCTTTTCAGGTTCATCTGTTATGTGATATTGTACACTGACAGAGCTCATCGAATGTTCATTTCGCTGAGGATCTCGTTGAACCACGTTCGTGCTGTAGCTAGTAATTGTTTCAATTTGGCCATCGTTCGCGGATAATTGTTGAAGACGCAAGAGATCTTGTTCATTGAAGCCATCTTGACCGCTAACGTGTCCAATTAGGAGTAGGACGATACCTTCTAGTAGCCATATCTGAAACGAAAAAGAAATAAATTTAGTTTACTAAAAAGTTTACTTGTAACGGATGTACCTACATATTTGGATAAAAATGAAAATTTACTTGATGTATTTTACCATCCCTGAAAAACAGGGCGCGGTAGGGCGGTGCTTAAAATATGAATAAAACGGCTAATAAAAAGCAAAAACGCAAAGTTTTGCAATAAACGTTACCAAAGTTATGTGTCCAAAAATTAAACATTCTTATATTCGTCACCGTTACGAGGAACATGCTTGGCACGTTTTACAAGTTTTCCTAATGGCTTCCACATAATTTTGTACTTTTTCTTTTTCTAAGGTGAATAGAACAAGATTTCACTATCGGCGAGCCTAGAGGTCGAACGATCCTACGAGAGATGCAGTAATGCTAATTTTACTACATAACTTTCTAATGACGACTAAAACAGGGAGTATGAAGCTGGTTTATCAGGAATTTTTAAAGTTTTGATAAAAAAAGGGAAATATCCGTGAAGTAAGAAAGATATAAAATGTAAATGTATCTTTATTTATTACTCATATATCTTAACACAGATTGTCACAGGTTTATTCTTACCAATTCGAAACTCGATCGTTCTTATACCACAATAGAAATATTTAGCTAAGCTCAAAAAATCTTTGACTAAGTGAGGACGACTTTGTCTTCAGCTGGGTACCCTGTAGCCCGCAACGGCTCCCGGTAGATGTAAGGAAACCAGTGAAGAAGCCCATTTCTTGAGTAAGATTATAGGCTATATAACATCACGCTACGACCCAAAGGAGCGGAGCAGTACCTAACCACTGCAACCGCAAGACACAGCAGTATTATATAGACCAGGAAAATAACCACATTCGCTATTTAAAAAAATCCACTATAAAGTATTTAGTCATGTTTAAAAGCCACAGGAATTTAACAATTTACATGTTTCTAAAGATAAATGTAAAACCTTTACCCGTGTTCTGTCTGGTCCTCTATCTGCATGTAACGCCTATTTTTCTTCAGTACTAATTGATTGCATCGACCTCAGCATACTTGTAAATTGCTTGCAAATATTCTCAGTAAAAAAATTGGTAAATATTTGTATTACAATGAAATAGGAGCCTTGCTGAATTGCTTTAAAGAATATAATTTTATCTTGAGTAGTTTTAAATTGTGCCCTATTTGTAATTACTAGATGACCCGTGAGTGTTGTTGTTGTCATAGTTCAACTGACCTCCAATAGATGGCGTCTTTTACAAAATAAATAAATTAGTCTAATTAAAAAAACAATTTTGAATTGTTTGTTTATTTATCGTCATTATAGGGGAAAATAACCTTCAAAAGACGTATCAAACATTAAACATTTGAGAAATAATTTATATAGAGATAATTTGTTACCTATTCGTATAATCCTTAAATTATTATCTTTTTTTTTTTCGGGTTCAAGCTTTCTCCGTATAAAATTTTATTAAAATCGGTTCCGTCTTCCGTGGTTTAGCCGTGAAAACGTAACAGACAGACAGAGTTACTTTACTTTCGCATTTATAATATAAGTATGGATGGATATAGTAAATAATATAGTATGTAGGATAGTTAAATTATAAGAAAAGTTTCTGAAGAGTCTGTTAATTTTGCGAACCTATTTTCCGAATCAATCTCTTCACAGAATTTCTATTAAACAGATCATAAACTCACAGGCATTCAACACATTAAAAATATTACTAACTCACCTCGCAACATTAATTCTTTCATTAGACATTAATATTGCTTTTTACATTGCTGAAATATCATTATTTAGTATACTTAAACAATTTTGATATGATTATAATTTGATGTCACGCTATACGCCTACAAGGTATTTACTCTGACGTGATCTCTCATCCGTAACAGAGTAGACTTTCCATCATCTCACATTCTAAGCGATTTACAAAGTTTTGTATTAATCATATTATAATACGTGTTATATTAGACTTATCTATTATGCAATGTGTACGCATTATTATTGTTTTTGTGTGTCTGAATTATGAATTGATTTATTAAACACAGTTTCTCCTAAGTATATTTAATTAACATTTTAATGATTAATAGCTCGATTAAATAATTAATAATAGTTCGATTCTCAATGGGTTTTTTATAATTAAAAACTTATGTACATAATACGACAAACCACATTTAGAGGATTTTCCATCTAAATATACCTCAACAGAACTAACCACTCGCCTCACAAATACCATCGGCTAAGAGAGGGAGACTTGGTCTTCCACTGGCTACCCTGGGATCGATAATACGGTTTCGGTAGCTGTAAGACAACCCTTGTAGAAGACAAAAAATCTAATATTTGATTTCATTAGTGATTCACAAAGGAAATTTAGGGAGTGAAAAGATATTATAATAAGAGAACAGTGTGGATTTAAATAAAGATAATGAAAGGGATGCTTAGATGGGGAAAATGTCTGAAGAAATAATCAGAGATAATGAAAAAAAAAGTAAAGCACTTAAAGCGATTTAAAGGTTTGGTCCATACCTCAGATCTGAGGTCCATACTCATCCATACCGTATGGATGTGAATAAGGCGATACAGGATCGTACCGAGTGGATATCTTTATATAGTCTCATTAAAATAAAAATTAAATGAAAATAGTATCTTAAAAAAAACTCTTATCGCTTTGATCACGCTTTGAATATTATTATTATTTTAATTAATAGGCTTATGTGATATTTAATTTACATAAAACTAATAATAAAATCACAGTGAACTTAAAAACTTACAATCACCAATTACCATAATTTCAAATGCAAATTGTCAAGCAATTATTGTGGCGCTAACTTATTATTTATATGCCATTACGATAATGTATATACAAGTTAGGCGTCGTATAACTATCTCTACTGCATTGCTTACATCGTCAGTGCTTAATGCATACAAATGCATATTAGTTGGGGTCGAGTTCAGTTAATGTTAGCATTGCTATCACTCTTACATCTTAGAAAGCTGAAACTTTGATTTTTAAGGTTATCAAGCTAATTGTCAAGTTTATAGTCACATAGTTTTAATTTTAACAAAATATTTCTTTCTCAAGCCTCTTATTTTCCTAAATATCTTTTGAAAGTCTCTGATTATTTTCAGAGTTATTATTTTTAACGGCTTTTCTAAAACACGCCTAAAATTGTTCCAAAGATCGCTCAGTAAAAGTAAAAAACTTTAGCAGGGTTTATTAAGGCATTAGCTTTTTGGTATAGACTACGATTTCCACTTGGCAGATTTGTAAATAATTCTCAGGAAGAAGATATAAACTTTCTAATTGTTTCCGAGTAAACAATACAAGGTATAAGCATAAAATACTCGTTATGAAAGCTTAGGATATGGGAATCACTTTCACTAGGGTTGAAGGGCGTCTGTAGGCGGGTCGTGTTCGCTTCTCACAAACATCTTAAATACATGAAGTTCCTACCAGTTTCTGTAATACATGCTGATTTGTGAATGAAGATATATAAGTACTTGGTTTATTACCTTCATGCTTGTCTCTCTTAGGGTAAGCAGAGATCATGTAACTGCATTATGTTTGTTAGGTACTAAATCATGTTGTAAATGCCATTATCTTATTCATAATGAAAGATAAGACCGCCTGATAAAGTAGAGTGCGAGTGTCAAAATGCCGAATAATCCTAGTAAGTGTATATTTTTATAGTTTTTCATTCGCCGCATAAGCTTGGAGATTCAAAGGGGTAACGCAGCGAGTTGGACTTTCTTCAGAGCTGGAGGAGGTATTTTTAGGTATAAGAATATTCTTCCACCCCTTTCTTTTCTTTTTAGTTTTAAGGTATTTAAGGTTTTTTTTGATTAAATTTATATGTACTGTTGTATTTTAATAAGAAATAAAGTGTATATTTTAATTTTTATTTAAACCGATTATTTGACATCCGTAAATATAATATATAATTTTTATACGTAAATAATGTATACTCTATGTACATAATATTTCTAAATATTTAAAGCCTAAAGTGCCATATTTACATTAATTACGTCACTATTCCTAATACAACACGTGCGAAGTCGCGGGTAACTGCTAGTTTTATTATATAACGGTTAAAACGACCTGTAAGATTGCACGGACTAAAGCATTATTCAACCTCAATAATCGGTTATTTTGTCTTGTCTGGATATCCTGTGATCTCCATACATAAAATGCTTATTTATGAATATAATATATTTTCTTATTCCTGTAAATTGGATCGGCCCAATAGTACCTATATTATTTCAATTGATGCAATCTATATAAAAATGGTTAATAGTTATTTTTAGACATCGATTAGTAAATATGCAGATTGGATTTCGATTTTAACAGAATAGTCTGTTACCTATAATTCATATGACAACATCTATGACATTAGATCAAAATTAACATAATAACATCGTTTAGGTACGATATTAAGAAATGTATACGTGTCAAATTAATAAGTTAGTGAAAGACTGAAAAAGAGGACACATGCAGCATAAACCATAAAACATAGACTCGGTAGAGATAGAGAAACTCGACTTCTGTGCCTTGGGGGGAAAAATATATTTATAATTTCCTCCTTTTCTTTGAATTCCGTTAATAAAATATTTAAATTAATATTTATCTTAAAATCGCTGAAACTTTCATCAAAATGTATGCACTTGAAAATTCTAAACATACTCGTGATTAAATATCGTGTAAATCCATACTAATGTAACTCTGTCTGTCTGTTCCTCCTTTCACGGCTAAACCACTGAACCAATTTTGATGAAATTTGATACGCAGAAGGACATTCATTAATTTTAAATTCTTATAGTAAGGGATGAAAGTTAGTATGGGCTCCACGGTCGAAGCCCAGAGCGAAAAGCTACCTAGTATCATATTATATTGATATTAATTTTCAAATCGAGGCATTTTAATTTTATAAATATTTATTTAGAATTAATAGGTTAAAATAATAATAATGGAATTATATTAACACATTTTGCCCATATTTTATCACTCAATTCAGTAACCCTAAACATAAACTTCATCTATCATTTCAATAACAACATCAAGTTGATAAATTGCATACATTTTGCTAGATTAACTCAACGATATGACGTTAGAGATTGATATAATCGCAAATACGTGTGCGATTTCCCACGCGGCGCGATCGTGAAACAGGCTAGCCTAGGCCATGGGTCGTAATGACAAGCCCCTCTAACCTCCAAGGTTGTGCGCACAAATCAATGAGAAAGATGCACCGTTTCTCTGCCCTTTAAGGCACGAATGCACGATGCAGTTTCACCCGGTCTAGCGAAAGTTGTCGACGTGCACTGTCGCTTTTAATGACCCGTTCGGATTCTTCCTTGCTGACTTGCTAGGAAGCGGGAGTTTATGTAAACTTCCGTTTAATTCTTGATTTTATGTAATACTTGTAGTTCCTTTTAGATCTTGGAACTGATTTTTACATACTTATTTTGTTTAAACCGTTATAGCGTCATTGGCAAAAAATTCAGACATACAAACAATGAAACTTGCCTATATAAGTTATAAGTTAAACGTCAAATAAAATAAACTGAGTTATATATGATCCTGTTCATACAAAAATCCTTTAGAAAAAAACACTTATAGTTTTTCCAGAATTTTCCAATTTTACGGGTAACTTTTCCAATTTTTTTTTCCCTAAAAACCTGATTCGGACTATTACAAACATTTAGAAAAATTAACCAAATCGGTCCAGCCGTTCTCAAGTGATGCGCTTACCAACGACAGCATTGCACTTTTATTTATAAGATTTTCATCTATACTAATACATATTATAAAGAGGTAAAATTAGTTTTTTTGTTTGTAATAAATACACTCAAAAACTACTGAACCGAATCTATTAATCTTTCTCTGATAGAAAGCTACATAGGCCATAGTTTATATTGTTCGAATATATCCACGGGTGGAACCGGAGGCGGAAAGTCTAGCTCTTTATAAAGTTTCAGATCACAATAAATAAATAATTAGTTTACATCGATCATTATTTAACATTCAAAAAGCAGAATAAAATCCTGCACGTCCGTGAAAATGAAATGGACTACCAGCAAAATTACTGAAATTATCAGTAAGGTTTAATAACCGATTTATTTACTTCCGATTTACACCATTTTCGATTGTCGTAAAACTAAACACATCGAAAAATAGCCCGATTTTTAAATTTTGTCGTTCGTAAGTACTTTTTAAGTCGAAACTTTTGACTCAGTGCTTTAATAATCTATTAGAACCTATCTAATATGAAAAATTGTAATTTTACAATTTCTACAGCACAATAATTTCTAAATTTTCATCCTTCATTAAACATAAACCACACAGATCAACTGAAATTAATTTTAAGATTTTAACGCCTGTGGAAAACCACAATCTAATAGCGGAGAAGAAATTTAATTGTGTGAGGTGAGAAATAAACCATTCATAATAACATCAATTAGTATCACAAAATTGGCAGCTTTCAAGCTTTTAGCTAAATGTAATTAATACATTTCAAATCTAAGCTCAATACTAATTAACTCCGTTGTACATTTAATCTTGATCTTGATATATCTTGAATATATTATAATTTGTAATACATGAGTAAATTAATTTAGATAATTTTTACATACCTATTTCGTCTTTCCGTGAACCGATTTAAATTAGATGATAATCATAAATATACACCGTACTAGATTTCCGCTTTATGCCGGAGGATTTCGGAAATAAACAGACGTTCAAAACCACAGATTCTTTATACTAAACCTATCTTTAGTATAGAAAATGTGTGGTCAAAACAAAGAAACGAATCTACACGAGTTGACGTGAAAGAAGGGCAAACAAACAAACAAACACGCGGTTAATATATGTAATATTAGTATTAGTATAAGTGCCTAGGTACTTTAATTATTGACTTCGCTTTTGAGGTTATCTTAATTTCGTGCCTTAAAGTGTACTGTCATGTTATCTATCTATACCTTTGAGTATTTACCAAAGGATACGTGAAGGGTGTAAATGACCGAACAATTTTTTCTGCCACTTTTGGCGGGGGGGAGGTAAACGCCTAGTACTAGCCCCTGTACCACTGTATTTTTCTGTCGTTTTATTGTCGCAACGGATTTTACGTTATACGATGATTATGTTAAAATACAAACATAATAATTGTAATTAATGATTGGAAACACTAAGTTTGACGCCCTAGATCGCCTTTCCCTTTTAAAACATAACAATTAACTATTTTCCTAGAGCTCTGTCTCGCGACACAAAACGATACCAACGAAATCTAAGGTAACTTATTACTGCGCACCTGGTCAGTATAACTGGTCAAAGGGGAAAAAATTGGCGAAAGGGGGAGCCCGTCTATGGCCCCTCCATAGGCTTAGTACTCTATGATCTATACTAATAATATAGCAGAAGAGTTTGTTTTTTTAAACTCGTTAATCTCTAGATTCGGATTAAAAAAAAAAATTGCATTTGATATCCCAACGCGGGTGTAACCGCAATGCACAGCTAGTGTTGAATAAAGGTTGAATGTGGACACGTCATCTTAACAGATTTAGATTTATTTTAATGTAGTTAGGTACGGTGTAAGGCAATAAACGTAAAATGTATGTCTACGACGTAGTTATGTAACAAGGTACAATCCAGATGTCGCTAGAATTGGGAAATAGCTGTTAGCCTAAGATGTCACCTGCTTTCGTCTATTAACTGTCTAACTTACATCAACAGAAAAATTGGCGTAATCTTAAAAAAATATAAATAAATAACTCGCTTTCATAATTTAGGATTATTATGAAGTTAAAATGGCTTTGTTACCTAATAACACATACATTTAAAATTAGAAAAGGAATTTCAAAAATTGTTCTTATAATCCAATACAGTAGAACGGCCACTGTATCTTACCAGTATTATTTAGTTATTATCTATAATTTAAATAAATAAATAATGTCTTTAAAAATAACATCTTAACAGCTAGTCCTAAACTTGACTAATATTATAAATACGAAAGTGTGTTTGTTTCTTTATCTTTCTTTCGTACAGAATAACGGATCGAAATGATTTTCTTGCAAGAGATAGTTTTTATCCCGGAAATCCTTCGGGACAATTTCTTATGTCACATTTTTTAAATTTCCATGGGCGAAGCCGGTTGGTATACTAATTCCAATATAAAATTGGTAATTGGTAAGCAAGTAATTTTATATTTACAAGTACATTATCTATAATCTAGTTGTAATAGTGGTGCAATAATCCACCATAACTTAGATAGTGAAAGCTCATAACCATAATACTACTTGTGATCTGACGAAGTGATTTTTTTTTTTTTTTTTTTTTTTTTTTTTTTTTTTTTTTTTTCTTCACGGGTTGCTTTACAGCTCCTGAAACCGTGTTACGGTTCCAGGGTACCCAGCGGAAGACCTAGTCTTCCTCGTTTAGCCGATGGTATTTTATTTCTCTTTACTATACTATGTAGATGGAACTCACCTTGTTCTTACAAAAGAGAATTGACAGAAATTTAAGCTTTATATTTTTCGTTTTATGCAAAACGTAATTTGTTTGGCACAGGTAAAACAAATGGCAGAATTGAAGTTAAAAAAAATTGGTTCAGCGTTTTGAAGCTTATTCTGGACAAATATTTAGACAGATAGACAGAGAAATGTGTATTCTTAAAATAGTTAACATAGCATTTATTTTATTGCCATTGGTTTTCATTCGATATAGATTTTTATTTTGGTCACGTATCACCTTATCCAGAAGATCAATACACAAAAATTAAATGCTGTTCGTTGGTAAGCACATAACTTGAGAACGGCTGAACCGATTTAGCTAACTCCTATTTTTGTAAATGTTCGTAATAGTTTATATAAGGTTTCTAGGGAATGAAAAATTTGAAAAATTTCCCCGAAAATTGGAAAATTTGGGAGAAACTATTTTTTCTATTGGAATTTTGTATGAACTCAAGACCATAATATGGGATAAAATTTGATATAGTGCTCCACGGGCGAAGCCGGGGCGGAAAGCTAGTAGAACATAAATTATCTTAACCGGTGTTTGAACTATAAGTTACATTTCCTCTGATATTAAAATTTTCACCATTACGCAGTGACCGCAAACTAATGAACACTTACAAACAATAATAGAGACACCGTAATGCAGCGTAATCCATAATCAATAAAACTGTAGTTTTGATCACGTGCTCAGTCGTTGAACTTTGTAAATGAAATAAATGGAAGAAACAAAATTACCTACCTTTAATTTTACGGGAAATTATTGCAAAAGAATAGCTTGGGATGTTCAACTTTTCTGCGATCATAGGTATTAGTTATTACTCAACTTTATCTTATAGAAAGTGTTTTGGTTTATTTGTTTGTTTGTCCTTCTTTGACGTCATAATGGAGCAACGGATCGACGTGATTTTGTGTACAGAGATAGCTGGAAGGCCGAAGAGTGATAGCCTGGTAAAATTAATTAAAGTTGTATTAAAGATGTGGCTACACTTTTTAAGTAATATTTCGGATATATCAAACAATACAGAATTAATATTTATTTTATTATAAATATTATACTTATTTTTATATTCAATATGTCTATTATATAAGCAACATGACTTTAAAATATTCTGTAACCACGCTGTAATTGCAACTAGGTATATTTATAAGCGGTGAACCTTGGTGGTATACCAACCTGTTACCTACAATATAAATAATTAGTGAGCGCATCACTAAATAACGGCTGAACCGATTTGTCTACTTTATTGTCCGTAATGTAGTCTGAATAAGGTTTTTAGGTCAAAAAAAATTTGAAAGTTTTGGAAAACTGAAAGTGCTTTTGTCTATGGGATTTTTGTATGAACTCAAGACCATAATAGGGAATAAAAGGAATAATATGGACTTCACGGACGAAGCCAGGGCGGAAACAGTTATTTGTTAGGATTCCGTATCAGATATAGTATGGAACCCTAATAGTTTTATTCAATTTCTGTTTATTGGTTACTGCCGATTATTTAAGAATGTACTAAATCGAGCGATGTACAATTTTTTCTCTCTCTATATATTATTTCTCAAAGGTGTTTTTGTCATGATGGTTTTTGTCGGTATCAAATATTAGTATGAAAGTTAATGTTCGATACTGTAATGTCGAAAAATAAACAAACAAATAAAAACTAAATGGAACTTTTAAAATTAGACTAATCTATTTATTTTGTATAAGATGCCATCTGTTGGAGACCAGTTGAACTAAATGTGTGAAGTATTCGCATGTGTCATCTACTTTTACTTACTTCAAAAAATTATAAAGTAATTTAATTTTGAGCATTTGAAAATTCCGTCTATTTCTTTCTAATCTTTAGATATAATGTCAAAATAATGCAATTAAATTGGAATAAATATTTAACATTGTGGGTGTGTATCCTATTTTTTTTTTTTTTGTAAAACTGATATCAAACTTTTTGTATTCGGTATAAAGTATAATAATACTGTCAAATATTACTAAATATCAGATACTACGCTCATTGTAAGCTATTTTAATAAATCGCTGATTTTCAGCATGACGCGAGAATTTTATCTCTAGGTGGTCTCATTATTTCAGCAGCTTTGTTATGAAAATAACTTTAAATCGATGACAAGTTGGAATAAATAGAAATAATCATGAACATTGAAAAATGAAAACTATTTTTATTTATTATTATTATTTCATACAAAATTTCATATAAGTAAATTAATATTAGTCCTACAAAACTGTTTTAGACAATTTGGCTGTAGGATGACTTAATTTTGATTACATAATTAACAATTAATAATATAAATATTTAATTATTTAATTATCTAATAAATGTTTTTTTTAAAGTTATTTTGAATATGTTTTTATTAGTTTCTCTACTTATATTTTGCGGCAAACTATCAACTTTTAACTATTAAACTAAGTTAAATGTAGGCATCCTAAAAAAAAATTTATAACATACGACATTATAGTTAGGTACATATAAAAATTTTCAATTACTATTTTTAAATCTAAAAACTAACTCACCATTTGCAATACAGTCTTCATTTTCGCGCAATTTTTCCACCACAAAATCACATAAAGTCCTGCACACTAGTCCTTCCCAAATAATATCTATCCGCGGTTCGAACACACCATACTTTTAAATCACTTCGCGGGATACACCATAATACTTTCCCTGGATTATTATTTTTTCCCGGGGTAAATTTCTATAAGTAAGGGATGTGTTCGTGGTCCAGCAGCGAGTGAAGTTCAAGGCTAGTCCGCACCTCACTTATATAGAGGGGTGGCGAAGCGTAGCACGATACGTACATAGTTGCAATTGCAACTATTGCACTCTACTAACACGCACACTAATGCATTCTATGCATTGAATCAACGGTTCTCAAACTTTTATTTATCAGTCGGCTGTATTGTCACTTAGGGAATTAATTTCATGTGTATTTTAATTTATATTCTATTTCTACTTTAAATACTCGCGTCACATACAGAATAGAGCTTGTATAAACACTCGGTACTGTAAAATCTCGTTTATTTATGATATGATATGATTTTAGGTACCACAGTTAGGAAGTAGGTGGGTTTGCTTCCTTGACCTAAATAAGTAATAGTAAATTAAATAATGTAAAAAAAAAACACAGTGAATTACCCAATGGTGTTAGTACACCCTAAACTAGAAATGGACTACTCAAATAATAAAATGGTAATATTATACCTACTGAAATTTTTAGACCTTGAATTTTAATTTGATAAAAAAATTACAAAAAATAAATTTTATGAAAGCTATGTAAAGAGATAACCACTCTCTTAAATTGTCCTTTGTGTCTTTATTTGTTTGTAGATCTACATTCATATCAATACGCAGCAACGGTTTGACGTGATATTTTGATGTGATAGTAGAGTGACATAGGGATAAAATGTTATGTCACCTTTAAAATAATCCATAAGCGAAGTCGAGATAGAAAGCTAGTAAATAATAAAAAGCCTTTTATTTCATACACACAATTTTATTTAAACATACAAAATGTTTCGTGATATTTACAAATTACGTTAGAAAACCACGCAGGAAGACCTTCTACAGAGAATGCCATTTAACTCTCCCATTGGCGCAGAAGGTCCTTTCCAACAAGTTCATTTACATATATCCCTAATTCTAATTATACTAAAATAAAGTCAAACATTTTAGCAGTTTGAGAATTACTGATTTTATATTCTTTGTGTTGACAAGTTTTAAATTATCTCAACATATAGATAGAGTATTTTTATTAACCGACTTAAAAAAAGGAGGAGGTTCTCAATTCGGTCTCAATTTTTTAGATTTTGAAAACAAATCTATCTATAAATAATACCTGCTCTTTGCTGGGAAGTTCAATTGCTGATATTGGAGAGTTTTAAGACACAGAAGACAGGACAAGAAATATTTCACTCTTCCTATGTTCTGTGATTTCACTCATTTAAGCCTCAAAAATGTGGCTTCCGCTGGGTTCATTGGAGTCGCCGCTAACCTTTAAAAAAGTGAATATCATGGCTCATGGATATGGCCTCGGTTAAAATATTTGTACTTAATCTAAATGTTTCGACGACTGGTTTAGCTGATTAGTTCACTATCTAGATTTGTCCTAGACGGTCCCCGGTTAGAATCTCAATTCAAGCAAAAAATTTTTTATCGATAATGCAGGTGTTTATTTAGCCTGTAATGTTGTTACAAATTGTTACAAGTATACTAGTTGGTTTATACATGTCTGTCACACAGAAATAACTCAACATATTAAAATTAAATGTAAAAGAGATTCCGTACAAAAATTGCGCTGAGTAAAAATCTGGAAAACATACAGCATTCGATGGATTATTATAGTTATTGCTGTTCACGTTTTTTTGTCCTTCACAATTTTTTCAGCATCATTCAGTACTCATCCGATCCAAATAGATCATCAATGGTTGTACACATGCTAGTTTTAGCCAAAAGATCCTGTATAATATATACCTACTCATATAATAAAATAAATAATTGGCTAAATATGTAAATCCCCTCAAGATATAAATGCCCTAATGCAATTTTCTCATTAGATAATATTTAAATTGATCTGCATCTGTAACAAGGAAGGTTCTTTACCCGTAATTGCTTATGGCATATAAGATTCATCTCGCCTTCGTTAGTTATTAGCACTTCCTAACACATAAACCAGTAATCCATGAGAACGCCCTGAACGGGAAGTTACGGAGCTTTACGACACCTGATAGGTACTCTTGCTTGAAGCTATCCTTTGTAAATACCCCGCCCAGCTTGATATAGTCTTTAATAGTGAAAGTGAAAAATTGCTTTATTAAGATGAAAAAAGCGTTAAACTAAATATAGGAGAGTATTGTAAGCTTAAACTTTTAATTAAGTTGAGATATACAAAATAAGTATTACTCATGCAATTTCATAAAGAATTCAGCCTTTTTTTCTTCACTTCTTACAGCTCCCGAAACTGTGTTAAGGATCCCAGGGTACCCAATGGAAGACCAAGTCACCCTCTTTAAGCCGATGGGTGAGGCCATACCTAACGAGTGGCCAGTTCTGTTGAGGTATATATTTAGATGGAAAAGCCTGTGGTTTGTCGGATTGTGTAAAGTATGAGCACTCATTCATACTTTTTGTAGAAAATACTGGCTGTATGTTTTAATACTGGCAACTAATCTTTTGGACAGAGTTTCAAATAATTATAAACTATATTTGAAGCTCTGTAGAATTCGAGACTGAAGAGAGTCCGGCCATCAGCAACGCTGGAATGATGTAAAATAGGACTCACTAAAATATATATATTAATATAAAAACCTACTCTTATCATTGAAATCGCCTTAAAACCCGTTATATTTTTAAAGGTAATGATAAGTGTTGTGACTGAGAGTTAAAAATCTCATATTCTTGTTTGGCCGCATTTTTAAAATCTTTTAAGGTGGTAAACAATTGCGTACCAAATTTTCGCTTATTATAAAAGGACAATGTGGATAATATTTGTTTAATAATAATTGACTCATTCGTAATTTCGGCTTTCTTTGCTAATAGAGTCATTCGATATATGAAATCTAAAGTGCTTTCACCTTGATTTTGCCTTGATGTATAAAATTGAGCAGCATAATCAGTCTGGGTGCTGAATTCTTCCCTTAATACTTGTAAAACTTCATTATAAGTCGTAGAAGCATCACAATTAGTTTTAAAAAAATTAAGAGCTGGGCCTGTTAAATAGTTTATAATGATGAGAGCTTTAGTTTCATCAGTCCATGAATTCAAGGCACTTAGTGTTGAAAATTGGGTCAAAAAATTTTCAAAGGAAGCCGAAATTACGAATGAGTCAATTATTATTAAACAAATATTATCCACATTGTCCTTTTATAATAAGCGAAAATTTGGTACGCAATTGTTTACCACCTTAAAAGATTTTAAAAATGCGGCCAAACAAGAATATGAGATTTTTAACTCTCAGTCACAACACTTATCATTACCTTTAAAAATATAACGGGTTTTAAGGCGATTTCAATGATAAGAGTAGGTTTTTATATTAATATATATATTTTAGTGAGTCCTATTTTACATCATTCCAGCGTTGCTGATGCCGGAATCTCTTCAGTCTCGAATTCTACAGAGCTTCAAATATAGTTTATAATTATTTGAAACTCTGTCCAAAAGATTAGTTGCCAGTATTAAAACATACAGCCAGTATTTTCTACAAAAAGTATGAATGAGTGCTCATACTTTACAGATTGTGTACATAACTTTTTAATTCTAAAAATCCAATGAGAGGTTTTCAAGATGACATTTTAAAAAAAAGACGTTTTTTTTAACGCCAATAGATGGCGCCTAGGTCTAGTCATATGTCAAAAATAAAATGTGTACTGTATGGATTTAGCACGATGACAGCTGAATTGAAATTGTTAAGTTTGAAAAAAATTAAAGAAAACTGTACGACGACGCTCACAAACTAGAAGTAATTTTTTCCACCCTCAGCGACCCTCAAGAGTTTTTGACATAAGACTGCACTGCATCGCCATCTATCAACAACATAATGAAACTATTTTTATTTTTTTTAAACTGTCAGATTGAAAACCTCTCATTGGTATACATGGCCGGGATCGAACCGTGGTCGGCCTAATTAATTCCAGTAGTCTTAACCACTCAGCCACCGACGCATCTAAATATTTTGATTTCATTGCTTACTTTTGAAATGTTGTATCCTACATATTCCTTAATTTTCAGAATGTCATAAAAAATCCCATCACGGTTTAATCACATCTACAGTCACAGTAGATTAACAAGTAGTATTAAATACTTACTAGATAGGTACACAAATAAAATGCAAAATATCAGTTATTCTAGAAAACGGTTTCCCTTTCAATCTATATTCATACCAATAATTACGTTGTTAGAATTGCAAAACAGCAAAGCACATTAATGAATACTGCATTTCCATACAAGTCGAGATAAACAAGAGATTTTCATAGAATTTCTCTAAAGATATCTTGTTCATTAAGGTTGTTTCCTGTCTGCAATAGTTTGAGGGATATGAAAAACTTTAAGTCTTATGCAAACATTTTCTATGTTCCTCCATCGAGTCACTACTTTAATCGACTTCTCGCGTTCAGTATTTTTACTGAAAAACTAGTGGCCACTTCTATTTAAAAAGTAACAGCTCCAGAGGATTGCCTGACCACATTCCAAGGTATATAGGAGATTAGCTCCGGCCCATGAACATTTTTGTAACGTGACGTAAGTTTTTTTCTCCAAAGGATTGCCTATGTCACTCTTCGGTTCTCCAACTATCACTGTGCCAAAAAAATACAAACAAAAAAGGCATATTAGACAGTCATGGGGACTGCCAACAGAAGTTAAAACTTAAAACTATGAATAACAGTGGTTTTTAATTTATAAGTATGTAACGTATAGTAACGCCATCTAGTGCGTCTATTGAAGTTTTCACTTAAAAAAACTCGTTACGAACCGAGAATAGCCGGCCAGAAATGCGCAGCCAAAAATTCTCAATCCAGGCATACGCGAAGCCAGTACACGAATTCCTGCCCGGACATTCTCGGGCCTGCCGGGCAATTCATGGTCTTGTGCCGAAAACATGTCGCGAATCTATAATATTCCCCCCAACCAAAAATTGCTCAACGCGCCTAAAGAAGTTTTCACTTCAAAAACACACTTTCACGTTTATAATATTAGTTAGGATTAGGATTAGGATTATCGTTGTTGTTTGACTTCTATATTACGAATGAACTAATTTCCTTATGGTTCATATTCATAAATATCGGAGCAATAATCGACCACAGAATTATAGGCCTAGGAAACAAGGTGCATCAGGCACACCCCTCACTATCGAGATTTCCTACCACATTTAATAACATAGGTAAGTCGCACAACTGGATAGGAGCTTTTCCTGACTTAGGAAATGCGGAAGGAAATGGGAAATGAGAGTGAAAACACGGCCCGCCAAGTTGATGATCGGTACTTGAATTTCTTCTCAAGAACTTATAACAACTTTTTGTTTGATAATGTCCGTGTGTTTTTGCTACGGATGTAGGCTTCAATTTGTATGATATTTTAAATTATTTCCTCACTTTTAAAGATATGGATTTTCTATTCAGTTCTTATGATTTCAGCAGTGTTCTGGTTCACGTCCTCAAATTACATTTTAAACTGTTTTGATGGTTCAAAACTGAAAGTACGATTATAATGTAATTGCATTATACTAATAATATCCTACTATGCCACGATCTAGACATACTCTTCCATTTCTCCATAAACCCTTAGCACAGAGTATAAATACTCTCTAAGGAAATTCAATTACATTTACAAATTCAATTTACTTTATAGAAATAAAAATAACGAATTTTAATGTCTACCTTAGACTAGCATTTTAAAAGTTTTTATTTTACAGTACGAGACTGACTGTTTCAGATCCCTACATATTTATCATGTCATCAACGACCGACTAAATCAAAAGACGCCTACTTTTTTTACAAGAAAACAATTCTACCAACGCGACGGCTAAATGCACTGCTGCAGGCGGTGTTAGAAGAATTGCTGAGTGCTCTAGCCTAGGTCATTAAGTATATCATGTTATAAAATTCATTTTGCTCTGTTAATTTATATAGTTTACAGGTCACAAAATGTGCCTGGAAGTGAGTTCAAGTGAGTGAAGTTAAGTATGCATGTAAGATC
Organism: Nemapogon koenigi; assembly: GCA_963924495.1. Classification (NCBI taxonomy): domain Eukaryota; kingdom Metazoa; phylum Arthropoda; class Insecta; order Lepidoptera; family Tineidae; genus Nemapogon; species Nemapogon koenigi. The sequence goes on from OZ004645.1 coordinate 8,067,886, forward strand.
TATTGGACTGATGTCTTGAAAGATGTCGCTTCGAATTATACGTCTCGTGTCTGGTTGATTGCATGAACATCGCCTACAAAAAGATAATTCTTTAAGATTTTCGAAGCACTCATTTACAAAGTAAATATCAGATGTAATTAACGTGACATATTATGTCTCTAATGATTCCCTGAGCAAGTATTGGTTTATCAAGCAATGCATCAGAGGAGTGAGTAAACCAATTTCAATTGATCATCTGGATTCTCTTTATTTTTCAAGCGAAGTGGTAGCACTGTCCATATTTAGCGAGGTCCCCGTATTAAACAGAAAAGGTGGCAAACCTGGCGCTGTACTTAATAGACTAGAATTATTATTTTAAAAAATAAGTGCAAATGATGGTTCACATGCTATTCGAAACACTTTAAAAAAATTGGTGCTTATTTAGCTTTCTTTGCTCGAATGAGGATTGGATCAGGGACCTTAAATTTCATGCAATAATTATGCACAATGCACATGTCGTCTTCTCTATAAAAAATAATAATAATAATAATAAGGTATAGAAACTACGGTTTCGAGGACTTAGCACAAAATAAATGGTTAAATTTTACTCCGACGTGCACAATATAATACTTCGTCTTCGTTACTTTGCTATTGATGGGACAATTTATAGGCTATAGGATGGGTCATTAATTTACTACTGTTACAATGCATGCGGTGCAAGGAACTGTCAATATCAAGGTCTGAAAGTCATCGAAATTCAAGCCACACAATATATTTTTTATCAGATACTTATTTGTAAACTTTTAAAATCGGTTCAGTCATTTTAAAGAACAGACAGACAAATAAGAGGTTAAACATTTTTTGAGAGATGAGATCTCCGAGGTTATGATGATACGTTTATAATTCTAATTGGAAGTTTATATATTATACGAGTATCATTTACATAAAACACCACAATTTAAAATGTTTTATTAATGAAATAAAAAATTGAAATAAACAACTTTCACAAAACATTTAATAATAATTAAGCCAAATTAGGATTTATTCGTATGATTTTGTTTTATTTATAAAAATATTGCACAAGTTAACAGCCTTCGCAACAATATTATATGCAGCATCAGGAATAATTTAAAACTAATATGAATATTATTTTACTTAAACTAAATAAATAACTTGCTCTACAATAATCCCTAGATTTAACTGCAACTAGAGTAACTTATTTTAAAGCTATATGTACAGTACATTGGTAAAAATAACCCACAATTACTTTAATTTTTTATCTTCCGTAGTTTTAGTCTCTTTATTTTTCTTCCCTTCAGTACTTGTTTCTTGTTTATTTTCATTTTTAGTCATTCTTTTGGGATGACTATGGTAATTTCGTGGATTAGCCGGAGGTTTTTGACTACCAACTGGAGGTACGTAGTCAGCTGGTACTTTATATTCTTCTTCAGTGTTGTAATTATCAGGTGCAGGCCCAACGTGTACGTAATTGGATGGTAACGAATGAGAATTTACATACGTCACTTTTTCATTTTCGTCATTTTTCAGAATAGTTTGAGGTACCATCACTTTATACTGTTGCTGAAATTTAGCTGAAAATGGCTGTGGGGTGACATACTTCACTGATTGTACTGTAGCTGGGTTCTGTTTACTAGAGGTTTTTACACCATATGCCAAAGCATGTGTGTGGGCCTTACTTGGATAGTTTTCTGATATGGTTATGGTTTTGGCTTGAACTTCCGGAGTTGCGAATTTTTGATAAACATAACTATGTGTTGCTTCTCTTTGTGGGTAAACGTATTTATAGGCAGTTTGTCCAGTTTTTGACGGAAAGATAGCAATAGTTTCTTTCTGAGTTGGTTGACTATTAGAAACGTATTGCACCGCTGATTTCGGCACTCCATAATCTCTAGACTCTGCACTTGGCTGACCGTAAGTAGAACCAGAATGTGCTAAGGTATATGCGCCGGTCTGGGTATTAAATACATAATCCTGATTAGAGACTCTATATGTTTGTTCAGGTGCGCCATATTCAGCAGGTAAAGCATTTTGTGCATCCTCATTTTCTACTGGTTTAGCTGGACCGTAAGTTGTATCTAGTTTTTTTGGAGATGAATATGACCCTGGGGCTGATTTAGGTAACCCATAAGTTGACGACACAGGTTTTGGAGGGCCGTATGTCGGTTTAGATGACTCATATGCTGCAGCTACCTTTGGAGTTTCATAAACAGGAATTGGTACTTTAGTGGGCCCATACTCTGCAGACGGCGCATTTTGAGCATTATAATGTGCATACGTATCTTTTGTGTGATCATATTGAGCTGAAGCTGAGGTATCTTCAGTAGCTTGGTTTTCAGAGTGTTGTATGCTCTGTTGAGGGTATGCGTAAGATCTTGGAGCTTCATATTGAGGCTCTACTTGAGGAGCTCCGTAAACCGATGCTGTTTCCTGTGCAATGTCTTGATGGGGTGCAATTTGTTGCCCATCTTGTGTCTGATACTGAGGATAATAGTACTGCTGCGTCGGTTGGACATATCGATATTCGTATTGTGGTTGCTGTAGTACTTGTTGATACATATGTGTTTGTGGTACGTAATAACTCTGGTCGCTGTAAGCTTGTCCGTTCGGTAGTGGATATTTAGCCATGACTGGTTGTACCGCAGAATATTGAACACCTGAATAATCCATTTGTGTATAACTTGGCTTAACATGAGAAACAGCATACTGTTGAGCTTGGTAATTTGTTGCAGGAACAGGAATTGGACTTTGATAAGCCATTAATTGTGGAGCATAGGGGAAACCAATTTTTTTGAAGTACTGATTAACTAACTCTTGTAGATTAACATTGTTTAAGTACTGAGACAGTTGGTAATTATGAGGTAGATTTGCATATAATTCTGCAGAAGGGTTACGTAGATATGAACTAGGAATTCGTAGTACTAATACAGGTACCACTTGTTGAGATCCATGTGATCGTAAATGATCTGATGTTAAACCAGCACTTTTATATTGAGCATTGCGTAACAATTGAGACGAATCTACTAAGTAACTAGGCATGACTGATGGAAATTGTCCACTTAGTTCTGAAAGTTGTCCTCCATTATATGTCGTATATAAAGTTGACTGTGGCGCACTGTTGACATTTTCTGCTTCTGGACTTTCATTTACAGAGTATGGTGTTGCTAATGGTTCTGCACTTTTTGTATTTCCATATTTCGCTTTACTGTCTTCTGGTTGTTTTGTTTGATAAGATGACAGTTGGTCTTGCACAGGAACTAATTCGTAAGCTTGTGATGGGTGAATTTCAACATTAGGTGTTGGGGTAGTGTATTTCGTGTGATGTCTTGAATAAGAACTTTGTCCTTTACTATGTGAATATACTGAATGTTTATGATTTTGAGATGGTCTCGCTGGTGGAATATCTTCTTGAGAATAAGGATAGATCATAAATTTGCCTTTATCTTGTTGTTTTCCAAAATATGTGTAGGTATATCCGGTATTAGTTCTGTATCCATATCCTAAGTTTGCATCAATAGTTCTTTTACCTTTGGAGTTGGTATCTGTATCATTTACAATTTCGATTGCAATAACCGGAAAGGGTAATTTTCCCTTTTCAACCTTTTCTTTATTATCCTTGTCATTTTCTTCTTTTTCAACAGGGACGTCCGATTTAATGCCGAATTTTTCTTCGACTTCTCGTAAAAATTTCCTCTCCTCATCTGTAAGTGAGCTGTTGGTCTTGTTGTCCTTTATTTCAGGTTTGTACTTCTTAGGCTCCGGTTCAGCTACCGATGCAGCCAGTACTCCGCAAAATACAATCTGGAATTATCAGAATTATTTATTTAATTAAAAGGTTTTACAGTTTTTACTCTTTCTAATACTCTTAATTACCGTTGCAAAATAAATTCTCAACATTATTTTCAAATATTTTAAAGTAATATAACCGAACAAAGACAAAAGTTACAAATTCCTATTACAAACAACGGTATTGAGGTTGAATGTTGGCAAGTGATAATGACCTATGATTGCGTGCAATCGCAAGTGTCGCTCATCTTTAGGTCGGCGAATCCGAATGAATTACATCTCATTAGAAGTTGCGTGCATTACGTGATATTCACCGCTCACGTGTAAGAGTGGGCTCTCTAAGTGAAGCACGGCTTGCAATTAGGTAACATATATTATCTGTCATCTCAGCATTCTCTAACGCTGATTCGTTCGTTAGCAATCGAGAAACTTTCTGTGTAGTGAACAGTTCGTATTGAAATAATATTAAGAAGCATAAGTTATTAAAAAGTGGAACAAACTTAATTTGACAGCATATAATATAGTGCACCTTTCGGTTTCCGAAAACATTTTTGCCAGTCCACAGAGTACGCAGCAGCAGACGCAGTCAATTATTGACAATTAAGCTACATTGAGGTATTTTGAAATCGAAAGCTTCTCCATACACTATCAAGGTAGTAAAGACTAGCAAATTATTTTTTTATGACACATAAGAATTTTCCAAACAAAATAATCAAAAAACAATTAATTGAATTTAACGCCAATTTAACGCCCAATTAATATTTTATATTCTCTTTGGTGCATAATAAATTCCTATAAGATCATAATATAGGTATAATTACTGCTTTTACGTACTCTCGGTGCAACAACGTTACATAACATTATTTCCCACAAGATGTTACTTATTAGTTGCATGAAACCCAACTGACCACTTTCCTCTTCATTTCGTCTTGTATAGGTTATGGTTTACGTCTTCAACATTATAATATTAATAGTGCTATTGACTAGCAGTTTTCGTTTTACGTATAGTTTAAAATTATGATTTTGTATGTTTTGTTTACAATTGGATTATGCTTATTTAATTTTAAGCACAGATAAATAAACAATTATCTAAATTTAAATTTAATTTATTAAGGTTCTAAGTTACACACTTTATTAACTGTTTTATTTAGTTGGCCTTCAAAATAATGTTGCATAGTAGATGGGTTTTCTTATTCTTATTCTTTTGAGATAAGTTTGTGCATTGCAAATATGACTTCATTTACTAACACCTCTATTACATGTCTCTACTAACTATCTTTTAATTGTTCATAATGCGTACATTACGCGTGAGTGGTTACTATCGATCCATTAATCAAATCAGATATAGTTTCAATAAAAAGTAGTATGCAATGACCAATGACTAGATTAATTTCATATATTTCAAGATAATATATCAATCATTATTGCAATAAAACTTTAATTTCAATACAACGGAAATTTCAATTGTATTAGAGTTACATGTTTCTTTTTCCATTCAATGATTTTTACATAAAACATAAGTAATAAATAAACTCATACAGTAAATCCTATTGCAATACATTATTAGTACCTAAATGCTAAAAAGGGAAAGCTAAGAAAGTTATGAAATAAGGATGCAAACCAGGGAAGCAAAATACATAAATTTGACATTTTATTGGCCAGTTATCATTGTATCTTTGACCATAGAAATATTTGTATAGAAGGTGCCCGTATTACAGTAACAGGACTGGTTATTATTTATTCATCATTAATTATTCTTGTAACTTCGCCCGTCCTATAAAAATCCTGGGACAATAGCATTATCAAGCCAAAGGTATTTGTAGTTTTTCATTCAACTAATGTTTATCGATCTTTTTTGTAGGTAAATATACTTAGTATTTTTAGTAAAAGTAGGTAATACAGGGAGATAAGGGGGAGAACAGAATAAGATCTATCCGACCCCAAATGTCATCCTCTGCTAGACAACAAACGAGGCTCTGGCGACGGAGCAATGGCGGTATAACCATACATCTAGCTAGGCTTTGAGGCTACAGCAATGTCTGGTGCAGAAAGCAAGGGGAAACCACTGCACTATTCTTCCCAAGAAAGTTAACCATGGCGAGTCAATACAAGGTGCGTCACGCTGTGGACCGCCATGTTTGACCACAACTGCTCTGTCAAGAGCACTATGACTGAGAAGAGAAGAATACATACCTTAGATGCACTATTTATTGAAATTCTTGACCAAAAGTTTAGAGCGCTCTTATGCATTATTATGTAACCGAAACCTTTTTACTATTCAAATCTAATGTTATTATTGTCACCTTGATTAACGATAAATTTATCGGTGATAAATTATATAATGACATATTATAAAACTAAAAAGAAATATTCAAAATGCTAATAATAACTATTAGGAAGTTGAATATATTACGAACTTTCACAAGGTAGGACATAATAACATCACATTAATTTATTATGAAAAAACGCACTATTTTATTTGCTACGGCGTAGCTAAGAAACACTGGGTGTCCACATTTAGCGAGTTGCACATGCAATAGCATGTCACCGCTTTAATAGTACATATCTCTATTATATTGTGCAGACGATACTATTATATATAACACAAGCTGTTCGCCCTGGCTTCACCCATGGAACCCAAACTAACTTTCTACCCCTATTATAATATAGCCCCTATAGCTCCTTACAGGAGTGGATTTAAAAAAAAGGATCCTATGTCCTTCCCTAAGGTTCAAGTTCTCTCAGTATCAAATTTCATCAAAATCGGTTCAGTGCTTTAGCTGTGAAATCGTAACAGACAGACAGACAGAGTTACTTTTGTATTTATAATGTTAGTACAGATTAGAATTATTTCAATTCTTACTAGTGTTGGCAGGTGTACCACAGAAGATGCTTATTTATTTATTTAGTTAACGGATGATAGACTCTTTGATTCTACATGAATTACTTGATGTAGAGAAATACCCAGTCAGCGCGAAATCGGAATACGCAGAAGTGATTGTTGGCTTCTTCATAAAATGCAATGGATCAAGTTCTCTTCTCCAATATTTCCTGAATAAAATAATTTAAATAAGAGACATTCATTTTAATCGTCATTCAATAATAATGTATTTGAAAAAGTCTCAAACATATAGAATTTAGTATAGTGGGAATGAAACGTGAATTCAAATTCGGGGATTAGCGTTGGTGAGTTCAAGTGCAAGGCTATATAAGAATAATTTCCGACCAGATTTTTTACAATGTTCGTTACAACCTTCATTGATATGAAAGGAGTTTTGTCATTGCTATGGATGATTATTTCATTTAATGACTTTAAAAGAAAATATAGATACCCTCACTCAATGAATTAAGTAAAAAAATATTGAATGAAGTTTTAGCTTCATGGGTCATTATGTATTTGAGGGCTGTGACAAACAGACAGACATGCTGACAGTTGGCTACGGAACCCTAAAGAGGTAATGTAGGTCACACCTAGCTACATAGAGATAATTTATTTTAACAGGTGTAATTATTGTATCACAACACAGTTCAGTGAACTCGTTCTTCGTCTTTGCATGAAGTCTCACTATACAATATTGAGTCCTAATAGACGCAACTGGCAGATTATTCACGAAAGAAACTGCAGCGGGGTGAGCACAAATTTTGACAGCGACACTTTCGTTTTCGGTCGAACGAAAGTGGTAAAACAAAAAGAAACAAAAAATTGTCTATGAATTTGATGTCACATAAAAAAAATCTTCGTTATTTTGACTTCCATTTTATTAATTTAATTTTTTATTGATTTATTAATTAATTAATTAAAATAGAAGTCAAAATAAACTTAATGTTATATTAAATTTAAAAATTAATTTGCAATGAAACTAAAGAGTTGGATAAAAGGTCTACCATCCAAGCCATTAATATAATATTTACATTTGACGGTACCATCGATGTTACCATGATACCATCGTTTTGTCCCCATTATGTCCTACAAGGACCGGCCAAAGATTGCCCGGGCCGAGAGGTCCGGCCCAACAGTGTGCGGACAAATTCTGTGTACTTGTCTTTTTCCGGCCAAGCAAATTGCTCTACATTCTTGTGCAGGACATACCCGGTCCGAGAATGTCCGGCCCAACAATGTGCGGGCAAATTCTGTGTACTTGTCTTTGCCAATTATAGCAAATTTGCACGCACATTGTTGGGCCGGACCTCTCTGCCCGGGCTTTCTCTGGCCGGTCCTTGTTGGACATAACGTTTTGGCCTTTTCAAGGCCATTCGGCCGAAACGAAAGAAGTCACGTCAAAAATATGCTAACCACCCAGGTGTCGGAGGATAAGGCTAAATAAATAATACGTTATAAAGAGGCCGAGGCTTTAACGCGACTAATCCAAAAAAACCGCATTCAAATCGGTCCATCCGTTTGGGTGATACGATGCTACAGACACAAAGACAAAGCCTTCAATTAAAACATATTTTTGCTATAACAGGAAATAAATTGATAAATATTGAATTTGACGGATGTCTTATAATTTAGCATCATGAACCTCCAGCTGGATATAATAACCAATCAATTCGCTTAACCACAAAGATTAATGAATTGATTGTAATGCGATATATCTACTCGAAAATAAGTCGGTCACCAATGCAAAACTTGACACTTAAAGTGGATCATTGATTAATTTATTTTATAGAAGATTAAGATGCCCAAAACATTTGGCTGAATGATGATATACTTATATATATTGAGAATTTAGAAAATGAGCTTCTTCCGCTTTAATAAATAATCACTATAATTACCAATGTAAGCCACCGCATCTCTCAGCCGGATGTCGTGCAGCCAGCACTCTGTCAAAAAAGAAGAAAACTGCTTTAAATCCGTGCCACAACACTATCAATCACATCACATCACTAGTTATAATGCGGTCTAAGTCACGATATCATTAATTTATATTACGTCACATATGATATTGATACCTTTTTATTTTACAAGGTAGTGTCCGGTCGAGAAGAAATAAAGCAATGGATTCGCGGACGACCATATAACGTTCTTTTATACCACGGAAATGTGCTCACGAGATGCGCTGGGAGGCTTCGGCGACCGAAAGTACACAGCGAAATAATGGCCTAAACTGTGCGCAATAAAAAAGAGTGCAACGGTCTGTGCAGCCTCGATTTTCTCCATTGAAAGTCGATGAACGAAAGTAAATGCAAGTTTTTTTGTTTTGAAATTAACTGACCCACATTTTTTAAGATGTTCTTATTAAACATCAACTATGTAAATTCTCATGAATTCTCACAATTTAATTAGAAAATTAACTTAATTTCACTATTTCAGCGGCCTACAATGCTGAAATGGCCAAACGTCGCAAATATGCGTCACTTCCGAAAGAATACATATTTGAGGCGTTTGGAGTGGAAACGATGGGACCGTGGGGACCTAGTGCACACAGTCTGTTCCAAGACATTAGTAAACGACTAATAGAACGTTCACATGACCAACGGGCTGCTGGCTCTTATTTCGGTAAAAAATAAGCATTGATAACGATTTACATGAAATTTTTTATTTGTAATTTTATTTTATTTTTGTAATTTAGTACCTATTTAAGATAATTTACTAATAATAATACTATGTAAATACTATATCTAGAAGATAAAGAGCTATTCTATAATTCACTATGGGTTTTTTTATTTAGCTAAGTAGTGTCAAAAAGAAAAGTATTATCATCACAAGGTTGAATATCGCTTGAAAGACATGAAGGCAAAATAGTCATTTTTTTATAATAAAGAGAGATGACATGCCAACGAACAATTTTAATGTTCATACGATATTGTCAAAAAAAATTACGAATATTTTTGTTCCAGCACTGTACTTAAATTCATAAAGATTTCGGGTCTAATTTTTTGGGTGTGTATAAATATAGTAGGATAATAATAATTGAATTTTCTTACAATTTTTTTTCCCACTAGCTTTCCGCCTCCATGGATATTTTTAACAAAATAAAATATAGCCAATATTACTCAGGAATACGCTTTAAGCTACGAAGCTTTCTATTCGTGAAATAACTTGTAGAATCGGTTTTATAGTTCGAGAAATTACCCCCTACATCCAAACTTACAAACTTTACCCCTTTATAATATAAGTATATTAGATACAAAACATGCACATCAATTTATTGAATGGACATCATGTGACACGACCGGTCGGCGCTTTCGTTCATTTACATACAAAGTTGTATATTGGCTCTTGTGCTTACTCCGATGAACTGTTTGCAAGCACATGTAAATACACTATTTTGTGTAACATAAGCGGTTGCCAAAAATATTGCGATATTATTAGTTATATGAGATCATTGAGTCGTTCTTCGGACAACGCGAGAAGTCATTTCTGCATTAAGGTCACAGCAATAGTACGAAAACAATGACGGGATTTTTTCGGACATATCACAGTCGGTAATTAGTTGGTGGAAAGTGACAGTCACTCGTTTTGTTTTGTAATAGCTGAATTATGTAATTTTGTATGATATATACGAAACTCTACTATTAAGGATGACTATAATTGCTAATTTATTTATATTCAAGAGGTAGAGAAAAATGCCACTTCCTCCATAATTGTCGTTGGTGATTTCTATCGTTGGTGGACTTGTGATTTCTGGGCTTTTTATGCCAATGTCCAAAGTATCGCTTAAAGAAATCAAGTTTACCAAATGTTTTAAAAAATACGATAGCAGGCTTTGCCTAACAGACAAAAATGTGACTGACAAGTTTTATTGACTTGCCACTTGTTTTTATATATTTAAATATTTGGACATTCCATATTTTTGTTGCAAGTTGTGTCAATTGCTATGTCTTCATATTACATATTGATATCAAAGATAGCAAATTAATAATCAAATAACGCAATAATGTAACCTAGTTTTGACCATCTTCTATAACACCTGCTCCCATATAAATGGTATTACAATTTTGTAATAACAGCGATCAATCACAGAACAAAATATTGCAAAACCTAATTGCGTTTGAGAAACATTAATATTACTTTCTATTATTTTTTCTGACATATGAAAATAATAGTGACTGAATTTATTTTATGATATTAAAAATGTGATCCCCCTTAGCACAGGATAGCATATCATTTTTTATTAAATCATGTTTACTGACGAATCTGCTTCAATCCACTTTCTCAAAATTATTAAAACTTCAATTCGAATTAAATGATAATTAACGTTAAGCGATTTTTGGTAGAGGAAAATCTTATGGGTTCGCATCACCGCTTCACCGACATGCTGTAGCCATGAGTATGACGTGTTGCGCTTGGCCACTCTCTCTATATCTTCACGTGTTACCTTGCAACTCCCGATACGGGATACCGTGTTATCGGTCCCAGGGTCCCAAGCGGAAGACCAAGTCTTCCTTTTTTAGCGGAAGGATCACGGCATTTATACCTTGCAGTGTGGCCAGAGACCCCAGTAACGGTGTCCAGTTTTTGCCAGTTTGTTATTTCTGTTATTTCATAGTTTTAAGTTTTCACTTCTGTTGGCAGTCACCATGACTGCTGATGCCTTTTTTAATGTTGTTAGTGACAAATACAAGGAAATAAAATACTTTCGAATTGCAAATTATAATGATACGGATATAATACTTATTGCTATTTCTACAAAATTCTAATGCATTTTTTTAATAATAAGTTTCAATTAAATTTTTAAATTCCGCAGAGTATAATGACTATATTTTCGAAAATGTATGTTCAGTCTAACATTAGAGCTGCTGTTATATTTACGTAATACATCTTCTCGCTCGATTGTACATTACCATTTTAATGACTTAATTGTTAGATTTGAACTGAATGTTACCGATTCACTAAGATATATATCATTATGTGAGAAACATTTATATTGTGTAAACCGCAGAACAGATGGTGTAATTGATTATATTTTTTTTTCTGGCCGTATCGTAATTTAATAGTCTATACAGGGTTTCTTAACCTGGGGTCCGTGGCAGGAGTGCTGGGGATATGTGGGGGTGTTAGGAAAATAAATAAATAATTTATATTTATCGCCTTTGTTTAGTTACTAAAGGTTAACTACTAAAACTACTAAAGCTCAGCAGTTTTATTTATTTATTCATCAGAAAAATAAACACTAATAATGATGACCTATCGTAGGTATAATACATTGTTCAACTCATATGCAGCTTTGATTTGATTGGCACTCCGATTTGTTTAATTTATCAAGTTTTTTTTTAAATATAGTATTTACATATGTATTAAAGTTATCTTAAATAGGTACTATTTTTTTTTAATTAAATTTGGAAGGGTTTCGTCAGATTTTTGAAATTTTGAAAGTGGTCCGTGACTAGAAAACTGTTACGAACCCCTGGTCTATAAGATAATAATATGACAAACACTTCGTTTGTGTAAACATGATAAAGTGCATTTATTTGATAATGAAGACATCGTTACCAGTTACTTTGACCACGCCGAAAGGCATCAAACCATGATGGTATTTCTATTAAAATAAGTTAATTAAATTATCATTATAGACAGACACATAGACAGACAGAATTAAAATACGTATAAAATATACTGCCGAAACTAAATCGTGATTTAAGAAGTTTAATTCTCTCAACGATAAATAACAGTATATGACATTGCATTATTTTTATAGAAACGTGCAAGTAAATCGTGATTATGAACTTTAGCGATCTGCTAAATCTTTAAAGTTCAATACAGTGACAAAGGATAAGCTCCCGTAATAAATTTTAATGACAGTGTTTAGAAAATTATTATTCCGACAGTTTTGTAATGGATGGTAGTCATTTTAGAGTGCCTTAGTACCTTTAACAAGACGAGCAAGATAATCTATATATTAATAAAAAATGTATTGATCGATGGGAATATTAAAATTACACACAATCGCCGAGAATGTATGAAAGAAAATAAAAGAAGCGAAAGAGATATGTCAACATTGTAACAAATGGCATTCGATTGTCTCTACCTACCCCTCTTGGGATAAAAGGCGTGATGATAGATAAATAGAATAGATAGATAGTAAGTAAAATTGTTTTTCGTCACAGTGATATTTGATATCAAACTTTCCTAAAAATGTAAAAACACATTAATTAATTAAAGAACATTTACTATATACTTATTGGCGTTATGTAAAGATGAATAAAAGTTCCATATTACGCTTCCAAATAAATATTCATAAACTAGAAAAATTTACCAACTAATTAATGGGCTTCGTTTTAATGTTTTGTTCTTATATTAAAAAACACGAGTGAGAATTGAACCCGGGACCTCCCGGTTTTGAAGACAACGCTCTAGGTGCTCACTTGAGAACGGCTGGACTGATTTGGTATTTTTTTTAAATGTTCGTAATAGTCGTTTTAGGGAAATTTTTTTTTTACATTTACATTTATCGCATTGAACTGAAAATAATATGCTACATTAATTGAAAGTCTTTGGCTACAATCCTGCTACCGTGCCGGTAGAATCGGTGATTTAACCAAACTACAAATACCTACTTACAGTAATTAGTCATGAAACTTACCTTCCTTGCCCCGTCTGGGCATCCATAATATCCCCATATGCTACACTGGTGGCAGTGTTTGGCGAGCTCTTTCTGATCGCTTATTCGTGACATATCACACGGTTATCAAATGAAAATAAAATCGAAAAATATTTGAATTTGTAAAATAAAAAACAAATGTCAACAATTATTCCTTTTAAACCGAAATCGAAATTCAAATCAAAGAGTACCTTTTTGTCACAATCTGGACATGCGCATTAGCTATTATGTGATTCTAGTACATTATTTAAAATGCATTTTTATGACATAAAACTTTAAAAAATCAATAAAATAATACCCTATAATAATATTAGCTAAGGAGGTAAGGAGAGGAATTGTCCTCTATGGTACAACCTATTTTGTATAAAGATTTCGACTACCAATAGTACCTACTCTAGCGATCAAATATATGTACCTAAATATGCTAAGAAGCTCTGTGTTTCGTGGGTCGAAGATTTTCTTTGGGAATCTTACAGACAGAGCTGTCAAATTCCAATTGAAATTGGTTCGAAGTTCGATGCGATGATGATAGTTAAAAATATGTCGTTTCAATCTTCAAAAATAACCTTCGTAAAACAGTCATAAAAGGTAGTCGATGCGTAATTGGTAGGACGGTGGACTTGAAACCGGAGGTCCCGGGTTCGATTCCTACTCGCTGCCAAAATGCTAAGCACCACCAATTTTCTTTAAGAATACGTGCTTAAATCGACTCCTCGTGCTTCGGAGGGCACGTAAAGCCGGCCGGCGTCTTGTCACCAACCCGCCTGCCAAGCATGGTGACTATGGTAATTCCTTTCAATGAGCACCACTTAAAATGGTGCGCTAGAGGGAGACCATGATCCAGCAGTGGCTCTCAAAAGGTTGATGATGATGATGATGAAAACAGTCATAAATTAAGTTAAATTAAGTTTTATAATGAAATAATGTATATGTTTAGCGTAACCCCGAGGTCAAGGCGCTTATGTAACTCAAAATACTCATAATTAATTAATGGCGGAAATCTCATTAAAATGTGTCAAAATTACTTCCTATGGTTGAACTTTCGAAAATATTCTTCACACGGATGTAAAAAAATCAAAGTGTCATTAATCTCGAATGATTCAATCAATAAACGAAAAACTGCCAATAATCAGGAGTCTGGCCCTGAAAATTCTCGCTATGTGTAATTCGCGCTATAACATTAAAAGTAATCAACCAATTTAGACATTCATTACGGCTATTTAAAGAGTTCACACACACACACACACACACACACGCACACATGTAGGTCTGAAAAATCCCTGGCAAATAAAAATTATTTCATTTCATTTCATTTCATTGACTACATTTAGAAAAAGATTTTTTTTATTGAGGCAAAATTCTATGGTTTACGAGTAGGTAATATTTTTTTAATAACTTTGTAATTATTCAACCGGTCGTCTCCAAAAACTAAGTCTCAATAAGTTCTTTTGGTTGCCGTTTCATATGATGTTATTATAATTTTCCTTTTTTTTTCAGTGATTTACGTTTAAATTATTTAATTTAGTTATTACCAGAAAAATACAATAAAATATATCTTCTATGGTATATATATACGAATAAAACTATAAATAAAAAAAATCATCTGGGAGAGTGCCCATAAGGCAGGCTGCGTTGTCACGTTGGATGGCAATACTGATTCTTTGAGCCAAATATGAGCCAGCTCTTTGGTCGTGGGACACCTCTAACAATATTTTGGCGATTTCTTTATAGAGGTGTCGTGCGCTAGGTCCCCACGGGATTTTACTACAATTTTCATAGATAAAAAATTATAGTTTTATACAACTCTTCCAAACAACGAATTGTTTTTAGGTTTAATCTAATATATAAAAAAAAATATACGGTCGAATTGAGAAACCTCCTCCTTTTTTTTTAAGTCTGTTAAAAAATAATATTTGTTTCTTTGTTCGTATTCTATAGACTCAAAAACTACTGGACCAATTTGAAAAAATATTTTTGCTTTTGATAGCCCAATTCTTGAGGAAGGTTATAATATAGTCTAATATATAAAAAATAATATTTGTTTGTTCGTATTCGGACTAATTTAAAAAAATCTTTTTGCATTTGTTTGTTTAGTATACCTACATATATGATCCAGATTCGAGGGCCAAAAGAAATGCCATACATTATCAAAATGAGCTGCTTTTTGCTAATGATCGACATGGACTTTTCCTGTATTAATTTTGATCTCGTCGTTGTGTAATCGGGATTTGCTACAGAAAATTAGGTTCAATGTTCACTTGATCTCTTTTTTTTTCACTTAAATAAAATTAGTTCTACCGATTCGGAGCCTTTTCTGGACAAGATGTTAGAACAGACAGGCAATTGCAATAGCTATCTTGCAAATAGCCTTACCTCACTTAATATACATGTACAGACAATTTAATTTTGTTTGTATATATTACTAGCGACCCGTCCCAGGCTCGCACGTGGAATTTCAATCACTTGTCGAATAAGGAACATTGATTTTATTATTTGATTATTACTATTATTGATTACAGCCTGACTCAGAAAGACGTAGCGTGATGTTTTATATACATAAACCTTCCTCGTGATCAATACGTCAGAACCGTATCAAAATTGGTCCAGTAGTTTTAAGTATATTAATCTCAAACATAAATATATAGATAAGTACAGGCACATATTGCAAAAATTAAATGGAAAGATCTGTAACACTCAGTTTTGTAAATAAAATAGTAGATAGTTATATAACACGTGATGAACCGCCGACATAGTGGCCGAGATTTTTAGATGACTTGCTATAATCACCCATTGTGCATGTTCAAATAATATTTTAGACATTTTTTTCAAGCAATGGTTGCAGCTTTTTAAACTGTCGAAATTGAAAACTGGTTATGACAAGTGAGCTAACGCATGTCTGGATATATCTAGATAACTGTAAAAATTAAAATAACGGTGTTTTTTGCATCAACATTGGCACTATTTTTTCGTTGATGTCAAACAATCCAAGTGAAAAAAACCCTAGGCGATTCTTTTATACTTGACCGGACATCAGACACGTGCCAAATGTAGATATTGTTACCACTATATCAGTTCTTACCGCAAGGTATAAAGGCTGTAAAAATGATTTTATCTCTATATTTTAAGGCGATATAGTATCTTCTGTAGAAAATACCTCATTCTCAAAATAATCAAATGTAACGCCCAAAGACAGACATTACAATTTTTGAGCAGGATCTAAGCTAGCGGATCTAATTTATATTGCGGTGTTACAAAAAAAAAATTGTTATTACCATTAATAAAGAAAATACGAACAGTGATGTTAGTTTATATAATAAGATAAGTCAGACTCACGCATAGAGGGTTCCGTAAAATGTTGAAGTAATGAAACCTAAATAATGATTGCTTTATTAAATTTTGATGTGTCACTTTAAAATGCTGTAGTATATATTTTCATTGTTCTGACAGGACAAACACCCTTATCCAAAAACAACACTGTGTGATCATTCTCCTAGCAAAATGTCCGATTTTTCACAGTAGCTACTAAACTGGGAGATAGGACAGTGCTAAGTAATCTCACAGTATCCGCCGACAGTAACGTATTCACCTCTCCAGCATAAAAAGGGCGCTTTTGGTGCGTAAAAACTATAATAAACTTTCTTACCTATAACACTTTTGTCGCTGGCAGAGGTGATAAGTTGTATATTTCACACGAGAGCAAATGTTTTTATGTCTCGTGCCTTTAAACCACTAACTTAATTAAACCGGAGCTAAGTAGCTAGTTCGTGATTTAAAGTCGGCACTCGCAGTAAAAAATTGCAATAGTTTTTGTTCAACAAGTGAGCAAAGTTATTTTTTGCAGCGATTGCCGACAAACTAGTGAAGTAGTGTACGAGCGTAGCGAGTGATTCTAATATTGGTTACTGAGCACAGTGCGTGGTTTAAAGGCACGAAACATGAAAAAATATGCTGTTTGATATTCGAATTACTTTTATTCACGCTTGCAGCAAAATCGCTTTTTGCTGCGAGATCACTTTTACTCACAAAAAGCGCCCTTTTCTTGCTGGAGTGGTGAAAATAACTATTTTGAAACGAAATTTTAACCACTGTGCGTCCTTGTAAACTGTGCGTTTTTGAATACGTGTAAGACTGTTTGTTTGGCATTTCGTCAATAAGTTTCACTAACCATTTTGGTCTTTACGGATGATTTTTTTTTTATTTAGAAGTACGGAACCTTAATTTTAACATATAAAGGTATGGACTCTCTCAATAAAATATTATGTCCACAATTGTTTACGAGCCATTTCTAAATGTGTTTTTTTATTATCCATTATTTTAATGTACTTACCTACCTACTGTTTGGTTCCGTGATCATTATATTATGCTATACAAGCAAAAGTTATACAACTCCATGAATTTAACGAAGATTTAAAGTCATGAAAATACCTTATGCTTATACCACTCATATGGGCACAAATAAATAGGGCTTTATCTTTACTCTTTTTTTTAAATTATTTATTAACTCCCGAAATTTTTATTCACACTAAAAACATAAATCGAAAATATACATTAAGTTTAATTTAAAAAAAAACATAAATACCTTAAAACTAAAAAGAAAAAGAAAAGAGTTGGAGGAATCAAAGGTAGAATACCTCCTCCAGCTCTGAAGAAAATCCAATCATGCCAAGAACACTCGCTGCGTTACCCCTTTGAATCTCCAAGCTTATGCGGCAAATGAAAAAACTCTTAGCTCGGTAATCACCAGACTTTTCGATGATAAGTTTACCAATTTTATCAGCAAACTTCTTGCCAAGAGTCTCAACCGCAAAAGCAAGAAAGTCAAAGTATTTTATTATATTATTATATACTAGCTGTTTCCCACGACTTCGTACGTGACTACTTCAGAATGTTGGCAAACATACACTTCATACAAAGCTTTTGTCATGTTCACCTCTGCCCACCCCGTTCCCGTCGACATGCCGTGATGGTATACAGCCTATGTTACTCAGGGATAATGTAGCATTCCATATGGTGAAAATAATGATCAAAATCCGTCCAGTACTTTTTGAGTTTATTCGTAACAAACATACAAAAATACAAATCTTTCCTCTTTATAATATTAGTATAGATAGTATATAATAAAGTATATTATTTATTATTATTAGATACAAATGTTCATATACATTTTTATTAACAGTCCTTCAAAACTGTATTAACAATTTAATCACTTATTTTTTAATTACATATCCCATCATCAGATCCTGACCTGATGACCATGGGACCACCTGGAAAGTATACCCTTTCAAATAAAAAAAAATCCAAATCGGTCTTCAAGTAATCAAGTAATCTTTTATATGTATTTTCGGAATCTTTTTTATGTATGTACATACATATAAAAGATTTCTTAACATATCTATTGATAAATAATATATAAATGTAACTTTCTAGTATCTCTTTAATAGTGTTTAACAAAGTCACAAACTTCTAAGTTGTAACTCTTGTAAGTGGATTTCAATGCGGTCTACCATCATGCAGAACATTTTTCGTAGGTATTTATAATGTATACGTATGTGCGAAGCCAGGGCGGGTTGCCAGTTAGTCTGTTTCTAGAGCAGGCGGAAAAACGGTCAATGACACAAATTATATTATTTTAGCATCGAAGTATAACCATACACGATATCTCCATCCATACATTTCGATATAGGTTTCTTAATACGTGGGTGGGGTGAGGCCCAATAAACAGACTATATAGGTACTAAACCTAAAATAGATTTTGTAGATTTAAAACAATAGTCAGATGAAGTAAAAACTAAAATTTAAATAATACTATTGTATCTATCTATTACCACGCCTTTTATCCCCAAGTGATGTAGGCAGGACACTCGAATGCCATTTGCTACGATCCTGGCATACC
Source organism: Nemapogon koenigi (assembly GCA_963924495.1). Classification (NCBI taxonomy): domain Eukaryota; kingdom Metazoa; phylum Arthropoda; class Insecta; order Lepidoptera; family Tineidae; genus Nemapogon; species Nemapogon koenigi. Next base: position 8,087,107 of record OZ004645.1, read on the forward strand.
CCTTTCGCTTCGGGTCGTCCTTTGCCAGCATTTCCTTTCATTTCTGCCATATAAACCTTTTCGGTTAATATTTCATCCTTCATTCTTTCAACGTATCCATACCAGCGTAAACAGCTTTTCTTCATTTTAGTCACAACATCCTCTTTCATTCCGCATTGTTATTTTATGATGTCGTTCCGGATGCGGTCAATACGCCTTACATCGCTGCATTTATCTTACTTTTATGCTTCTTATTCCAAGTCTCGCTTCCATACGGGACTAAATGGGACTAAAACAGCTATTACTAATTTAAATTAATTTTGCATGAAATCAAAATCTAATCGAGCAATTGGCAACTGAAATGTAGAATTATGTTAAGGCCCTCACTGCTTGTGCAAAAAAATCAGTAGAGGGGGTGAGGCGGAGTGATGCAAGCTTCGATTTGCGGGGAGATGCGGCGCGCCTACTATGAACATACCGAGACTGCGACATCACAATCTAGGAACATAGGAATAATCGGACTGAAATAATTAATTTTCGTTTTGCCAGCGACTTAGCATGTATGTGTTTTAACTGTGCTTAATAATAGTAATGTTTTACATCCAATGCGTAAGTGTAATATAAGTTAATCATTCTCTAAAATTAAATTAAAATAAAAAAAAAAAAAAAAAAAAAATTATACCGCTACCGCTGCCTTTTTGTAGACCAATTCTTATCAATAACTCTGAAACTCGAAAGTCGCGTCCTTGGAGACTTTTGCTCAGAATTACGAAACGAATCTATTCTCAAAATTGCGTGAAATTTGACCGAAAGTCATTTCCATATAAAAATTTCTTTAATTTGTACTTTTATTTCTACCCACCTAATTATTATAGGTGCCTAACTATAAAAGAAACTAGAAATTGCGTAATCGACACTTTGCTTTGCCAACTCTTGACATCGATTTGCGGCATCCCTTTGCCTTTGGCGGTTTCTCCTGGCGGCCGGTCGATTAGCCGCGGCGCGAGCCACACGGCATCAAAGGACTTAGCGACTATCTTTTTACATTCACAGGATGTTTCTTGTGTTTATTATTGTTACAGTAAAAATATTTCAAACATCTATGTTGAATTATAGATAGTTATAAGGTTTTTATCAAGTATTTACTCAATAAAAAGGTTCAGTTTGTGTCTGAAGTTGTTTGTTCGAAAGGAATAGGTATAAAAACTTATTCCATTGTAATGATGTTACATCTAGAACAATTATTATAACCAATGTGTGAATTTAAAATCACTATTTCATTTTGTTTATTTATACTTTAGAAGCTTTATTTTTATTTGTTAGAAAAAATCTTTTAAAATTTACTGAGTGAAATTTTAAGTATTAAATTAATTTAAATTAAAAGTTGCATGATGTATTTTTCTTCTTTATCACAATCACAAGCCAATAAACACTGCCTCTTCTTCAAACGTCCTATTTTGTTTAGAGTAGTAAGTAAACTGTGGATTTCGAGTGCGTGGCCAATAGTAGGTACCAAATCTATATTTTATTCAGAGATAATTTAAGAAGAAATAAAATATCAAATAAAGTAATATAATTTAAAATAAACATTGTATTTCAGTGTGTTATTTTATTAGAATCAGAAAATATTATAAAAACTAGTACGTAATAATTATCGGTATTATGGAAGATATATACCGGAATATTGATAATCAGAATATTGAGATTATTACATGCTCTTACTAGTGTAGGTAGATACATCCTACTAAAAATATTTTTTCATTGGTCTATAAAACTTTGTGAGGGAGACAAATATCAAACACGCTGTATTCATAAAATGATGCACGCGCGAACATATCCCGCGCGACTATTTCGCGTCACAGCCGTTGACTTGAGACGTCTAGAAAGTGCACGTTCCTCTCATATCGTGTAAATTTGTTGATAAAATCTCGTTACACAATTTATTTTTATTTTGTATTTTTATGTGATTATATTATAGTTTATTTTATTAAGTATTAACTAATAAGTAGTAATTTATAGTTTAGTGTAAATAATGGGTAATAAAAGGAATAAAGAACTACGTAAGATTTGTATTAGAAAACGACGTAAGAAGAATATAAAAAAACATACTTTTGACTCTGAGTAAGTATAATATTTGAAATTATAATACAAAATCCTTATTATTCAATATCTTCAATCAATGTAAAAAGAAAAGATGGAGTAATACAACCGCTCAGCGTGCCTGCCACGTAGCATACGCTCTGCCTATACACTACTCCTCGTCCCGGTGTTCCTCTTTTCTTATTTTGTATTAGCACTACGGCCGAATACTACAAAACAGTGAGAGTACAGAAATTAAGCTTACGTATGTACATAACCTTTTATACTTACACTCGGCCACAGTAAATATATCTAAACAGTACCGAAACATATGGTAGTCTATCAAAAACTAAGTAGATATAAAGTTACCTATTTACACAGGCAAAGGCGGGTAAAAGCTTAGTCCATTAAGACCTAAGTATGTATAAAACACCACATTTACACAGGCAAAACCGAGACATATGGTAGTCTATCAAAAACTTAGTAGGTATAAAGTTACCTATTTACATAGGCAAAACCGGGTAAAAGCCTAGTCCATTAAGACCTAAGTAGGTATAAAGGCAGACATTTACACAGGCAAAACAGAGACATATGGTAGTCTATCAAAAACTAAGTAGGTATAAAGTTACCTATTTAAAGCCTAGTCCATTAAGACCTAAGTAGGTATAAAGTCAGACATTTACACAGGCAAAACCGAGACATATGGTAGTCTATCAAAAACTAAGTAGGTATAAAGTTACCTATTTACATAGGCAAAACCGGGTAAAAGCCTAGTCCATCAAGACCTAAGTAGGTATAAAGTCAGATATTTACACAGGCAAAGCCGAGACATAGGGTAGTCTATGAAAAACTAAGTAGGTATAAGTTACCTATTTACATAGACAAAGCCGGGTAAAACCCTAGTCCATCAATACCTAAGTAGGTATAAAGTCAGATATTTACACAGGCAAAGCCGGGAAAAACCTAGTCCATCAAGACCTAAGTAGGTATAAAGTAAAATATTTACACAGGCAAAGCCGAGACATTAGGGTAGTCTATGAAAAACTTAGTAGGTATAAGTTACCTATTTACATAGGTAAAGCCGGGAAAAGCCTAGTCCATCAAGACCTAAGTAGGTATAAATTCAGATATTTACACAGGCAAAACCGAGACATATGGTAGTTTATTAAAAACTAAGTAGTATTAGTATGTATAGAAAGCCCGCTGTTTCTAATAAGATAGCTAGAGCGGGATAGTGGTAGACGTTTAAGTTCGGGTGTGAAAGGGACAGACAATAGGATTACGAGAAAAACATCGCTAATTTATAATCAGGCGAGTTCACCAGAGCGTCCGGGACACGTCCGCTGCCGGCGGTATCTGTCCGCCATCTGCCGATATTTACGGAATTTCGGGCTTTTCAATTAATTAAAAAATAAACACGCTATTAATTTGCCATTTTTTAAGCAATGTCTTTAGTACATTGATTTTCCTACAATATAGTTTTTTTTAACGTTAGTTGTCGCTCAAAATATTGAGAATTTTGAGAGCAAAAATTATTTTCGTGCTGTAACTTGCGATTTTTTTTTTAAAGATACTACAAAGATTTAATAATATTTTATTATTTATATATTTTCTTTATATATTTCACTATTCACAAATTTTTTTTTGGACTTGTAAAATGGCTTGATATGTCCACATTTAGCGACAAAAAAATAGACGTTTCAGAGAAAATGTACGGAGACGTCGCCTTAACGCATGCATTAAGTTTTTTCACGAAACGAAAGCATGCCACATCGAGTGGCATACCATGCCCAATGTGCTGTGTAATATTCTATATTAAAATTATTTAAATTCATCATCATCATCCCTACTACACGTATACCAAAGAAATTTAAAAATTTAAAAGTTATTATTATTAAATAAGTACTAAAATAATGTACCTATATACATGGAAATAAATAAAACTTCAAATTGTGAATATATATAGTTATTATATAAGCTAACATTTATGAGGCTTTTATTTCCTTTTTTCCCTACATTTTATTTTTTTAACCAATTTAATTCCTTGTATTAATTATGTGATTAATAATAAATCTGTGGAGTTTCTTGCCACTTCTTCTTCACAGAACACCGGTCGACACGATTTTGGGTTTGAGTTCTAAATATCAAATTTCGATTTTTCTTACGTAATTAAACTAATAAAAGGAAAAATTGAGTTTGCTTTTGTAGAAACCAGAGCCACCTGTTGTTCATATAATCAATTAAAATCTTCAAAACTTACTTATCGACGTAAACAGACAAAATTCGATGTCCAGAATCAGAAACCATGTCGACCTGTGTAATGTTACCGAAGTGGTTGTAGTTTATTTTGTTTAATGTTCAAAGAGTGAAGTTTACTTTATTGAATATTTTTTTTGAACATTTAAATATAAAAAAAAAATTGTAGTTGAGTCTTGGGTTATTAATTGAATATTGTAAATTTGTAAATGTTTTCATGACGAGGATAGGACGCGATACAAGAAACTCGTTCTGGCTTGCTTAAAATAAGACATAATTTTTGGTACTCAATTTCAACTCGAAAAGCTCTCCTAATTAGAAGGCCAAGATATAATGCCTATATAAAAATAAATGTTATATATTTTTATAGCATCATAATATAGACTAGACTGGTGTTAGACATGCAACTGTCAGTCTCGAATTAAATCTTCATTCGATTCATACTAAATATGAATTTTTGTCCATAATTTATGCATCAGACAGAAGGCACATAAAATCTTCATCTGCAGTTTAATAAAGTTTAAATGCTTGAAAACGGTAGAACCGATTTGGGTTAATTTTCTTAATATTCGCAATAGTCTGAATTTAGGGAAAGAAAATTTATGAAAATTATGGTAAGGTAAGGCAGCTCCATCTGTACTTATAGATCTGCCCCAACGGTCAGTAAAGGCTTCACCAAGATTGTTCACAATGGTGCAAAGACCAAAGGGAAAGAAAAATTTGAAAAGTTGCCCGGAAAATTGTAAAATTCGGGAGAAACAGAATGTGTTTTTTCTATGAACTCAAGACCATAATAGGGGATGAAAGTTAAAGCTAGTTTATAATAAAAATGTACATCGAGATCTTAACAAGTACAACTACTTTTATTGCTCCAGTAATTTTCATTGTCACTGTCAAGTGAAAGGGACAACATAAACTTATCACAAAGCAATCTTTAATGAAACTTGCTTTCTTGGATACGTAATTTCTATTAAACAATGCATACTTTTAAATGTATGCCAATTGCATACTGCCTACAACAACGTTCTAAAATCTAAATAATAACTTTTAAAATATAAATGTGTCAAATATTAAAGAAAAACTAGAAAATCCACTTAAATTTTATTTCTATGAAGGGATTTTAAATGGTGGAAATGTTTGAAATGTGATATGAATTTATGCCGAAGGATTTCCGGGATAAAAAGTGGCCTATGTCACACCCTAATTTTGCACCAACCGTCTTCAAATTCTACAACGAAAATTATTTCTTACTATTCTATTCAGTGCACATTTTTGAAGTCGGTACATTTTTTTAAGAGGGTCAATGTCATTCTTCCTCATTTTTGGGAAGATGATCCCAAAAGCCTACGAACACAAATACTAAAGCTTGTAAGTAAAATAAACGGTACTTTAAAATATTTATTTTAAAAACATATTACGTAATAATTCTTTTCCATTATGGTCCAACCAGTAAATTATCACCAAATATGAATTTGAATTAAAGTTTCACTAAAGTCGCTATGTTTAATTGAATAATTATATAATGAGGTCCGGTTCCAAAACTTTTATTTTAATGATGTCATGATGTTATACATCATAAAAATATAGTAGGCCTACATCTGTGCCTATATACCTTGGCTCTTGGCTCCGACTGCGTGGAAATAGTGCTTTCCCGTTTCTGTAATGTTAAATCTCAAACAAGAAACTTGCAGATTGCAATGAAACTTGAATTATATTATATTATATTATATTATTTAATGAGAAACAGTTTGATGATTGAGTAATACAGATTAAAAATCGACATACATAATAATAAATGGACAAGTAAAGACATACAAAAGTCACGAAATTGTAAGTACGGTTGATGTTCGTGGAAAAGGAGAAAAGTAAGCAATTTTTTTTTTTTCAGGATAATAGACACACAACATACCAGTAACAGTGTCGACTTTTTGCCAGTTGTCCATATTGAACAGATCAGGTGGCATGCACTTTATGGACCTAAATGTATCACTTCTTTTTAGAAGAAGGGCGGACGCCAGCTTTACTTGCCCTCATCTGATATTCATATCTAATCTTAATCCATAAGAGAACAGATATGATAATAAATGTAGGTATGTAAGGAATTACTAATGTTTATTATTGACGAAAATAATTAAAATTATAACATAATTTATCTACTCTTATATCGTAAAATTTCTAATACAAAATCGAATTATACTTCATAATGAAATGTTTTACATATACTCTATTACTTACATATTATTTACATATACATTACATATACATAAGTCTCTAATATGTCAAACTTCGATACTATAATGTATTATAGTTAGAGATGGGTAGTTCATGTATGAAGGACAAAAAAGAACTACTTCACCTAGACAGAAGCAATTTATATCTTCCATATCTTTTAGTTCTTTACTTCACTATAGTACCTACACTCTCGCTGAACGATTGAAGGAATGTAGTATCTCGCTTTTTCTTTATAAATGAAGAAACGAAATACATGCACGACATAAGCATGACAGGTCAATAGGAGTCACGCGAATTTGGTGCCAAAGTAAACGTTATCATATTTGAAATAAAATACAATTATGTTTGACTACAAAAAGTTTGTACATACCAAATTGTTTTAAATAAAAAAAATATTATAGACAAATGTACAATAGGTAATTTTATAATTATGTATAGGGCAGAATTTTTAACTTATACTTTGTGCGAGACCCGTGAAGTTGCGTTTTGATTTAATTTTTTGTCGTTTTTGATTGCTTATTTCTATGTTTATTATTACTAAAGAGAAATATAATAATCACGTACTAAATGATGGGTATTTTTCTTTGACTCAAATACTTCTTATGGTACGATAAGTTCCCGTGATCTAGTGAACTAAATGAACTAAATGAAGGATATAGTTCTTTGTACTCAAAAGATATGTATCTCTCTTTCTTATTAGTGACACACTTTGCGCAACTCTAATTATAGTACCGAAGTTTTCATACAAAAACGATATCGTAATGTTTTTTTTAAATGCAGAAAGGGCAAAGGATATGTGTTATGCAGCCACATTATAAACTCTATGAAAATATAGACACTCCCATGTGGAATTAGAGACGGTGTAAATAAAACATATCATTATGAAGTGTAATTCGATTTTGTAATAGAGACGTTACGATATAAGAGTAGATAAACTACTATTATAAAACCGCTCAAAATGTCTCATTAAAAAGAAACCTATTTAAAGACACACTTCGATTGTCTCTGCCTACCCCTCTTGGGATAAAAGGCGTAATGATAGATAGATTGATACTTAAAGGCAATATTAAGTTTTCACTTTTCTCGACAGATAAGCGCCTAACGCTGTGTTTAATATGCATGAGTGAAACAACCGAGCAATCGTCAATTTTATTGCATTATGTATTAGATGTGTATTTTGTATCTCGTAAAACTGTCGCGTGTTAACGAATGCTGTTACGTAAACTCAACTCATAATCTCGAAAATAATGTAACTTGAAGGTCGTAAGCTTGGTTTACATAAAACAGACATATTTTATGTGTTGTGATGCAATGAGATTGATATCTAGAAAATGTGCTTTGGAAGGAAAGACGAATTTGTAATAATTGGGGATTATTTGATGGAAACCCAAAAACGAAACGTTCGAATCTAAATGCAATGTATGATAAAAATTTTGGATAGGTACATACTATAAAAAATCCTGTGCTGAATAACCAAAGACTACATACTTAAACTTTCCAAATAAAAACTAGATAGGTGGTAAAATATGTACATAATATTACAAATGGTAGATTTACACAATAGGCATTTCAGTCAGTATATATAGGGGATCTACAATGTCCTGCAAAAATTCGGCAATTGTTATTTTTATATATATAACTAGCAGTTGAATAAAATACAAATAAATATATATAAATAAACCTATAAATAAAAAAAACATTAAGATTCTGCCTTCTGGGAGAGTGCCCATAATAGTTGAATGGCAATACTGATTATTTGAGCTCTTTGGTCGTGGGACACCTTTACCAATCTTTTGGCGATTTCATTATAGAGGTGTCATACGATAGGTCCCCACGGGCTCAGTGTTTCCCCCCCAAACGCCCCAAATATGTATTCTTCAGGAAGAGATCGCGTATTTGCAACGTTTGGCAGTCGCAGTCAAGTATCGCATTACACAGTTCACATACAAAGTGAACCTCAAGACACTCACAGACATAAATAATTGCTTTATTTTTATATACGTAATGAAATAATATGGGAAAAAATAAATTATGAATAGTGTCCGTGGTGGTAGGTATAGAACAGCGCCCTCTGTGTATCACATAGCGATTTCTTTGATAGAACCGAGATATATTATACGAACGAGACTTCGTAACTTCTGATTTACTCCGTGAAGTTTGTGTTCCGTGATCGTAGATGGCGACACTAGAGTATGAGTGGCGGCAAACATTATAAAACAAGAGACACGTATTTTTGGTTTTGTTACAATTTTATCTAGTAGGTAATAGGTATTAATATATTTAATTAAATTTTATATAATTCTAAAAAGATAGGCAAAATAACTTTACCGACCCTTATGATTGAACTATAGTGATATTATGCGGTGGGCCACGGGTGGGCCCAAAGATTTCAAATGTCAAAAAGCGTGTTGTTACTTTTTAAACATGGCTTAGCAAAGTTAAATTTATTAAAACTTTTTTCAGTCAATTTTCATATTTAAAAAAAAAATTCAAGGGTTGCCTTACAGCTCCCGGGAACCGTTGCCGGCCTCAGTGTACCCAGCGGAAGACTCACTTAGCCGAAGATTATTTTTTCTACGATCGGCGAAAGACATATCAACCGATTTTATGAAGTCTTGGTACCACTATCTCAAATCTCTATAGAAGCGCCATCGCACGGACATACCAGTTGCAGTACTCGCCAGATGTTTCCCGCGTTGAAAAATAATTATAAAAATGATCCCCCATTGTGTGATGTTTAGGATAAGGAACTTCAATAATACTCGTACGACATTGTGATAACGACTGGTTTATTGTTCATTTAAAACACTGTACATAGTATAAGTGGGTAGTTTAACATTACCTCATAGTTACCTATGTACCTACCTATATCTATACACAACATCTCCCTCCCAAAACTAAAGAAAACTAAAATTTAATAATACTATAAAACTACAACCACATTTACACCAAAACATAATGTGGAAATTATACAACTATATATCCACTATTTTATTTACATAATATTTTCCTACTCACTTACATTTATCTTTCTTCCAAAAAAACAACCAAAAAAAAACAAACTATTAGATAATGTATGTACCCACTAAAACTAAATTAAATATGAGTAAGTAGGTATACACCTACCTAAACAATAAAAGTAAACATTTTAATTTTAATACTATATCCAATACATATACATTATGTACCTACATTGTACATCCTTATATCGGTTTTTAGCGATCTTTAATTAAAGGGTAATATTGCACTCCACTGCGGGTGAACCTTTTGATCGGCGACCACGATGAGTCACGGAAAGATGATGTCTTTGTTTGTGTGTTTGTTCGTGAAGTTGGAGACAAATCTTCTAAACTATTATATCTGTCTATAGTTGCATCATCAGATCGAACATTGCGGGTGTGTTTACTATTTATTTTTAATAACTGACTGCGATTTCTTCTATAGACACCGCCATCCTCTTTTTTAACCCAATAAGAGCGGTCTCCGCGGGCCCTTCCCTGCACTTGCGCGTTGACCCACACATCGTTTTCCCGTAATTTTATGTTTTCACCCGAGGTTAGAGGTACTAGACTCCTAGTTCCCTTATCATAGTATGACTTGTATTTAGTAATTCTCTTATCACGATCAGATTTCATTATTGTTGGGGAAATTAACACGGGACGCAGCGCATCGTCGGCTACCGGGAGCCTCGTCCTGAGCATTCTACCCATCAACAGCTGAGCTGGCGAATACTTTTCGCCCGAAATTGGGGTGTTTCTAAAATTTAATATAGCCAGTTGCCAATCCATGTTTTTATCCTCGCTAGCTTTAATTAACATATTTTTTATGGTTTGCACGTTGCGCTCAGCTAAACCGTTCGATCGCGGATATAACGGTGAACTAGTTACATGTTCAAATTCCCATCCTAATTTAAATTTCTTAAATTCTTCTGAGGTAAATTGTGGTCCATTGTCTGTGACCAATTTTTGTGGTATACCAAAACGACAAAATATATTTTTAAGTTGACTTACAACAGTAGCCGATAACGTGTTAGTCAACGATGTAACTTCTACATACTTAGAGTAATAGTCTACCAATATTATGTAATGCTTTCGGTTCAATTCAAATAAGTCCGCGGCAAGTACTTGCCAGGGCAGCGTCGGCACCGGGTGCGGGCACAGCGGCTCGCGAGGCTGTGCCGGTCTGTGTCGCGCACACAGCTCGCACCTCTGCACCGCGCTCTCTATGTCGCACGACATGCCTGGCCACCACATAACTTCGCGCGCGCGACGCTTACACTTTTCAATACCTAAATGTCCTTCATGACACTTCGCAATGACTTCCTTTCTCAGAGCGGTCGGTATAACTATTTGACTATTTTTAAACAACACCCCGTTAATTACATGCAGATCGTTGCGGACCGTCCAGTATTGTTTCACCCTTTTTTTTTTTTTTTTTTTTTTACGTGGGGAAATGCATCATGCATACCCGCGCCCTCGGGGGTGAGGGAACGGGTTATGTGGGACTTTAACCCACTAAAACCCCACGGTACTCCATCTCGCCGGTTAGTCGGCGGGCCACGGGGACGCGTTAGCATTCTTCCGCGACCCGCCGCCGGGTGGCCGTAAGGCCCCATCTCGCTCTGGTTTTACCCAGAGCAGGCGCAGCAGCGAGTACAAACTGCTGCGCCTTCCACCTTGGTCTCCGGTTGAGCAGCGGCTGATTTCCCCCTCAACCGCCACCGGAGACCGCGGCGACCCGACCGCGATGGAAAGTGCAATCGGGTCATGGTTCGAACGGCAGCGCAAGCTGCGCCACCGGCGACCGCCTCGGAAGGGCCGCACCCGAAGGCACGACCTATCCTGCCTCTTCTGGTCAGCTGCACCACGAAGCACAGCCGACCCCATCTCCCGACCGACCGCACGAAAAGGCACGCACGGCCGGTCGCACCTACAACCAACCTTGGTCCCGAGTCGGCCGTGCCGCGCTCATAACGGCACGTCCGACCCCAGACCCCACCTCGAAACCGGCCGCACCGCGACAGAGCAGCACGACCGGTAACACCTACCATCTCATTTTTTGTCTTCGGGCCGACCACACTGCGACAGAGCAGCACGACCGACCCTGGACCCATCTCGAAACCGGCCGCACCGCGACAGGGCAGCACGGCCGGTAACACCTTCCATCACATTTGGCCGCAGGCCGGCCGCGCCGCGACAGAGCAGCACGACCGACCCCGGACCCCCTCTCGAAACCGGCCGCACCGCGACAGAGCAGCACGGCCGGTAACACCTTCCATCACATTTGGCCACGGGCCGGCCGCGCCGCGACAGAGCAGCACGACCGACCCCGGACCCCATCTCAAACCGGCCGCACCGCGACAGAGCAGCACGACCGGCAACAGCTTCAGTCTCGAGCCGAACGTGCCGCGATCTTAACGCTCTAATCGGCACGTCCGACCCCGGACCCCACCTCGGAACCGGCCGCACGGAAAACCCGCACGGCCGGTAACACCTCTAACGACATTTGGTCTCTGGCCGGCCGTGCCGCAAAACAAAGCAGCACGACCGACCCCGGACCCCACCTCGGAACCGGCCGCACGGAAAAACCCGCACGACCGGTAACACCTTTTTGGTCTCGGGCCAGCCGCGCCGCGACATAGCAGCACGACCGACCCCGGACCCCACCTCGGAACCGGCCGCACGGGAAAAACCCGCACGGCCGGTAACAACTTCCCTCATCCTTTGGCTCGAGTCGGCCGCACCGCGAGCGAAGACAGTACGACCGACCCAAAACCCCATCCCAAAAACCAGGCCGCACGGCCGGTGACATCTTCATATTTGGTCTCGGACCGGCCGTGCCGCGCACTTAGCGGCACGTCCAACCCCAGACCACCACCTCAGTACCGGCCGCACGGAAAGCCCGCACGGCCGGTCACATCTTCAACAACACCCCTCCAACCGGTAAGTGCCACCGGTTCCAGCTCGGAGAAGGCCGCGCTTGAAAGCGCGACCGATTCCACAGGTCGGCTGCCATGGGGAACAGCCGACCCCGTATATAGCCGCATCCGCAATGGACTCTGCTGGAACACCCAGAGCCCAGCGGAGCGGCATACCTTGTTCTAGAGTCAGCCGTGCCGCGGCTCATGACGACACGGCTGACCCCAGAGCCCCACCTCGGAACGGCCGCACAGGAGACCACACGACCGCTCCCACCTAGCCGCTTATGCGGGGAGCCCTGCCGATGCCACAGAGCCCCTACACAGCGGCTCCACCTCGGGTGCCGCTTAGCTTCACCGTGGATAGTGTGGCGAGTACTACCACGGCTACTAAGCCCCCCCGCCACGACAAGGCGGGCACCCCCGGGGGGGAGTATTGTTTCACCCTATTATCTACATTGTTTTTTCTTTGCGGCCATCCATCTACATAGTATTTAGCCAATAGTGATAAAATTATGTCCTTTTCTGTCTCTTGCCTAATTATTTCTAACTTATCTCTTGTCGCATTAACATTTTCATACAATGTATTGACGTGCACTGTCACGTCATTACATAATTCAGTATCAGCACAATCAGCGGCCGACATCGACTCGACAGGTGCGCGTGACAGTGCGTCCGCAATATGCAACAGTTTGCCCGGTTTATATATTATGTTAATAGTGTATGATTGTAGTTTAAGCAACATTCGTTGTAGTCTGGCCGGCGTTTCGTTTAACGGTTTTTTAAATATGGATTCTAGGGGTTTATGATCACTTTCTATAGTGACATTTTGGTGACCGTAAATATACTGATGGAATCTAAGACAACCGAATACTATAGCTAGTAATTCCTTTTCAATTTGTGCCCACCGGGTCTCGGCCGGAGTGAGGGCCCGCGCCGCGTACGCGATCGGTCGGTCTCCCTGCATAAGGCACGCCCCGAGCCCGCGCCCGCTCGCGTCCACCGACACCGTAATCGGTTCGTCCGGCGCGTAGTATCTTAATACAGGAGCTTTACTTATTTTATTTTTTAACAAATCAAATGACTCGTCGTGCACATTTAACCACTGGAAGTCTATGTCTTTTTTCACTAGATCCCTCAACGGTGCTGTCAGATTAGAGTAATTAGGTATGAATTTTGATAGGTAATTAGTCACTCCCAAAAAACGTTCCAACCCTTTTTTATCTTCAGGCTTCGTCATTTTAATTATGGCACTAACTCTATTTTTATCAGGTCGCATGCCTCTTTCGTCAAATATGTGTCCCAAATATGATATTGAATTTACCCCAAATACACATTTTAATTTATTAAATTTAACATTATTTATTTTTGCCCGTTCTAATACCTGTTGTAATCTGTAATCATGCTCGGATTTTGTTTTCCCGTATATCAATATATCATCAATAAACACTTCTACCCCGTTCATGTGAAATATTTTGTACATTTCATTGTGAAATATCTCCGGAGCACAGTTTATACCGAAAGGCATACGCAGGAACCTATACCTACCGAACGGTGTAGAAAATGTGCACAACTTTGAGCTACTCTCATCTAGGGCTAACATATAGAATCCCTTCTTAGCATCTAATTTTGAAAAAAATTTAGCTCCATCTAAAGTGCTCGCTATCTCGTCCACTGTAGGAAGCTGAAAATGACTACGTTTTACCGCTTTGTTGAGATTTTTTGGATCCAAACACACGCGCAATGTTTTATCTGGTTTTTCTATTATAACAATGCTAGACACCCAGTCAGTGGGCGCATCCTCCCGTTTAATGATACCTAAACTTTCCATACTATCTAACTCCTCTTTCAGTCGAGGTTTCAATTTCATTGGAATTTTTCGCGTGGCACTTACTACTGGGGGCTCATTTTCATTTATCATTATTTTACATATTGTTGGTAAACAACCTATACCTACAAATAGCGACTCATCCAAAGCGTAGTTACTCAGTTCATTTAATCTCATAATTAAATTCAAGTTAACACAATCTTTTAATCCCAATAAATTATTACAGTTTACATTCAACACATATATTTTATTTTCAGTATAATAATCTTTGTGTTTAAATTCTGCATTAAAATAACCTACCAGAGGCAAATTGTTTTTACTAATTTCTTTTAGTACTGTACTGGATTTAATCAAATTTTTTACTAGAAAACCTGCCTTCAAATAGGATTCCAATGACATGACAGACGTATCTGCCCCACTATCTAGTTTAAATTTAATAGAAATGCCATTTACACAAATATATTCATACCATGGATTACAATTTACAGAATTTGTGGAAACATTATCTAAAAGTAACTCACTGTTTTCCTGCTCAGATTCACCTTCGTCCTGTAATTCTCTCAACAATCTCACCTTACAACACTTCGCGAAATGACCTACACGATTGCACCGATAGCATTTCACTCTCTCTGCTATACACATCGCACTATCACCATGCCACTTATCACACTTGCCGCAACGGTTACGCGGACCTAGGCCTCCCGGCCTCGGTGTACGCGCTGGCCCGCGCCAATACGCGCTGCCGCGCGCCTCGCGCACGTCCTGCGACGGCCCCCAGCGACCGCGTACTGCTCGTGCCAGCTCGCCGACGTCACCGGCCGCGCCGAATGACCCCGGGCCCGGCATAGCGACCGCAGCACCCGGAGCCCGCCGCGCGCCGCTGCACCCCGCAGCCTGCGATTCTGCTCTTTCCGCCGCTTTGCACCACGACGTAGCCTCCTCCAGATCCAATTTCGATTTAGCCAACAACTTTTCTCTCATTTGTCTATTTTTAAGGCCTCTTATTAATTGTGTTAATATCAAACTATTCTTGAGTTGGCCGAATTCGCAAGTCTTGCTTTTAATTTTCAGGGTACTTAGAAATTTATCAAATGCGTAATTTTCTTGATATGTCTCAAAAAATATGTGGCGCTCGTAATTAACATTGCTGGCTGGATCACAGCGCTCCTCAAATTTCTTTATAAGGTCCCCATAATTATCTTTATTCACTTCCAATTCTTCATATAACTCTCTGCCGTATTTTCCCGCGACATGTAAAAAGATAGCACATTTCTCTCGTTGTGAAGAGTTGTCTCTGCCCGACGCGACAAGGAAGTAATCAAACGATGATTTGAATTCACGCCAATTTACGGCCAGATTTCCATCTTCACACAAAGGCTCCGGTTGCTGTATAGCCGAATACATGACAGGCGGTATGCTAGCGACCGCCTCACTGCCGCGTTGAGTCGTTTCACCTTCCTTTCCCATATTATTTAATTACTTGGTCACTTCTACAAGTCCTAAACCACACCTGACACCATGTGATGTTTAGGATAAGGAACTTCAATAATACTCGTACGACATTGTGATAACGACTGGTTTATTGTTCATTTAAAACACTGTACATAGTATAAGTGGGTAGTTTAACATTACCTCATAGTTACCTATGTACCTACCTATATCTATACACAACACATTGAGTTTATGTACCCCTAGTATTTGTGGAATGAAATGACATGAAGCGCCATCGTGAGCGACACATTCCGACTTCCGTACAAAGTTAAGATGAATAGATGCCGCCCCACGTTGCTTAATTTTTCACTCTATTTATAAAACGAATTAACAAGGCAGATGACCCCTAAACTTTACCATTGTCCTATTAGCATTTGAGCTGTATGGAAATTTTTCGTAACCGTTATACAGCAAACGAAGATATGTAAAAAATCGGAAATATTCCGTAGAATTCAATGCACTATTTTTAAAACAACTGACATTAGGGGAACTTATAGAAAATGGCGGCCAAAGTTGGTAAAAACACTTTATTTCGTTTTAAAAAAAAATAGGCTTTATTTTAAAAAAGTTTAATACACAAGTTGTGGAACTATTTATTTCGGATCGGTTTAGTCCGGTCCGATGTCAATAAATTGTAAAATATATTATTTATTTAAAAAAAACCGTAAAAAATCGCATTATTTTAAAACGCCCGAATCTCTTTGAAAAAAAAAATTTTTGAAACCGAAAAATAGTGAAAATGTAGCTCTTGAAAAGCCAAAAAAGAGCGTATTTTCAAATTTTAAAAATATTAAAAAGATCTTGCAGTAATTTGATTTTTCGAAAAATAAGTGTTTTTTTTAAATTCCTATAACTCATAAACCCGTGACTTTTTATAATCGTGTCTATGCTTAAAATTTTATTTAATAGTTGCCGTAACATGTGCGAGTATTGCGCGCTTCATTAACTGATCGGTAATATGCGAAATATCGGTCGAAAAATGGGTATTTTTCGGAAAAATGCAGGAACCGCGTCGCGACAGTCGCTCATATTCATGCGACCTCGGTCGGCTCTCCCCCCTGCTCCACCGCTAGAGCTGAAGTATGGTACCACGGCGCTAAGCTCCGTGTGTGATTAACTTTGCAGTGCTCAGCGACGGCCGATGGAGTTCTCGTATTTTTTTATTTCAACTATAAATAATGAACTTTAACTCATATAAATTTTAGCTGATAATATTAAAAAACGGCGCCACAGGATTTTTTTCAAGCAAAAAAAAACATCTTAGCTCGTTGAGAGAAAAAATTGTTTTTAAAATTTGCAGAAAAATACCAGCTATAACATCGCGTAAACGTCAATTTTATACAATTTTAACCATTAAAGATAAATTACGTTTTTGGAACAAAAAAAAGAAACCGATTTTTTGACCGATATTTCGCATATAACCGATCAATTAATGAAGCGCGCAATACTCGCACATATAACGGCAACTATTAAAGAAAATTTTAAGCATAGACACGATTATAAAAAGTCACGGGTTTATGAGTTATAGGAATTTAAAAAAAAACACTTTTTTTCGAAAAATCAAATTTCTGCAAGATCTTTTTAATATTTTTAAAATTTGAAAATACGCTCTTTTTGGCTTGTCAAGAGCCACATTTTCACTATTTATCGGTTTCAAAAATTTTTTTTTCAAAGAGATACGGGCGTTTTAAAATAATGCGATTTTTTACGGTTTTTTTAAAATAAATAATATATTTTACAATTTATTGACATCGGACCGGACTAGACCGATCCGAAATAAATAGTTCCACAACTTGTGTATTAAACTTTTTTAAAACAAAGCCTATTTTTTTTTTAAAACGAAATAAAGTGTTTTTTACCAACTTTGGCCGCCATTTTCTATAAGTTCCCCTAATGTCAGTTGTTTTAAAAATAGTGCATTGAATTCTACGGAATATTTCCGATTTTTTACATATCTTCGTTTGCTGTATCGTGATTTTGGTCCAAAAAATTTACACAGACTGGCCTATATGTCAAGTGAAGGTAGACTAGTGAAGAAAACACATGAAAATTGAAATACAATGTAAACCTGAATTTTAGATTGATATACCCAAATGCTATGATGTCTTAGTACCACAACTTCTATTTAGTATTTAGAGTATAGCCCCTCGTCTGTAAGCGAACCATGTGGTGGTTCTTATAAAATATGTCATAACAGTGGAGGAACAGGGAGGAACCATCCAGTGGCTTCTTCATTCCGAATATAATTTTAGATACAAAAAGTGTTTAATGGTTCTGTAGCTGCTTGTAAACGTATTCATAGAGAATAGACCGAGTAAAATGTATTTCTTGGCCAGCGATAAGTTAATGCATTATGAAAATATCAACGGTTCAAAACAAAATCGCTCAGAACCTCAGAACCTGAGCTCAGAACAATCAAAATCGCGTCAGTTTTAACGTCGCCTTTCATTTTCAATAGTTGATTGACACTAATATTTTTATAGATAAAAGTATATTGTTTTAACAGAAAATTAGAGTTTGGTATTCTGTTTTATGTTAGATAAATCTATATCAGTTGTAAATGCCGTAAAATTTAAGGATAGAATTCCTAAAATTACGAAATAGCAGGTGCTCGACAAGTATGGATTTGAAATAGTAATGGCTTTTTATTAAAGTGAAACTTTTTTATCGACGTTGAAGTCGGATAAATTGATAGTGCAATTGTAATAAATAAAAATATAACGTTTTCTTGCTTGATATGTCGAAACTTTGATAATGGAATATCGTGTTTGGGTTCTTTTTGTTAGCAATGATAAAACCTTGCCACTGACCTGACTGGACTGACCTGATGATGGACTTTGGAGGCCGCTACTGGAACTCTTAGACGGTTAGAGCTAGATATATCGTGTTTGGGTTATTTCTGTTAGTAATGATGAACTGACCTGATTGGACTGACCTAATGATGGACCTTGGAGACTTCTACTGGCACTCTTAGACGGTTAAAGCTAGATATATCGTATTTTGTTTCTTTTTGTTAGTAATGATGAAACCTTTTTTTTGTATGATATGTCGTAAAGAAGTTTCGCTTCGTAGGTACGTGTGTACAAATACACGCAGATGTTTTTTATTTCGGATTGGTATTAAATAGTTTTTAATTTTTATATCGTAAACGCGATTTTCTTTATATTTAAACATTATTTGCATGTTGGTTTGTTTTTTTAAAATTGACCTTTATAAAAATTATAAATAAGAAAAAAAATCTGTATCCATACTTAGTTACCTCATTATTGCCAAAATATGGATTTTATTTACTGTATTTAAGGCTGAAGTCCGGTCAAATTGACTCTTGTCGGGATTTTGGCGCTAATTAAAACTTTATTTTTCCAATAAATTTAAGAAATATCTTCAAATATTTTTATCGGATGTAAATATATGTTATATTAGTAACAGCAACATATTTTTTTAAATCTTACTTTTATGGTCTTTGTTATGTAAATGAAGCTTTAAATGCAACTCTCCTGCGTCCAACTGCACTTGGAGTAGTGTTAGTGCACTTACTACGCAATATTTAAATAATAAATTATAAAATCGGCGCAACGCATAAGTAGCTTAACATTCTCGTTTTCAAAATGTATTGATTTGTTTTTTCGAAAAGTCTATAATTATCTTAATTCTGATGACACAACATCGCCAAATTTCTCAGTATTTGTCTCAAAATTCAGTGTCGTATCTAGTGCAGGGCAACAGGGGCTTGAGCCAGGGGCGCAACATGCAGAGGGCGCGATTTTATCAAGATGTGTGTAAAAAAATAGTCAAACTAATTTTGTTCTCCAAGAATTATATAAGTACCTACATAGTTAAAAAAAAAGCGTAGGGATTGTCGGGAGCGCGCCCTCAAAAAACCAACTTGATCTCTATAAGATCTCTATAATGTTACTTATGGGACTGTTAGAAATTGCCCTTACTTTTTCATTGAAGAATGGAATGTACAGTAGGTACATATCTATTACGCAATCGAGTAATACGCTATATTTTTATCTAAATTGTGAAAGTGTATTATTTCGAGTAGTCTAGTGAAGTGCAATTAGGGAATGCAATCTCGCAAAATAATTTCAATCCCGGTATTTGCGGGACTGAACCATCTCAGTCCTGCGGGATCCAGGTATTTGCGGGATCCCGCAGGGTCAACTTAAACCTCTGAAATCAATCGTAAATAATCGTAATAAAGACCTAATAGACCTCGTTAAGTTTTTTGGTACATTTTAAATGGTTTATAAAAATAAAATTATTAGAAAAGGTCGCAGGTGTTTGCAGGGTACCGTATACCCTGCCCAAAATAATATTATTTCTTATAAAGTTCAGTTTGATTTTGAAGATTCTATGACAATCAATATTCAATGAAAAAATCATTGCATATGCGTCATAATTACAAGTTGTAATGGCAAAATATAAGTAATCGAACAAGGGGCGCTATCTCTAATTATTTATATTGAACAATATTGTGTTTTGCTATAATTTGACTCATAATATAATTTTATTAATGAATAATTTACTATATCCATAGGCAAGGTAATATATTTCATAATATTTAATTGATTTCAACATATTGATTTCTACCTATATTTTGGGTACCTACTTTGGTTGTCTCATATATTAAAACTATGAAGCTTAAGCCTGCGATGTTACGTTAAATGCTTTACTTGTATCCCCATTTATATAAAAAACATAACATTTAATACACTTGAGCTTTATATCTCTAAAATAAACATACACACAATAGAGTCACTTATGACTAGCATTTGACATGTGATATTTTAGTCCAAATTTTAAATTAACAATAGTGAAAAAAAATTTAGGTACTGAGATGTATTATAATTTTCTTTTATTAAATGTGTATAGTAATAACTTGTAAATAAAAATAAATATAATAAATTTTTAAATAAAACCCAAAAAACTAGGTAGCCTATATTGAAATTTATACTAGAGTACAAAGTTGTACTAGAGTTATTTCGAATATATTATTATATATATATATGGTTAGAAGTTAATAGTCCAAACATGTACTTTTATACATAAAACATCGAAAAAAGCGATTAGAATGAAATAACGCACAAAAATATAGATAGAGTCTTTCAAATCTTTATAGAAGCGCCATCGCCGCGCTCGGACGTAGTTTGTTTCATTTTCCAGCAGTTGCACATCACCGGCCAGAATCCGCCAGATGTCTCCTGCGGCATGAAATGACAAAGTTTTACATTGTTCCATTTTCTCCAGAAAGGCAATAAGAATGGATTACGGTGTTAATTTAAAACAAAAAAAAAAAAACAAATCAATCGCGGGCCGGCAAAGTCACGCGACGCGTGTTTCCTCCGTCATTTGCTCTGTAATTTGGTCCTGCGCAGGTAGATCGCCCGGAACTCTGGTGCCAAATTAGAAACAACATAGTTCCCAAATTCTTCTTTATCTTCTTAGATGTTTACTTAATTTTGTATCCTAAATTTGTGCACCAACCGTCTTCAAATTGTACTACGAAATATTTATTATTTCTTACTTTTCAGTGCAAAATTTTGAAGTCGGTACACTTTTTTTTTTAAGTTAATTTATTTTAAATATTAATTTTGTCATATTTTTGACAAATACCACATGACTGAGAGCACGTAATTACACTGAAACAAACACCGTACATATGCAAAAATGTATTTATATCCGATATGTATTCACCGCGGCTTTACTTTTTTGTTTTTTGGCTAACTATCCAAGATATACATTACTTTTAATTTCTTTAATTTACATAACGCTTATTGTATATGTAATAAAGTTTAAATATATAAATAAATAACAATATAAAAACCTAGTTACTAATCTAAACATTAAAAATAACTAAATAAACCAGGTCCGTGTGAGAAATAGATTTTATTTTTTTACACAGAAACCCAAAATATTTCCGGGATAAAAAGTAACTTAGATCACACCCTGAAAATTGCTCTATCTACCTGCGAAAATCCCCTGAAAATCGCTTCAGCCGTGTCGAAGAAACAAACAGACATACAAAAAATATAAAAATTAATGTTTATGTTTTGGTAATATTATACAAATAACCATAACAAAATGATATGCAATTATTTAGAATTCACAGAGATACACATCAATTTTATTCATAGCAAACACAAAGAAAGCCTGAAGCGAACATGTCGGTGAAGTTTTGAATTTTCTTTCAGTATTTTATCGACTTTTCGTACTTCGTTCTAATACTTCTATCTAAGTTCTAACAATATGGGCAACTTGCTAAATTTGTCCACTGTCATTGTCAGGTTGGTCACACAGGAAGGTATAAACACCGTGATGATGTGCTTTTGTGTTTGTTACATGCTACAAATTTATAATTAAAATATTATTTGTTTAATAAGTAAAGAGTACAACACATACGTTAGGTTGGGCCTATCCCATAGGATAACATTTTTTTATAAGGCACTAGCGACCCCGCCCCCGGCTTCGCACGGGTACAATATAGGTTTACAACAATTTGAATAACTACATAAATACGCTTATAACTACTTATATAATAGAAGATATCTGCTAACGCGGACTTTTTGTAGATATTTTTATTCTACATAATTCTTTCCTATATCACTTTATTATACCTCTGACAGATTAGACAGCATACGCCATGAAAACTCGCTTGGCCAACTTTTTCCCCGAAATAAAGAGGACGAATAATTATTTTTTAAGAAACGTTACGTTTGGTTATTGCTGTTGATACTATAATAACTAACAGAAACAGGACCCTTGGGGCTTGGGCCTTGGATTTGAATTGATACGAAATGTTTTATTACAGTAATAATATTATCTATTATAAACAGCCTCAGAACTTTTGCGCTCCTAGTAGTTTTGACATGAAGCGCCATCACACGCAGCATTAACCAAACTATGTTTCCTCGTTGTGGAGCGCTAGCGTCGAATTTTAATTATGGTTATCGGCCCGCCAGATGTCCCTAGGTTTTAGAATTATATTTATTACCATAAAGCTTTGTGATCCTGGTATTATTGAGATGATATTGAAGCGCCCTCAAGTGACAATAAAATTATCACAAACGGCATGAAATATGAATCAAAAGAAGGAGGAAGGGTCGTCGGAATCTTTATTTTTTTTTATGCCCCGATTACTTTAGAATTTTTTGTTTGTTTAAAAAGTGACAATAAAATTATCACAAACGGCATGAAATATGAATCAAAAGAAGGAGGAGGTTGTCGGAATCGAATCTTTATTTTTTTTTATGCCCCGATTACTTTAGAATTTTTTGTTTGTTTAAAAGGGTATACTTCACAGGTGGACCCATGGTCATCAGGTCAGGATCTGATGATGGGTTCCTGGAGAAATCGAGAACTCTTCAAATCTTATAGGCACATTTCAGGCGATTTGGGTATTTTTTTTTAAATTTTGTTTGAAAGGGTATACTTTCCAGGTGGTCCCATGGTCATGAGGTCAGGATCTGATTATGGGATCCTGGAGAACTCTTCAAATCTTATAGGCACACTCTATGATAATAATATAATATATAATATCGTATCGATTTGAAACTGCTCATTGATATAAAAAAATGACGATACAATTATTTGGTACCATCAAGCTGATCTGATCATGGAGCCAGGAGCTAGCGTTTGGGCTCTGGTTTTTTTAAGCTATATAAATTAGCTATCGGCTGCGAGGTGTCTCCAATGTCCGTGACGTTTACAACTTACATTCTTTGCGATCCTGGTACTTTTAAATTGAAGTTTAGGCGACATCGACAATACGACGAACTACAGCTATCTATCGAATGTGGAATAAAAAAATAGGCTAGAATTAGTGGCTAGGCAAATCCGTTGTAGTTTCTGTGATTACCTAATATTTTATATATTTACTAGCTTTCCGCCCCCGGCACCGCCCGTGGATATAATCGAACAAAATAAAATATAGCCTTTGTCACTCAGGATATCGTAGCTTTTGAAAGAATTTTTAGAATCTGATCAGTAGTTTAAGAGATCCCCTTACATCCAAACTTACAAACTTTACCTCTTTATAATATTAGTTTAGATTATTAAGGATTTACGGCGTTTAATTTCTATGCAATACTTAGTCATTGGCAATACCTATTAATCAGCGCTAGTATCGCGCATCAAATAGTACAAGCCAGTACCACTAGATGTCGATGATAACACCAGCAGTGCTGTACACCTGGTAGATTAGAGGCTGTTGGCGGACGACGGACGCATGGAGAAAGAAATACATATGTTTTTCTTCCTCTAAAATAAATTCTTCTTTTCTCACTCGGCTTCGGAAGTGACAAAGAAATCTAGATCCAAAGACAAATGGCAGAGAGGGAGACAAAAAATACGCGTCCTATGATTTTTTTTCCTCGAATAGAAAGTATTTTCATAACCTATCCTATTATCACAGCCATAATGAGTTCAAGATATTAAAATGAAACAAAAGCAGATTCTAGGTCTAAGTTTATCGGTGAAAGTTCATCAAAATTAATTAAACCGTCTATTCTGGACAAACATTGTGACAAACAGACACACAATTTTATACTTACCCCTTTTGTTAATATTATTTTGATACCGTCACTATGGATGTTACGTTAACCTTTTATGAACAATATCGATAACAACTCAAGTTATTTATTACTTTGTAAAGTGCTGTTTCACTTCACTGGCAAAATAAATTGTTCTTTGAAAACAAATTGCTTTTAAATTGTACAAGTTACAGGATGTAAGAGGATTTCTGTAAGGTAACCCGTGAAGGAAAAAAGCATACATATACATATATATACATATATAATACATATTTATTTAGTAAGATATAATAAATACTGGGGAAAAATAGCCTATGTCACTGGCAAAAATCTCTCTGCAAAAGTCAGTCGAATCCGTTGTTCCGTTTTGACACGAAAGAAAGACAAACAACAAACATGATATTTTCGCAATTATAATACATAAATAAGCTAAGATTGTTTCATCTGAATCCAGGTTTACATTTGCATTGCCTCTTCTTCTATAGAATGTTAGATGTTTAACTATACCAATACTTAACTCCCTATACCTAAATGTTAAGATATATAATTATGTATATGGAAATTGATAGAGTGTGCGCTTTATGGTTGGATTATGCAGCAAATATACAAAAGTACATACGATTCCCATGGAACCGTATTCCATCTTTTTAAGAATAACTTGGTGTTAGTGTGTTCAGTACATCTATAGGCAGTTCATGACTAACTAAGAGGGTATAGATAGAGTTAGAGTTGATGGCCAAGCAATCGCTGCAATTAGAAGTATCTATTTTATCTTTGTATGCCCTCCGAAGCATCCTTTCACTATATTATAGGCTCAAAACTTAGAAAGGTTGTCATCCTCAATCCCAATTACCGTTTATAGCAGTGCTAAAACAGCAATAGTGACATGCGAAATAAATGTTTATTTACTAAAGTAAAGAGACAAGTGTACAATTTGCGCGTGACTACACGCCGGAAACTCAATTACTTCGGAGTAGTTGGAGTGACAAGGCGACCGGTAATATCTTCAAATGCTCTTGATGCTATTTTTAGTGTTTAACGAATTTATTTTTATACCCAAAAGCTCACACTAAGAAACATTGACTTCGACAATCGATATAATCTACAAAATAAATAACATTGAAGTAGTGTAGTAGGTAGTCGATAGCCTAATTGGTAGGACGGTGGACTTGAAACCGGAGGTCCCGGGTTCGACTCTTGCTCGCTGCCAAAATGCTAAGCACCAATTGTGCTTAATCGATTCCTCGTGCTTCGGAGGGCACTTAAAGCCGGCGTCCGGTCACCAACCCGCCTGCCAAGCGTGGTGACTATGGCAATTCCTCTCAATGAGCACCACTAAAATGGTGCGCTAGAGGGAGACTATGATCCAGCAGTGGATCTTAAAAGGTTGAAGATGATGATGATGAGTGTCTCTCTGTGTCGGAATATGAACTTGGGTATGGAATAAGAATGAAAGTAAGATGAAATGAAGTCTTTACGTAGAATGAAGAACAGTAGTTTACGCTGGTACGGACACGTTGAAAGAATGAAGGATGAAAGATTGACTAAAAAGGTTTATGTGGCTGAAGTGAAAAGAAATGCTTGCAGAGAGAATAGAACATATAAAAAAAAAATTGATCGATGGAAATATATAAAGTATCACACAATCGTCGAACATGTATGAAAGTCATGATGAATATAAAAGAAGCGAAAGAGGTATGATGACATGATCTTTTTGCCTATCCCTCTTGGGATCTTTTATCCTATCACGTGTTGATATCTATCTAGACAGATAGATAGATAGACTCTCTGTGATTTCAAAATTAATATATTATTTAAGCTTATAGGTATAGATAAAACCTTAAACTAAATATTACTACTAGTAACCCCGGGGGAAAATACCTACCTGGCGACATTTCCCAATATGATTTGATCAAACTTTTAAAGATAATTTTGTTTGATCTCAACTTCTTAATTATTTTTTGGACATATTTCAATATGCAGAGGTTTCTAAGATATATAAGACTGATCATCTCTTCTGGTGACAAGAGGGCTCCTTCCTCGCTCAATAAATCAGCATCGCGATTCAGCGGGGAAATGCAGCCAGTATTCTTGCCACTATTCCACGCGGACCTGGTTTATTTAGTTATTTTTAATGTTTAGATTAGATTTAACGTTTTTATATTGTTATGTGTAGGTGTACATTAGATATATTTTTAATTAGATTAATTATTTTGGGGCCGCGCGCCATATATGGAGCTAATCCATGCTTCAGCTACATATCCTAGGGGCCATGTATCCGTTTCTCAGGTGTAGTGATTCACCCTATATACTTATAAATATTTGTAGGATTTTTAGGAAATAATCGGGAAAAAACACAAGTAATTTTAATACTGACCATATAAAATATTAGCATAGGTAATATTATATTCTTTGAACTTAATTAAGTACATATAATTAGAAAACACTTAATTCTATTTGTACCTACTTATATATAATATTATGTTCTTTGTATGTACATAAAATTTTCAATATTTATAACAATTTGTTTATAACAAATTTCAATTCACTATTCTCTATATGTTATGCAATTAATAAATAAGGAAGTAACTATATAAATGTGTTACTATTTACTAGTTTTCTCTAATTTCGGTGTTCGTTTATAATGACCATAGGTAACACCGCCTGCAGCAGTGTGATACATTTGATTCGGCAAGAAACCACGCTCGTAGTGTCGTGGATTTACAGACGGATGATTAAAATTTGATCTTCCACTAGATAGAGCTTCATATATAGAAACAGGGTCCTTTGAGTAACCCCTTTTCAGATACTCCAACTGCACACTTGAAGGTATGTAGGATTCAAGTAATGATGCTGGCCTTTTCTTCGGAATACCATAGGCTTCATTAGGTCTTGGGCCAAAATTAGGAATTAAGTTTCCTGGAGCTGAGTAAATTGGCTTCGATATCGGTCGGAACATAGGTAGAGCTTTGGGAATACCAGCTAAGTGTGACGGTTGACTTCTGAGAAGGATGGGTGGAGGATGAGGCAGTTCTTGCACCTGGTGGTGTCTGTGATCATCTCTAATAGGAGCCCTTGATGTATAATATCTTGGAAACTCTGGGGACGGAGACTTCGTGTATGGTAATTCCGTTTGAGTAATATATTGTTTTGTGCTTTCCTCATCATTTTCTGGTGCTTCGTCAATAGCGTTGGTTTCCGGTTGTTGATTGTAATTTGGATAGAAGGTTTTAGTGTAAATGGTTGGGGATGTTACCGGAGCGCCATATTGTACGAAAGGCATTTGATATGTCACGAAAGGTGTGACGGTTGCTCTCGGGGCACCGGGACCGGTGACTACAGTTGTCACTTGGTGCTGGGGAGCGGCAGTCGGAGGTGCTGCATACGTAATGTAAGCTATTTGCTGTCCGTATTGAGGAGTCGCGTACCCAGGAACTTCTAAATAATTCGCTTGAGGTTGCGCTTGAACTTCTGGACCGGTTGAGTACCCCGCCACTCTCGCTGCCGATGGAACTGCGTATTGTACTCCTTGTTGGGTACCCTGTCCTTGTTCATTTTGGTCTCCGTAGTACTGCGGAACTAAATATATTTGCATTGGAACATTGGACAGATATCCTACCATAGCTTGTTGTGTAGCAGATGATATACCGTACTGCGACTTTGCAGAAGCGACTGGTTTTTCAGGAGGTTCATTAACAGCATATTGGTGTACATAACGCGGTGTTTGAGTAGCTTGTGCGCTTTCAAAATAACGCAAAAGACCGTTCTTTAGAAACTCAAGGGGTAGTGATTCTCTGCCTGTAGGTACACCGGCTTGACTCCTCTGTTCAGGCGGTTGATCTTTTTCATTTTCGCTTTTTAGGTTGTCTTCCTCAATGTCTTGCAACTCGATTTTCTTCTCGGCGCGAGAGAGGCACGCGACCGTCAGAAGGAGAATTGTTGCCGGAACGATCTGAAAGTAAAAGCGGATAGGTGAGTGCTCTGCAGGCGGTTGTCCCGGCGCGTGGCGAAGGAATCGCATTATAGCAAACAGGTGAACGGCAAAAAATACACTAGACCCTATTACGAAACCGGTTAACTAAGTGCGAGCTACTCAGGAATGGGAGTGTGCACTTTTACTTGTTAGTAATGTGGTTAGAATAGGATCGGACTTGTGGACAGACGAGTATGCGGTTTGCGTTTATTCACCGCGACGCGCAACGTGTTGCCATTTTTTCTCGTAACGTTACGCGATTCTTTGAATGGCAATCACATGAATCTACATTAAACATGTCGGAAAGACGGTGAAAGATTTCCCAATATTAATTTCATTAATTAATATAAAATCTCTAAACTTTCTATCAAGTCGATGGCGTGTCACATGTCCTGCCATTTATAAAAACCGGAAAAACTATATAATCAATGGTTTTATGGGATTCAATAATCTTATATACAAGTATACGGGTATACAAATAAATAAATTTAAGTACCTATGTGCCAAAATTAATACCAATCTCAGTGTCGGTGGTCTAGTGGGTAAAACGTCGTCTCACAACCGAGAATTCCCCACATCCGACCATGTACCAATGGGGTTTTATAATAAAAAATATATGTAGGTGTAGGTACATTATTTTCAACACGATGAAAATTTTATAAAAATTGAGCGTTAAACAGAATAATTAGGCATGTTAAATTAGGCGTCAAAGAACGTCTTGTGTGGGTTCAAATATAAATCGTGTGTTAAGTAACGATGTACCTATTATCATATTTCAAGTAATAAGAACTAGATGCTGCCCACGACTTCGCTTATTTTGGTATCACTGCTTTCCTCATCCCATAGGATTACATTTTATATTTAGCTGACAGTCTAATCAAAATTCATACAGCCTTTTTATTCAAATTTTATTTATTGTTTCACATAGCGTAATTTAACTGTAATTAACACTTGATTCTATCATATGACTTAAATTAAGAAAATTTCAGAATAGACCTGAACCTTATGACCTTTGAACGATTTTTTTTGAGATTGAATATTAATATAATAATATTTAATTTTCAATTACCAAGAAAACTAATTTTGCGGTCCCTAATTTTAATTTTATGATTCTAGAGTTTTCAAGAGGTCCTGTATTCAATAATACGGAACCCTCTGCTCGCGAGTCGTATTCGCAACTTGTCAATTTTTTATTCTAATAGATTACTATTATAGTGAATGTCATATTACATCACCGAAAGGATGGGTTTAAGTCGTATTCTTTTTAATCCAAACTTTAATAAGTGTTGAGTGGTTATGTTGTTACACTTTCACCAATGTACTTTTAGATAAATTGCCTTAGTGGAATGCGGAAATCTTTTTCCCATAAGATTTTTATGATTTATTAATATATCGATTTATTAATATATCGATGGGTTTCATTTAACTACAGAGTTATATAAGTTGTAAGTGTATCAAGTAAGAGATAGGCTTCAAAATTCCAAAAAGAAAATTCGCAATGAAACGGTCTTCATTGCGGCAAGGCCACAAACAATTGTAGCATTGTCCACATTTAGCAAGTTGTCCACATTCATAAGATCAGTATTATTTACAGAAGAGACACCGATGTAGGACATGGTGTACGAGTACGTTTCGGATAATGGGCTTGGATTTTTTTATTTGGTTGATTTTAATAATTTTAGTTTACTTTTTACTTTTTCCGACTGATTTTATACAGACTTTTAGTCAGTCAGTTATAGTCAGATTAAGAGACAGTAAGAGACAGTTTTGGACATACTATGGGTTAAAGAACTAATTTTAGGATTTTCGGCTCGAGTGAGAATCGATCGCAGGACCTTCGGTCTAAATTTCAACGCTCCTTTCTTGCTGCATATATGTTGATGTTTAGTAGAAGAACATTAATTTGCGACACAATCGATTTCATTATTGATTTAGCAATGAAACATTTTCTAAAAAGAGAGAAAGAATAAATTCAGCTAAATGTATAGAGGAATTCGACTTTTTTAAAGCCAGAGAGCTGGCCAGTGTAGTTGTTGTTTAGTAAAACTACCAACTCTGGGGCTTTTTTCAAGCTAGATATTTATAACATGAAATAAAAGGTCTAGTGTACTCTTCAGTACACTTTCATCGCCCATACCAATGTATGAAAAGTGCGATTAACTAACTTTATAAATTAGAGTAGTATCTGGATTATTTGTCATTCGTTATCTATCAAACTCAGAGAAGGGAATGGAGACGAGGTAATTATTGTCATTATTCATCGATTATTCTACGGAATGATCGGAAATCGAGATCTTAGCAAATAGCATTCAATTGCCGATAGACAAAGACGATGTCCTAATAAACTTATGCGTTTCATCATATTCAATACTTATTGCAACTATTTATTTTAGACTTTATATCAATACACACCCACCGATACCCATAGATTTTACTTTGTTAGTTTTAACGAATACATAAGAGAAGACAAATAATATAATTGATCGTTACCATATCCAAATTTAAGTATTGTTATTTCAAAGTTGAAAAAGTGGTGTTTTCTTTAATCGAGTATTAATCGCCTACATCTAAAATACAAGTACTTTGAAGTAGTTAATCGCACAGATTGCATCTTAAAAAATTTAAACTACAATATATTTTAAGTTTATAATAAATAAAAAGAGCATGTCGTCTTCTTCTGCAGATATACTTCTACTTCCAATTGAAGTCGCATCGAATTCAATATGTTTGGTTGAATACTTTTATTTTGCCACAAACAAAACAATCTTCATTGGCAACTGCAAGAAAGAAAACTTGCAATATTTCACAATCAACTATCTCAAATTTGCTACAGAGATATTTAATGGTATTTAATAATGCATATTATAGTTATACTCTTTGTTCTGCCATGTCCTTACTAAATAAAGTGTTATGGTAAGGATTTTTTATGATGAGTTTTACTATAATCGTAATTACATCTCTTACATAAACTGCGGTGTCTTTACAGAAACTCAAAGAAGAAGGTACAACCAATCTCGACCTAAAAACTACAATTGCTAAAAGCAAAAAGCTCCAAAAACTTGTTTTATTTTATCATCACTTCCCTTAATTGCATAATATTACATACATTTCGAAATTTCGAGTCAATTTTCGTCGTAAGTAGTTTTCTTACATAATTGCAATAATGACCTTAGACTTTAAACTACTTCTACCAAACGTGGAAGGATTTTACGTGTCAATGGATATGTTTTCTAAAATTTTGTTTGTCTCGTGCGTGGGCTTTATAATACTTGCTCGGATTTCCAATTATGTACTGTTAAATGTTTCTTTATTTTACACTTGGTGAATATAAATTTGACTGTCCCGAATTTGTCACAATAGTACTTTGTCTTAAAATTATAAATAAATTGCAGACGGTTCAAGGTTTTTTTTTATTCTTCACGGGTTGCCTTGTAGCTGTTGCCGGCCCCAGGGTACCCAGTGGAAGACAAACCTCCTCATTCAGCCAATTTTTTTTGAGGCTATATCTAACGAGTGGCCAGCTCTGTTGAGGTATATATATGGAAAAGCCTCTTTGTACGGTTTGTTGGTTAATGTACATAGATTTTTTATTATAAAAACCCATTGGTACAATGACGGTTTATCCTATCCTAACAATTATTATAAATGCAAAAGTGTGTTTATTCATTTGTTTGTCCTTCTTTCACGTCAAATCAACGGACCGACTTGATATTTTTGCACAGAGATACTTTGAGGACCAAATAGTGTCATTGGCTACTTTATATCCCGGAGATCCTTAGGGATAAATCTAGTAGTTTAATAATTCCACACACGAAAACAGTCTCGGATTTAAATGCAGAAAATTAAGTTAATGGGAAGACCTCGCTATGATCGCTAAAAGTTTCATCAAAATCATTTAGCGATTTCGGAGAAAGGAAAATTCTATAAGCACTTTTATATGTAGATATGCTTAAATATCGTGTGAATGGCATATTCCGCTTAGATATTACATTGTAGACACTTCAATTTTATTGATTAGTCTACACAATATTTGTTGCAAATTTTTATATTGTTACGAGAAAGGCTTTATTTTCTGTGTTAATTTTAAATTTATCAAGGTCTTTACTTTCACAATCACTTCTCTCTTGCCCGCAAAGGCACAGAAGAGGCCCGTAAACTGTATCTTGTAAATACTGTAGTATAGTCTAAGTAACTTTTCTTGAGACAAAGAAAAACACAAAATGCTTTGTCTTTTTTCAGTAGGTAGGTACGTGCGTTCCCATCCCAATTTCAAAAGTGTATATGTTTGTTTGTTTGTCCTTTTTTCAGGTCAAAACGGAGCAACGGAATCATGAAACCACTTTTCTAGCAGATGCCTATACTTCTGTACTAATATTATAAAGAGGTTAAGTTTGTAAGTTTGGATGTAGGGTGTAATCTCTCAAACTACCTACTGAACCGATTCTAAAAATTCTTTCACGATATCCCTAAATGACATAGGCCATATTTTATGTTCTATATATCTATCCACGGCCGAAGTCGGGGGCGGAAAGCCAATAATGAATAAATCACGCCAAAACGGATAAAATGGATAGATTTTGATATAAAATGGGATATTAAAGTTTGTATGGGAAAAACAAGATTTTCAATTATTTTTACATAAAAATTCTACAATACAATTATGTAATTTTGTCAATGTTCATAATTCTACATGGAAGAATCGCAGGCAACAGCTAGTTCTATAAGTAAACAGATTGTCAATTCGTCATACTCACGCTTTGAGATCTGCTGAATGAGTTTTTTTTACTTTCCAATATTTTGCCACAACTTCATACAATCTATTTTTCAAATTGAAATATCGCGATCTATCTTCGACGTTAATTACAATAAAATCAGCGACACGTCTGCAAACAACTTATTAATTTTCAAAAGTAGTATATTTAAAACTGGACTGATTTAATATCTATCAATCTATCTATCATCACGCCTTTTATCCCAAGAGGGGTAAACAGAGACAATCGAATGCCATTTGCTACGATCCTTACATAACCTATTTTGCTTCTTTTATATTCATCATACCTTTCATACATGATCGGCGATTGTCTGTACTTTTAATATTGCCGTCATGTTCAATAAAAGTACACATAAGTCGTCCTCTGCCAGCATTTCCTGTCACTTTAGCCATATAAACCTTTTCAGTCAATCTCTCATCCTTCATTTTTTCAATGTGTCCAAACCAGCGTAAACTTCTTTTCCTAATTTTAGTCACAACAACATCTTTCACTCCGCATTCTTCTCTAATGACATCGATCCGGAAGCTGTCATTACGCTTTATATCACACATTCTACGTAAAGACCGCATTTCCACTGCATTTATTTTACTTTCATGCTCCTTATTCCATACCCAAGTCTCGCTTCCATAAGTTAGTGATGGAACTAAAACAGCATTGTGTATATTAATTTTACTTTTAGTTGTAAGTTGTGTATATCTGCATACACTGTTTAATAGTCCACCAAATACCTTGCTTCCCGCTTTCACTCTCCTTTCAATTTCCTTGTCTATCTTTCCACTTCTTGTAAACATACTACCTATATAAACAAATCCATTCCCTTGTTATAATTTATATACATTCATACAAATGTTACACTCCGTCCTTTTATCTTCCTTTTTAAACACTAATACTTTTGATTTCGAATTATTAATTATTATAATTTTCTTCTCGCATTCCTCGTTCAAAAGTTTACCACCAGGCTTTGCAGTTCTTGTTCTGAAGATGCAATTAATACCGAATCATCAACATATAAAAGACAGGAAACTGTGTCCACCCACGCACTCTAACAACGGCAGTACAGCTATCATATAATGATTATACTGCCCCTATGAGGTTTTAATCACTCCGTATCTCGTTAGTGTTGATCATAATTCCGTTCTGCATATTATGTTGTCATGTGCTTTGGTCGATAAAGGCGCTGTAAACCTTTTGATTTTTGCCAAATGTTTTTCAACAATATTTCTTTACATATTAATATATTTTTCTCAAATCCGATCAACCGTTACTTTGTAATTAAGTAACAAATACTCAAACTTTGACCTCAAACTTGGATATGGGTACTAAAATTATAAATATTGCATATTAGTGAACACATTTAAAACTTGATGATAGAAATTAATGTTTGAAGCACCACGACCGCGGGGCATGTATGATATCCTATCCAGGTGTGACGAATATTTTTATTTTATTTATTAAGCCTCCCATGAAATAAACATATTAAGTTACAAAATAGACTTTTCACAGTACTTAAAAATATTCACTAAATCTGCACTTCATATCAGACTCCATTATAAATTAAAATATGTAATACAAAATTAAATTGAATTAAATCAAATCAAATAAAGTCAAGTGACGAATATAGAGGAGGCAAAAGAGTTGAGTTTATTACCTTTATCTATGCTAATATTATTATATAATATAATCTATAATTCTATAGGGATAAGGGTAGGGGTAGGGTATATTTTATTTTGTTCGTAAATATCCATGGGCGAAGCCGGGGGCGGAATGCTAGTATTATTATAAAAAGGAAAGTATTATTATGAAACTACATATCCCATTCTGAAAATTCTTTCACTAATAGAAAGCTAACATTATCCCTGAGTGTTTGTTATATTTTATTTTCGGGCGTAGCCGCGAACGGAAAGCCAGTCCTGAATAAAAACTTACCTCTATTTTTTTTTAAATATCCCTATTACCCTAAGTAGCTGAATTATTTTTCGGGATAGCGGTACGGACAGAAAGAGTGAATATGTCAGGATGGTATCAAATGCCAATTTATTGTCTCTACCTACCCCTGCTGGGATAAACTGCTTGATAATAGATAGACTTAGAGGTATTCCCACGATACATTTTCTTTGACCATCTATATTTTTCTAATCATTGACTGGCACGGGCGTCACGTAAAATGTGCCAAATTGAAAATGCCTACGTTACATGGTTTATAAGAAAAATCTCTGAGACAGACGGGCAGAAAGGAGAAAAATCAGTTTTAAATAAAGTTAGATTCAAACTTTAGAAATATAGTGCAATATTGCCTAAGTATTCATAGAAGCATCATTGTACATTTAACAACAGCATGTTAAATTATCAAACGAAGTCATTAGCATAAACAGTGATGTTTATTGAACGCAATGTGAAAGTAAACAAACCATTGCAAATACGTGCCATAATTATAACAAACTTACTCAAAATTACCCAACACTTCATTCAATTAGGTACCTTTTCAAACTTTTTAGGAAAATAAGTCGGTAAAATTACGTATTTTTGTACCATCATGGATGCTTTACGGCTTCCGGGAACCATGTATCCGGCGCTAGGCTACCCACCCAGTAAAAGTCAAATCAAAAAACTAAAATATTAATGGTACCTACTGTACCACAATAAAATTATAAGTTAACTTTTTTCAGTTTCATTCACGATTCAGTCGTGGCGCATGGCTATAGAGACATAGAAGACCTGATGGTGAAATTATGGAATCCGTGATGCAGACGTTTAATACTCGTAAACTTTCCGGTCAATCAACCTTGTTATAGTGAAAAAAGTAGCAAAATCCGTTCAGTACAGATGTACCACAGTTGGGACAGACACGATTGGGAATAATATGTAGCCAAAATGGACTTACCTTAAATATCATTTTCACTAAGATATTCAAGCCAAATGTTTATTATTTCACAGTCCACAATCACTTAAAGAGTCACTGAAAAAAATTTTCACCCAACTTGTTTCAGGGACAACATCACAACGTCTTCAAATTGAAGATTATTTCAGCGTGTCGTCCCACTGCGTTGCATTGAAAGAGTGTTCGTAGAACTGCGCCGACGCAACCCAAAGGAAATCCTATAATTTCAACAAATCATACGTTAAAAAGAAAATCTTTTTCACCAATGACTAAACAGAATAATTGATGACCGCGACAAATTGCAGGTTGATATGTCTATGATTTATTTTACGCACACATTTATGAAACGGGAAATTATGAAATATATACTTTAATATTTAATATAGTTATTGATATGTGATACATATACGGACCTAAAAGTTTAATGTATTATTGCGTATACGCAATTCCGTTCTCTGGGGCGGTCGAGCGGTAAGTGGCCGGCTATATCGGGCGTAGTGATTTTAAATAGAGTTCTACTCTACATATCAGAGTAAAGCGTAAAAGTCGAGTCCGCTCATACATTGCAACTTGCAACAATCGAAAGTTAATAAAATATTATCTTTCTTAGTTATTACTCGGATTATGTAGGTAATATCAACAATTTATGTAAGCTTGATAAAGGTTTGAACAGGTTTTTGTGATTTTTACTAAATAGTTTCTGTAGGTACCATATAAAAATTGTTTATTTGAAGCCGTTACATACAAAAAAGAACTAGTCCAAAACTGTACGAAATAAGCAAAATATGGTAGTTGATAAGTCGAATATCATCCAAGTCTCAATACAGAGCAAGGAAAGACAAAAACAACAATATGAAATTAAGTACCTAATATGTCAAAATACCTCAAAGAAGCTGTCTATATATTTATCTATCTATCGCCTTTCATCCCAAGAAGGGTGGGTAGGCAGAGAAAATCGAATGCCATTTGTTACGATCCTGACATACCTCTTTCGCTTCTTTTATTATTCATCATACCTTACATACATGCTCAGTACATACATTGTGTGTACTTTTAATATTGCCATGGATCAATATGTTCAATAAAAGTACACCTAGGTCGTCCTCTGTTAGCATTTCCTTTCACTTCAGCCAGGGAAAATATCGGGAATATTTGATAAAAAGTTTGGGAAAAACAATATAAAGAATAAAGCTATTTCGGCCATACAACGAGGCAATGCAGCCAGTCTATTGGTTACTCTCCCAGGAGACAGCGATTTACATTTATTTATTTATTTATAGTAATATAAATATAGTTGTAATTTAGTTTTCAAGATAATTTTAATAACTATTTATATATGTTAATAAATAAATAAATCTTCGATAAAGCTTTACATATATAAATGTTTATAAAAATCCACGAAAGCCAGAAAACTTGATATTTTCTTGAAACATGTTGTTCGGGAGTTTTTATCAATTTAAGAATTAAAAATGTATATCACAATCATTACAATATACGGCATTTCACATTAAAAATAAACCAAATCTCCATACATTTGCTAGTTATTGTGAAATATTGTAATAAACCGCACTTTTGAAAGCAACAATACCTTCCACGATAGAATTACAAAGTTGAACCAAATAAATAAAATTGATGACATCGCCATGACATAACGGAGTCTATGCAAAAATGTTATGACCCAAAACAGTTATCGAACTATAATAGCTATTATTACGTCTCTCCGACCAATTCTATTGTCGGTTATTGTTTTAAATGAACCTCTATTATTGAAAATTTTTGGTCAAATTTTGGCTTTAATAGCTTCGGTCGCCTACAAACTATATTGACTTGTGGTTTTAAAATCAATATTTGTAAAGTTGGCCACAAATTCGTCAAATTCTTATCGCGGGGCCCACCATCCGTTTTCAAATCGGTGTATATTTGTGGTTGATTTCGATGACCGGAACGATCTGTCATGTGACAGACACACACATCCACACGCCTTTGTTTAATCGAATCTTGTGTGTCTCTGTGGGTGAGTGAATTGCATGTGATCTAGATCGTATGATTTACATTGCTAATGTGTGGCCTGTCTTCAATCTCGATCATACGGCGGCCGGACCGAAAATTTTCTGTGTGCGTGGGCTACTTAAAGGTCGTTTTATATTTTAGAAAAGTGAAACCTCATTAGAGAATCTATTTATTATCAACTTATAGAGTCCATTCAATCAACGCAAAGTTCCAGCTTAATTATACTTTAATTTACTTACAGCTTCCGAAACCGTGTTACGGTCCTAGGGTACCCAGCGGAAGACCAAGTCTCCCTCTTTTATAGCCCTTTCAAATGTGAGGCTATACCTAGCGAGTGGCCAGTTTTATTGAGGTATATTTAAATGGAAAAGCTTTTAAGTGTGGTTTGTCGAATATGTACATAAGTTTTTAATTATAAAAAAACCCATTGGTACATGGCCGGGGCCGAACCCGTGGTCTGACTAGTTAATACCACTCGGTCACCTTTCTACAGTTAACATGTTGGATAAATAACTGTTTTTAGAATTCTTACTAATCACCTATTGGTATCATTTGTTAAATATTCAGGAGAAGTCTTCAAATATATTTTAATACTAATATTTCGTATTTAAAACTGATAAAAGTTTCTATGATAAGGTCATTCTTAGCTTATATAATTTAGAAAATCCGAGCCATGCAAAAATTCTTCAAATTTTTGTTACCTTGTAAATCGCACGTGACTACAATTTGCGACTATGCTTTCGGAATAATACCTAAACCCATAATTAAACACACATTAACTGCTTGATATCTCTATAAGTTTGTCCAATCCGTTCCAGTGATCACTCAATCAAAATGATATGTTTACTAGATGGAAGTCATAATATTTTATAATTGCGCAACCTATCACTCTTGGAACCCATATCCAAACTTTCTGAATATCCAAACGCCCAATGTTCATATGTGTATATTCGTTTATAATATAAATTTCCTACAACCTGCTTTTTATAGT
Source organism: Nemapogon koenigi (assembly GCA_963924495.1). Lineage (NCBI taxonomy): Eukaryota > Metazoa > Arthropoda > Insecta > Lepidoptera > Tineidae > Nemapogon > Nemapogon koenigi. Next base: position 8,126,047 of record OZ004645.1, read on the forward strand.
TTTTTATTTTGTTTTCTTTTGATTACATTTTTTTAATTATTTTTTAAAGTATATGTGTAATTAAGTACTTACTTAAAAACCTTTTAAGTTAAGTACCTACATTGATTAAACACGACAGGGTTTACATACGGTTTTTAATGTTTATATACCAACTATCTCTACGTAAACGATAAATGCAAGCCATTTTAAACTTCGAGCCAAAAAAGCTAAGTTATTATTTTGGCATCTCGTACTTTGAAGGGAACGTAAAGCCGGTATCTAAATTATTCTGATCATAATAGACACCCACTTATATTTTAAAAGTGAGTCTAGTATCTTAGCAGCGACAGGCTTGCCACCTGTTTTATTTAATATCGGCTAAATCCCTTTGGCGGTTAAACTAAAGACAATAAACTACTTACAGATTTAATTTGTGCCTAGCATCACAGCACAGATAATAGCCTAGCTAGTCCACGCAGTCGAAACTGCAAGCAAAAGCCACTTCATTATAAAAATAAACCAAAACACACGAGCACAAAGTATGCGGTTGTACTTTCTGCTTCATAGTCGAAGACAAGGCGATGACGTGCAACGAAGATTAAGATCAAAAACAAGTGATCCAAATAATCTGCTTTGTTACGCCTACGGTAAAAGTTTATTTTTGTTTTCAATTACAATAAGTACTGAGGAATGTTTATTTGTTGCGTAAATTTCGGACCTTCTAGAAATTTATTTTTTTATTTAAAAAAGGTTATTCGTGAGTTCCTATTTTTTATATAAATAAATCCTAAATACGTATATTAAGTAGCTCAAGCACTGGTCCGTTATCTCACAGAAAATTTTCGGTCCGGCCGCCGTATGATCGAGATTGAAGACATCGATCGAAATCAACCACAAATACAACGATTTGAAAACGGATGGTGGGCCGCGCGATAAGAATTGGACGAGTCTGTGGTCGATTTCGGTGGACCGTATGGCGGCGCGCCGGCGATTGGACGAATGAGTGGGCACCTTTAGAAACAGCCACATGAGTAATTTATTAAAACAAAAATAATTTTAGCACCGAATCAATAACTTTCTGTAAATAAAACTTCCTAATAGTTGATCAATTCATTCATTCAATTCCTTTCGCCAGCATCGTCGGTGGGTCCAATTTTAGGGCTTTATTTGAGGTCACTATTGACTACTGATATCCATGAGATATCATTTATCCTATTTCCGGGCCATGTGGTTGCCTTCTCTATAAGTGTCTATACCAACGTAGTCGTGTTTCGGTGAGATTTTCAATAATGATATGATAAAGTTTTTCTAAAACTATACTTTTAGTATTTTTTATCACATGGAACTAAATCAAGTTTCCCTACAATTTTCTTATATTAAAGAAAGTGTATATAATTTCTTCTCATGCAAGGAATATGAAGACAGGTTTACAACTTCTCAAAGTTAAGAAAATTAGAATATTACTACTTTTCTAATCATAACAAATATATAGAGCAACGGATCGACGTGATCATGAACAGAGGACCGGAGGGTGACGTTATTTTAGGGTTCCGTACCCAAAGGGTAAAAACGGAAACCCTATTACTAAGACTCCGCTGTCCGTCTGTCTGTCCGTCTGTCACCAAGCTGTATCTATAATATTTAAGGGGGCTCCCATACGTGATTTTTTGCCGTTTTTATACATAATGGTACAGTCCGACTCGCACTTGGCCGGTTATTTATAGTGAAGACGACATGTGACCTTGCCACCGAAGGTGGTTGGTCCATGAATTTTATTTATTTTCAATTAGATGAATTATATTTCAAAAAAACCTATGAGCGAAATGATTAACTAAATGCGGATATTGTTACCTTTGCTTTCTATTTTAAGCCACTTTACTTGCGATATTAATCACAAACATGAGCTATTACCGCATAAATGAGATTAAATTAAAGTAATAAGTTATTTATATGTAACGTACTAGGTATTGTAATGTTTTCACTAGCAATAATCAAATTTCCCTTTAACTTTCTATGTACCTAAGTAGAGCAAGCGCTGGCCGATATAGATACTTTATGCCTTATGGAAACGTGGATATACTTTTTTTGCGTTATAATTTGTAAAGGGAAAAATCCTTTTAAAAAGTGTACTGTCAAAAATTGTGCACTAATAAGTAGAAATAATTAATATTTCGTCGTAGAATTTGACTAATCTAGACAATTAATTAGGTACCTACGATGGTCAGTACAAACATAGATAATATTGAACAGAATAATTTTGTACCCTAATTTGCCACCAACCGTCTTAAAATTCTATAATGAAATATTAATTATTTCTTATTAACCGACTTCCAAAAAAAGAAGGAGAAGGTTCTCAATTCGGACCGTATTTTTTTTTTTTTTTTTTTTATGTATGTATGTACATCGATAACTCCGCCAATTGTGAACCGATATTGATGGTTTCTTTTTTAATCGACAGATAATTCTTCCGGATTGGTCCCATTTTTATCTCATAAAAATTGGTTCATTAGTTTTTCAGAAATTTTGAAAAAACTGACTTTATAAGTACATTTTTCTTGATATCTCGATAAAATATGTACCGTTTTTGACAACTTATTTTTTTCAAGACATAATAATTTCTCGACATTATCTCACAGACATATGAAGAAAATCGGTTCAGTAGTTTTTCAGAAATTCAGTAATTAATTTCTGTTTACGGCTGAAATTATGTATCAGAAAAAGCCTTAGCAACGGTTGCTATTGACACGATGGTCTAGCGTTTAAATGTAATGGGTGCATAGGATGCACAAGCACATTACATGGTTCAAATCACATCCACAGGGGTATTTTTTTTTAATTTTCCATCAATATTTTTTTAGTTGCGTTATTATTTGTCTCTCAAGGCAGCAAAATCACTTAAGAGGATCGTGTAGCTCAGCGTACGCAGCGAAATAGGTATTTAGAAAATCATATTCTGTCTCAATCGCACTCTTCCCCCGGGCATCAGTGCGACAGAGAGCACTGCAGCTCGTGGGTGTTCGTAGGTATGTTTTTCGTTGAAAATTGCGTTTTGGGCGAAAACGATTTACACCTACTAAACTATAACCAAACCTTATAATTTTGGTGTCAAACGTTTTAGCAGATTATAATCTACGTACGTACGTTTTGCTTTTTTTGAAATTTTGCTTTGTTTCTCAAATACAGACAGTTTATTACCAGCAAGTTATGAACCAAAAAAACCGAGATTTGAGGGGCTTATAACTTTTGACCTATTACGAATTTTGAAAAAAGGAAAAAATACGTACGTAGTTTTTCATTATAACAGTAAATTATTTAAAAATCGTTAAAATTAATTAATATTTAGGGGTAGTAAAACGTTTCCTCCGTTTGTATGGACATGGACGCGGTACACTACACTCTTAAAAGGGTAAAATAAACCTTTTAAAAAAAAGTGCACCGACTTCAAAAATTTGCACTGAAAAGTAAGAAATAATAAAAATTTCGTCGTAGAATTTGAAGACGGTTGGTTGGTGCCAAATTAGAAATAACTTTAGTAGGTACCCAAATTCACTAATCTAGATAATTTATTAGGAACCTACGATCATCAGTACAAACATAATATATAATATTGAACAGAATAATTATGTATCAGAAAAAGCCTTAGCAACGGTTGCTATTGACACGATGGTCTAGCGTTTAAATGTAATGGGTGCATAGGATGCACAAGCACATTACATGGTTCAAATCACATCCACAGGGGTATTTTTTTTTAATTTTCCATCAATATTTTTTTAGTTGCGTTATTATTTGTCTCTCAAGGCAGCAAAATCACTTAAAAGGGTAAAATAAACCTTTTAAAAAAAAGTGCACCGACTTCAAAAATTTGCACTGAAAAGTAAGAAATAATAAAAAATTCGTCGTAGAATTTGAAGACGGTTGGTTGGTGCCAAATTAGAAATAACTTTAGTAGGTACCCAAATTCACTAATCTAGATAATTTATTAGGAACCTACGATCATCAGTACAAACATAATATATAATATTGAACAGATTATGTTCTTAGATGTTTACTTAATTTTGTATCCTAATTTGGCACCAACCGTCTTCAAATTCTACGACGAAATTTTTATTATTTCTTACTTTTCAGTGCAAATTTTTGAAGTCGGTGCACTTTTTTTTAAAAGGTTTATTTTCAGTGCACAATTTTCCGGCTCTGAAAGCCAAAAAATTATCACAATTTGTTCAAACTTGACACTGACTATCTCAAATAATCAGGTTATCAATATTACTTCAAATGTATCCAGCGCTAGCATTTGCTGCTATAAAAAACTATTCACCGTATTTGTTGATCAGATAATCAGATCAGTATTATGTACTCAAAAAATATGAGACTAGAAATATTGAAACATTATGAAAAAAAATCTGAATATTAAATAACTTATACATGGCGGCGTAAACGGTAAAACTGGTAAGAATGTCCACATTTACCAAGTTGTCTATATTGCTTTATTCGCAGGGCAGGATATGCCAGCATTCGCACTTCTTCCGAAATATTTAAAAAATATATTTTTTGTAACTGGATCTATTAATTTTTTTAACAAATTATTATGAAATTCATTTTTTTACATAGTTCACATTTTATTAAATAAATGTTATTGCAATATTTTCTTGTTTTTATTTTTTTTGCATTTCAAAATTTTTCACAGACGAAGCCGGACAGAATTCTAAGTGTATTTCAATTCATATCCAAACCTACTCTAGGTACCTATGTATAAATTTAAGTTAGGACAACATAATCATACTTATTACTAGCAAAATCATAACTACCAAACGAATTAAAAATTATATTAGATTGTCTCACTGACATAATACATAAACAAGTAATGTAAGCTCATAATTCACATGTAGTTAAATGTTTCGTTTAATTTTAACAATTGCTTTACAGACAATAATAATATAATTTCTATAGTCTGTCCACATTAATTTTTTTTTCTAATATTTTAAAATTTAGTATAAATTCTGTATATTGCATTGAGAACTTTCTTAAAAGATATCCGAATTTGCATGGCATAACATAAAAGTACTTAAGGCCCGTAAATTTCAGTGTATGGCTTACTTGACTCTTTAAAATATATTGTTAACACTGTGTGTGTGTGTGTGTGTTTTTTTAAAATAAGAATTTTGATTTTAAGGCCAATACCTACTTATATGCAATGTTTAACTACTACAAAATTGGACGATCTGCACTTTTCATAAAAGTTAAAAAAATATTATTTTTTGGGCTCTCAGAATGTACGACTACATACTACTCGAAATTCTAGAATATATAGACATTAAAACTATAAAATATATCTCTTTCGATAACCAATAAATTATGCATTTGTTAAGAATCTACTTCTCGTGCTTCGTACTGTACGTAAATTCGGCGCCAGAAATTGTTATGTAATTAAGAAAAGCTCTAGCCTTGGCATCTTATTTAATATGGGCAACTCGCATGTGTAGGTATCTACTGATGCGATGGTGCTTTCTTTGTAGACAATGCTGTCAGTTAGTATTTTCAAATTAAAGTGGACAGGCTATAGTCATGCAATTAGAAGCTTCTCTTATTCAACAGTAGTTATTTGTTTGCGCTCTTAAATTAACTTTTAACTAGAACGATGTAATAACTGGTCATGGAGTCTACTGTAACTCTTCAAATAAATTTCGTGCACTTGTATTGTAATTATTAACCGAACTTCAAAACGGAAGGAGGAGGTTCTCAATTCGTCGGAATCTTTATTTTTTTATATTTAAAATAAAGACACCGGTGATTTTGTGTTGACATAATAAAAAAAAATCTACACGGGTTGCCTTACAGCTCCCAGGATTTGCCGGCCCCAGGGTACCCAGCTGAAGACAAAGTCTTCCTCACTTAGCCGAAGATTTTTTGAGGCTACACCTATCTAGCTCTGTTAAGGTATGTAAAATGAAATGCCTCTTTGTACGGTTTGTCGGATAATGTAAATAGATTTTTTATTATAAAAACCCATTGGATGTGGGGATCGAACCCGTGACTTCTTAGTTGTGAGCCGACGTTTTACCCACTTGACCTCCGACGCCCCTATACTATTAATGTCGCACATTACTGGGTAGGCACTATTAAATAACTTCCTACGTGATTTTGTAATTTCTTAAAGGGATTAGCTGATGAGAGCGCGATGCCAGCAAACTTTTCCTTGATCTATCTATCTATCATCACGCCTTTCATGCCAAGAGGGGTAGGCAGAGACAATCGAATGCCATTTGTTACGATCCTGACATATCTCTTTCGCTTCTTTTATATTCATAATTGATTGTGTGTACTTTTAATATTTTCATCAATCAATATATTCAATAAAAGTACATCTAGGTCATTCTCTGCCAGCATTTCCTTTAACTTCAGCCATATAAATCTTTTTAGTCAATCTTTCATCCTTTATTCTTTCAACTTTTCCTTGACTTAATTCAATAAAGTGTTTAAGTTCTAGGGACAAACGTTTTTATACACATGTTTGTCAAAATTATGTCAAACTGCTTTTCAGTTTCGGCTTCGCCCGTGGAAATTTTGGTAATGTGACATAAGAAATTATTCTGAATGATTTCCCGGATAAAAAAGTAGCCTATGCCAATCTCAGGCTCTCGAACTATCTCTTTGACTAGTTAGACTAGTTAGATTGACATTCTACTGTTTGAAACTCTATCTTGAATCTATCTGGAAGACCTATCTTGGTCCCCTTGTCATTCTGCTTGTCTTCGTATCAGTGCTTTATATATTTTATCACATACATGCAAATTATCATCTCTCACACCACATTTTTCTCGTATCTCATATTATTCACAAATTTTCTATGGGCTATAACCAAATACATTAAAACTAGCAGATACATTCTGCCATACCTTAAATTCACTTTCATACATGAATGTGGGAATTAGAATGCTGTTAAATTTTTCTAATCTATGATTGAAAATTAAAACATGGTATACATTAATCTTCCCTTCAGTTTGAATAGATGTGGGAAATTACCATGTCAAATAATGTAATGAATTACTCACGCATTTATTAAGTCTTACGTATATTTTGACATGATCTTAACAAAATGATTAAATGTACTGGATCAAAACTTAAATATGCGTAATGATTATAAAATAAGCAATTAACGCATGAAAGTAATTAAAAAATTAATAGAATGCATTATATCGAGCATCATCTAGTTTGTGATAACAATCTTATAAATAATACAATTCTTATACAATCTATCTATCTATAATCACGCCTTTTATCCCAAGATCTACGATCCTGACATACCCCTTTCGCTTCTTTTATATTCATCATACCTTTCATACATGCTCGGCGATTGTGTGTACTTTTAATATTGCCGTCGATCAATTATTTTTTAAATGTTCAATAAAAGTACACCTAGGTCGTCCTCTGCCAGCATTTCCTTTCACTTCAGCCATATAAACCTTAACTGCCAAGTTAATCAATACTTTTAAGAGGCCTATGGTTATTTTATTTTAGATACATCAACGCTTATTATTATTTGATGTTAGCGCTATTTCAGTCTTATACAGAGTTGTATCACTGCAGTCAAAATAGGCTTATTGTGATCTCCCTTTTTTCAGTGTTAAATTTCACTGCAGAAACCTATTCCCTTCAGGAATTTCAGCAGGCGTTATAAGTTGAATAAATTACGGTATTAATTTGAAAAAAATCCGTCAGCGCGATCACATTGAATACGCAGTCTATTTTATTTTTTTAATTAAAATTACACAGTAATAATGTTTTCTTTTTGGACGTGCTTTTCAGCGCAATATTCATTGTACCCTATGTCCAGGGTAAAATTAGTTCCTTCTTCAAATGCAAAATAAATAATCGAAAGAGAATGTACATAGTTTGTTGTATGTAACGTTGTCATACCTTCCCACATTTCAATTACCAAAATTGAAACTCAAGTAATTAGCAGAATCGTGGTCATTAAAATATATTGTTTTAACAATTTTCGAAATGAACTCTCCTACACACAAAGGCGTTATTATGAAATTTCGAGCCGGAAATAAATCTAGTCAATATAAAACTTTCTGAACATGACTAGAAGTTATGGTGGTCGAGCTAAAACAATAGTGCAATCAAAGCGCAGCCAGAATGTGATTTAGTGTGTTACAACAACTTATATCATCTGAATCTACGCTTATTGAAAGTTAGAGAAATATCTAAAATTAAACACATTAAAATACCTATTTTAAAGAACCTCGTTATTACGAGCATTTTGTGAAACCTGAATTTTGTTCAACAGAAATAACTAGGTGGGAAGATGTGTATTCCAGACTCCATGAAGATGTTTATTTTGTTCCTGGAGAGAGTCTTCTTAATAATAACTGTCCAGTATCACGCCCTTTATCACGGCAGGGATGTTCGAATGCAATTTACGATTGGCATACATATTTCCCCTTTTTTATATGAATCACATCTCTCATACGTGCCAAGCGATAGTCAGTACTTTGCATATTGCCTTCTGAAAATACCCAAAGTTCTATATGTTTGATGAGTTTTGCATAGTTTCCATCTCGAACAATGAAGTGACTTCCCTCCATCATATAAATGTATAAGACAAGGCAAAGGTTGTTACATATACAGCTGTTAATATTATTTATTATCAAAATTAATGGCACAGATGAAGTTATTCAACTAGCATATGAATAGATGATCCATGACTAACAAGTGGAAATTACATCTCAAGCCGATTCGTTTCGTAATTTAAGTAATAAAAGACAGCATGAGCAGATTTGCGATTTTAATTAATTATCGTAAATTCACATAAGAGCTTTTGAATTACTATTTATAAATGACAACCCACTTAGTGTTGGTTTACTTTCAATTTCAAATGAAACTGCATTCACATACTCAAAAAGGGAAAGGTCTTTTGAGTGTCCGCTCAAAATATTCAGATAATTATCTCTAAAGCACGTGTACGAAGAATGAACACCTGACCCAACAATTGGACATCTGCTCTCAACTACTACGATGATTTTGTTGTGACCATGTTTACGATAGCTAAATATCAAGTAATCATTTGGAACCACAATTAATTTAAAATTTTTAGATTAAAATTATAAATTTATTTATCATTTACTGCGGCTAGGGTTGCCATCTGTAATATCAGTAAACTAGGACAATAAGCTCGAAAACCCAGGTCTTCTTTTCCGAAATTTTTTTCGTAAGTATATATTGTTAACTTTCAGCTATAAAATAGTTATTAAGGTTTTAAAAAAAAACAGAATTATATAGATATACGAAAATATAGTTTTCAACAAATCTGGGTTCCTCTCGACTCTAAAAACCTCGCCCGGACGCTCCTCGGACGCCCTCTAAACTAGGATGGCAACCCTAACTGCGGCAACAGACTTGCTCTATGTAATAGACATATAACAAGCATAGGTTACAAGTGTCTTTTTCTGTTTCTTTCATCACGGGTTGCCTTACAGCTCCTGAAACCGTGTTATCGGTCCCAGGGTACCCAGCGGAAGACAAAGTCATCCTATTTTAGCCAACACGGTAGGTAAAACATTAAACAAATTTTAAAGAAAGAGTATATTACGAGAAAAGACAAGCAATTTTTATGCGAGTTTCTTTACCTGTGACATGTTTCTATGGTGTCCTTATTAGCTATATATACCTACAGTATATTGTTATTTTTCCTTTTGATGTTCTAATCGTTTCATTTCATCTTGTGTGGTATAACTATTTTTCCATTAAGATTGTGGTAAGTGAGTGAGGTGAGAAATGTCCCGGAAAAGAGATTTAATACGGACATTCGAGAAATGTGGAATATAATACCGCTACTTGTGGCATTACACCGCAACGGAGGAACATAACAGGTAAAGACGTAATAATTAATAAAGTATTTTTGTAGGAAAAATAATACGGTCTTGAGTTTAAATCAATGCATATGCAATGATTCGTAGCATATCCTTTGTCATTTCAAGACCGGACAAGTGTGTGTCAGACACTAAGGAGCAAATTGCGGATATTTAAAAACTTTTTGACTTATCCTGTATATTTAAAAGTAGGTTTGGAAAGTTAGAAGGGGTGTGTCACATTATTTTATGAAAGTGACATGTGATATACAGACAGAGAGACGGACTGGTGAAAATTAAAAGGACTCATTTTTGGCTACGAAATTCACATTGGCAAAAATTCTAAGTAGTCCAAGTATACTAATTAATATTACAAATGCGAAAATTCTTGTTTGTATATTTGTTTTTCTTTCTTTCATATCAAAACCGAGCAACGGATTCACGTGATTTTTTGCACAGAGATAGTTGGAGGGCCAGTCAGTGACAGGCTACTTTTCATCCCGTAAAAATTCCTATTGCAATATTTGATCATAAACAACAAAGAACAAAAAAAATGTTTTTCGATTTATCCTAGGAATAAAAAAGCTATGGACAATTTATAGAAGAATGCACGTGTTACATAAAGCGGCTAACTGTGTTATCTAACGTATTGTTACGGTCAACGAGCTGCTGTATTTTCGGTAAACTAAACAACCGGAGCAGAGATATGTGATTGATATGTGTAACTGACGGAAAACAATAAAATTGAGATAATCTGATTGTGAATGATATATCACTTTGTTTTTATTTTTATTACGTTTTCGGTGTTAGATTTCTCAAGTAGATTTTTGTCCCTCCTCAGTTTGAGAACATTTGTCGATGCCTTGTACCTAACAAGTGGTGATATGTCGCTCATTTTCAAATACTAATTCAGACACCCCAGAAAGTCACTGCGATAGGAATAAGTTGATAATAATTATATAGGCTTAACGAAATTTATAAATATGAAAAAAAAATATATATAAGTATTTACAATATGAATAATAATGCAGTTCAGACATATAAAACTTGGTGAAACTGATATTAAATTAAATTTATGGTAGCCCCTCAGTTTCTCTAAAATATAATTAAGGTATAATTCCACATTCTATAATTTAAAAAAAAATAAAATTATGAAAAACCAGCAATGCCTTGCGGTTGCACCTGCATTAATGGACTGCTCCGCTCCTTTGGCGTGATGTTATATAAGAATTGGGCTATCAAATGCAAAAATAATTGTTCGAATCCTACCAGTTCCAGAGATTAGCGCGTTCAAACAAACTTCTTCAGCTTTATTATTAGTATATTATATATGATAGATAATAAAAATGTCGATATTTTCACGTGTTGCCTTACGGCTCCCGAAACCGTGTTATCAGTTCCAAAGTACCCAGCGGAAGACCAAGTCTTCCTCTTTTAGCCGATGGTATTTGTGAGGCTATATCTAACGAGTGACCAGTTCTGTGTACATAGAAAAATCTCAAATTGTGGTTTGTCGGATAATGTACAATACATTCCTAATTATAAAAACCTCATTGGTACATGGCTGGGATCAAACTGTGGTCCGTCTAGTTAATACCTAACGTCTTAACTACTCGGCCACCGACACACATAAAAAATCACATGACCATTATAAATGACCTGCGCTCGGTAATATTTAGTTAGTGTGATTTCGTGTGAAAAATAAAAAAAAATGCGACATTACCGCCATTTATTGGGAGCTAGGCTCGAGGCTATCCCCCTTAAAATTAATAGAAGCAACACAAATACGAAATTTATCTCTGACTGATAAGAATTTGGTATAAACAAATGTTACATAGATAATACGCAATAGAAAGTACTCCCTTACGTTTGTCATTCGACAGGAAAAGCATTGCACAATAAACTAGTACTTATAAGGAAATCCTGTGGTATAGCGAGTTATTTAATAAAACGTCCATTCATCAAATTCATGCCATACAAGGAATTTTTAATGGAAATAAAATAATATAAGAAGAAAAATATGTGTAATATCAAATTATTATTTTAATGCACGCGTTGAAGTCTTTTGTATGAAAATTTAATTATGAACCAAAACTAGTTTTCGTAGCATATACATTATTATTAATGTACTTTGACCAGACTTCGACTGCATTTTTAGTATAAATATTTTGTGTTCATCTACTTTATGTGTAGGACTACTAACCACTATACTATGTTCATCATAAGAAGGTATGAGAGACAGACAGGTAACAAATATGAACTTTTAACAAGCTTAAATCGAATATTTATTATAACTAGTAACTTTTTTATAAATTTTTATTATTTACACATAACAATATAAAAACCCTAAATCTAATCTAAATATTAAAATAACTAAATAAACCAGCAGCCTAATTGCGTAACTTGAAAGCGATCCAATCACTATCATTTTTTTACAGATAAAGGTCGAATTTAGCCCCGCACTTTTCGAAATGTGTATTTTCGTTAATTGTGCTACATTGTGCTGCGTTTGTGCCGTACTGTGCCGCAAAAAATAGCTCAATATCTCAAACCGTTTTTGAGAAAAAAAATAAAAACGAAAATTTCACGTTTTTAATTGTTTTTATTTTTTTTCTCAAAAACTGTTTGAGATGTTGAGCTAATTTTTGCGGCACTGTACGGCACAAACGCAGCACAATGTAGCACAATTAACGAAAATACACAATTCGAAAAGTGCGTAAAAAAATGATAGTGATTGGATCGCTATCAAAGTTACGCAATTAGACTGCAGGTCCGCGTGGAATAGTGGAAATAATACTAGCTACATTTCCCAGCTGAATCGCGATGCTGATTCATTTAGCGAGAAAGGAAACAGCCCTCTTGTCACCTGAAGAGATGATCAGTCGAAGGGATATATCTTAGTTATATATTATATTGTTAGATTAGTTTTGTAAGAATAATATTTTAATACTAATTTTCTTCATTTATAGTTTATCAATCATACCGCCATTATAATGAACAGAGTATAACTAGGATACACCTGCCATCACCTACACCTACATACTATGGTCTACTTTATTATATGAATCTCACTAATTATATTTAGTTGATATTTTAAATCAATGTAATATTTCAAAATTTAATAATTTTGTATTGCCAAACTAATAATATATACATTTAATATTAATTATGCAGTTAACACACTTTAAGATGCATCGTAAAATACTTTGATATTTATCTATATGCCGCGAAAAATTACAGTTTCACACGTAATAAACTGCAATACTTAGAGCAGAATTGTCGTTTTAATCCTAATGAATCAATAGAATCCTTTGGGTTTTTTATTTTTGATGTGTAACATCTTACTGTCCTGCAATCTTTGGGAGTGATTTCGTAAAAAGGGACGGAAGTGTTTAACAGGAAGCCAGGGAAGCGCGCGCTATTTGATTTGACCAATGAGCGCGCGCAGTGGTAGTGTTGGCCGTCAGATGGTACCAACCCATTTTCCAAGAGGTTGGTACTGTCAGCCAACAGTGTGTACGTATGTGTAACGAGAAAGAGAAACGGAAATAGAGAAGGAGCCTAGAACGCATCAACTGTGCGCTTAACCTACATGGTTGTGTATAAAGTGTTAATGTTTTCAGGATATAATGTTAATGTTGCTTATTACCAAGGTGAGATGTCAGATGTTACACATCATAATATGCGACGCGACTACTGTAAGGCTCGCTAGTTTTTTTTGTAAGACTTCTTTAGGCGCGCCTAAGGGTTAACTGAATGCTTTAGCCAGTTTAGCGTAAATAGTTTTAATAAGTTTTACTTCAACCGCGTAAAGGTTACCATTATTTATAATTATTATTACTATAACTAAGTGAGTCAAACTTACCTGATTTTCTTTCGGAATTTAAAAAATCAAAGTAACGAGTCGAATTGTTCATACCAAAGTGTGTGACACAAATTCCAAACCACTACATTCTCGTACTTACTTTTTAAAATACTTCACAGTTACATTAATTATATAATGAAGTGCTAAAGAAGGTTAATACGTTTGCTAATAAATAGTGGCAATTAGCACACTTGAGATATTTATATATTGTACAAATAGTTTGTGCGTTTGTTTATAAAAACTAAACTAAAAACGAAACAACCGATTTAAAAAATATTTCATTTATTTTCTATTTGACAAAGTAATGTAATACAAATGTGCATCGGTGGCCTAAGGGTAAGACGTCTGGTATTAACTAGGCAGATCACGGGTTCGATCCCGGATCCCGTGTACAAAATCCCACAAAACACTTGTAAAGTCATTGCAAAACACACTAGAGATTCTTCCATCGAAATATACCTCAACAGAACTAGCCACTTGTTAGGTATAGCCTCACAAATACCATCGCCTAAACGAGGGAGACTTGGTCTTTCGCTGGGTACCCTGGAACCGTAACACGGTTTCAGGAGCTATAAGGCAACCCATGAATAAATAAAAAAAAGAAAAATGTAATACTATAACTTATTGTACATAATAGAATGTATTTTTTTTTATTTCTTTTCCCATTATGGTAAGTCTAGTTACGTATACTTTTATTATTTTGTAACTTCATGATAAATTTCTAACTATCATGTATTGATCTAAAAAAACAACATACACTATAAGGAAATATTTTGATAAGTAATATATCTTTATGCAAATTTTGGTTTTATTTTGTTGCCGAAGTACGAAAGTCATCGCAAGAATGTCAAAGCCTCCAGCTATCGCTTATAATTATTCTAAAAAACTCAGTTACTCATTAATACATAACCATCCAGATGTTACGACAAATGTACTCGACAACTAGCAATCTTGTAAGATGTCCAAACCGGTTCAGTAAGTGCCCGAATTTCAAATACGCAGAACAGGTAGTACGCCCCACTGATGCTTTTGACCTCAAATTGATCCAAAGTTGTCGATCTTCCAACATTTCTCACACTAGTTGATTCTGCATAATTATTATTAAGATTCAATATTGTTTTTTTACAGAGAATATTATGAATAAATCATAAAAACTACTGAAATAAAATCAAAGAAATATCTATACAATAACCCTAACTAATATTATAAATGCGAAATCCCGCGTTATAAGTTGTTATAAGACAATTTTTTAATGGCTGGAAATATGCAGTGACAGATTGTCATTGTCACATATGACATGACGTAGCATGATTAGTTACTCTATGGACATGAATAAAATATGAATTATTAATTTAGAAGTTATTGAAGAAAGCAATATAGGTATACAAATAAAATAATGAAGTGTCTGTCTCTGGTTAATAAATATTACAATATAGATTATTAATAATTAAACTATATCTAAACTAAAACAAATTATTAAGGATTTAAATAATTTACAAAATGAGAATATCCTACTACAAGGGTAGGGTTCCCATCACGCAAGCTGCATTTCCACGCTGAATGGCAACGCTGAGCTTTTGTGCGAAAAAACAGCCCGCGCGAGGGTCCCCCGTCGTCTCCCATAGACGCTTGTTCTGCTCCTTTTAGAGCCCTTGAGCGCCCGAACCCCATGGACTTAGTGTCTCAACACCAAAAGCTACGAATTCGTATTGTGTGTTGAGACAACTATATTTTTTAATTTTATTTCGTTCTCGGGCCTCTGCCGCTGCACCTGCTCTCTTAATAGTTGCTGGAAGGTAGGCCATACCAAAGCTCGACCCATCTTCCAGGGTATAAGAGACATCCCATCAGGGCGCTTGCCATCGTCACGTATGATTCATGGCTCAAGTGTCGTGGGGACGTTGACGCTGATGAGGGCTCTTTTGAGGATGTCATTGAGGGCGGCGTGGCGGGAGAAGCGGCCAGCACCATAAGAACATGTAAGTCCGTGGTAGCCGAGGCGGTCTACATTGGCTCCACAGGAAGCACAACAGTGTTCTATACAAATTTCGGCTCCTAGACGAAGACCAACTGCTATGCGTAATGTGCTGGGATCGATGAAAGTACCGGTATTAGAAGATGGGTAGGCATGGAGCCAGTGTCCAGATGTCGGACTGGACACTGCCAACAGCCTGGCGTGGTGTCTGCCTGTGGAGGAGTCTATTAGATTGTTCATTGTAGCGAGAGATGAGATATTATCCCAGGCCCTTTGATTTTTGGGAGTGGATGGTAAGTTTGGGCTCAGTCCAGCTAGCCAGCTATTCTTAGCTTTGATCATGATATGCGAAATTGTATTTGTTGTTTATTTGTTTGTATGTTTGTCCTTCGTTGACGTCAAAACAGAGAGATAGTTGAAGGTCCGTAGAGTGACATAGCTACTTTTTATCCCGGAAATCCTTTTTTAATGTAACAATTTCTACGAACGAAGCCGGAGCGGAAATCTTGTTAAATATATTTTAAATATCTGTCTATCTGCCTGTCTATGGATTTGCTGTTTATATGATATTTGTCTAGAATTGGCTCTGAAACTGCTAAATGAATATTGCTGAGTTTCAGCGAGAACTGTAGGTATTTAATCCGCTCATAATATATAATAAATAATGTGTTGCCCGTGTTTTTTTATATAGGGTGTCTTAAAAGTCCAGGACAGCAGAAAAGAGATGGATAGGGGGTGGAATTCTGAGACGAAAAGTCATTTGGCGTTATTAATTAAATAGCAGCCAATCATAAGCGCGCATTATCAGAATTTGGCTCTATCTATCATCACGCCTTTTATCATAAGAGGGGTACGCAGAGACATCTCAGAATTTGGAATAAATTATTTTGTTAAAATTCGACGATGGTATCTCTTTATTTATTGTTTTCAATTGTTTTTATGATTTTTCTTCTTGGCTTCTGATTGGCTACTTTATTTAATTACTAACTAATTAAGGGTGCGTCATTGCTGACATGTGCCTCGAAATATAGGAGTCCATTAATGTTAAAGGTATATCAAAATGATAAGAGCAAATACATCAAAGTTTTAAATAACTCTGTACTGAAAAATTCTATTATATGTGTAGCAAACCATTACAAAAGTAATACGAACCATTTTAGGGCAGTCATTATTATAATATAGGAGTAGGAATACATACATTTCATATACAATATTAAGGCCTATTGAAAATTACACATCTCCAATGATACAAATATGTACGAGGCAATTAGTATTGCATGCAACTTCCTTTCACCGGCTACCATCTCTCTAATTATGTAATAGCTAGCAATTTTTTTTAGTTTATTAAATTAAGTTTTTGTCTAGGCTTGAGTCATGTCAACATATTATGTCTTATCATATCAATCTAAAATAATGCAATTTTTATTGACCTTTAAGCTTTTTTGTAATGACTCAGTAATTTTTATAATAAACGAAGTAAGGCACGCAACAGAAAAGAAACAATTAAGTAGAGAGAAATTAGTTCATGATGGAATTCTATTTAGTACTTAGTAAGATTATTTTAGTAGTTTTAAATACTTTTACCGCTATTAAATATTCCCCTCTTTTTATCTGTGGTTTAGTTATGCACAAAATGTGTAAAACCACAGAGTAAAAAACATATAAAACATTTAAAGTACTGTCAAATTGCTGACCGGCAAATATTATACAACGTGCAGGTACTTCACTATTAGTTGTTACTTGTTATCTATCATCAAGCCTTTATCCTAGGATGGGTAGGCAGAGACAGTTCTTGTAAACACAGTTTAATATTTATTGTAAAATATGCCATAAAATTGAATCTTCTAGTCACTTGTTAACCATAAAGAAAATATAAAATCACAGTATTATATAACCAAATGCGAAACATTTGATACAATGATCAATGAACTACAATAGCTGTTATTAAATAAAGTAGAACTTCTACTTCCTTTAAAGTTTTAATAGAAGAACATTGGCGATAATACATAGTAATGAGATATTTGAAAGGTATTGTTTCGATGCTTAAAGTTGCTGATAGTTGTAATTTAATTTAACTTTTACTTGCATTTTATACTGAACAAGTATAGTTTTTTTAATTTATTAATGTGTGCAAACATAGGTTTCGATTTATAAGTCGTTTTGCTTCAAACATGATCTGGATTTGTTATGAGATACATACATTTTTTCTTTCCTTGTTCCTAGGGTCTTGTAAAATAATTTAGAACTAGTATATAACATCACAACTTCATCCCCGTCTCATCTCAGGGAAACAGTAATCAAAGAGGGAGCTGTGGCGGAATATTAGAAATAACCCCACGACTGATCATACCTCTAGTGACAAGAGGGGTGGCTCCTTTTACGCTCAACGAATCAGCATCGCGATTCAGCGGGGAAATGCCTATTCCACGCGGACATGGTTTACTTAGTTATATTTAATTTTAAAGTTTTTTATATTATGTGTTATTTCAACATTCTTTGATCAAAAAAAGTAATTAAATTTATCAGATCCAATAATATCAAGTGGTTCTTACTACTTATATACCTACCTAAATCTAGTTTTTCGTCTCACTTTTAGTCAATTTTAATTAATAAAATAATATAATAATAATAATAAAATTTGGCAATTTACAATTCGGTATACTTTAAAAAAAGTAAAAACAAGACATAAATTAAATTTATTATTTACACATAACAATATTAAAAACCTTAAAATTAAATATAAACATCAAATAAAGTTCTAAAACTAATATTACTTAATAAAATTTAAATTTTAAAAACTATAATATAAAATTATTTCAGAGAATCATGCGGCATAGTAGCTAAGACGAGCATCTTATTAGCTTAGCTGAAGTTTTGTAAAAAGTTTTGACTCCCAAACTCCACGGTCCCATCGTTTCGACCGTGGACCGGCCGGCGTATGATGTCGTTTATAGAGGCATGTCGGGAGATGCGACTAGCACTCTTAATAAAATCATTTTAATAATTTTGGATGAGTTAAGCCCATAAACAAAGCTGTAAGGAGTTATTTCAAAATAACAACTATGTAAAATAACCACCAGTATTACAAACATAAAATTCTCGTGCTTTATTTTAGAGTACCAATAAATTTTACGATTTTATGATTATGAGAATTGACCGAGATGGCAACGATCATCATTACAACATGGATATCGATTACCTACATTAAATTCATACATGATTTTTGCAATTTTTGATTCTGTATTTAGTAAAGGTTAATAATAAAAATTTCAGAATATGTATGAATATAAAAGAAGCGAAAGAAGTATGTCAGGATCTTAACAAATGTCATTCAATTGTCTCTGCCTACATATTGTCTTGGGATAAAATCCGTGATGATAGATAGATCATAATAAGTACCTATGTTTTTACAAATTAATTACAATACAAATTACAAATTAATTGTTTACAACTAAATGTGGATATTATCGCCAGTGTTTGTGGCCATGTCACTGTAAAAGGTCGAATAACATCTTATCAACTTAGACTCGTTGAACGAAAGTAACTTTCAAAATATCCTATGATCAATAAAAGTACACCTAGGTTTTCTTAGGTGAGAAAACCAGAAGTTAAGGAATAAAACAAGGAGGACGCTCTTATTTTTATTATAAAATGACATGGGTAACATAAATAGACTTTCAGCCACAAAATAACAAACAACATGGCAACACTTAAAATAAAATTAATTACATAGAACAACTATATACATAATACCTTAAATATATTTTATTCTCTTTTATAAGAAGATCCCCGACCCGTTGTATAACTACTTTTATAATTAGTTGCAGATTCTGCTTGATTGATGTAGTCAGTTCCATGAATATTAATTTCGTTGTCATCCTTTGATACAGGTTGAGAAGTAATAGCATTTTGATATTTTTCATAAACTGTTGCTTGAGGTGCCACATTCGTTTGTTCTGTCCCACTATACAAATACTTGTTTTGTGGATTGGATTGGTAATAATTGTAAAGCTGCTGCGATGGATTAGGAAGCAAATAGTTGTTGGAATAAGGGTTTGGTTGAGCGAATAGTAACATAGTTGATGGATGGCCGGCATATGGTTGCGTAAAAGGAAATTGTTGAAAGTTTGATCCGAATTGATAATTACCTTGTGATGGTATCTGATTTTGTTGAGGATTTATTTGATTCGGTTGGGGAGAAAAAAATTGTTGCGGCAATGAAAGAAAATTCGGTTGGACCAGAGAAGGTTGTTGGGGTATTATAGCTAATTGAATATTACCGTTTTGTGTTTTAGAGGGAATAATTTGAAATTTAGTTTGATATCCTTGATTTTGTAGTAAATTTAATGGCAAGAATTGAGAAGAAGGAGGTGGGATTAGGTTTAATTGTGGTTGAGGAGGATATATTTGTGACTGATCATGGCTATTTGGAGGTGAATAGAACTGATTGGCAGCAGCAGGTTGACTGGGATAGAATGAATTAGGCACTTGACTTTGGCTATATGTTGGATTAGGACTAGCTTGAGAGTTTGGATTTTGGGTGTATATGCTGTAAGTGTAATCTGGTTTCTGTGCACCGCTTGGAATGGCATTTAACGTAGTAGTCTTGGCTACTCCCCGTTTCTTCTGTTCAGCATCTTCAATTTCATTTGAAGTTACTAATACAATCAATGAGATAAATATCTGCAATAAATGATAATTTATCAGATTCATCATCGTTAGTTCAAGAGAGGCGTGGTAGTCAATCAATCAGGTTCATTAAGTAATCGTTACTTCGCGTGTAAAAATAGATAAGTTAAGTCCATCGATAGCTGGTGAAACGAAACCAATACAAAAATTCTAGTTGCAATAGTATTTTATTTTTATTGCCATTATTTAACTGAAGTGATTAATGACGGGCCTACTTTTAAATACTTTTAACGTATTACATAGATAATTGAGATTTCCGGGTACATTTATTATTAAATTATATGAAACAAATTTAACAAAAATTAATATAACGACATTAAAAGAAACAAAATGTAATCTTACCAAAAGTTTAACTCGCGCCATCTTTAAAATCGTTTGCGTATAACGCCCGCGGATACAAATTACATTTTCCAATGACAAGTCAATTGCGAATCGAAAAGCGTTCAGCTTGATGTCGCATGGAAAAGTGTAGGCTAGTATCAAGTTCATGTAGTATTTATATGAGACGGTATAGACAACTTTCTTTTAGATCCAGATCTAGCGGCTGCTAAGAGGGAACTGACCATAGGTCTTTGTCCGAAGTAATTTATCTGGTTTAAGTACCTAAACCGACGCACTTGATCTTACTTCCTACTATTACTTGACGGAAAGTGTTGGCAGATTTCCTTTCATTTCTAAGAACATACCAATACTATAATGCGTGTTGCAGTTGTATTATTACGATGAACGATTTGTATGGAAATGCGGGCATCCTTAATAACAGATGCTACTTGGATTCCTTGAACTGATTTGCATAACAAAACTTTACCGAGAATTTTGTAACGTCGGTTTGTGATTTCAAGTACCTATGTAATTTAAACTTTAAAGTTTACTAAAAATTAAACTAAAAACTTAAGTTTGGCTTTGGTTTAAATGTCTTATAGGATAACTTGAAAAAAGTATGTTTATGTTTGCACATAAAACATAATTACTTGAATATACGTCATTGCCACTTTAAAATGAAGCTATTATTTTCTCGACGTGTCCTCTGAATTCAAGATATTGTCATCAAAGTAAAGATTTATTTACTTTCGTCACATAATAACTTCAACGACAATTATAGAAATTAAAGCTTTTGTCATTTAAGAAAAATTACAATAACACTAAGAAAAATAAGATAACAATCTAAAATTCAACAAGGATATTTCGTAGCACTTACTAACAGCTGGCATACCCTACCTTTATGAAAGGTGTGATTAATATAGATATTGAAGAGCAATATGATAGAAATGGTTTAACACCCATGCTTTCCTTATATTAAACATGTACACCACTATATATCTATTTATCTATCGATCTATCATCACGCCGTTTATACCAAAAGGGGTAAGCAGAGTTGGAAAGAAAGGAAAATACAACTCAGATCAATTGTTACTTATCAAAGCTCTTTTAAACGCTAGGAGCTAGTCGTGATCTCCATAGTAACTGACCAACAATTAGCTTCCATTCGCACCACACGAAGTGAGCTTAGAAAGCTTTCCTGATATATTAAATGATTAAGTTTAAACAAAGGCTAGAATCGATTTTGCTTTCTCGTTGCTGTTGCAATATTCTATTCCTCGCTGACCAATGCTATCTATCTATCATCATGCCTTTTATCCCAAGAAGGGTAGGCAGATACAATCGAATGCCATTTGTCTTAACATATCTCTTTCGCTTCTTTTATATTCATCATACCTTTCATACATGCTCGGCGATAGTGTGTACTTTTATTTCATATTTCCATCGATCAATACATTTTTTATATGTTCAATAAAAGTACACCTAGGTCAGCCAGCATTTCCTTTCACTACAGCCATATAAACCGTTTTAGCCAATCTTTCATCCTTCATTCTTTCAACGTGTCCAAACCAGTAAACTACTTTCATCATTTTAGACACAACATCCTCTTTCACTCCGCATTCTTCTCTAATGACATCGTTCCGGATGCGATGACCAATGCGTATGGTGTTAATCTAATTTTGATAGTGATAGTGCCAAAAAAAAAGTATTTTTTTATATAAAAATAAATAAATACACTTGGGAAAACAATTGAGAACCAGTTTTTTCTGCAGTGACAAATAGACATGATTTTAAATTTTTGTTTGGAGTCCAATTATTAACCGACTTCCAAAAAAAGAAGGAGAAGGTTCTCAATTCGGACCGTATTTTTTTTTTTTTTTTTATGTATGTATGTACATCAATAACTCCGCCAATTGTGAACCGATTTTGATGGTTTCTTTTTTAATCGACAGATAATTCTTCCGGATTGGTCCCATTTTTATCTCATAAAAATTGGTTCATTAGTTTTTCAGAAATTTTGAAAAAACTGACTTTATAAGTACATTTTTCTTGAACTTATTTTTTTCAAGACATAATAATTTCTCGACATTATCTCACAGACATATGACGAAAATCGGTTCAGTAGTTTTTCAGAAATTCAGTAATTAATTTCTGTTTACGGCTGAAATTATGTATCAGAAAAAGCCTTAGCAACGGTTGCTATTGACACGAAGTTGTCAATTTTCGTGACGATGGTCTAGCGTTTAAATGTAATGGGGTGCATAGGATGCACAAGCACATTACATGGTTCAAATCACATCCACAGGGGTATTTTTTTTTAATTTTCCATCAATATTTTTTTAGCAAAATCACTTAAAAGGGTAAAATAACATTTATTAATTATTTTTTTAATTTAAAATTAATTTAAAAAAAATTAAAAAAAAAAAGAACATTTAAAAAAAAAGTGCACCGATTTCAAAAATTTGCACTGAAAAGTAAGAAATAATAAAAATTTCGTCGTAGAATTTGAAGACGGTTGGTGCCAAATTAGAAATAACTTAGTAGGTATCCAAATTCACTAATCTAGATAATTTATTAGGAACCTACGATTATCAGTACAAACATAATATATAATATTGAACAGATATTTATGTTCTTAGATGTTTACTTAATTTTGTATCCTAATTTGGCACCAACCGTCTTCAAATTCTACGACGAAATTTTTATTATTTCTTACTTTTCAGTGCAAATTTTTGAAGTCGGTGCACTTTTTTTATAGCAATGTGTGTATTTTTGACATGCACATATTCATTTTAGTGTTTATGGTTTGAAGAAATAATTTAACTTTAAAAAACAAACCTTCTATGCCAATACAAAATAGGTGTTATACCTCAGATCATTAATTGATCTGAGTGTTATACGCAGACATTAGGCACAATTTTATTATGTGTTCAACGCCATCTATCGGAGTCTAAGTAATACTGTTCAACTAAACGAGTATAAAAGAGTTACAACTTTCTAAAAAGGCTTTACTAAAGTGGTTTTAATTCTCCTTCTGGTGTAGAGATGGCGTTTAGAGGTGTTGGTATTATATTATTTATTTGTATTCATAATAAATTATTTGGCTTATCCTGATAGCTAAGAGTATGTTTAATAATAATATATCCCACTTCCTATATCCTGATAATATTATTAATATGTTTGTTTGGATGAAGCTTGTAATACAAATATGAAGCTTTAAGACAAATAGTTCTTGTTCTAAATTAATTACTTTAGTAAGTCTACACGTGCGTACAAGCTCGACGTTTTAGGTTCATTCGAGCAAGATCGAACGTATATACCGACATGTCTCAAGACATATTGCTCCACTTCGAACTGTATGTTCGATCGAGCAAGAATTAAACCGACGTAATTTTTGCTCGATGCTCGAAGCGATTCCGTATTGTCGGCCATGGTTCGGCGCCGTCAAAGCGATGTGCGCTTGAAGAAAAATGCTTGTAGAGCATGTATATTGGATGTGTGGACATAACGTCGAGCATAATTTTGTTCGAAGAAACTTGTTTTACGATGAAAAAACGGAAACCCTTATAGGACACATGTGTCTGTCTGTCAATCTGTCACAGCTTATTTTCTCCGAACCTACTGGAGTCTCAGCCATACTCAAAGTGTGCTCCGCGGAGCCCTAGGGCTCCGCAAAGCCTCTGTGGGGCTCCGCAAAAATACTGGTCATAATGAAAAATACTACTTATAAGGTTGCAGAGGAAAATATCAAGTATCTAAATATTCCAACACAAAGTTAAAAAATTAACTAAAAGAGTAGTAGTGGAATGCATAATATGAGTGCGCCCATTATATATTTGATTATTAATAAAGAATACACATAAATCGGTTTTTGATCATTTTAGGGCTTCGTCAAATATTTTGCTCTCCAAAAAAGTTTGAGAACCGCTGTACTTGAGGAACAATGTTGAAACTTGGTACATATATAGAGTTTCATGACCCAATCTGCACGGACGTATAGCGTAAATAATCGAATTTCGATTTTGGGGGGATTTTTTTTTAAGTGCATCATCTGACCTCTGAAACCTTATATTTACAGGAAAACCTAAATGAAAATCCTGTCTTAAAGTTCTGACCGATAAAATGGTACGGCACCGTCAGCGCGCGAGTCGTACTCGTAACTTGGCCAATTATTTGTATAGATAACACATCATGTGGAGGAAAGTGGCAAGTAGTCCATGTAAACAATATCATACAAACACACGTGTACACATTGCTTTAGCTCAAAGAAATTAAAATCGAGCGCGGTATCCTTCCTTATTCTAAACTTTAGGGCCAATCTAAGATACTCTGTTCCAGCATAGATTAAATAATGTTTCCAGGGGTAAAGGCAACGTCATAATAAATATTGTTGCTTTATGTTTGCTTCATTTAATTTAATTTTCTTTGTCTTTATATAACACCTCGTTCCATTGAAGGAGCAACATTAATTAAACCGAATTCGTCTCACTTAATAAAAATTGTAATTGTTTGTTCTAATATTTAGCTATTTATCAATTAGTTCCGTTTTAGCGTTTACTTAACAAATTACCTGAAATATTGTCATAATTATGTTGCAAATCGTAATTGTTACATATTACCTACTAGATTCTGCCCAAGGCTTCGACAGTTCTATTTTAATATTACTTGCAGTTGAAACAATGAGTCCATGGTCTGCCGAAATGAATGAATGAGGCAACGCAGCCAGTGTTTTGGGAACCATACCACAAGGAGGGGTTCTGGAAGAGGTCTTCTTTTTATAATTTATACATATAGTTTTTAAATATATTATTTATTTAATTGTACATGTGTAAAATTTATATTAAATTTGTTTTAGATAAGAACAAAATTTTGTCCATTATGATAATATGATTTACGAAGAAGTATTTAATAAATATTTATTTTTTAATAATAATTATTATTATACTACATAATTATACATTCTTTATATTACCGGAGAGGGGTCGCTAATTTATTACAAGCACGGGATGACATTGTACCATTTTCACTGGTAGAGGCTTCACCTTCACTTCGTAGACAATTATAAAGCTCATTTCATAAGAAAGTTATTGTGAAAGTTAAATTACAAATTAGATTTCCATGAAGCAGTAACAGTATATCCTGGTGCTAGATGCTGATTTAGATGTTATATGTCATTTAGTAATTCCATGAATTGTTAGATCTAATATAACTTGTACTAGTCTGAAATTGCAATGCTAAGTTCACAGGCTAAGTTTCACAGGCCCATAAGATAAAGATTTACGAATTATAATATCATTAATGGAATTTTATTATACTATTTCCATGGGTTCTAAAATATGTAAATGAAATATTGTAAATTAGTAAATGAAAGCACGTATAGACATGCCTAATTTAATTTTAAAAACATAGACAGACACCTCAATTTTGATTTGTATATTTTTATTTTATTTATTTATTTTATTTTATTCTGGACAACAAACAACCATAGGTACAACAAACATTAACTACAACATTTAAATAAACAATATTTAAAAAAATAACAGTCATATGGTCAGCGACGTTATCCAAAAATATTCTATAAACTTACATAAACATTCAAAACAAGATATGCAAAGAAAAAATATACATACATGCTCGGCGATTGTGTGTAGTTTTATAAATTTTTTTTTTAATGTTCATTAAAAGTACCTACATAATTTTGAAAAGTGATAAGTAACAATCTATTTTATCCTCCAGATACAAATCGTGTTTTAAAATAAAATTAAAACTTTGAGTACCTACTTCCAAGTGCTTCCAATCCGTCCAAAAAGTATTTTTCCTATACAACATTTTAACCCCCTTATTAAAATATCTCGTTTTATCCTCATTATTCAATAAAATAAATCAAGGTGGTTCCATAAAAAATAATTTTCCTGATTTTGGTACCCATACAGGATAGCTTAGATATAATGTGCGTATACCTATGTGTATTACCAATTTATTTTTTTAAATTTTTGAGTGTAAAAATTTTCCTGCCTTACTCAACGGAAGTTACTTTATCTTCTTGCATTACGCCACTGTATCTTATTACTATATATATTATTATATATAGTTTATTATAGAAAGTTTAGAGCATTGGACATAAAATCTGAGGTCTTGAGTTTAATCCTCACTCGAATAAAAAAATCTAAGCATTTTTTTAAATATTAGGCTTCTTCTGAAAATAAAACTGCATCTGGAACAGGCTTGCCACCTCGACTTAATAAATGTTATCTGTGCCTCTGGCCACGTCGTAAGGCAAACAAACCGTGATGACGCCATTTAGAAACTCAGTAGTCATAATCAAGGAACTCATGTTTATATCCATCGCAATAAATTAATCTGAGTCAATTCATTCGTCCGAAAGCATCAAGTTTATGTAATGTCTTACGTATATTCTTGTTACATATATGTCATTTTATTCTACATTGGTAAAAGGAGCATTGTGATTCTGTTAAAGCGAAATATTGCGTAATTTGTAGCCTGGCGTAGAATAGGAAATGTTTACTTCCGGTATCAACCCACTTACTCTACTAACCGCAAAAATGTTGCCTATTTGAAAAAAGGAAAGTAATTAAATTTTCAAGTTTTATATTATATTTTATTACCAGCGGAAATGATGCCAGTTATGTCCCTTCGTCTTACCTCTAATGGGTATTTTATTTATATGGCTAGTGTTTAACACTCGTTAATGCTACTGCAGTAAATTACTAAGTTTCCTAGCATAGAGTTTATTAATTTTCAATAAATAATTTGTATATTTATAGATAACTAACTGATTGCCCGCTTCATCGTACGCGTTGTATTAGGAATACAATTCACCCCCTTTGGTAGGTAGCATGATGTTAAAAAGCCTATGTCCTACCCCCAGAACTGTGCTATCAAATGCAAAAAGATTTTTTTATCGATCCAGTAGTTTTTAAGTCTATAGAATATGAACAAACAAATATTGATTTTTATATATTAGATAGATATCTTGTTTGAAAATATCATAGTCTTTTTAATATATTAATTTTATAATAGCATTTTTTATTTAGGTAAATAAAACAATAAAAACATTTAATAGATTTAATTAACAATAAAAAAGGTTAACATATTAAAGCTAGAGAAATAAATAAGCTCTATAAACTACCAGAGACAATATTTACAAGAATTTCTTGGCGTACCCTTGACTAATGGAGTCAATTAGTACGTCGATGGTTGTCTCCACCGGTGAACATTAAACAAACCGCAATTAACAATCAACACTTAAAGGAAAAGCTGCATAAACATTCAAATGCACTAGTGACAGAATGAAGAAAACGCTAATCTCCCCCCGAACTACCTAAAGTTAATTACCGGAACGTACACAAATAAATAACACAAAACACTTTCCCCGCTACCACTGCGCAAATTGATAATTATTTTAATAGCGTATTGCACTTTATATTGTCATCATATGCATGCAGCAACAATCTATCTTCATTTACGTCACCGTGTTATTGAACTTACTGAGGTCTAGGTTTTAATTCTTGGCTGTACCGTATTGTGTTGTATGAGGACTCTGAATATGCGCCATTGGAATCTTTAGGCGATGAGTAACTGGATTCGTAACTTTGTCCTCCTTGACCACCAAAGCTATATTTAGGTCCTGATGAGAGGGAACCGAATGATTGAGTTTTGTAATCAAGTGGTGCTTTATATGAAGAACTACCATCGGAGAAAGAACTAAGGGCCCCTTGTTTAGAAGGAGCCAAATAGTACTGCGGGCTTGATGCGCCAGCGTGGGCTGTGTTAGACGAAAATCCATAGGAAGCGGAGGGAGTGCCGTAAGTTGTCCCTGGAGGGGATGCTAAATGACCATGACCTGAGAAAGCTGAACTCGCATCGAGGGATGATGTAAATCCTCCAGATTTAGAAGGAGCGTAGGAAGGAGTAATATATTTAGAGGAACCGCCTCCCAAATGTCCTCCAAATCCACCAGCGTAGCTACCTGATCCAAATGACACGGGAGCATGACCTCCAGAGAATGAGTGACCGAATGAGGGAACTGCGTGAGTTGACAATGCTGAGATACCGTGTGTGCCCTCATTTTGTACGGAAGATCCAAGGAATGCAGAAGGTTTGAAACTAGTTTTACCATGTGAACCATATCCGGCACCCAAAGTTTTGAAGGAAGCTCCACCAAAAGAATGTCCAGGACTGCTTGAGAACCCGGGGAAAGAATGCCCTGAACTTCCACTGCTGTACGATGGTACAGACTGAACATTATGAGAATCAGCGGGGTTAAACAATACTGGACCAGTAGAGGCAGATCCGTATGAACCTAATCCTTTCGTACCAGCTGCATATGAAGGAACGCCAACTTGCTGATCCGAAACACTGTATTGTTGGAACTTAGGTGCTGCGAAAGTATACTGTGGTTGAGCACTGTGTCCTTCGTAACCTCCTAAAGAGCCTCCTGCGAGTTGATAAGAACCACCAACTGGTTGTAACTGAAGAGAACCGGTTGAAAGTCCGTGGGATAGCTGACTCATGAGTTGAGAAATATCACCGGAGAATGCATTTCCGTGATTTGGTTGCAAGGTGATGGGAGGGAGTTGCACGGTTTGATGGCCACCACTTGAAGACAGGCCTTCGAGCTGTAATCCAGATGGAACGTGTCCAGCATATGCGAAGTTAGGTTTAGATCCTCCGATGCTGTAACCGGCACCAATGCTGATAGCGTTAGAGTCTTCATGAGAAGGTTGGTATTGTAGAGTTTGAGAAGAGTGTCCAGATGACGGGTAGCCGAGTGGTGCTTCCCTCTTATCCTTCTCTTCCAATTTATTCTCCATAGCCGCCCATGATGTCGATATACTTAAAAGTCCAACGAGTATGACCTGCAACAAAATGAAAAGTGTTTTCTTAAGACTCGATACCTATTAAGCAATCGATAAACACCTTTATGTGGTCAGACACCTCTCGAGTGTAACGTGACCACTTTCGTCGATGCAAATGACAACAGGAACGTGTAAAACAAGTTTTAGGAAAAATGGAAATGAGTGTTCACATCCACGGCCAAGTTTAATGACGACCCGCATAACGACAGGAGATTTAAACCAATATTAAAAACTTCACTTTTACCACTTTTACTTTAGCGAAAATATGATTCGTCCGGATTACATATTTTAATCATTAAATTGTGCATATATGTTTTACTTTGATTTGTAATAAAGTTTGTTATGATCACAAATTGTTATGCGAGCCTAAATATTTAAACCAAATTATTCCTTAAAATATCATATTGTGATTTTATTTGTTGTAATAAAAGTTATAGTAAAGTTACAGTTATTATTATTAATATCTTTATCTATCATTTCAAGAAAAGCTACATAAACAATTATGTAAATTTTGAATATTTTACGTAACATGAAGTTCACATAAATTTGGAAAACCAGTCCATAATTCCTCAACTTATATAATTAGAACACTTAACGAATATAAAACACTACACATTTCCACAAAACCACTCACTCACCGTGAATTTCATTTTGAATTGCTTATTTTAAATGCTTCCCGCGTTGATGAAACTAAAACACGAGCGTTGTAAGATATACACGGTTGATAATTGAACACGGAGCCGCGGACGTACGGCCAGTCGAATTCGGAATGTGATGTCGCAGTGTTTTCACCGAATTTATAAGCTGAGTGTAGCCTACGAACGTCCCCGCGACGTCGGATGGGGTAAAACATTGTAAAAGTATAGTGAACACCCTTTCACTAACTGAAAGAATGGGAGCGAATAGCGTTGTCGCCTCTCGACCTAACAATGAAGCAATAAAGAGCGGAAGTGTTGCATCATAGGAAATTGATCACGGTTCGATGGATTTATCGGGCGAAGGCATGTCCTCTGTGTTTTTTGGGTGAACGCGGTGAATTTATAGATCATAAACTACTTGTTGATGTATATCAAAACGAAGTTATATCAGGGTTCAAAGAGGTAGAGATATTTTTACGGGCTATATTGCGATGTAAATATTATTATTTTATAGTGGCTTTTTATGATAAAAATCGTACTTACTAAAACTATTAGAAACAAGTAATTTTAGTAAAACGAACTATTTATTATTAATAGCGATTCTAATTATAATTTTCCAAATAAGAAGATATATTTCCCCGAAATAAAAAGCATCCTATATGTCACTCTTTGGCCCTCCAACTGACTCTGTGCAAAACCGTGCACACATCGATCCGTTACTCTGTGTTCACGTGAAAGAAGGACAAACAACACACTTTCGCATAGTAGCTAAAGATATAAGTATAGAGTACTTCTCATTAGCAACACATGGATCAATCCAAATTTGTAAAATATCGGTTATTGGCAACTTATCCAATGACCTGAAACGAAATCACCTCGCGCCGCGTGACGGCCTTCATAATCTGAAAGAAGGTATTTACTGAGGCAAAAAATAGTATACTGCATACTGTGGTATACCGTGGATATCTTGTGGAGATTACAAAAAACATCATACCTACATCAAGCTTTGTTGAGGTATTTTATACAATGGACAAAATGGTCACTACAATACTTAGCGTAAATTGAAATGAAATTAGTATCGTTAAATTAAACTTTAAAACTAAATACATATAGCTAAATAATTTCTGTCCGCGTGAAATAGTTATTATAATTACCTTATTATTAAGTAGCTAATAAAATTGAATAAGTTATCTGATAATTACAGTATTCGTGCCTTAATAGGTAATCGAACCAGTCATTTTAAATTTAATGGAGCCGTTACAAATCACTTTGTATTGGTGATGTACCTAGCTTTCCACTAATTACATTATACGAGGCTCAAAGATTACAGGTTAAAAGGAGACTATATAGATTTAGAATAAAAAACAAATTATATAATTATGTCAATTTCTGGCATAAAATGCAGTAAGCGGTGCTAGAGAGCTTTACATTAGCTAATAATAGATTCTCATAGGCTTCAAAATTAGCCGGTATTGAGTCAAGTCAAGTAGCCCTACATATTTTTGGTTGGTTATGTTGGAAAAAAGATGTCACGGTCTTTGCTTGGTCTATATTTGCGTTTGTGGCTTAAATATCTCAATATATATTCTCCCTTTTAGTAGTCTAAAATATGGCTGGATAGGGTGTTTTATGTAACTTATTTTTACGAATTTGAGATTCTTTTAAATCTTTATCAAATAAGTGGAACTAAATTGAATTGAATTTGTATAGATCTAGGTCGTATCCGGTAAAATGAATCCTACTAAAAACATAAATATGAAAGAAAGCCAAGTTCGTAACAAAAAACTTCCTAGATAACGGATAACGGCTTAGCTAATAAAATAAGTTAAGCGATTGCGGGTCCGAATCCTGTTAGATACAAATGTTTGTATATGACGAACCCGGATATTTTAACTTAAGTCATGGATGTTTCGAAGTATACCTACCTTCACACCAACTTTTAAGTTCCTTAGTCACCTGAAAGTAGATTAAACTTTTGGTGAGTGAGTGAGTCAATGATAAAAATAGTGATTTTCGGACATCATTATCTCGTAAATGGTAAGAGGTACTTTATTGAAAATTGAGACTTGGTAATTAGAAGAGGGTCTTACTAGACATGCAAAATTGCAAGAAAGACTTTCGTTTGTTGTAGTAATATAACGGGTGTGTCGTCTAGATAATAATCCCCTTTACCTAACAATAAAAAAATTTATATAAAACCCTTGGTGAACAGAAGTGAAAGCTATGATCTTATCTTTGATCGGATTATTCGAGTACATACACTTGTCCGACTGCACCTTCTCGTGAGCTGAATTAAAATCTAAAACTAATTTATATCGTCTTGTTTTCTTATATAACTGCTATATTACTTCTACATTAACATCCATTAGTGCTCGTCGTTTATCGACAAAATATTTGCACTTCTAGAAATGTCCAAGATCCACCTTTAAAGAGCTAAATATGATATTATAACTATTATAATTTTTTGCTTTAGCGAGTATTGTTGATATAAGAAGCTGACAATTTGTTTGTCGAAATTAGAACGTCTAATTTATGTTTATTTCATAATAGCACGATACAAAGACATTTAATATAGGTAGGTACGATATGACGCTTTTCGTCATCAATCAGTATTATCGTATCCTTCGTATCGTATCGTACTATAATTTCATACTGTTATCAGAACCTTCGATGTACTTGGTCGACCAAAACATCGCTTGGAAAACTTAGAAGTACGTCATCTGCCATGAGTATAGATTAGTATAATTAAATAGTATGAACAGGCGCAAGACTAATAAGTTTTGAAGAATTTGTAGTATAAGAAGTAGCTCGAAGATATCGATTGATCACCTTCAAAAAAATTACCAAATAAAATTATATAGATTGATTTTAACCAAAAATGGACAAGACTACACAATTTCTATAATAATATAGAAGACGCTATTGAAAAGTATTACGGTAAAAACGTGACTAAATCTCATTACGAAATAGGTGTTTTATTGTGCGCGATCTACTAAATTAATAAAAGGTCTTTTTTGCTTACTTCTATTATCCCGTGGTTATGTCAACACTGTAAAGTACTTATTGACTTTGTATTTAAAGCGAAATTTTAACTTGAGCTTTAATTGGCATTAGGTACGGTATTATATTTGATGAACCAAGACCAAGAATATTGGAGACTCTATTACCTCTTTTTGCGCCGTAATCGAACTTGCGGTATATATATATAATATATATATGCCAGACTTTTAAATCACATATAAGTTTCCAAGGAATTAAAATGCAGAGATCAAAAACCGGTCAAGTGCGTGTCGGACTCAAGTCAACAAAGGTTCCGTAGCAAGAAATTATATTTTCCTTCGTGACGATCGGCTTATTTCACGGACCGCAAATTAAGGATTGAAATTAACTGAAATACATATTGCAGATCTAATTATACAGAGATCAAAAACCGGTCAAGTGCGTGTCGGACTCAAGTCAACAAAGGTTCCGTAGCAAGAAATTATATTTTCCTTCGTGACGATCGGCTTATTTCACGGACCGCAAATTAAGGATTGAAATTAACTGAAATACATATTGCAGATCTAGATATACATATAGTAATTAATATATTGTCAAATGATTTTCGTTAGAAATTGCATTTGGTTGGAAATTTACAGGTCAGACCTAGTGTCTTCGAACGAAGTAGGAGTTCACATCTCTTGAAATAATATTGACCTAAATATAAAAGTTTTTAAGAATCTACTAAACGGCACTATGGGGAAATAAAAATCCATTGATGAACCAACCACCTTCGCTTAAGAAAAGGCGGTGGCAAGATCACAATGTAGTCTTCTCTATAAAAAGTGGTTTTTATTCCATATATGGATTTGACTAGTGGATAAAATAGAAACAGATGCACCTGTCTAAGAAATTTCATCAGAACTAATTGAAAGCCTTCAGCTGCTACGGAACCCTGAAAATGAGATGGTCTATTGATAGTAGGTGAAAGGATATTTAAAAGTGTTACATTTATTTATGAATTTATTCAATCCCAGATCCATAATATGATGTAAGGTACTTAAATCATTCGTTATGATTCAAGAGTTACATTTTTTGACAAATACCTCATCTAAGCTTATTATGTCAACGATATTTCTACGCTTTCTTGGTTATGCACATCTCAAGTACGCATTGTATTCTTTTAGCTATCAATCAAGTACTTTTTAACACCCAACGCAAAATTACGGGTGTTGTAAAGAAGCCTTTCTTTATTTTTGTTTGAAAATTGTTCATTTTAGGATTCCGAACATCTCCGATGAAAAAACTTAATCCCTTATAGGATCAATCAGTGTCTGTCAGTGGTTTACCTGTGAAAGCGTAACAGACAAACAGAGTTGCTTTCGCATTTATGATTTTAAGTAGGTATGGATGGGTAGGACAAAAATACCCTGAGTTAATTGATTCCTAAAGTGGCGCGGTACGGAAGCGATTGGTTTTTTTACAATTTAAGTATAATAATTATGATTAATAATGTTTGATTAAAACAGACTGTCCCGGCTTCGAATGCCAACTCTAACAAAATATTTGTATAAGTTAAAATATAGGAGAATAGGGTATCAATGAAAAGAGTTAAAAAAAATACATTTGACTGCGATTGCGCTACATCGGGGTAATGGTGGTGAAACAAAATTTAACATATATCACAGACATAACCTTTTCCAACATAAAACTATATCTTTGACATATAGTTTTATGTTGGCAAGAGTACTAAGACTGAAGAGGTGGTATAGGCCTTCTTTTCTGGTCATTTGGCAATAAGATTGGCCACAAAATTACTAGGGTATTAGTTACTTTAGGTTTCGTTGGTATCATTTTGTGTCTTGCAGCTCCCGAACCGCGTTACCGTGTTGTTTTAAAAAACGGGAACATTTGTGACTCCTCAATACTACTGCTCATAGTGTCACATCTCCATGGTCTTAGTACTAAATGTGACGGAATACTTGAGATTTAATATTATAAATACAAAAACTAACTTCAAATTGTTTACATTTGTCACACTTTCAATAAAGTAGATCATCACACAAGATATTTATTGTTACGTAACCACACATAAAATCCGGAATTCATTTCAAGTGCGTCCAAATTTTCGCAATGGTTTTCGCGCATTCGTGTGAGAAAGTCTTATTAACAAGTATGCGCCCACTTTGAATTAAGTCAAGTACTTAGGTACGGTTAGTTCAACAATTACAACTCATCTTTTAGGGTGCTACTCAACAGGCGCATTTACAAGGGGAAACGTCCTAGGGATCGTGAAAGAAATAAATTTTGAGGAGTTATATAATATGGGCAAGCAAACTGTAGATAAAAAGTTGCTAGTTGGCAGTATATTAATGAAATCTAAACTTTATTTTAAATAGGCAGTATTAACCTACTTCCTTTTTCAATAGGAATATAGAATACGGGAATATAAAGCACACTTAATCGGTTATTATAATATTTACTATCAACAGATTAATTAGGTCAAGTCAGAAATGAAATTATCTAAGCCTAATTTTGTCATTAACGTTATTAAGGCAGGAGAGTGACATAATAGGCCTACTTTTTATCACCGTAAAATGTTTCATTCCTCCAGGAAAATTATTTTTTTCACAAACAACTTTTCCACTCGTGCGAGCTGAGGCACCTGCTATTGTGACAATAAAAATTTGGTAAATTCGGAGCCTGTTCATAACTAACATTACGTAAACTTAGTGACAGCTCTGGCTAACAAAATTAACATTTTATTTACAATCGTCTTTAAAAATCTTGGGAAACCTCAAGGTCTAGACCTCTGTCAAGTATCTAAGTAGTCGTTTCTTTCTTTCTATAGAGTATAGAGACGGACCACCGGATATCACATGAGCAAAAACAATAATATCAAAACATAGCATCTATCTATTCAGTGTGTGTGTTACAAATAATGGAAATTTACTAACATTAAATAAGGGAAAATAAAGTGAACGAAATTGAAATGTACGGATTTAAATGTAAGAAGTGTGCCAGGATGGTGGCAAATGGATATCTTTGTTCTCTGCCTACCATAATGGAATTAAGACGTGAGCATATTATGTATGTATGTATGTAGCCTATGTTCCTATGAGTTCCCAAAGAATTGAGATGCCCACAACGGGTGCCATATTTTTATACTTTGCCAATGATATATTGTTTGAGGCTACCTAACCGGAGGCCAACTATATTGAGGAGTTTTCAAAATCAAAAAGTCTATTATCACATTATCGCCTAATTTTTCAGATTAATTTATTATTATTAGGTAACTCATTTTGAAATCGTGTTTTCTGTAACTCAAAAACAACCGTTGTTCCACCGATAACAATTTTGTGATTCATAATGTTTCGAAATCAGTTCATAAATAATGAAAATTGAACTATATAAAATAATGCTTAATATTTTAACAATAAACGAAAAAAGGTTTTATTGCAATTTAGTCTGACCTACTTTCTACAAGTGTGCAAAACTCTTTCGTACCCGTACACATTTAAGTCATACGGCAGACCGGTACATAAATTAAGTTTAATCTTAACTCGTCATCTAATTTGTCGGTTAATAACCAGATGAACGTATCTACCATTGCGAGATGGTGAAATTAATCTTCCATTTTTACCTTTTATCACAAAGTAAATGGATAAATTAATTGTTTTGTTCAGAACCTTAAATTACATTAACTAGTTGATAAGAATATTATAAAATAAATTGTATGATTACTAATATATTTGTTTTTTTAACGGTTGACATACGTTGTTTTGGTTCTAATAATATACTAAGCACATTTGTATCGAAAGAGTTAAAATAACGTACATCCTGAGTACGTTGTTTAGTTTTCTCAATTTATTTATTTGATATATTTTACATTTACATTTAGTTTAATTACATGTAAAAACATAATAATACATAATTACTTATATACAAACACATACGTTGATTTGGCTTTAATATGTTTAATGTTCAATGAAAATAAGTTTGCACCAAAAAGACGCATAGTCGTGTATACGTTGTTCTAGTTCCAAAAAAGGTGTTTTCGTAAAGTTAATACAACATATTTTCTTATACTTCAGTGTGACACAAACAAGTTTTATCGTTTATTTCAGACATTTTGACGCTATTAAAAAAACGTTAATTATAGCACTTATTTTTAAGAGATTAATGTAATTCCTTCGAAATTGCATTTAGGTACATCATTATGTGAAATTTCGTGTCAAAAACTCTTTTTCGATAAATTCGTAAATACGTTCATCTGGTTCATAACCGGCGAATTGTAAGCATTTTTAATATATTTGTGGCGTAATTAGGAGGTATCTCTCATCTAAGTTGTCATTGCTCTTTTTAATTTAAAAATCTGACATACATAGAGTTCTGTAGTTTTCTAGTTACGTGTTTATTAAATCCATAAGTTTTCTAAGCATAATGTAGATTCAGTACCTGCAGTGAAATCTGACCTGTCTCAAGGCTCGTTTTCTTGTACGACAAATCTTTCTTTATCTCATATCTTTCTCCATTCTTTTCATTTTATAGTGTTTATTTTCTACAAGTATATTATGAAAATATATCATACACATATCAAGGATTAAAAATTTCTAACTTTTCTATTAGTCAGTCAAATCACTTGGTAGAATTTAGCTATCTAAATCTGCGACAAACTCGATTATTTGAGGACAGTCATTGAGTTAGAACTTTTTTACACAACACAATATACCTTAGATCGCACCATGTCAGCACCTTACCAAAAAAACGGTGCAATTGACGCCAAAATGTACTAAATCCAAAGTGTACCAATACAAGTTTGTTCTAAATCCATAACCCTTCGCCCCGCACTCCGTCTCGATGGCGGCTTACAACGTGTTCATACTTCATATGTCTAACATAGTCACGAGACTATAATAACATTAATATTTTTAACACTTTTACAACAAATATTCTCATTATTTATCAACGTAATATACCCATTAACGTAATCAGAGAGAAAGCAATGTAAATAACTTGCATAAATTTATTTTAATGTGCACTAAACATATTTTTGTTTGTTCACGTTATCTAAGACTTGAAATTTGATGCCATTCTTATAAGAGTGAAATATTTATCTTATGTATATCGCATGTAAGCTCACGAATAACGACATAAGTACATTTTTTGCAAAAATGTGTCAGCGTTTCGGATAAAGCTTTTAAATAATTTTGTTTATAACTTTATTCTTCAAAAGTTATTAATCCAATTATATTAAAAAACTAGCTTTATTATGGCCTTGAGTTCATACAGAAATCCCATAGTAAAAAGCACCTTTAGTTTTTCCCGAATTTTCAAAATTTTCGGGCAACTTTCCAATTTTTCTTTCCCTACAAACCTTATTCAGACTAAAACGAACATTTAAAAAAATCGATGTAAGCACCAACGAACATCATTTAAATTTTTTTTATGATATAATATTAAAAAGTTATATTATTTTACTTACGGCTCCCTATAACCGATCCCCAGGATCGGATGTTACAGTGGAAGATTCAATCATATTTTATTGAGGCTACAATAACAAGTGGCAAGCACAAAGATCAATGGGCAAAGCAATCCCAATTATTAAATTGCATAGTGCATTACGTGCTGTCGACCAAAATCATCATCAATTTAAAAGAAAAATTACGGAGTCAATAAATAATGTTCATGTAAAAAATATGTTTTAAACATGATTTTTTATATGCATTACTTGCAGGAACCTTTTTAAACCCCGGACGCAAAAAGAGCGGTGTGTGTCTCTGTGACTTTGTAGCTCCTAAACAGATGAACCGATTTTGGTTTAGTTTTTTTTTTAAAGATGACTTAATTGAGAGTGTTCCTAGCTATGACTCAAGAAAATCAGTTCAACCATCAGCAATTTTCTAGTTGTTGAAGGAATGTAAACAACTTCTACTGGTCTGATGGATTCGAAATTTAGTATCCTGTGACTTCAATTAATGAACCTAAATTGACCTGATGCTGCAGCATCATCTGGAATCAGCAGCATACCAAACTCCTCACCAACTCGTGTTTTGGTGTTTTTTAAATATTTTTTTTTTGTTGTAAATATTGTAAGGAAATATTTTTGTTCTGAATACATGTTTAACTACCCTCCCAGTTGTTTATCATAAATTCAATTTTCCCGTAGAAATGAGATATTTTCCCGGGATAAAAAGTAGCCTATTCACTACGGGGTGGGGATGGGTGCCATTCTATTTCCTCTTGTCCCTACTCTCAAATAGCAACATTTAAAAACTTTCACACTACTGTTAATGGGAAGCATTTGACACCAGTGTGATGGTCGGGTTATTATTATCGTATTGCACTACCCCTACGTGAAAAGTCGTATGGGCTCTGCCCATGGTGGGCTTATATGCGGTTATAAAAAAAACCTACCCTACCTCTAGCTAAGTGCCAACGGGGTTGTAATTTCAAAACTTATTGGATATTGTTTAAAATATTAATATAAAATTAAGTTAAAAATTATTCTTCCTTTACTGAAAACAAAAATCTAAATTTCGTCCAATCACCGGTGCGCCGCCGTACGGTCTACCGAAACTGACCACAGATTGGGAAATTTTGACCATGGCGGCCGGAATGGGAAATTTTCGGTGCGATGCCAGACCAATGTGTGGCCTACTTTAGTGTATAGTACGCGCGGCGTAAGTTGCGCAGAACAACACATCTACAATCTACACACAATTTTTGTGTGTGAGGCGTGCGTGCGCCAAAAACACGTAATATTGTAACCGATATTGTAACCCAAAATTGCCAATAACCAAATCCGAAAATCGGTCCGTATATTTCTAAAATTCTATTAGTGTGGGTACCATATTGTGCTCATCTTACGTTGGGCGACCTATACATACCCCCGCTTGGGCGGTGCTCATAGATGGAAAAAAAACCACGTAATAGGAATAGGTAAAATCTTTAGCGATAGCATAATATCATAAAGTTAACTTAACTCAGTAATGGAGCATAGGTATAAAGTGGCTGAATTCATAAAATGGGCTAAATCCAATAACTTCTTTTGACTTTCTGATAATATGAAATCAAACGCTATTCCAGATTAGTTTATATTGTTACATAAAAGCGAATGTTTTCTGTCAGCAAGGTGGATATATGAATCAAGTTAGTAGGTATTGCTCCACAGCTCCACTCCAAACGATTATGTTCCGCTCGGAAATGTGAGCTCTTGCTCGTTTTGTCCAGACAAACCACTTTTACTATCACTTGGGATTTATATAGAATTAACAATCTGTAGAGTGGTACTGTCATTGCTATAGTAACTATTTTTATTTAATTTTTTTACTTTTTAATAACTATAAGAAAATAATTTAATAATGAGTGTAAATTGCCACAATTTACTAGATAATTCTAGACCAACTCAACAAAAATGTTTGATATTTTATATTTTTTTCTGAGCATTTAAAATAAAAAAAATCTTATGCACCTAAATTGGAAATGAACTTCGGTATCAAAAATAAATTAATTAAAAGTGGTTTTTGAGATGTGGCCCTTTTAAATTTTGTAAATTGATCTTATATCGTCATAACTTCAAAAACTATTTTTTTTTTTCAAATTTCGAAAAACATATAATTATAACCTTTCTGAACACAAATTATTTGTATTAAGTCTTGCTTGGGTTAAATGCCGGTGCCTTTGAAAATACTTGAAACGAACCCCGAGACCCAAAATGAAATCCTAGATCCGCCTTTGCTTTAGATTAAATTATTTATAGAATTCTTGTAGTGTCCGACTCTACAAATTCTTAATGCACTTTCCAGGTGACGAGTGAACGACAATCTCCCATATTTGGCCGTTACATAAACTTTGACCTACTTTGTGTGTACTTTAATTAATAAAATACATATGTAGGTAGATATTTAATGTGACATCTTCTGTATGTAACATCACATAACTTAACAATAACACCGTGGCAAAATATATCGCGATATAACATGATAATTCTAACCACGGATTGCAATTAAGATCTGCATTCATAGTGGTCGGGCGGCGAGCTTCTTCTTCTTAGTCGCCATCTTCATTGCTGATGGTCGTGTCTATCATGAAGAGGTAGAGATCATCACATTGACAGTCCTCATAGCATCAGACCGGTCAACGATTTTACTATTTGGTCTGCCCATCTTGTAGGCGATCGACGACGTGGTCTTTTTTAACTACTTTTCCTACCCCTATTAGCTTTTTTAAGGTTGTCAGGGTTTCTGCGAGCAACATGGCCGAAGTAGTTGAGGATGCGTTGGAAGCAGAGAGATGATAGCCTTGTCGTTAGCGATAGCGAAACCGGGGCCACTAGTAATAAATATTTAAACAATTTTTTTTTCTTACGGGTTACCTTACAGCTCTCAAAACCCTGTTACGGTCGCAGGGTACCCAGCGGAAGAACAAGTCTCCCTCTTTTAGCCAATGGTATTTGTGAGGCTATACCTAACGAGTGGCCAGTACTGTTGAGGTATATCTAGATGGAAGTCATCTAAGTGTTGTTTGTCGTATTATGTATGTCGCTTTTAATTATAAAAAATTAATTAGTACATGGCCGGGATCTGGGATCGAACCCGTTTTCTGCCTAGTTAATACCACACGTCTTAACCACTCGGCCACCGTGTAAACATATTTATTTATTTATATTAATAGGTATGTAAAATTTAATCAATGCTAAAGTTTCACAGTAAGAATTTACCGAAAGAACCGAGCATACCTCACTCGTCTTTACCGCCACAATCAAGCCGAATACCAACCCCAGGGTGCCCAGCGGAAGACATAAATCATCATTAGCCAATGATATATACCGAGGGTAACTATTAGATACTATCTGGTAATTGGTAAATTCTCC
Source organism: Nemapogon koenigi (assembly GCA_963924495.1). Taxonomy (NCBI): domain Eukaryota; kingdom Metazoa; phylum Arthropoda; class Insecta; order Lepidoptera; family Tineidae; genus Nemapogon; species Nemapogon koenigi. The sequence goes on from OZ004645.1 coordinate 8,168,098, forward strand.
CTTAGTTACATAAGCTCGGATTAGCAAAAAACGCTTGTATTTGTAGGTACACTTTGATACATTATTTTCGCAGATGCATGCACAATCTAGACTGTTCTATACCAATCATGCACGCAAACAAACGCAATGTAAACGAAAAATGATACAGTTATAGTAAGAAATCGCAAACACTATATCTAGGTCAATCTGTCTTAACTTCGTGCCAAAAATCTTCGCATTTTATAATATAAGTAGTTGTCGTCATTATAATAATACCTTTTTTCGTTTCTTCACGGTTTGCCTTACAGCTCCCGAAACCGTGTTACGGTCCCAGGGTACCCACCGGAAGACCAAAGTTTCCCTCTTTTAACTGATGGTATTTGTGAGGTTATAGTGTTCAGATACGAGTGTTCAGATATTTAGATGAAAAAACCTCTAAATGTGGTTTGCCGGATTATGTACATATTGGATCGAACCCGTGGCGTCTTAACCACTCGGCCACCGACGCACCTTAAAATATAGTATTTGTTTATTATTGCCATCCAACGAGACATTGCAGCCATTCTGTTGGGTATTCTCCCTGTCCCCATAGCGATTTACATGAAATTTTATTTTATTTTTGTAATTTAGTACCTATTTAGATAATTTTTATAACTATATGTACTTAAATAAACTCAATATGGACTTATAAATAAGTGATTTACTTTTGTTGCTGACTGTACCTATAAATTAACATAAGCTTCCGTTTTTAATGATTATGACCAACGACAAAGCAATAGTCATTATGTCACGCCCACATTTTTATAACTTTAATAAAGAAATCTTATCTAATTTTGTCAGACACATCTGTATGCTAATAATGAATAATTTGAATGCAGGGTCGCAGCATATCTCTATTATGAATCGAAAGTTTCTCATAATACGCACATGTATAACATGCGTATTAGGTAATGGAAAGAACAATCTTCCCATTCCTTTCTAATAATTATAAGTCAGTATTTTGCCAACAATGGTAAAGAATGGCAAAGAATGACCCTAGATTAGGCGTTAATTATTGCAAAACTAACCAAATTATAATTCTCATGCAGTGCCTTTGATACAGTAGTAATAAAACAATAGTAAGAACATATACAGCAACAGAAAATAATACCCATCGGACTTTAGAAAGAGACGAGACTGTGGGACATGTTCACTATGTTCAGCCTTGATCTCTCTACATAAACAAAATCTCAGATAATGTCCCATATAGATAAAGCTAGACGAAGTACCTGTTTTCGCGAAGTTATTTTTTGACCTGCTTTGCTAAGATTTTACGTACACGTGGAGAAATTATTTCTACATGCTGATCTAATGCATGCTTGCTTGAGACTTCACGTGCTCTCCGAATGACGAGAAGGCGGTTAAATCTATCTTTCTTTAAAAAAATTGAATGAAATTTGAAATGTGAATACTTATATGAATACGTTAGATAAGGAATCCCAACTTTATTTTAGCCTATTTGGGGTGTCGCGACCCTAAAAAGGTTGAAAAATACTGGCCTAAGGATATTATTATGTAATAAGTAAACTAATACATTTTGCTTTTCAAATTATTATATTTCTATGTAAATATTTATAAAAAAAACATAATTACACTATCCAATTTATAGAGAGTACCTTTATAGAAAACAAAATATTTACAAAGTTATCAAATTATTTACAGATTTGCTAATAATTTAAATGAAAAACGGGAAAATTGTGTTGCTGAAAATCGTGATAATCCGTGGTAAGCGAAGTTTTTTATATCAAGGTATGTCCATACAAGCCTGGTGATAGGAGACGGCTACCATAGAAACCATTGTAACCGTTATAGTATGTTGGGGCAGTTATAATCTGAAAAAAACAAATAATTCACATTAAATAACGACAGATTTAAAGTCACCGACAAAGACGATATTAAAATCAAATACAATTATAATCGTGGCCTTTATACCTTACGGTGTGGCTAAAGACACCAGTACATGTACACTTTTTGCAGAACAGGTGGCAAGCCTTACCCCCTTACTAATAAACGCTGTCTAAAGTTGTACAAAGTTTCGTTTCCTTCTATCTTATTTCTTATTGAATGACAGATTTGTAAGAGGAAGATAAAACATTGTATAAAGTACTACAATGTATTTTGTTTGTTATCTTATTTGGTAAACAAACTTTGCATGTTGTAATTTTTTAAATAAGAGTTAAAAGTTATGATTATTAGCTCTGCAAATGTAAAATCGTTAATATATAATAATAACGTCTTTTAAGAATTTTAAATGAAAATTTATTTAAAAAAGACATGAAAAGTTTGTTTACCAAATAAGACAAGTCAAAAAAAACTTTAGATGTGTCACTTCTTTAACTTACGTACATCTGTTATTGTTACAAGAAGTGCGGACGCCGTGTTCACGTAACCTCCGAAGCCCGAGAAGTCGATTAAAGTACATTCTTTAAGAAAATTGGTGCTTAGCGTCTGACAAGTAGCAACCCGTGGAATCCTTACGAATGTTATCAAATTACTATAAAACATGTAAAACTTACTCTAGGTGCAAATGGAGCAACAGGAGCCGCCAAGCCGGGGTAGGTGGTCAGCCACTGTGGGGCTGCAGCCGACAGCGCTACCAAACACAAAAGGAAGAACACCTGCAAACAAAATACATCTCTGTATAGTCTGTTCAGAAAAAGAACCGGAAGAAGACAGAAAAAGAGGGGTGTTTTTATTTCTTTCTTCACGGGTTGCCTTACAGCTCCCGAAATCGTGTTACGGTTCCAGGGTACCCAGCGGAAGACCAAGTCTCCCTCGTTTAGCCGATAGTATTTGTGAGGCTATACCTAATGAGTGGTTAGTTCTGTTGAGATATATTTAGATGGAAAAATTGTCGTATTATGTACATAAGTTTTAATAAATTATTAAAAAATAATATAATATTTAAAAATAAAAATAATTCGGGATCGAACCCGGAGTCTGCCTAGTTAATACCAGACGTCTTAACCACTCAGCCACCGACGCAGCTTGCGTGTTATACGTTTGAAGTCTCTCTTGCGTGTGTTGGTGTCTACTGTGGAAGTTCCCAAACGGATGAACCGATTTCAATGCGGTTTCTTTAAATTTGAAGGCTGGTTTAGTCTGGATGGTTCTAAGCTATATTTAATGAAAATCAAATGAGCAGTTTCCAAGATATTCAGGTTTCATCAGAACCTGTGTAGGAATCTCGGCCTCTACGAGTATTAAAGCAAGCGACTTCTAGTTTGTGGTCAAATATTTATAATGCCAAATAAAGATTGCCATGCATATCCGTCTGACGTCTTATCTTAAAAGGGTGGAGTTTTTGAAAAAAATCCAATCATACATAACTTGTTTCAAGATTTTTCAAATGACTATTAGACAGTTTTACGAAATACAAATTCCTGTGATGGTCAGCACTAGTTCTATGAGTTTAGAGTCTATACAAATTAAACACGAACGCGCTAATTTAGAATTATTTATCTTCATTCGGATGTACGAATATATACGTATATATAACGGATTTATTACATAGGGTAAGTCTCGGGGCGGGAAAGGGGCGTACAATACATAACGATCGCTCGAAGGCTCTACCGCGACCAAAAGCTGGCTTTTTTTATCAAGAAAATATCCTAGAAAGATGACTGGATACTCACGGCGTATTTCATCTTGTCGAGGGGGTAGATTTCACTTTGAACTGCTCTCAAAGCCTTCTCAGTGCAAACTATGTCTGAGTACGGAAGACAGACTCATATATAGGGCTCTAGAAGGTCGCTAGAACCAGTACGTGCCCTAGACTAGCCTAGACCGAGTTAGGTTTAAGTACTTTAGAATATCTAATGCGAATAAATTGTCTTCATCAATATAAAAACAAGAGCAATCGTAATTCTATGTCGGTAATCAACACATCTAATAATCTATTATAATGATACTGTTTCTTTGTATTTAACAACTTCCCTATTAAATTTACCCCGATTTAAGCAATAATGTGAGAAGGTATGAAAAAACGGATTCTAAACACCTCAACAGAACTGGCCACTCGTTAGATATAGCCTCACAAATACCATCGGCTAAAAGAGGGAGACTTGATCTTCCGCTGAATACCCTGGGACCGTAACAAGGTTTTGGGAGCTGTAAGGCAATCCGTGAAGGTGAAAACAACCGATTCTTATGGTCAATCAGCCCTCCCACTCGTTTCTACATTGCAATAGCTAATTTTGATAAGAGCCCAAGACAAAATAAAACAATCTGAATTAAATTAAATTAAAAAAATAAAGGTAGGTATTAAAAATTCATTTAGAACTAGGTTTCCGCCCCGACTTCGCCCGTGGAAACTTTGAACTTTCACCCCTGTTATCGTCTTGAGTTCGTTCAAACAAACAAACTCTTCTTTATTATTAGTATTAGTACCTATAGATTCTGAAATGGCCTACTCATTAATTTATCATTGACATTACCCTTTTCACCCATTTTTCACTCATTTTCAATATTCTCACAAAATTCTTGTATGATTACATCACTATATTTTGCAACTCAATTTCCCCACCTATTTATTAGATCGACACCGCGGATGCAAGACCAATATTTAACAAATCTTTATTGAATTAGTAATAATCAATTTAATGGACACGGCCCGAACTGCATTTGGCAGCTTGTTGCGATTACTTCATACAACTCGTTTCTATATATATGAAAATGAATTCCTATTTAAATTCAAAATTTATAATGGACAACATTTCATTTTTCGTAAGGTTCCAAAATTCGAAAACCGTTTGGAGATTACATGCTAGAAAGCTTATTTTTCATTTTTTTTTATTTTTTATATCCTTTAATTTTCGAGTTATTTTAAAAATACTGAAATATTGAAAAATAAGGATTAATAGGTGCCCTAATCTGTGCTTACCCTCTAATTTAAAAATACTAATGTCTGTTGGCAGAGTTGTTAGTTATTGAACTCAGGTGTTGCCCTCTATTAATTTTACCCATATTTATTCCATTTAAAGCTAAATTAATAATTATTCTTTAAATATAATTATAAAAATACTTCTTTTATATAATATTTTTTTGGAAGTTTTGCTTGTTTCGAATGGGCTATCACAGGAAATATATTTACGAGTGAAACCGCGGACAAAAGCTAGTATTATTATATACATTATGAATAATGTTGTAGGCGATTTGAGTTCCGGCTACGGCAACACCTATTTGGAACACGGTATATTATACTCTTTGCATTTCTATAACGTATACTATCTGTCACTTTCTTTGGGTGACAGTTTATATTTCTTAATTTTAGTCCTAGCTAAGGTTTTTAGTTTATAAGTCCTCAGAATTTATAAAAATTCATAATTAAATTAAAAATATAAAAACTCAACCAAAAATAAAATAGAAAAATACGTGAAACTTATTTTTTAATATATTTTAATTAAAGTAATAAAAATGGGTGATTAAAAAAATGAAATGTTGTCCATTACCATCTAATCTCTATATTATAAATGCTGTATTCACAATACATTTCTTTTTCAAACCACTATATTACAGCCATATTCATGCAATTCTAATTTCGATACTTAATTACATGTAATATGTAAAATGAAATTTTTCCAGTTTTTATATAACGAGCTGTACTCAAAACGTCGCACGAAAGGAGTTCTGTTTGTTGAGCTTATTGTTGGTAACAAAAAGTAGAAGTTACTTATCCTATTTCTATCTAGTGAACAAATTCAAATTACGTAGGTACTTTTTACTAGGTAAGAGATTTCAAATATGCCATTTTTCGTGCTGGTAGATAATAAGTTTTATTCATATAAATCACATAAAAAATCTAGAATTAGTCCAATAGTCATCAACAACAGTTCATACTTAAACAAACATTGCCATACATCCATACTAATATTATAAATACGAAATTAACTCTGTCTGTTACGCTTTCACGGCTAAACTACATAACCGATTTTGATGAAATTTGATAGGGAGAAAGCTTGAACCCTGGGGAAGGATATAGGCAACTTTCTTTTAATCCATATAATGTATTAGAGGACGAAAGTTAGAATTGGCTCCAAGCCGGGCGGACAGCTAGTGTTATTTAATATGCAAAATTGTATATAAATCCGTGCAAAATATATGTAAGTAGGTGTATTCATTAACATTCTCTTCCTGTTTTATTTATTCATTAATACAAAATGTGTAACATATTTGAATAGTATCACAATAAAATAACATTAAAATTAGAATATTTAGGTATGATTCTGTCAATTATATTGAACTCAATATAATAAGGTTTGCAGTTTATTCTAGAATCTAGACCTACCTAAAACATTTTGGGCGTGGATAATTTCATTTGGACACTAAAAAAATTATAAATCTCACCCATTTGGATTATTATATGTAGAATAAGGCATTGTTATTTCGAATAAATAAAATTGCAGCGTCATCTTTTTTTTATGTCTATTCCAAAATAGCTCCGAAACGACTGAATTAATTTTGATAAAACTTTCAGCTAATAGATGTGGAAGCTAATCGCAACTTTTTAATAAAACAAGTATTTTCCCAAATCATCTTGCCTAAAAGATGCTTCTTCTCGGAATTTAAGACAAAGTCTAGCTGTGCCTACGGTTGTACCCGCGTTAATGGTTACTGATCCCCTCCTTTGGATCGTAGCATGATGTTATATAGCCTCAAGAATTGGGCTATTAAATGAAAGATATTTTTCAGTAGTTCCAGAGATTAGCGTGTTCAAACAAAGAAACAAACTCTTCAGCTTTATTATTAGTACCTTGGTTGAAAATTGACTATGGAAGTTCATGAATGGAGGTAGCAATCAAGTGTACATGATTGTATAGTCCTCGGTACCTATGTAAATATCGGTTATAAATATTATATATACTCAACATATGAACCGGAACGCGATACTATGACACTTGATGGCATTTTCAACGTTGAGCGGTGGTTCTTCCCCAGACGGGGACGGACGGCCCCTACTACTCCCAAAAGTGACTTCCTGTGGTAATTTTATCATAAAACAGAGCTATGCAGAGCTTTATATAATTAAGTTGATATACCAACGGATAATACCCGGTAATACAATTAACATTTAACAAGATCGATATATGCCTACAATTATGGCGTAGGTGCAGATCTAATTATACAAGCCCACTTATGATAAGCCATAATTCTAGTTGCGGTGACAATATGAATGCATAATAGGCGCCTTACTCAATGTTAACTATTTTAATTGTAATTGTACACACATATCTAATTCCAATATAAACTATGGCAGACCAAGACAAAAAGGAGCCAATGTCACTCTCCACACTGTGCAAGAAATCACGTCGATACGTTGCTTCGTTTCACGCTAAAGGACGACTGCTGACCCAAACATTATTAACACAGCCAAACAAAAAGCAGATTCTAAGTTTTATTGACGATAAGATGAAGATGATGACCGGAAGTTTAATTAAGCCGTTTCAGAGCTATTCTGGACAAACATTGGTACAGACAGACAGACAGACAGACAAAAAATCTAAAACTGCTATATATGCTTCAGTATCATGTAGGTAGGTACTAGGTGGTATCCTCTCAAATGCTCTAAAATAAAATATATAATTTCAGAAGCTATAATTTTAGTTGCTATAAATATTCATTTTCTATAAATTTAGATCCTGTAATTTTAAAAATCTATAAATTTGTTTGATATATTTTTTTAAATCTATAATATTAATTCCTATAACGTATTTTTTTCTATAATTGCAGTTGCCATAATTTTCAAAATCTATAATTTCAAGTCCTATAATTTTTATAATGTCTATTTTCAATTGCACTAATGGCTACTTTTCTATAATCGCTGTTACTATAATTTTTAAAATATATAATCTCAAGTCTTATAATTTTTATAATCTCTAATTACAGTTGCACTAATGGTTACTTTTCTATAATTGCAGTTATTATAATTTTCTAAATATATAAATTCATTTTCTATAAATTTATTAATCTATAATATCATTTGCTCTAATGGATTGTTAAAATAAGTGTACTCACTATATTTTTAAACGTATAACTTCATTCTATTTACATTTACAAATATATAATCATAAAAAAATATTTTCTATAATATTATCAATTTAAATAAGTACTAGTTATTATTAAAATTTACAGTAGATTTTGTTAATGTCTGTTGCAGTAATTTTCGATTCCTATTTCCCTAATTTGTAAATAAAAATAGGTTAGCGAGGAGCGAAGCGACGAGCGTGGTTCGAATAGTGCTAAAACAGAGCGCGAGACGAGCGAGCGAAGCGAGCGTTCCGCGGCAGCGGACGGCGAAGCGCCAGAAACTCATAAATACCTAAACAACCATCACTTGTTGATAACGGATATGATACCTATATATATATTATTTATAATAAAAAAGGAAGATTTTTATATATTAATAAATATTTTGCAAATAAACTGGAAAAAATATAGCAAATTAATCATTAGATTATTAATTGTTGTACCTTTTAATAATTTAGACATCTTGAAAATTATAGAAAACAATTTTAGATAAAACGAAAATTATAGCAAATTATAAATTAGATCATTTAATGTTATATATTTTGATAATAGTGATTTTGAAAATTACAGATATCGATTTTAGACAAAAGAAAAATTATAGCAAATAAATAATTATTGAATGTAATTTTATATATTTTGATAATAGTGATTTTGAAAATTACAGAAATCGATTTTAGGGTAAAAAAAAATTATAGCAAATGAATAATTATAGAATTTAATTATATATATTTTGATAATAGTGATTTTGAAAATTACAGAAATCGATTTTAGGTTTAAAAAAAATTATAGCAAATGAATAATTATAGAATGTAATTTTATATCTTATGTACCTATATATTCTAAAATTATATCAAAACATTTTAGAGATAATGTAGGAGACCCGTACTAGGTACCTACCTAAATAAGATGTTCAACTGAGATATTTGAAAATATTAATTTTTAATTATAGGCGTCAATTTTATTTTATTAACCTCAGAATACGTTAATAAACCAAAGTCTGCATAAATTCTTCAGACTGAGGCTAAAAATAGTACATACACTAAAATAGATTAAGTACACGGTTGCCGATTATGCCGAGATTAAGAACCGGCGAAGTACAATTTGGACTCGCACATGAAAATGACTGAAAATTTCAGTGTCTACCTATTACGATTCAAAAGATATAGCCCTGTGACAGAAGGACATACAGACGACAGCCGAGCCTTAGTAATAAAGTTTCCTTTGGCACCATTTGAGTACGGAACCCTAAAATACGAATAAGAACATATGTGTTAAGTTTTTTTCTTTCTGCACAGGTTGCCTTCCAGCTCCCGAAACCGTGTACGGTCCCAGGGTACCAAGTCAAAAGTCCAAAAGTCCAAAGTACAAAGTCTCCCTCTTTTAGCCGATGGTATTATATATTTGTGAGGCTATACCTAACGAGTGACCTGTTCTGTTGGGGTATATTTACATAGAAAAGAAAGAAAAATTCAGTGCACATACATATTTTGGGTTGTTCCGTATTCCGAGGTAGTGATATTATAGATTTGCAGTTCTAAAATAAAATGTGTGCTTACCTTGATGGAGGCCTGCGGTCCTCCGGTTTCTGGTCCAATAACGACCTCCCATTGCATAGACGCTACAATATAATTGTGATATAAAAAGTATGTACTAACATCTTAATCAAAAAAAGTCTTTTCATTGTCAAGCCTAATGTGTTGATCGAAGGACTGACTCGACTGTATAGTTTCTAGGGTATCAGCTCTGTAAACGACATTTTCTATCCAGACAGCAATACGATCAGATACAGCCACCATGAAGCGAGCCAACCTGGTCGGAGTAGCGCGTGTTGGTTTGGGTTCACCTAAAAGTAAATACAATAATTAACCCCAATTGAACTTCTTTGACGCTAAAACGGCGCAACGGGAAAAAACAACTCATCCCCGGAAAATTTTTTTAAACAACTTTTCTACTCGTGCAAAGCTGGCGGGGCTGCCCCCTAGGGCCCTATTCCTTATGTTACTAACAAAAACGTGTTGGTAACCGTCCACAGATTAGTAATGTACGATACACCGAGAAGAGCAAGCGTTCATGGTACCCTCACTCTCGGCCTGTCATATGTTTTGTTAGGAACAAGGATACGGAATAGGGTGGCAGACCTTTACAACGGATTTAATAATAATATTTTATTATTAGTAGGTACTTTAGATATTTTCGGTAAATAGTCGAAAGTACTAAGACAAGGCAATATTATCATAAAGGTGAACATAACGTCTCCTTACCGAGTATTTCTGCGACCCTTTCCAGAACCACATCAGCTATACTTCTCAATCTATTTGTTACCACCAATTCTTTTTCTCCTTTAGCTATGTAGTCGCATAATTGGTACGTTATCTACAAAATAATAAAATCTTCATTATTGGGATCACAAGTCATTTTATTCAATTCTTTGCATACACATCTATTCAAATTTTTCATATAGGAATATAAAAGAAAGCTTTGCCATAAAAATACGCGTGACACCGTGTGAAGAGGACAAAAGAACAGAAAGCGGGATAAAGATATTTTTATCGTGTGAATTGGATTGCAATAAGAATTTTGAAAAAATGTTTCTTTAATTTAAAGCCGCATATTTTTTTACATTTTTGTACGTAATTATCTCCAAAGTTTGCAAGCTATCTGAAATATATACATACTTAACTTGTTAACGAACGAAACGATTCGACGAAAATCCCTAAGCCCATCATACTTCAGCTTCAGAGCTGTACCTATTATTGTACGAAACCCTTAGTAGGCGAATATCACTCGTATTATTGGTCTTGCCCCCACATTACCTGTGCACTAAAATTAATTAGCCATTTCTGTCTTTGACGTAACTCCTTTTCGCGGTCAGCCTTTTCCTTTCGAGCTACCGTCGTCGAACATGGCACACCAGACCAAGCACCGCCACCACCGCCAAACGCTTGAAAATATTGTTCTGTTTGTCTGAAAATAACAATCAAGATATTTTTCTGTGATTTTTAGATATGTATATGGGAAAATATAATTATTTTTGCGTAACCATCATGTCGGATATCCTTGAATGCTCTCTAAATATGGTACAGAGGTTCCTAAGACATTTTATTTGCTGATTGTATTGATAGTGTGTGGGTGCATTTAAAAAATTAAGACAGCTCTCACTCAGGACTGAGAAAATATTCTTCTTCTAAGGCACTTTTGATCTTATCCCTTCTTTCGGGCGGTAACATGCCACCTTTGTCTTCCCACAGTTCTCGAAGTCTTCGTGAAGTCGGCCGGGCTAACATTTCCATTCGGGCCATGCCTGGTAATCGTTTACCACCCGTTTCAGCTGCAGCATTACTATTCGCTGATTGGAAAATAATTCATTACTTAAATAATTTAAATATAATACGCTTCGTCTTCCGCTGGCTACCCTGGAACCGACACGGGGTAAAATTTTACAAAACCGGCGCATCACTTATGTTACTATAATATTTTTTTTTTGATACATTATTAATTTTGGAAACGAATTAGACTAAAATTTTTTGTCGGAACACAATGATTCTTGAAAAAAAAAATCATAAATAATTAAATATAAATCGCAATATCAGCTGCCATTTTGCCGGAAACCGAAACTGATTTTTTAAGAAAATACAGTTAACCAACTTAACAAAATTATTTTATTTTTTTTTTTAATTAATCGCATTTACCGATGTTACGAGTCGAGTCGAATTTTACTCGGGTGTTAAAATTACACATAGGTTAGCGAGGAGCGTAGCGACGAGCGTGGTTCGTATTGTGACAATATAAAGCGCAAGCCGAGCGAGCGGAGCGAGCGGTGCCGCGGTAGCGGCCGGCGCAGCGCCATTCTAGAAACATCATAGTAACTGTAATACTTTATGAGAGTAATATTTATGAGGTGGCGCTGCGCCGTACTATTACTTTATTACTCTCATCAAGTATTACAGTTACTATTTTGTGATGTTTTAGAATGGCGCTGCGCCGGCCGCTACCGCGGCACCGCTCGCTACGCTCGCTCGGCTTGCGCTTTATATTGTCACAATACAAACCACGCTCGTCGCTATGCTCCTCGCTAACCTATGTGTAATTTTAACACCCGAGTAAAATTCGACTCGAATCGTAACATCGATAAATGCGATTAATTAAAAAAAAATAAAAATAATTTTGTTAAGTTGGTTAATTGTATTTTCTTAAAAAATCAGTTTCGGTTTCCGGTAAAATGGCGTCTGATATAGCGATTTCTATTTATTTATTAATGATTTTTTATAAAGAATCTTTGTGTTCCGACAACAAATTTTAGTCTAGTTTGTCTTGTAAATACATAATGCGTTTATTAAACCTAAATTTAGTAACATATGCCATGCGCCGGTTTTGTAAAATTTTACCCGACACGGTTCCGATAGGTAATGCAACCCGTGAATTTATTTAAAAAAAACTTACCTACCTACAAGCTAGACTACGGACAAAACGCTTGCCAGTCAGTATTTATAAATCTCGACTAAGAAGGGACCATAGACGGGCTCCCCCTTCGCCAATTTTCTGCACATTTGGCCATAAGGTTGACCATTAGGATAGTAATAATAAGTGTTGATATCGTTGTGTCGCGAGACAGAGCTAATTAGGTTTTTTTTTGATGTGAAAAGCGATATAGGACGTCTAATTTGCGGGAACTTGTGACTTCTTTCATTATTTATGATTACCTACCGATTATGTTTGTATTACCTATAGCATAATCTCCATGTAAAAAATGTGACAATAAATTTGATTGATTTAGCGCTTCAAGTTCATACCTCCTTTGGTACCTACATAGGTACCTACTCAAAGTACCTACCTATACCTAAGTATTATCCACAGGCTCGTAAAAAGTAAAAAGCTAATTTTAGATTTAAATAAGTTCGAATCAATAAAGAATAATAATGTGAATACTTATTACACCATAATTGCAAGATCCCAATTGGTTAAATACGTAATAGCATTAAGTTTCCTCGATAAGAAAAATTTAAAGGTGCCTCTTATTTTCATTGATTTTCGATATGATTTTATTTTGGCGCATAATATGTTATTCAGACAGAAATAATATAACAATATCACTTATTAGGTATTTACACAGATCTTTTATTTACCTAGCGCTGATATTAGCGATTTTGGAAAATATAATAATACCTACTCAAAAGCTTCTGTCCGCGGTTTCTTCACCCGCGTGGAAATAGATCCAAAAATAAATAATCCCGTGGCTGTAATTTGCCCCTCCCCCGCCCGCTTTCGTGGTATAAAAAGTAGTAAGTAAGTATATGTCATTCTCTGACCCCTAAACTACCACTATGCAAAAAATCATGTCGATCCCGTGAAAAACAAAAACAAATCTATCCCACGGGAACCATATATTTTTCCGGGATAAAAAGTAGCCTATGTGCTATTCCAGACCAAATTTCATCCAGATCCGTTCAGCCGTTCTGGCTAGTGGGATTTTATGAGTTATTGAAATAAAATGCATTTGGCGCTTAGTACCTACTATATTTTTATTTCGCTATAGTCTGTCGCATTCCACGTGAGCATTCAGATATGTTTTGTTTCAGTGAAATTCATTAATTTTCGCAGCAATCTGACTAAAACTAGTAGGTATCTCCAGGTACACCACCGAAAGGTTGGTATAAAGTGGTATAAAGGCCGGGTATCCTCTCAAATGTTCTAAAAAAATATATATAATTTCAGAAGCTATAATTTTAGTTGCTATAAATATTCATTTTCTATAAATATAGATCCTGTAATTTTAAAATCTATAATTTCAAGTCCTATAATTTTTATAATGTCTATTTTCAATTGCACTTATGGCTACTTTTCTATAATTGCTGTTACTATAATTTTGAAAATATATAATCTCAAGTCTTATAATTTTTATAATATCTAATTTCAATTGCACTAGTAATGGCTACTTTTCTCTAATTGCAGTTATTATAATTTTCTAAATATATAAATTCATTTTCTATAATATAATATCAGTTGCTCTAATGGATTGATAAAATAATTGTACTCACTATATGTTTTAAAGTATAACTTCAAAAGCAGGGACGATGGCAAGAGACCTGATGGCGTAACTTTAGTACCGTGGCATTTAGGAAAAAATTTGGTGTGGGACGCTACCTGTGTTGATACACTGGCAGCATCTCACATACAGTATACAAAATTAAAAGCGGGTGCGGCGGCAGAACACGCTCAACTGCTCAAGCGCCGAAAATATTCAAATATTTTAACAAATTACTTATTTTCGGCGCTTGCAGTGGAAACAATGGGTCCATGGTCTACCGAAATGAAAATATTCTTGAAAAATTTAGGTACTAGATTAGTCCACGCCTCGGGTGACCTAAAGGCTGGCTCTTACCTCGCTCAAAGGATCAGTTTAACCATTCAGCGAGGTAACGCAGCCAGTGTTTTGGGAACCATGCCACAGGGAGGGGTTCTGGAAGAGGTATTCTTTTTATAATTTGTATATATAGTTTTTAAATATATTATTTATTTATTACCATTACATTTAAGTTATGATGTAAATATTTAAACATTTACAAATATATAAGCATAAAAAATAATTTTCTATACTGAAATCAGTTTAAATAAGTAGTATTATATATTAAAATTTACAGTAGTTTTTGTTAATCTTAACCTGTTGCAGTAATTTTCGATTCCTATTCCCCTAATTTGCAAATAAAAATAGGTTAGCGAGGAGCGAAGCGACGAGCGTGGTTCGAATAGTGCCAAAACAGAGCGCAAGCCGAGCGAGCGAAGCGAGCGTTCCGCGGCAGCGGACCGGCGAAGCACCAGAAACTCAAAACTAGCTAAACAACCTTGCGTTGTACCTTTTGATTATTTAGATATCTTCAAAATTATAGAAAACAATTTTAGATAAAACGAAAATTATAGCAAATTATATATTAGACCATTTAATGTTATATATGTTGATAATAGTGATTTTTAAAATTTCAAAAATCGATTTTAGGGTAAAAAAAAATTATAGCAAATGAATAATTACCATAAAATTTAATTTTATATATTTTGATAATAGAGATTTTGAAAATTACAGAAATCGATTTTAGGTTTAAAAAATTATAGCAAATGAAAAATTATATTATTTAATTTTATATATTTTGATAATAGTGATTTTGAAAATAACAGAAATCGATTTTAGGTTTAAAAAAAATTATAGCAAATGAATAATTATAGAACGTAGGTAATTTTATATCTTATGTAAGTACATATATATTCTAAAATTATATCAAAACATTTTAGAGATTATGTAGGAGACCCATAAAGGCCGTGAAGGTTTGTTTGTTTGTAGGTATGTAAATAGTGTTGTATAAGAATCAAAGAGGTTTAATATTAATACATATTTAGCTTTTTGTCACTGATCCGACTTCCAAATATTTAAGATGTGAAGAAGCAAAGAGGAGACTCTCAAATCTAAATAACCACTATGATCCTTGAAAGTTTCATCAAAATCATTCAGCCGTTTCGGAGCTGGACAAACATTAAAACCACCCCTCCCATTTTATTTATTTATAAGTATTCTCTTTGATAAAAACTTACAAGACTTAGCTTTCTTCAGAACTCTAATATTGTTGTCAGTAGGTGTACACAATCCGGAACATTTTGGCTTATCCGACTTAGCCTTCTCCTTTGCCGTGCATTCTTTCAAGGTTGATGGGCATCTTCTTTCACACTCTTTCTTCATTGTCGGCACCTTGGTATCCTTTTTAGTTACTTTGTAATAATAATTATAACTCACTATTTAATTTGTATTGTGAAAACCAAAACTGATATGTGATGAATTGTAATGAATTGTCAACCAATAGGTACCTATAGCTGGTAATGACAGATTGAGTGACATTTTGTTTTGCTACTATTTGTTTACTAAATTCATGCAGCCAGTTTTATTACAGCTAGGTATACCTACTAGATGCTGCTCACGGATTCGCCCGTTTTGTCGATACATTGTTTTTATTATCTATAGAAACCTTTTCCACTATGGTTCCTGAAAGTTTTATCAAAATCTATTCAGCGCGCTATGGGTTATACCACGTTTGCGGGAACAAGTTTTATATTCAAACAAGTTAGACTCACCTGATAGAAATACTTGTCTCATATTTATCTATAGGTAAGTACATAGGTAGATACTTACATATAAATATCTATAGGTACATAACATTATAAAAACCTTCAAATTAACCTAAACATTAAAAATAACTAAATAAACCAGATCTGCGTGGAATAGTAGCAAGAATACTGACTGCATTTCCCCGCTGAATCGCGATGCTGATTCGTTGAGTGGTCACCATTAGGATAGTCGCGTGGCCACCCGCTATGATTTTTGTCATTTGAACCAAACGGCATTAATTTGAACTATATTTGCGCCGTTTGATAGACCCTGCGAAATCCGTCTCAGCTCATATTAGTTGCCTAATCCATTCATCAACTCGTAGACTTTTCGCAGTTCATTTCATTGTATAGTGTACGCGCTAGAGTGTGGAGGACGCCCATAGAAATCGTATGGAGCGAAGTCTAACCACGTGGAAGTACCACATATTTGGCATTGATCATATATATACCATAGCACATAGCCCATATACCATGGGTTGGGTGGCTTTGTTGTGGGTAAGAATTAGGTAAAAAATAATTCAGAGATTAAATTTAAACTTATTTATTTCCTTTGGTACCTACATTATTGTTTGGTTGCAAACATATCCAGCATTGTAAATCGGGCACCCAATCGTTGAGAATCTTTGTTTCATTCGTTTTATTTACAAATGGAATATGCCATATGTTCTTGGTCTTTTGAGTATATGGACTAAATGTTAAAGGAGGCTGTAATAAAATATATTCTGGTTAATTAAAAAATCTTAAAGCCACATCATCGCATCAACACATTACTACCTACTTATTCGATCCTACCAAAAGGACTGACCTGATTAGATCTATGACAAAGTATTCCATCAATGAACGTTCCTATGAAGCTTTCAACCGGAGCTGGTGGAGGGAAATCACAAGACCTGGCGGCAGTGTTCCAGAGTGATAATCACGCTACCCTGTTAAGAGTGTGAATCTGAGAAGACCTATCCTATATGTTCCCGCGGAATTTTTTGTAGGTATATAATTGTAATGTACACAATTCTCTCCTATCTATCATGACGCCTTTTATCCCATGAGGGGTAGGTAGACACAATCGAATGCCATTTGTTACGATCCTGATACCTCTTTCACTTTTTTTATCTACATTTTTATATGTTCAATAAAAGTACACATAGGACGACCTCTGCCAGCATTTCCTTCATTCTTTCAAAGTGTCCAAACCAGCGTAAACTACTTTTCTTCATTTTAGTCACAGCATCATCTTACACTCCGCATTTTCTCTAATAACGTTCCGGATGCGGTCAATACGCTTTATATCACACATTCTACGTAAATTTCCACTGCATGTATTATACTATATAAAGCTCGATTACCACTCA
This sequence comes from Nemapogon koenigi, assembly GCA_963924495.1. Taxonomy (NCBI): domain Eukaryota; kingdom Metazoa; phylum Arthropoda; class Insecta; order Lepidoptera; family Tineidae; genus Nemapogon; species Nemapogon koenigi. Next base: position 8,185,638 of record OZ004645.1, read on the forward strand.
CTGACTGACTCACTGACATCATTGTTCTCCCAGAAAGAGTTGTGATCAGAAAAATCCGAAACCCCCCTTTTTCGCCCCCTTTTTTTTTTTTTTTTATCTCGAGAAGTATAAATCGGATGGGGTAGGTGTCGAAACTAATAATGTTTAGGATCTGTTCCTATTAGCGAATCGATTAAAAAAAAATGTTCTCCCATACAAAAAAAAAACTCCCATACATTTTTTTTTTGTTTTTTATCTCGGAAACTACAAATCAGAGGGGGAAAGTGCCGAAACTAATAATGTTCAGGATCTGTTTCTATTAGTGAATCCATTAAAAAAAAAATTCTCCCATACAAAAAAAAAACTCCCATACAAAAGTTCATACATTTTTTCTTTTTTTTTTTCCTATGGACTAGGAATTGAATTCTACCCCTTTCCACTTTCCCCGTACCCCCCTCCCCCCGCCCGTCTCCCACACAATTTTATTTTAACCTCGCGAGCGAAGCGAGCGATGCCGCGGTAGCGGCCGGAGAAGCGTCAGTTATAGGGGTAGGGGGTAGGGGTAGGAGTAGGGGTAAGAGTAGGGGTAGGGGTAGGAGTAGGGGTAGGGGTAGGAGTAGGGGTAGGGGTAGGAGTAGGGGTAGGGGTAGGGGTAGGAGATGGGGTAGGGGTAGGGGTAGGGGTAGGAGTAGGGGTAGGGGTAGGGGTAGGAGTAGGGGTAGGGGTAGGAGTAGGGGTAGGGGTAGAGGTAGGGGTAGTGGTAGGGGTAGGAGTAGGGGTAGGGGTAGGAGTAGTGGTAGGGGTGGGGGTTGGAGTAGGGGTAGTTGTAGGGGTTGGAGTAGGGGTAGTGGTAGCTAGGGGTTGGAGTAGGGGTAGAGGTAGTGGTAGGGGTTGGAGTAGGAGTAGGGGTGGTGGGAGTAGTTGTGGTATGAGTAGGAATAGTTGATAGGTGGCGGGCTTATCGCAGACTTGTACAATGTCTTCTTTGGTGTGGGCAGCAGTTGTTCCGTCACAGCAAACACGCGAGTTGCTTGCAACTCGCGCACTACACAACATACTAGTTTTATATATATAAGTGATTATGTACCTAAATTTACTTTTAGTTGTAAGTTGTGTATTTCTGCATACATTGTTTAGTCCACCAAATACCTTGCTTCCTGCTTTCACTCTCCTTTCAATTTCCTTGTCCTTCTTGTAAACATACTACAATTCTTTTCTACATCACTTTTTGGCTGGCACCAACTTTTCCCCTAACTTAATACATTAATACTGTTACAGCTCAGCCCTTAAACATGGTAGGTCAAGTTTATTACTCGAAAACTTTCTCGTGAATCAATTTATCTAATTATGAAAATCACAATAAAATCCGTTTAGTAGTTTCGAAGTGAATAGGCCACAGACAGACACGGCGAGGGACTTTATTTTATACTGTATTGTCTAGTCGCTAAACTTAGTAAATTTCTGATAGTGCTACAGGATTACTTTACACAAGGAACTAACCCTAAATACTGGTGCCTTATTTCTAGAACTAGTAACCATCCACTGGTGTTGCAACTGCCATCTTTGAAATATCTGCCTCAAGTTCTCATCCTTCAGTTTAAACAGATGTGACCTCATTATGTCTCTTGACACTATATCCGTGTGTGGGCCACTTAATATGGCGGACGTTAATATGAATGGGTCATCTTGAGATCTGCAATATTAAATACATAAATTTAACGTTCCTTATTTTTTATCGAAATCTAAACTGCTGTTTTTAGCTGCAACGCTCTCTAGCACAAGTTTCTTGCGCTTCGTCCTATCGTCGGTACCTAGAGGTCGTTTGACGATGCTGTCAAATTCCCATTGAAATTGGCTCGACTCACACGAAAATACTCATGTTAGTCTCTCAGAGATGCTCTTAGCTGCATATAAAGTTAAGAACTACAAATAGAGATAGTGTAAAAACATATGATTATGAAGTGTGTCAACGTTGTAAGCCGCCATCGGGGCGGAGTATGCAAGGCGAAGGGTATGGATATATTTAGAAAAAACTTGTGTCAGTACAGTCTGGATTTAAAACATTTTGGAGTCAAGTACACCAATATTAGAAGTGTAGTTTTGATAAGAGGACGTCTATATTAGTGAGAACTCTATTCTATCTAAATACAAATAAAACCGTCATGTCGCTGACTGACTGACAATCAAGGCACAGACTAAACCACTAAAGATATACATATATATAAATTGGAAGCTATATACCTTAGGGGGTGTAGAGATGTACTAAGAAAGATTTTTTCTAAAATCAAGCCCTAAAGGGATGAAAGTGGGCAACTGCTAGTTTTTTTTTATTTGGCGTGGCACGGATTGTGCATTATGCCACATACAAGTAAAGGTAGGGAAACATATAACTGCTAGTTGTATATAAAAAAAAATAACCTAACCTAACTCAATGTTGCCAGGCATTAAATTAAATATATCTTGCTATCACTAAACATGTTTAACCCTATATGACCAAACATATTGCAATAACCCAATAAAATTAAAAACATTACCACCAACACAAATAAACTCTTTATAAATTAGTATAGTTACAGAGTTAAAAAGTTTTTACTAAAAGTACTTACAAGTCTTCTGCAAAAAAGCTATGGACATTTTCAATTGCTAATAATTTGCTCATTGAATTTTTAGGCCACTTAAACATGTGTTGCCTACCTAGAAGTAACACTTTTTTATCCTTTTCTACAAAATAATCAATAACATTCTTAAGAACACTTATTTTCTCATTATTAGACATACATGCAGTTGTATAAACAATATTCAGTGAATCTAGGACCACATCATAGGGTGCAGTTTGAGCAACAAATTCTTGAAATTCTTGAAGTTCTTCTGGAGAGGTTTGTAGGAACAAATCTGACCCAACAATAAGTTTATCTTTGACATTGTTTTGTAGGTGTTTAAATTCTTCTGCAGTGAGAGGCTTAAAGTCCAACACTTCTTTACAAGTCAAACATTTTCCACTGCAAAATTAATATTTAAATATTTATTAAGAAAGAACATCTGGGTGTCATTTGAAGCCTAAAGAGCTTGGAGAAGGATGAAGTAAATAAATATGCATGTTAAACAAAATTAAGCCAGGGTAAGCCACTATACTCTTTGAAATGACAATAAACGAAGAAAAGTAATATTAAATGATTATTCCTCTGATTACATATTTTCATGTTTCAACTCATGTAAGCCATTATCCTATTTTTAATAATCACTAATCAGTAGTTTAAGACAGCTGTAACCCTATAAAGAGCAGCAACAACAGTGCCACCTATCCTGATTAGTATGGGCAACCAGCTAAATGTGGTCATTGTTATCATTCTTCTTGCCCACACCACAAGGAATAAGGCTGTGATGGTACATTAAAAATATTAATAGAAACTTACTCCTTTCTAGTAATCCGTGTATTTCGCCCTTTCCAACCTAAAGACTCATAACTTTCTTTTAAAAATTCGGCTACCTCTTTTTCCACTGTAATAAAATTATCTGCTATTTTCATATTAATTTCATCCAAATGTTTGATTCTAGTATCTTTATCTTCATATTGCCTAAAAATGTAATTAACCCATTCCTTATAGACTTTTATTCTTAGCGATCTTTCCATGGATATACATCTGTTAATGATACTAAAAGCTTCTTTTTTCTTGTCAAATTGGAACAATGTACTTATGAGAGTATTGAAAGCGGAATGTGTTGGTATACTAGAATAACAAATATCATCTAGTAATTTCATACTTAACTTCCATTCTCCAATTACACATAGTGCAAGAAGCAATGATTCACAAGTATCAGAATCCAAAATTTTATATTGGTTACTTAGTAATTTGTAATTACTCATGATAAACTCTCTGTCAAGTTCTGAAAGTTTGTTTTCTTGACTCATTGCAAAATATAAACGAAGAATACAATTAATTGTGCCCAAATTCAGGTCCTTCTCATTATTTTTTAAATAGTTAGCAAAAGATATAGCTGGGCTCAGTTTATGTGATGTTATCATCTTTTTTAATAACACTGAATTGATATTACTTTCATTGTAGATGCCTCGTTTCATTAAAATATGTTTCTTAATTTCTGTCCAGTCATATGTACAAGTAGTATCTTCCAACATTTCATTGATATATTCTATTTGATCCCTCATTCTCCTAGTATATACATTGACTTGGCACATCAAACGTGTTATCTGATTGTAATTATCTGAAATTATAAATACAATAGGCTATGTTCTGTTTATGCCAGTATAGAATAAAGTAAACTTAATGCCTAAATAATCTCCTAATGTTTGTAATGCATAACATACATATATCTTTTTTTTTCTTTCTTTTTTCTTTCTTCACGGGTTGCCTTACAGCTCCCGAAACTGTGTTACGGTTCCAGGGTACCCAGCGGAAGACCAAGTCTCCCTCGTTTAGCCGATGGTATTTGTGAGGCTATATCTAACGAGTGGCTAGTTCTGTTGAGATATATTTAGATGGAAAAGCCTCTAAGTGTGGTTTGTCAGATTATGTACATAAGTTTTTAATTAAAAAACCCATTGGTACATGACCGGGATCCGGGATCGAACTCGGGGTCTGCCTAGTTAATACCAGACGTCTTAACCACTCGGCCACCGACGCACCTTACATATATGTTTACTGCCTTTATACCTTGCAGTGTGGCTGTCATCAGAGACACCAGGTCCAGTAATGGTGTCCACTTTTTGCAAAATAAACAGAAACAGGTGGCAAGCTGCACTTACAGATCTATGTGGTTTTTTTGTACAACTACAGCTAGAGGATCGGAGACTGGCATTGGCTACTTTTTTGTCCCGGAAAAAATCAGAAACAACTTATCTGTCGCGTGAAGCCCGGCTGGGTCGCTAGTAGTATAATAGAACATAAAGTAAAACTGTTTACTTACATGAAAAGGAAATTCGTCTAAAACTTGAAATCATTTTAAACAGTTCAGTTAACACAAAGTAATACAAAAAATAACAATACTAAAGAATTGGAAGTTGGACCAATATTTTGAATATTACACTCAGTGTCTCCTATACATTCTCAAATATAATCCTTTGAATTAACCCAAGTCAAACCACACGTTTGAAACGAAGATTAGTATTGGAAATCTGAACCACACAAACTATTTTTATGAACACTAATTACACACATATACACAGAGCAAATAACCTAAATAACCTCCAATATTATTATTATTTTTTTATTCATCCCTTTCTGGGATAGGCAAAAGAAAAATCCATGTCGTCTTCAGTATTTCATATCCAAGTAAAAATATATCTCTTCATATAAATTCTTCATGTATAACCTCCAATAAGTCCCATAACCTAACTTCTTTTTCTTATTATTTATTTTATTATGGCTCCATCAATGCTTCCGATTATTTGCCAATGTCAAGTTGTCAATGATGAATGGATTTGAAAAGCACAGAGCCACAGAGCAAGTAAGTGTGAACGTGAACCTCAGTGTGAACATTGCTCTTTCAATACTCTTTGATCTTTCGTTGCTCTGTGGATTAGAATTTCTTGTGATTGATTTCATATTGATTTGCTTTGCTCTGTTCTGTGCACAGACTATTGTTCTGTGTCGCTTGCATTTCATCAAGGAATCCGAGACATTTCATTTTACAGATTTTACTTCCAAAAGAGTACTTTTATTCATTTGTAATCATTGGATTAATTGGAATGTTATCAGAAAAAGTGAAAGTGATTATTTTATTGTAATAGTGATCATAATATTCTTGAGCCGTGTTCATTTCAATAACCAATTCAAATTTTCAAGAACCAATCTGTAATAATTAAATAGAGTACAAACATGGAGGGAAAGCCAACAAAAATGCCCAAAGTGGCTAAGGTAAGTTTATGTGTTTGTATACCTACTAAAGCTGCGAACGAAATATCACCCATGTTAATAATCATGCAACAAGAATTACTTCTTTTCTCCTGAAGTTTGAAACTATTTATTGAACTACATAATAATATTTATGAAAATTTACAGGTAAAAAACAAAGCACCTGCTGAAATACAAATAACGGCTGAACAATTGTTGAGGGAAGCCAAGGAAAGAGATCTTGAAATTTTGCCACCACCACCAAAGCAAAAGATTTCTGATCCAGATGAACTAAGGGACTATCAGCATCGCAAACGAAAGGGATTTGAGGATAACATCAGGAAAAACAGAATGGTAATATATACATTTATTTTAATTCAGGAATCTATATAAAAATGTTTGTATCAAATTAATACTCAAATACTACTGGACTGATTTTGATACATTAATAGATAAGACTGATTCACAAGGAAGGTTTATGTGTATAAAACATCACTCTACATCTTTTGGGAGCGGAGCAGTAGCCAATAATGTCAATGTTCCTTATTTGCCATCAGGTAAGCATGTGATATTAAAATTCCACAGGCGTAACAGGGGCATGTCACTAGTATCTAATAAGTAGAACAGTTACAACTGGATACTCTTTTCATCATTGCATAATGTGACATATCAAGTATTATAAATTTATGGCCCATTAATAGTTACTGCCCTGCTCCTTTTGATCTTAACATGATTTTAAATAGCCTATAACCTTCCTCAAGAATTGGGCTATCAAATTCAAAAAGAATTTTTCAAATCTGACTGGTAGTTCTAGAGATTAGGGTATCACGCCTTGGTGGATAGCACACGCTCCCGCGGAGACGTGTTGGGGAATCCAGTTTAATCCCGCCCGCGCTGCGATGGTTGTGATTAATCAGTGATTAATAAGACATATCGCGGTCGGCGGGATTATCATACATACCGATTTATTGGCTATAATCACCGTAAACGGCTATACTACTTGACATTGGCGAAATCACCGATTAATATTGGTGGAACCGCCATATTGAAAAAAAGAAGAAGAAGAAGAAGATCCAAACAAAAGAAACTCTTCAGCTTTATTATTAGTATAGATTAAGATAAGAAGTAATTTGTAGGACATCAGTTATATCAATAAATGCACATACAAACACCTAAGTACAAAAATTACTTTCAATTTTGATTGACAACATTGATTATAGTGACATAATTTTTTTGTGAGTTTAGAAAATAGTAACATATGCCTTTAAAACAATATCCATTCTTCCATTATTTTTTCTTATCATATAGTCTATTGAAAATATTTATTGTTATAAATAAGATAAAATAATAATAAATAATTTAAGTATCATTTAGCTTTAAACATTTTCAATTTTTTAGGTAATTGGTAACTGGTTGAAATATGCTCAATGGGAAGAATCGCAGAAACAGGTTCAGAGGGCAAGAAGTATCTATGAGAGGGCTCTGGATGTTGATCACAGAAATGTTACCTTATGGTGAGTACATCACTTTTATTTATCATATAATAAAATTATTACAAAGAGGAATGATTTTTCTGTTTGTTTTTAGGGATTTACACAAAAACTACTGACCCAATTGAGATGGATCTTTCACTATTAAATCTGATAGCATCCAGACTTTATCTTTATTTAATTACGTACTATATGTATGTAGTTAACAGTGTCAACATAAATAAAATATAGGCAGAAAAGTCACTTCCAAAAATTATGTATTTATAAAACAATTTATACTTTTGATTTCACCACTCATTCTAAATAATTTCAGGCTAAAATACACTGAAATGGAAATGAAGAACAGGCAAGTGAACCATGCACGTAATTTGTGGGATAGAGCTGTCACTATATTGCCCCGAGTTTCTCAATTTTGGTACAAGTATACATACATGGAGGAAATGTTAGAAAATGTAGCCGGAGCTAGAGAGGTAAATATATTTTTTTTACCTTTGCTTAAGGATTAGTCATCGCACTGCGCGACACGATTTAATATGGTGACGACTCTTTGACTATGTCGTCTCTGCCGCTATATCTCGGTGACGACATAGTGACTAAACCTATGGGCGTTTTTCCACGAGGCACGATACGACACAAAACACCAACGGCGTCGTAGCTGGAATCGTCGCTAGTGGAAAAGCGAACGACAGACCGGAGTTTGTTTTCGTGTTGTGCTGTTATCGCCCTTAAATAAATGCCTTCAGTAAAATTGTTCCCGCAGTTTTATTTTAAAGGTTTTTTTTTACATTTCTTGCAGGTATTTGAGAGATGGATGGAATGGCAGCCAGATGATCAAGCATGGCAAACGTACATCAACTTCGAGTTACGATACAAAGAACTTGACAGAGCCAGACAGATTTATGAAAGGTTTATAATGGTTCATCCAGACATCAAACACTGGATCAAGTATGCCAGATTTGAAGAAAACCATGGTTTCATTAATAGCGCACGAAATGTGTTTGAAAGAGCTGTAGAATTTTTTGGCGATGAAGAAATTGATGAGCGAATGTACATTGCTTTTGCAAAGTTTGAAGAGAATCAAAAAGAGCATGATCGTGCCAGAGTTATTTACAAGTATGCCCTTGATCATACTTCAAAAGACAGAAATAAGGAACTTTACAAAGCGTACACCATCCATGAGAAGAAATATGGAGATAGATCAGGTATTGAGGATGTAATTGTTAGTAAAAGAAAGGATATGTATGAACAAGAAGTCATTGAAAATCCCACAAATTATGATGCTTGGTTTGATTACATAAGACTCGTAGAGAATGAAGGGAATGTAGATGACATTAGAGAAACATATGAACGTGCCATTGCTAATGTGCCGCCATCTAAAGATAAACAATTTTGGAGACGTTACATCTACCTTTGGATTAATTATGCTCTTTATGAAGAACTGGAAGCTAAGGATTATGAAAGAACAAGGCAAGTATACAAAATTTGCTTGGAATTGATACCGCATAAAATATTTACATTCTCAAAAATATGGTTGATGTATGCTCATTTTGAAGTTAGACGCAAAGATTTGAAGCAAGCAAGAAAATCTTTAGGGTTTGCCCTTGGTATTTGTCCTAGAGATAAGCTGTATAGAGGGTATATAGACTTGGAAGTTCAGCTGAGAGAATTTGACCGATGCAGAATTCTGTATCAAAAATTTCTAGAGTATGGTCCAGAAAATTGTGTAACATGGATCAAGTTTGCTGAACTTGAAACATTGCTGGGTGATAGCGACAGAGCTAGAGCTATCTATGAAATTGCAGTTGGACAGACAAGCCTTGACATGCCTGAACTTTTGTGGAAAAGTTACATTGACTTTGAAGTTTCACAGGGTGAAACAGAAAAGGCTAGACAGTTATACGAGAGACTGTTAGATAAAACTATACATGTAAAGGTGTGGTTGTCTTACGCAAAATTCGAGTTAAATGCCGACAATGCTGATGATACAAATATGGAAATGGCTCGACGAGTTTACGAACGCGCTAACGATAAGTTGAGAAGCGCTGGTGACAAAGAAGCTAGAGTGTTATTGTTGGAAGCTTGGAAAGATTTTGAAACGGAAATTGCTGATGAGATTAAATTAGAAAAAGTTCTATCTAAGATGCCAAGACGAGTTAAAAAGCGTCAAAATATTATTAGCGAAGGTAGTACGGAGGAAGGTTGGGTAGAAGTGTATGACTACATATTCCCTGAAGATGAAATGGTCAGACCAAACATGAAGTTACTTGCAGCTGCTAAACAATGGCAAAAACAAAAAGATGCATCAAAGCAATCTAATTCTGAGTTAAATGATGATCAACAGAATAATAAAGAACAACCAGATAATGAGAGTCGTGATGATTCTACCAGTAGCGCTAGCAGCAGTTCTGATGAAAATTAAGTAAAACAGTGTTCTTAAAATTCTTTTTAATTGTCAAATTAGGTTTGAAAATAAACTTTTTACAAATAAATAATCAATTGTTATAATTGTGTTAATCCACTTCCTCTGATCGCACAGGATAATTTAGTGGTACTTCAGATTTTTTACTAACATCTCTGGAGCAGGCTTTTCTCATATCTGAAAATGTCAATGAATTATATTTAAGTTAAAAACAGGTTTTGTCTAAAACGTTAATATGGCGCTAATTAGTGTTTTTAATATGTTAAAATTTCAGTCCGTAAACTTGTATGCAGCCTTGCAACCATTTATATGAATGCATGTGACCAAGAAACTAAATTTTGTATGGATTGATATGTACCACTGAGAGAAGTACCTTCGTTTGATTTTGGCAGGAGAATTTTAAGCAGAAATTGTAATTTATTTGTAAGAACAAAAGAGAACAGTATATTTTTCTTACCATAGGCATCTTCATCAGGATCACCAGCATAATATTCAAGTACAGTTCTATAAATGACATATCCCAGATTTTTATACATATTAATGGCCACCTTATTGCTCACCCTTACAAATAAATCTACAAAATAAGCATTTTTCCTGAAAGGAGACAAAATGCATTACTAAATTATATAGGAAAAATTTTGAACCTAAGTGACTTTAATGTTTATTCTCACCCAGAATCATAATATTTAACCATGCTTATGTCTTAAAGATAACATAATATTTGATAATGATACAGTGACAGTCAAGGGAGCATAACCACCTTAGTTAATTTAATTTTACATGTATTTTATAGTTCATTTTATTTTAAATACTTGAATCAAAATATAAAGAAAAAGCTTGTATAAGCACCATAAAATCTTTTTTATTTATGACATGATATGATTTTAAGTGCCACAATTAGGATGTGAGGTGGGTCTGCTCCCTTGACCCTGACTATACATGTGTAATGAACATTACAGTTACAAGACTAAGTATGGAAGTAAGAACTGAAGATATTACAGAATCTATGTATTGGTGGATGACAGATGGGTCACTTATTGACAAGTTAATACATACTTTTCAGAAATGTTCTCCAGCATATTCATAAGGTTGGCTGCAACACCTAATGTCCTATACTCTGGACTCACTGTCAGTGCAGTAACATGTCCATGCCAATTCTCACCATGTCCTTCTGCCTTCCCCATTACTGGAAATATGTTTGTTATATCATTAATTATAAATTAATGTAAAGTCAAAGGCAGGTCCCCTACCAGATGGACTGACCTGATTAAATTTGTGATGAAATATTGCATCAATGAATGAATTAATTCTGCACTTGTTGTTTTGAAATATTTAATGTAGACTTACTGTAACCCATTATTTCGCCACTTGGTGATTCAGCGACTAGAAAATATTCTGGCCAATGAGCCAGATATTGTGTATAAAATGACAAGCCATATGTTTCTGTCAGAGGATCGAGATTGCTGAAATTTTTCAAGATATTTAATACGGAAGATAACAACATACAGTAGACATTAGTCTTTTCTTAATATCGTGAAAGGATATAAATACTTACACATTGTTAAATTTTAACATATCTTCACAGGTAAATGGTCTTAATGTGGTCATTTCGTCTCTAAACAAATCTCTGAATGTGAAAAATAACCTCAAACTGCTAACAATATTCGGTTATAAATGGCTCGAGCCTCAGCGTAGTTACCCAGGAATATAAGTACTCTCTGTAGTTACTATACTGTATTTTATTTACAGGGAATTTGAACAACAGTGACTTACAAAATGGTATATTTTAGAAAAACTTTATTGTTTTGAACTATTTTCATTCAAGTTTTCTTCACACAGCTTTCGTTCTTTTTTTTGTCAACACAACAAAACAAACAATCAACATGAAGTGTCAGTCAAGTTTTAAGAAGATACTCTGTGGTCAGGCAAGCCGAAATTCAAATTCTGTCAAGACAGCTTGATGATTGGAAGCCCGGGGGGTGAGCATATATTTGACGTGACATATTTCGTGTCGACCGAAACGCCAAAAACGTTTTGTCCCTACAAGAGCCGGTCAGAAAGAGCCCGGTCCGGGAGTGTCCTGCACAAGAATGCCGAGCAAATTTGCTTGGCCGGACAAAGACAAGTACACAGAATTTGCCCGCACATTGTTGGGCCGGACATTCTCGGCCCGGGCATTCTTTGGCTGGCTCTTGTAGGGACAAAACGTTTCGACTCGAAGACAAATCCGTAGCATATATTGACACAAGCAACTTCCGATCGACTGTGACGTCACACGTACTGACTCAGATATCAGTTTAATGTTTATAGCATTATGGTTCATTTTAAGAGAACAGTGAAACCAAACCAGTTTCTTAGCTGAAATAGTTTTGGTAGAATTTTGAACTTATTGCTAAAGGCATAGCGTTCACAGTTCTTTGCTTTGCGGCTGCCGCAGAGTGTACGCCGTGCAGAGTTGCCAACTCGGATTTTGAAAAAGACGTAAGATAGTCTAAAAAATTATATAAGTTTATATTTTTAAAATAAACGTAGAATTTGTAAAAATTGCATATGAAAAGTTCGTAGATCAACGTATTTTTTATTTTAACTTTATTTACTTTAAGATTTTAATGTTAACGGTAAAACTTGCTCACGTTTTTTAATAAAACGAAGATAACATTTAAAAAGTGTTAACTTTTATCTTTAAAACGCATTAAAGACCAAAAAACGTGTAATTGGATCAGTGTGTTTCACTTTTGTCTTCGTTTTGTTCAAAAGACTGTCTTCACCTTCAGTGCCTTTCTTATTAATTTCAAAAACGAATATAAAGCCACATCTTTCGATTTATGTTCAAACTATTAAAATATAGCTTGATGTCTGTGACAACTGTCAAAGTACTTGTAAAGTCGTCAAATTCAAAGAGTTATCTTTTAATTTACTCGTTTATATGTCTATCTTTGTTGATGAAAGTGAATAAATTTAATTTTAAATTAATAAACTAAAAAATAAACAATAATGAATGAAACAAAAGAACCATGAACGAACTATTAACGCAGCTCGTGTCATTTTTTTTTAATACAGAATACGCATAGACACCTGATACTTTTAGCCGTTATCGGTTTTTTCTAAAAATGCAATATTTAAAACTTAATTTAAGAGTGTTAAAGTTAAAATTTTAGAAAAGCAAAAAATACGGGTACCTTAATTTTTCACGTAAGTACTTTCATATGGGCTAATAAAATTAAGGTGTTAAAATTTTGAAATGTTGTGGATTGTCATTGCAAGAAAATGTTGAACAAAATTTGTTCGACACTCACAGGTATAAATCTATATTTTAAGTACTATAAAAAAACCATACCCTAAATTAAAACGAAAATGGCACTGCGTTTTCTAGAGATCACGTGACAAGTGTCGTAAATCGATACAGAAGTAATATAATAATCATGATTATCGTCTGACCATGCTAGCCCTGTGGAATGGAATATGTGAAAGTAGAATGAAAAAAGAATGAAAAGGACCTTTTCTAAATTTTTTCTCTAAAGCAAAGAAAATGATCCCATTCAGCCTCACCAGCTTAATATTATTTAGCTATTTGAATATTTGCGAGAAATGCCTAAAGTACGTAGATCTATGCAAAAACACGTGAACTGGCAACGCTGACAAACTTTCTTTCGACCGAAACGAAAGTGTCGCTCGCTGATTCCACGACACGCCTTGGTGGATAGCACACGCGCCGCGGAGACGTGTTGGGGAATCCAGTTTAATCCCGCCCGCGCTGTAATAGTTGTGATTAGTCAGTGATTAGTAGGACATATTGCGGCCGGCGGGAGCATTCTACCTACCGATTAATCGGCTTATTGTTACTGTGACGTCTATAATACTTGACATTGGCGGAATCATCAAAACCCTGATGGAGCCATTTTGAAAAAAAATAGAATAGAATAGAATAGAAAGTGTCGCTGTCAAAATTTGTGCTCACAAAGAGGGTGCAATCAGCGGCCAGCGCTACGCGAGCCTTGGGGGCGCGCCAATATCATCATCAACATCATCAAAATTCGTTTATTTGTTGAATTCGTTTGACTCGAATTATTTCAAAATATGTATTCAAATACCTAGCCGATTTTGACCAAAACTTCTTATTTTATTATTTTCAGTAAGATGCAATAAAGTTATTTAACATAAAACGCAAAGTACACGCTAGAGATCAATAAATTTTTTTATTATTAAGTATATATTTTTATTCTTATTTTTAATAAATAAATGCATATTATGCGAAGTAAAAGTAATTATTATCTTCAATTATCTTGGCCGTCGAGCAATGCAAGGTTATATAGGTTATGTTATGTTATTTTATTAGGTATATATCTATAATTCTTTATAATAAAATCCCGCCAAAGATCCCGCCAAATTATTTGGCTTCAAAACCATAGAGTACAAAAGCATAAAACTGTATTCATTCATTCATATCATGTTTGTCAAATAATGGTAAATGTTATTCTTCTTTAAATGCTTTAATTATTACTTATATAATTAATTCCATTGTGATTATAATACTCTTTGAAGGAATCTAGAGGAAAATTATGAAATAACCGTATAAAGAATTCTAATGTATGGTAACATTTTCAAAGAAACATTGCCATATGAAATAAAAATGTCTGGTTTTTGAGTTATTGTCTGACTCTCTTCAGCACATGTCTATCCGCATATTTATTACTCTCTTTACAAGCCAAAACCTCGAGTGGGGCGATCTATGGACATGTTGCAGTTTACCAACACGACAATGGCCGAATTGCTCGTTTGAGAGATTTTTTATGGGCCTACAGTGTGAGCTCTGCCATGTCTCGGATACTAAAAATGGCGTATACAAGCTTGTCGCTCGCCGGCGAGCGCCGCTGAGAGCCCGTCGGGCCTCGCAAGTACTGCAGACGAGACGCGAACCTCGCGAATATGAAATCGAAGCTCGTATGTAGGTATATTTATTGCTATGGGTCCCGTGAACCGAGTGTAGCGTTATGGTGAATTAGAGCGGCGTCCGCGGCTCACCAACGTCGCGGTCGTCTGATCGTGTACGACAAGCAGAAACGTAGAGAGAGGCGCTTGCTAGTTAAGATATGAAACTGTGGAGATAATGGAGAGTACGGAGGAGGATGCGGGCGCGCCGGGCACCTCGACGAGGGACCAAGACGCGACCCGGGATTCCGACGATATCTTCGATAGCGGCAGTATACCTTCCCCGTCCGAGCATCACCCGAGCACGGAGGCTATCTTGGATATGATTGACGAGATTGTTGATGGTCCTGACGCGCCCAAATGTCGGCCCGTCACGGTAACATCACCCGTACCATCCACATCCGAGAGTTCGTCCGGCCCGTCTAAACATGAGTTACAACATAGTGTTTCAGTCGCGGAACCAAAGTTGGAGATCCCTCTCACAGACGAAAGTGTTGCCGCGAGTGTCAATAGTGTAAACACGGCGCCAGCTAGTGTCTCCAGTGTTCCTGCTGCCGCCATAGAAAGTGTATCCGTGCTAGAAAACCGTGTAGAGAGTGTGGAGCCCCCTCAGGCCAACTCTTCTATATCTGAAGTTAGTGAAAGTGAAGTTTTACCTGCACCTGCTGAGGAATGCCAAACTGTAAATGATATTAGTGATTGTTCTCTTCCAAATATTCCTTCCAGCAGTAATGTGCAGGCAACACAAGACATATCTCGTTTAAGTGACTGTGAACCAGTGGAGCGGACAGTAAAGTGTATAATATCTAGTGTTGGTAAGGACAATGTAGCTGTGGAAAGTGTGGAGGCTACATGTAGTGAAGGACATCAAAGGGACCCTAAGGATGTTCCTATAAGAAGGCGGCTGGTGCGACCTGCCCCTAGTGACCGTCGGCCAGACACCACTGTCTCATCAACGGCAGACTCTCTAAATAGCAATCTTCCTACTACGACAGATGTGGGAATAGATAGTGTGACTAAGGATGTTTCAAGTTCTTCAGATGCTATTTCTACGAGTAGTGCCACTGGTGATGTTAGGAATAATGTAAGAAGTAATTCTGAAGTGAGTATCTGCAAAGCAGAAACTTCGGTGAGTCCAAGTAAGAAAATAAAATTAATTAGAAATAAAGTATTGCCTTCTATTAGCAGTCCAGATAATAGATCAGAAATTCTTAATATTGCAAAAGATATTTGCCAATCAACCTCCGATCCTGTCTCTTCGCAGGATTTGGTTGTACCTAGTACTTCTGTAAATTGTAGTAGTACATCACAAATTGTTTATCAAGATGACGATAGTATCAGTGTAATTGTGTCAGAGGCAAGTAATAATAAAAATGCTGCTACAGAAAATGTGGAATCTAATGATAGTGTTGTCAATGTCACACATACTACAGTAGAGACAGCTGATAATTCAGCAAGTGATCTAAATGCAATAAAACAAAATGATGTACAATTAGGAAATGATCATAAACGTAAAAATGAAGAATCTGTTTTAAATTCTGATCACCCTATTGTATTGGAGAGTTCATCAAAAGTTTCTAATTTCAAGGAAAAAGATGAGGACAGTAAAGTTGTGGAAACTATGAAAGATGATTCTAACAAACAAGTTCCTAAGCTTACTATCAAACTTGGCCCCAAATTTACAGAATCGTCACCACCTGTTGTACCTAAATTAACAATTAAACCATTGAAACCGCCTCCAGTTTCAGATGGCAATGAATGTAATGACGATAATAAACAATCGCCATGTATAACAAAGGTAATTATAAAACCAATCCCAAAACCTGCAGAAAAAGCTACAGAGGTGCATAGAAAATCTAGTAGTAGTGAAATATCAGAATCTGAAAGTTCTGAGAATGATGACACTACTAGCACTTCTGATCAAACTTCAGCATCAGAACAGGGAACTGCAGATGCTGTACCTAAAGTTACTATAAAATTGGGAAAACCAGGTACTGAGTGTGAAGGAAAATTTTATACTGAAAAAACTGTTCCAAAGTTGACAATAAAAAATGTTCAAAATGAAGAACATGAGCAAGATGAAGCTATGTCAAAAATAAGATTAAAAGTATCACAAACTGAGGATAAACAGCTTGATAAAGTACCTAAATTAACAATTAAACCTGTTACAAAAGGGGATGGTCAGCCTATGAGCCCAAAACTGACAATAAAACCTCTTAAGCCTCCTGATAATAAAGATAGTAATGAGAATCAATCTGAAAGTTTACCAATTCCTAAACTAAAAATATCCCAGGAATCTACTCTTCTTGGTAGTGATAATTCACATATTCCAAAGTTAACTATTAAACCAGTATTAAAATGTGATGATTCAGTTAGCAAATCTAATAAGAGATGTTTGAAATCTGATAACAATGATCAAATTCCTCAAATAACTAAGTTAAATATAAAGCCAATTGTAAAACCTACTGAAAGTAAAAGCAATTCAGAACCCATAGATTCTTGTGAAGAAAGTGTTCCTGTTGTTTCAAAATTAAATATAAAACCTGTAATAAAGCCGAAAGATTTGAAAATGGAATCTGATATTGAAGAAGTTCCACATATAACAAAACTTAACATAAAACCTATAAAAAATCCTGATGAGGAAAATTTTAGCCAAGCAGAAAAGTCTATACCGGTTGTAACAAAATTAAACATAAAGCCTATCGTGAAACCGGTGGATAATAAATCAGAGACTGAAAATTCAAGTGATGAAAATTCAGACATACCAATTGTAACAAAAATTAATATCAAGCCCTTGATAAAACCTATTGAATTTGAAGAATCAACATCATATACAGTAAGCTCTGCAAATGATAGTATCCCTGTTGTGACAAAATTAAATATAAAACCTTTACTGAAACCTACAGATTGTGCATCATCTCCAAAAAGAGATATAATAAAGGATATGGATAGAAATGACATTAGGAATGATGAAATACCCATTGTTACAAAGTTAAATATAAAACCTTTAGTAAAACCTAATGAATTAGATCTGAAATGTAATAGTCCTAAGCCCAAAGATGACAGAGATGACATGAATTGTAAAAATCCACCAATTGTTATGAAATTTAACTTTAAAAGTATGACAGATGCAATTGTAAATGATTGTATACAGAATAATATAGATGATCCTGATTCTGGTGTCAACAGTGTAAATGATCACATACCAAAAGTAACCAAGATTAATATAAAGCCTTTATCTTCACCTACTAAAGCAAGTCAAAACACACAGGATGGTAGGAAATTAAATTGCCAATTGGACAATTCCATCAATGTAGCAAGTACTGACAAGTCAAACAGTATTTTGGCTGGCAACTTCATTAATGAAATCTCCTCTTCAAATGAACCATTGCCATCAAGTCTTATAAAGAAGAATCATGACGGTGATAAATATAAAGAAAGTAACACACAGTCAATTAATGCATTGTCTCCTGATAAGAACCCACAAGATTTGATATCAATTAAGTTAAATTTGTCTAGTAATTCAATAGATGGAAATGATTCTGATAAAATTACTTTTATTAATGATTATTCACAAAAAGAAAAATCAAAAGAAGTAAAAGCAAGGAATGAAATTACACAGAATTGTACGTTATTAAAAAAGCTTTTAGAAGTTAGGAAGTCAGATACTGAAATGCCTATAAAGAAAGTATCAAAAACTTTAGACACTATTCCTAATTTTCTAAATATTTCTAAATTAGAAAATAATGAACATAGAGTATCAAGAAATAAAACAAATCACACTGTAATTAAAGAAACAAATTATGTTGATGATTATTCAGACAATAAAGAAACAGTGATTAAAACTGTTTCGAATAAGTCTACAACTGAAAATTCTGACCTTTTGTCTAAACCACTAGAAATTGTAACAGAAAAATCATTAATACCTGAGAGTTCTGGACAAGACTCACCAAGAATAATTTTAAAAATTAATAAGACTGATCATGGCACTTCTGCCAAAATAATTACGGAAGAAACTGTTGAAGAATTTAATGACGACCTCAATGAAGCTGAAAATGAAAGAAATCGACAATCTAGGAAGTTGAACAGAAAAAAGTTAGAAACTGAAACCACAAATATTACTATGGCAAAAAGATTAAGAAGTTCAAGAACTGTGGAAGAAACTACACCAGCTGCTAAACGAAATGCAAATAAAAAGGTGAAATCTGTTGCTGATGTAAGGAAAATGCATGAGATGGAATCTGGATTATCCTCCCTTGAGAGTAAAAGATTGAAACTTGAGCAAATTCTGGCTGGTAACACATCACTGACTGTTACAAAAATCACAAATACATCATCTGACAAAACTGATGTAAACATAAATAACATTAACCATGGATGTAATGAAAATCACTCAAAGAATGGTAGTTCCAAATTACATAACATACTTTCAAATCTACATGCTAAGAATGATCTTCAATGTCTCCCTTTCAATGCTGTTAATTGTTCAGATGAAAAACTTAAACCTTTATTACCTGAGATTGATTCTACATCAACATCTAGTTCTGATGTAGTAGAAATTATTCCTATTGAAAACACAGTACAGGAGATGATTATTAATGAAAATTCAAACTCACAATGTAACTTAATATCTGAGGAACTATCACAAGATCCTTTAGACATTAGTAGTTCAAAAGGGAACTTGTTTGAAGCAAATGATAGTGTGTCAACATCAGTGATAACAAGTCTCATGACACCACAGCCTAGAAAACGTGGTCGCCCAAGAAAGTTTCCCATTTCTGAAGGTGACAGACTGGCCGTCCCATTGCCTGTAACAGCTTTAGAAGAAAGGCCCCAGAGGTCACTTCGGTTGACTCGGTGAGTTGTTTTTCTCTGCCTTTAGACTCATTCTGTCAGATTTTTATTTGAAACTAGATGTTACCCATTATATATTTGCTAACTTACTTTGGCTCCTCCTCACACTAAAACGTAATCTACTAATATTATAAATGTGAAAGTGTGTTCTTTGTTTGTCATTTCTTCACATCAAAACAGAGCAACAATTGATGTAATTTTTTTGTATGGCCGGAGAGTGACATATATTACTATTTATCCAGGTAAAATATTTCATTCCCTCTGGAAAACATATAACGATTGGTCTATGCGAAGCCCGGGCGGGAGTTTAACCACTGAAATCCAAGACAAGTGGTAAACATACAAACTAATACTTAGTAGAACATTATAAATACACCCTTCTATTACTAGTATTCAACTTTATTTCAATATGTTTTTCAGGGAACGGCCTCAGGTTATAATGACACCCAGAGGAAGGCGAGGTCGCGGTCGAGGCTCGAAGCGATCCAGTACTGACTCACAACCGCAAAGTTCAGAGAGGGAAAACAACTTCTTCCCAAATGACCACGACAATAACGACGAAGAAATCGACCCCACAAGCTCCAGAATAAAACTGCCTCGCATGACTGAAGCCCTGGACAAAATGCCCTCCATATGTCTGACTCCGCTGTCCACAAGACGGGAATCGTCAGTGGACACTAAAGATATTAAATTGTTTGATGAGGGTGCCCAACTCAAGGTTGTTTTGGACGAGATTATGGTGAAGTCTCCGGAATCCTTGGACGACACTCCGAGGCGCGGGAAGGGAAGTAGAGGGGGAAGAGGGGGGAGGGGCAGTCGAGGTGGTAAGACTCCGACGCGTGCCAGGGGCGGCCGCGGTCGTGGTGGCGGGCGAGGGGCTGTCTACATGAAGGTAAAGTATCCAGTACTTCCATACTCCACTACATCTTCACGGCCCTTACACCTGTAGTGTGTCCAGTTATCCATATTAAGCAGAACAGGTGTCACGTCTTTAACAGACGTAAGTATATCTGTTATTTGTAGAAGTGCGGACGCCGGCCGGCTTTACGTGCCCTCCGAAACATGAGAAGTCTATTAAAGCACATATTCTTAAAGAAAATTGGTACTTAGTATTTTTGGTAGAAGTGGGATTTGAACCTGGGTCCCCCAGTTTCAAGTCCAGCGCTCCCAATTAAGCTATCGTCTCCTGCCGGTTCTAACTTGACAGCATTTTAATCGACGAGCGAGAATCAGAGAACTTGATGTTTAATAACCTAGCCACAATTGAGATTGTCCCGCGTTCGAACTCTTAAGCACAGTACAGATCTGACTCATGAAGTAAAAAGTAATAAAACCAAGTATTTTGCTGACCCTGTTGCTTCCACTATGGTTGACCTTGAATGTCCCCTGGATACAGAATGTAGAAAATACTGATAAAGGAAAAAGAAAAGGACATAGATAAACTATTTTGCTTATTTCAGGAGACCATGGGTATTTACGGGAGAGTGTGCGGCCCGGCCACCACCACTGTGCAGCTGTTTGAAGAGGAAACTTGTATGATGGACGACAACGCAACTCCGGCTAAGTATGTCTATGCTAACTAATAACTACTGTCTATGGATTTGGCCGACTAGCCGACTAACGACAAATCGGTTCCACAATGACAGACTATAAAAGTGGCCGAATAGTCTGCTTCTTCGCCTAGTCGGTAGATCCCTAATATTAACGTGGAAAATATGGGCAATTGCCTGAAGATCAAACTAACATGACGTGGAAACCTATAGTGGTCGCCAGACAACTAAATTGATTACAATTCGATCTTAAACGCAAAAGAAATGGATAACACACCACTTTGCCATACAAACACGGGTGACACAAGCTCGGAAAGACGAACAAATTATATGATTAATAAAAGTACACCTAGGTCACCCTCGCCAAAACTATCAATCTTATGATATTCCTATATTTTTTTATTACTATCTACATACCTCATTGCTGTACTTGCAAATAGAATTCCTTAATTGTAACTAAAATTATTATAAATTTTCAGGCCGTCACACCTCTTGGATGAAGATTCTCAAAGTTCAGTGAAAAGTTCAACAAATGACAGTAGTAAAACTAAGAAATCCAAGTTTGCTGATCTTTTTGACAGGTATTATACAAATATTGATGTTACTTAGATCTCGTATATATTTTATTAAACTTTTATTGCAATATTATGTTGATTATTCGACTAATTCAATGTATTTTTTTAATTATTTTACAGTAGTAAACAATGGACAGCAGCTGATGTTAAAGAATACACATGGTCACAAGCTGACCAGGAAGGAAGCCCGCGGGTAATTATTATTGTTCATAAATACACATCTTAAGGGGCCGCCTCATGATTTTTGTCCTATACAAAAACGGACTTCAACAACTCAAGTATTGTACAAAACTTATTAAAAAAAGCAAGTTCTAGTTAATGGATCCTAAATATATATGAAATTATCTTTATACTAAATGTATAAAATATGTCAATATCAGCTACACCTAGGTTTTATGAAGCCCTGAAAGTCAACAATTTCACGCTTATTTTCAACCAACTTTGCGACTCGAGTTCTCTTAATTAATGTGGTTTTTTTTACATTTTGAATAAAGATAATTTCACATACTTTATGTATCCATTAACTAGAACTTGCTATTTCTACTATTTTTTGTACAATACTTGAGTTGCTGAAGTCTGTTTTGTGCATTATCGCAAGACAGGTTTTGTTGAGAAGTCGTACTTCCTCATGTTTCTGGTACGTAAATCTTGGTCTATCTTATCTTATCCTTGGTTATCTTATCGATTTTAATAGTATTCCATCTTGCTCACATATTTATAAAGAGACATGGACAAAATAAGTCGCGCGTAAAACTAAGTTCGTTGCGCAGTGATGCGTCGACTTTTAATGCGGAACAAATCTGTAGATACAAATAAATAAAATTGAAGTCTTTGATTTGAATACCAATATCTTCTTTTTTTTTCTTCACGGGTTGCCTTACAGCGCCTGAAACCGGTTATTGGTCCCAGGGTACCCAGCAGAAGACCAAATCTCCATCTTTTAGCTGATAGCATTTGTGAGGATATACCTAACGAGTTGCCAGTTCTGTTGGAAACTCCATTAAGTGTGGTTTGACAGATTAAGTTTTTGATTATAAAAACCAATTGGTACATGGCCGAACCTAACCGTGGTCTGCCTAGTTAATACCAAACGTCTTAAACACTCGTCCATAGACGCACCAATATTTAAGTAAGATATAATTATATTATAAATAACTGTTTTTAGATTTTTTGATTTTCCGTTCCAATAGTTGTTCAGAACAGGCCCCGTAACGGCTGAAATAATTTTAATAGAAGGCTCCGTATATCCCTGAGGTTCATTCCCTGGGTAGGTACTGATAAAATAATGGCGCAAGAAGGAACGTTTGCAAAGTTTTACCTTTAAAATATATCTCTTTATACTCGTAGGCGTAAATTATTATTTTTAAATCGGGACTTTTTATATACTAGTTTTTCGCCCGTGAAAGTTTTTGAAATGTGTCAGGAATTTATCCGTCGATCCGTTGCTCTTTTTTGAGGTGAAAGAAAAACAAGCAAAACAACGCACTTTCGCACTTATAAAATTAGTCAGGATTATTAAATCGTTATAAATTTCAGGTTATGATGATTCAAGAGCAAGTATCTATGTTCCTCGGCGTTAAAAGTTTCAAACGGAAGTATCCCGAGTTAAAGCGACGAACGATATCCGCCAGCGAGAGGGACTACGTTCTGTCGCAGGGACTTGTGACAGAAGCTCTATGTGATTTGGGTTTGTTTTTTTTATTATGTCCCCAACCAGGATGGTACCAAACAAAACAAAGTTTGCAAAAAAAAAATCCAAAGTAAAAAGAGATAATTTTGTATCTTGTAGTTTTTGTAGACATAGACACCGATTTGACTAATAAAGGGATAGGTCATCTGCGCAAGAGTCTACTGTTAGGCTGCTCATTTAAGGGGCCGCCTCATGATTTTTGTCCCATACAAAAACGGACTTCAGCAACTCAAGTATTGTACAATACTTATTAAAAATAGCAAGTTCTAGTTAATGGATCCTAAATGTATATGAAATTATCTTTATACTAAATGTATAAAATATGTCAATATCAGCTACACCTAGGTTTTATGAAGCCCTGAAAGTCAACAATTTCACGCATATTTTCAACCAACTTTGCGACTCGAGTTCTCTTAATACGTTTACTAATGTGTTTTTTTTTACATTTTGAATAAAGATAATTTCACATACTTTATGGATCCATTACTAGAACTTGCTATTTCTAATATTTTTTGTACAATACTTGAGTTGCTGAAGTCTGTTTTGTGCATTATCGCAAGACAGGTTTTGTTGAGAAGTAGTACTTCCTAATGTTTCTGGTACGTAAACCTTGGTTATCTTATCGATTTTAATAGTAGTCCATCTTGCTCACATATTTATGAAGAGACATGGACAAAATAAGTCGCGCGTAAAACTGAGTTCGTTGCGCTGTGATGCGTCGACTTAAGTGTACCCCCCACCACTTTCGCTTCGAGAGGTGTCGTGGGAGACCCGGTTGGAACCTTTCACTATATATTATGTATTGTATGTATTATGTATTGTATGTATGTATTATGTATTGTATGTATGTATTAACAACGTTTGAGAGTCCATGCGGTTTCGTTGTACCTAATGTGGCGCATTGACTGCGAACGAGAACGATGTTTCGGATTGAAAGACGATGTTGATGTTGTGAGCAAAATGAAGACAACAGTTGAATGTTGTGAACACTGGAGGATGAAAGATTGATTAAACTAAGTAAAAGTATTTAGGTTTGATGATAAAAAAATATAAAGAATAATTAATAAAATAAGTCGCCTCCGGATGTGCTCGAACCACCAACCTTTCAGTTAACAGGCAATTGCGCTACGGAGGCTCCTGCTAGCGGAGCCGAAATTTACTATTACTTTCTTATGACCAATTTTATGGTAAAGAGGAAAATAGAAAAGGTGTCGTGGGGGTCGAACTTTTAAACTTTTTTCGGCCTAGGCGTCATTCGCCAAGCGTCTGAAGTGTAACGTGCGATAATAAAATTCGTTCCAAAAAATTTCTCCATTTCGAACCAGCGAATTCACTGTCCTAACATTCTCTGCTATTCTTTACAGGTATGACAGCAGTGGACGCCGGCGAGGTGTTAGACATAATGCTATCAGATTTCCCCCACAAGTACGAGGAGTATCGGTCCCATCAACGCGAGCGACAACTCACGGACCCGATCGTGCCCTCGCTGGCTATCGATGAGGTCAAGACGGAGGAGAAGTCCGACAAATTGGAGTTGAAGTTCGACGTGAAGGATATTAAGACTGAGGTGCTTCCCGAACGGACTAGACAAGTGAGTCTGATGTTACAGCATTGGAAGGTGTAGGTATACTAGCTTTTCGTCACCGGTTACGCCTGCGAAAATTGTTGAAATATGAAACTGTTCAAACAGATATTTTCACTTTGTATTTACTTTACAATGTATACAAATATATTAAATTAACGTGTCTGTATGTGATTTCAAAATTAATACCAAAATCTAAGTTTTTCGAATTTTTTATCTGTCTAGAAACGGATAACGTAATCACAATAAAATATCATTGGCTAAATGAGGATTATGTCTTCCGATCGGCATTATTTCGATTGTTTTTTACTGTATCCACATTGTATAAAGTTAACTTTCATTCTTCCTTAAAAAATAACTTCGGCTTGTTTTACTATGGGTACCCTGTGACCGGTAGCACAGTTCCCGTTGGCCGTATAGTATTAAAAAGCTTTTATTCATTGACTTATTATCTAAAAAAACATTAGGACATGGCTGCCGCGGCGATAGCGTCCGCCAGCGAGTGGAACACTCGCCTCAACGCGTTGCGTCGGCCGGCGTGCGTCGACTTGCAGAGTATGACGATCAATCGTCGGCGCGCTCCCCCGCCGCCTCCGTCGTACCATGTGGCGCCTCCTGCAGGATTCTACCCGCTGGCACTGCTACCCGGGCAGTACCAGCATTGCTACAGGCGGTATCCATCCGAAGTGCTCAAGTAAGTAGCTTGTTTGGCCCCGTAAACTATTTGCGGATTTTTTTTGTTCTCCACAGCCTCTTGTTTAACAAATATTGTTTCTGACTTTGCAATTCTTGGTCTATACTAATCTTCGATACTAATATCATAAAGAGATAAAAGTTTGGATGTTCCTCAAACTACTTATTTTACGAATAGATAGCTACGATATCCCTGAGTGACATAGGTTATATTTTATTTTCAGTCAATTTCCGCATCTTTCAAATAACTAAAAACATATGAATAGATAAAAAAATATAAGATATAAACTTTGTACCAGATAATCTCTATACTCTTTTCGAGTTTTGGTAACTTCCCAAAAATGAAAAAAAAACACGTTGAATATTAAATCTAACTATATTTTTAAGACTACACTTTTGGGTTGGACTTATTTTTTTACACAGCTGCTGCTGTGCTGTAGCTGCAGCTGAGCAGTAACCGTAAACGTCAACCAATCAAAAATGCACCGGGTAATGCTAGCTGTATATAATAATGTTGCCCACTGCCATTTCAGCTGTTACCCATTAAACACGGTGCTGAAGGACCCGCCGCCGGTAGCCGAGTGCGAGTCCTCCTCGGAGTCGGAGCCCGATTGGGCGTCGCCGGCTTCCTCCAGTGATGATTCCGACAACGAACGAAGCATGGGCGCTAAGGTGATAATCTTCTTATTCTGTGACTTGCTAAAGCCAGCTCGGGTAGCATAATACTATTTGTTCAGCTGTCCATACAAGCGTTTGCAATAAATACCAAGCACATTTAAATTTTAAGGAGACGCCTCATAACTTTTGTCCCATACAAAAACGGACTTCAGCAACTATACTTTAGCTTATAGCAAGTATACTTTATGGATTCATTAACTGGAACTTGCTATTTCTAATATCTTCTGTACAATACTTGAATTGCTGAAGTCCGTTATGGGTATTTTATTGTACCGATTTGGGTTGGAAAGTTTCTTTCGCTCGGATATTGGGTGAAAGAGATGAAAATTTTTTTGAACACGTTCGTTTTTTAGTTGGTTACGCGACCAAGAGAGCTCTTAAGGAACTTATATTTTCAGATATGTGGATATCGGTCGTAATGCGCCTGGCCTGGTGTAAGCAAATTTTTTATAGTCAACTTAGCTTTCATTTCTACAAAATCGGCCCCACTGATATAGAAGGTTACCGCCCTATCAATAAACGTTGTTTTTTAACAGACGTTTAGATAACATGTTTTGTATCCGTTTAACAAATTGTCATTCAATATTGGAGAGAGAGACAAACATTTATACATGTAAACATTAAAATAAGTACCGTAAACGCTGATACGTCGCGATCATTTCAGAAGTAACGAGACCGAGGAAGTAACTTGTTAAGTTAGCATGTAAAATCCGTAATCATCACTGTTTTTTTTTCAATTACAGAGAAGGAAACTGATGAAGGTGAAACGCAACATGACCTTCGAGAGCGCCATCAAGGAGGAGGATAAACAGACGACGGACACCGCGGACACGTGTCGCACGTGTGGCCTGCGCGAGGAGGCCAACCGGAAGTTCTATCACGAGCGGTTCCTGGGCTGCTCCAAGTGTCACGCCAAGTGTATGTATAATTATATATTACTAGCGACCCGGCCCCGGCGACGCCAGTGGACAATCTGAAAATTAGAGATTATCCTGCAGGTCTTCCGGGATAAAAAGTAGCATACGTCACTCCCCGCCCCTTAAATTATCTCTGTGCAAAAAACATGTTGATCCGTTACTCCGTTTTGACGTGAAGGAAGGACAAACAAACAGCTAGCTGTCCGCTCCGGCTTACTTTTTTGTAGAAAATTTAGGTCTGCACATTTTTTTCCTACATTCTTTTGTTATCTATCTAACGGATTAGGCAAGATATTCCATGAGAGAGTGCTAGCTTTTTTGCCATATTTAATTCTTTGTAAATTAATCTATCACCGTGACAACCGGAATGTTGACAGCGCTGGACTTGAAACTGGACTTCTCGCATTCGATCCTAACTCGAGTCAAAAAAACATTTGTTTGCTTTTATCGACTCGTGCGATGAAGGGCAAAATAAATCCTTATATTTTTAAGAAATGACATCAGTGGTGAATGCAGCTGTAATTAAATATATATAAACTGTGATCCATAATTTCTTAGTAACAATATTAATACTATTCTATGGTTAGTAATAACATAATAAAATCGCTGGGATCACTCTGGACTCTGGAGGGAGCGTTTTAAATGCCATTGACTAAACTTTATTAAATTAGTTTCTTTTAGCAATTTAATCTGTAAGGTTTTTCATTGACGTACGTTTTTTCTTGTATAGTGCACCCTGCATGTCTCGATCTCGGACCCGACACGATCCGCAAGTGTCGCGACTACCCGTGGCAGTGCGCCGATTGCAAGTCGTGCTACTCGTGCTCGAAGCCGGCCGACGACGACAAGATGCTGTTCTGTGACCTGTGCGACAGGGGATTTCACATTTATTGTGTGGGTCTCGAGAAAGTGCCCTCAGGTAAGTGAAAAAATAACAGTATGGTAATACTGCGCAAGAAAGCCCTTGTTGCCAGTACACTTTCGCCATTTTTGTTGATGACATCGTCAAGCTGATTCAGTGCAAATTACTCCTACTCCTTGATATATTTAACGACAATAAATAGAGCTGATCCAATTCTCTAAGCTAAAGTGACCCAACCGCAATGGCAATACAATGCGCAGGCAAAAACTGGCTTATATAATTCCTGCAAGCAGTTTACAGTGTTGTTTTCTATTAGTACAAAGTGGCTGTAGCCGTTATCGCCATTTGATATATTTTAGCTCATAGAAAATTAAACAAAAACCAATTCCAGGTCGGTGGCACTGCGTCGAGTGTGCGATATGTAAATCGTGCGGCGCGCGGACAGCCGGCGGGCTCAACGGCCCCGACGACACCGCCGAGTGGCATCATCAGAGCAAGCGGGGACCCGGCGGGCACAAGGTCTACTCGCACTCGCTCTGCACGCCCTGCGCACGGTACGAACACTTGTACTTCCTCAATAGATCGATAGATTAAAGATGGCGTACCAGCCTTGACTAGACTTGCAGAATACAGTATGCTACAAATAACTGTACCAGTGTGAATAGGGTGTTGTACTACCTTGATAAATCCATAGATCGATTTATCAAAGATGGCGCACTAGCCTTGACCATAGTATGCAAATACGGTACACCACTGCCGCCGGTTTGAATGTCGTGGCCAGATCGCAGAATTTGAGCCATTTTAACTAATATCTGCCATATTATTTAATAATTGTTTTTTTATAAGAATGTTAAATAAATTAGCAACTTTTCCTAGTTTTAAATTTTGTATGTAATCAACAATATGGAAGACTAGTTATCCATATCGTGGAATGGTCAAATCTACGATCGGATTTGTTTTGCGTCTTAGTATGCCCGGGGGTAGCTTTCTCGTTCGTCGCAACTCATCACTTGTTACCAATTCACACCGGAACAGTTGTTTGAAATAGCAACCAATTTTTGTTAATTTACGTACTGCATAGGGGCGCTTTTTAGTACCCAGGTCGGTGTGCGAACGTCACTTTAAAACGCCTCGGGGTACCTAGTCCAATTATTTTAAGTTTTTCTTTTTCAATTCACTACTGACTATATCGTCATTTGGGTTATATGTAACGCTAATGTATTGTAAATTATTATTAACTCTGAAATTGAAAAACTTAATGAGGGTCTATTTTACATGATGTGTAGATAAAGAGCTTATTGTTATACATAAAATAAGTGTAAATTAACAATTTTTTTTTAATATTCCTATAAGTACTTACGAGACGATTGTAAAAATCTAGACACTGTGAAATAGGCGCTTAGTAAGTTCTAATTACCTATCTTCCCGGTAAGTATGCTCAATATAAATCTTGATAATCTTTAAATTATACAATAAGTATACAATAAAATGAAGTTATATTATAGTAAATTGTTTTCGTTTTTTAGGAATAATTCAAATAGCATAGACATAGGTGGAAGTTTAACATTCAGTAGTGTTTCACAGTCGGCAAGTACCTACAATTTTTAATATGGGGTGTATCATCAACCGTACATAACTCATATAGTAACTGTGCATGGGACTTTACTGTTGAAAAAAATTAAAGAAACAGTACTTAAATCGATATGTCATTGATATATTAAATTTTGTAGTATCATTTTATATTAATTATGCGTGTTTTTAAATGTTGAACTAACACAATTCTCGCCTATCATCTTCGTTCTCACAACTTCTTTTCATTCTGTGGACATCTGCTTATATCTTAACAACAATGTAGCATTGTGCCCCTGCAATATTGTACTCTATGTCCCCATGCGTTACAAGCACACATCCCAGTATATTCCAGATGCATGACAATTTATTACTATATTTTTTATTTTGTCCAGTCTTTCAATGGATCGGTAATTTCTGTGTTGGCTGAAATGTGTGAATGATGCTCGTCCGGTCAAATTGGCTCCAAAGACATTTTATGATGTAGAACTAAAATATATCACACAGATTTGATGACCGTCGACTTACCTGACGTAAAATTGTACTTGTACAAAGCGGTATTTTTGGAATACCAACATGGTACTCTGGATGTCTTTGAAATCAATTTAGCTGGATGTAATTGATGTTGTAATTAAATAAATATGTAATTATGGGTGGAACACAGAAATTACTTTGATAATATGTGTGCTTAATAATTTAATGTTATGGAGATGATGAATGATTGAGGTCCACTCTTTGTCTCAAATTGGTTCAATTGGAGCAAGTCATTTATAAAATTCGATTTAATAACATTTTATTTAGTTTCCTATTTTTATTTGACTGTTTTACAAATTGTTTAAATTATTATCCATGACTAATTTTAGATATTTTCAGTATAATAAATAAACTAACGACTTCATCCCCATCTTTTGTTAACTAACTATATTTTGTTATTTTTCTTCGGTTCTTGCAAACTTACTATAATTTTTGAACATTTCCTTTAATTACTGTTTATTTTTTATTATTCGAATCCAAAAAAATCTAACAAAAAAGCGGGCTCAAAATACCTTTTTCAAAATTGACCAACCGAAGGGAAGTAACAAGTAAAAGTAAGATGGCGGCGAGATCGGTCACTAATGGCGTGTTTCTGTTCCGGTGGTTGCGTGCGGTGTATGTGTGTATGCGTGTAGGGCGTATCGCATCGGCCGCTACTGCCCGCTGTGCGAGCGCTCGTTCATCGGCCCCAAGGGAACTATGCAGCTCGTCATATGTAAACTCTGCGATAGGCAGCTTCATCAAGGTACGTGCGCATGCTAGCACAGCTCTGCTCGCGGGCACCACGGGAACTAGGCTGCTCGACTGGCTATGTTTACATGTGG
Organism: Nemapogon koenigi; assembly: GCA_963924495.1. Taxonomy (NCBI): domain Eukaryota; kingdom Metazoa; phylum Arthropoda; class Insecta; order Lepidoptera; family Tineidae; genus Nemapogon; species Nemapogon koenigi. Next base: position 8,216,632 of record OZ004645.1, read on the forward strand.
TACTGTTTTGATTTTAATTATGACAGTGTCATTGCATGGTGTGAACATAGCCGTAATTTAAGTTTTTAATTTGTGACGGGTTTTCATTTTCTATGTAGATGTTCTTCAAATAAAAATCACAGACTTTGAAATCACAAGTAAATTTTCCAGTGTGACTGTGGCTTTGCACGTTCAATCAGATAGATGCCTTATTGTATGAGTGATAAGAAGTAAAGACATTGTTTTTTGGTTGTTTATACGGACAATATTCTTATTCCTCGTATGTTTTGTGCATTGTAAATGTGTGCATGATCGTCTATAACATTCACGTTCATCACTATGTAACTCACGATCATAAACTACAGAGCAATATCTCCTCATACTCACGGCATTATGTGTGCTTTGCTTTTTAACACTTATTTTCTACTTTCATCTTCTAATGAGCATAATTTTCTTCATTTAGAGCTTACAAATAAATAACTTTCATCAAAATAATAAAAATCATTAAACGAAAGGAGTATATTTTGCACATCCAATTTTAGATGTAGGTACATTTAAACCAAACAAGATAGGCTGCTTTTATTTTGAATGTGATTAGAGTTGAATATTTAAGCATGAACTTAGGCCGGGGAGCACCGTGAAATAGACCGAGAACAAGTCATGCCTGTATTTGAAAACAAACCAGACGATATTATAAAGGCGAAAAAATTCTCAATTGAGGCGTTAACTTTCAGATTGCGTTAAGCAGACCGTGACAAAGTTGAACATAATGGACTACACGTGCAACGATTGTCGCCGCAGCGGGATTACGTCGCGGTCGGCGGCCGTGCGACTCGCGCCGCGCACCATCGCCACGCTCTTCATGGCCAAACGTCGCTTCAACAAGTACGCCCATCGACAGTACGTACAAAGTCGACTCAAAACCAAAGCCGAGCCAGAAAACGCCTCCTCAGAGGACACTAACGAGCCGGCCGCCGACGTATCCGACCCGGACGAAACGGTCAGTGCCGATTTCCCCTGATCCCGCCCGTGTGTATAGAACGATATATCGACTGTGTAATATATTTAGATGTTAGTTTTTTATATATATATATATCAAACATTATTTTTTGCTTTATAACTATGGTTGTTAGGTAAACTGTTGCATAAATCTGATTAACTCGTAGGCTATATGTAGATAGATGTAAGTTATCGGATAGTGGTGAGATGTGACGGACGTTGCGATTTTATTTTGTAATGTTATCCCAGTGACTGGATTGGCGCAGATATTATTTAACTTCGACAAGTGGTTATATGGTAATAATAGTTCGCAGGGGCAATCATATACACTTTGTTTTTTTTGCAATTTTACTTTCTCTATTGCGTACGTACAACCCTCCCCCCCTCATTAATTTGTTATTTAGTACTACTACATTGTAATCATTGATTGTACTTTTGATGTTTTTTTTTTCACTATTTTGTAAGCATTAAAATCAGACAAATGTTTTGTATTCATTTGTACTTTGTATTGAGTTGTAAGTTTGTTGTTGTGAACAAATCACGATACGAACGAGATATTCGAATATTATGAAGGATTGTGTTTGAAAATATTAATACGCGTTTATTGTAACAGTGTTATGTTCTCCATCATAGATTAATTTAACTTTAGAGCTATTGTTATTTTTTCTAAATAAGGTATTTATTTTAGTTATATTATGTAGCTCAGAGCGGATACAAGTGTATACAATCAGGTCATAAACAGTATGATGATTTAGCTCTTAACAATAAGTGATATACAAGGTTTTATTTATGGTCTATTGCTTCAATAAGTACAAATGAGTTTAGAGAATATATTTAAGTATTACGAACAACTGCGACATGTGTCAAATCTTGAACCGATTTAGTATTGTAGGTTTGAAGTTAATAGAGATATACAGAGAGCTAGTTCTATGATCTTCAAATCATATCTCAAAATTATCCAAGCATAGGAAGCAATTGATCTTTCAATTTCCTGGAGATTATAATTTATTTTTTGTTTTTCGTACTTTTGTTTCTTTTATTAGGTATTTTAATTTGGTAACTATAATTGACAATATTTTGTACATAAATATTTACATAGAGCCCGTAGCAGCTATCTAAGTTACTATATCTTACTTAATTTTCAATTAATCTTTATCGTAAACATTGTAGCACTATGTATTTACATTTGACATTGTGTTGCGAACAACTCAATAATTTATTTATAAGATATAAACGTATTACATCTGAGACAGATATAAGTAGCTTATTTCGTATGATATATTTATTATGAAACTTTCAGAAAACAAAGGGAGTGCCAGATTAAATAAAAATTGCATTTGAACATGACTCGCGAGTTATAATTGTGTTTTATTCGTTTGTATACTTTATTGTGTTGTGACGTAGGATTGCTCTAAAGCTGTAGATGCATTTTCTGTACTTACGATGTTCTGCGTGCTATTTCATCTTTTAACCACTGCTAAGTGCAATTTTCACCAATATGTTTTGTATGTATAATTTTGTATTAGAAATACATTTAGGGCAAGCGATTATTTAGGTCTCGGGCGTACTGAACCGAGCGTATTTGAAATCATGTTAAGGTTATATTATTTTTTTGGTTAATATTAATATAATTTAGCGACAATTTAAGGTAAATTTATGTTGAAAGATATCATCGAATAAATGTTGAAGCTGTTACATATAATCTAATGGGTTTAGGTTTGCTTCTTGACACAGGTGATGAAATATTAAGACTTTATGTGCAAGAGGTTTAATGATAACTCTATAGCTACTTAATGCAAGTGTAAACGTTCTAGAAATCTCGCACTGTTCGGTCAATTTTGTAAAAAAAAAATAAACTAAATCTTATAAAATATATTTGTTGTTTCATTTAATTTGTCAGTATCGCAGTGGCGAATGTATTGACATTATCGGTGACAAAGGTTTAAGATCTTAATTGATAGATTTAAAAAAATTAGGCAACAAATAAAAACAAGTAATGTTTTAGGGCAAAAAACGTAAAATTAAACTAGTATTAAGATTGTATTATATAATGGTATGGTTGGTTGGTTTATTAGTGGTGACATAGTTTAGTTTAATGGTAAAGCAAAAATAAAACAAATATTGCAATAAAAATATTTTATATACTTTTGACTTATGTATAACAGTAAAATTGGTAAGCACGCTTAACAAAATACGTAAAACACTGAAAATATTCAGCCGATACACATTTACAAACTGGCAATAAAAGCACACCTCTTTCTTCTTGTTTAATAGGGTAATAAACCTGGAATAGAAATAAAATACATTTATTATATCAAACAAAAATATGATAGTAACAAGAATTAGAAAAACATATTGCAAATAGTGAATTTCAAACAAGAGATTTTAATTTTTCCTTCTAAACTGCAGGTAACAATTCGGTAAAATGTCGATAGACCCCTCCCATTAATATATAATGTTTTAGGGAAGGTAGACGAAATAACTTGATATTTAACTATCACGCTGTGTATGTCGGTTAACAAGAGCTGGCGCGAACGAAAAGACTTATAAAAAACAAATATCGAACGTGCCAGATCTGTATATGATATGTAGGACTTCAGCAGTCAAAACTCCAGCAACTTACTTGGACTTAGTATCACTCGTCGAACCTCAGCCCGCTGATGGACAGGAAGGTGAACGCGTTGTGAAGTGCTACTACCGGCACTATAGTGCAGGCGACACCGGGACACACGCGTTGTCTTATTGACGACAGTGCGGTCAGTATGCGGGACACTGGGGGCGCACTCCATACCTGGCGGGAAAAATGTATAATTATATTTTGTGTTTAAAGCCAGAAACAAACTATCGGTCACTATAGGTGAACCGCTGAGAAACTAGCACTCCCATGTCCATGAGGGGTGAGGGACGGGCGTGATTCTGCTATACACGATGTGAGGTTTCGCGCGATGCGTCTGTTGTCGACGCGATTTACGTCGGGTTTTTGCGGGTAGATTTTGATTACATTTTAGAAGATTAGGATAGCTTGAACCTTGAAATTTTTGAGGTGGATCACGTCGATTACGGACATATCGCGTGAAACTTCGTATCGTGTATGGCAGAATCACGCCCGCCCCTTTCACCCGCGCGGACCATGGGAGTGCTGCTTTCTCAGCGGGTTACCTATAATTATGCTGCATCTGGACTTTCGCCTACCCGCAGTCTTATCATAGAACTAGCAACTGTCAAAACGCAACTAACTCGCAACTGACGCTGGCGCCCCAAGCAAAATAAAATAGTTTTTGATAACATTGACTGAAAGCTGAATTGCATCATTTAATTTTAACAAACGTCAAATCGGCTGATATATGTCTTAAATTGTACTAAAAAGATCGATTGAAGTTTGTTAAAGAAAACCCAAATTTTCACGACTTGATTTAACCTAATCAGTATTATTAGTTTGTTTTTTGTATTGTAATTATTTCATTTAGGTGGTACTTAAATTTAATTTGAGTCGAGGAGACTATAGGGATAATAAATATAAGATTACGTAAATAGTAACACCAGACCTGGTAGAATATTCTCATCTTGACGGCTGGTTCTGGCTCCTTTTCGTGACACTCGTTCAACAGTTTCCGTATAGAGTACTCTAACACTTCTTCTATGTCTTCGCTCGACATCTGAGAGGCGAGTGATCGATGGCCGAAACACGACTCTTCACTCGGAAAAGATAGCTGGCATGTCGACGGAGATGAACCTAAAGAAAAATAATGTATTTTTTACTGTGGGGTCATATCTACTACTAAGAATAGATGTATGGAGCGATCGTGTGTCGTTTTATTTTGACGCTAACACAATATCTACTTGTCATTGTTTGTTTTTCCAGCTGGCCTGGAAACAGAGTATAGACGGATCTCTGTTCTTGGCTATGGAGTGTATTAATAATAATTTATTAAGATACATGATTCATTTATATTTTCTAACAGGTGGTCGGCACTTCTGGTAATAATAGATCTATAAAAAGCTGTGGTCTAGTATTAATTTTTTTAAGACTTGTCTATTTGGTATCCAAACTTAGCATTAAATAACAGAAAAAATCTGTGATTATTAGTTTGCAAAAAAAAACTTATTTAAGGCATGCAAAGTTTGTTTAGGCTATAAAACGGACTTTATATGCAAACTTATGTATAAAGCAAGATAAATATGTTGTAAGAAACAAGAAGAGTTGCGGTTTATCCTTTCTGCCTACTCCTATAGACAAACAGGCTTGAATGTATAACTGTACCTGTTGCGACGTAGCACACAAAAGCTGCCACAGTATTTTCATAATTCCACCTTCTTGTGATGGCCACTTTATATTCCCCAACGTTGCAGCCGGTTTCCTCGTCTGTAAATGCATTCAAAAATATCTTACAATCTATTTGGTAGCATCAATAAATATATCATTGGCTGAATGAGGAAGATTCATTTTTTTGTGCTGGGTAGCATGGGGCTGCTTCTATCACGCCACGGGTTCTTTTATTTTTACACAATCTACATTAAGAGGAGTAATTGTTTGTTTGAACGCACTAATCGGATTCCAGTCGGATTTGAGAAAATATTTTTGCATTTGATAGCCCAATTCTTAGGCTTAGGCTATATAACATTACGCTACGACCCAAAGGAGCGGAGCAGTAACTATATCGCGGGTGCAACCGCATGGCACATAATAAATAAAATTACAAAATCCGCCCTTTTCGGCCGTAAATATTTTTGTAACGCAAAAAAACCGGCAAAGTGCGTGTCGGGTCATGCATAGGTTTCTTCCGTAACAATGCAGGATGTTAACAATAAAGCAACATCCTTTTTCCGACGAAAAGTTTATTTGGTCGGTGCCCGTTATAATTTTCCATTGAGAGTTAAGGGCAGTATTCCAGATTTATTTCAAATTTATAAATTTGATTTAAAAAAGTTACGGGGGGGGACTCTTTGCAGACAACTTTTTCAGTTGAAGTTGAGTAACATAGTAATGTTTTGCTACGTTAAAATTGTGATCATGTATAAAATTTTCTTCAAAATCGGTTCAACCGGCAGTAGACGCCAGAACTTTTTGAAAGACTGCCGTGACGATAAAATTAACAATTTATTAGTTACAAATATTGCTAATCTTATAGAACCTTCACTTTCCTTTAATAAACAATGTAACAATGAAATATTATCAGTCTTCATTTTACCAACAAAGTCACACTATCTCTATAAAATATCAGGAGAAATTTACTTATTTTATATATTTATTATTAGCCCAACTTATATGAAAACTTGCATGTTTGTTAATTTAGGGTAAAAATAAAGAATCTTTGTTGTAAGGTCCGTTGTATTTAGTAAACAATATTTGCATGTCTTTTTATTTTAGTGTCATACAAAATTCTTAAAAGACCTTTTATTAACAATTTTACATTATTAATTTTCATTTTAAACACTTGATAAATCAATAATAGTAGTAATTAACATTTAAAAAGATATGGAATGATTGTTTACTAAATGTGACAAATAACTATAGAAAAACTGACTTTATATAACTAACATTCAAATCTCTTATTATCCGTATGCGCCCACGCATGCCACTCGATCGCTGCTCCGCGCGGCAACGCCTCAACCACCGCGTACTGAACTATAGCCCCGGCCGTACGTCGCTCCAACTGTCTGCGGGCTTCACGAACCGCGCGACCCTGACCGGCACTCACGTAGCAAACACTCTGGAAATAGGATAATAAGACAGCTGGTAACAATGGTCACATTTAGGCACACTATTTTCAGAATTAACATTATAATTCTTACACTTGGGTAAAAAGTACACATACATTGATTATAACGGTTATATCTGGCTTCGATCCCCTCGTGTACAAATGGGTTTTTGGCAACTCATTAAATAGCCTCAAAAATAATTAAGGTGACTGTTTTCAGCAAATTCTGTGTCCTTGTCTTTGCCCGGCACAGCAAATTCTCGGACCGGGCATTCTTTGGCTGGTCCTGTAGCGACATAAACGTTTTTGGCCTTTCGGTCGACACGAAAGATGTCACGTCAAATATATGCTCACCCCACAGGCGTCTTCAAGTAATCGGGGAACATACATAAAAAAAACATAAAAGATTCCGACGTAAACCTCCTCCTTTTTTGAAATTCGGTTAATAAACACTAAATGTTACTCTGAATAAAGCTTCATATTTTACAATAATAATTAGATTTTGAATCCAATGAGTGGCTTTTGCGTGATGCGAACAAACCGACAAAAATTTCAAAAAAATGTTTTTTTACGTTCTCTTATTTATTTCTCGCGTCTTCAAGTACTTTTTTTGCAAAAATCTTTAATGTACAGACACAGGGGAAATCTACGATTTTATTATATGTATAGATTGTCTTTTCACAATTTATTTATTAGTTCGCTGTAAAAACTAAAACGTATCTATCTAACATCACGCCTTTTATCCCAAGAGGGTAGGCTGAGACAATCGAATGCCATTTGTTACGATCCTGACATACCTCTTTCGCTTATTTTATATTCATCATACCTTTCATACATGCTCGGCGATTGTGTGTACTTTTCGATCAATACATGTTTATATGTTCAATAAAAGTACACCTAGGTTCTCCGTTCTCTGATATATCAAATTGCTGGAGGGCCGGTGATTGAGTTATGCTACTTTTTATCCCGAAATTCTTGGGTCACATTTTAAAAAATCCACTAGCGAAACCAGGGCGGAACGCTTGTAAAATATATAAAAAGCTTATTCTCTGTAGTTACCTGAACCACGCTTCGTATATGTGCACGCGCATGCATGGCCCGTATGACGCGGGTGAGGTGCCTCAATGCGAGCGCACACTGTCGCCGCGTGCCGCCCTCTACAAGCTGCATACTGCCCGGTACTAGAGCGATCTGACCGCAAGTGCCGATCACCTCGCCAACCTGTTGAGGGAAAGGAAAACTGTGAATTTTGTTAAAATTTAGCTGATAGTGTTTCTCAAGGGTGTTTTTTGTAGGTAAGTCATGTCTCCCTTAATACTGTGGTAAAGTTAATGTTTGATATGACATTTTGAAGATTATTTTTCCCTCTAATGACTAAAAATAATCAATCAAATCAAAATTAAATGTTTCTTTTAAAATTTAGACTCTGCAGTTTCCTCATAATTGTACCCGTGCAGAGCCGGGGGCGGGGTCGTTATCACTATCACTACATAGTATAAAACAAAGTCGCTTCCCGTCTGTCTGTCCCTATGTATGCTTAGATCTTTAAAACTACGCAACGGATTTTGATGCGGGGTTTTAATAGATAGAGTGATTCAAGAGGAAGGTTTATATGTATATAACATGCATAAATATAGTAGAGAAACACTGATAATTTTTAGAGGTTTCTAATGTGATGTCGTAACTAAACACATTTTTTTTGAGCTTACTTTGCAAACGCTGGCTGAACCCTACTAGATTTTTTTTTCTTTCTTCACGGGTTGCCTTACAGCTCCCGAAACCGTGTTACGGTTCCAGGGTACCCAGCGGAAGACCAAGTCTCCCTCGTTTAGCCGATGGTATTTGTGAGGCTATATCTAACGAGTGGCTAGTTCTGTTGAGATTATATTTAGATGGAAAAGCCTCTAAGTGTGGTTTGTCGGATTATGTACATAAGTTTTAAATTAAAAAACCCTACTAAATAGATCAAAATAATGGACTACAGTATTGTACACTTTAAAGAGGTCTACAAAAAAGTCAGCGATGGTATATGTCTATCTCTTAGGGATAACCCACAATAACCATTTGTTATCCTTTACTTTTTACGAGAAATAATGGCTTATTTAAGCGATTTTAAGCAATACAGCATTAATGCTTATCCAATTAAGTACTTTAAATACATTGTGCATTTAATATAGAACAATATGGCCCTTTACAGCATGTAATTTAAATGAATATTTTCGAAGATATTACAGATTTAAAATGCAGGGACATAGCGGTTGCGGCGGTACCGGCCTAATGACAAAAAAGGTGTGAACGTTGTATATATTATAAAGACATTCTGTAGTATTTAGTATCAGCATTGTACCCGTGCGGAGCCGGGGCAGGTCGCTATTCATTAATATTCTGTGTAAACTGATTGAAATATGACAATGATTGTTGAAGTCTGACGTTGGAAAAAGTCAAGCCGACTGGGAGCAAGGTAGGCATAATTAGCTCTGCTACCCGTGCGAAGCCGGGGCGGGTCGCTAGTTAATTATAAATGCGTAAGTGTGTTGCTTGTCCTTCTTTCACATCAAAACTGACGGATCGACTTGATTGCACAGAGATAGTTGGAGAACCGGAGAGTGGCATAGGCTTCTTTTTATCCCGGAAAAATATCTCATTCCTTTATAAAAAAAAATCTAATTGTAATTAGGTAAATAAGAGAAACTAACCTTGATGGCTTGACTATATGGTCCAATATTGGCCGGGGCCCAATGAGAAATACCCTGTACATGCATCGTAACCCTCTCCTTTGTTAATTTACTGCCGTCGTTCTCCAACTCCGCAGTGTACTTGTGAGCAACCTGAAACGAGAAAAAAATTTTTTAAACTAACTTTTAAGGTTCCACTTAAATAATTAATAGTTTATAAACTAAAAAAAACACGCTTTTGTCAGTAACGCACACTTGCGCAAACCAAATGAGCCCAAACTCGATGGAGTTACGTCGTTTCGTTACAGAGTTCCTGTGGCCACCTTCCGGCTCCATCGTCAAGATCTTGGACCAGAATACCTACTTGTGAAGACAAATCAAACGAGCTCAAACTCGATAGGCGTTTCGTTACAGAGTTCCACTATCCACATCCTGGCTCCATAATCAGATCTGATCGATGGTACCTAATTATTGTATTGGCATCCAAATTAAGTGCAAGTGCCAAATGGATACGACAATTAGAATTCGACTTCCAAGGTTTGTTTACATACATAAAGTTAGTTACAGGTGAAACCAATATAAAGCGTGTAAAAAGGATCACATTTAATTGTTATTTGTCTGTCTAGTGTCTGTTCTTTCAGGTTCTTTTTCTCTGAAACGAGTCGAGGTTTCAAGCTTTTATTTATTCCACAGCACGTTACATTACACAATTTATGAAGCTACTTATTGCCTTTGCATTTGCCAACATACTGCTGTAAAAAATCAAGTTTCTGGTTATAAATCAGATTGTAGAAATGGCAATACACAAAAATTCCAACGACTCAGACAAAAAACAGACAGAAATTTTTATTAATGGCGCGATACAGTATTGCCTTACCTTACCTTAGACCAGGGATCACCAATTACTTTTACTAAAGGTCCGTTTTAAAAATATAAAAGAGTATCGCGGTCCGTTTGGAAGGTACTTAGTTAATGACTAGCGACTAAGTTTTAAAATTGCAAATTCGTACTGATAAAATGTCACTTACTCCATCTATAATAAGTCCGACATCTTGCGGCAGCGGGCATTGAACGCACACGCGCGTCGGAGGGTTTGGAAAGTTCAAGTAGCTAATATAAATTTTGTTCATCTGTTCATAGTCCCCCATGTCTCTCATGTAAATATTTAATGAGCAAATATCAGTTGGTTCTAGATTTTTAGTAGCTATCAAATCTGAAATTAAAAATATTTATTTTAATGATTGTGGCATTTGTGACAAACATATGAATATGGATGGATTTTTCAATTATTCTATTTTAGTTTTCTGAAGTGTGGGCCACAATTCAGCAAATATTTTATTATGACTCTTATAACAGAATAATTATAAAACGAAGTATAAAATGATTAAGTAGAAATGTCAGGCGTACTAAACAACCGACTTCTAGTCCCCCAAATAATAAAAAAAAAATCAGGGCTGTTCTTATATTATATGACGAATCTATTGTTGATTTGATACTGCAAAAAAAATTCTATTAATGAACGTGAATTTCGAAATATTGGTACAAAAGAATAGAAACCAACATGGAATACCCTTAAACTTTGACAAGACCTTTTAATTTTTATAAATTTATAACCTTGGCCTGGCTAAGTATTTAAAATGCAGAAAGTACAAAGAAAGGCTTTTTGAAAAGTTTACCTACTAAAGAGTTTCTTCATCGCATTTTCTGTCGACAAACTTGTATCCGTTCCCTCTCCGACAATCCCACCTATAAAATACCACCCGTGCCTGTTCCCATATATACAAGTATGGTCTTCAACCATTTGCCTCTCCGACTCGTTATGATCGTAATTGTATCCTTCATCGACACTCTCAGAGCTTTCATTCTGATTTTCCAAAGTATCAGAGGAAACCGCTTGCTCAATTTTGTCATTGATAGCCTGAATGAATAGCGGGTTAACATCAGCTTGTTTCTTTTTCTCTTCAATTTCCAATTTCTCGATTGATTCTAGTTCCGATTCGCTCAGTTCTATGTCGCTGATGTCGCTGAATACGGAGTCGCTCAAGTCCATGATAAAATCCAAGGCGTTTTTCACTGACGGCGTGTGCGGCAAATCGTCTCCTGATTTATCTTCTAGATGCAGCTTCAAGTTCAAATATCCCACCGGGGCGACGGCGTCGTTGGAGTGTATTATAAGCTGTTTATCATCCCTGAATAACAATTAGTGCAATGTTTAATTATACTATCTATATAAAAAAGTATTAAATGCTGTTCATTGGTAAAGAAAATTAGAGAAAGAAAAATTGGAAATTTGCTATGGGATTTTTGTATGAACTCAAGACCATAATAGAGGATGAAAGTTAATATGGGCTCCACGGGCAAAACTGGGGTGAAAAGCTAGTTACAAATAAAAACTTATGCATGGACCTTTTGTAATTAAGTTTATGTAGTTTCCAGAATGTCATTGGCACGAGAAAATTGGTGCTTTCATGAAAAATGCTAAAAAAACAACTATATACAGTGTACACTATAATTATGTTTCAATGTATGTATGTCTCCTAATATAATCTACAGAAAAGCAGCTAAATATTGTTTTATTCACAATAAACAGATAGATATATAAGTATATAAGATATCTACAATAATTCTGTAAGCCAGAATTTATGTTGAAATCTATAGTAATAATATAGCTTTGTTTTTTTGAATGTGCTAATCTATGGAACTACTCTTTGCATTTTTTGCTAGCACAATTCTTGAGGTAGGTTATAGCATCAGTAACCATACGCGAGTGCAACCGCAAGGCACAGCTAGTATATAATATAATTAAGAGTACCTATTCTTGTTTTCAACAGATCTCAAATTAAATGTCACACTTACATGACCAGCTTTTTCTTGAACAGCGGACAATTCAAAGTAAATGTTTCATATTCACCACCTTCACCACAGACATTGAGGCCATACTTTTCATGCATTAGTAGTAGATGTGGTTGTATGTCGCGAATTGAAAGTCCTAAATGCACTCTTGGGTCCAAACCTAATGCAGCAACCTGAAATATAAAAAAAAGTTAGCCAAGTTTAAAAGTTTGTTTTTTTAACAGCTTTAGAACATTTCAGGCATAAACTGCTTTGTTTGTTAAGAAAAAACATTTGACAATTTAATTAGCAATTAAAATTTAACCTTAGATAAAAGGTTGAGTCAACAAGCCTAGATAAAAAATAAAAAAAAACGTAATTTTAAATTTTGTTATAGGATCCAAAAGTGGTACAAGATCTATTAAATTATATCCCAAATACAAATTAAATACCACTCAATACTTAGTTTTTTAAACCTTCTTATAAATGTAATTGTAAAATTACTTGAATACTGGATTTATAAATAGCGGAATACCATTTCAGATAAGACTTCATAGGACAGGGGTTTTTTACAACCCTGTGTGTGTGTGTTTGTCCTTCTTGATGTTGACTTTTTTGTACAGATATAGCTGGGGATTCTATGTCATGTCATGGCGACCGACGTGACATGATGGGGAATCCGGTTTCATCCCCGCCCGCGCTGTGATTAATAACTCATATTACAGTCAGTAGGATCATCTTAGCTACCAATTAATAGTCATATTGATACTATAACGGATACAAAACTTGACATTGGTGGAATCATCAAAACCCTAATGGAGCCATCACAAAAAAAAATAGATATAGCTGGAGGACCTTCATCACGGAAATCCTTCAGGACATATTCTTATGACACACTTCCTAAATATCCACAGGAGGAGAGCTAGTACCTTAATAATAACAGCTTCAACACCACTAGTAATCATTTCTTGTAACAACTCCTTCTGGTTCCTCCTCCATAGATAAGCAAGCGAGATGAGATCCAACCTCTTACACCTGTAAAATGAGACCATTATTTACAATTATATCAGTTTTCATCAAAACAATTACACTTTATAAGTAATACACTGTAAAACTAAAGCTATATTTTAGGGCAACAAGCACAAAAAAGGTTTTATGCAAGTGAATAAAGATAAGTGACAAACACACAGTTGGTTCTGATGATCAATTTATGTATTTATAATGACTTGTCACATTTATTTATAGCTTTAGCCTAATACTTACACATTTTCAACTCTTATTCTTTGGTAATCAGACAAAATAGCACCCACAGCAACAGCTTCTATGGCCTGCTCATCCTAAAAATTATTGCTTTTGTTAACCTTACACTAACATTTCTATAATGAAGTACAATCAATATCAAGTATATTGCATCTGATTTATTTTGTATTGGCAAATGTTTTGTATAGCCAAAAACCTCCCTTAAAATGTATGTGATAGATATTTTTTGGCAATTTTGTTTAATTTATTTTTGTATGCTGATTTGGCAAGGTCTGATTTCCATTCAATTATTGTAGATAAACATACATAACTCCCAAACAGTTGGCAGAAGATATGCTATAATAGAAAATATATATAATTATAAGACTATACCCACTTGTATACAGAATACACTTGTTATCATTATTTAGACAGTTGCTTTAACTAGTACATGTTGATAACAACAAATTAAATGTACTTATATGAAATGTAACCATATAAATATATTAAATTAGTTTTTACAATCTTGTTATTGAAAGATATCTTGCTTTAATATTGTGAAAGTATCAGATAGATAAAACTGATTGTTCACTTTTTTATGTTATGGTTTACCTTCTTAAAGGTCAAAATGGGTTGTGTGTTTGTATGCCATTTATTTACATAAAAATAATGCCACAATATCATTATATATCTATATATTATCTTGCTTTAACTAATATTAGCTTACAGCATTATAAGATGATTGATTAGAACTGTGATAAATATTCCCCGCTTTTACAGAGTTAGAGATAAGTTAACTTAACTTTTTAAATCATTAATGAAACCACAAATAAATTTTTTTATTGAATTACTAGTATCACCTACAAACCAAGGTTTTCTTACTCAATTTTTTTTGTTTTCACTGAAACCATTTCTCACTGGTAGATTAAAGATCAAAAATTCTTAACGTAACCTACTATTCTGCAGTATTTAAAGAATTGTTAAGAGTTTGCCTTATCTATAAGAGACAGATATATTGGTTTATTCATAAACGTTTATTAGCAATGTTTTTGTTAAAATGTGTTTTGTTTCTTTCTATAATTAGTAAAGACAGGTTTGTTAGAGAGTGACAAAACATATTTTAACAAAAACGTTGCTAATAAATGTTTATGAATAAAGGTCTTAGTATATATGAGTATATAGGAGACATTGTTTTTTTATCTCAAACATTTTAGACAGTGTAAGTAGAATGACAAGACTGCTGTTTTATCCAGATTTAAACAACCTTATCTAAATTTTCCCAGGAAACTGCCATGCTATAGTGGAAACTGTACATATGTAAAATCCATTCAGCAGCTCTTTAAATAAGCCCACATGCTCAGAGATAGTATTGAAGTATATTGTGTGGAGAAAAGTAAAATATCATAAAAAATATTCTTTGGACATATTTTAACTACAAAGCAAAGGAATGAACTGGGGATAAATTACCACCATGAAAGTTGTGTAGGTACTTACTACATATAAATAAATATTGGGAGTCTAAATAAATTCAGAAATTTACCTTTATTTTAGATAGGAGCCTGTACAAATCCTCAACTTCATCATTTTCTGTTGGTTTATAGTTTCTGCTTTGGTCAAGTGGTTCCCCTTTTATCACTTCTCTGTATAATGGAAGTTCCATTGCTTCAGCATAGAAGTCTATCCCTTGATGCCCCACAGTTTGATACATATAGCTGTCCATTTCATCTAAAAAAATGTTATATCTTTGATTAAAATGATACTTATCTATTTTTACTTTGCTAATTGCAATTGAGTAATATTAGGATATTTGAAGATGTACACCTCAAATGAACAGTTAATAATAACTTAGAACAATAACTACCTTTTAAATGTGGCTGTAGATTTGCTAGAGCAACTATGGTGTGTCCTGCATCAATACACTGCATCATATTGAAGCAGCTATCCTTGCCGCCGCTCACAAGAGCTGCCACCCTCATAATTGTTTAACTTGAAGCTACACCTGTTATATAACCAAACATCCACACCCAAGACACTTCCAACAAAATTGTTCTACATCACCAAATTCTATCAATCCTTGCGAAAGAAAACTGCTTTTAAAAATGTATTACAAAGTGTAAACTCAAATAATTTTGTGCATAGTTTAAAAGTAAACACTTATGAAAAGTGTTATTGCAAAAATATAATACTGGATATTGTCTAAACTTATGATAACAATCTTGGACTTGGATAATAAGGTAAAAAGGAAAATCAAGTACACCACACGCGGACCACCTCCTCCACCAAGATCAAAAATTAAATGAATGAAATGATTGAATGAAATTGAATTGATTGAATTTAATAAGGCTTGGATCAAAGAGTATAATAATATTCTCTTTGAGTGATGTTTACTTGGATGAAAGAATCTAGACCAATCTAGACATTTTTTTATCTTACTAGACCTAGACAGAAATTTGTATGAAGTTAAATAAAAACTTGTAAATAGCATTGGTAAATAGACTGGTTGTTTCAATTGTAATTCTATAATACTATACTAAACTATGGATTCAGAACTAATAATGCCCTATGGAGGCTATGGATGACCAACGCAATTGTTATTTTTGTGTAAATTGAGTCCGTCGCAAAGTGATAGAAACAAGTGCAACGAACTCAATTTACTTACACAAAACATCCAAGGGCGGCAAAAAAAGCGAATTGTCAGTTTTGAATATTCCCGCCTTAATACGTTTTGCTATTCTGCAATAAAAAGTGCAAGGTGAGGTGCAAGGAAATAATACTCTCTACCGAGCAAAGTCCTACCTAAAAATACCAAAAACTAAGATAAATTATTATGGTATGGTATTTTTGGTCGATTTTTTTACTTTCGCCCTACCAGTAACCAATGATGCTATAAACTAGTACCTATATTTTTATAAAGTATTAAAGTCCAAAAATCGTCATTTTTATCAGATAGATCAAAACTCTAACCCAGTTCCAGATGACCTAGAAAGTTAAAATTCGTCATTTTTATTAGGGGAAGTAGATCACTTTTGAATAATTATAAATTTATTTACAAAAAGTAATGATATCCCACCAAAAACATAAATGTGAAAATGGGAGGCAAGTTCAATATTATGATAATTATTTTATGGTGTGGTTGTCGGCTTCACCGACAAAAGATTTGAGATCTAAATGGGTGCCAAGTTCTGTAGACAATCCTGAAATTTATTTATAAGAAAGTATAACATTCTTTATCTTTAACAGAATTTCTTGTTTTTTTTCTCCTACAACAATGTTTGCTATTTAAAAATATGACTTTAAATTTTATTTGAATAGTCGACTTATTTACACAAAGCATTACACAAAGATCTATTGAACCTAAGAAGTCTATAATATTCTTGATTGATAGCCCCTGTACCACTGTAATATTCTGTAGTTTTATTCGATACTGCATTGTTTCGCGCATTAATTAGAATTTTACCAAATTAATAATTAATTTTATTACTTAATAAACCTAAATTTTGTGTCAGGGACCAGGGTGGGGCAGATACACCACCTTCCCCACCGTGGGTACGCCCTTGCTGCGCAGAGCTAAAATTATTTGTCGAGAGTTGAACGTTATTAAATTTATACCGTACGACTTTTTTTAAATTTGCCGCGCTTTTTCACTCAAGTTTCGTGTGCCAGACCCCAAAAAGTATAATAATCACTATCACTACGTTTTACCCTTTGTGGCAAGCATAGAGTAACTTATAATACTGGAGGGCCAGACTCTATCCGCTAAAGTTCCCGACTACCTGACCGGAAGTTTATAATACCCAAACGTTTTGAGTTTTTGGCGATATCGAGTAAAGCACGTAAACGTCCGTGATATTTAATTCATAAAATGGCCCTATATGAACAGTGTGAAATCTCACTTTACTCGATATCGTTATATGGCAAAAAGTGGACACTGTTCCAGGTCAGAGACACCTTTAAGGTTTAAAGGCCGTGAAGGTGTGTGATATCGTCAAAAACTAGTGTTTCAGCCTTGTTTCAGCCTGAGCAGTAGAGCGGCATAGATTAGAGTAGGGTAGTAGAGTAGGGAGAACAAGACATGCATAGGACTTTGATGGACATTTTTCATTAAATATTATGACGCAAAAAGGATGCGAGTGTTTGTTTGTTTGTCGGATTATATTCTCTTTGCCTCTTTCGATCGATGTGGTTTTTCGCACAGAGACAAAGAGAATAATAAATTACTTATCACTGCGTTTTACACAGAGATAGAGAGTAACTTATAATGTTGGACTGCCGGAGAGTGACATAGGTTACTTTATATCCCGGTAATCCTGGGTAATTCTTCGGGTTCCCAAGTTTGTCTTATGTCGCATTTAAAAAAAAAACACGGGCGAAGCCGAGGCGGTATGATAGTAGTTTGGATATTATTTCTTAACTTTTTTGTAGGACGAGAGAAGAGGGGTCTCGGTAGTATATTCCTTGAGAGGGGGCTTTGGGATTGGGACTGTTGGGTTTGGTTTTAGTAGATCTTGCACTGGAGCAGGTTGAAGCAAAGTAGTTATTGATAGTAGTGACATCTATCGACCATAAATAAATATGAGTATCAAAATTGTATTACTATCTTGTCCAAAAAGGACAATACAAGAAATATAACTAGACATTTTTTTATGTAATTTACTAATACTTAAATATCGATGTAATTTGAATATGTTATATGTAATTTCATTATGTTTTAAAGTATATCCTCTTTTCAAGGGTGTAATGGTTCACTTAACAACGTCTGTACCTTAAATGTTGCCATAATATGAAAGATAATAATACCACATGTTAAAATTTACATTGTGAAATTTATTATTTGACAAAAAATACTTATTTTAAAAGATCGTTGTTACACAGTAATATTTTATATAGTTCTATATTTACATTTTGAAAGATTACAGTTCAATAAATTTTCAATTACAAATATCTATTTGATAAATTTAAGAAATTGTCTATGGTTTCTCAGGTACAGACGCTTAAATGAAGCAATACTACGACATCGTGGGTTTGTCATTTTATTGATGCGGTGGTTTGAAAATTGAAGTGCGATCACTGCGTTCTCCGCATTTCATTTTACAACATTAAAGTTAAATATTTTATCTCAGTTTTTTCATTTTATTTAAATGTGTGTTATTTTCTAGTGTATAAGTGTAATTTCTGTTAGTCCGTGTACCTATTTTAGTCATGGTGCTAGCGGAAAGAAGTGGCGACGTGAGGAACGGAAAGCGCTCGAGGGGACCCAGCCCCAATGGAAATGCAAGTGGAGACTCCAGCTCTGATGACGAGAATGGTTCGTATTTATATAATATATAAAATAATACTTAAAAATATATTGCATGTGTACCATACCATCTCCTAACACTGTGACTATGAGTAACACTGGTCTCTCATCTCAATCATAAGCTTGGCCTTTGCTACAAACATACTTGCTTTTT
Source organism: Nemapogon koenigi (assembly GCA_963924495.1). Taxonomy (NCBI): domain Eukaryota; kingdom Metazoa; phylum Arthropoda; class Insecta; order Lepidoptera; family Tineidae; genus Nemapogon; species Nemapogon koenigi. The sequence continues at coordinate 8,235,505 of OZ004645.1, forward strand.
AATTTGCTGTAATATTGCGCATCTCCATTTTATGTTTTCCATCAATTGGCTCATGGCATGATCATCATTCATCATATAATATGAAACAAGCAGAAGTGCCATTTGCAGCTGAAAAAATCAGAGTGGGCCGGGACTACCAAGCTATCTGCCCAGACCTGGAACCAGTGGGCCAGCGTAGACCTGAAATTATAGCTGACAGGGCTCTCCTCGTGTGGTCACCAACTACTGATATATCTGACATTAAATGTAAGTGGCATTCAATATGTATTTATTATTGTTTTTAAATGGTATGGGGGCGACCTCTAGGTATAATTTAAAAATCAAATATTTTTATAAAAAAATTGGAATGTAACTTTACTATGTGAATGTTATAAAGCAGGGATCACCAATGAGTTTTGGAAATATTGAGTATTGGAGTGGAGTATTTTAAAAATATAAAATACTGCTTTTCGATATAGAGCAGAGAAGACACAGTAGATAGGCTAAATAAAATTACTACTATAGATTTTATTTTCTTCAATCTTCTGACATAAATAAAAAGAAATAAACGTTGTTCTGGCAAAATAGGACCACCATCCGCTATAAGTATACTACCAAAGGGCCTTCTAAACCAGTTCAACAGTGGATTTCTATGACTTCCTTTATTTCTAGATTATTTATAATGTTAAAATTGAATTTTTGGAAACTACAATCTAAAGCAGAGGTTCTCAAACTTATTTTGTCTACTGCCCACTTTTAAAATAAATTATTTTTCAGTGTCCCCCAAATTTTTTACTTTACCACATCTTAAAAATCACAAAGACATTCATTATTTCTGGGCCCCTTACCGCCCCCCTCTAGGCCTCCAGCGCCCACAAGGGGGCGTTATCGCCCACTTTGAGAAAGACTGATCTAAAGTCACCAATAATGCAATTGGCTTGCATAATTTCTGAATAAAGAAAGGGTCCAATAATAAAATAACAATAACTTTATTCCAGTGGATGAATACATAACCATTGCCAAGGAAAAGTATGGCTATAATGGTGAACAGGCTCTAGGAATGCTGTTTTGGCACAAACATGACCTGAACCGAGCATCTTTAGACCTGGCAAACTTCACACCATTCCCAGATGAGTGGACAGCAGAAGACAAGGTTTTATTTGAACAGGCTTTTCATTTTCATGGCAAGAGTTTTCACAGAATAAGACAAATGGTAAATATTTTTTTTACATATAGCACCACTTAAATTGATAATCTTACTAATATTATAAATTGCGAAAGTTTGGATGTTTGTGTGTTTGTTTGGAAAACAGAAAAAAACCACCTACTAAAAATATTAATGAATATGTTTTAAATCATTCACAGTTACCAGATAAATCAATTCCAACACTGGTCAAGTACTATTATTCATGGAAGAAAACAAGATCTCGATCTTCGGTGATGGACGCGGCGGGTGAAGCCAAGCCTTTACCCGCTTCCGCCTTCTTGAAGAACTCTGAGCCTGGCTCAGATTCAGATAATGATGAGAAGGTTTGTATCAAGTTTTTATAGATTTTTTTTTGTTAAACATAAACACATTGCCAGCCATACTTTTGCTTCAGATCTAAATTTAACCCATGTTTTGGGACAGCATTATCTGGATTGTCCAAAATTGGATTCATAAAGGCGACAATAAAAATGCAGAGTTTGAGGGAAACTAGTTCTCATACACAAATTAATGACCACATTAGCTTTTTGAGTGCTACAGTAGACAAACATGTAGTTCATATCTTGTTTGCTCTGCATGCTATAGTAGTTCTCACAATAGACCTAATGACATTTGATTAATAATTAATGATACTTTAAATTCCTTAGACATTTTATTTAAAATTATGTGGATTTTGATAACACTATGAAATGCAATAGTAGTTCTCGCAAATAGACCTAATGACATTTGAGGTACCTAATTAAGTATACTTTAAATTCCTTGGACTGATTTTTTTAAACTAACTATTGAAATGAGGATTTTGATAATACTATGAAATGCAATAGCAGTTCTCACAACAGACCTAATGACATTTGAGGTAATTAATGATAGATACTTTAAATTCCTTAGCCCAGGGGTTCCCAATCTTTTTTATACTGATACTCCCTTTGTAGGCTGTTATTTTTTAGTGACGCCATTATAAAAGATGATTCGTTTTTTCACTACACTCCTCTGAGTCTTTAACACATTTTCTTTTTATTTTAATAAAGTTATTAATTTTACGATGCGTAAATTAAATGTTGTATATTTTATACTTACTTGAAATCAAAACAAAATTCATTAACGCTTGTAATCGTCGAAAACATTCTCGCGCCTCTTTCGACGCACTGTTTGGGAACCCCTGCGACAGTCATTGTTTTTTAAACTAACTGACATTATGTGGATTTTGATAACACTATGAAATTACACTACAATTGACTAGATGACCCGTGCGAAAACTTCGCACCGTAAGTTCAACTAATCTCCAACAGATGGCGTCTTTTACAAAATATATAAATTAGTCTTAATTTTAAAAGAAACATTTAATTTTGATTTGTTTGATTATTTTTCGTCAGTAGAGATAAAAATAAATAATCCTGATGATTCCACATTGACACAAGTTATACTATATAAAGCTTCTTTGTATAAAACGTGACGTATCCATGCATTCATTTCATTGTAGAATATTTAATGAATTGCTTTATTATAATTATTTATAATTATTTTGATGAAGGAATAAACGCTCATTTATTCTGTACATTGTATTAATAATGACAGAAGTGGACTGTCCACCGCGGCATAATGCGCACCGCGACGTCGGACAACGCTGCCGGCCGCAACTCTGGTCAGGTGGGTGTGAACGGCTGCACTTGTCATGTCACATCCAATGTAACCTTTCTACTAGCAAAGTGACTTAAAACTAAATCATATTTAACCTCACTTTCTGACCTTGGAAGCTGTGCTTTGTCCATTGCTACACTTCACCATCGTTTTGTTTTATTTTCATAAAATAACTGTTGTCATTTATGTCATTAAGCTTAGTTGGTATCATTGCTTTGTCAGTTGGTCAGCTCTGCATTTTTATCTCAAAGCCATGATCATTTACTTCTTTACGAATTCACAAACAACTAATGCTGGAGACACAATCATTAAAAACTTCTACAATGTTTATGTCTCCATTATTCACACTACATTGCTAAATTCTAACACACATGTTATATTGTCTTTGTATTAATATTGTCATTATTATTGTTAGGTTTTATTAACACTGGATGTACTGTTTTTAGTAATAACTTAAAGAAAATACAAAATAAATGATCTCGTAACCTATTGTTATCTATCCCGCATGCTTCCTTTAACAGCCCTATTTGATGGCGGAAGTAATGTGTGCAGAATACTTGTCTAAAAATAAAATTAAATGGGTTTTTAAAAGAAGTGTGTAAGTGTTTAGTTGAGTTTGTACTCAGTTATTATTAGGTGTATAGTGAATATTGATTGGGATGTAGGGTGCAGGAGGCAGCAGAGAAACTGGCAAACGGTGTACCGTGTGTGGCGTACTATGCACCTCTACTACAGCTCACAACTCGCAGAAGTTGTGCCAGGCATGCCTCGAGCACGCCAGGTCGGTACTCTTTCTACATTATCTGATAGCCTCTCAACCATAGAGTAATAATAATATATAGAGCGCTTGTATTGGCGCGTCTCAAATGTTTCTGATGATATGGATGTGGAGATGAGACCTGATGATGGACTCTCTGAACTATTACAGATATATACATTTGCAAACAGCTCAAAATCGTTAGCAAGACAGATGATTTGGATTTGTTCATACCGGTGCTTACAGTCATACTTGCCTAGTGTCGCTCTATATAATATATACTCTATGTTCGAACACACACAACCACATTCGTAGATAAACTTGCATGGTTTATAATAAATAATTAATTAATTGTGTGTATTCAAGTTTTTGAGTAGAGAGTGTAGACCCTATTTATATAGACAGTTGTGACATTGGGTCTATACTCAACTTGAATCGTCGATGATATGGCAGACGTACGGGCACGATGCGGCCCCTGTGCGGTCAGTCGGGACGTCGCGGGCCCGGCGGCAAGCTGCAGAGGAACAAACATCGCTTACCGCACGGAATATACATCAATCATGACGATCTGGTCGCCATGGCCACCGGACCTCAACCGGGCGATCCTCCGCAACCTGGCTTAGTCAATCAGGGCGAGGTGATGCTCAAAGCGATGGACAGAGAAATTGTATCGCTGAAGAGACAAGTAAGCTGTCATCACACGATATAACATTATAGTGTATAGACCTGTCGCGTATGCATACTCACACATATACGGCAATTTTCTTACTTGGAGCCATTTCAATGTTACGCTCTTGTGTGGTGTTGTGTGAGAATGTGATGCGATTGACGATTTAGTATTAAAAAGTATTCTGCACACATACTCATAGACTCATATATAGTATTGTAGATATAGTACACTGTAAGTTATTTCATATCATTGTATGCTTTTATATTAATTATGTATTATGTAGTATTAATGTGGAGAATCCAGATGTGCTTATAATAATTTTAATACGAATTAATTATGCTTATGAAACCTGTGTTGTTTACTTAACAAGTAGTTTAGAAAATAATATCCATACGGTCTTGACTTCGGCTTTGTAGAGCGTGGTTTCTGTCATTCTACAAAACCAAAATCTCTTCCTAAAGACCTATGGGAATTATTTTCTGCCTAGTACTGTACTTAGCTACAGAAATATTTGTTTTATATAGGTACAACATAATAAGCAGCAGTTAAGTGCCATAAAGAGGAAAGTAGGTGATCCAGGAGTGGAGGAGTTCAGGCCAGGTGAACCTGTCGCTAAGATTAATTCTCGCTGGTCGAACGATGAGTTACTTATGGCCGTCACTGCTGTTAGGAAATATGGTGAGTGTTCATAAATTGATGATTTTTTCTACTAAGATGGTTTAGGCTTCGTAAAAAATATTTACGTACATAAATATCATTCCTTTATTTAATGACATTTCCGTTATTGCGGGATCTCTTTTACTTATAATGAACACAGATAAATGATTCGGTGGACGAGTGGTGAGTTCGATGTACAACTGTATTTTAGGCATTTCGACCATAAAATACTTCAACAGAACTAGCCACTCATCACAGAATATGTCATCGGTAAAATGAGGAAGACATCTTCCCCTAGATACCATGATACTTGTAACCGTTAAGGCACATGTGAAGTTATAAAAAAGGTAAGACGAAGGCAGTTTCTTATCACAAATTAAATTAAAATTTCAGGCAAAGATTTTCAAGCAATCGCCGAGACTTTAGGCACCAAAACGGAGGCGCACGTGCGTACATTCTTCATATCGTACCGCCGACGGTATAACCTGGACGCTGTGGTGAGAGAACACGAGGCTGAGAGAGGGAACGCTACACAACAAATTGAATCAGGTAATAGTCACCTAGACAAATAACTGAAGCTCAAACTAAAATGAAGCTGTAATTTTATGTAATGTCTGTGAAAATATTTACAAAAACGACGTCGTCGTTTTCAGTCGTCCCCAGCACCTTCAGGCACTTTGTTTTGAGTGTTAAAATATCTATACCTAGTTAAAATAACACTATTACGGAATACGGAATCCTAAAAGTAATTAAAATTATCAGGAACGACAAGCAATGAGTCACCAGAGAAAAATGCTGAGAGCAGTTCGGGAACCGCCAGTACAGCAGCACCGCAGATTGCCAGCAGCAAGGAGGAAAAGGTAAAATTTAGGAAATCTTATCGCGGAAAAAATTGCAAGGGTGATCTTCAATAGATTATTTTGATCGTGTTCTTGCTTCCTCTACATTCATAGGCCATTATTCATAAACGTATTATAGCAACATTTTTGTTAAAATGTGTTTTGTTTCTTTCTATTATTAGTAAAGACAGTGACAAAACATATTTTAACTAAAACGCTTCTAAAATGTGTTTATGAATATCGCCAATAGAATTATGTAGGGTCCGTTTTTCTAGCCTTGTTTTATTTGGTAAACATACTTTGCAAGCCTTTTTTAAATAAATTGTCATTTGAAATTATTAAAAGACGGTTATAATAACAATTTTACTTTATAGAAATGGCAATATATACAACAATCCAACGTCTATGAGTAAAAGGAATACTCCCCAACGCACATCGTTGGAAAGTTGCATATATGCCAATCTATTAAATATTTTTAATGGCGCGATACAGGTTTCAATGAGTTAGTAACGGTGCGACATCTATCGACGCGACGCGATGTGCCGCCACATGACTCCCTTCCCAGACCAGAGGTCGATACAGTATGAAAACCCAACATCCATTTTAGCTTTGTCAGCAGTGATGGACTGTGTGGTGGACTGCATCGCGGCTGAATCACCTGTCGTGATGTATGCCCTGTCGTCATGTCGGGCCGGCGGTCTGGTCAGTGGGAAGTGGAAGTAGGATGCGGGGCATTGCGGGGTCAGGAATACAGGCGTGTTCATACGGGGTCACCAATATAGAAATGGCAATACATACAACAATCCAACGTCTATGAGTAAAAGGAATACTCCCCAACGCACATCGTTGGAAAGTTGCATATATGCCAATCTATTAAATATTTTCAATGGCGCGATACAGGTTTCAATGAGTTAGTAACGGTGCGACATCTATAGTAACGGTGCGACATCTATCGACGCGACGCGATGTGCCGCCACAACTTATTAACATTTCAAATCTATTTTCCATTTGCAGAACTAATAATCATATTTTTTAAACTGTTATTTAAAAAAAATTACAATAACAAAGATATGCGAAGTTTGTTTACCATATAAGACAGCTCCAAAAAAATGAACTTTATTCATACACTTCGGTTTTTTAGAAAAGTAGTTTCTGTTTTTCGTACGCACCGATAGTCTCATTCTACAGCCCGAAGTAAATTTCGGCAGTGCACTGTTCATACATGCATTTCCCTTTTTGTAGGATGTCACTGATTTGACCAGATAATTTCTTTAAGGGCGCCCTCGACTAACCTTTTACATATATATTACAGAATATGGAGGTTGACAGCGAAGGTGTAGCGCTAGGTGCACCCGCGGAGCAAGGAGGGGCACCTACTACTCCCCTCAAACAGAAAACCACCAAGTGATCTTTAACCTTGTCGTCAATTACACGAGGTTTAAGTCAGTTTTCATTGAAATAATTTAAGAAGAAAATATATTTGGTTTACTTGACTGTATATGTCCACATGTATGGTGCTTAAAACATTCGGGAATTGTTGCGTGACTGCCCCTGAAGTAATTAGCGGGAATCTGAGTCTATTAGGTCAAGTGGCAGTTGTACAATAATTCTGCAGACGTTGCGGCTAATTTGTTGATTGAATACAATGTTTTAAGCAGAGTTTGTGTCATAATAAAATTCAGAAAAAAAAGTCATAAGGCCCCCTCCCTATACACTATGGGTCATTATAAGTCGGCGTCGTTGTCATCCATTGAACACCTGAATTATCCTATCACCGGCCATTGCTGCTTCCCACACCAAGCATCATTGCCATAATATATGATTCTTTCGTTGTGTGCTCAAGAAAAAAAAAGCCATCTTTGACAATTGCGCTATACACATTGGCCTATCGTGAAGAGGGGTCATTATATGTTACAAAGCTACTAGGTTAGTGGCCTGATATTCCTTGGTATAAGTACGATATAGCAATATAAATATATTTTTTCACTACAACAGTCTTATTCTTGTATATTTAAAACTTATTTTAGCGGAAATATGGTATTCTACTGTAGACAATATAGATCGCTTGAGGTATGATAAATGTAGTTTTGAATACATTTTAGAATAAGACTGTCTTTATTTGTGTGATGGGTGAAAGGGAGGTGGTTGATTTATATATAATCAAATGTAGACTTATTGTGTGACGGAAATTGTGAGTGTATATTATATATTGCAAATGTACTTAACATTTTTTTTAAGTTTCGCAGATAAAATTAGGTTGGGTAAATAATAACCCGTTTTTATAACTCTTTCCGAATTGTTTTTTTCTGTATGTTAGGCATAGGTTATTTTGTTCTCTTTACATAATATGTATAAAATTTATATAAAATAAAAACAAAAAATTGAGTTTTCCATAAATAACATTATTATTGACATATAACACTATTTAATTGTGTATTGTTTCATTATATTCCAGTATATATTATAAGAATGAATAAGTAAGAAAAAATATTGAGATTAGATGCCTTGAAGTGCGATCTTATGTATACGCTGTTTGAAAGTAAATTTTTATATTAGTTTTTATTTTACCCAGTGAAAAGATCGATAGAACTAAAGGACAGCAAAAATAGAGTTTGTTTAATCGATCGATAAATAGCCTATTTTATTAAACTTTAGCCTCCAAAATAAGATATCACCTGCTGAAAATAGCATCTATAAATAAATACGTTTTGATACCTGTCGCGGATTAATATTTTTACGTTTTTTTCTTCATCTATTATGCATATTTTGTTTTTTTTTCATTCTATAAATTTTCATAAATGACAATATAGTTGTAGGTTCATTGTAGATATAGCTAACTAATGTATCCACGCAATAAATGCTTTATTTTAAGTATAGTTTACGGATTTATTAATAGTTTTACCAGTAAGTCACGAATCATGATTTATTAGTCTGCGATAACTTGATGCACTTGCCATTTTACTTGTTAAACAAATCTTGCTTTTTCCAATTATGATTTAGGTCTACATCTATGTATATTTGTATAAAAAATTGTTTTGAGATTTTGTAAGACTTGAAGAAAATAATAATTATCCTAGGATATAGTCTTAAGTTGGTTGTTAGTTTTAGGGAAAGCATTTATATCACTATACTCCATTCTATATTGCGAGCTCCTAAGGAGAAAAATACTTTTTGAACTCCGTCAGTGCGCGTCGGTCTGGTCGGTCGTAGTTTCCTACTAATGAATATCACGCGCCAATGCCATAGCTCGTTATCTTTAATGGAGTATAATTACTAATTTACTGGTTTAGCTCAGTTTTAAACGTAGTTTTCAAACTACTATGGATCGTTAGTTAATTTAATCAATTACTAAATCTATCGTGAACATGGTATAAGAATATATAATATTCCATGTTCCCGATACAGTTTCCAATACTTTCCCATTTTCGATTTAAGTACATTTATTAAGGGAGAATTTTCAGAGGCCTATTATTACCGTAGCACTATTTTATTTAAAATATAATCATACATTGTGTAATATTTAAATATATGCAAACACATTTAATGGTACTTTGCAACAGCCAAAGACAATGTTACCAACACCGTGCATGCATATATTTTACGAGTTGCATTTAGAGTTATTTATTATCTCTGCCAAACTTTCTATAGATTATACATATAGTTCCTAGCTAATATAATATTTTTAGAAAAAAAGTGAAACCACATTTAGGATAATCTGATTGAAGTGCCCCGTGGATCGGACCTGCGGGCCTACTCTGCTCAAAACGCACGCGATAATTGTTTGGTTGCTATACTATTACAATGTTAGAATAGCGCTGCTAAAAATCCGTACTCTCCTACGATTTTGTCAGAGCGGTTTGTAAACTTCCAAGCTATATGAAAACTCCTTTTGTAATGTTAATCATTATATCAACAACTTTCCACGTATATTTAAATTTAATTAACGATTTTATTATATATTTCAATTGAAAAACCATAAATACATCGATGAACACTTAATGCTATTTTTTATTTGCCAATTTATGAATATGAAAAATAAATGTTTTTTTACGAATGGCAACATGTTGGTTATAATATTATGACAACAGTCAATACTTATTTTATTTTTATCATATTAAGTAATTATTTCATGAACGTCAGAAAAAATATACTACTTACTAAATACTAAATATAGTTACTATAGTACTTTAATTTTGGTCAATTCTGCTTTCTTCGTCATAATAAGGCCGTAATGTTTCTTAACGATGGTAATTCTGCTTTCTTCGTCATAATAAGGCCGTAATGTTTCTTAACGATGGTTTAAGTAGTCTATAATTTGTGATAAACATTAAATAATGGTGAATAAATAACAATAGATTCGGAAGAAACTAACTTTTTGAAAACCATTTCATTATCGTAGTTTGACAGATCGGCGAACTTGTTTAAAATGAGGAGAGTACAAATCTATGAAGTACCTCGCGTAACGATTATCGTTTGAAAATCGGGAAAACGAGAGTACGGATTTTTGAAATAGCGCCAAGATTTGCTTTGGCAGCATAGCTGAACGGATTTGATATTTATTTTGATAAAAATAATATTTATACTTCTAATTCCAAATAACACAGAATTCCATAATACATTGTCATTAGGAGTGATAAAATAAAATAAAAAAATAATTACCATAAAATAAATCCGACGTAAATTACAAATGCGCATTATGTCAATGTATTTAAATTGTATCTACTGCCGTAGTAAAATAATATAAGTCAATTATTTAAAATATCTACTTCGTTCGCAGTTCGTGAAAGCGAGCTATTAAAAAAAATCAATTTACTAAAATTTTGTTGAAAAAGTTGCATGCAGAAAATAAGGGGCATTTTCAATTCATATAAATTAGAAATCAGTTGCATTAATTTCTCTATGTAAATAAATGAAGCTGAGGCTACTGACATACCTCATAATAAATAGCCATTTGGTAATATTCTTGGCGAAATTGTTTGAAAGTTTATATTATTAGGTTTGAAAATGATTTTTAAGTCCGCCTATATATTATTGTCATTCATTTTGGACTTTACTATTTGTCTAAGCAATAAATAAGTTAGAATAATTTAAATGAATAACATTTGGGAGTGGGGGTTTTTTACTTGCTTTGTAAATACTGCATTTTATTGTAGTTATAATATTTTGAAGTAGCTAATTAGGCGTGGTTAACTGACGCAGTGCAAAGGTTATTTTACAAAAAGTGTGAACTCCAAAGAACTGTATCTCTTGCACAGCCTGCTAGTAATTTATTGACAAATTATTTTATAATAGCGAACTAAGAATTAAAATTTAAACCTAGTTGTAATATTATATTTAGTTTAATGTGTTCTGTGTATTGATGTTGAGTTCATCATTGAATTTTTATAATTTGATCAAGCTCAAGCACTATTTGTTATTATGATAATTATTATTTTTACTGTTTAATTAATGTATTGATTTTTACAAACAATTAGAAACAACATTCAGATTTGAAGTAATCGATTAAGATTTATAATAAATTAAGTACTATAATATCTAAATGGCATTTTAATTTCTTTCAACGATGTAATTGTGAGTTCCTTGTTTGTGGAACACTAAGTTCGTACTCACTAAATTGTCGTATTCTTTATCAGAAAAAATCTCTTAGCCACTTGCGTGACAGATAGTTATTCTGTATGATAAATAGATTTAGTATAATCGCTCGGGCGCTCTACTAGATTGGCAATGCAAAAGAGAAAGCGCATATATACGCTTATGTTAAAGCGAGACAGATAGACGAGACCGTTTTTTTAATACTGTTAAAGCCTAGCGTCAGTAGTAATTTAGCTTATTTTTGTAAAATATCCTGTTTTAAAGTATAATTTAGTGTTTAATAGACGTGATTAATTATGATTAATTTTGTAAGTCATCTAAGATGAAAAATACACAGAATTACACATTTGTCACGCACACTGATGTATTAATTTTTTGGTCTCGTTCTAATCGCGATATTACCAATCTAGTAGAGCGCCAGCATACTACATCTATGGTATGATATAATATGACATAGCTATTTGTTAGAGGGAGGCAAAACATTGTATAACGTTGTACAGGATTTAGTCATTTGTCATCGGCGCGCGACCATGACATCATTAATTTGTGCCTTGATTATATAATTATTTTTTTGTCCCGTGTGAACCCTACATTACAACTGGTTTTATCATAGAGTTTGTAAAAGAACTAAAGAGTCAAAATGACATCTGTTTCAAAACTTACAATCTACAATATTTTGTTCAGATTACATAATACAGTTTTAGAAAATATTAAATTTTGAGTAGATAATAGGCATCTACTTAAAATAGATAATTTAAACCTAGTAGTGTACTTTCGGTTCCCTAGGTAAGTGGTGTTTAATTTTTTTAATTACAATTATTACTATACGTTTTTGGGCTGGAACCATATCGCTAACGTAGCAAATTGACGTAAAAAAAGAAATTTAAGTATGTGGGAGAAATTTTGTGACCCAATATTCTCTTTGCGTTAATGTCATTAGTGATACTAAAGAGATTCAAGATACTTCTATATTGTAAAAACACTGGATGCTAACAAAGACATTTAATATAGTCTCTTTGGATGCTAACAAGTCCATTTCCATTGAAAAACTTGTCAGCCAAGTTTGCGACTCGAGTTCTCTTACAATTTTCACGATGTTAAAAGATAGATATTTTCACATACTTTAAGAACTAGAATTTGATAATTAGAATTTTGTAAAAACATAGAAAAGCCTAGTAGTCCTTTTCGTGTTTTACGAAATACCTACTGATTTTGAGAAATCGTACTTCCTCATGTTTCTGGTACGTGAATATTGGTCTATCTCATCTTATCTTTGGTTACCTTATCGATTTTAATAGTAGTCCATCTCGCTCACATCTTTCTAAAGAGATATGGACAAAATAAGCCACGCGTAAAACTGAGTTCTTTGCGCTGTGATGCGAGCTCACGAAGCAAGCTCCAATTTTCAACTTAAACAGGTTTTATTTTTTAATGCGTCATATTCTATGTATTACCTACGCTATAATACCCGTTGCCTTAATATCATATGTTTAGGAGTGCAATAAGGATCAACATCTCAGAATGCTGCCAAAGTTGCGTGAAACGGTGGCCAAACCTCCGCCTATTGGTCGCATTCGTCGAGCGGACATACAAGATATAGACGCTGTTTTGAAACTTATGAACGAGTCTATGAGAAAGACTTTTCGGTGCGAAACTAAAAGTGATGTTATAGTACTTATGTAAGTACCTACGTTCTGTTATGTGGTAAATGTACCTACCTATACCTATTTTGTCCCAAAATGGTTATTGATTTGTGACATCTTAAGCTCGCTTCCCACGGTGCGTGATATTGCGGACGGACGCGACCAGCCCGCACCAACACGCACCGTGGGAAGGGTGTTCGTCCATGCTCGTGCGCGCTCGTGCGTACTCGTGCGTGGCCGTCCGCGGTCGTCTGATATTACTATACTCTTTGGTCTGTCGTGCAGCCTGGTGCGTGCTATCACGCACCGTGGGAAGCCAGCATTAGATCTCGCTATGTGGCATAAAATTGTAGGAATTTCCTAATTTCGTGAAATGGGACGGAAATGCGTAACAGAAAGTAAAGAAATTCAAATTCAAATTTAGAATTTAAATAAAATTTTGGAGGTTCTTTATATTTTTAATCATGATTAAAGTAATAGGATATTCGTTTATATTTTAAGTAAACAACAATGATGGACTCTGGTAAAAAGGGAAGACTTCCCAACATGCATTATTGAAAGTTGTGTATTGACATTCTATTGTAGGTATATCGTGTGAGAGGTGGCGCCATCTGTCGTATGTTGAATGTCACGATGCCAGCTCTCCCGTTTTCAGAATAAGCATATAAAATTCAATTTAAATCTCATTAGCCGTTAGAATAATATTTATTATTAACAAATTTATTTCAGAAAATATGCCGTGATGACAATATGCCAAATGGACGTTGGAGAAAATGTGATTGGTTTCTTAGCGGTCAAGGATTATCCTCATATACCTTCTATACATCCAAAAGCTTGGGAATATTTTGTTTGGACGAAATACAAGTGATTATTACTGCATTATAATTATTTGTTACTAGCTTTCCGCCCCCGCCTTCGCCCGTGGATATTTTCGAACAAAATAAAATATAGCCCATGTCACTCAAGGATATCCTAGCATTCTATTCGTGCATAAAATACGATATTGTGACTAAAATTAAGAAAAATGAAATATTTACTAAAATATTTATAAGGCAGAAGTGAAAGAAAATGCTGGCAGAGGACGATCGAGGTGTATCTACTTTTATTCCGCCCCCTGCGGCATCGCCCGTGGATATGAAATAAAATAAAAAAAAACCTAAAACCCGAGTCCATCCAGGGACCCACTCAAACACACACAATTTCGTATATTTTCTTAAATATATTTAAACTATGCATTTTAAAACTGTAAAAAAATATATTCGCATTCCTTATAATGAGCCCTTTCATTTGATATGTTAGATACTTTATGCACTTGAAAACCCGGAACTTATATCTCATAGTTTACAGGAAAACCTAACCGCGTGAGTCGTACTCGAAACTTGGCCAATTTTTGTACTATCTCCGTCCAAATAAATATTTTTAAAATGAAAATACATATACGATCCGAGTTCCGACAAGGATCTTTTGACACTAGGCGGCGAAGCCAGCATCTATAACCTATATACTACAATAATTTAGTTCCATTTGCGCCGCGCGCCTAATTAAAAGTACGTCGGACTGTTAGGTAGATACCTGTTTTATTTTTTAAATTTGTTCTACAGGGCCATAGATCTGCGAGCCAGGAACACATTATTCCTCCACATGTTGTGTTGGAAACCTATATACTCCCGAGAAGTTGTAGATAACATGTTGAAAAGTTTGTTCATGCATGATGCGTATCTGGATTACGTAGCAATATTCAAACCAATACCTAAATATCAACGTATGTATTTATTTCATTATCATACCTAAGCCTATTATCCCAATATTCATATATATAATAAGGACTTGTAATAAGTTTTTTGTGACATACATAATAATCTACTTACCTAGATATTTTATTAAAACATATTGTAAAAATTAAAATCAAAATCTAAAGTACTTTGGGATACAATGATTTACATCCATATAGAGCACAATGTATTTTTAGGGACATAAGAAATTGTTTGCCATCACGGGTGCCTCAAGACTCACAGGAACCGTATAACCAGTCCCAGCGTAGGACAAATCTCCCTCATTTAGACGATCTTGTACCTATTTCATAATTTAAAAAATTATAATCTTTCAGTTTTAGTTCCCGGACAATCGCGTAGTGAAGCGTCCTTTCGTAGAGTCCAGACAATGGAGAGAGGCATACCTGGAGATAGATTACCACTGTTATGTATCGCAGAGAGGAAAGAAGTCTGTCCTAGATTGAGGATCCGACGGGCTGTGTATGATTACTTGTTATTCTTCTAGTTTATCTTTCAAAATTACCTTTAAGTAAGCAAGCCGACCTAATTGACGTGACACTTGATCTGGCACAAATCTATCCCACGGGAACCATACATTTTTCCGGGATAAAAAATAGCCTATGTTAGCACATAGCTCCAGACTATAATCTATCTCTGTGACAATTTTCATTCAGATTTCATTCTGGGGTGATTGAGTAACAATCATACATGCATACAAACTTTCGCGTTTATAATATTAGTGGGATATAAAAGAGATTTTTTAAGAGTTATTTTTCATACAGTTTCATATTAGTAACTTCTACTAATCGACAGCAGCGTTTTAATTACAGGGAGGAAGATAATGATGATCTCATCCCAATTATTCACAAACATTCTGAAAGGCTGAAGGAAATTTACGGGGATTATTACATAAGCGAACTTATATCACGACATCCAGAGTCCGAGAGGGTACTACTTGTTTGTGAGGCAAGTACCTACCTACTCATGTACAGTATGAAAAATAAACTACGGTACACAATATATCACGCCAATGGATCACCCTATTAACTATTAAGCCATGTTTTATTGACATTAAAGCTTATCAAACGTAATTTGAATATGAATTATTCTCGAATTTGGTGTATGGACGATTAATATCGGATAATTTTTTGAGTATATACCAAAGGAGGCGTGAAGCGGAAAATGTACCACAATGATAATTAATGATTGGAAACACTACTTTCCCCGCAAGGTTGACGTCCTAGATCGCCTTTCCCAACTGTCTTGATACCAACGAAACCTAAGGTAACTTATTACTGCGCACCTGGTCAGTAAAAATTGGCGAAAGGAGGAGCCCGTCTATGGCCCCTCCTTAGGCTTAGTACCCACTCTATGGATAAAAAAATTATCAAACCTAACAAATAATGTAAAATGCGAAAAGGCGTTTGATCGTCCTTCTTTAGACTACACTTTGTCCCGGAAAACGGAACGAGGGAAGGAGCTTGATGTTAGTATTCAGGTTTTCAGGTCTAAAATTTCATACAAATTCGGGCAAGAATAAAAAAAATCCACCATCTTATTTTATTCATTGTATTACAGCACAACGAATTAGCTGTAGGTGTGATGTGCCTAAATACGCTAATAGACTTTGATTCTATAGAAGAGAACTATGATATTTCCATATTCAGCGGCCTGAGGAAGTCCAATACATGTATGGGTAAAAATAAACAGTTGGCGAAATCTGGAGACGCCAGCATGTAAATAACTGAATAATTCTTGAAGCTACTAACGAAATTTAATGAATGAAATGAAACGAAAATATACCATCATACCGCGGACAAATCATGATGATAATGTAATACACAATATTGTTTTATTCGTAATCTTCATATTCCCGGCCTTTATACCTTGCGGTATGGCCAGAGACACCCAGTAACTATGTCCACTTTTTGCCAGTTGTCAATATAACGTAAATATCCGTTTTTTTAGAATAAGTGCGGCCTTTTACCCCTTGCGTACCCTACGAAGCACGAGGAGTCGATTAAAACACATATTCTTAAAAGTAATTGTTACTTTTGTTGTTTTGGTGGTTAGCATTTTTGTCACGAGTAGGAATTAAATCAGGGACGGTTTCAAGTCAACGTTCTACTAATATAATAATATATATGATACTACATGACCCGTGCTAATATTTCGCGCCGTTAGTGGTGTTGTTGTCGTAGTTCAACTGATCTCCAATAGATGGCGTCTTTTACAAAATAAATGCATCAGTCTGATTTTAAAAGAAACATTTGTTTGTTTATTTTTCGTCATTAGAGGGAACAATAATCTTCCGACAAAAAACACTATAGAGATATTACTACTTACCTACTAAGTTATTTACGAAAAAAAAACAATATTGTATGTATGTATTACATTACCATTTAAATCGTCTGCGTTCGATTTGAATAATGGGGGTGTAGTCAGTGAAAGCAAATAAATACACATTAATTTTTTTATATAGGCTATAACGTATAATCACAGAAAATAATGTTTATTTATTTGTTTAATTGATGTCCTTTTTTTTTATAACCAAAAGAAAAATCATAAATTCATACTTCCGATCACGTGACCGCAAACGGAAAGTGTCGTCACGATTTCGTAAATGTCACACAGACTACTAACTATGTTATAATAACTGTCTGTCAATCTGTCACTGACTAAGTTAATTCCTTGTTATTTTATATAATCTGTGACCAATATTTTGTTGTTTTACTAAAACGTGACGTCATCAACGTTTTCGCTGGAACTTGAAAAACAAAATTTTTTAATGAAAATATAAATTTAAAAAAATCTAGTTAGTTTATTACGTATAGTAAACCTTACAGCTATAATTTAAAAGTATTTAAAAAAATAGTCTACACCCCTATTAATTAAGTGTTAAAAACAATATAAATACGACACTAGATATTAGTAGCTAAGGTCTAAAATATAAATCTCTGTGTTCTTTGCAGAATGGACATCAGTCTACTTGAATCCGTTAGCTGTATGTATCATACGGAACTTAAAGATAAAAGCGATAGGTCCGCTAAGGTAAATATTATTTTTAATTCCGGTTCCGTATTATATAGAAGGATTAAAAAATACATTAGATTTTATTAAAAGTCTTCGATTTAAAAGTAGAAAGAATATTTGTCATTTACCAGAGTAAATGTAAATTAAATGGACAAAAATACTTCCTCTTACCCGTACTGGGAAAGGAGCGTGATGATATATTTTATTGCAAGTGGTTTTATAAATTTAAATGCATGTGATATCAAATGAAATGGCTCGTTATATTTTTTATAATTTTAAAATGCATAGTTTAAATGGGGCCGCCTCATGATTTTTGTCCCATACAAAAACGGACTTCAGCAACTCAAGTATTGTATAAAACTTATTAAAAATAGCAAGTTCTAGTTAATGGATCCTAAATGTATATGAAATTATCTTTATACTAAATGTATAAAATATGTCAATATCAGCTACACCTAGGTTTCATGAAGCCCTGAAAGTCAACAATTTCACGCATATTTTCAACAACTTTGCGACTCGAGTTCTCTTAATACATTTACTAATGTGTTTTTTCTTTACATTTTGAATAAAGATAATTTCACATACTTTATGGATCCATTAACTAGAACTTGCTATTTCTAATATTTTTTGTACAATACTTGAGTTGCTGAAGTCTGTTTTGTGCATTATCGCATGACAGGTTTTGTTGAGAAGTCGTACTTCCTCATGTTTCTGGTACGTAAATCTTGGTCTATCTTATCTTATCCTTGGTTACCTTATCGATTTTAATAGTAGTCCATCTTGCTCACGTATTTATAGAGAGACATGGACAAAATAAGTCGCGCGTGAAACTGAGTTCGTTGCGCTGTGATGCGTCGACTTAAAGAAAATATACGAAATATACTTATCTCCGAACTACAGTCTAAAATTAAAAAAAATAAATAGGGTATATATATATCTTAGTTTACAAGAAAACCTAAACGCAAATCTTGTCTGTAATTTCTGACCGAAAACGGGATGGTACAACGGAACCCTCAGAGCGCGAGTCGTATCTACTCGCAACTCGGCCATTTTTCTTTATTTTTTGAGTATTTTTTCTGTCCCCTCCTTGATCAAAGGCTGGCAACGCCCTTGCCTCGCGCTATCTCTATTTTGTAGTTATTACCTACAGGTAAGCTGGGTGAAGTTGGAAAGCGATCCACATATACCAGATAATATGGAACAAGTGTATATGACTGAGGACGATGATGCAATACCGCAACAAGAACAGAAACACCGGATTGATTACTTAGAACTATTAGATGATGAAGAAGAGGAGTTGGAATTCGATATCGTTAATATTGATACTAATTTGCTACGAGTGCCTCAGCTGCTCTCTTATGATGATTTGGCTAGAGGGTAAGGATAATTGAAGAAAGGGCACTTGACTTAAATTTTAATTAAAAAAAAAAAACTCTAAAGTAGTGTACCTAAATAAAATGTATTTTTGAGGTTAATTGGCAATCGAAAAGTTATAATATACATTTTTAGATATTTTATATTTATGAGATATGCCTTTTTCGAAATTTACGGTATTGAGTAGGATTAGCTTTAAAATTTACTTGAGCCTATTTCTTTAATTCAATAACGTATTTTTTCAACACACTTGCTCGTAACGTGAGTCTTATTACTTCAATTTTAAACTCACAATCCCATATATTAAACACGCGTGCTTTTTCTTTATATTACAGCACAAGAGTTATAATATAACCCATTGAAGTTAAATTCGTACAAGATTGCAAACTGTATGTGTGTCCACAAAGCATTCTTAATTTAACCGCATAATACAGTTTTTATTTTTTAATCACGACTTTTTTTGCCTGTTTGGCGAAGTTATCCGTGCCCCGTGCCTTATCTGCATAGAGTACTAAGCCTATGGAGGGGCCATAGACGGGCTTCCCCTTTCGCCAATTTTTCCCCCTTTGACCAGTTATACTGACCAGGTGCGCAGTAATAAGTTACCTTAGATTTCGTTGGTATCGTTTAGTGTCGCAAGACAGAGCTTTAGGAAAATAGTTAATTGTGATGTTTTAAATGGGAAAGGCGATCTAGGACGTCAAACTTGCTGAAACATAGTGTTTCCAATCATTAATTATAATTATTATGTTTGTATTTTAACATAATCATCATATAACGTAAAATCCGTTGCGACAATAAAACGACAGAAAAATACAGTGGTACAGGGGCTAGTACTAGACGTTTACCTCCCCTCCCGCCAAAAGTGGCAGAAAAAATTGTTCGGTTATTTAGCTCTTCCCGTCTCCAGTCTTAAATACTCAAAGCTTATCTGTCACGCGGGAAAAAACAAAACATTTTCGCCGTGTTGTGGTTAATTATTAAAAATGTCGACTTCAAGTGGCGAAGAATACGTTTTAACTCCATGAAGTTTATTTTTTTCCTCGCAAGTGTGTTGAAAAACGTCGTATGAAACGCTTGTGCATTGGTCATTACATACTCAGCTTCCTTATAGCGCTCGCCTAGTGGCTCGCGCTGAAAATACCGCCTCGTACGTAATGACCAACATAGCACCCTTGTATCACAATGTACTATTTATAAATGCATCCCTGCACCTATTATGCACGAGAAGGGCACATCTCTAGAGTTGAGACCTCTAAATTATTTCGTCATATTATTATATGAATACTTAAAGGTTTTTTGAAAGGATCCAAGGTGTCACTTGAAGGATCCAAGGTTAAACAAACACTGAGGAACTTCCTCAAAGGAAGGCAGACCGTACCACTTCTGTATCGCACGACATATAAAATTAACGCCGAACGTTAGGTGTAGTTCTTCATGCCGTTTGTAATGAATAGAAGAAGGAGGAATAAGAGGAGCTATATATATTATATTTTTTATATAAGTATCTGCCCCCGTATCTCAGTTACTAACAAGTGCGTCGGTGGACGAGTGGTTAAGACGTCTGGTATTAACTAGGCAGACCCCGGGTTCGATCCCGGATCCCGGCCATGTACCAATGGGTTTTTTAATAAAAAACTTATGTACATAATCCGACAAACTACACAAATATATCTCAACAGAACTAGCCGCCGGGGCTGATACTTTTCATTTCGTACCAACCACTTCGAAATCTTCCCCATGAAAGGCGTGGGACACTTGGTGCTTTTTAAATATCCATATTTTTCACTTCAGGGTTTCAACTTCTTTGGCACAACTGCTAAATGGTAATATCGGATCACAAGTTTATGATATAGAAAAACCTTGCATGAAAGACAAAAAGAAACTTGGTAATTTTTTTTCATACAAATAGATATTTACGTCTCAAGGCGCCTATTTATCTATAGGTATATCATCACACCTTCTATCCCAAGAGGTCTACACAATTTAATGCCATTTGCTACGATCCTGACATACCTCTTTCGCTTCATTTATTTCCATCATATCTTTCATACATGCTCGGCGATTGTGTGTACTTTTTTATATGTTCCATAGAAGTACACCAGCATTTCCTTTCACTTCTACCATTTTTGTCAATCTTTCATCCTTCATTTTTTCAAGGCGGCATATTATTTTATAATGGGCCGGTAGATGGATAATTTAATACAATTTAATAGTAAAGATTGTATCTTTACTTGTCTGTCGTGTTCATAATTTTTTTCTTTCTATAGTGACACCAAATAATACTTCAGTTGATACTGTACGCTATTCTGGTCCATCCAATGCTTTTCTTTTGGAACTGTTTGCGATACACGAAGACTACGACGAAAGGTGGGTTGTTAGTTTTTTTTTCATTTCGCCCTTAGTTTTTATAAAGGTAAACGGCTGTGTAGAATAAAATGATCTACAAAAAATCCGCAGTATTATATATATCTGTAATATATAAGTAGAAATAAACTTATTTTTTTAGGTATTACACTTTTATAAGCCGATATTGTACGTGTACCCGAGCTAAGCCGGGGGCGGGGTTGCAGTTTTATATAAATAGAATGGAGTAGGTACCTATATCAGATGTTTTTTTGTAGGTATGGTTTCGATATGTTGGAGGTTGCATTTGAACTCTTTCCTGAACTTGAATATTGTATCATGTCAATACCGACTGACCGCAGTGCGTTTCCTTTGCTCGAGCATTTTATTGTAAGTTTCTTTTTAAAATTTTATTTAGTTTGCCGACCAAATTGCCTACAAACAGATTTCAGAAAACTTCACAAAATCATTACATTTCCAAAACTAATTAGAATTCAGTATTTTTGTTTTTTTTTACTATAAACTTTTTTTTATTAATATAAAAACCTTAAATCAAATCTAAAGATTAAAAATAACTAAATGAAACCAGGTCCGCGTGGAATAGTGGCAAGAATACTGGCTGCATTTCCCCGCTGAATCGCGATGCTGATTCGTTGAGCGAGGAAGGAGCCAGCCCTCTTGTCACCAGAAGAGATGATCAGTCGAGGGGATACATCTTTAATAAAATTTTTGGCATTTGAACCCCACGGACCTAGAGTTTTGTAGTTTTCAATATTTGCGCCGTTTGTTAGACTCTGTTAGTATTTTTGTTTGTATAGAAGAAATCTAATTAGGTAGGTACTACATTTTTAGATAATTGTACGCCTTATATTGCAGACACCGAAACGATACTTAGTTTTTTTTATTTTGGAATTGGATTTAGTCATAGCTTGGCGGATTAGACGTGGAGATTTTGAACGCGCCTCTTAGTCCCATTAAATATAGTTACCTACATACAACTAAACGCTGTACTTTATTTTTCAGTGCCTGACACCATTCTCTTCCAAGACAAAGTATGTTAACGAAAATCTATACATCACACATGTTAACTCAGTTCGAGGGTAAATAAAACATTTCAATTAAAGATAAATATAAGTACAGTAAATTATATCGGTCCCTGGGTGCCACGGTACACGGGTTTCGGGAGCTTTAAGGCAACCAGTGTAGAAAAAAGATATAGGCAATGTACGCTATAACTAATACAATTGATTTTTTTGCACAAAGATATTTGAAGGGACGGAGAGAGTTATATAGGTTACTTTTACCCCGGAAATCCTTCGAAATAATTCTTATGTCATACCTATATTTCAATAACTTCTACGGACGAAGCCGGGACGAAGAGCTAGTACTGCTAGTAGTAAATAATAGAACTTTAGTCTTGAAAGCGTAGTTACCTAGTTAGTTGACTTGCATCTAGACTTGCATTGCAAATATCTACTATTATACTATTATTATCTAAATACCTATATATTATTCGCACTTTTGAAAGAAAGATCAGAAGTGGCATTTTATCTATTAACATACATCTAAAGGCTGTCCTGTTTAATATGGTAATTGGCTAAATGTGGACTTATACCAGTGTAGGGCACGCCACAAGGCTACAGATTATTATGAAATAAATTTTAAAATACCATAGTAGATTTTGTATTTCGTTTGGCTTTGGTATTTTCAAGAATTGTCTTTTTAATTATATGAAGTGAAAACTTCTTTAGGTGCGTTGAGCGATTTTTTGTAAGGGGAAATCTTATGGATTCGCAACATGCTCTAGGCACATATGCCGACTATTGTTTGTCCGGCTCGAGTATGCTTGACCCGAGAATTTCCGGGCAGGAATTCGTGTACTGGCTTCCACGTATGCCTGGGTCGGGCATTTTTGGCTGCGCTTCTCTGACTGTCAATTCTCGGTCGACCGAGTTTTTTTTTTTAATTTAATACTTCTTTAAGCGCGCGCTATAGATAGCGTTATTTTTGAATTGAAAATTTTTTTACTGCCTAACTGTACACGCGTAAGAAGTGAAACTTCTTTGGCTTATTTTTTTCTTCACAGGTTGCCTTACAGCTCCCGATTATCGGTCCCAGCCCAGGGTACCCAGCGGAAGACCAAGTCTCCCTCTTTTAGCCAATGGTATTTGTGAGGCTATAGGATACCTAACGAGTGGCCAGTTCTGTTGAGGTATATTTAGATGGAAAAGCCTCTGTGGTTTGTCGGATTATGTACATACGTTTTTAATTATAAAAAAACCATTAGTACCTACTTGGCCGTGATTGAACCGTGGTCTGTCTAGTTAATACCAGACGGCTTAACCACTCGGCCACTGACACACCTTTATTATTTATTAAACGCCATATTATAGTCATGTCCCATACCCAATACACAAACACATGCAATACTCTATGTGACCCTGGGAAATTAATGCATAAATATAATGTTGTTAGTACTATAGCGCCATCTGTATTTCTCAGAAAGAGTTACACCTTAGATACGCGTAACGAAATTTTTTCTCTACCCTGCCTAAAGAAGTTTCACAAACAAACACACCTTCGCATTTTCAGAAAAATAAAAGTTCGTCCCGGCGAAGCAGCCGATATAGTGAATGTGAACGATGTGATAGAGCGCAGTAGTAAGAGAACTGCTGTAATGGAGTTGTTCGTTTCTTCTCTGACATCATATTCATTGGAATCTTTCTTGTTGTTGAGTGAAAATCAACCTGTTGGTGTCATTATTGTTGGGTTCGTGTGAAATTGTAGTTATCTATTTACTTTTGAGGTAGTTTGAGGTGTACAAAGTGTCCTTAGTACGATCTTAGTCTTCTTTTGATATTTTGATATGTAATTAGTTTTTATCCCGTTTGAGTTTAAAAATATGTTACCCATATATCCTACTAATATTACATGTATTATGTACATTGTATGGATGTTTGTTACTCTTTCACGCAAAAACTACTGAACAGATTTGGATGAAATTTGGTACAGAGATAGATTATAGTCTGGAATAGCACATCTTAGGCTACTTTTTATCCGGTAAAAATGTATGGTTCCCATGGGATAGATTTGTTTTTGTTTTTTACGGGATCGACATGTTTTTTTTGCATAGTGGTAGTTTAGGGGTCAGAGAATGACATATTTTTATACCGCAAAAGCGGGCGGGGGAGAGGCAAATTACAGCCCCGGGATTATTTCTTTGTGGATCTATTTCCACGCGGGTGAAACTGCGGACAGAAGCTTGTGGAATATTATTTTAGTGGGTTTTTCTTTCAAATTACCGCGGGTGACACCGCGGGACACAGCTAGTTTATTTATATTTCAGCTCCAGTTACACGATGATGAATCAATCAGCACATTTATTGTTGTAATTACTTTATTTTTTTATAGACCACTAAAGGACAGCGCTTCAGTTCGTACTCATTACGCCATAGAGCCTGATGGTGTCGGTGCGCAGGCGGATGGAGCGGTAAGATTTCCACCAATAGGCGTTTTCCACTAGCCGGCACCCAGCCCCCCCATTCCGTATCTCTGTTACTAACAAAAACGTGTTGGTAACCGTCCACAGATTAGTAAATATGACATACCGAGAATGAGTGCATCCTGCACGCTCGTTCTTCTCGGTCTATCCTACATTACTAATCTGTGGATGACACAGGTGGACGATATTGAATAGGGGGGCTGAAAACTAAAATGTTTTGGCGAGGGGTAATCGCCGTTCCGTCACCTGTGTGGAAAAACACAATGACGTGAAAATAAAAGTTGCAAATAACGAACTCTGAAATAAAAAAAATAAAGCAAGAAAGATGGATCACAATCGTGTTAGAATTATGTCCAACAATCTCTGCCTGCCTAGGGTGTCCGGTCTGGTTGTGAAAGGCATATAGGCATAATTAAAACAATTTTTCAGGTTTTAGTGGGCATATTACAACCGATATTTGAGCCCCACGGACGCTGGTACTTCAGAGAAGTGTTCCGTCAATCAGAATATAATACATTGTTTTGGATAAATAGGCTGATCGCTAAAGGTGAAGTGGTTAGTTGTGATTTTTTTTTCACGGGTTGCTTTATACAGCTTTTAGTCGATGGTATTTGTGAGGCTATACCTAACGATTGGCCAGTTCTGTTGAGGTATATTTATAAATGCGAAAGGGTGTTTGTTTATTTGTTTGTTTGTTTGTTTGTTTGTTTGTCCTTCTTTCACGTCAATACAGAGCAACGGGTCGACGTGATTTTTTGCATAGAGACCTAACTAGGAGCTGGAGAGTGATATTTTAATCCCGGAAATCTTTAGGGATAAATTCGTGTTAAATTTAAAAAAAATACTGGAAAAGCCGGGGCGGAAAGCTAGTAGATATGCTCGACTAAGTACAGTTTTGGTTTGTTTATGATCGTAATTTTAAAGTTTTTTTTTGCACGATCGCTATTCTCAGATCTCTTTAAAAACTTCTCATAGAGAAAACCTGAGATAAATCGTAGACAATTAGCGGGAACGTTTTACTTGTAAAAGTACTTACTGACAAGATTTAAAATTTGAGGAGTGTTATTTTAATTTCAGAATCCAAAAAGAAACCTCATGTCTCTGGCTGCCCATATGATCCCTGTAAGATGGCGTAAACCGATACCCAACATTGTTGGTAGTGTACATTTAAATGAACCACATAAGTACGTTTTTTATTTCATTTATATGTGTTTATGATCAGATAAGATGAAGTTTTCTGTAATGAAATCTGTCTGTTTGACTGTCTGATTTGAAAGCGGCTTTCACAGAACTACATTTGTATGTACCTACAGCCGCGTAGCTAATGTAGCTCTACACAACTAGTCGCCATATAAAATATAATATGGGCTCCGAGAAAGACAATCTGCATACGTGACCCACGTCAGCCTAATGTACTTCTACGCAAGGGGGTAGGTAGTAGGTAGGGCAGCTGCCCCTGGATATAAATCTATATAAAGTATAAGCACATTAAGCACCTATATATTTTGTATGTATTTATTAATATGATTATAAGTATATTATTATTTATATTATGATTTATTTATGTGAACTTAGGTAAATCACAAATTTTTGCCAAGAGCAAAATCCTATGTTTTCCTCTCAACCCCGAACAATATTCTAGAGTGATGTGCCGGATCGTTAAAAATGTATATCCGCGGATACGGATCTGAATACGGATATTTGGTCTCAAGATCCGCGGATACGGATCCGGATCTTAACTTTCTTAGAGTACGCGGCGGTAAATATTGCACATTGACCTTTGGAAAGAGACAATCTGTTATGAGAGTTAACTCTTAAAAAGGTCAATAAACATTATTTTATTTATTAAGCTTAACACAAAGATTTAAACTCAATTTATCTCATTATAAAGATATTTTAATTAATATTTTATAACAACTTCTAATAAATGTTTAATATATCATCATTTTAATAAGCTTATTACAGAGATTTGTGATTGATCTCATTATAAAGATAGTTGATTTTTAGTACCTTTGAGTTATGTACTATTGGTATGGTACTTCACTGCGATAAATGTTTACAATATAAAGGTGCCAAATACGATTTTAAGAAATAAAAAATAATCTGAATGGAATTTAACAGTTGTTACCTAATCACCTATACATATATATATATATATATATCAAATTTCATCTATAAATTGAAAATTAATAAGATAAAAGATCCGTAAAAGATCCGCCAAAAACTCACGGATACGGATCTTTCTGCTCCCTCGGATATCCGCGGATACGGATACGGATACGGATATCCGGCACATCCCTATATTCTAGGTATACCCATGCAGTGTCTGCCTGCATTTCTGGAGGAGGGTATTTTATTCTGTATATTTCTTCTAAGGTTTATTTGTATGTACCAAAAACGAAGTCGGGCCGCTATTTCTATTATTTTTATTTGCAGGGCAACCCCATTCTCCGTGTGGTATATAGAAAGACAACTGACAAGTTGGCCTAAGATTGATGTTAATCAGAATATTGTAGTAGTTGGGGCCAGTAGTACAGGCCTTGCGTTTATTGAGACTTTGATAGCGGGGTAAGTTTCTATCTGAACTCCTTTTGTATGGGTAGATTGAATTTCTTATTAACTAGATGACCCGTTAGTTCAACTGATCTCCAACAGACGGCGTTTTTTTACAAAATAAATAAATAAGTCTAATTTTAAAAGTATCATTTAATTTTTATTTGTTTGTTTATTTTTTCGTCATTAGAGGGAAAATAATCTTCAAAATGGCGTATCAAAGTATGTGCGTGTAAAAAAAGTACAGTATTAAGATATCATTTGATATTTGACAAAAAACACCTTTGAGAAATAATATATAGAGATTAATAACGACCGACAATGTCTGCAGTTAGCAACATATTAAACAGAATAGGAGAAAAGCCTGCCGCTGTACCTGGAGCTATCCCTTCTTTCATTATTTTCAGAAGTGCGATTTCCGAATTTACGTGTCCTCCGAAACTCGACAAGTCTGTTAAAGCACGTATTTCGATAGAAAGTATTTTTATTTAGATGGAAAAGCCTCTAAGTGTGGTTTGTCGGATTATGTACATAAGTTTTTAATTAAAAAACCCATTGGTACATGGCCGGGATCCGGGATATTAACAGAACTAGCCACTCGTTAGATATAGTCTCACAAATACCATCGGCTAAACGAGGGAGACTTGGTCTTCCGCTGGGTACCCTGGAACCGTAACACGGTTTCGGGAGCTGTAAAGCAACCCGTGAAGAAAAAAAAAAAAAGTACTTTCAAGTCCAACGCTCCTGTACCTTGGGGCTTGGCCATAGACTCTAGGAACAATGTCTGCATTTAGCGAGTAGTCCACATTAAACAGAACAGGTGAAATACTCGTTGTATTTAATGGGCATAAGCTGTCACTTCTGCAATATAGGTAGTTATAACTACCGACTCGATAAGTAGTTTATGAAAAAGGAGAATTATTCCGTCATAAAAAATATCCTTTATCAGGCCCCCGTGCAACAAACTTTTCATTTATAGTATTAGTAGGTATAGATTTTCATAGCTTTGTCGTGCGAGCATGACGGAGCATGAAATAATCTCTTAACAAGACAAAGTATCATTTAGAAAGAGAAAGATATAATTTCCCGTAGTGACAAAGCAGGCCAAAGAGTCGCCGAAACTGGTCCTTTTTGTCTTGCTTTATCTCTATGGGACATTATCTCTTTCTCTTTCTAATTAAGATTTTGTCTTCGTCTGTTTGTACGGCTGTGACGATTTAGCACGGACTATCTATCAATCTATCTATCATCACGCCTTTCTTCCCAAGAGGGGTAGACAGAGACAATCGAATGTCATTTGTTACGATCCTGACATACTTCTTTCGCTTCTCTTATTTTCGTCATAACTTTCATAAATGTGCGCTACTCGATTGATCAGCCACTTGCTGCTGGCGACTTTGTGAAGACTGGCAGCCGAGATCTTTACATGAACAATAAGTTTTAGTGTATTTTGAATTTATACTTAGAATAAGTGGGGCATATTCGGGCAAGATGACATGCTGTGAAGAGTTTTACCTTGGGATTGCACGAAGAAGCACCTTTTGTGTTTGACAGTATCAGTATGAAACCTGAATACCTAAATTAAAGAAAGTAAAATAATCAACAATATCATCTTGCCCGGAAGATATGCAAGGTCAGTAATTAGGTCCATTAGTTAGGTATCGATAAGTATGTATATATAAATTGTTATGACAAATAAAACAGCTTAAAATACAGTCCACTAATTTATTATTTCAAATCACCAAATCACCAGATGGGTAGAAACAAGTGGAGCTCTACCTCTTGAGTAACACCTGCAGAGGTATCTCACACAATACATGCTCGGCGAATGTGTGTACTTTTAATATTTCCATCGATCAATATTATAAATTTTTTATATGTTCAATAAAAGTACATCCTAATTCAACGATCTAGCTCATGCTCTATAGGCGCTTTTTAAAATAACCTATTGTTTTTTTAGAGCATCAGCCGCTTACTTAACGATGACCAATATAACACTAGTATCCGAACATGGGCTACCCACTCTCACTGAATGTTTGAAGGCTGTGGATATATGCATCCCTCGAAGAGGAAGACATACGGACCGATATATCAAAACTGTACCGTTTTATTACTACATTGATGTGATTAGCGCTTGCATGGTGAAGATAGATAGGTAACTAATTATAATAATTTGTTTTTGCCAGGCTTCGGGATGGAAAACATAGAAAAAACCGACTGTCACAAGACACTAAACCGCCAGCTTATCGGCGTTACAGTGTAGGCACTTTAAAAGTTCTTTAGGGTACCGGTAGATGTCGCTGCATAACGTAATACAGTTTAGTAATCTGTTTCTGTTTTATTAACAAGTAATTGATTCTACCACCGCTTAATGTTAAGCAATAGTGGTTAGTCTATGACTGAAAGCATATTTTGCTGCGCAAGTCTCAATCGTAGCTTTCATAGTCGTAGATATGCCTTTTCAAGGTATGTTGCATGGGAACAGAGGAAGGCAAACCGATACACGAATGATTTCAATATTTTTTGATCACATAAAGGTGCATCGGTGGCCGAATGGTTAAGACGTCTGGTATAACTGGGCAGACTCTGAGTTCGATTCCGGATCCCGGCCATGTACCAATCGTTTTTTAATTAAAAACTCTGTACATAATCCGACAAACCAAACTTCTATCTAAATATAACTCAACAGAACTAGCCACTTGTTAGGTATAGCCTCACAAATACCATCGGCTAAACGAGGGAGACTTGGTCTTACGCTAAGGTACCCTGGAACCGTAACACGGTTTCGGAAGCTGTTGTAAGGCAACCCGTGAAGAAATTAAAAAAAATTCGTGATCACATATCACTATTTATTTTAATTTCAGAGAAAACAGGTGCATTCATTTCAAATTAGGTGGATCTAAATTCTACGATCAGTTAATATTAACTTGCGGCCTTCAGTTTCAACATCCTGAATATTTGGAGCAGTCTTTGATTTTGGAGAAGGAACAGTTGTACGTTATTAATATTTTAACTATGTGTATTATACTCTTCTCGCCCAGCCCAACCAGCATACTTAACCGGAGTGTTGGAAAATTTAACCAAGCACGAAAGTGGGGCACGCATGGCGGAGCTCGCCTCGGGCAAAACTGGCGAGTTGATGCTCATAGAATTTTGCACACTTCACAACACTCCAGTCCCGTCGATCCGTTGCTCTGTATTGACGTGTAAGAAAGACAAACAAACAAACACACTTTCGCATTTATAATAGATGCATGAACCGGTAAAATTAATATTACAGGAAGGGCAAACCTTGTGAACGCATTTTGATGGACAATCCCAAATATTTACCGGACCAAGTGCCTATGTTCTCGGAGTTACCTGAAAATGTTATGATAATCAACACATTAAATGATGCTAATCTGTGTTTAAGGCGGCTGATGCGTTTGATTAGTGATGCTAGTAAGTATTAAGATTTTATTAACTTAGATTTTATTAACTTATCACTCCAAAACAGCAATGACTAAACTCAAAGACTAAAGAGAGACTGGTGCGGACGCTGATCTTTTCTATCTTCTTCCACGGAGTTGAATCCTGGACTGTCAGAGCCAAAATTGACGCTTCCGAGATGTGGTGTTGGAGACGCATGCTCATTCCATTAACAGCTCGCAGGACGAACGTCCTTTCTCGGTGAACTACGGATAACGACAAGACTGCCATCTCTCTGCTTCCAACGAATCCTTCAGCCATGTTGCTCGCAGAAAGCCTGACAACCTTGAAAATCTAACCGTGGTGGGATAAGTCGACGGAAAAAGACCACGCGGTCGATCGCCTACACGATGGACATTGCAGACCAAATAAAAATGCTGACCGGTCTGCCGCTATTTGATGCCATGAGGACTGCCCAGGACCGGGCCACATGGAAGCGTATTGTCCAGATTGTGAGTATCTCTACCTTTTCATGATAGATACGACCTTCAGCAATGAAGAGGACGACAAGAAAGATGAATTATTACTAGATGAATAATTATTATTACTAACTGTATTAACCTTTGAATATAACCTTTGAGTATAATATAAACATATAACGCGCTCCAAATAAATTTAGGCGAATATCACATGGTTAAACTGCACTCCATATGATTTGTATGCGCTCCTTCCCACAATCTATAATAGCTTAATTTAGGCGCGCAATATATAGGTATAGCATTTTCTGTAATCGAAATTATAATTTGAATTTACGGATCGTGGCAAGTGTATTTATGCCATATTGCGACATAATGTAGGTACTATCCGTTGCAAATTCTGAGCGAAACGAAGTTTCAATGAGTGACGTCATTAAATGCTATTTTAACAAAGTATCTTATTTTACCAATAAGATTCTAATAAAATTAAGATAAAAAAGATATTATTATGATTCTACCATTGTACGCGTTGTCCCACATTTAGTGTGACAAGGTTCTTTCCGCTTAGCATTTGCAACGGATAGTACCACAACATTTTTTTTCAGAGGAAACTCATCGTCTTTCACCTAATTTGCGTGTAGTTGTATACGGCGAATGTTTGGACGCATATGCCTGTATGTCATCGTTATTGGAAATTGGCCTCACTGGTGAAATGATAACGTTTGTGGAACCGTTCCCGCCTGAAGACCCTTCACATATACGCGTCAACTGCTTTAACAATGAAACAGTGAGTAACTTTAAATTGGTCGAAACATTGGCAAATCACCGATTAACATTGGTGGAGCCATCATAAAAGAAGAAAAAGAGAATGTGTACCGCGCCCATTTCCATAAAAACGAAGAATACGTTTTACTACCCCTAAAAATATCTAATTTTCAATGAAAATTTGATATGATAATTGACATGTTACGACTTATTTTTTCCAGGTAGATCAGCGAGCACAAGAAGAGCTGGTGAAGAAAGGCATTCTAATATATCGTAAATGTCACTACTATGGCTGGGTCTTAAGTAATGCGGAAAACACTATTAGTCAAGTTCGTTTCATGTCAGATTTTAACATAATTAATGTGCCGTGTTTTGCTTTTTTCTACTACGGACTGAAAGCTATAGATATATATTCTTTCAAAGGTATTTTAACATATTTTTATATAACACTAGCTGGTTGCCCGCTATTTCGTACGCGTTGTATTAGGAATACAATAATTCAATTAATTTTAGTATTTTTGTATGAACAATATCCAAAGTTAGTGGTAGTGGTAGGGGTAGGGGTAGGGGTAGTGCAGGCAAGCCAACGTTTGGGCAGGACAACGTTCTGTTTTTAGAATTTTTGTTTGTCTAAATTTTTGTCCTCAAAAATGGCAGAATGGATTTTGATTTTGAACCGTGCTGCTTTTTTGTTATTTTTCAATATCTTAAAGGGTCTGTAGAGTTATAAAAATACGTATATGGGTCATGTGGAATATATAAATTTTATTTTAGCAATAAATGAATGTGGCTTGGTTTACGACGGAGGCGTAGTAATCGGGGATGATTTTGAAACCAATGACCCACGAATTTTCGCCGCCGGCCCCTGTACTAAATACTCTAGAAGGCATTACGCTAATAAGAATATTCATAAATATTATAATTCTGAAGAAATTGGTGAAACTGTTAGTAAAGTATTTAAATAGCCTATTCTAATTGTATAAGAAAGAAACTCAACATTAACATTGTTTTGGAGTTTGTTTCTTATTTATGTTAATTAAACTGTACCTAATATTAGTAGGGAAGTGACATATCAAACAAATTCCGTGCTCAAAATGGGCTTTAATCGACTCCTTGCACTTCTTCTGAACCAGGTAATATATATTTTACATCTATTAAAGAAGTGACACATTTTAGGTCCATTAAGTGAAGCAACAGGATTGCCACCTGTTCTGTTCAATATGGACTACTGACAAAATGTGGACACTGATACTTTTTGTCTTTAACTACACTGCAAATAAAGGCCGTGAGGGTGTGTGTTGTATATAACGGATAGGTCTTTCTGTGAAATCTTGGAAGATATTATTTTTCTAAGCCGACAGAATGACAGCATTGTGTTTCTACCACACGCCAATAGATGACGCCACAAATAATAGCCAAAAGATGGCTAACTTTTATTGCATATTGCTTAAATGCAGAAAGTCCTGGTGCTTTTATAGGTCAGGCAGTATAGTATTAGATTAGTAGGTATTCCTTGAGCTGTAGGTAAATTTTAAATATTTGTATTGTCATTATTTAATTTTCTCTGATTTAAATGGTCAGAATAAATTTATTTATACACTTTATTTAATTTAATTTATTTTATTTATATTTTTACATATTTATAAGAAAAACATAAAAATATAAAAAAAGGAGTTATCCACTCCCGGAAGCGAGGTAAATTCCTTAAACTACCGGTGGTTAGGGCTGCAGAGACAGGAACCTCCTCACAATACGTGCTGAGGAGTACTACCGTCTGGATCTGGCCCTTGACCCAACAAAACTGATATTATAATAGTGATCCGCCCCCAGCTTCTTTATGAAAAAAGTTTTTTTTCCGGGGAACGGGCCCGTCTCACGTCACGCCTATCCGTTTCGACGTGAAAGTCCCACCAGTGGGTCATAGCAGTGGGTCCACGGGGAAGAACTCTAAAGAAGACCAATCAAACAAACACTTTCGCATTTTTAATATTAGTTCCGATTAGAATTATAAACATATTTTCTTTGTACAGTTGGCCCATTTATATCTAAGGAAGATAGATCCGTTCCTGATAGCAAGAGACAAAGCAACAATGACAGATATTCTCCCGCATTACACTTCTGCTAGTTTGTTGTTAGTATTTATATTTCTTCTTGGATAAGCTGAAACTAAGATTTTTATTCTCTTTTATTTAAACTCTAAACTGTGATAATTGAATAAAAATATTAAAAAACATGTAACAACAAAAATACATTTCCAGAATGCACAACGTGAGTTTTGATACGTATAGTGAAGATGATGAACAAGAAAAGCCCGAGATAAAATCGCCACCGCCGAAGCGGAGGTAAAAGTTTTTAGTAATGATTCATGGTTTGGTTTCACAATTTCAAATGGATACTTAATGTAGGTATCATCAGATACAAAACGTATCAGCTTTGGATATAGCTAATTGGGTTATTGAGATATACTTATCAAAATCAAAAGAATATATACATAGTAGATTTTATCGAATAAGCCGAGGATGTTCATATGTTGTCATTTGTAGGTCGTTATCTTGGATTTATTATTTTCCAAAAAAAGTAAAGTTTAGTATCTAAATTAATATTTTACAAAAAAAAATCAAGAAGGCAAAGTTATATAGGTATATATTTTTTCTTCACGGCCTGCCTTACAGCTCCCGAAACTGTGTTTAGATCCCAGGGTACCCAGCCGAAGACCAAGTTTCCCTCTTTTAGCCGATGGTATTTGTGAGGCATACCTAGCGAGTGGCCACTTCTGTTGAGGTATATTTAGATGGTCGGATTATGTATATAAGTTCTTAATTAAAAAAAAACCATTGGTACATGACCGGGATCCGGGATCGAACCCGTGGTCTGCATAGTTAATACCAGACGTTTTAACCACTCGGCCACCGACGCAAAGTTATATCTTTTGACTATTTTCTACTTTATTTTTTTCTGAATTAATATAATTAAGTATATCTTTAAAGTATTTGTAAACTCTATTCGATAGTGTTTTGAGTAAATATGCGAGGACATTGGCTCGCTTATTTTTCATATGATTGCTCCAATCTAAATGCATTAAAAATATTGTTTTAGATGGAGACCAGTTTTAAGATATAAATCACCAATCATGGTTTGGGTGACTTTGCCAGGACCATTGTATTATTTCAAACTGAGAGCACCAGGCGCTGAGTTGCCTATGGAAGTCGCTTTGACAATGCCTAGACAGGTAAACATTACGCCTTCAGTGAGATTTGGCAGTCCTTAATTATACTTTTCCATTTACATGCATGGGTCTGTATGTGTCCTTTTCACGCAAAAACTATAGAACGGACTTTGATGCGGTATTCACCATTAGATAGTTTGATTCACGAGAAAGGTTTATTATTATAAAAGCGCGCTATACCTATCTTCTACCAACACTTGTCGTGGGTAGGGTAGCCCGGATGGGTATATGGGTACACAGGCTGGCCGGGTAGGTAGGCAGGAATATCAGGAAAACTCGTAGTAAACTTTCACCATTCGTTTATTGTGGTTTCAATACTTATTTGCGATCCTTTTATATAAACATAGATGTTTGTTCTTGAATACTGACTCAATACATTTTATTTAGTTGTTGACTTAGTTGATCAAATAGAAATATAATAAATGTTACAATTGGCAGAGTGACTGCCTGAGCAAAATTTTAATTAGGTTCTACACATTGATATTTGAAAATAAAATACAATGTTCTATTGAATAAAAATGAACAATACCTTGTTCTAAAATTAAAATAAATTGAAATCGTGCTAATTATGATGGCCAGCTTATAAGCGGCCAGGAAAATAAGGTCGTATCATCACACACTTCTGAAAGAACCCGACACTGGGTTACCAATCATTGCGTGAAATAAGTCTTCAAGTGGATTAAAATTACATGTTATAAAGTCATACTGCAGTCTTTGTGTTAAGTAAGATTTTGATAATTTTCTTTTCAGGGTCACACTCTGATCACAGATTACATAGATAATTATTTTCGCTTACAATTGAACATTCTCCATTGCATCGAGTCTGTTACATGTTTGTCCAAGGAACCGTTCATGATTGAAATTATGTTGCAACTGTATGGAAAACACGAGAGTTACTATAACAATCTTCTAAAACGCTTCGAGGTAAATAATAAGTGCTAATGTTTTCCCTATTCAAATATTTAAAAAAATGTGTTGCGTTCTTCACGCTCTAAAATAAAATTTGAGCTTTCAGTTAGTTAGTCACATTAGAATAGTTAAAAAAGCACTATTTTATTATTTCTTCTGAAAAAATATTGAGTAAAAAAAAGCTTTTTAATTGGTTAAATATAACTATTTCCCACTTCTCACTCTTGAATTCAATAATCTTAAACCATGTTAGAATTATTGGATGTTGAAATTGGTGGCGTTCACACTTCTTCTGAAAATAATAGCAACGATGGCTTCAGCCCTATTAAATCCAGCTACAGGCTTGCCATACCGTAATAAAGGTATGGCAAGGATACAAAGACTATGAAAATTCTGGACACTATACTTTTCAGATGAAATTGATCCCGGATCTGTATGATTACTTTAGTCAGCCGTGGATGAATGCGTTGTATCAGGAATCTTTCGAGGATATGCTTCATGACTTGAGGGTACAAGAATTAGGAACTGTTAGTAATATATTATTTATCTATATATATTCTTCTGTACGTGTGTATGTCTCTGAACTCCTCCTAAATGACTGAACCGATTTTTGTGATTTTTTGGACCCGGTAGGTGGCGCTGCAATTAATTTAATTTAATTTTATTCGAAAATATCCGGGCGGACAGCTAGTTTAGTATAAATCTGGGAGTACCCGATTCAGGGATTTTTCAATCCTTTTTTGATTGAGAAAATATCTCTTTGACTCAATTATATCACTAGGTTTCCTAGGGTTCCCAGCGGAAGACAAATCTTCCGACGAAAATTTTTGAATTTACCTACTTGAGGATTTTGGGATCGACAGACCTCTTCACGGCCTACATAACTTGCGATGTGGCCAGAGACCCCAGTAAATAAAGACCTCTTAAATTTGTAAAGTTTGATTATGTACGTATAGGTAGGTATATCCGTTTAATCGAACCGACGAAGGAAGACTTGTGATACTTTATTCCTTCCATTACAGGTATTTGATCTAGCAAAATCCAGGTTCCAATTTGCAGATGAAAGAGATGAGTCGATTACGCGACTTGTCGACTATACTAAGATTCCTGAAGAAGGATTTGGTCCTGAGGTAAATTTTGCAATTTTTCTTCACAACTATTGTCTTAATTTTTTCTGTGGAAACCTGGTGTTTTTAACCTAATATGTATTTTTCAGAGTGCTGAAGACTTAGGCATATTCAGAGACATTCTTCAAAAATATGTTATGGGCAGCGGCAGCGGCGATAGTCAAGAATCGGTATGTTTATTGTTTATTAGAATTTCGTACATCCGCTGAAATAACGGAACCCTTATAGGATCACTCTTGTGTCTGTCTGTTTGTCTGAGCGTCTGTCACTGTCTCTGAATCTCCTGGACGAAAAGAATAAAATTTGGTACATATGTAGAGTTTGATGACTTAACTATGTATAGCGTGAATAATCGAATTTCGACTTTTGGGGAAAAATTCAAAATGAAAAATAAAATTATTTATGCGTCATGTGACATATCAATGAAAAGGGCCCGTTAAAAGAAATATTTTTTTTACGCAAATTGAGCGTCCCCCCCCACCTTATATAGAAAATAGGAAATATAATGCCTCGCTATAGTTTATAGGAAAACCTAAACGATAATCCTGTCTTAAATTTCTTACGAAAATAAATGGTACGGACCCCAGTCCACGCAAGTTCCAATCGCTCTTGGTCAGTTTCTTTAGAACAATTTTTTTTTTAATTCTATTTATTTATTTATATTTATAGATAATGGTACTTTCAGTAATTCCATACTGACTACGGCAGACTAACTTTTTTATAATACGTATATTATTTTCAGTTGGAAGAAAAGAAAATCGTGGTTGATGTTCCATCAGTGAGTTACCTATTTTTTTAATTTTTAACTAAACCCTATATTTATTAATTATTCATATATTTTTTACTAAAAATTTAGTCACTTTGTTCACTCCAAAAAAGTATTTTTTTTATTTACTTGTATGTTAATCGCATCAAACTTTTTCAAACCTAATTTGTAGTATTGTCAACAGGAATGTGGACAGGATTGTTTCCTACGTGACGAAGCCAAGGCCTTCTGGGATGCTGTTGGCGGTGAACGAATTACTATGGCACATCTTGGTCGATATTTGACTACTTACAGATTGATTAACCAAAATTACGCTCAATTTATTCCCTGAATAAATGGAGATATAAAGTCAAATGATATGTTTTTGAGTGTATTTTTTTACTAAGTATGTAAACAAATCGAAATGTAAGTAATTCGGATGACAATACAATAATTTGGTACAATAGAGTTGATCTGATCATGGATATGGATTGTAGAAATAGTAGAAAACGCACACGGCATGTCGTTCGTTCGTTTTTACACTACCGACAATTCCAGCAACGACACCGCAGTGTAGGCGAGAGAGTTGTACGGTTATACATTTAGTACTGTCGCTATATCGTCACCGCAGAAAAACGGAACGATATTGCCAAATTATCATTTGAAAAATGGTGTTGTGCGCAGTGCGGACTCGTCGTCACACCGTTTTTGTCACACTGGTATTGTTATCACACTGTCCGAATAACGCTCCTCGCTAACCTATTTTTAACTTGTAAGTTCGGTGAGTTAATAGGTTAGCGAAAATCGTAACGACGAGCGTGGTTTGGATGATGCAAAAATAAAAAAATCATCGTAATTGCACCAGTGTGACCACGAGTCGGTCGCTGTCCTGCGGTGTCGTTACGTGTAAAGGGGTCCATATAAATGTATGATGCTCTGAACCGTAACCCCATTTTATCGTGTCATGTCGTGCGTAATAGAAAAACGGCGTAAACTGACAAAATCTTAGTTTTAACCCCCGAACGCAAAAAGAGGGGTGTTATAAGTTTAACGTGTGTATCTGTCTGTGGCATCGTAGGTCCTAAACGGATGAACCGATTTTGTATTATTTTTTTTATGTTTGAAATGTGACTTGACCGAGAGTGTTCTTTAAGAAAAAATTTAAGAAAATCTGTACAGCCGTTTGAAGATCATCAGCTCTTTACTAGTTGTTGAAGCGATGTGAACAACTTCTACTGGTCTGATCGATTCGAAATTTAGTATCCTTTGACTTCAATAATATTACAATAACATGGTTACAACCTTGACCTGATACAGCAGCATCATCTGGTTTCAGCAGGATACCCAACTGCTCACCAACTATTTTTTTTATATATATGTTATATATATTATATATATACCTATATATTGTTTCTCTCTTCTATCTCTTAATACTTTATCAACGCCATTTTGAAGATTATTTTCCGCTCTAATGACGAAAAATAATCAAACAAAACAAAATTAGACTAATTAATGTATTTTGTAAAAGACGTCGTCTATTGGAGATCACTTGTACTAACGGTGCGAAGTTTTCGTTCAGGTCATCTAGTTATTATTTATTAGAATAAAGCGCAAAGATTTATGTTGTAGATAATTTAATCCTTTTACACATGATTCTTAGTTCGACAAGGGTACTTACACTTATATTTACAATGAATTCACAAGATGGCCATCGATAAATCTAAAATGCGTTCAAACAGAATATATAATAATTACTTAAATAAGCCAAATTTCTTAAAATAAAACTATAAAACAAGAACAAAATATATAAATAACTAAACAATTTTAAGCTCCATTTATAGTATCGACAACTTACGATAGGGCTTCTCTGCACCGTGCGAATTGCGATGTAACCTTGTTTTGTGGACTACCAAAATCATAAATTTGTGTAATAACATCGTTTATAAGGTTTAGGTACACTAAAATAAATAACAAAAGAGATTTTAAATGTACAAGAGTTTCGTCGTAATGTTTAGTAGCACTGAATGCACAAAAATATTATAATTCAGAATTCTTCAATTTTGACCAATTTTCATCTTTATTTTTTGTAGGTCAATTAGCTCAAATGCCCTCAATTATCTATCTATCATATTAAATGCCTATACCTTGCGGTACACCAGTAACAATGTCCACTTTTTGCCAGTTGTCCGTATTGAACAGAACATCTGGCATGTCGGTTGCTGCACTTAATGGACTTCACTTTAACAGACGCAAAATCTTTTATTTTTAGAACAAGTGCGTGCCCTCCGAAGTAAGAGGAGTCGATTAAAGTATGTATTCTTGAAGATAATTGGTGTTTAGCATTGTTTGCACGAGTGAGAATTGAACCTGATTAAATTGAATTTGGATCTCAAGTCGACGCTCTACCAACAGGGGGGTTGACAATTTTTTTAAATAATAACTATCAACTGTGTGGTAAGGAAATGTTGTATAAATAAACTCAACTTTCTGCGATATTTTTGACAGATACAAGATGACTGAGACCAAACGGTCCAGAGGTTAGACTTTTACCAAATCCAGTGCTACTAACATCATGACGCCGACGAACAAATTGACTTTACCACAATAGGATGTCCATATAATAAAACAAAAATAGTATTATCTCAATTAAAACATCTCTACATTATTTGACTAGATAGGACAAATGTGTAACTTACATTATCGTTGAGCTGTTAACACCTTACAGTACTAATGTTATATACTTAATTATAATATCATGCAAATTAAATACTATTTACAAATTCACATTGCAGTATTAATTGTTAAGACCCCAATGGAAAAAAAGTTTTTCAGTATTTTAATTAGCTATTAAGAAAAGTATACTGACCATTTTCATATCTTTAATGAACAAATTCTCATTAAAAATCCCATGTCAAATAAGTGCCTGAGAATGTATTTTAACATCACATTAGTTTGTTTATGTTTATCGACCTTAAAACAAAGTATAAAGCTGAAAATTTACTGAAAACTGAAAAAAATACGATAGATCAGAGAGGGTTGCGAGGTAGCAGGGAACGAAGGATAAGTCCCGTTGAACTTCAGTTAATAATTACTAACCACATCATTTTCCAATTATTAAAGGATTTCATTTTTGATATAATATTTGGGATTTTTTGATATTTCTCTATTTCAAATGGCTATTTCTTAAAATAAATGTATGATATATTAATAAAAATAGATTTTATTACTTCAGGCTTCTTACGCCATTTTAAAGTACAGTAAATTTGGTTGGGACATTTTGGGTCAGTAGATCTGGCAGCCCACACGATAAAAAAAACTATGGTTGCTAGATAATATAAATACTACTTAAAACATTTTTTTTAAACATTCATATTGCCTATACTTACATAAACATCCAGACTCCACACAAATATTTGCGTTCAACCCACTGAAAATTTAACTTCTTACGAATTTAACATTTTCCAAAATAAATAATGCAACATTTAGGGAATCCAACATTACGAAAATTCAACATTTTAGGAACTCAACCGTGCGTCCGAAAGGATTGAAAAGCATAATCGCTATAACAGAGAAGCCGAGACCGACTCAGATTTTCTAATTTTATCATGACAGGTTATACTGGTATAGTCCTTGCGAAGACTGATGTCGTGGTTTTCTTTGAATCACAATAAATACACAAGATAGCCTCAATACAAAGCTTTAAATGGAAAATCACCCGAATTTACTGAATTTAACTCTAAGCTTAGTCCTTGATTTATTTAAAAATAATACCTAAGTACTGGTAGCTAAACTGTGACTTATGATATGAATGATCATATAGAAACAGCTACTCCGCGCCGGACGGTCGTGGCTTATACCGCGCGTCCTTCTTTATTTTTTTATATAGGTTTCCGAACCAATTATACCTATTAAAGTTAATATTTTATAATCTGTGAAAATAGGACTATTAACCTATATTTTTATAGATATAATATTCTTACATTTATTTTAAGTAACAGCCAATTGAATCAAAAAAAAGTCAGTTTTTTCTGTTTTCTAATTACCGAAAATGAGACCAAACTCGAGCTCATATGATAACTGAGGTTTAATTTAACTTTTTTTGAAGCACAGCTTTAAACACCCCTCATATTCTGAATCAGCGGACTTAATATTTATAGTAATTTTCAGCTTTATACATTGTTTTAAGAAATATTCTATGAAATTTTTATTTGCACTCGTATAAAGAAGATTTTAATAATGGCAACAATTAATTACGTAGGTACGAGTACATTGTAGTGCTAGATATATTTTTTATAGATTCTTAACAAAAACATTTTTGATAAGTACCTACTTATAAAATATCTTTCTGTGAAGTCTTAACGTTAATTAGGTACAACAATTTTATGAAACGAAGATGTATTGATTTCTTATTTAAAATTCACTGTACATCTTAAAACTAGGATTTTCCAATAATTACTATCAATGCCATTATAAAACAAACATTAAATTTTAACCTATTTGTACCTATCATAACTAGAGAAATCGCATATTTTACTCACAAAACTTTTATCTTAATACTTTGAATTTATAACTTATTCTGACTTATAAACAGTCCATCTTATTTAATTTTATTAAGTTATCTATAATAAAAGTTTATTGAAAATTTTAACGAAATTAAATTTGAGGTATAAAATTAATATTTCAATCATATCAAAAAAAAGGTACATTGTATATTGCAGACGGTTAGGATGAAGGGCTGGCTGTTCTGTATTTTAATTTTTCATACATTTAATTGAATGTATAAACGAACTACGAGGGGTGGATAGGAGAGGAAATTCTGAGACGAAAAGTATTTTGGCGTTTTTCGATCTGATACACCCATAATAAGTTGTTAATTAAATAAAGTAGCCAATCAAAAGAGAATTCAACAGAATAAGTAGAGGAAAGAAGAACAGCTGCCGATTTGAAATAACTTCGCTTCATGGAATATCGTGATTTTATGATTATTTCTTCATGGTTTCTGATTGGCTACTTAATTTAATCAACTAATTAAGGGTGCGTCAAATCGATAAACGCCAAACCTTATCTCAGAATTTCACACCTATACACATCTTTTTTTCGGCTGTCCTTGGCTTTTGAGACACCCTGTAATAGGTACCTATATAAATAGAAAGAAAACTATTGACTTAACAGGAACAACAAGAGATTCTTAATTAAAAGTTATGGACTGTTAAGGTGACGCGTAATCATGCGCCGGCGCCGGTGAATACTCAGCCACGGCGCCATGTAGTAACGATTAGGTCTGGTACTGCAACATAGGCGCTGCTGCCAGATTTGCATGATGACCGCTGTTCATCCGGAGTGCTGACAGGGATTTGTTGTACCAATCGTCTTCGGCACTCATTCCTGTTAGAAAATAAACAACATTATCTTAAAACTTTAACCAAATTTGGTGGGTATGTAAACTATCTAAAAACTATAGAGGGGTGATCCATTAGCGGGATAATCCGTCAGATAGAGTGACACAAAAGTAATAAAAATTAGACGTATCCTTGAAGTTATAAAAAAGGTTGTCACCCTACTAGAAAATTCGTCAAAGTATCGCTCA
Source organism: Nemapogon koenigi (assembly GCA_963924495.1). Lineage (NCBI taxonomy): Eukaryota > Metazoa > Arthropoda > Insecta > Lepidoptera > Tineidae > Nemapogon > Nemapogon koenigi. The sequence goes on from OZ004645.1 coordinate 8,279,310, forward strand.
ACATATAAGCAAAATAAATAGAGTAGGATAGTGAAGCACTGAATCGAGCCTCGCGTTTTCTCAAGATGCAATCTCGCCGTAGGAAATAAGATATTTGCGAAGACGCCTGCGAACACGGTCCCGTCAACGTAAATCTAGTGGAAATTTTCTTATTAGAATAGCTACGGTACGATGCGGCGCCTCTATTACTTGTTTGACTCGTTTTTCGCTACGACACGGAATACGTGTGATGTCATTTTTTATGTAGATACCTATTTTTTTTGCTGAAAAAGATGTAAATAATAGGTTTTTGACGGAATTGAATCAGTACCAAGAGTGTCCATAGATAATCATCTAGATTTGCCCTATACATTTTGAGGCTACATAGCCACACAGAGGCAGTTCCGTTGAGAAATTTTAAGATTACCAACTTATGTTTAACCGCTGTTATCTGTCTCACAACTACATAACTACCTTATCTACAATTTCTACGAATTAATCAAACGATTTAATCATTTGTTATTATCTTTTTTTGATATTGTTGATGGAGCTGATACTTCCTTTATATATTTTTCTAGAAATTTTAATATTTGAAATCTTCACCGAAAAGTTCGTAGCAAAATATCTTACGATACCTCTACGATATATTTACCAAGTAGTAGTTAGTTGATTTGATCTAAGGAAGTTGTCTTAAGGCATCAATTTCCTGCTTATTTACTAAGTTAATTATAACAGTATATTAGTTAAGGCATATAGGAGCTTCTATGCCCCATGTTGTATTTAATACGTAGTTTGTATGTAAACTGTTGTAAATTTTACTTTTTATCTTGTAACTTTTGATTTTTGCTAATTTAAGAACACTGTTGAGTTGAAAGCACTAAATGACACGAGGGCAAAACAAAAATATACTCAAGTTTTTCCATTATTAAAGAGGATATTTTCAAAGCGTTAGACATGATCCGCGCGAGAACAACTTTTTAATTGTCTTGACGGATCTAATAAAAAGTTGATGAGAACCAGCCGTAGTAGACTGGTGATGACAAAGAACGTAAAATTATTTCAAAACTAGCTTTCGGCTTCGGCTTCGTCCGTGGAAAAAAAATAATAAGAATTTATCCCGAAGGATTTCTCTCTCCGGCCCTTAATATGAACCTCTGTGCAAAAAAGTCAGGTCGATCCGTTGCTTTGTTTTGACTTGAAAGAAGGACAAACAAACAAGCATTGTGTACGGGCTAATATTTTTAAATTTTTTTTGACTCATACACTCTTATTAATAAACTCGAAGTAGCGACGTAGTAACTAAACTGTGTTTCGTCTACGTCTATCATAATGAATTGCAGATTTGTTAGACGGAGACGAAATACAGTTTAGTTACTACGTCGCTACTTCGAGTTTATTAATAAGAGTGTAAGTGTCTAGTTACAGATTATAGTGACAGCTGATGACTAAAATTTCGGATACAGTCCAAAAAACAACAATGTAACTTACACTAAAATGAGTAGAAATATATTTTTCAACAGATTTTTTTTTATATTTAAATCACACTGGAATGACTACGAGTCGAACAAATAAGTGAAGCCCTGAAGTGAATTCTGTATTTATTAATGAGTCCTTATAAAATTTATTCAAAGTATTTTATCTAAAAACATTCCATATATTCTAATTGTCTTTATAATATTATACAAATATATATATAATATCTTACCCATGGTATCCTGCCTCATTCCGACAGCACTCATATTAGCTCCGTGTCCCATAGAGAAACCTTGAGGCATTGGGTATGAACCTCCACCCATCTGAGACAGCGAGAAAATATCCTTCTGGAGCTCTTCGTAACTGCCATGGTGCTAAAAGTAGAAAAAACTCTTTGTTGAAAGAACCTCACTTTGATCGGAAAATTTAGATTATGAATAGTTTTACCTCCTTACAATTGTACAATGTTTTGTCTCCCTCTAAGAAATATGTCATCCAATAGGATAGAGAGAGGGAACTTTATACTGCGTAAGGAGGTTAAAGTACAGAAAAGTTGATACGCGACGTCGCGCGTCGTCAGAAGCAAATCCATAAATGGAAGCGAGTCGCACAGTATGAACATTATGTCAGTCTAGTCTACTATAAAGCCCTTACTCAGTTTGCTTTGGAACAAGTGTATTAACGACAGATAAGTTTAAAAAAAGGTAGCCGTCACGGGACGCACGGCAAATGTGAAATATCGAAATTGACGCGTCAAGTATACTGTATTCGAATAGAGAGGTACATGCAGTACATACACTCACACGGAGAAGCAACAAAGTATATAGTATACGCGCCACGCACATACAAGGGAGTAGAGAGCGGCGGGGTGATGGCGCATGACGCCGTTTTCCGTCACGTCAAGTCGGTCTTACCTCCAAGGCGCGCCAATAGATTTGTTTCAAATCAAAAAGATTATGATGCGTGTATAAAATATCCCCAATTACCAGCGGTACCTACCTACCTACAATTAGGTACTTGAATTTCAACAGGTATGTCGTAGGTAAAGACTGAAGGGACTTTCATGAAACTACAGAGAAATTAATTAATTAATCTTAAAACAAAAAAACTTAGTTGACCTACACAATTAAATTTGTCTTATTTGGTAAACATAATATTTAACATTTTCAACCTATTCTAATATTTTTTAAACTCTTATCTATACTAATATTATAAAGAGGTAAAATTTGTGAGTTTGTGATGTTGTAGGGGGTAATGGATCTACTGAACCGATTTTGAAAATTCTTTCACTAATAGGGAGCTACGATATCCCTGAGTGACATAGGCTATACGTTATTTTGATCGAAAATATCCACGGGCGAAGCCGGGGGCGGAAAGTTAGTTTACAATAAAAAGACATGCAGTTTGTTTACCAAATAAGACTGGTCGCGACCCGTGCACTCACCGGCTTCACCCACCAGTGGGTGCAGGGGTATTAATTCCTGTTTACCCGTGCACCAACTGCATCATGGAAAATTTGACAACCAAAAAAATACACTTTTTTAAGTTTCATGAATCGGAATTTTAAAATTGAGAGGTAATACTAGCATAATGAAAATTTAATCGACCAACTGAAAATTCACTGAACTATCCATGAAATCTAACACCAAATCAGTAACATCAATATAACGAAGGAAACTCTTTCGTAAAACGCACGTAGAGTTTATATACCACAAAATCGAATCTACTTTGCTGTTTTAACGTCCCATTTTAAACAATGTATACAGTAATGATGGGTGTGGCTTTATTGTATGTTAATCACATGATGCAATACCGCGGATGTTTGTGGCGGTGTTAAGTGTATTTATCGCGCGGTGTGCGGTAATCAACACTTCAACTAATGGGTAATGGGATCGCGGGCAGACGAGTTATTGGCATCACGTTTATTTAAATCTGCCTCCGTAATGAAAATATGATGGCAAAAATCCTTTCGTTCAATACCGCATTAATGATATTAGGAATGAATGCGGCTAGTATAGTGGAAATAGTTTAGTAATTTATAAGTACGACGTGAATTTAGGAAAGAATGCAGAATGAAAGATGATGGTGTTAAAATGAAGAACAGAAGTTTACGCAGTTTACGCTGGTTTGGATACCAGTTTAAGGATGAAAGATTGACTAAAAATGTTTACATGGTAGAAATGAAAGGGCATGCTGGCAGAGGATGACCTCGGTGTACTTTTATTGAACATATAAAAAAATATTAATTGAAGGCCATTACCGAGCATGTATGAAAGATATAATGAATATAAAAGAAGCAAAAAAGGTATTCTGTCTACCCCTTGGGATAAAAGGCGTGAGATCTAAGCATCAGATCCTGAACTTTCAACATGTAGGTAAAATGTTTTCAAAAGATGCAGGTAGAATTTTCATGCTATGTATAAACAATAGTTGGCTTTCCAGACCATATTTCATGAATAATGGAAGTGCCGTATGTTTATACAAAGAGACTCATCACAGCCTGTACACTGTAATCAGTGTCACTTATTAACGAGAATGAATGACGTCATCATGGAGCTATAGTTTGGCCGTGTTGTGGGGTACTTTTGGGTACCATAGGGGCCGGTAATAAGGTTCCGGGAACCACAAGGCACTCGTGAAGGTATTAAAAAAGTCCGTACCAAGAGCTTAGGTCTTACCTTAGGTTTTCTCCTAAGCCTTAGGAGAAAACACTCCGTGATGGTTTTACTATACTGTACCACAGAGTAATAACAGTACGGGCGCTGGTCTGCCGTAAATACGCGGAATAATTAATAAACCTGTGTCAGCTCCTAAAGTATATATTGAAATGTCATGATTACTTTGACTGGCACTATTTATTTCAGCTAACGTTTTTAATTTAATAAAGATTAATATAAATCTATGATTCAATATCTACTAACTATATTCAAATAGCGGAAGCGGTAATTTTTTGCAAATTTTAAGACTGGATCAAAATTTATAAAAAAAATAAATATGAAATCCCTAGATGTAGCTTTTTTAAATGACACAGATAAACTGACCTCCCATTTTTCTAATTGTTGAATGGCAATATAATTATGTGCACGTCAACAAAACCTAACGTTATTACATAGTTTTCGAGAAAAACCTCCGTGACAGACGGACGAACGCAAAAGTGACAAAGATTTCGTTAGACGAGATACGAAACCTTTAAAACTATAAGTAGGTATAAGGTTTGGGAAAAAGCCTAGAACCCACGGCGGATATCTCACCGAAAGTTTTCGGTCCGTCCGCCGGATGATCGAGAGGTTTCAGTCACAATATCTGTATAACCGTGTCTATGTGTGTGTGGATAGTAGACCGGGATCCGTCCGGCATCGAAATCGACCACAGACAAGATAATTTGAAAACGGACCTTAATCAATTGTGGTGAACCGGCCGGCGACGTGCCGGCGATCATTAAAATGTGTGGGCACCTTTATCGATGTAGCATAGGCATTGACTAAGAAATTATTTATATATTATATTATATTAGAGTATATTTTCTTGAGACTATTCAAATTTGATCACTTTCGAAGTATTTCATGCCTGGAATTTAATTACATTTAACCAGGCTGTGATCTGTTTTTTCAATTTAAATAATTAGATTCTCCAAAAACGCGATAAATAATTTTGTAATGTTCTGTGTTATCTTTATGTTATATGGGTGTAAAAAGAAAACTAAGCATTATAAAAACAAACAAACACGCATATGAAATCGGCCTGACCAGAGACCCTTGTAACAATGTCTACATTTTGTGACTGTGCTAAAATTAGATAAGAGCTAAAATTGAATAGGTTACCTGTGGATATCTATTGATGGTGTTTGGATGAGGATATGGTTGGTACCCCCGGTAACCTTGTATATTTCTCATCATGCCGTTGCACCCGGGAAGTACCGACGGCGCTAAAGCTTTCTGAAGTTGTTTCTCTTGCTTGCGATATTTTGCACGTCGATTTTGAAACCAGACCTAGAAGAAAAATTGCAATAAAATTAAAAAAAAACTTTTAATATTTAAAGGAGGCCAAAAAATTAAGCCAAAATATAATAACTCTGTGACGGCCAGATATCTAAAATGTCCCATAAACAAGATTATAGGGGTTAGTTGCTAAATAAACTATTGCTTTAAGATACAAACAGACGCCGTATATATGTAAATTATTCTGAATTATGGCTAAAATACTAAATTGAATTGTCAATATAGGTTAGGCTACAAGTAGGTAAAACGTATCATAGTATAAACAATATTAGTGAAAAATAATAATTGGCCAAGTTGCAAGTACGATTCGCGCCTCAGCCCGCACCGTATCCGTACCATTGAACTCAAGACAGAATTTATTCTTTTCATAATTTTAGAATCGATGAGCTTAATTTTGAAATGCTTAGTTCAAATAATTTTATCTCTAAAACTACTGAGTCTTATTAAAGAAAATAGAATAATAGGGCCTCACTCATAGTTTAAAGAAAACCCAGTCTTAAAGTTCTCATGAAACAAAGTTAAAAAAACCTAGCATTTTCCAACAATGTTGTCAAAATGCACAAGTGGGGTAACAAACTGGGTTGTTGTCAACAAAAATAAGAGCGTGCGTCGTTTGATATGGTGATTAGAGATGATTAGGACGGAGGGGCGGACACCCTCTGAGGGCGGACCTGAGTCCTCCCTCACGCACCCTCCATATATACCTACTATATATCTATATGTTTACAACCCCGTCTGAAATGTTCACTTGTATCTGTATAATAACGCATCTAATTCTGTAAGGTGTAGAATTGTAGACAAATGAAGCAATCATACTGTAATAGTTGCAATTATTTTAATGAAATTGTGAAGAAAAAAATGGAAATTAGATGGATAAGTAAGTACAGTAATTTCTTTGTAATATGGTAGAGTGTTCTGCAATGTGACACTAATAATATCGAGTTTATAAATAAAAGCAAAGACAAAAAAAAAGTACAAGAAATAATCCACTTATTTCAGGAACAACTCGTACGATCAAGAATATCGAATACTGCATTAAGGTACGGAGATTTGATAGCTTGAAGAAATCCTATGAACTTCCTTTAACTCGACTGATTTGAATAGGACGTCTTCAAGCACAGTGGTATTCGATGTTCTTGATCTGCCATCCAATGTGGCAGCGTTACCGGCCTTAACTCTCCGATTTTTTTTAAGTGCAGAAACTTCTAGGCGGCGATTCGATAATTGGACGAGAATTGAGAGTGAAATTTCAAGGATGCGTCACGTTTAGGCACATTTCGTTACATGAGAGAGAAGAAAGATATATCTAACGTAGAGAGAAGGAGAGAGAGAGCTATACATTGTCGAGGCTGTTAATTTTTTTAAAGAAGTTTCACTTCTATCAGTGCTGCACGCGCAATTTTTTTTATTTATAGGATTTAATTGTATATCTTTCTTCTTTATCGGGACTGAATTCCTCCTAAACGGCTAAACCGATTTCAATGTTTTTTTGTGTGTGTATAAGTAGGTCCCTGGATGGTTTAGATTCACAATTGGACCCGGCAGGTGGCGCTGCAATCGGGTTCTATGAAATTTATTTTCATTTAATTTTATTCGAAAATATCTACCTATTGGCGAAGCCGGGGGCGGAAAGCTAGTATTATTTGTTCAAATAAATTAAGTTTCTTTATTATTGATACCTCTTAAATGGATTTCAACTTCAATAAATAAACATTTGGAGACTTCTATCGCTATATTATTATACTATTCGGGGAAAATTAAAATAATTTCCAATGACTCGGTCCATAAACTTTTGAGATAAGAGTATTGATGTAAGTACTTATTCCATTTTAGTACTAACTTGAGACATTTTGATATTTTTTGGAATATTTGTATCAATAAATTTTGTCTCTATTATGGCACATATATTTTTATGAAGACAACGTGAAGTGAAAACGTGAAGTGAAAACGTGAAGTAAAAATTATATCTATAACAAACAGTCCGTACAAAAAACCCGCCGAAGGAAACATAAATGGGATATTAGTTTTTTTAAGAACACATCAGACATCCGTTCAGGGTAGAGGGAGCGTCGTAATGAAAAACGACGCAATTTCCTATCGGTTTAATGACCACATTTTACGGTTTTTCAGATTTCCCTCTCGCATTTGGGAAATTTAATTTAACGATTCGTGTACCACGAAATTCTTATCACGTTCGCGAATTAGTTAATGAAATGTTATACCTACTTATAACGTAGGTAGCTACACTTTTTTTACTGAAAGTAAGTTAAGCATACGTATCTGGCCTGTCAAATAAATTTCCATACATCGCGGAAATGGGGCGGAGAAGGGACGTGAAATCTATACTAATATTAGAAATAGAGAGTGTGATTTTGTTTCGAAAGCTTCTAAAGTGAATTAACAACTATTTCAGACGGACATATATTTATTTTATATTTTTGTTAACTGGGAACTCTATGACAGCCTCATTTTCTAGAAGAAATAGGAACATATTTCCTTTGTGGACTTCAGCTGTCTGAAACTAAAATTGGCATACCGTGACTTTGGTCAAGTGCGTAGGTACTTTTCTTAAAAAAAATTTTTTGGCACGAAGTTCCTAATCGCACGTTAAAAAGTAATAATTTTTGACCAACTTCTGCCGTGGATCGATTAATGTAAAACAAAGTTTGCCATTTTTCGTCTGAGAAATGTAGGCTGCCATAGAGTCCCCAGTTAAAAGAAAGACTCTGTTATAGGTATAAAAAACTAAGGGTTGTTACTTTTTAAAATTTCACGGGCGAATCCCGGTCGAAACCTTTATTACCATGGGGAGATAATAATATCTATAGTTATTCATATTTGTCAAATTACACCAATGTTCTTTAGGGATAGAATTATTAATTGCATCTTTAGAACAAGAGCTGCAAATCCTGTTTGCACTTTTGAACGAGGAATGCGAGAAAAAAGTATAAAATTAATAATTCGAAATCAAAAGTGCTAGTGTTTGAAAAGGATGATGAAAGGACGGGCTGTAACATTAGAGCAAGTGAATTAATTTGTTTATTTAGGTAGTATGTTTACAAGAAGTGGAAGGATAGACAAGGAAATTGAAAGGAGAGTGAAAGCCGGAAACAAAGCATTTGGTGGACTAAACAATGTATGCAGAAATACACAACTTACAACTAAAAGTAAAATGAATACACATAATGCTGTTTTAGTTCCATCACTTACTTATGGAAGCGAGACTTGGGTATGGAATAAGAAGCATGAAAGTAAGATAAATTAAATGGAAATGCGGACTTTACTTAGAATGTGTGATATAAAGCGTATTCACCGCATCCATGTCATTAGAGAAGAATGAGGAGTAAAAGATGATGTTGTGACTAAAATGAAAAAGAAGTTTACGCTAATTTGGACACGTTGGAAGCAAGAAGGATGAAAGATTGACTAAAAAGGTTTATATGGCTGAAGTAAAAGGAAATGCTGGCAGAGTACGACTTAGATGTATTTTTATTGAACATATAAAAATATATTGATCGATGGAAATATTAAAAGTACACACAATTGCCGAGCATGTTTAAAAGGTATGATGAATATTGAAGCGAAAGAGGTATGTCAAGATCGCATTCGATTGTTTCTGCCTACCCATCAAGGCGTGATATTAGATAGATGATATTTGCACCACGCGGGCACAACAGTATATGTATAATATATAGGTTTTATATTAGAGTTGTTTTCCACAAGAACCTATTGAAATAAAATACGCAGATCCTGAAGAGAGAAGAGTTATCTCTATAAAACGGTTAGCATTTAAACTGAAAAAGCACAAGATCCAACAAAACATTTTCTTATTTCCAATTGTAGAATTAATTTGAGGACAGAGACAATGCCGGGCGGCGTGCGGGGAGGATGAACGGCTAACTTCGTTACGGATCCATTTGATGGGATTGCAATGCCTCAGGGGCTGCCTCGCTCCCCGCATCTCTTCTACACCCCTTATACACCGCTCCACCCACTCCCGTTTCAGCTACAGTATTTTTATATCGAAATTTCCTCGAGAAGGGAGCTCGCATCGCGTCGTCTTTAACGTTTACATTCTTATGTAGCGTCGCCCAAACGCTAATAGCCTTCTTCTTAGAGTTTGACGCACACACACGTACCTATGTTTGCACATACAATTACACAAGGTTTGTGTACGCGTCCTTTGCTTTTAGCGGCAGTAGGTATGTAAAAGTCACTTCAGTAATTTCATTCTGTGAACCTTTCATTTTCTTACGTGAACTCACTCTTATTGCTCTTAAAAGTCTTAAAAGAAAGAGTGGGTAAATTTATCGTCACATAATGTGCTGAATAATACATTACTTTCCAAAGCTTCTATTATATTTCAGGTGAGGTAGTTTACAATTATAAGAGCTTTTACCTTTTTTAGTTCTTAAATCTTTAAATACATTGTTTGAAAAAAGCAAATAATCGCAAGCCAATACCTAGAGAGGAAAATTAGAGACTCCAGGGACAAATCGATAACAAGGGCTCGAGGGATTGAGCAATTTTAAAACTGAGATAAAGATCGGTCGGGCGCGTATTGCGCGTACGTAGCTGCGAGCATTTCGTATTCATACGGCCGAGAACGGCAGATGGCACTTTAATTCAATTCGCCTCCGGCCTACGTTCCAAATTGTATTATAGGAGTATTCGCGCATCATTGATATTTCGACAATTCTATCCAAGAACGATTCGCCGTTTGTGCGGGTGTTTCACCAGCGTCGCGCCCTGGGCGGTCGGTATTTACTTTTTAGATGATAGTCGGACTTTTATAAAGCGGATTGGTGACATTTACAGCTGATTATTTGTTAAATTAATGTCAGAATCACAAATTCAGGTGTATTCGCTAAAGTCCTGTCCAAGCGTTTATATCCTCAAGATATTACATGAAAAATGAATTTACAAAAATATGACAAGCTCGATATTACATCCGAATACGACAAAAAGTTAACGACGGTCGGACCGGACCTTCAGAGCAATAGAGCAAAAATCAGTTGTAACATTGTGCTCATTTAGCTAATAAATGAGACAATTTTTCTTAATGAGGTTTGAATAGTTAGTTGTTAACCTCCTTACAAAAATAGTTGTTAACCTCCTTACAAAATAAGTTACTGACTATTTAGGAATTTTCAAATTAATCTGAATTTGGAACAGTGTATGCAATTTGTTCATTTTTCTTCCATTTTTAGTCAATTCCGTTTTAGCATTGCTAAATAGCACACCTATTTCATAATGTTAATAATAATAATAAATTACAAATAAGCTGTGAGATAAAATATACTATAAAGGAGCATGATATCCTTATTTCACCTTTTTCTTATAACAAGAGCCTGTATCTTAGACAGGTATTTAATTTTAGAAGAGATATGAAAATATTTTCTTTGTGGACTTCTTTTTGACTGAAACTATTGGCATTAAATGATTTTTGGCCTTGAAACTTACATGAAACTGGATCAACTATAAAAGATATTACGAATTTGACCAAAAAACTAACAAAGCCAATTTTCCTTTCAATCAAAAATAGCTGAAGTCTACAAATAAAGTATTGTCATATCTCTTCTAGAAATGATTGTTTCCGTAGGTAGAGTCTCTCTTTAAGGGTCGATACTACCTCACATTGCTTCGCATAAACTTTTCTGTATCGACAAAACTTTATAATTCTTTTTGTACTTAATATACACAATAAAATAGAGTATATATAATAAGCATCATATGGACCAACGAGATTCCTTGAAATTTTCTAGATAGAAAAAAAACTTATGTTTTCTTAGTTATTTTTTATATGATTTGGATTTTTAAAACAATAAAAATAAGACTAATAGAAAGATCACATGACCAACGGGCTGGCTCTTACTTAGGTTAAAGAATAAGCATTGCCATCCAACGAGGCAATGCAGCCAGTCTGTTGGGTACTCTGCCAGTAGATAGCGATTTACATCAAATTTTTTATTTGTTTTTATATTATATTTGTAATTTAGTATTTAAGATAATTTAAATATTTATTACTATTAATAAACTTCCTCTGTTCAGTTACATTAAGAATAAGACTTTTTACGAATTTAACACAATACACGCACTATTTGACCTGCACGGACTGGCTGAGGATTAAGAAACTAAAATGAACTTTAACTAAGATTAAACTCGTAGCATAATTAAATAATAAATAAATATGAATTTATTGTTAATGGGAGCGCAATCTGTATTTTTTAGAAATAACGCCTAACACCTGCGTAACGAATATTTTTCTCTACCCTGCCTAAAGAAGTTTTGCTTCAATAAAATGCATCCGTTATGTTTATAGAAGTAAATTTAGGTCACCTGTATTCTTGCTTCATTGAGTTTAGTGGTTCTTGCTAATTCTTCTCTACAATATATGTCGGGGTAGTGGGATTTTGCAAAAGCTGCTTCTAATTCGGCTAATTGTTCCTGAAAATAATATAACATATCACACATTCTTTCTTTATTATTTTTAGATCATTATTAGATAGGTACAGATTTTCAGGTAACAACAGTTCTTATGAAGACATTGTATCAGAGCAAGATTTCTGATTTTACTTATTTTCAATTTAAGGTGCGTCGGGGGCAGAGTGGATTAACTAGGCAAACCATGGGTTCAATTCCGGATCCCGGCCATGTAGGTACCAATGGGTTTTAAAAACTTGTGTACATATACATAATCCGACAAACCACAATTAAAGGTTTTTCGATCTAAATTTACCTCAACAGAACTGGCCACTTGTTAGGTAGATATAGCCTCAAATTACCATCGGCTAAAAGAGGGACACGGATCTGGGAAGCTGAAAGGCATGCCGTTAAAAAAATGAATGAATATAATTGTCTTTACGATTACTTTTAATTAGGTTTGTTTTATTTATTTTTAACAATTTCAAATTCAGGATGAGTAACCGATTTGCACTAACCTCAACGGAGCTTATCACTTGGTAACGTGATATTCTGCTTACCGCCCCGGCTTCGCCCGTGGAGAAATGTGACAAGGCTTTAAGAAGGACAAACAAACTTTTCGCCTTTATAATATTAGTTGATAGTTGATAAATATACCTGTGTAAAAGTGGTCCTATGACGTCGTCTTGCCGGTGTAGGACAGGAGGCAGTGGTAGGTGTGTGTCCGGCGTGTTGAGGTCCTAACGCGGGAGACAGTGCTGAACCGCCGGCGCTCGAACTACTCGTCCCACCAGGCTCTGGTTTCAACTTTTTGAAAGCTCCTTCTGTTGTCCAGAAACCGAAATTAAACACTATTAGAGAGATAAAAATGTAAGACGGGCAGTGTGGGGGTTTTCATCGGTACAGTAGTTAGTGTTATTTGGTATCTACTTGTGGTAGATACGCAAATATTATGGAAGGGTGCTAAAAGTGACTGGTTACCTTAAGTGCCTACAGAAGAAAATTTAAGTCTTCCTATATGAATATAAGCCAGTAGAATTAAATTTTAAATGTTGTATAGGACCATAGCATAAGAAAACTCTATCAAGAATTTACGAAAAAGTGAGTTTTTTTTCATATAATAAAAATGCTTTGGTCACAAACTAGGATACTCTGTGCTATGCGTACGAAAAGCAACAATGGTACCTATAAATAAATACAATTCTTAACTCAAAACAAAGACAAGTATTTCTTGATTCAAATATTTTGCACGACCTAGGATTCGAACTTGGGACTGACTGTCTAATATATCGACAGGAACCACTAGGCTAAACTTGTTGTTATAAAAAAACCTAGAGGTAAGTCCAGTTATATGCAATGTAAAAAAAATGAGTTACCATAACAATTACGAAAAAAAACTCAAACAATATTTCCGAACAACATTTTAACACCGAATTCCGAAATTTGCTTTCCCAATCCAATAAAATCGTAATGCGACGCAGGGAAAACGAATATAAAAAACGATATGCGGAGATATTCCCGCCAGTTCACAATCAAGTTTGTCGGAAAAGAATCGTATCAAAGGAATGCGTGGCCTGGATCTTTAGTATTTGCATAGACGGGGTGGGAGCATCGATCTTACGTAGGTCAAGTTCGCGGCCAAGCCGGGACGTAATTGCGTTCACTTCACTAACGCTGTTAAGGACCTAATGAGTCGAGAGTTGGAGATGGTCTGACAAATAGACTTAACAATTTACTAGATACTGGGGAGTTACTGAAGTATTTTTCGTGTATTTGTAACATTGCAGGATTAATTACATAGTTTCGGGTCGGCTTTTTTTTAAACAAAGTTAGTTCAGGAGTACGGTGCGTTCTTTAGGGGCTCGGTGACTTGATTTTTTTATATAGGTACATACAGAGTAATTTCATATACAAATTTATGGGGAGATTTGTCTTGAAATTGAACAAAACGTCTAAAACCAAGCGAAAAGTGAAACAACTATAGCACGATGGTAGATAAATTGCACTTTGTATTCTATAAGACAGAACGAGACACAACATAAATATGACGACAGCGTATCGCCATGTTACCGCGTTTGCGGCGTCCTTATTTCATAAACCTCTGAAAATACTTGCTTTCAGGTGTAGGCAATTTTAATCGATTTCTGTCATACTATACAACTTAAAAATCTATATTATATTACCTGTTGTGTAATTCTGCAAATTATACTTTATTTATAGTATGAAAAGCGAAGTAGACTTTGGGAACCTTGACGATGCGGATTGCTTTATAGTTATCTATGGCAGCTGACAGGTGTATTACTGAATTTCTGAAAAACTATTGAACCGATTTTCGTCATATGTCTGTGAGATAATGTCGAGAAATTATTATATCCTTAAAAAATAAGTCGTCAAAATCAGTACATATTTCATCGAAATATTAAAAAAAATTGACTTTCAGTTTTTTCAAAATTTGTGAAATACCACTGAACCTATTTTTATGAGAAAAATATGGGACCAATCCGGAAGAATTACTCCAATCGATGTTCATACATACATAAAAAACTGTCCGAATTGAGAACCTTCTCCTTATTTTTTAGAAGTCGGGTAAAAATGGTCTTTCCCACATAAAACTCAGAACGTGATGCAAAACGTGATTATCTTCAATCACATACTTCAAAATGATCAGGCGCGTGACATCAACCGTGGTAACGTGTTTGACATGACCAACCTCCGTTTTACGTATCTCAGTTATCCACAGATTAGTAATATACGATAAACAGAGAAGACCGAGCTCGCACGGTACACTCACTCTCGGCCTGTTATATTTACTAATCTGTGGGATGGTAACCTTGGCTTTTTGTTAGTAACTGAGATACCTAATACGGGGGATGATTAAATAAAACTATTTATATAAATACAATTTTACCAATAAAGGTAAAGCATTTTACTTCTGAGAGTTCTGTCTACCCCTTTAGAGATTCGAACCTAATTCCTGACATTTAAATGAAGCTGTAATCAAGTTACTTTAGGTTTATTTCAGATTTTCTAAATTAAGAGGGTCATGTTTTAAAAGCCAACCGGAGGTCGCTTTAGCAAGTATTCATGCATTCCCTTTGACGGGGTTCCAGCTACTTATTAATTAACAACCTGCTAAGTGTTTGGGTCCGCGGTAAACGAAGCCTTTTAACGATAAAAAGGTGCTTTTTACGTTTATTTTTAAATGTTTAGATGCTTTGATGGTGGTATTTTTCTGAGCGAACCGTTAGTGGATAAAGATTTATTATTCTGTTTATGTGAACGATGTACGAGTTATTTCAGTCATAGATACGATATCAGACGTTTTTACACACATAATGCTATTATACCGACCTTATGCATATATACCTACCAACAGCTAAGCTGAAAATTGAGACGGGTAACATCTCTTTGTAACGAAATTAGTTAAGTTGCTAGTACAACTTGAGCGCATAGGGTACGTTACCGTCTTTTTTACTACTTATATATTGATTTTCTACACATTTTTTAATAACGTGGTTGAAAATTTAGAGGAATAGGACTGTAAACTGATAGTATTTTTCACAACTTTAGGAGCTGTTGATCTAATAAAAAAAGCTGGGAACTTCTATCTTAATGAAATTTAAAGACGCATTCAACAATACCAAAAAATTATTACAAAATTTGATAAAATGAATTCGTGATATCTTCCGTGAATTTTCATCAGAATCGATAAGCATGACATGACGAAGTTACAAGAGTCCCGTTTATGCTATTTGGCTTTGGAACTTTAAAAACCATTAAAAACCTTTTTTTTTCTTTTTTAACCTCCCGCCGTCGCGGCAAATTTTTTCAAACTATCTATAAGATTAACAAAACATATACGAGACGATACCTAGTGAGTTACAGAAACACAGAAAAAAATAAGAGAAAGAAGAAAACTAAAAAATAAATTAATGATGATAACTGTGTCTGATGTAGATATACAGACAGTTTAATATACATACAGAAATTATTAAAAAATATCCAACTCGCCAGAAAATCACTTTGAGAAAAAATAACAGGAATTAACGGAGAGCCCTTCCATAGTCCCTCTCCATAAGTCAGTGCACAATATTTACAATGTAGATACAAAACCCATAGACATTTGTCCGGGGCGTCGACAACATTGAATGTAACATGTCATTAGGGGGCCGTAATCCCCTAATTATGACGATTGACATAAAAGCACCATCTGTGGCGGTCGGACGAGGTGTCGGGTGGCTGAAACACTCTACTATTTGACACTTTTGACACTCATGTCCAAATGTAGCTTTTACTCTGTAATAGCGTTTGGCTGGTCAGTCTAGCCTCAAAAATATTATGTCCTAAATGAGAACGAGGTGGGTAAGAAATATACATATTTATCAATAATAAAACAACAAATGTTCATTTTTCTAAAATTAATAAAACATCTATCTAAAAGTACGATCAACTCTAAAACATTTTTTGTAATGTCAGTACTACCACCTCCGGTGCCAAATCCACAGGGACTCTTGATAATGCACTCTATAGAAGTTTACATATGTTCATCTCAACTTGTCAATTGAAATATTGTTCGATAGAGCAACCGGTTTTCTAAATTGTTCTGTGTATTTTAAATTAAAGTTTTTTGAAAACAACTAAGTTACCATCATGGTTTTTATTCATTGTGGAGCATTCGTAACAGTTGTCTATAACAAACAACATATATGGAAAACCTACCACTTCTGTACATTATAGATATTTCTTTCATCTTCCCTACTTTAGCTCTTCTTGTCTGGATCTGATACTTGAGTTACCTGATCGACATCATACTATTGGGATACGGCACATAAATACTCGTACAGCACCTTATAAGAGAAACTGGATAGAAGTTATTTGGATCTTTTCTTACTTAATTCTTACTCCTTCATCGCCCCGACGCGTCTTCTACGATAGCATAATAACGTACCCTGAATACTCATGCTAATAACTGGATACTAGCTATTACTTTGAAGCCACTAATAAATACAGGTAATATTTTCAGATGTGGACCAGCTTACATTTCCTCTTGAGAAGTTCTTAAAGAAAATTGGTTCTTAGCGTTCTTTGGTTTGGTTCTTAAAGTGAGGATCATCATGGTATTCGTTTAAAAATACTTTATAATATTAATTACGAAGTGTAATTTTGATAGATTTATAACATTAATTCTCAATCAAAATTTCCTTTAATTATAATTATTTTACTTTTTTTTTCTTCTTTTTTTATTATGGCTCCACCAATGTTTATCGGTGATTTGCCAATGTCAAGTATTATAGCCTTTATAGTGCTTATAGCCGATAAAACGGTATTTAAGATAATCCCGCCGACCGTGATTTCTTATTAATCACAACCATCACAGCACGAACAGGATTAAACTGGATTCCACATCACGCCACGACGAAAATGCGTGCGTTCGTCGCCATGACCGGATGTGGAATCATAATATTTTGAAAATATTTTTTTCGGACAAACAAATCCCGCCAAAACGTCATTCGTGTCGACAATTTTTTTTAATGGAAGGCAAAGGCAAAGACAGCCAAACAGCCTAAAGAAAGTTATATGTGTTAGTTAGTAGCTTTCGTTTTTTTAAAGTAAAAACAACCTCTGTTTTAGTTCTTATTAGTTTTTCGGATTTTCTTTCCAAATATTCCAATATATTATGATATTTTTGTATAAACCTTACAAATGATCTTTATTTTACACTGCAGACAGTTATTTTATTTTTGACAATATCATTCACGTATCAACCAAAGGTAATGAAACGTGAAATCTCATAACATTTTATTTAGAATAAAAAAACTGGCATGAGGACAAAAGTCACAATACTGCAACAGATTTTTTTCCAAAATCAAGAGTAGACGATTACAATGGATTTAAAGGATTTGTGGAGTTTGGGGTCCCCAGGGTCCCCGTCGAGACCGAACTGTGGACAAAAGGGTGAAACTATGATCACCGGGCTATTGCACTTGAATCACACTCTATTATGTCGAGTGGTCTTTACACTTTATTATGCGCATATTGGTTACTATTTAGTGAAGTACTTTGAAGTATATCTTTTTAATGTGTAATTTAAGGAATGTTCTCCTTTTTTTTCTTTATTCACGGGTTGCCTAACAGCTTTCTTTTTTCATGATTTAAGGAATGTATAAATAAATAATTTATTGTTACTTTGCTTTCGGCTCTCTTTCTCATACTTTGTATTGTAAAGATATCATTGTCTCTTCTGAAAATGTGTAAGTAATAGCGATCGCACGGGTACAATATCGGTTTATAAAAATCGTAATACCCATACAAATACGCTTATTTTACTTTTATTTTATTTAATTATTACAACACATTGTTGGCTGACAGTACCAACCTCTCGGAAAATGTTTTGGTACCATCTGACGGCCAACTATACCACCGCGCGCGCTCATACTAATCTGATTAGAGATAGATATATACCTACAGCGTACTTTATTTATTTATTTACTACTTTTTTATATCTCTAACTTTTCGACTGTTATTGCTCAACTCCTAAACATGATACGTCCATGTTTAATACTCGTAAACCTTCCTCATGAATCAACTTATCTAATGGTGAAAACCGCATCAAAAATCGTTTAGTAGTTTTTGCGTGGAAAGATCACAGACAGACAGACAGATGCGGCGGGGAACTTTATTTTTATGCTATAATATATTGAAAATTATAAAGAATGTACGTACAGTTGCCAGCTTTTTTTAAAGATCCACTGCTGGATCATATTGAGAGGAATTGCCATAGTCACCACGCTTGGCAGGCTGGTTGGTGACCGTACGCCGGCTTTACGTGCCCTCCGAAGCACGAGGAGTCGATTTAAGCATATATTCTTATATTGTTCAAAGAAAATTGGTGCTTAGCATTTTGGCAAGGAGTAGGATTTGAACCCGGGATCTCCGGTTTCAAGTCCACCGTCCTACCAATTAGGCTATCGACTACCTGTACGACTACCAGTACGATCGTTATGCATTAATTGCTAAGAATGGTAAAAATCTGTGATCAAGGCATATGAAAATAAAATTTGGCAGTCAATAAATATAACTATTAAATCCATAATAAAAGACCATAATACCGTTTGCACACTGGTGCTCAAATCGTTTTAGAAGTAAAGGTGTAAAGCACGCGACCGCCACGCGTTTCGAATTAAACTCAACTCGTGCGGTTAGTTGAGCTCTATATCACAATACTGTCAACAGCTGCCCTCACACAAAGTAATGTATACAAGGTGTATAACGTATATACAGAAATTTTCGTGTAAAAAAATGTGCATCTCAATAATTTGTCAGTGTTTTGTAAACTTATGGTAGAGGTAAAATTAAGGGCTCTTGTAAAGTTTGAAATATTTTTTCTTAGAACGAACCATCGATAAAGAGTATCTACTGTTAGTAATAAAAAAAATTTAAGTTCACAAGTTCCCATTTATTAAACATGGACCTCTCTTGTTTAGAAGCTGACCATTAACAGCAGCATAAGTGAATTAAGTCGAGGGAAAAAGTTAGCCTCAGCGAGTTTTCATGGCGTATGTCCGTCAGAGATAGGTATAACAAAATGATGTAGAATGAAATGGTCTTCAAAACAATCCGCGGTAGCATATATCTATTTGTATTTTTTGTATTATGTAGGTATTCAAATTGTTGAAAAATCGCTTAAATATAGTAGGAAAGTTATAGAATGATACTTACCTAGGTACTTACAAAGTTAATTAAGTAAATATCAACTAATTAAACGGAACACTAATTGCGCTAGTAACTACGAGTCTACGATTTGCACTTGCCGAGCTAGCATTACTACACGAAGAAAGAAAGATAAAGACGTTTGTCTATTTATGACATTTGTCACGTGATCCCACAAGAAGAAAGAATCTCAGTTATAAAGAGAAAGATAAGTATGGCGTCGTGGAAACCGGTCCTTTTTTGTCTTGCTTTATTTCTATGGAACTTTATATTTTTCTCTTTCTAACTGAGATTCAGTCTTCGCACTGAAATTCAGTCTTCTCAATAAGATTATTTCTGTCATAAATAGACAAACGACTTTATCTAGCTAGAGTCTATATTCTAGACACGCGGGAGCGTGTCAAGCCAAGAAAAGAGAACTGGCGAGCAGCAGCCAAGTCAAATGTTGAGGTTTAATAGATCATAAGTTATTTGCTTTGTGTAAATAATTCGACTATTCAAATTTGTAAAGTCATATTTTTAAATAGCAAACATTGTTGTAGCAAAAAAAAACAAGAATATTGAAATGAATGTCTACAAAACTTGGCACCTATTTAGATCTCAAATCTTTTGTCGGTGAAGCCGACAACCACACCATAAATAATATTGAACTTGGCTCCCATTTTCATATTTATGTTTTTGGTGGGATCTATCTTTCTTCGTGTGGTTATGCTAGCTCGGTTGGTCAGTATTTCTGCGTACCTACTGGGGCCGGAACATAGGTAATTCCCGGAAGTCGTAAGATAGCTAATTATAATTTGTAAAATAATTCTGTGACTCAGATTGCATATTACATTAAAAACCAATTAATTACCACAAAATCTTCCTCACTTAATTTCTTAATAAACTGTTAATTGTCATTACTTGACTATGTCTATAGTCGTTCGAACTTTTGTGCTGTGAAATGTTGTGTTACTTTACAAATAATTTTAAAATTAAATACAGTTATGTTTGAAGTTAAATATATTTTATTATTCATAGTGATTAAAGGTAAGAAATTAGTTTTATTAATAATTAAATACAGCGGGAATCTGAGCAGATTTGAAATCTTAAATATTTCAAAATTATTCATATATGCTCTCCTTTCAATTTCGTACACCAAGGTTTTAGACTCATTTAGTAATTTTCCACGTAGGAATTAATTACTCTTTCTGTGTAACATCCAAACATCCATGTTTTTATTATCTATACAAATTGCGCTTATATTTTTTAATTTAATACCTGAATAGAGCGTACCACACGACTACAACAGTGGGGGCAAAATAATATTTTTACGGTGAGGGCGCTATTTTGAATCCAGAGCGGAGCAAAGTAGAAGCCTGGGCACAGCGAGAAATTAAAAGTAAAAATAATTTTTTTGGCCGAGTGATATACTATACTTTTCCATCTCCCTCTAGAGAAAAATGAATTTTAAATCGTATTAGAATATTTATGAAAAAGAAATACCTACTTTACTCGCACTTATTGGGGAACCAATAATCGTTTTTCGTATAGATAGGATGAAAACATATTTGTACAAGTTTTAATTATTCTATTTTGCTGAAGTTACAAAAGCAGTTCTTTCTAAAAATAAATTTGCATCTTATCTTTCAGACCTGATAGGACTGATCAAAGCGGACAGACATCCAATGTGGAACAATGGTCGAACAAATATACCACTACTATCTCGATATAATGATAATATTTATGCAAGGGACTTAAATTCAAGGTTTCATAATCAACCATATTACCAAAATAACTTTGGGTTACAAATACCGCAACAAAATAGTATAAATAAACAAGAATTAATGGACCAAGTAAATTATTTAAACGAAAAATTGGAGAAAATTAAAGAACATAGAATAAAAAAAGAAAAAGAAAGACAAGAGAATGAAGATTATTATGGAAATAATGATAATGAACAGATCACAATTACTCCAAGTAAACATATTGAAGAAAAAGAAAAGCAGAAAGAGAAAGAAAAAGAGAAGCACAAGCCAAAAGAGAAACACGAGAAACAAACCATGAAGTCTTTAACTAAGAAGAAATTTTACTTTCAAGTCCAACCCGTTAGACCCGAGAACGAAATAGTGGCGACATCTGAAACTGTATATTATTTAGATTAGGTTTATGTTTTTACAATTTATTTTATGTTTAATTTAAAAAATGTGAAACTCTAAATATTGAACGAAAACTTTTCTAAAATAGTTTCAAATAATTTAAATAGTTTCAAAAAATATAATTATTTATTTATTGACATTGACTTTAAAATTTAAGCCTTTAATTCAAAGGATAAATGTGTTTTTGTGATAAAAAAAAATAAATAAATAAAAGATTGAGGAAATAACTGAAAAGTGAAAATCAAGATGTATCGCTGGCGGGACAAACCAACAACCAAAATATGTCGTAACTTGATACTTAGCAATTTTAGTTTTATTTCTAAAACAAAATTATTATGTAGTAATTTTAGTTTGTCCCACCTGCAATACCTTTTAATTTAACATTCTAGATTTCTTATAAATTGTTTTTTTTTACATTTTTTATTTAATTTTCTTTTTTTTTTAAATAGTTTTTTATTGTTACATTTAATTTTTAGGGTTGATGAAAAAACGGAAACCCCTATAGGATCACTCGTGTGTCTGTCTGTCCGTCTGTCTGTCGGGTTGTGGGGTAGCCAGGCCGAGTAGGTATGTAGGTATAGCAGGAAAACTCGTAGTAAACTTTCACCATTCGTTTATTGGTCGAATTAACATGGTAGTAACAAGCAGGAGCAGCAAAAGAACAACCAGTAAAAGGATCCGTAAGGTGCCAAGGAAGGAGGAGCAGGCAAAGGAGAAAGGAGCGCACTGTAATAAAAATGAACTACACATTACTACAGGGCGTTAAGCTATTGAAGTAACACAATACAAAATATGATAAAAATACTTACAATACTTATTTGCGCTCCTTTTATATTAACATAGATGTTAGTTCTTGAATACTGATTCAATACATTTTATTTAGTTGTTTACTTAGTTGATGAAATAGAAATATAATAAATTTTACAATTTTTTGTTTTGCCTAAGTCAACAGTTTGTGAAGGAATGAGTAAAATTTTAATTTAGGTTCCACACATCGAATATTTGAAAATAACATACAATGTTCTATTGAATTAAAATGAACAATATCGTGTTCTAAAATTAAAATAAATGCTATTTATGATGGCCAGCTTGTAAGCGGCCAGGAAAATAAGGTCGTATCATCACATGTCTCAGCTTATTTTCTCCGAATCTACTGAACGAAAAATGTTGAAATTTGGTACATAATTATGTACATGACACAATCACGGACGTATAGCGTAAATAATCAAATTTAGATTTTGTGGGTTAAATTTGGGGTAAAGAAATAAAAAAAATATTCAAGTGCATCATGTGACATTAAATTCCTTATAAGGGCTCGTTATAAGGAATACAAAATTATTTTTTTATAATTTTAAAATGCATAGTTTAAATTATATACGAAAATTGACCGAAACTAGAATTGTTACAGCTACCTTTTATTTTAATCCCTTGTCAGAACTCAGAAGTACAGTCAGAAGACTTTCATATAGTTTACAGGAAAACCTAAACGAAAATATTGTGTTAAAGTTCTGACCGAAAAAATGGTACTGAACCCTCAGCTCGCGAGTAGTACTCGCAACTTGGCCAATTATTTTTATTATAAAGAATACCTGCATACATTCATACATAGTTATAGATACGCGTGAAAAACATAACCCTGTCTTCGATTCGCGCATGTCGGGTAAAAATACTCGACAAAAATAGCATAGGTATAATTTTGAATACCTACCTATATGTATGACTTATCTCTTTACCAACTTTAATCTGAATCCTTTCTGTCCTTATAAACATTAACAAATTACAATTTATAGACCTCACACTTGATTACTTCGTAAATAGAAGTTGAAATATAGCTGCGTATGGTTTCCTGAAAAGCCTCTTTCACTGAAAATTTGGGGCGAGCCTGGTGCGAGGGGCGAGAGGGGGCGGTTACTCGTTAGTGACGACATTTCGTATTCATGACGTCAGCCCGCGGCCGATTGTTTGCAGTATTACTCTAATTGAAACTGTAATTACGTGTATGTACAGCTTCATACAATTTTGTGGCGTTGGATTTATTTAGAACTAGCGAATCGACCTGGCTTCGTTGAGTTTCTGTTCTAAACTTTGGGAGTGAAACATGGGTATGGAATAGCAATCATGAAAGTAAGATTATGGAGATGAGATCGTTGAGAAGAATGTGTGGGGTAAGTTTGAATTAAATTAGGCCAATTAGCCAAATTAGGATACAAAGTAATAAAAACATATAAGAAGATAAAGATCTGTTCAATATTATCTATGTTTGTACTGATGATCGTAGGTTCCTAATGAATTGTCTAGATTAGTGAACTTGGGAACTAAGTTATTTCTAATTTGGCACCAACCGTCTTCAAATTCTACAACGAAATATTTATTATTTCTTACTTTTCAGTGCAAATTTTTGAAGTCGGTACACTTTTTTTTTAAAGTTAATTTATTTTTCCCTTTTAAGTGATTTTGCTGCCCTGAGAGACAAATAATAACGCAAATAAAAAAAAATATGGAAAAAAATACTGCTGCGGATGGGATTTGAACCATGTGCATCATGAGCTGCACCCCATACCTTTAGCCGTTAGACCACCGTCGATACAAAAATTTACAACTTCGTGTCAATAGCAACCGTTGCTAAGGCTTTTCTCTGATACATAATTTTCAGCCGTAAGTGATTTTGCAGCCCTGAGAGACAAATAAAAACGCAAATAAAAAAATATGTAAAAAAAATTCTGCTGCGGATGGGATTTGAACCATGTGCATCATGAGTTGCACCCCATACCTTTAGCCGTTAGACCACCGTCGATACAAAAATTGACAACTTCGTGTCAATAGCAACCGTTGCTAAGGCTTTTCTCTGATACATAATTTTCAGCCGTAAACAGTTTCGTTCAGTAGATTCGGAGAAAATAAGCTGAGACAGACGGCCAGACAGACACATTAGTGATCCTATAGGGGTTTCTGTTTTTTCATCAAAATGTTTGGAACCCTAAAAATTTAATTTAACAATAAAAAAATATTTAAAAAAAGGAAAATTAAATAAAAAAAATTAAAAAAAAACAATATTTTGTCTCTACAAATTACTGAATTTCTGAAAAACTACTGAACTGATTTTCGTCGTATGTCTGTAAGATAATGTCTAAAAATATTTATATAAGTCGTCAAAATGGGTACATATTTCATCGAGATATTAAGAAAAATGTACTTATAAAGTCAGTTTTTTCAAAATTTCTAAAAAACTACTGAACCAATTTTTACTAAAAAAAATGGGACCACCTTTGAAGTATACCCTTTCAAACAAAAAAAAATTTTCCGAATCGGTCCAGTGGGGTTAGCATACATTTTGACAGCGACACTTTCGTTTCGGTCGAATGGCCTTGAACAGGCCAAAACGTTCATGTCCAACAAGGACCGGCCAGAGATAGCCCGGGGCCGAGAGGTCCGGCCCAACAATGTGCGGGAAAATTCTGTGTCCGGCCAAGCAAATTGCTCGGCATTCGTGCAGGGCATGCCCGGTCCGGGCTATCTCTGGCCGGTCCTTGTTGGACATGAACGTTTTGGCCTGTTCAAGGCCATTCGACCGAAACGAAAGTGTCGCTGTCAAAATGTATGCTAACTCGGCAGGCGTCTTCAAGTAATCGTAGAACATGCATAAAAAAAAATAAAGATTCTGACGAATTGAGAACCTCCTCCTTCTGTTTTCGGTTAAAAATAGAGAAAGGGATAAGCATGGTTTAGACAAAGGGTTTAGACATATTGAAAGAATGAATGACAAGAGACTTATGAAAGGTATATAAATATCAGATGTAAATGGAAGCGTTGATCGAGGGAGCGTCAGAAAGAACCTAACTGATCAAATTTGTGACATTTAAAAAAAAGCACCGGTTATCGAAGAGCATTATCAATGAGCAAGTGAATTTAATTTCCATGCAAATAAATATGACGAGTTTACCGATGTATGCAAATACGAAATATTTGTCGAAGTGGTCAATGGGTATTACGTCATAAATAATCTGGTTAAAATAATAATCAGCATTGCCTTGGGTATATGTTTTTATAAAAAAAATATTAGTAGAATTGGCCCTCAGTAAATTTATGGTCATAGTTTAACTGTCTTCAAATTCTACGAGCAAATCAGTGCATACTTTCTTTAAATTTATTTTGTTGTTATTAGTATTTTGAGTTAAATTAACAAAAGGGAACACCTATTGAATCACTTCGATGTCCATCCAGCCGTCTGTAACAGTCGATATTTCACGTAATAAGATAATCTCAAGAGATATAGGTAAATTATTTTGAACAAAAATATAATTATTAAAATCTGTAGGTATTCCTATTCTTTTATTTAACAAGACACTCTATGCCTACTTTTATAGAAGATATATTTTCCTACCTAGTTTCTTTGTGAACTTCAGCTCTTTTTGTCTGAAACTAAAATTGGCTTAATTTATTTGTTGGTCAAGTGTGTACTTTTCTTAAATTTTTTATTTGCATTATTCGATGTACGGATCAAATAATTTTATTGACGGAATTAAATCTGTTGGTCTAGTGAAAAAGCGCTTAACTCTAAAATCGTCACTTTTCAGGACGCAAGATAAACGATTTTGACAAGTTTTTTTTAAATTTCTCTTTTATTGTTTAGGTCAGTAGGAACTTGTTTATATAATTTTACTACATTTTTCATGCTCTTTCAGATGTTGTTTTCAGTTTTCATGTATCTCCTAAGGTTTCCTAGATTACGAACTTAATTTTATTGTTGTGTACAATTGGTTTTGTGAAAAGTCATATAAATAGAATTAATTACATTTATAATTCTTTGCAAATTCGGTGAAAAAGCAAATACATATTAAAGAAATCGGCCTTTATTTTCTTTAATTTCAAGTTTTTTATTAAGGTCTTTAAACAAAGTTTAAAACTATAGGTGCTATTTACTATATTTTCAACATATTTTATAAATTCTTTTAAATTTGCAGACATACCTTCTTTTCTACACAATCCCAATGGCAGTGAAAAACCCTACAAGTGGATACATAAGTATGACATAGGTCTTAATTGTTTTGCTTATAACATTAACGTTTAACTTTACCAAAGTCTTAACTAAGATCATAATCTTCTAGCAAGTCGATTTTTGTTTGTTTTCTTCAATTATATCCTTTAAAGAAGTAAGATCTTTCTTTTTTCAGTAGACATTGGAATCGAACCGGTATATCAATGTTGCAGGTGTCTGGCGTAGTCTTTTCGCTTGCACAAGAAGTTCATTTCTTCGTAACAGTTCCTATCGTGCTTCGTTTTAAAATAAAACTTTGGAAAATCCCCTTTTTTAAAATGAAATGCTGTATTCAGACATTAGGAAACATTAATTGCTATCATAGACCCAAATGCCACACGAAATCTCGAGCCTCTACAGTTACGCAGAGACATAGCCTCTCTTAGCGTCTTCTATCGACTGTATTATGAGGAGTGTTCAGAAGAACTCCATGGCCTCGTCCCTCCATCCCCTTTTCGCACCCGCACTGCTCGCACAGGATACAGTTCTCATCCTCACACAGTGGCCACGTTCTGCATACGAACGAAAAAATTCAGTGACTCGTTCCTGTGTCGTAATGCCAAAAAGTAGAACGAACTTCAGGCGTCGGACTTTCCTCCTTTATACAACCTTCCTTCCAAGGGGCCTTTAAGCGAAGCGTGAAAAAGCATCTCTACGGGCCCGGCATAGTGGGCCAGTCGCGCGCATTCATGGACCAGCCACCTATGCTTAATAATCAGACGGTGGCAAGGTCACGTCATGTCGTCGTAGATGTTACAGTTGTATGATTGAATGTTCCTTTAACATTCTAGAAATTTAAATCAGGTACCTAAAACCGGCGTTGATAAACTACTATACAATACATGGGCCCCGTTGATATGATAAATTACCAATTATTATTAATATTATATTAATAAAACAACCATTAGCACTTTAAATAACTGTTAGCATTTAAAAATTAAATTAGGTGAAAAACAGTAATAAACAAAATCAATTTGGTAAATCCCATTAAACATATTTTGATGTTTGGTGAAAAACAGTTTAAATCAAAATGCATAGGTACCTTTCGTTAAAATAGTTCCTAGATGTTTGGTGAAAAACTGTTTATCTTTTGTACAGTCGACGCAACCAACGCTTACTAAGCTCGACAGGTGCGCGGAGTAGGCATATTCGAGTTTTCACCACATGGTAATGGATATCAATACATTATAATAAGACTTAAAAGTAAATTATATTTTTTATAAATAGTATAAGTCAACATAATAGTTAATACGTGTAATAATATTTTGTGAGTAACCGTATCAGTGTAATTGTAATATGCATAGTGGTTTACGTGTGTCGTGAAAAATAGTTCCACTAAACATAAAAGCCACTTCACCAAACATTTTATTTGAATACAACTTATTAAAAGAATCGTATGTTTTTTCACAAACATATATTAAAATTTATTTTATCTGTTTGCAGTTATTATTATTTCTAAAATTGTGAACAGAACCTAACTTGTTTTAAATGACAAAACTAATATTTTCCGGTGATTTGTATTGTTTATCACAAACCTATCTCATTCATTTTTCAAGATATCTAGACTTGAAATACATCAAATTAAAGAGATTTTTTTTCAAGTCGAATGCAAAGAAAAACGCAAAAACGTCATAAGTGGACTTGAATGGTTTTTCACTAGACCCACAGAAATTAGAATTTGTATCTACACTTCCATGCATAATGTTATTTGCAGACATAGTAAACAGGTAATTTGGAAGTTTCAGACAAACTAGGCTGCCATGCCTGCTGTGTCAGGCCCAGATGCCTTGTCTAGTCCCTTGTTAACACGTTGACTGCTTAGTTTCCTCGTAGTCCGGGACTGCTCAGGCGGCAATTACGAGTTTGGTCGTAGTCTTTATAGAGTAAAATGGCAATAAATCCGTATATGTTGGCTTTATTTATTTAGTTTGGCGTCTTAAATAAAACAAAATCGATTAATCTGTGCGAGTAAACGAGTAATAAATATATTTGTGCAGTCAATGGGTTAAATAAAACACTCTGTAGGTATATTTAGTAGAGAGTATCCGGAAAAAAGGTAGAAATTTTATTTTATTCCAAGAAAACTACTGATCCAATTTCGGGGATATTACTGAATTCATGAAAAAGTACTGAAATGAATGAATATCTGTAAAATAATCTCGAGCGATAATTATACATGAATGTTTTTTATTTTTTTTATTTTTATTTAAGGTCGCTATATAATTGCTAAGGTCCTTAGCGACCACTGTAAATACAAGTATACCTACTTAATTTAGTAGATTACAACAATTTGTATACACCAATTTCTTTAACATATTCTATAGTTGTTTGTTTGTTTTTCCAAGTAAAATAGAATCAAAAACTACTGGACCGATTTTGTTTCTGTTTGCACGAATTGATAGATTGATTCTCGGGGAATGTTTAGGTGAATAAAATATCACGCTACGTCATTTGGGACCTAAGCAGTGACCAATAATGTCAATATTTCTTATTCGACGAATTTAATGGAATCGGGACATCGGGTGAACAGTGATACCAAAATTCTACGGGCGAAATCGGGGCGTGATGCTACTCTTATAAATAAAATTGAAACTCGCTTCTTGCACGCATCATGCAAAAACTACTGAAGATTTCGATATGCCCCTTATATTTTGTTAACGTTATGGTGGGCCAAGCAGACGTAGTCGCGGGCAACATTTAGTTAAAAAATAAGCAAATAAGTAGCTATTATATTTTGAAAATAATTTGCCAAGTTGCGAGTGGAACTTGCGCGCTTTCCGTTTCCGGTCTTCTGACCGGCCATTTTTCCTGGAAACTACCTATATTCCATATTTTTTATTTTTTTTATTTAGAAATTTAAAGCAGTAGTTTTGGAAGAGCGGGGCGGGGGGGGGGGGAAACGCTCAATTTTCGTATATTTTCTACAATTATAAAAAAAATATGAGTATTTGTATTTCTTGTATAGAGCCCTTTCATTTCATATGTCAAATGATTCACTTGAAAAAAAATGTTTTTTTAAACTTTTAAATTTTTTCCCCACAAAGTTAACCTCCAAAATCAAAATTTGATTATTTACGCTACACATACGTGATTGGGTCATCAAACTCTACAAAAGTAACTTTCAAATAGGTTCGGAGAAAGTAAGCTGTAACAGACCGACAGACATAAGAGAGGTTTCCATTTTTTCTTTGGATATGTACGGAACCCTAAAAAGGGATAATTTTAGAAGATGTATAAGTAATTGGTGGAGATATTTTGTGGAAATCAGAAAAAAAAAATTGGTAAATATTAAAGCTGAAGAGTTTGTTTGTTTGTTTGAACGCGTTAATTCCAGAACTACCAGTCCGATTTGAAAAGTTGATAGCTCAATTCATGAGGAAGGTAAGGTATAGGCTTGTGGCGGCACATCGCGTCGCGTCGATAGATGTCGCACCGTTATTAACTCATTGAAACCTGTATCGCGCCATTGCAAATATTTAATAGATTGGCATATATGCAACTTTCCAACCATGTGCGTTGGGGAGTATTCCTTTTACTCATAGTCGTTGGGTTGTTGTGTGTATTGCCATTTCTATATTGGTGACCCCGTATGAACACGCCTGTATTCCTGACCCCGCAATGCCCCGCATCCTACTTCCACTTCCCACTGACCAGACCGACAGGTCATACATCACGACAGGTGATTCAGCCGCGATGCAGTCCACCACACAGTCCATCACTGCTGACAAAGCTAAAATGGATGTTGGTTTTCATACTGTATCGACTTCTGCATTTTTGCATTTGATATCCCAATATTAGTACCTAGTACCTACATATAAATATATCGGACCGACAAACCAGGAGATTAAATAAGATGGTTGATCAAGGAAACAATTTAATAATACATTGGTTGCACACTGGTACTCGATGACATAGAAACGACTTCCGAATGCGCCCCTAAAATCAGTCGGACAGACTAAACTGCCAAGACTAAAAACCATACTTTTTTAGCCCAACTTATCAATTCTAATCATATGAACAGGGTTCAATACTGGTACCTAATGACATTAGTTTGATTCCACATCCGGTCATGGCGCCGAACGCATGCGTTTTCGTCATGGCGTGATGTGGAATCCGGTTTAATCCCGGCCGCGCTGTGATGGTTGTGATTAGTCAGTGATTAATAAGACATATCACAGTCGGCGGGATAATCTTAGCTACCGATTTATCGGCTTACTATTGCACAAGATTAAACACTGGAGACTGGCAGAAATTGCGACGAAAGTCAGCACTGTTGCCATATATCAAAAGAAGAAAAAGACATTAGTTTGACATCAATAATGACCCACTTTTTCATGATTGTACACAACCTGCCAGGTTTCATCTATAGGCAGACCATCTTTTTGCCTTTTACCTCATAGTGACTGTCATCTGCTGGTACTCGATCAGATAGACGAATTATTATTGATATTTTCCCCCAAACACAGAGATAATTAAAATATAATTATTAATTTTTACCTTCATATCGGTACATCGGAAAACGACAACAAAGTAGTCATAATAATTGTTATTCCAATGGACAACATTTCATTTTTTTAATCACCCATTTTTATTACTTTAAGTAAAAATATATTAAAAAATAAGTTACACGTATTTTTATATTTTATTTTTGGTTCAGTTTTTATATTTTTAATTTAATTATGAATTTTTATAAATTCTGAGGACTTACAAATTAAAAACCTTAGCTAGGACTAAAATTAAGAAATATAAACTGTCACCCAAAGAAAGTGACAGATAGTGTCAGTCAAGCCACAGAGTATACGTTATAGAAATGCAAAGAGTATAATATACCGTGTTCCAAATAGGTGTTGCCGTAGCCGGAACTCAAATCGCCTACAACATTATTCATAATGTATATAAAATAATACTAGCTTTTGTCCGCGGTTTCACTCGTAAATATATTTCCTGTGATAGCCCATTTGAAACTAGCAAAACTTCCAAAAAAATATTACATAAAAGAAGTATTTTTATAATTATATTTAAAGAATAATTATTAATTTAGCTTCAAATGGAATAAAAATGGGTAAAATTAATAGAAGGCAACACCTGAGTTCAATAACTAACAACTCTGCCAACAGACATTAGTATTTTTAAATTAGAGGGTTAGCACAGATTAGAGCACTTATTAATCCTTAATTTTCAATATTTCAGTAATTTTAAAATAACTCGAAAATTAAAGGATATAAAAAATTAAAAAAATTAAAAGTAAGCTTTCTAGCATGTAATCTCCAAACGGTTTTCGAACTTTGGTACCTTACGAAAAATGAAATGTTGTCCATTGAAAATACCTATTCAACGACATATACCTATGTCATTGCTATTGGAGGGTGGTAGGTATATCTACCAGGTTCCATATATTTTTGCCCATTCTCATTTAGTTTATTTAAATTTAGGGTAGATATGTGATACTAGTTTCTTAAACTACGTAACTTACCTACCTTACCTACGTAACTTAATGCCATATAACACATGTGTGTGTGTAATGGTGGGTGGGGGACAAGAATCATACACACCTAGCGCGTCACTTAAGATAGGTTGTACCGATTTGGCTCTTAAAAATGTTCGTAATAGAATGAATAAGGTTTTTAGGGAAAGAAAATCTCTATGGGATTTTTGTATGAACTCGACCATAATAGGGTATAAAAATATAATATAATATATAAAGGGCATAGCACAGGGCTGCGGGTCGCGCTATGGACCGCCATGATTGACCACGACTGTTCTGTCAAGGGCACTACGACTAAGAAGAAGCCATATATCTATCTATATGTAAGCAAAAGAAAATAAACTATTATATAAAAATATAACAAAAAACTGGCCAAGTGCGAGTCGGACTCGGCAAAAAAAATCACGTTTGTTGAATGGGAGCCCCCTTAAATATTTATTTTATTCTGTTTTTTAGTATTTGTAGTTATAGCGGCAACAGAAATACATCATCTGTGAAAATTTCAACTGTCTAACTATCACGGTTCATGAGATACAGCCTGGTGATAGACAGACAGACAGACGGACGGACAGCGGAGTCTTAGTAATAGGGTTTTCGTTTTTACCCTTTGCAAAAAGACATGCAAATTTTGTTTACCAAATAAAACAAGTCTAAAATAATGCGCGCAGAGGGTTCCGTATAATTTTCGGATATGGGGGGGGGGGGTACGGTAAATTTTCATTAATATAATTTAAACTATGCATTTTAAATTTTAAGTGTGTTGAAAATCCAAATCCATTTAGGGCGACGCCGGGTGAAATTCCTTAGTGCAGTATATAAGCACGTATACCTATAGCGTTGTCTGTTGTAGGATTTGTAGGCAATGGGTTATTCTATATTGTTTAAAAATATCAAACCGTATAAGTGAAAAGCAAAATTAGAAATGCGGAGTGAACGATGATGTGACTAAAATGAAGAAAAGTAGTTTACGCTGGTTTGAACACATTGAAAGAGTGAAAGATGGAAGATTGACTAAAAAGGTGGCAGAGGACGACCTCGGTGTATCTACTTTAAATATTGATCGAAAGCAATGTTAAACGTGCACGCAATCGTCAATCTCAAAGGTATGATGAATATAAAATAAGCGAAAGAGGTATGTCAGGATCGTAGCAAATGGCATTCGATTTTCTCTGCCTACCCCTCTTGGGATAAAAGGCGTGATTATAGATAGATGGATAGACAAAATTTGAATAACAGTTTTATAAGCTCTTCAAATATCCGTTAGAGTGAATGCGTAGGGTTCGACATGATAGGTAGGTACAGCAGTGGTAGCAAAGAGATTTAAAATATCAAGAATACTGTAACGCAATGCTGATTCGTTGTACGAAGAAGGAGCCAGCTCTTTGGTCATGGAATGACACAGGCAAGTTACATATCACCTGCCAACATCGGTAGACTATGAAATATTGAGTAAACATCTGCTAATATATTGCTACCAGTCCCGTTTA
Source organism: Nemapogon koenigi (assembly GCA_963924495.1). Taxonomy (NCBI): domain Eukaryota; kingdom Metazoa; phylum Arthropoda; class Insecta; order Lepidoptera; family Tineidae; genus Nemapogon; species Nemapogon koenigi. Next base: position 8,313,038 of record OZ004645.1, read on the forward strand.
TTCTAGGTATTTGGATATAAGTCGATATTGTTACCACTGACTCTCTGAACGCATCTTAAGGCATAAAGACAATAATAGTACCTACATTTTCCGCCAAATGATTTCAAGTTGTCTCCATAATTAGTGGTCATTGTTGTTGTTCAACGAGTATAAACCACCCATACAGTAAAGGATATAGGGAAACAGAATTTAGAAATAGATGCCATTAAGAGGATGTATAGAGCTAAATGCGAGTTTTATGATGCGTAAAAGTACATGATCCACTGCAGTGACCATAATCAAAAAAATATATGATATTCTTGAGGTTATGCGTTTTTAAGATACTGTGTTCAAAACATAATACAACTATATTGATTCGATAGAAAAAAATCACCTCTAAAAAAATATTTTACTGTCTAGAAACAGTACTAAAATGCATGCAATGATTCTGATCTTTTGACAGATTTTTTATCTAGCAATATACTATCGTAATACTGTTCTATTTTTTTATAAAATTTTCAGCAAGTTCCTTTATTCTCATTTTCGAGATTTTATGTACGCACTGCACGCGTGTGTGCGTAAGCGCTCGTGTACCGACAGTACCGGCTGCAGCCTGATGCTATATTATTAGTGGCAGCCACGTCGTTTGGTGTGTATGTGTACCCGCGTGGGGGCGGTGCCATCTCTCAAGGTCGTTGGCTCTATCCAGCGTCTTAAGGAGAGTAAAAATGTATGGCTCTACGCTCTAGGTACGGCTGGCTCGCCTTTTGCTAGGTAAGGCTATTCAATCTCGGTATACCTTGACGGAGCTGGTCACTCGTGAGGTTGCCTCAAAAATATAATTGACTGCTATTCTGCTGGGTACCTTGGAGCTGGTAAGGGGGTTAAACGATGAGTACTAGCTACATACCTGCATGATCGTGTAGGGAACGGGAGCTTGGCGGCGCTGGGGGAGTAGACGCGTGGTCCGTACTGTACAGTCCTCCAAATTCTTCCGCTGATGAAGAAGAGGCATTACTACATTTCCTTCCTTTATCTGGTGTGTACTTAGATTCCGCTGATGCGGCGCTAGGCAGAAACTTTGAGTCCGTTTGATGTTCGTCTAACAAACCGGGAACTCCTAGTAATCCGCCGACTAAACTCGGTCGGAGTTCTTCCATGATCTTCGAGCTTTGGCTGCAACCTCCACTGGTGGTGAAATTGAGTTGTCGGCTGAAGAATGCTGGGAAGATGTTGAATTGTTGCGGATCGGGCAGCGATGCCAAGGGCGGCGCGGGCGGTTCGCCGCCGCCCGCGCACGCCGTACTCTTGAACTCCACCGTGCTGCTGCCTATATACGATCGCTCGCTATCCGTACCGTCGAGCGCGTCTCGACACTCACTGACTAACCGCATTAGGGCGACGCGCACCCCTACCTTGCTCCGATTTTAATTGTCGGCGGCTGCGCGACAATACCCCGAGATAAACGCGACTGGAGCGAGCGAAACGAACTGACGCGATAACCCCATAATCGATGTAAAATCTTTACAGAACCCCTACTGAAACACGAGGTGGGCGGGGCGAGGGTTGAATTTTGGCCAATGACAGCCGTTGTAAATTCTGATTGGTCGAGAAATGAAGGGTTGCGCGGGTGGAGGGGCGGGGTTGCACCGGCGGCTGCACCCTGTGACGCGGCTTTTGTTTGACTTATTGTCTTGTTGGTTTGGCGGCGATCTTGGGTTTTAACTTCATGCATTGTGCAATATCCGACAAGGTAGAAACGAATCAAACACGGATGCCGGAACTATTGTAATATACCTACTCTGTGCTGTCTCTGATACTTACTTAGGTATCTATGCATGTTGGTTCTTCTCGGTCTATCGTACCTACGTACGACATTGTACCTACTACTAGAAATTAAAATAAAAAATATTTTAAAAATGAATTTAATTATTTTATTGAAAGTAGGTTCCATAACTCTACCTGCATTTTTTTTAATAAAGATAAAAAATATATTATTTTTAATTTTACCTAAATTCTTCCATTGTGCATTGTGTACTGTTGCTTACTTAGTTCTATCTTGATACTCATTTGGTGATTTTATTATTTTAAGAAAATGAGTTCGTTTTGTATTTCCTTTACAATTTATTCCTAAGACGGATTGGATTTCACTACCTACAAGTGGGGTGTAGATACTACCTACTAATAATTTAAACTCAAAATACCAACTTTTGCCATCACGATTTTTTTCTTCAATTCAATGAATTGATCCTTACATGAAACTGGATCTATTAATGAAAAAAAATTTATTTTGAGATCTTAAGAAAAGTACGCTAAAAGTAATTTGACCAAAAAAAAAGTAGGTACCTAAATCCACATAAAAAGTTTGTTCCTATCTTTTCTAGAAATGAAGGCTGCCAAGATGCCATAGAGTCCCCAGTTAAAATAAATAGTCTATAGACTACCTACTGAGCACAGTAAGTAGTTTAAAGGCACGAGACATTAAAAAATTGCTCTCGCGTGAATCATAGGTACAACTTTTCACCTCAACCAGCGAGAAAACAATAAAATATGTTTATTATAGGTAACAAACCCCATTAAAATATAAAAAAATAAAAATATTAAAAGTTGAAAATAAAATTACTGAAATTTTGCAGATTAAAAGTAACAGTTGTGCCTATGAGTTAAATTGAGTTTCTGAAGAACCATCGCCTAGATTATTTATTTCTAATTCCAAAAGGTGGTGTTTGAAATTCGAAACACTTTTATTTACGCTCGCAGCAAAATAGTTTTTTTTGCTGCGAGCGTGAGTAAAAGTGATCTCGCAGCAAAAAGCGATTTTGCTGCGAGTTTTTACGTACCAAAAGTGCCCTTTTCGTGCTGGAGAGGTGAAAAAAAACTAAAAACATTTATTTATATACTTAATCTTAGAATAAATATTCGAACGCGCTCTCATGGCTTAAATTTAAATATTTTGGCAGACACTTAAATTTTATTCATTAGTGTAGATTGTAAGCACCACATATTTGATAAAACTTCAAAATTTCAGCAGTCTCAGCAATTATTAACGTGATAATAAATTATTAAATCATTTTATGAAACATTTAAGTTCAGTTATCAATTTTTTGATCACCTAGGTATTATTAGTAACATAGATACCTACGTATTTATTTACCCCTGAAAAGAGATTAGCCATCGACCCAGGCCATAGATTAAATTTGGCCAAAATAACCTTTCAAATCCAAACCAAGGCATTCGTTAAGTAAGCCACTGAAGCAGTATTTTAGCATAATCTTATCAAGAATAAAAATACAAAGTGCATTTTAACTATGGTTTGTAGATAACATCTCTGTTGCCTCACCCCTTTTCACTTTGCATGCGCGCCCTTTCATCTGATGAGGTTATGCATATCATTAGTAGTATCAAATTGCTACACCGCATGTTATTGTAAATTATACTATTCTGATAAATAGATGTCATTAAAATTTTTGAAAGTTTTGAGGACCTCAGTTAATGAAACTACATAAAATAATGAAATTCAAGACAGAGATACAATGTCCACATTTAATCACTTGCTTATATCAAACACGACAGGTGATAATTTGAAAGAAAAGTACCTACCTACTTACCTATTATTATAAGAAGAGTGGATGCCAGCTTACTTGGTTTCCGAAGCACAAGTTGATTTTTAAAATCGATTTACCTAAAGAATTGGAACGCTCTACTATGGGCGGCTTGAATAATCTTTGGTTTTACCCTAAAGGATTTACCACATTTTACAAACAAACAAATTCTTCAGCTTTATTTGGCAGATTTTTTAAAAATTTTATATTACTCTGAATAAGGTTTATATATAGAGATTTCTTTCCCGTAATTGTAAAAGTTGGCCCGAAAATTGGAAAATTCGGAAAAAACGGAAATTGCTTTTTTGTATGAACTTAAGACCATTATAGACGGGATGAAAGTACTATGGGATCCACGAGTGAAGCTGGACGGAAAGGTAGTTTAAAATATTATAATGTAGAAATGATTTACAGACAGGTAAATTTGATTTGATCATGAACTTTACAGTCAACCCCTTTCTACCGTTCGCACTCGCAAGCCCGCTTGGGTGATGTTTAGATAAAAATGGAATTTTGTATGTAATATGTTATCATTTCTAATAGGTCAACCGCGTATAAAATAATTTCCTTTGTAGAGGAAAAATCAAGCAATGCCGCCATATTATATAACCCGAAGAACATTTAATAACGCAGAGAAGTTTAAGAAGGGAATAGTAAAGTTTTAGGCAACGAGCATCAAGACTAAAAGTGTTGCGTTGCGAAACTTTATCGCTAGTTTTAATTGATTTGCAGTTACTTGGAGTAACAGTTCCAACTCTACTCTTTAGTAAGTTTGGTATATAGTTACTCGTTATGTAGATTTATTCATTTTCTTTAAAAAATATGATTCACCAGACCAGAATACTCTGCGGAACATATAGTCACTATTGAGTGGCATCTTATGTTGAAGTATTATATAATGGGTTCTTAATTGTTAGATGTGTTTGGTTCTCGGGCCACTTTCCAATCCACGATTGGAAAAATTGATTTTTTTTGAGTGTTCTTAGTTATTAGTTTAGAAATTGTGTAAATTAGGTATTATTATTGTATTTTTTGTGTTTTTATATTATTCAATTACTTTTTTTTTTTCTTATCAATGTTGTGTTGTTGTTATAAAAATGTTAATAGCCCTATAACTGACACTGCGTCTACTAAGTCATAAAAATGTACAATGCATATGTGTGGACGTAGGTGTTGTTGGGCTATTTATAATAAATAAATAAATAAAAAATAAATAAATAAATTAATACACATAACAATATAAAAACATTATAATTTAAACATTAAAAATTACTAAATAAACCAGGTCCGCGTGGAATATTGGCAAGAATACTGGCTACATTCCCCGCTGAATCGTGATGCTGACACGTTGAGCGAGGAAGGAGCCAGCCCTCTTGTCACCAGAAGAGATCAGCCGAGGGGATATGTCTTTAATAAACTTTGTGCCAAACTGCACAAATAAATTTGTAGTTTATAATTGAAGTATATTTGCGGTCTTTGTTGTATTCTGCGATTTCCGCCGCAACTCCAGCTTTGATTACTGTTTCCCTGAAATGAGACGGGGCTAATGTGTCCATGGACGTAGCATCCCATACAAAGGCCCGACCTCGCTCCCGGGGAATCAGAGTCATTCCATCGAGTCTTCCCGGATTATTCCCGCTGGCTCTTGGACCTCTATTGACGCAAGAGACCTGAGACGAGCGGCGGGCGGGAAGCGGACATAGTTACACCATTATATTAAATTTGCATTTATTTACCAGGGTCACATAGAGTAGGTATTGTATGAGTTTGGGCATGAGTACGAGGACGTATATTATTGCGTTTAATAAATAAAAAGAAATTCTTTTCTTACCTATAACCGATTTTTTTGATTGAAAAATTTATTTCGACATTGGTGGAACATAATTATTTTGAATGAATAGAATATAATAAATTATAAACGCCGCCCTATATAACGTAAATTAAACTTTACATCTCGAACTTTGCATAAAAGTTAATTCATGTAGGAACGTACAGCAAGAACGTAAGTTCTCTTTTAAGAGAATAAACTTTCTCTACATTAGTTCACATAAAAGATACGCTTGATGCGGGCTGAGAACCCAAAGGCGTCTAAGTTTTAATGTGCCTCCAAAGTTGGTGAGTCGAGTAGATAGGTATGTAGGTCTTGTAGGTACCTATGCTTGTGATGTATTAAGTTAAACATTGGGATTGTTACTTTAAAAAAAAGTATTGCGACTTCAAAAATTTTGCATTTGAAGGCGGTTGGTGCCAAATTAGGGTAGGTAAGATGAAAGATGTAGGTATTTAATTAATGAAAGTTGGAGCTAAGTAGTTTCTAATTTGGCATCAACAAAAAAGTTATTACCTATTTCAAATTATACCAAGATTTTTATTCTTTCTTCACGGGTTGCCTTACAGCTCCCGATACTGTGATACGGTTACGTGTGGGTACCTTCATTATTTTTTGATTTTCATTTATTATTGAAATCAAAAACCTTTTTGAAACTTATTTATTTTATTTCCTTTTCAGTTATTTCGCTGTCCGTAGTTAGTGACCTGTAGAGCTGGGTCGTTTCGTATTTTACGTGAAACGGAACGTAACCCGTTTGAAAAATCGACAAACTGCTTCGAGAAGCAGTTCTAAAAGAAACGGTTTTCGTAAATCGTATACATTCATTCAAAAAAACCCGTTGATTCGACAGTCTGTACAATATCAGTCTAATGTATACACTATACAGCGTTATGGTCCACTTTAAAAGAACAGCAAACCAGTTTCTTTTTCAAAACCGCCTCGGAAATATTTTTGGTAGAATTTTTATGGTTAGCATACATAGGACCCCCCGCTACATCTTTTATTTTGACCAGAATGAGGAAACTTAGAATAATTATTTTAGCTATTTAAGTATTTATTGTTTGCATAGAAACTACTCTCATCGGTGATGAAAAAGAAATGCATGGCCCGAGAATGTCCAACACTAGAATGCTGAGCAAACTGCTGGGTCGGCCATTATGCTGTTGGACAAACTCGGGCCGTGCATTCCTTCCCTGCCTGGCCCTGTATGGATTCATCGGTTTAGCCTTTGAGTCGAAACGAAAGATGTCGCAGTTCTAAATTTGATAACACGGAACCCCAAAGTATGTGTTATGCGTGCATGTAGGTATCTAATCTATACTAATATTATAACTGTACGTTTATAAGATTTGTTGTAGGGGTAATATCTGAAACTACAGAATCGGTTATACGTACAGTTGAATCGCCGAAACAAAACTTTTTTTTAAACTGATTTTCCTTCTGGCATAAAAGCGTTCGCTCGTTACATTGCAAAAATCTGATTCTTGAAACGGTTAGTCAAAAAAACGACCAGCTCTAGTGACCTGAGATAATTTATTAAAATGTCAAATCCTACACAAGGAACAATTTTTAATAAAAATAAAGGAATTGTAAAAAAAACCTACAGGCCAAGAGCGAGTTGCACAAATAAGTTACGGAATCCAAAGCTTAGGAGAAAATACTCTATGGTTTTACTGTACCTGCCTCTGGTCTGTCGTAAGTACCTATAGGTACCTACTGTATTCCGCGTAATTAATAAACTGAGCTAGCTCAGATACATTTAAATGTCATAATTTTAAATGTGTAGGTAATGTCAAATGGAACGGAAGTGTGTAACCTGAAGTAAAGGAATTGATATTCGAATCGAATTTTTGAGGATCTATATTTATGTTACACATCGTTGGCGATTATAGTAAGACTCTTTTTAGAATTCTTCGATGAAAAAACTCTCTTGTGTCTGTCTGTCTGTCCGTCTGTCACAGCTTATTTACTCCGAATCTAGTGGACGAAAAAAGTTGAAAATTCATGTAACATATTATATCAAATGAAAGGGCATAAATATACTTTATGCATATACTGCAAATGCATACTTTAAATTATAATAAAGAAAATATACGAAAATTGACCCCTTCCTTTATCTCCAAAACTACTGTATCTAAAAAAGACGTTACTCAATATATTTTTATATATATATATATATATATATTTTATGTGTGTTCGCGGATAACTTCGTCGTTTATGAACCGATTTTGATGATTTCTTTTTTAATCGACAGATAATTCTTCCGGATTGGTTCCATTTTTATGTCATAAAAATTGGTTCATTACTTTTTCAGTAATTTTGAAAAAACTGACTTTTAAGTCAATTATCAGTATCTCGATGAAATATGTACCGATTTTGACGACTTATTTTTTTAAGGATATAATAATTTCTCGACATTATCTCACAGACATATAACGAAAATCGGTTTAGTAGTTTTTCAGAAATTCAGTAATTTGTCTCTGTTTACGGCTGAAAATTATGTATCAGAGAAAAGCCTTAGCAACGGTTGCTATTGATACGAAGTTGTCAATTTTTGTATCGACGCGCGACGGTGGTCTAACGGTTAAAGGTATGGTATGGTATGGTATGGTATGGTGCAGCTCAGGATGCAAATGGTTCAAATCCCATCCACAGCAGTTTTTATTTTTTATTTTTCCATTAATTTTTTTTATTTGCGTTATTATTTGTCTCTCAAGGCAGCAAAATCACTTAAAAGGAAAAAATAAATTAACTTTTAAAAAAAAGTGTACCGTCTTCAAAATTTGCACTGAAAAGTAAGAAATAATAAATATTTCGTCGTAGAATTTGAAGACTGTTGGTGCCAAATTAAAAACAACTTACTTCCCAAATTCACTAATCTAGACAATTCATTAGGAACCTACGATCATAAGTACCTACAAACATATATAATATTGAACAGATATTTATCTTCTTAGATGTTTACTTAATTTTGTATCCTAATTTGGTACCAACCGTCTTCAAATTCTACGACGAAATATTTATTATTTCTTACTTTTCAGTGCAAATTTTGAAGGCGGTACACTTTTTTTTAAAAGTTAATTTATAACACACACCTTTATATTGAACACAAAGAGTTTCATTTGATTTTTAAAGAAATACAGAAATGTGAACTAATTTAGTTTGTTTAGGAGAAATTTGCGACATTTGTTTCATGGCATGTGCGCGACCCGCCCGTTCATTTTACGTAACCGCCCCCCATACAACACAATAGAACATCATAATTGAGCCTCTCTCGACAAATTACATGTCTTTCACAGTTCGATTATTGGGACACGCGGTGCTTTTCTCTTAGAAATGGGGTGAGTATTTTGTAAAAGTAACTGTAATAAATATTATAATTTTAAACAACTTTTGATTTTACAATATTTTTACCAAACCTTTTAAAAGCGTTGCCTCATTATTGTATATAGGCAAACCACCTGTCATGGTGGAATCAAAATTAAATAGTGAACTGGAAGATATTTTTTCCGCTCACTTCTTTGCGGCGCGGCGTAGCCAATTCATAGGAAATAATTTTAACAAAAGAAGTGCCGTTTACTTGCCTTTCGAAGCACTGTAATTTTTTTTTATTTGTTACTAGTTGTCCGCCCCGAATCAAATCGGACGGTAGTTCCTGAGATTATCGCGTTCAAACATACAAAAATACAAACATAACCTAACTTTTCAGCTTTATTATTAACTAATTTTCCGTCAACGATTTCGCCCATGCATATCTTTGATAAAATATATCACTCAGGGATATCTTAGCTTTCTATTCTTGAAATATTTTTTAGAATCGGCTTAGTAGTTTGAGAGATTACCTTACATTCAAACTTACAAACTCACAAACTTTACCTCTTTATAATATTATTACCTATAGATATTTATAGATTTTATTTTCTAGTTGGATTTTCTTCCCACCTGTAACATTGCTTATAACAGAGTAATATTATGTACTGTAAGGTGTCATTAGCAATAATGGTGACGTCGCTGACTGCTGAACGACGCGCATCACTAGTGTCAGGCAGGTCTCCTTTTTCGCGCACGTTCTAACCTCTATTTAGTGGCATTTTTTATAAGAATATATAAAAGTATTTTTTTTAATCGCACGTTTTGTTTGTCTGCTTACCGCCATCAATACTAACCACGCTTTAACAGGTCTTTTATTCAATAATAAGATTACAAATGGAGATAAAACACTGTTTCAACTATATTTATTAGTAACGCTCTATATGATTCTGGCATCATAATATATACCTAGGTATATCCATATAAAAAGAAGTAGATATAGTAAGGTAAAAGGTTAGACGACGTGATAGTTTCCGGTGCCCGGTCCGCATCCGCCACTTCCGCCGCGGCTGTCAGCTCCCGGTCTAGCCCACCGTAAAATATAAAACACTTTTGCTGTATTTATTTGGATTTCGTTTTATTGGCAGCATAATCTAATCATTGAATCCATCTTAAAGGGGATACCAGAAGTCGACATCTTTAGTGTCTCTACAGTCTACACCATCATTTCTTAACATTTTTATTGTTACGACTCTCTAAAGCAGAAAAAAATGCGTTGCGAATCCCTTCCTAAACATTTTATTCGTTATCAAAGTATTATATATTTTTTTGGATAGATTTCGACCCCTTCCTTAAATAGGTTTAGAGCTTTTAGGCTTTTTTTGGCCTTATTTTAGGCTTAAATTTTAGGTTTTAGGCTCTACTATTGAGATTTAAACGAGAGAATTCAAATGCGGTTGTACCTAAATATGTTATGATAGGTAGTGTTGGCGACCTCCTTGTATATGTTTTCCTTTTAATTTTTGTATTATACTGTTTTTACAAATTTTGATACTTTCTATTTTATACTTCTCCAAGTAAACATTTGTACTAGCGCATTGTAATTTTACTTTGATCTTCATTGCTTCCTTATATCCGTATTGATACATGCAGTACTATTCGCCAAACGGCAACAGGTAGATAGGTGAATGTAAAATTTTCACGAGGTAGTTAACTTTATGCATATATATCTAGGATAATTAGGTATTTCGAAAATTCACTCTAATTACTTACCTTATAGGACGTTATTTGTTGAAAAGGGGTAAGTTATACCATAGAACAAGAATATGTAAATCGGTCCAGTCTGAATTTAGCATTGATATTATGTAAACAATAACATTCTGACAAACTCAAAACAAAGGAACATATTAGTTCTAACAACCAACCAGGACTGGCAGACATAAACTTAATATACGAACAAATTTATACGAACATAACTGAAACCATGAAAATTTTCAGCATATTTTTACAAGCCCGGTGACAGATCATATTGCATGAAAGCATTTCCGAGTTGTGCAGCAAATTACGAATACATAGGGAAATGTTAAAACTGTCTACGCGGCGTACTCTGGAGATTTGAAACCAGCTGACAGCGTGGAGGTATTTGAAATAAGATTTTTATTAAAATTGTAAGCTTTTCATTTATTTAGATTTAGGGAATAAATACAAATATTGGGTGAAAGGGGGACCCCATGAGTCCTCTCTACTTATATTCTATAAAAATTCAATTTTAGGAAGACGTTTGGAAATCAATCTTGAACTTGTGGTATTGTCTGCCTAGGGGTAGGAGAGGGCGCAGGCTGCAGAGGGTGTAATTGCTCGAGATGATGTTTAATAAGTTTTTAATGGCCGCAGCGGCGCTGAGGCGGTCGTTTATCCATGCTCGAATATCTGTCGCTATATTTTCACTTTAAAATGCACCCTTTGCCCTGAAGCGATTAACATTTCACCGAACTGCTGAAACAATTGTTGGAAATATGCCTATGTAATATAAATTTAATATTGCGTTACTTTTCTTGTAGGTAGGTAGGTACTATATACATACAAGCAAGCTTTAATACTTGAAATTATATACTGTTATTTTTAGATTCAATAAAAAAGGCATAGGCAGTCATAGGGACTGCCGACAGAAGTGAAAACTTAAAACTGAATAACAGTGGTTTTTAATTTATAAGTAGGTATATAACGCCATTTAGCGATCATTTCACATATATTATTGTATCTGTGTCTGGAACGAAAATTCGCTATAAAAAGTTTTATTTTGTTATTTATTTTATATTTTTTTCTAATAGTAGACGTTAGTAATTTTTTTTGCATTGGATCTCAACCACAACTAAAAAAAGAGTTGTGAAAAGGAAGTAGGTAAATAATTATATTGTTTCTATTGTTAATGATGGTAACCCGCCTTATTGACGACTGATGACTTTTTTTAAGCGGCGTGGCCTGGTATACGATTATTTTTGCAGAACTATGGTGAGTCAATAAAGTAAAATCTTTTTTAACAAAAATATCGGCGATCTTTACATTTAAAAATCTAATTAATCATTAGCATTCTATTTGGGTATTTGTCTCGAAACGGTTTTCGATTTAACCCCCCTTTTAAAATTGTCAGTACACGAATTCCTGCTCGGACATTCCTGGGTCGAGCATACTCAGGCCGGATAATCCTTGGTCTTGTTGTGAAAACATGTCGGTTGCGAATCCATAACTTTTCAGCCTACAAAAAATCCCTCAACGCGCCTAAAGAAGTTTTCACTTGATATGATGATTTCCCCTTACTTTTTGGGTTATGATGATCAAAACAATAAAATATGGCAATCACTTATAGTAAACTTCTTATAGTTTGCCCTACATTGTTCCTCACTTGGAAGTAAGAGATCACGAAAGTAAATGTCGGATAATAGTGGTGTTGACAGTGAAAGAAATTAAATACAAAATTATATTTTTTATATATAGGTATAGTTTATAACTTATAATCACTGAAAATAATGTTTATATATTTGTTTAATACATATTTCTTTCTTCTTCTTCTTCCTTTATTATGGCTCTACCAATGTATTAGTGATTTGCCAATGTCAAGTATTATAGCCTTTACAGAGTTTATAGCCGATTAATCGGTATTTAAGATAATCCCGCCGACTGTGATATGTTTTATTAGTCGTCGACTAATCACAACCATCACAGCACGGACAGGATTAAACTGGATTCCCCATCACGTCTCGGCGGGCGCGTGCTTTGTTCATCAAGGCGTGACATGGAATCCCACATACCTACCTATTTCTTTATTAATACCTAAATGAAAAATCTTTAATTCATATTTCCGGTCACTTGACAGTAAACGGGAAGTGACGTCACTTCAATCTAAATTTCAAATAAACTACCACACCACAGACTACTAATTATATTCTCTTCTTCTTTTGATATATGGCAACAGTGCTAACTTATCGTCGCAATTCTGCCAGTCTCTAGTGTTTAATCTTGTGCAATAGTATGCCGATAAATTGGTAGCTAAGATTATCCCGCCGACTGTGATATGTCTTATTAATCACAGACTAATTACAACCATCACAGCGCGGACGGGATTAAACCGGATTCTCCATCACGTCTCCGCAGGCGCGTGCGCTATCTACCAAGGCGTGACGTGGAATCCACTAATTATATTATAATAACTGTCTGTCAATCTGTCATCGACTAAGTTATTTCTTGTTATTTTATCTAATCTATGACCATAATTTTGTTGTTTTGCAAGATGTGACGTCATTCATGTGTCTTACTTATATTTTTATTTAAAATTAAATTAAACTAGATATAAACCCGGCTTCGATATTGGACGATATTATTACGACCTGACTTTGGTTCCTGGGTTGGTCCTGAGTTATAAAGTTCATGGCTCAAACAAAAGTTACCCAATGCTCACTCTTTTCTTTGACTCAAACAAACGTTACTGTCACGTTGAAAATTGCTTCTGACAGCATTAGTGAATAAATTTGGACTTATTTATTGAAATTACGCGATTATTATATACGAATACGAATTTTGCGGATATGAACCCAGAATTAATAAAAATTTTTTCTTAACAATTTGTATGCGTTTGAATCAAGTCTACCGTACCCCTAAACGAAATGATTAATGATGATTAGTGATGATTTTTTAAATGAAAATACAAGTGTAAAATTTTCTAATAATTTTGATTAGGTATAATAAATCTTACATATATAATTTAAAAGTAGGTACTTTCCAAAAAAATGTTAACATCCATTATTATAGTTGTATTTATTTATATGTTTAATAACCTGGAGAAGGGAGGAAAGGAAATTTACAGACCAAGTGGGTCCGACTGACCCTAAAAAGGGTTCTTAACCTTTCCACAGAGATGAATCGCATGTAAAGCCCCTAAAAGCTCACCCTTTCTGGTTTTCATAAAATCTTCCAAATGTAACATAATAATAAATACCTAACCTTTTAGACAATTTTCTCTGATTAAACATTCATGTTTGTTCCAGATTATTCATTAGTAATTTGTGTAATGGATGTAAAATATTAAGTCAGAAATTGACCTAATTCGGAACAAAATAAATCACAAAAAAGTTGTTTCATTCTGATTGATATTCAAGAGTTGTTTTTTATTTTATCTATAATACCCAGTCAGTACTGATCTAAGGTATAATGTAATTATTACTGGCTGCATTATTAGATGCGGTATATATGGCAGAGATAAAGAAGGCAAGATATTCAAAACAAGATTTAATAGATATAACTCTATGTTAAAATACAGCAACCCAGATGAACTAGTTTCTGGAAAATTTTAAATTTTCAGTTCATACAACTTATAAAATCCTAGACTTTATATAAAATTAATATTTGTTTGTTCGTATTATATAAATACATGCAAAAATACAGCAACTCAGATGAACTAGTTTCTGGAAAAAAATAAATTTTCAGTTCATACAACTTATAAAATCCTAGACTTTATATAAAATTAATATTTGTTTGTTCGTATTATATAAATACATGCAAAAATACAGCAACTCAGATGAACTAGTATCTGGAAAATTTAAATTTTCAGTTTATACAACTTATAAAATCCTAGACTTTATATAAAATTAATATTTGTTTGTTCGTATTATATAAATCCATGCAAAAATACAGCAACTCAGATGAACTAGTTTCTCGAAAAAAATAAATTTTCAGTTCATACAACTTATAAAATTCGATAAACATATATATTTGTTTGTTCGTATTCTATAGACTCAAAAACTAATGGACCTGTTTGAAAACATCTTTTTGCATCTTATTGTTCGCACTTACGCGAAGCTATTTAATATCACGCTACCTACCCAAGAGGGTGAATTGTATTCCTAATTCTACGCGTACGAAGTAGCTGGCAATCAGCTAGTAACAAATATAAAACAGCCAAATAAACTCATTTTGTATTGTTACTTAATGCATACAGAGTACATATCCCCTTTTTATTTTGAATACATTGTGTCCATGAATTTATTAGCGATTGCGCTAATTGTGGTTTGGTTCTTTATTCATTCAAAAAGGGCGTGAAAACTGCCGCTGCTAAAACGTTAGACAATTGTTTGCAAAAATATTATGACATGAAAATTTTTAGTTGTCGGCCGTCCGTAATTGGGGCCTAATTTTGGACACACGCCTGCATGCAGTCGAGATTGCTACGCCTACTACGCTTTGTTGTAAAAAATGTTTGTACTTTTTATTGTTACGAATTATTTGTTCGCTTTTGGATTATTTGGTTTTTTATTTAAATAGATTAAGGGGTAAAAAATGGGACTAAATAAGGTAAGCCAGTTTGCTTGCTACGATTTCACGCTATAGTTACGCTCACTTTATCAACCACATTATTTTCAAATATTCAGACATTTCTTTTTGTTTTATTTTAATTTAAGCTTTTGTTACCTACGATTGAGTTATTAACTAATGAAACAATCCTTAAGAAGATATCTTTTAATAATATTTAACCATATTAAGTATAAGTATTATGTAAATATTAAAAAAAGCTAAGTATTTAATAAAAATAAAAATATTTTAAATATAATATTTATAATTAAAAACTTATGTACCGACAAACCAAACTAAGAGGCTTTTTCATCTAAATATACCTCAACAGAACTAGCCACCCGTCAGGTATAGTCTCACAAATACCATCGGCTAAAAGAGGGAGACCTTGGTCAATATACCGCTGGGCGCTGATAGGTACCATGAGAGCGTAACACGGTTTTGGGAGTTGTAAACACAAATTAATACAGTCACTTAGATTAGTCAGTTTTGGCAATATTTATTTAATCTACCTATATTTATTACTTATTAAATTAAGCTTATTATATTTAGAAAATACAAGCTTTAAAACCTAAGTAATATTATAAATACGTGTTTGTTTGTTTATGTCCTTATGTCACGCTACAACAGAACGACGTGATCGACGTGATTTTTTGCACAGATAAATCTTTCGCGATAACCGGGACCGATATTTGAAGGGCCGGACATTGACATAGACTGACTTTTTATCCCGGAAATTCTTATTTTTCCACGGGCGAAGCCAGTAATAATATAAATTGGATTCAGACAAATAGTAAACTTCAATAAAGTCTGTTTATTATAATATTATAAATTATTACACAACTCCTACAAAATGTGGCTTATTTAAAGAGGATGAAATGAAAAATCCATTACATTCTAATTTTTAAGTGGTATGAGGATTCCATATAAACTTAGTTTGACATCATACCACTTAAATCTTGATCCCAATGTTTACTTCAATGTTTTCAGGACGTATCTTGTTTGTACACTCACATAGATAAGTCTTCATTTTTTATGTCACTATGTTAAACTAAATTTAATAAAAATGTCTAGAAAATTTGTAAAATTATTGATTAGTATTGAAATTATGTCAACGTACCATCACGGTCTTTATATCGTGTTGTTTGGTCAGAAACACAAGTGTGAGTTTTTAATAGTTTCACAGGAGTGTTTTTAAAACTTAGTTATGAGCAGTTTCATACACTACTTTATCTAAACTCATGAAAAAGGTAAAATTAATAACGTAGGTAAGTCGTAAATTATGGCGCCAAAATCCAGCAGTACCTACATATAACTATCATCAAACAAAGTCTTCCACCGCGTCTGTCTATTGTATGTGACATTTTCACGCAAAAACTACTGAACGGATTTTGATGCAGTTTTCACTATTAGATAGGTTGATTCACCGGGAAGGTTTACAAGTATTAAAAAAGCACCTATCATGTTTAGGAGGTGAACATTAACAGTATAAGTAAAAGTGAAAGTTAGCCCCAGCAAGTTTTCATGGAGTATGCTGTCTAATCCGACAGTAATATAACAAAATGATGTAGGATTTAATTGTGTAGAATAAAATGATCTAGAAAAAAGTCCGCGGTGGCATATATCTATCTCTAATAGATTAGTAGTTATAAGCGTATTTATGTAGGTACCCACATATTGTACCCGTGTGAAGCCGGGAGCGGGATCGCTAGTAATATTTTGTATATCGATTTTGTAATAATAGACTTACGATTTGATAAACTTCGTTTCATAAACTCTAGGTTATAATTTGCATGAAGTTTTGCTACTAAGTAACGGGTGTAACTATTTTTTCGAGTGTACAAAAGGATAAATAAAAAAAAGTGAAACCACTTGTGAACGTTACTGTACTCCACAGCCACGTCAAACGAACACGCGGCAAACTTAAAAGCTCGCCAATTAGGGGCTAAAAGCACCTTCGAGCGGCTCTGGTTGTCTACCCGCGCGGTTTCGTTCCCTCATCAATTTTGTACGTTGCTTTCCTCTACTCAAAAATACTAAATTGTTTAGAGGAAGCGGGAAACTGTACTTAAACGTGATTGTGGGTACTCAAAATATACTCTTACTATCAGAATTAGGTTCTGTCTAATGAACTAAATGAGCTGCAAAATGCTTTTCTGTCTCGTGGCACTACTCGTTTGTGATAAAAGTGGTACCACAGCCTTTAACGTGTCCCGTGGTATAGTTAGGCAAATTAGTTGAGAATTGAGACAGAAACACTCTTTACCTAAATTATGACGTCACTTTGTCACACTAAAACTATGAAAATTTATTTATAAAAAATTACTGCATAGAAAACAAAAATTTTCAAATTAGTTTCTTATAATATCTGTTACCTTAGTTTTTAATTTACATACCGAAATGTTTAAATAATTTAAAATACGAAAATATTTTTAGCAGTAATTTGCAATCAATGTTATTCAGATTTATACCTTTAAAATGTTTATAAGAAACAAACGAAAATCATTTTGAAAAATCTAAATGTCCCTTTTGCTGTTAGCTTTATGAGAATATTCAAACACATCCTGCGACACAGATAAGTACCGTGGAAAAATTTTTCGGCAGTTTCAAGATTAAATGAACGGGGGAACTCTTTTTCGTTTTTCTTCTCTCTTTACCCAAGCAAGCACTTTGATGGTAACGTTTAGCAATTTAAAACTGTTTTCTGCTGCTTCGTGTCTAATATAAAATGCCTAAAGTAACTTTTAAATGTTTCAGAGTAAAATTATGCGACTTTTTGAGTAAGATTTTTAGGTTTGGTTACTAAAGTATTATAATTATTATTTTCAACACACTTGCTCGTAAAATGACTGTTATTTCACCGTTTCTGATACACAAAGTAGCATATAAAACACATTGGCTTTTTACATTAATTTTTTTTAATTTCACTAAAAAGTTTGTATAAAGTATCTAAAAACTATAAAATAAATTGATAATTAAAAATATGATAAATACACATTTTATTTCATCAAATGGTTTTACAAACATCATATTTAGAAAAAAATGTTAAAAATACCTATAGGTAGTTTAGATTAGAAGTGATAAGTCATTTAAAAAAGTTAATTAATGAATAAACAAAAATCCAACTGCAAAATAACTGAAAAGTAAGAAACAAGTTCTAGAATAAATTTAACTAGAATAATAAAAGTATTAACAAAATAAGTTTATGATTTTTTTCTCACAAGTGTGTTTAAAAACGTCGTATGAAACGCGTGAGCATTGGTAATTAGCAGCCTCGACTGTAATGACCAACTTAGCTCACTTGTATGACACGAATTTAATTAAATAATACTCTCTTAAAATATGTAATCGATAAACTAAAAAATTCTTCCTAAGTCTTCCTCGCCAAGTCGATGGTATTTTAAAAGATTATCTAAAAAGCGACCAGTTATATTAAGTATGTCCGACTTTTTATTGAAATCCACACGCGTTGGTGAAAGTTAAGAAATTTTACATCAGTAGGAGTGTTCTTTGCACCGCTCTAGCAGCGAAATCATGGATGGATGAAATTAAAATAATTACGAATCAAAAAGAAACGAATAATGTCGTAAAAACGTAATATGAATGGTTCTGATAGCATAGGGCTAGGAATATTTAAATATTATAATTGTGAAAAAGCTTGTTAGGTCGACGAGATAATGTAGATCTCAAAATATTTTTGACAAAGAAACTGCTTAAAATTTAGCAAGAATTTTCCGCAAATATCAAAGTATACAAAAATAAAATGTAATGAAGCTTAAAACCAAGATACACCGAGGCGTGTATAAAAACGCTTAAAAGCAAAACTCGCCTCTGTAAAGGCCACAGGAAAACCTTAAAAAGTTTGCGACATGAAAGTTTAAAAGTGCTAGGGCGGAGGTTGCGACGTATAGGTTATTAGGATGGGTAGGGGAGAAGCTTTGGTTGCTTAGCAACCTACCTCCCTGAGACCGCCCTATATGCCACAAATCTCCGCTTTGTTTCGAAAATATATTGTTAGCAACCGAGAAAATCCGCCTTGCATAATAGGACAGAATACATAAGAATAAAGATGGTTTCTCAAGAATGTAGATATATTTAGTATATATTTTTTTTATGATATGAATAGAAGGATTCCACGTGACGCCTTTGTGATATACGCACGCGTCCGCCAGGACGTCATGGGGAATCCAGTTTAATCCCGCCCGCGCTGTAATAGTTGTGATTAGTCAGTGATTAATAGGACATATTACGGCCGGCGGGAGCATTCTACCTACCGATCAATCGGCTTATTGTTACTGTGACGTCTATATTACTTGACATTGGCGGAATCATCAAAACCCTGATGGAGCCATTTTGAAAAAAAAATAGAATAGAAAAATAGATATGAATAGAATTAGAGTCCTTTATGTAAGTATATAATATATAACATAATTTAGTACTTATTTACAACTAATTAAGGAATAGTCGTAAACTTTTAGTACCTACACTTATTATATGCCCATATTAACTTTCATCCCCCATTATGGTCTTGAGTTCATATTAAAAACCACTTTCAGTTTCACATGTTGTTGGAGCGCCAGCCGTGACTGCATTCCATTTCCGGGCAAATTTTCCAATTTTTCTTTCCCTAAAAACTTTATTAATTGTAATCGTCATTGATTGTAATACGCATTGTAAAGGAATAAGATTAGGTAGCGTGATATTAAATAACCTTCCCCAAGAATTAAACTATCAAATGCAAAAATATTTTTTCAAATCGGTCTAGTAGTTTTTAAGTCTATAGAATACGAACAAACAAATTAACAAACTAATAAATATTGATTTTTATAAGTAGGTATATTAGATTACGATAAGTTAAAACAAATTATTTATCTATTGTCAAATAAAATGGTATAACCATCACGAATAAACGGAAATATAGCATTAGGTATAGCCTCACAAATAGCATCGGATAAAAGAGGAAGACTTTATCTTCAGCTGGGTACCCTGAAAGGACCGATAACACGGTTCCGAGAGCCGTAATTGACATAAATTACGCCTGTGTATATAAAAAAATATGAAGGAAATATAATGGCTATTTACACTGTTTCTATATGGTCAAAAACTTCTATCCAACATAAAATACATATAAAAAATCCCCAATCGTCAAAACGACATTCGTATACATAATGTTGAAGCTTCATAAACCTGCCAATTAGAATGCAAATGTAAGGAAACGGCCATTAAAACGCTACCGAAAGATCCGGGGAAGAAAACCTACACAAGCACGCAGGCTTACGAGGTTATTGATCATACGCGCCTCACATACTCCGTCTCTCTTTAACACGCTACAAGTATAAACACTTGCGAACTGTAAAACCTATTCGTGAAGCAAGCTTGCGATAAAACATTGAATAAATCAATAACCTTTTGTTGAGATATTTCTAAATATTTTGAGTGTATTTAATTTTTGACTATTCTTAGCTTTCGCTATATTATTATGACATACCTACATTTGTATAGGGAGTAATTTTGTCAAATGGGTCGAATATGGGTAATTTCAAATGAAACAGAAATGCGCAACCGGAATTAAAGAAATTCATATTCGAATTATAACTTTTGTGGTTCTTTTATATATTACTAGCGGACCCGGCAGACGTTGTCCTGCCCAAACGTTGACTTGCCCGCACTACCCCTACCCCTACCCCTACCCCTACCCCTACCCCTACCCCTACCCCTACCCCTACCCCTACCCCTAACCCTAACCCTATATAAAAAAAATTTAGGGGTGGACCACCCTTAACATTTAGGGGGATGAAAAATAGATGTTGTCCGATTCTCAACCCTAACGGATATGCACACTAAAATTCACGAAAATCGGTCAAGCCGTTTCGGAGGAGTATGGGAACGAACATTGTGACAGGAGAATTTTATATATTAAATTTGAATACTCGATTTTTTAGGTTCGTTCGATGTTATACACACGACTTGGGTATTCTGTCAGAAAATTAAAATTAGTACGTTTATACGAACAAGAATACGTAGAAAGTTAAAAATTAAAGAGGGTTTCCATACAAGAAACGTTTTATTCGGCGTTTTTTGCTCGATCTTAAGAGGATGTATAGAGCTAAATGCGAGTTTTATGATGCGTAAAAGTACATGATCCACTGCAGTGACCATAATCAAAAAAATATATGATATTCTTGAGGTTATGCGTTATTAAGATACTGTGTTCAAAACATAATACAACTATATTGATTCGATAAAAAAAAATCACGAATGTACCTCTAAAAAAATATTTAACTGTCTAGAAACAGTACTAAAATGCATGCAATGATTATGATTTTTTGACAGATTTTTTATCTAGCAATAAATATACTATCGTAATACTGTTCTATTTTTTAATCAAATTTTCAGCAAGTTCCTGTATTCTCATTTTCGAGATTTTATTACGCACTGCGCTCGTGTACCGACAGTACCGGCTGCAGCCTGATGCTATATTATTAGTGGCAGCCACGTCGTTTGGTGTGTATGTGTACCCGCGTGGGGGCGGTGCCATCTCTCAAGGTATTTGGCTCTTCAGCGTCTTAATAATGGAAATACATACAAACGTCTAACTATTATAACTATAATGCATAACTTTTAAGTAAAACGACAAATAATAAAAACCGGCTAAATTTGCACAAATTTTTTCCTGCATAACTCGCACTTAGCCGGTTTTTTAAAGAAGAGAGTTGTGGCTAATAGTCTAATATTTTTAGCTTAGTGACCCAGATAGCAAACTGTGCCGGGTTCGAATCCTAGGTATAGTCAAATATTTGTATCACGTCTTGAAATAATGGGGCAATTACAAAGACCTTTCTATCTCAACCTCAACAGAACTAGACCACTAATCCGCAGGATACCCTGGAGTCAGTAACACGGTTTCTGCGGGAGCTTTAAAACACTCGTCAAGGTATAGGGGCGAAGGTTGTGGCTGATTTTTTTTCTTTTTTGGAATACTAATTCTTTCCGAGAAAAAGGCAAAGGTCTATGTAACCATACAGCCCTGTCTTCATTATTTGAGGCCAATAGAGGCCATGTCTTGATCGAATTGAATAATCTAGGCCTAAGCCAAGTCTTTAATTGTTCTTCATATAAAGGCCAAAGCCAAGTCTGTGATTGTTTCACGTATTATATATAGGCCGATATTCCATACAATATAAACATAAGGGCATAAAATGTTTTCGGATTCTTCAGTAGTTCCTGTAGTGAGCGCGGTATATACTGGGCTTCCTTATAAATGCTGATAAAACTGTCAATTAATTTTTTTTTTCTTTCAGTCACGGGCAAAGAATTATCTACAAAATTATAGATGATTTTGAGATACATACACACACATCTTCACGGCCTTTATACCTTGCGGTGTGGCCGGAGACACCAGTAACAGTGTCCACTTTTGCTAGTTGTCCATATTGAGATAGATTGTATGGATTATTTGTCTGCGTTGTCGTTATCATTGATACCCATAGCAAATATAGTGTCCTAGTTTGAGGCATGTGTCATGTTTCTGAATAAAAGGTCTTTTCATGCCCGTTATGGGTAAGTTTTAAGAAGCGGAAAAACTGAAAATAGTTATTTGTTTAACAAGTGAGCAAAGTTATTTTTTGCTGCAAGTGCTGACTTTAAATCACGAATTATTGAATCACGAGCGTAACGAGTGATTCTAATATAGACTACTGAGCACAGTTGGTGATTGACATATTTAATAAAATAAATATTTGCTCTCGTGTGAAACATACAACTTTTCACCTGCGAGAAAAGTGTTATAGGTTATAGGTTGCATGAAATTTAATAATTTCTGTACTTATACTTCACCCAGGTTTATAATATTCCAATATTTTTTCCATATTTATGTAATATTTTCCTATATGCATAAACAGATCGGGTAAAAAGCGTATGGCCCTCCCAAAGTCCCAACTAATTCTGTCTAAAAAATCACACCGATATCACCGATTCGTGTTGGTTTGTTTTGACGTGAAAGAATGACAAATAAAATATAATATAATACTAATATAAATAATACTAGAACCTGGCTATTGACAAAGACACGGAAATCGGAAAAGTGGTTCTTGAGTTATAAGCACACTAACGGACAGACAGAGAGCCTGTGAGAGAGTTGTGTTTTATAATATGTAATAAGGATAAGACATAGTAAATATTTATTACAATTACCTTTTCTAGGGTTCCGAACATCTCCGATGAAAGAACGAGGCCACTCATGTGTCTTCTGTCTGTCTGTCCGTCTGTCACAGCTTATTTTCTCCGAGTGTATTAAAACGAAAAATTTTGAAACTTGGCACATAAATAGAGTTTCATTACCCAATCACGGACGGGGGTTAATTTTATGGGAAAACGTATTTTTTTTAAATGCATCATGTATTAAATGAAAGGCCTCGTTATAAGGAATACAAATATTTTTTTATAATTTTAAAATGCATAGTTTAAATTATATTAAAGAAAAAATAAATAAATTCGTTCTCTAAATTTCTGACCGAATAAATGGTAGGTACGGAACCATCAGCGCGCGAGTCGTACTCGCAACTTGGCCAATTTTTCTTTGTTCTGGTTTCACATCGGTGTCACAATAAATATACTCATTTGACGTAGACTGGCGCCATCTCTGGAGGGGTTAACAAACTAATATATTGTCTATCAAGCATGCGCTTAATAATAGACAGGTGAACTTGAATTTGATGCTCTTTTCATCAAATAATAAAGTTCAAAATGTACTAAAGTAGATGTACGCATGCGTTCTAAAATTGATTTGTGTTTTCTTCAATGGCCAGTGACTGATAAATAGAAGAATTTGCTAGACGGTATAAATATTAAAAAAGTAAACAATTCGATAAAATTATTAGTTAAATGTTTTAGAAATTGGTACAGAAATGAAATTTGAGGGTAAGTTTATTACGATATCCTTTAAAAGTTATAACTCCTTCTTAGTTAAAACCAAATACTCCTTATATTGACCTCATATAACCTCATTTCTGTTCTATACCGATCTGAACCAATTTAGACGGTTTCACTTCAAATATAAATTCAACTAAGCTTGAAGTAGGTAACATTTAGTTTTTATTTCATCGAAATCAGCTTACGGAAAGTGATAATAAATTTTAATGGTCCTAATTAAACACAGATGGCGCTATGTTCGCTTCTTTTACTTCTTTGTAGAGTGCCAACTCCTCGGTTCGCTTAAAGGTGAAGAAAGCGCCCGGATTGGACGACGTCACTAATACAGAACTGGCGCGCCTACCCAAGCGACCAATGGTGGCTATAGTGCGCCTGTATAACGGGATACTTCGGACCGGTCACTTCCCGACCGAGTGGAAGACCGGAAAGGTGATTGTGATCCCCAAACCAAAGGACCGAAGGCTGCCATCTAGCTATCGGCCTATCACTCTCTTCGACAGTCTCTCCAAGTTGTTTGAGAGGTTGTTCCTCCGACGACTGAGGTCGACCTTCGAGCTTCGTAAGGAACAATTCGGCTTCAGGGAGGGACACTCAACAACTCTCCAACTTGTGAGAGTACTGCACTACCTAGCGCACGAGCTTAACAGGGGCCGCTGCTCTGTCGGTGTCTTTCTCGACATGGAGAAAGCATTCGACAGAGTGTGGCACAGTGGTCTCCTGTACAAAATGCTCGAGAGGAACATCCCACCAATGGCTGTGAGGGTGATAGAGTCCTTTTTAGAGGGCCGCACCTTTTGTGTCAATCTGGAGGGGAAGCAATCACCTTTGAGAACAATCTCAGCCGGAGTACCCCAGGGTAGCTGCTTATCTCCCGAACTCTATGCTATATACACCGACGATATCCCGAACATGGGATCCTCGCCCTTGGGCGAAGAGGGAACTCTGTTGATCCTATTTGCGGACGACAGTGCCTTTTTTGCCTCTTCCTGGTTCGCGGAAGACGCAGCACGGAAGATGCAACACCTGCTGGATCTATTGCCTGACTGGTTGGAAAAGTGGAGGTTGTCCGTCAACGTCGGCAAGACTGCCGCCTTGATGACCTCCCGGAGACGGCTACCGCCGCCACTCAGCCTGCGAGGACTGGCGCTGGAGTGGACCAGTACCGCCAAGTACCTGGGGTGCCAGATAGACCGGCAGCTCTGCATGGCTCACATGGCGACCTAAGTAATTCGTAATGCGAGGTCGGCCAGTGGCATGCTGCGGCCGGTCCTAAGCTCAAGTCTGCCACTCCGGGTAAAACTTAAGATATATAAGTTATATGTCCGCTCCCGCCTGACTTACGCCTCGCCGGCGTGGTATGGTCTCCTGTCCAACACCAGAAAACACCAGCTGGAGGTCCAGCAAAATAAGGCACTGCGCGCGATTACGCACGCGCCGTGGTTCGTCCGCAACTCAACAATACGCAGGGACTTGCATATGTCCAGTTTGGTTCGGCTCGCGCATCGCATGTACGACCGCGCTGACAACAGCCGACACGAGCACCTGCGCGACATAGCCCCTGTGTATGACAGGCCAGCAGAGGGTCTCCCGCTGCCGCGGGAACTACTATACCTGGTCGAGTCCCTAGTGGGGGGACCGACTGGGTCTCAAATGCCCGGATAAAAGGTAGCCACAGGCCACCTTGGCGCACTTTGTGCGCCTAAAGAAGACACCGAGGGGTCGTCGCCCCTCGAGACACAGCCGGCGCAAAGAGGTTTTCCTCGGCGCCTCCCGAGCCTTCGGCTCTGAAGATCCCTTGATGATGATGATGATTGTAGAGTGCGTTTTGTGAAAGAAAATAAAAACACAATAATATTTTTTATATAGTCAATAACGTGTAATCACTGAAATTAATATTTATTTATTTGTTAAATTAATATATATTTTTAAATATCTAAATGAAAATGCTTTAATTCATACTACTAATTATAATACATACCGGTCACGTGACCACAAACGGTATGAGACGTCATTTCTATGTCAAATAAATAAACACAGATTAGTAGATAACTATATTGTAATAACTGTCTGTCAATCTGTCACTGACTAAGTTGTTTTCTTGTTATTTTATCGAATCTGTGACCATAATTTTGTTCGTTACCAAGGTGTGACGTCAGCATCACGCCCAGAATGTTTTCGCGGCAATATGAAAAATAAAATTAAAAAATCGATTTTTTAAATGAAAAACTAATTATTGTATTAGGTATAAATATATAAATAAATATAAACCTTACAGCTATATTTTAAATATATTAAAAAAAAATTGTCATCATGCCTATTGTAAACACTCAATTAACAAGTCAACTTCTGCAAGTTTTAGTTACTTGCGCGTGCCTATGGGGTTAACATACTTAGGAACTCGACATTTTTGACTCAATGGCCAAAAACGACGGGTCCGAAAGTCCGAACCAATGGCCAGCCGAGGAATGCCGAGCAAATTGCTGGGTCGGGCAAAGACAGTACACGGACATTCTAGGGTTGGACATTTTCGGGCCGGGAATTCTTTGGTTGTGGTGCCTACTTACTAGGTACTGAACATTATGATAGAAAAATTGCATATGTGCAACAAATTTCTGAAGATACTTCCTAGTCAACTTTATATAAATAGGATATAATTAAAACTTTTCTATAAATTTTTTTAGTAAATTTATCCAATTTCATATGTAAAGACCAAGTTTCAACATTTTTCGTCCAGTACATTCGGAAAAAATAAGTAGCGTTGTGTAAGTGAAATTGCGAATTTTTAGACCAAAAAGAAAAAATGCCAAAATGCTAGAAGTACTTTAGTGATTTTTTGTAATCTCATAGGATTAGGGTGTTATTCACCCCTCATCGCTTGTGACAGACACCCCGACATATGGACACCGTGCACTTGTAGCGATGTGACATAATTTGTTCCCCATTAATGTATTATTGAGGGCCTCTATAAAAGGTTTCATCTTTCTACGTTAGCGCCAACTGTTGACAGATTTTGATGGACCCTCCTATGTAGTTTTGATTATGCATTGCATTCATTGAATAAGTTTTACATTTTTAATGACGATACGGGGGTTTGTATTTTTTTAAATTTGTGACAGATTCCACCTAATGTGTTTCTTGAATTAAAAAAAATATTAGAACGTGTTTTTATCGTTTTTATCCGACCATGTAGTACCAATGGGATTTTATAATTAAAATCTATGTACAATACCTCAAGCTGCTGTAACAGGCAACACGTAAAGATTTTTTATTGTGGTTTTATTATTTCTTCAGCCGATATTGTATAGTCACCGATAAATCTTATTTTAGTTTTTAAAAGAATCTTAGAATTTTAAATTGAAATCGAAATAAAAAAATGCTAAGTACTAATTTTCTTTAAGAATGAGTGCTTCTCTTGCTTCCGTTTGCACGTAAATGCGGCGTTCGCACTTCTTATTCCATATATTACTCGCTGAAGTTTCGTCCCTGTGAGTTTTGTCAAATGTCAATATTTACTCATATATAAAAACATGATATACAGTCCATATCATCTAAATTAAGTTGTAAATCTATTACTTGCTGACCAATTTATTTTTCAATTTGACGGACATCAATAAATACCTGCTTTTAAATTGAGGGGTCTTTGTAGTGAACAGTATGAGGGGAGAAACGCAGCTGTGTCCCGCGGGGAGTCCCACCCAGCGGGCTATTTCAAACCTACTAACAATATTCACACCTCATTTCACAAGAAATGAGTGCATTTGCGATTTGTCATATGGAAGCCAATGTATGACAAATGAAGAGTTGTGTGGCGGCATATCGCGTCGATAGATGTCGCATCATAATATTGTATTGCGCTAGTGAAAATATTTATAGATTAGCATACATATACAACTTTCCATTTTACTCAGAGTCGTTGGATTCTTGTGTATTGCCATTTCTATATTGATGATCTCGTATGAACCCAGCCTGCCCAGCCACATCTTCATGACACCGCATCCTACTCACAATTGTCACTGAACATGCACTCCTCGATCACGACATGCCATTTGGACAGTAATTGAGGTTTGTATGAGAAAGATCATATGTATATTTATTCGTGGTTATAGAGTACTCATTATTTCATTAATTGCGAGCGGCCCAACCAAATTCATGATTTCGCCAATTTTCAATTTCGTAATTTTGCGGTACACTATCCTGAAGACATGTTTATAGTGACGTACCGAATCCACCGCAACGTGAAGTTCATGGAGATTAGCAGCTAAAGATTTCATTTTGAGAAAAAAATTTTACTGAAAGCCATGAAAGCCAGAGATTTGTGCCTACGTTCAGTCTCTACTTAATAGTCTAAAATATTGGAGGAGTTGATAAAAGCTGAACGTTAGCAATACATTTATTAATTCTCATTCCTATCCCTGACATTCTTACTTTCTGGTGGTGGATTCGCAGTCGCCTTACAATTATTTTGTACCTACGATACGGACTACACCTGCTCGGAATCAGGGCTGAAAGTACGTACCTAATTGATGTCTTACAAATATGCGGTGGCTCAGCAACAAATTACGTCCAGCTCAGCGGCCGTTGACGGTATAATGGATTTTGACAACGTGCTGTTGACATTTATTTTTGGTTCTATAAATTCCATTCGGAAAAGGAAGTCTTCAATAAATGGCACGCCGAGAACATTTAAAATATACTAAAATCTTCAATTTGCTGACATAAATTTTTTCTTGGTTGAAACTGTTTATTTCTTGTATTTTCCTCGTAGGAGTAGTATAAAAGTGTAAAAAAGTACGATTCCCAACTCGTGTACTTTCATTACACATCGCCCATGAATATTCTACTATTTTAACATATATAAGAACATTTTTTTCATTCTTTTCAGTATGCCTGTTATTCATGGTAACAGTTTCAGTTAATAGTCGAGGACCGCACCATCCTCACGGCGAGATGCCTGTTAAACAAAAACATCATCATTACCGTCCGAAAAACACTGAACCACTTACCGGCCAGTCTGAAGTACTACACGATATATCGTAAGGGC
Organism: Nemapogon koenigi; assembly: GCA_963924495.1. Taxonomy (NCBI): domain Eukaryota; kingdom Metazoa; phylum Arthropoda; class Insecta; order Lepidoptera; family Tineidae; genus Nemapogon; species Nemapogon koenigi. The sequence goes on from OZ004645.1 coordinate 8,342,073, forward strand.
TACTGATTATGTAATCTATATATGTAAATAAAAATTAAATGTTGTTCGTTGGTAAGCGCACTTGAGAACGGTTGGACCGATTTGGCTAATTTTTAAAATATTCGTAATAGTCTGAATAAGGTTTTTATGGAAAGAAAAATTGGAAATGTTGCCCAAAAAAATGGGAAAATTTAGGAACAACTGCAAGTGTTTTTTTTCTATGGGACCTTTGTATGAACTCAATACCATAAAAGTTAATATGAACTCCACGGGCCAAAAGCTAGTTGTTGTATATTTTTACATGGAAAATAATGATATCGTAGCTGTAATATATTTTGAGCATGGAGAAATTTCAAATTTATTGAAATTGCTGTACTACCTCAGTAGGGTAGGTAGCCTGTGGATCTCACTGGTTTTTTGAGGATATCTACTAATATTGAGACAATTTGTCAGATGTACGACCAAGGAAAAGTGTGCCATATGGGAGCCTACTGAAATAATACAAAAGTAATAGAGTTTTTATAAGAAGTACCTATTATTTTTATAAATAGGCTTATTTCAGAGGCTGTCAGATAGCACAATTTTCCCTGTCTTTGGCAGTATCTCTACATAAGGTACTCTTTAATTGATTACTGAATTTGGAAATATTTCATAATATTTATGGTATCGAAATGAATTAATATATGTCTTCCTCTGGGTACCCTGGGACCGATAACACGGTTTCGGGAACTGTAAGGCAACCCATAATGAAAAAAAAAAGAAAATTGTACTTGACTAAATGTTTAAATATTACCTTATTTCAGGCACTTAGAAGAAGACTCAAATGTATTAACACCTGAAAAATTGTCCAAAATGAGTCCTGAAGAGTTAGAGTTTCACTACTTTTTAGCCCACGATTTTGACAAAAACTCTAAATTGGACGGTCTTGAATTACTTAAGGTACGTTTATACAGATATTCCTAGATGCTCTCTGAGAATTTTAAATAAGTTTTCTCCAATCAAATCATTCACATTCTTCCTTATCGTACAAAATAGGAGTCCTAATTTAGTTATAAAATGAATTATAAGATTAATGGTATCCTCTCAAATGCTCTAAAATAAAATATATAATTTCAGAAGCTATAATTTTAGTTGCTATAAATATTCATTTTCTATAAATTTAGATCCTGTAATTTTCAAAATCTATAAATTTGTTTGATATATTTTTTTAAATCTATAATATTAATTCATATAACGTATTGTTTTCTATAATTGCAGTTGCCATAATTTTCAAAATCTATAATTTCAAGTCCTATAATTTTTATAATGTCTATTTTCAATTGCACTAATGGCTACTTTTCTATAATTGCTGTTACTATAATTTTGAAAATATATAAGCTCAAGTCTTATAATTTTTATAATCTCTAATTTCAGTTGCACTAATGGTTACTTTTCTATAATTGCAGTTATTATAATTTTCTAAATATATAAATTCTTTTTCTATAAATTTATTAATCTATAATATCATTTGCTCTAATGGATTGTTAAAATAAGTGTACTCACTATATTTTTAAACGTATAACTTCATTCTATTTACATTTACAAATATATAATCATAAAAAATAATTTTCTATAATGTTATCAATTTAAATAAGAACTATTATTAAAATTTACAGTAGATTTTGTTAATGTCTGTTGCAGTAATTTTCGATTCCTATTCCCCTAATTTGTAAATAAAAATAGGTTAGCGAGGAGCGAAGCGACGAGCGTGGTTCGAATAGTGCTAAAACAGAGCGCGAGACGAGCGAGCAAAGCGAGCGTTCCGCGGCAGCGGACGGCGAAGCGCCAGAAACTCATAAATACCTAAACAACCATCACTTGTTGATAACGGATATGATACCTATATATATATTATTTATAATAAGAAAGGAAGATTTTTATATATTAATAAATATTTTGCAAATAAACTGGAAAAAATATAGCAAATTAATCATTAGATTATTAAATGTTGTACTTTTTAATAATTTAGACATCTTGAAAATTATAGAAAACAATTTTAGATAAAACGAAAATTATAGCAAATTATAAATTAGATCATTTAATGTTATATATTTTGATAATAGTGATTTTGGAAATTACAGATATCGATTTTAGACAAAAGAAAAATTATAGCAAATAAATAATTATTGAATGTAATTTTATATATTTTGATAATAGTGATTTTGAAAATTACAGAAATCGATTTTAGGGTAAAAAAAAATTATAGCAAATGAATAATTATAGAATTTAATTTTATATATTTTGATAATAGTGATTTTGAAAATTACAGAAATCGATTTTAGGTTTAAAAAAAATTATAGCAAATGAATAATTATAGAATGTAATTTTATATCTTATTACCTATATATTCTAAAATTATATCAAAACATTTTAGAGATAATGTAGGAGACCCAAGATTAATAATTGATTTTTAATTACGTATATACATACGTAGGTAAATGGAGTTCGGAAGTTTAAAGCGAATTCATTGTAAATCCATTAGAAAACTTATTCTATAGGTGTGCTCTCAGTGTCGGTGGCCAAAACTTATGTAGGTTCTCGTAGGTATGTATAAACCGACAAACCATACTAAGAGGGCCTAAGAGGCTTTTACATTGAAAATACCTCTATTGAACTGGCCACTCGTTGGGTAGGTTAGCCTTGCCGGCTAAAGAAGGATGGATGGATCGTAAAAGTCTTGAATTTATTTAAAAATTATTTATCACTCTCAAATTACGAGTGCTACTTTATACCTTGGTAAGATTTGTCAGTTGTCCATATTGAACAGAACAGGTGGCAAGCCCGTTGCTGCACTTAATGAATATTATTAGAAAAAAAGTCACGGGACCCCGGCAGGTGTGAAACATCGAAATTTACGCATCAAGTGTACACACACTCACACAGAGAAGCAACGAAGTATATAGTATACGCACCACGCACGCAAGGGAGGAGAGAGAGAGAATTTTTGGCATGACATCCTTTCCCGTCACGTCATAAATAGACTCGTATGCCGTGACTGGAAACGATGTCATGCCAAGGCGCCCGAGTCTCCCCGCTTTCAAGTCTTTGAGGGACGTAAATAAAGGCAGTGAAGATAACCAATACAACCAACACTTTTAATTAATATTGGAAAAATAAAAGTTGTGCTGTCTTGTCCCGCAGCAAACTACACCGACATTTTCGGGCCGACTTGCCGATTGCAGACAACGGGCTGCTCCCTCTTTTTTTAACTTATATCCCGAAATGTTGCAGGCTGTATATCACACCGTAGATCACGATAGTGAAGGTGACCACAAACAAGACAACGACTCAGCCGTAGAAGAAAACAATAACCTTGACAATTTCATAGGTGAGTGAATGTTGGGAAAACTTGCGTATGTTCACTGTTCACACAAAAGAATTACAAATTAGGAAAAACAAGACATGTTATATTGTTTTGTTTGTATGTCGACATTGTTTTCAAGGATTCTTTGATATTTTATATTTTTAGGACAGTAATTTCTTTCTTGTTCTTTTGATTAAAAAGATAATTAGAAGTTAAGAAATTCGTGCAGAACATGATGCTATTTCTACAAAATCTTAACACTGACAGCCTAAACCTAGAGATTTGTAATTTAGAGGAAATATTCCATGTGTTGCATATAATAATTGTTCCATATAACAATTGTTTTATTATTTTTTTAAATTCATTTCACAAAGGGGTGAAGTGGGGATGTAAACGTTTGTATGGGTAATCGTATTTTGAGAATTATATAAATAATTATCTATAAGTATAAATAATAAGCATATCATTGAAGGAACTCATTAGCGGAACACAATATTTACTAAATGTATCTAAAGATCTATATAAAGTTCATAAATATTGCCTCCTCATTTGAAAATTGCAAATACACTTCCAGATCGAGTAAGTTATGACTGAGTTTGTTGCTTTGATTGCATTTTCATTGCCATATCTACTTAATTGGTAAATGGAGAGTCTTACTTATAAAGTTTGCTGAATTCTATATTTATTTTTCAGTGTTAGTGGATCGTACTTTAGAATCGGATGATACAGACGGGGATGGATTTTTGTCGTACGCGGAATATAAGGCGGCTCGTAAGGACAGGGAGCTTACTGACCGATCTCCTATAGTTTTAGCTGCATAAACACCAAAGAAGTAATTAAGGTATAAAAGGTAATATTTGACGAACTCTGCTTGATAATTGCATTGTGATTTGTATTTGCATCCTGAAGTTTCTCTATGAGATTTAAAAATAATATAATTCTCAAAATATACTCAATACTATCGGGCATATACTCAAACAGTATGTTACATTGATGAGAAAATGTGTTTATGTCTAACCACAGAACACTATAAAGAAAGTAGAAGTAGCATTTAGGTATATGAAAACCGGTGTAAACAAATTGTTCTACTGCAGTGATGACAATATTGTAAAAAACTAGTCTTGTTATGCTATCTTTAGACAAATTCTTGGTGCGGTTATATTTTCTGCACTGAAATATAGCATTTTTTAGCGATATTTCAGGGTAAATTCTGAAGATGTACGGAAATTATATATGCCACAGCGCATAACGCGGGAACGCATACTTGCTACTTCTATGTTCTTTATAATGTTCTGTGTAATATATTTTGTTGCTATTGAAAAAGTTCTTATATTTTTTCATTGTTTCAGAATGGAATGGCTTGGATTTGTGAAGTCAAGAATGTTTGAAGACTTATATACTTAATTTAATTATTTAATTAAAAAATAAAATATGACAATAATATTTTAATACATATCGTATATTATTTTTAATTCTATATTTATTTTCATTTTTTGTTTGCAATACAAAGACATGCAAAATAGAAACCATTGTCATTCAGTCGGCGATTACAAACTATTATTTATTTAATAGTTAATACTAATATGAATTTAGGAACTAAATCATACGTCACAATCCTACTAATATTATAAATAAAAATATAGTGTTAGAGACACTTATCCATTCTTTCAACTATTTCTACATTGTGAGTCGACCACCGCTGATTTTGTCTAAATATTGCATTTATTTTGAAATATTTCATCTATGCTTATACTAATGAACTTTATACAAAATTGAGCATATTAATTAAAACTAAAATATTAAGTCTGTTCTTCTCCACAATGATACCGTGTATCACAAGACATGCCACGTTCTCCCCATTCTGCAGCTTCTTTAATCCCGTAGGCTATAGTTTCATATTGCAAGAGGTCTGTGTTGTTCCTGAAAATTTTAACATTTAATTTAAGCGCCATAATTAGTTGAAATTTTAAGTGAAAATTATGTCCTGCATACTAAGTTTGCCCATAGACATGCATATTCAAAATTTTAAATAAGCAATATGAAAAAACGATTTTTCAAATAAGTGTCCCTTGCTAGGTTTTACAGCATACAAACTAAGACTACATAATCAGATTTATTATAGTACTAATTTTTCACCCATCTTCGCCCTGTTTATAATGGAATAAAATATAGCCTTAGATGTTAATTTGAAATAATCTAGCTTATTTTTCGAAACTCGTAATTATGCTTATATATAACCTAGCTCACACTCTCTATCTTTAAAACATTACTTAGTAAAAAATGTAAAAAATACCCTTGGAACAGTTTAGCTCCTTGTAGCATCAGATCAGCTCCAGAAGAGTACATGCCAGCTTGTTGAGGCCTCTTACAGGAAAGACGATATAAGCAACTATAGTCTTGATTCTGTTGGCCAGCTAGGTAACTTAGATACAACAGGATTTCATCTTCTGTTATGTATTGGGCATTCTTGTTATCTGTGGTAATAAAATACAGTGTAATAAATTAACAGATAGTGCAGGGAGAGGTTTGCCACCTGTGCTGTTTGATATGGGGAACTAGCTTTTTAGCCACATTGTAAGGTATAAAGACTTATTGACTGTATGTAATATTTTCATCACTCTACCACACTCTCTGCCCCGACCCGCAGGATACTATTATAGTATATGTACACCAAATTTTATTAATATTAAATTAGATATATCTGTAATTGTTGCTACGGTACTTACTTTTTTGTAAGCAAACTTTTGAAAACAACTGTTTTGTATTAACATGTCTTATTTTTCTCTCTCATATGACTTATTAGACATAAGAATTATTAGACGGTGATAAATTGTTCCAAAGTTATTATGATAGTCATAGTTTGAAACTCGGTTAAAAATGAGGCCGTTTTAATAACCGACTTTTGATAGTTCATTTTAATTCATTTATTCTAACTAGTAACAAAATTCCAAATCTGTTGATTATGATGAACTGTCAAAAATCCGGTCTTAAAACGGCCTCATTTTTAACCGAACTTCAAAAGAAGGAGGAGGTTCTTAATTCATAGGAATCTTTATTTTTTTATGTATGTTCCCCGATTACTTAAAGAGGTCTGGACCGATTTAGAATTTTTTTTTGTTTGAAAGGGTATATTTCACAGGGTGTCCCATGGTCTTCAGGTCAGAATCTGATGATGGGATCCTGGAGAAATCGAGAGCTCTTCAAATTTTATAGGAACACTTGAAGAGATTTGGGTTTTTTTATTTTATAGTGACTTTTTCAGTGCATAATTTTTGAAGTCGGTGCACATTGTTTTAAAAGACAAATTATACCTATCCATAGTTTTAGAACATACCTATGAAATTTCACAAACAAAATAATAAAAGTACAGTCACCGTTTGGTCACTCACATATTTCCGGTAGTAAACAAAAGTAGCAGATAATAGCATTTCAACAGGATTATAGACGGACACGACTAATGCATCAAGGTATATTGGATTATAAGGGATGGACAGCCATTTGGCAATATGGCCAACTTACAATAGGTTGTGGCCAGCTGATGACCATTATTTAAGAGTTATTTTGGATTAGTGGATTGATCCGAAATGACCATCGGTCAATGATGTTTAAATTTTGATAGTTGTTTATTTTTATATACTAGCTAGGTACTAGGGACTCATCTCGGTGTCGCTTTGAAATATTTGGAATATTGGATATAATAAAAAAAATGGTAAGTACTCTGAATCAGCCCTATACCTTGCGGCGCGTGACCGGAGACAATTCAAATTCAAATATATTTTATTGTCACACCGAATCAAAATAAGGTGTTTAGGTACACAATGGTGACAATATACACATTTATTAAATTGCCCTTCAGTTATTCATATTATTTTGAGGCTAGGGCTTCGCACGGATACCAATTCGGTTAAAAAAATTGTAATACCCATACAAATAAGCTTATTACTACTTATCTATTATAGATAGATATATATAATCGCAAACTTTCTTGTAGATCATTTTATTCTACATTTCTTTCCTACATCATTTTGTTATATCTTTGACGGATTAGACAGCGTATGCCATAAAAACGCGCAGGAGCTAATTTCTTGCCTCCTGAACTTGGATCATGTTAAATGCTCATAAACCCCGTGAATCAATCTATCTAATGGTGAAAATTACATCAAAATCTGTTCAGTAGTTTTTGCGTGAAAAGGGCACAGACAGACAGACGCGGCGGGGGACTTTGTTTTATAATAGTGGAGTGCAGACGCCAATTTGCGTTTAGCTTAGCAAAGAACACCGCTTATGATTCTGAAGTTGTAAATAGATAATAATGAAATCTATCTCATTTACACCTGAATACTATAAAAACTTACTTAATTAGCGTTTTTAAATAAAATTTTGGAAATTATAAAAGTAATGTACTTAGTTACTAACCATCAATACTACGTCCATACCCGTGGCCTCCTTTCCACGCTCCTGCTCCGAAGAAGCCAGCAGCAAGTATGAGAGCTTTCAACACCACTAAGATGACTAAGTTTGTTAAGTTCAAACTTAATACCTGTTACATAATAAATACAATTAAATCTACTTTAAAGAAATCCTTCAGAATTTCAGTATTTAAAAGAAATGCTAAGTATATTTTTGTTTATTTTAGAAAAATACTTCGGAGCTCTTATTAGCACTACGAGTAGTTTGATTCAAACTCAATACCTGTTACATAATAAATGAGTAAAAAATTTATATACTTTAAAATAGTTACCTACTTTTTATGATATCATTACGACAATAATTTCCATAATATTATGATTTAGTACCTAATTTTTAATGTATTTTTATTTGTTCAAGAGTATGTATTTTTTAATTCTAATTTTGAAAGCAAATTGAATAGAATAACAATATCAATCAGGATTTTTTTGTATGGAGACTCTGACAAGAATTTACATTTTTGATATTCTGTAGTTTCATAAAGTAGTTAGATACAAATAGTGAAATGACCAACTGTGTTCATAGACAGGGGGAATCCCATATTTTATTCCTCATACATAACTGATTGGACCATCGTTGGTCGGTTAATTTAATATTTATAATTCATAAGATAAAGATATAATAAATTAATAAGTTGCAATCGGTACTACAAAATTGACCTAATTAAGCAAAGTTGAAGAAAGCGTGCAAAATAAGAAAAAAGTGCGATACGAACCTGCGTAATGCAGTCAAAACCAACCTGGCTGCTTCCCGTAGACCGAGCGAGAAAATCTTTCGCTAAACTTGCCACCATCTGTCCTCCAGAACCACTTAGAAAATTCCCAGCTGTATCCAAAAACGAAGATCTTCCATTTTGATTCTGATTCGCCTCACTATCAGATCGATCGATGTCTTCAGAGCTCTGGTGACGCTTGAAAACTCCTGCAGGTTTGGTTGGCAGTAAATTATCGTTGTCATACGGCATTTTTGGATACATCTTCTTAGCGTATTGAGGTGATGAGTACGCACCACTATGTTCAGCGTAAACGTAACTTATATAAAACATTACTATAAGTATTGTTATATATTTGGCCATTTTTTGAAGACGCTTAGAAGGTTTGACTGGTTTTACTCGACTGTTGGTGCTAGAGGAAATGCGAGGTGGTATCTCTACAATGGACAATAGGGTAAGAAGTCGTCGGCCGTATGCGGCGCCATACAGTATCTGTGGAGTTTTATCTTTTCCGAGTGCTTTTGTTTATTGCACGCACGATGACATCTGCTAATGGCGAAATTATTGTTGCTTTGTAGTGGCTGTGTTTTTTTTATGATATAAATGTGGTAGGAAGTATTTTTACGATAGTAGAGTGTGTAGATAATGTTTATGTCGAAAGATAGACAGTACATGTACGTTACGTGTTATTTAGAATAATTAGTTGACTAAATTGTAATCATGTATTAAATGTAAATATGTATATTTCATCACTTACTTATGGAAGCGAGGCTTGGCTATGGAACAAGAAGCATGAAAGTAAGATAAATGCAGTGGAAATGCGGTCTTTGGGACTAAAATGAAGAAAAGTAGTTTACGGTGGTTTGGACACGTTGAAAGAATAAAGGATGAAAGATTGACTAAAAAGGTTTATATGGCTGAAGTGAAAGGAAACGCTGGCAGAGGACATATAAAAATGTATTGATCGATGGAAATATTAGAAGAACACAATCGCCTAACATGTATGAAAGGTAATATGATGAATATAAAAGAAGCGAAAGAGGTATGTCAGGATCGTAACAAATTGCATTCTATTGCATTTTGGGATAAAAGGTGTGATGATAGAAATGAAACACAAGGATTTCCGGTATTAACTAGGCAGTCCCCGAGTTCGATCCCGGATCCCGGCCATGTACCAATGGGTTTTTTTAAATTAAAAACTTATGTACATAATCCGACACAGAGGCTTTTACATCTAAATATATCTCAACAGAACTAGCCACTCGTTAGATATAGCCTCACAAATACCATCGACTAAACGAGGGAGACTTGGTCTTCCACTGGGTACCCTGGAACCGTAACACGGTTTCGGGAGCTGTAAGGCAACCCGTGAAGAAAGAAAAAAAAAGAAGAAAAAATGTAACTCTCTATCTCTGTGCAAAAATATCACGTCGATCCGTTGCTCTGTTGTGACGTGAAAGAATGACAAACAAACAAACAAACAAACATACAAAAAAATAATTTGGTATAAGTTAAATAATTTGTTTCAAAACAGGCGACGCAAACAATGCAGGAAGAAGGCGACAATGATAAAGTTAGCGGAACAGCTTTGTATGTGATGAGCTCAAGAAATGTCGATTTTTGTTCCGTAATACTAAACTGGGACAACGACATTGTTTGTTTATTATGGTAATTGTGACATAACTGCACAAGTAGCACAACTATGTAATTATATATTAAATTTGGAACTGCATTCTACATTTCTTTCATTATAATCTATGTCATGGTATCCTCTCAAATGCTCTAAAAAATATATATAATTTCAGAAGCTATAATTTTAGTTGCTATAAATATTCATTTTCTATAAATTTAGATCCTGTAATTTTAAAAATCTGTAAATGCTTTGATATAATTTTTTAAATCTATAATATTAATTCCTATAACGTATTGTTTTCTATAATTACAGTTGCCATAATTTTCAAAATCTATAATTTCAAGTCCTATAATTTTTATGTCTATTTTCACTTGCACTAATGGCTACTTTTCTATAATTGCTGTTACTATAATTTTGAAAATATACAATCTCAAGTCTTATAATTTTTATAATCTCAAATTTTAATTGCACTATAGGCTACTTTTCTATAATTGCAGTTATTATAATTTTCTAAATATATAAATTCATTTTCTATAAATTTATTAATCTATAATATCATTTGCTCTAATGGATTGTTAAAATAAGTGTACTCACTATATTTTTAAACGTATAACTTCATTCTATTTACATTTACAAATATATAATCTTAAAAAATATTTTGATAATAGTGATTTTGAAAATTACGGATATCGATTTTAGACAAAAGAAAAATTATAGCAAATAAATAATTATTGAATGTAATTTTATATATTTTGATAATAGTGATTTTGAAAATAACAGAAATCGATTTTAGGGTAAAAAAAATTATAGCAAATGAATAATTATAGAATTTAATTTTATATATTTTGATAATAGTGATTTTGAAAATTACAGAAATTGATTTTAGGGTAAAAAAAATTATAGCAAATGAATAATTATAGGAATTTAATTTTATATATTTTGATAATAGTGATTTTGAAAATTACAGAAATCGATTTTAGATTTAAAAAAAATCATAGCAAATGAATAATTATAGAACGTAATTTTATATCTTAAGTACATATATATTCTAAAATTATATCAAAACATTTTAGAGATAATGTAGGAGACCCGTTGCCGATACTACAGAAACTTGCAAGCTTAGCGATCAAACGGGGGACTTCTTGTGTAGGTACTATGCCGCAAGACTCTCTGGAGGAATTTTATCATATAGTTTTTGATTTATAATCATAACTTGTCAAAATTATATTGAAAATTACAATCTAAAACTACTGTTACATAATAAAATTAAAATCCATGTAACAATGTGTTTTTTTTATAATTAAAAACTTATGTACATGTGTGGTTTGTCTCTAAAGTTTAAAGGCTTTTCCATCTACATATACCTCAACAGAACTATCCACTCGTTAGATATAGCCTCACAAATACTAAAGCTAAAAGAGGGAGACTTGGTTTTCCGCTGGGTATAACACTTTGATCCCATAACACAGTTTTGGGAGCTGTAAGGCAACCTGTGTAGAAAAAAATAGAAAAAAAGCAATAAAAACTATATGATAAAATTCCTCCAGAGAGTCTTGCGGCATTACACACGACGCTAGCTGCGTTCCCCCGTTTGATCGCTAAGCTTTCTGTAGTAGGTAGGTATCTTCGCTAAAGTTTTGTAAAAAGTTTTGGCTCCCAAACTCCACGATTCTTATCTTTGTTTGTCCTTCTTTCACATTAGTCATCTAATACCTAATAGTTATTTCTGTTATTTGGTTCATCTATTGAACGTATTGAAAGGCTGGTTTTCATACCATGCAGCGTAACCTGAGACACTGCAGTTGGTCAAATGTCTACATTTACGATTTCAATTCTACGCTGTTATATGTTGTAGCAAATTGCTAATGCGCTTGAATCTTGTCAAATTAATTCTGAAAGACACACGGAAAGCTATTTTTAACCGAACTTCAAAAGTAGGAGGAGGTTCTCAATTCGTCGTAATCTTTTTTTTAATGTATGTTCCCGTAATCGACTTTTTTTTTGTTTTTTGGTAGCCCAATGGTCATCAGGTCAGGATCTTATAATGGGATCCTGGAGAAATCGAGAACTCTTTAAATTTTATAGGCACACTTGAAGAGATTTGAGTATTTTTTTTATAGTGACTTGTGCATTTGCTTTCGGAAAGCACACTTTTCAGTGCATAATTTTTGAAGTCGGTATACTTTAAAAAAAAGGCAATTATAAACTAAAAGATAATAATTAAAACGTAATAATGAGTAAGACTAACAATAATCAAATTAGAAAACATATGAAACACACCAATTTAATTAACAATAATAATACAAACTAAACAATAATTCGCAAACTCGATGATTCTCATATTACTATCTAATTTCTAAAAGTTCAGTTGTTTTTGCGTGACTATACCAATTGGTTAAGAAATAAATATTTTGCTTTTATTTAGTTGATATAATGAGGTCATTCATGTGTGAAATGAAGGTTTATACTCTCTACTGATGTCTAAGTAATACTTAGATGCGATTGTTTCAGATACTATTAGTATTGAAAGTAAGATGATATGGGGACAATTTCACGCATGGTTAAACCATTATTACGTCAGATTTCTTTCTAGAAATTGTCTTTATTCAAAGCCTGAATACAAGGCTATGTATTTTCATGATATTTTCTAATTTTAATTCACTATCATCATTATTAAACAAACGCCCCCGCCGACTCTGTCTGTCTGTATGTGCCCTTTTCACGCAAAAATTATTGAACAAATTTTCACGATAAAGTAGCCCACAGAAATCCGGTATCTCACAGAAAATTGTCGGTCCGGCCGCCGTATGATCGAGATTGAAGACAGGCCACACATTATATTATACGATCTAGAACACATGCAATTCACTCACCCACACAGACACAAGATTCAATTTAACAAAGGCGTGTGGATGTGAGTGTGTGTGACAGATCGTTCCGGTCATCCAAATTAACTACAAATACAACGATTTGAAAACGGATGGTGGGCCGCGCGTACAAGAATTAGACGAGTCTGTGGTCGGTTTCGGTGGACCGTACGGCGACCGACCGGGGATTGGACGAATGTGCAACGTGGCCACCTTTAGATAGGTTATTTACGAGTATTGAACATGGATTTATTATGTTTAGTTTAGGAGCTAAGTACCTATTAACAGTGAATATTATTAAGTGAATCATGTCAGGGAAAAAGTTAGCCTCAGCGCGTTTTCATGTCGTATGCTAATCTAACCCGTCAGAGATATATTACAATATCTTCGTTTGCTGTAGTGGTTTTGGTCCAAAAAATGTAGACAAACAACAAAAGATTCAGACCAGTAACAAAATCATCATCAATCAAGATCATCTCTAATAGAATAAGCGTCTTTGTGTATAGGTATGTCGCTTAGGCGACAATAATAAATAATTATTTTACTCCATAATGTTTTATTTTCAATTTTAATGAAGAGGTTACAGAGGAGTAAAAGGAATATAAGGAATCAAAGGATTAAAAGAAGTAAAAGAACACGCTGAACAATAAAAATAAAATAAATAAGTAAATGAATTACAGGATATGATAGAATCTAAACATAATACAACATAAATAATAGGTACTTACAAATATCATGCTCGTTTATAATATATTTTAACAGCTGGTTGAATTTTGTTCACAGTATTACATTATTGATTTTATAAAATAGGTGTACTCTTTATCAAAGCTAAAACGGAATTGACTAAAAATGGTAGAAAATAAACAAATAGAAGACACTGTTCCAAATTCAGATTATTTTGAAAAATTTCTAAATTATAGGTAGTCAGTAACTTATTTTGTAAGGAGGTTAACAACTATTTTTGCAAAGAGGTTAGCAACTATTCAAACCTCTTTAAGAAAAAGTGGCCTCATTTATTTACTAAATGAGCACAACGTTACAGGTATTCAAATTGTTGTAAACCCATCATTGACCCGTGCAAAACCTAATCTTAACCTAAAGAGGCTTTTCCATCTAGCTGGCCACTCGTTTGGTAATAGCTTCAAAAAATCTTCGGCTAAGTGAGGCAGACTTTTTCTTCAGCTGGGTACCCTGGGGACGGTAAAACGGTTGCAAGAGCCGTAAAGTAAACCTACGGTAAAATTCTAACTAATATTATAAATGCAAAAATATGTTTGTCTCTTTGTTTGTCTTTTTCTCCCATCTTCGATCATTAAAAAAGAAAAAGATGGAGCATCTCAGCGCTTTGCCGTATGGCGTGACACCGTGTGAAAGGGACAAAAGCGCGGAAAGAGGAACAAAAGAGCGGCGTATGCGTATAGGCAGAGCGTATGTTATGTGGCGCGCTGAGCGGTTGTATTATTACATCTTTTCTTTTTATATTGATCGAAGCTTCCCGTGCTTCGGAGGTCACATAACCTGGTGTCCAAACGAAGTTATTCAAAGCAATTACATTTTATAACGACATATTTCATTAGGCTGTTAGATAGCGCATTTTTCAGCGACAGGCATGCCACCTATTCTGTTTAATATGGACAATTTGCAACATGTGGACATGGTTACCAGTATCTCTGTCTGGCCACAATGCAAGTATGTTTGCTTATCGTTATTCTATGTAATGCATATTAGCTGCGACAAGAACAAAGTTCTGAATGTGTTTATATTTTGAGGCTAGAGACATCTATTGTGATAAAGTGTAAAGAAAAATACCTTATGTAAGCGCAGCTGAAAACTTTATTGTACGCGTAATTCCGTTTCTTTATGTATCCAAAAGATGGCGCTAGTACCGCAATTTAAAAGTACCTCTCATAAGTTATAGATGGCAGCACATGTTTTTCAGAACCAAATCACAAGGTTTTATATAAAACAACATAGTATGACAAAAATAAATGCTAAGTAAAAGTAAGACATTGTCGCGTTTCACACATACATACATCTTCACAGCCTTTATACTTAGCGGTGTGTGTGGCCAGACTCGGCCAGAGATACTAGTAACAGAGTCCACTTTTTCTCTCTTTGAAAGTATGCCTGTTGCTGCACTTAATGGACCTAGATGTGTCACTTCTTTTACAAATGTAAATAAGAAATGCGGACGCCGGCTATACCTACAAGTACGAGGAGTCGATTAAAATTCTTAAAGAAAATTGTTTATAATTTTTGGCATGAGTGAGAATTGAATCCGGCACCTCTTGGTTTCAAGCCAACGCTCTACCAATTAGGATATCTACTCCTTTTAAACACAATTTCAAATTTTCAATATAGCAATTTTAAAAAATCTAATCCGAAATACGAGTGAGAAATGTTTACGGTTCCAAAGTACTCAAAATGAGTTTGTAGGTAAAGTAGATAAGGTATGTATCTTTACGCCTGTTTGCTATTGGGGTAAGTAGATAACTTTGAGTACCACTTGCCTTGGCTAATGGTTAACCACTATAGTGATGGAACAGTTGTTCTAGAAAACATCTAAAGAGTCCATAAAATCGTTTTGACCGATCGTAAAATGAAGTTGCGTGAGATAGCAGAGGAGTTGAAGATAATCAGAAAGCCTTGTATTCACTATTTTGCATGAACATTTGTCAATAAGAAAGCTGTCGATCAAAAACAACAATGTATGCATTATAGAAATTATATAGAATCATTAAAATACTTGCTCATAATAAGTATTGTAAACTTTAAATACCTACGGATTTTTTTTCTATTTAGTTGGAGGGACGGCTAATTTAGTCCCAGAAATTATCTCAATCCTTCGGGATAACTCTCATGTCACACCACACTGGGAAGCAGGGTATAAAGATAAAAAAAGGAGAAAGACATGTTTGGATCGTAGCTTACAGGTAACTCTTTAGTAATTATGTACTACCTATAGAAGCTTTAATTTCATTATCTATGCTTATCCCCCCCCTTAAGGTAAGAGGCGTGAGGATACATTTATGTGTTCGCAAAATCATATTTTGTACTCTATGGAAATAATTTCACCGGTTCTCAGGCTCGTGAGCGAGGGAGAGCGGTGAAAATGTTTTGGTTCAAGAAAGTGAAACCGGGTAGCCAGCCTTGACCGTCACGTTGTTGGAACAACACATGCGGTAGAGAGGAATAATTTTAAATTTATTTATTCAGATTTGTAAAATATTATATAGGGCCGTAGGGTGACATAAGCTAATTTTTATCCCGGAAGTTCTTTGGGATAGTACCTATAACTTAATTTCATAATTTCCATGGGCGAAGCCGAGGCGGAGCCACTTATTTCAAGTTTTAATGTCATTTAATTAAATCAATAGTTTTTTAATTTATACGAAAAATTCAAAATGATAATAAAAATTAAATGAAAAAGTAAAAATAACAATGTATAAATAAATAAAAGAAAACAATCCTTAATAACATTTATCTTCTATTCGCAACGACGCGAAAGACAACTTTATACTATTGTCAGAAACTAAATATTTTCCAAAAAGTGAATTTCCAGAGTCTCGCTGTCAAATGTACCTAAAATACTGGCAATATTACCATGTTGTATGGCCAGTCTTATTTGCTGTCCGAAGTAATATCCAGCTCTTGGGTTACTGACTGCTTTATTTAATTTAGAAGAAATATTTTTAAATAATTTATTTGCGTCGGTTCCATAAGGCCCCAGATTTACACCAAAATGCATAAACATAATGTTCCTCCGAGAGATGTTATTAACATGAGTTAAAATTCAAATAGATTGGCATTACTAAATTCTCACATTGCATATACGATACTAAAATACTGTCTTTTCGTCCCCAAATTTACATATATTTTACGCACAAGCCCAATCTGGAAATTCCCAAACCTATTAGATCGATTCGATACAACTTTAAAAGATACTCTACAGAAAATTCTAAATTTACACTTTAACAATAACTCTTGGAACCAAGCAACTTTACCAATTAAGTTAGGCGGTATCGGAGTTCGCAAAATTTCAAGTGTTGCTCTACCTGCTTTCCTGTCCTCTGTAAATAGTGCCTATTCTACATCCGTAAAAATTTTAAAATCTTCATCTATAAAATTGGCCTATGCATCAGAGGCAGTTGAAGCATGGAAATCAATTTGCCCTAACGAAGACATCCCAAAGGAATCAAATGTACAAAAACTTTGGGATGCCCCGTTAGTGCAAAAAATCCATCAAGAGTTGGCCCAAAAGTTCACAAATAATATTGATAAAGCTCGCCTATTAGCTGTCTCTGAAAAGGAATCTGGCTACTGGCTTCATACAATACCAGCAACCAACCTTGGGACCTTACTAGACAATAATACGTTTAGAATCGCAACTGGCATTCGTCTCGGGGCATCGATATGCATGCCACATAAATGTCCGTGTGGTAGCGACGTCAATGCTCTCGGCCTCCATGGACTCTGCTGCCAAAAAAGTGGAGGTCGTTTTTCGCGCCACGGCTCTTTAAATGAAGTTATTAAACGGGCTCTTGTCACCATCAATGTACCAGCTATGCTGGAACCCTGTGGTCTTGTACGTGATGATGGCAAGAGACCGGATGGCATGACGCTGGTGCCTTGGGAGAGGGGTAGGGCCCTAGTATGGGACGCAACTTGTGTTGATACCTTGGCGCCCTCACATCTCTCGAGTACAGCGATAAGAGCCGGGGCAGCTGCAGAAACAGCAGAGACTTGCAAACGGCGCAAGTATATACAAATTGAAAAAGATAATATATTTGTGCCGTTTGCAGTAGAGACTCTAGGTTCATGGGGGCCGAGTGCCAAAAAATTTTATAAAGATATAACACCAAAAATTGTCGTCGCTACGGGTGACAAGAGGGCTGGCTGTTTCTTCGCCCAGAGAATTAGCGTTCTTGCCACCATGCCACGCGGACCAAATATTTTTGATTATTAATATTATTTTAGGTTTATATTGTTATGTGTAAAAAATTTTAATGTAATAAAAATTATAAAAGTTAAAAATGTACTTACATCGAAATGTTTGACTCGAGTGCAATACATTTTAGAGCAGACGAGCAGCATTAACTTATCAATGTTTTGAATCAGGGAAAAGCCTCTATTATCACTTATTATTATGCTGTTCAGTTTTTAATTTAATTTTATCACATCAAAAATTGTACTTAACGAAATTATTATAAGTGTTTAAAATGTAAATAAAAATAAATAAAGTCTCTACTCTTTTCCCTGTGCTTTGTTAACCTAATATCACAATGTTTTGGGCAAACCACATCGAAAGTGTGCTTTTAAAAAACGCATTACTAACAACAGTTTGAATCCGTCATTACGCTTTCTGACATGATGCAATTTCATTCAGCAAGTGTAACAGTACGGAACGTAAAAGTTCACGTAAGAATACTTCCGTAAATAGACAATTTAGAAAACTTTTCATTTCAAACTCACTCATGTCTAAAAGTACTATAAAATTTATATTTCTTGTGAATGTTGATTTAGCTAATACTTCTTTTTTCTACTGGCTAGGCTAATATTTATAAAAACTTTGTGAGTGAGGCTGAATGTAATTAATTGTTATTGCAATAAATATTTTAAGTTATAAATTAGTTTTTTTAAATAGGTATTGGAAATAGATTTCAACCAAGTCTATCGTACCCCTCGACGAAATTATTAATATAGCCCTTATTTATTGTGGACTGTATAAGTGAAGTACCTAGCTACTTATTTCTTTCATCACCTTTGTATTAATTATCAAACATATAAGATCAGTTCCATCTAAAAATACCTCAACAGAACTGCAATGGCCGCACTCGTTAGGCAGCCCCACAATTACCATCGGCTAAAAGAGGAAGACTTGGTCTCCCGCTGGGTACCCTGGGACCGAAAACACCGGTTTAGGGAGCTGTAACGCAACCTGTGAAGAACAAGATGATATAACATACATACTAGCTAAATAAATCTATAATATAAAAATGTATATTTGTTTGTTTGTATTCTATAGACTCAAAAACTACTGGACTGGATGATTTGCATCTTATTGTTCGAACTTGCGTGAAGGTTTTAGGCTATTCAATATCACGCTACCCACCCAAAGGGGTGAATTGTATTCATAATACAACGCGTACGAAGTATGCCATAAAAAAGTTGTCAACTCGACATAAGGTCATACACTTGACAATCTATCAAACAAATTATAAATCGAAATTTCGAACAAGAACTGCTTTTCTCAATTCCGTGAGAAACGGCGAATGCGTACCCAAAATAAAAGTTAGAAATTTTACGTAATAACAAAAGGAAAATCGTGACTCGAGCTGAATCGAACATAACAAACAAATCAAAGAAAGCGTTTTAAATCACTTAGAAAACTTTTAACAAATCTAATTGCATTGAACGAGAAAGCACAAAACTTTAGCGGAAAATTACAAGTAAACATCAATTTTGAGATCCTCATGACCGTGACCGTTATAATAAAGTAAATACAACTAACTATTCGATATGGATCTAGCATACCTACTTGAAAACTACAGAATCATCATCCCAATCATTTTCGTGGCGTATGCTGTCTAATCCGTTAGATATATTACAAAATGATGTAGGAAGGAATGTGTAGAATAAAATGGTCTACAAAAATTTATTTATTAGCATGAACGTTTTGTGCAGGTATTAAAATTGTTGTAAACCAGTATTGTTTATTTTAAAGATAAATGAACAGGTATCAGAAGAAGCAAAGTTTTTAAAATCAAATCAGTCCCCTTATACAATGTACAAACGCTAGTATTCTATTCTCTCCGCAACGCTAAAACATAATATTTATGCAGAAACTTATAACCGAATTATGAAAAGTATGCATTTTAACTACTTAAATAATAATATAAAATCCGAAAAACAACAACTGAGCATAACTTCAAAAAATTTGCTGATCGACGAAAACCTTCGCCATTTTTTTTTTTTTTTTTTTTTTTTTTATGGCAATCGTTCACTTATGAACATTTATGCCAGTGTCACGTCAGTGTATTTAGCAACGAGAGAGAGAGACAAATATTTACATAAATTTAGAAGCAATCTTCCAGATATAATCACCAACAAGGAAAGGAATATACCACACTGATATCACTCCATACAAATCTTTATTTCCATTTTTAACGTTATCTACGCTAACTTTGCGTTCACGAAAGACGCTACTATAGACAAAATGACATATTTACGCTTCGTTTTCTACAAGGAGTTTATACTTGAAGGAGTTTTTATACAATAAGTTAAGTATATAAACTCCTTGGTTTCGTCAGAGTGAAGGACAGTTTCGTTAGGTCACGTGGCTGTATTTCAGTCGATCCCATACATTTAAAGTTATCTATTCCACATTATGGGCTCTAAATAAATCCCATTTTAGAAGACTAGGTGCAATGGAAAGGAGCATGCTGGGGAAAAGGAAGCGCGACAGAATCAGGAACGAATGCCTCAGAGAAACGACAAAACTAGAAGACGTATACCAAACAACTAAAATTTAAACTCTAAAATGGAGACTACTTATCTATTTATTAACCATTTTTTATTATTATTTATTTTTTTATTATCTATTAGCTTCCCGCCCCGGCATCGCCCGTGTATTTTTTTAAATGTGACATAAGAAGAAAGAAAAAGTAGCCTATGCCATTGCCAGCTCTCCAACACTAGTTTTCTCATTTTCTGTGCCTCCAACTATTTCTATTCAAAAATATCACATCGATCCTTTGCTCTGTTTTGACGTAAAGAAGGCCAACCAAAAAAAAAATCACTTTCGCACTATTGACTCGAGCTGGCTTCGCGCATTTACAATTTTATTCAGTGCTTTTGTTGCGTAATTTAAATTGTAAACACGTATGTTACTATGATATTTGTAGTTAATTCTACACAATTTAATCCTACATGATTTTATAATATCTCTAACCTGATTATGAATCACCTTGAGAATTGAAGATCATAACAAAGCTTTGTATGGTTCATTGAGTGGTTCTCGAGATTAGCGCTGTCACAGACAGACGTACTATTGGCAGTGATATCGTTGCTTTAATTCTTCTTCGTGGCTCCAGCAATGTTAATTGATGATTTGCCAATGTCAAGTATTATAGCCGTTATAGTGTATTATGCCGATTAATCGGTATGTAAGATGATCCCGCCGACTGTGATACTGACTAATCACAACTATCACAGATTCCCCATCATATCACGGCAGGACGCGTGCGTTGGTGGCCATGACATGATGTAGAATCTTGCTTTAATTCTAGTTTCGGGCCAAATCAATATTTGTGTTTTTATAGTAAAGAAAAATTATGCAATTTAAAAATGTCAAGTATTCAACAGGAATTCGATTGTAGATGTATGAAACGTGTATGAATATGTTTATACGTAGATAAAACTACCACTCTGCTTATCCATTTTTAGAGCTTTTTGTATATGTCTGTTTATTAATATAAAACTGTATATAAAATAGTATGCAGACCAAGTTTGTCGCCCCTCGCAGGAACAAATTAGCGCGAGTCCGACTCACACTAGACCGGTTTTTATTATTTGTGTGATTAGTATCCTCAAATCCGCTGGAATGAGCATTTTCGACAGACTTACTGCTCGTTTACTGATGGACTAAAATGTTAGAAAAAAATATGTACAACAAATCCTAAAAAAAATTTTTTTGTAAGAGCTAAACTTCAATATTTAAAATAATAATAATGGAATGGTGTTTTTTGGCTTTAATTGTCTACTGCTCTTAAACGGCTATGACGGTTGGATTGGGTACGTAACCCTAAAATGGGAGTCTTAGTATTTGAATTTGAATATTTAATTTCTTCCCATTTTGAATATTAAAATTTTGTGTTTCTTACATATTTCCATCCATTCCATTTCCAATCCATCATTAATCCACTTCCGTCGCACATATTTCTTAAAATGTTACACATCAAAATTCCATAAGAATAAATGAACTAGGCAGTTCCTGGTATCAACACTGTATCGTGGTTTGTAAAAGTGCAAGCCCAATTAGGTAGAGTCTGATGGAGACTGCGATAGGGATTAATGTAGGTGCTCGCCATTACAGAGAGAGTGTGATGTGGAGCGGTAACATCACAAATCGTGTTACAACTTTCCAAAATGGTTTCATTTACAGATTCTCAACAATTATATGAACAGGATACTTGGAAGGTATATACTTTGTACACTCAACTGCTATAAAATATCAACCTTTCTTATAAACGGTTGTTTAAATATGTCAAATTGGTAAATAATAATAAATATAAATAAATAAATATTTATTAAAGTAACTGGAAAAGCAGCGAGACTGCATGATTGCACTGCTTCTTACCCGGCCAATACCTTGCAGATTGTGGCATTGAAACATGAAAGTAATGAAAGAAAATACTTCTTTTTAAGATAATGTTTGTAAAAACGTTATAATATATATGTTATCGGTTATGAGAAATATTCTAAGACGGGTCAAATTTCACTGCTGATGACTCCACTGTCTTATTTTTCAGGTTAGTGATAACAATTTCAACATTCAGCAGATTGCCCATAGATGTCAGTTCTTGGAAAAAGTGCAGCGAGCAAGCAATCAGCATTATTGGTAAGACTGAGGATTGAACCAGTTCCAATCCAACAACGCTCTAACCACGTATTTTTTGTAAAATAAATAATTTCATTGTCATAAAAAGTGTTCAATTTATTTTGTCTACTATAAATTATTAGAATAGCTCATTTGTAGTAGACATCTCATACGAGTACATTACATACGAAAGTGAAATTGCATGTAATATCTAGTGAAGCGATAAACAAGAACAATATTGTGGTATACAAAACTCTTTTATTTTCACTCATTAGCTAAAGAGAAAACATACCATAAAATGAAAAACAGTTTCTCCTGCGCACAGGTCACGGGCTCGAGACGCGATAGTCCATTAAGATAGTCGTCTCTGGCGAGCGACAATCGTCGACGTAATTATCTCGCTCGTTTGTCGTGACCGAACTCAAATTGCTGATGCATTAGAGCAGGGAGGGCGGTGGTCGTTGCATCCACCGACAGAACTATATTAGCGAATGTTCATTGCGGCCGCATCTCAGTCTTTGCGTGTTGCGCGTCACTCGCGCCGCCTCCCGCGAAAGTGAAAATGTTTCCAACGAAAATGATAGTGCTTGCGCTCTGTGTTTTTACCGTTGTTCGTGCCGTTGCTGCTAACCAACAAGATCAGACGCAGATAGAGAAATATACGAAAAATGGTCAAATTAAGAAGTACCAAATTGCAGTTCCGGGAAAGGAACCCATTACTATAATAGAAACCGCACCATCAAGCAGTGATACTCCTGGACGGGTCGATCTATCAGTGGCAGCTGTGAAGGAGAGAGACAAAGAAAGTGTTGAAGTTAAAGATTTCATGACTGATATAATTCATGATGTTGACAGCCATAAATCAAGATGTTATGGCCCGTCATGTCAAGATGGATTCAATGAAAGTGCAGGACCTCAAGGGGACTTGGAAGAATATCTTACTGAACACACTGAATCAAGCAAGGATTACCGTGATTACTCTAAAGATCGCTTGGAAGCCATAAATGATTTAGCTGCAAAACTGAAGAAAGACAAAAATAAAGCCGATCGTTATACTTCTTATGAAAATGCCGATTATGACGATGATAATGGAGGAAAAGTCTACACTACATGGAATAGACTAAAGGTCAAACATCACAAGCATCCTTATGACGACAAAGACGGATGGATATCTTTGGAACCAGTGGCTTGGTCAACAAGTAAAATATCGAAATGGAAACCGAATATTAAAAAGTATAAACCATCGCAGTGGACTGACGATGAATATCCCAATGATGACAGATACGCGACGCAACAAGGATCAACGCATGTATACAAAAGACCAAGCATGATTAGACCGGCGTATATTAACAACAAATTACACGTGACATCACAGGAATGGGAAACAGAAACTCCTTCCCGACCATCATGGAATAAACCTACTTACAATTATCAATCAACATGGAAACCTGACGATTCAAGGAGACCTACAAAACCTAATTGTGATTCAAATGAAAATTATGCATCTGACGATGCAGTGTTCTATGGTATGTCACACTCAGTAGTAACAGACAATAGACCAGCCAATTTTCCTTATGAGTACGAAGCTCTAAAGCGACCAATGCGCAGACCAACCCAAGTAGTTTATGCAGGACCACCAGAATATGACAATGACAGAGATCAGCGTCCTCCTTATGGTGATGGACAATGGGTCCTTCTATCAACTACAAAAGGTTACCGAAATAAAAAGCGCCAGCGATCTCTACCTCTAAATCTAAATGAACAAAATGAATCCCCAACAATTACTTCTCATCAAGCAATAGCGTTAACCGTTCTCCCCACTGATAACAATCACACTAATATGACAACATCACATGGTGGACTTTTAGAAGTGGAAAGAAGCTTTAAGACTGTTGAGGAATCTAAACGCGATATGGATAAGAAAAAGTATGAAATTAATGAAGCTGAAGTTGCAACACACAATCGACCAAATCGAGTTATCAAACGAAAAATATTTACGAATGCTGGTCCGGATGGCAGCACCGTATTAGCTGCGGTGGGTGCGGGAATGGTCCCAGCTGCTATGGCTATGGTCGTGCCTATGGTCTTAGGCCGAAGAAAACGTGATCTCAAAGAAATTGATCACTTAAATTTAAGACGCGTTTTACATAGGTTTGAATAAACATAATTAAATGTCGCCTAAATAGTATTGTTAAAATAATAGCATAAATAATTTATTAATAGACTGTAAGTATGAGCAACCGAAGTGAACTGTGATTGTGATTTTATAAAAGTATTTGTTGATTTTGTATAAGTATTTAAGTTTCACAAAAAAACTAACTTTTTATATTTTAGTGAGTAGGTATTAGAAATTAAAATTACTTAAACAACATAATAGGTATTTAGTTTGTCTTTATTTTGGTTAGCTTCGTGGTCACCCCGATTAGAGAATTAAAAGCGTATTGAATTGATTTACTTATTTTTTTTGTATGGAAGAAATTTTTTTTTATTGGATTCGATAATAGGAGCAGATCCTAAACATTATTAGTTTTGGCACTTTCCCCCTCCGATTTGTAGTTTCCTAAATAAAAAACAAAAAAAATAAGGGGGGCGAAAAAGGGGGGTTTCGGATATTATATAATAATTTATAAAATGAATATATATTTATATTTATATTTATAAACTGGCGCTTCTTCTTATTATAGATTACAAATGCACAAGCATGGCTGAACCAAATCAAATAAGATACCTCCTTTAGGCATTTCCAAAGTTTCGGGTTAAATTCAAACAATGATAAAGTTGAATTATTGCTGGCATTTATTAGAAATATTCTAATATAATAAATAGGAAGTATTTAAGGATTTTGTTAATAACCATAAACTTTTCCAGGTCGACTGTAGATATGTCCCGTTCTGATTGCTTCCATCAAATATTTCACTCCAAATAAACATATTATAAGAAACACTGAAATAAAAATTAATATTTATAAATACCAGACTTCACACGGGAATAATGGTGTATGATATTTTTATATCATATTAATTATGTATATAATGTATTTAAAACAGGAGGTCGTCCAAAAAGTTTAATAAGTAAAATTAACAAATCAGGCATGGGCATAGCACCTCTATGGAAGAATCAAGAGATTGTTTGTGTATCTATGATTTTCTTAGATTTTTGATTAGTTACCAAAAATACATTCTGAGCCGACCAAGCCACCATAATTTTGTCTCTACAATTAAATTTTAATTGTCATTATAACTTTACTACATGAAAATCTGACAAACGTGTTATTTTTTTAATATATTATACTATGTTAAAGTTTTTATACTGTCTAAAACGGGTTTGTATGAAAACTGTAACGGAAATAGATTAACTATGTCTTGGATTTAGACATATACACGGTATATACCGTATCGTTGATCCAGTAAAACGGGATGGGGAATGGGTTTCTTGTTATACTTTTTAATTTTTAATGATTTATAATTTACCATCAGATAAAACGATTAGGCCCAGTTGTATGTATCCAGCTGAAGTCGCTTCCCATACAATAAGTATTACACTCAAAAACAGATGCAGAAAACTATACAAGAAGAATGTTGTCACCAAGCAATGGTTAGCCTGTAACAAAAATATTTATACATAGATTTTGTAGTGTTAGAACTGAAGTAGGCAATATTTTTTTAATATAAACTTCTCGTATTTCGGAGGGCTAGAATCAGCTTCTTCTAAAAATAATGGTTATCTATTCAAGAATTATAGGCTATGTCACTTGTTTAATTTGGATAAAGATGTTGTTACCAGTGGGACAACGTTTTTTTTTCAGAATTCTAGTGGGATTAACATACTTTATAAAACTTAGGAAAAACGATATCGATTCGTGTCAATTCGGTTGATTTGGAGAGGTAAAGGTTTGGTTAAATTTATGTCCCAGATTTCAGATCTTTCAGAACTTTTTCACCTGTATATAATATACAGGTAGATTTCTTCGATGTGCATACGACTGTCGCATTATTAAAAAATGGTTGGCAGATTATTATTTTATTATGAACTAGTACCTACTATAATGTACTACTAGTCTATTTTAGTATTACTTTAGTCTGTCTGACATATTTAGAACACACGTTCTATTAAGTGCTGTCAAGGACCTAATAATTTTGTCAAAAAAGAACAATATCAACAGACATCTATCTATCATCATGCTTTTTATCCCAGGAGAGGTAGGCAGAAGCAATCGATGCC
Source organism: Nemapogon koenigi (assembly GCA_963924495.1). NCBI lineage: Eukaryota > Metazoa > Arthropoda > Insecta > Lepidoptera > Tineidae > Nemapogon > Nemapogon koenigi. The sequence continues at coordinate 8,368,893 of OZ004645.1, forward strand.
ATTGCAACAATCCTTCTGACAAATTTATTTCACCTCTTCGTCATACCTGTTACATTTGAAATTCGAATGACTTAAGTAGCCCACGCACTGGTCCGTTATTACCGGGGAAAATTTTCGGTGCGGCCGCCGTATGATCGAGATTGAAGACAGGCCACACATTAGCAATGTAAATCATACGATCTATCACATGCAATTCACTCACCCACACAGACACACAAGATTCGATTAAACAAAGGAGTGGATGTGTGTGTGTGTGTGACAGATCGTTCCGGTCATCGAAATCAACCATAAATACAACGATTTGAAAACGGATGGTGGGTCGCGCGATAAGAATTGGACGAGTCTGTGTTCGATTTCGGTGGACCGTATGTCGGCGCGATGGACGAATGAGTGGGTACCTTTAGTCTCTTAAAGTTTAGATGTTTGGATGTTTTTTTTTGCTCAATCACGCCTTAATGGCTAAACGAATTTTGATGAAACTTGGAGAAAAGTTTTCATGAACTTTTCAAGTCTCTAACGCAATGCGTGACAAAAAAGTTTATATTTTTCAATTTCCATGTGAGTGAAAGGGAGGGCAGAAACTAGCTTTATATAATTTTGTTAAATCAATGCTTACCTGATATGCACCAATTACAAATACTGTAGCAAATAATAAATATAGCATAGCAATTACTATGTAACTTAAATAATACATCATAGTAACAGTAGCTACTATGGTATTTTTGTCACGGCCAAATAAATTTTCTAAGTTTTCCCAGTTTCCAAATTTTGCATCATGTCTGAACTCTTCCTCGGGTTTTATGTTCATACCTAATTCAAATAAATTATATGCAGCTACAGCTAAACATAAAAGCTGCAAAAATAAAATATATAATTATTAAACGCCTACACTTTTGGTATAGCATAATATTTATATAAAATTTTATGAATTTGCTATGCATAATGTAACTATGTTCATTATAGCAGATATGTGAACCCGCGGGCTAAATATGCTGTGGGCCGAGTTGCCCCTGAAATGTAATATCATATCGAAATTAATTTTATTGATATCTTCGTGAAATATGCAATTGTAAATAAAGATATTATTGATGGGGAATCCGGTTTATACCCGCCCGCGCTGTGATAGTTGTGATTAGTCTGTGATTAATAAAACATATCACAGTCAGCGGGATCATATTAGTTACTGATTAATAGGCATATTGATATTATAACGGCTATAATACTTGACATTGGCAAATCATCGATTAACATTGATGGAGCCACAATAAAAGAAGAAGAATAATAAGAAGAATATTATTATTTATATTAATGTTGAACATATAGAGACTTCAAGTAAGTATAATAAATATAAAATAATTACAGAAAAATACTTACAATTACTACATAACCGAAGACTAAATTTCCTATCCTCAATGGAAAACAAAATAAGAATTTTCGAGTCATCGTACTGTCATTAAACTGAAAATAAAGAAAACTTTTATTAAAAATTGACATTTAGGTTTTACTATAATATGGGTTCACGAGACCAAATATGACCCCCTTAAAATCAAAATTCTTGCCCCCATCATCTAAATGGGAACAAAGGTACACGAAAATCCTATTGAACCCACTCGTATAATTTAGCAGTCCTTGAAAATCTTATTGGACCCACCGATGGAACCTCAGATGGAACCTCAGATGGAACTGTAATGGAACCTACAGTCCGAAGCAAACATTTTGAGCCCTATTTTCAACATGGTTACCAAGTAGGTTGTGTTACGGTCCCAGATTGTTTGAGTTTAAATTTACTACCGTATATCTAATATTACTACTCTATTAAACTAAAGAGTTTGTATTTGAACGCGCTAATCTCAGGAACTACTAGTCCGAATTCTTTTGGCAATTAAATTATTTTTGCGTTTAGTAAGCGGTTTATTTAGGCTATATAACATCACACTACGACCCAAAGGAGCGAAGCTGCATCCATAAACGTAATCCAATCTAGCAAATGCGATAATTTCAGGAACTACCAGTTGTTTGTTAAATAGCCCGTTTATTGAGGAAGGTTATAGATCATCACGTTAAGACTCAAAGGATCAGTAACTGAATACACAATCAACAAAGTATGTGGACGCGAGAAGTGATACACGTTGGTTACACTCGATAGAGACGTGTGCAATACCTATAGGTGCACAACAATTTGAATATCTACATAAATACGCTTATTATTATCTATTAGAGATAGATATATGTTACACTGAACTTTTTTGTAAATCATTTTATTATACACAATTCTTTCTTACATTATTTTGTTATATCTCTGACAAATTAGACAGCAAACGCCATGAAAACTCGCTGGGACTAACTGTTTTCCCTTTGTTTCATTTGTACTGCTAATCTCAGCTCCTAAACATAATATATGTTTAATATTAGATCGTTCAGTAGTTTTAGCGTGAAAAGTTCACAGACAGACAAATAGACAAACAGACGAGGCGGAGGACTTTGTTTTATATGAAATGAAATTCAATTCCAAATTGAATTCTACCTGCATATATTTAAAATATATTTTGTATAAGTTGGTTGGTAGAGCAATTTAAATCGCCATAGATGCGGGATCACGGACTTCTCTTTATGTCGTTTCAAAGGAACAAGGCCAATGCCTTTTACAAAGAGGGACTATAGGCTGGACACGTGTGATTAAGCTGCTATATTGAATTCTATACTGACACTAGCTACGGCTTCACACGTGCTTTACAGCATTTCTGGGAAAATAACGAGTTTCATAGATACTGGGCCGTGTAGATATTATATTCGGTCAACTGTCATGAACTGTCATCCTTAATCTCACTAATATTACGCGAAAGTTTGTATGGATGTAGGTTTGTTACTCAATCACGCCAAAACAGCTGAACGGATCTGGATGAAATTTGGCACAGAAATAGATTATATTGGCTACTTTTTATCCCAGAAAAATGTATGGTTCCCGTGGGATAGATTTGGTTTTGTTTTACACGGTATCGACATGATTCTTTGCATAGTAGTAGTTTAGGGGTCAATGAATGACATATACTCCTTTTTATACCGTGAAAGCGGACGGGGGAGGGGCAAATTACAGCCACGGCATTATTTCTTTTTGGATCTATTTCCGGAAAGTGATATAGGCTACTTTTATCCCAGCAATCCTTGGCGATAAATTCTTCTGTCACCTTTTAAAAATATCTACGGGTGAGGCCGAGGCGGAAAGTTAGTATTATATATGAGATTATATAGAGAAGTGACGCTCCATTGTCACTGCCTACCCCTTTGGGAAAATGGCGTGAAATAAAGCTAACTATATATTATTTCATCAAAATTAATGTTTGATACGCCATTTTGATGATTATTTTCCCCTCTAATGGCGAAAAATTTTTTTTTAAATTAGACTAATTTATATATGTTGTAAAAGACGCCATCTGTTGGATATTGCTTGAACTATCTGTATGTCTGTTACATATTATACTAAACATATTTCGTTACGGATTTGACCTTATATATTTGTTATGTGTGTAGGTATTGGTTAGTACCTATAAATGACGATGTTTTTTCAACGATGTCTGAAAACTGTCCTACAAACTCTTTGCCTACCCGAGCGACACCGGGTTTGGTTGCTAGTTATATACTATAATACGTAGTTACAGCTGATAAGCAGTAATATTTCAAACACTGCTGCTTCATTTACTTAGTTGGAAGGCTTTATGGCATTTTGTGGTCCATGTACTCGATTTAGGTGTTACCTAATAGCCAGACTTATATATGTATATTATTTCTCAAAGAAAACGTCATTTTGAAGATTATTTTCCCCTTTAATGACGAAAAATAAACAAACAAACCAAATTAAATGTTTCTTTTAAAATTAGATTAATTAATTTATTTTGTAAAATGAATTAAATAAAATTTATTGGAGATCAGTTGAACTATGACAATAACACAACTAACGATGCGAAGTATTCGCACGGGTCATCTAGTTTATTTATTTTCGCCCCAGCTTCGTCAGTAAAAAGTAGCCTATGTCACACTTTCCGTGCCACCAACAATCAACTAGCTCTGTGCAAAATATCACATTTATCCGTTGCATTTGCTGACAACTGATCGACTCTTAAATTTCCGTTTGAAGTCAAAATTATATTAGTAGAGTTATGGGATCAGGTTTACCTTACCTATTTTGTATTTCATTCCAACACGTTTAGCCGTAATGTATTGAATAATAAACATTTCATTATTAAAACTTTCACCTTCAAATAGTAGTAAGATAGATACTGCCTACTTAACATAGCATGCAAGTCAAGTATCATTCGTTTGATATGTTAACAGGTATATACCTATTTAAATGCAATGATGTCATCGCGGTCGCCTGTCCATACAAATGATTCAATTTTCATAGACCAAATATAGATGAAGAATTATATTTTTATTGTATTTTTTAACTTATCTGATTTAGTCTATATAAAGTTTGGGAACGTAAAGGAAGTAAATGTTTTTTTTTAATTATTTGTTCTGAACTGTGGGGTAAGACAAGGCCAGAAACGACGGGTGTGCACTAATGACCAGCCATGGAATGCCCGGTACAAGAATATCCAATATTACAATGTCCTAGCAAATTGCTGGGTTAGAGAAAGACACGGATTTGCCCTGATATTCTCGGGCCGGGCATTCCTTGGGTGGCTATTGGTGCGGACCCGTCGTTTTTGGCCTTCGAGTCGAAATGAAAGATGTCGCGGTCCTAACTATGCTAACATAAAACTCAAATTTTCTTTTCACTCGAATTCTAAGCTTTGTTTGTCCTTCTTTCACATCAAAACGGTGTAGGTAAAATAAATCGACATATTTTTATGCCGGGAAAATTGATTTTTTTTATAAGCTAATATTCTACCTGTGCGAAGTCGGAGCAGATCGCTAGTTTGTATATAAGGCAATATAACCTAGGTATGATAAGTAATGAAATATAATCCTATTATTTGTTACGATAAAACAATTCATTCATTATGACAAACCCTTAAATAAAATTAGTAGGTAACTTTGTTAAATAAAATCATTAGTTTCGCTATTTAAATAGGTCGTCTTTCAGTATAAGCAATTGTAAAATAAGGTTAATAACCACTTCTGATGAAGAAAACAAAACCGCTTTCAAAACCAAAATGAGTGCTTTCAAATAGCAAATATAAAAAAATACCCAAATCCCAAATTTTTATTTTCGAAAACCATAACGAGATGGATCAAAGTATTGTAAATATTGTTACGAGCTTAACACCACCAAAAATACAGTTAAATAAATGAACACTATAGAATAACACTTATTCGCACTAAATTCCACTTCACTGTTTCGCTTTGATCGCTTTCTGATTCGCACTGTGTTATTTCCGGTCAAGATCCTCTGTTTATATTGCCCACCGAACATTGGAGACACGCCGAGATTGTTGTACAAAGTTATAGACGCGCCTCGATGGGACTCGGCGCCAAATACCTACACACCGACCGCGGCCGATTTTGGAACCTATGGCTAGGCACATACGGTCCATTTTCGTTTGTACTTGATTCTCTCTGGATGTTTCTAGAGACGTCTATCGACCTTGATGTGTTTAGGTATTTATTTGTGCAATTTAAGTACCTATTCGTTACACTGCCCCCCGCTTAGACTTGCTCGTCCCGAGCAATATTCGAGCCTTTGTACGGAGCCAGTCGATCAATATGGACAACCTTTAACTGTCCACGCGGGCATCGTTGGATCCGATAGGTCACGTCAATGATCCTCGTGATGACCTTATACGGACCTTCCCAGCGGTTCTGCAGCTTGGGAGATTTGCCTTTTCGGCGTTTCGGGTTGTGCAGCCACACCAACGATCCCTCGTCAAAACCGTTACTATTGAAGTTCCTATCGTACCTGGTCTTCATCTTTGTACTGGCCACAAGACTGCTCTGATGGATCTGGTCATGTATGTCGCACATCTTGTTTTTCAGGTTCGATACGTAGTCACTTACAGGTTGCGGCGCATCCGGAGGTCCGCCGGTCAGGAGATCAACTGGTAGTCGAAGCTCTCTCCCAAAGTTGGCATAAGCAGGAGTCACCTTTATGCTTTCATGCTCTGCGGATCGATATGAGAGCAAGAACAAGGGAATATATCGGTCCCAGTCCCTCTGGTGATCCTCAACCAGTTTCGCCAAATGAGTCTCCAAAGTGCGGTTGAACCTTTCAACCATTCCGTCGGACTGTGGGTGATACGCCGTAGTCCTCGTTTTATTTATTCCCAGGAGACGGCATACTTCCTGGAACAACTGCGACTCAAAGTTACCCCCTTGATCAGAATGTATCTCCATTGGTAGCCCGAACCTGCAGAATACTTCGTTGACCAACTTAGCCGCCACTGTTATCGCTTCCTGGTTGGGAATTGCGAAGACCTCCGGCCACTTCGTGAAGTAGTCCATCACGACCATGAAGTACTTGTTCCCGTCTTCAGTGGCCGGGAACGGTCCAGCAACGTCCACCGCAATTCGTTCCCATGGAGCGCCAACATTGTACAGCTGCATACGTCCTCTCGTACGTGTCGTAGGTCCCTTCACGGCCGCACATACTGTGCACTTGCGACACCAATCCTCGACATCTTGCCGGCAATGAATCCAATAAAATCGTTTCCTGATTTTCGCCAGAGTTCGATTCATGCCCAGATGTCCTCCCGAGGATCCATCGTGCACGGACTCAAGCACTGCGCGCACCTTTGACCTAGGCACGACCAGCTGCATCAATGTCTCCTGTCCACTTGGCGACTCCCACTTGCGGTACAGCAACCCGTTGTGCAGCACTAGACTTTCCCACTGAGCCCAGTAGCTTTTCGTGGTGGAACTCATGGCTGATAAAACATTCCAGCCGGGCCTTGGAACATTCTGCGTCTTCCATTCCATTATCGGCGCCAAGTTGTTATCCTTGAGTTGCTCGTCTCTCGTCCTCTCGTTCGCCCATTCGTCACTAAGGTTGTTAGTCGTAATCACTTTGATGACAGAATCACCGATTTCACGCCTCGAGCACTGTTTACAATCTTCAGGACACGGCCTGCGTGACAGTGCGTCAGCGTTGCCATGCATCCGTCCTCGTCGATGTTCGATCGTGAAATCGAATTCTTGTAACTGCTCGATCCACCGAGCGACTTGTCCTTCAGGATCCTTGAATTGAAGTAACCATTTCAACGCCGCATGGTCTGTCCGTAGCTTGAACTTCCTTCCGATGAGATATTTGTTGAAGTGTCGTAACGTCTTCACTACGGCCAGAAGTTCGCGTCTGGTTACACAGTAGTTCCTTTCTGGTTTCGACAGAGCCTTGCTGAAATACGCTATCACAACTTCCTTGTCCCCCTTCCGTTGTGACAGCACACCTCCAATGGCGATGTTGCTTGCGTCTGTGTCCACCACAAACTCGCCGACTTGGTCCGGGTAGCCCAATACAGGTGTTTCACACAGTCGTTGTTTCAGTTCCTGGAACGACTTCTCACAGTCCTCAGTCCACTGAAACGAACGCTTGTCCTCCGTCAGTCGATGTAGGGGCTTGGCTACTCCCGCGAAGTCGTATACGAAGCGGCGGTAGTATGAGCACAGACCAAGAAACGCCCGAAAATCTGTTTTGTTCCGCGGGGTGGGCCATTCTCGTACAGCTACTGTCTTGACAGGGTCGGTTTCTACGCCATCCTTTGTAATTACATGCCCGAGGTAATTCACACGTTTCTTGAAGAAGCTACACTTCTTGGCATGCAATTTCAGGTTCGCGAGCTTCAACTTGGCAAACACTCTTTCTAAATTCCCCAGGTGCTCGTTGAAGTCGCGTCCCATGATGATGACGTCATCCAGGTAGACTAGGCAAGCTTTTCCAACGAGGTCCGCAAGCACAACCTCCATCAGCCTTTCGAACGTAGCGGGAGCATTGCATAACCCGAAAGGCATGACGTTGAACTGCCACAGTCCATTTCCGGTCGAGAAAGCAGTCTTTTCCTTGTCCTTGGGATCGATCTCCACTTGCCAGTATCCACTCTTCAAATCCAGTGTTGAGAACCACTGGTTCCCACTCAATCTGTCCAAGGTGTCGTCAATCCGGGGTAGAGGGTAGCTGTCCTTTCTGGTTACCTCGTTCAGCCGACGATAATCCACACAGAAGCGAGTGCTGCCATCCTTCTTCTTAACTAGCACAACCGGAGAACACCATGGGCTCAAAGAAGGTTCGATGACATTAGCCTTCTTCATGTCTTCCAGCATGCACTGTACTTCGGCTTCTCTTCCTACTGGGATTCGTCGAGCACGTTGACGTATAGGTAACTCGTTGCCTGTGTTAATGGTGTGTTTCACCAATGACGTCCTGCCGAGATGCCCATCTCTGTCACTAAAGATGTCAATGTAACGAGTGAGCATCTCCTTCGCTCTTTTGTACTCGGAGATAGACAAGTCCTTCTTCGAAATATCGACGAGTTCCAAGGGGTTTGTACTGTTATTTTTCATCGCCGACAGCTTCCCTTGGGTGCAGCTCCGCATCCAATTCGCCTCATCCCACTTCTGACACCAATTTGTTACGAGCTGGGGTTCGAAGAGATTTAAAATACCGATTAAATAGACAAACTTTACTTTAACACCACCAAAAATACAGTTAAATAAATGAACACTATAGAATAACACTTATTCGCACTAAATTCCACTTCACTGTTTCGCTTTGATCGCTTTCTGATTCGCACTGTGTTATTTCCGGTCAAGATCCTCTGTTTATATTGCCCACCGAACATTCGAGACACGCCGAGATTGTTGTACAAAGTTATAGACGCGCCTCGATGGGACTCGGCGCCAAATACCTACACACCGACCGCGGCCGATTTTGGAACCTATGGCTAGGCACATACGGTCCATTTTCGTTTGTACTTGATTCTCTCTGGATGTTTCTAGAGACGTCTATCGACCTTGATGTGTTTAGGTATTTATTTGTGCAATTTAAGTACCTATTCGTTACAATATGAATATTCTATGTCATGGCTGAAACTATTATGAAAATTCATTCATTGGAAATATTAAAAGTACACACAATCGCCGAGCATGTATAAAAGGTTTGATGAATATAAAAGAAGCGAAAGAGATATGTCAGGATTGTAACAAATGTATTCGATTGTCTCTGCCTACCCCTCTTAGGATAAAAGGCGTGATGATAGATTAATATAAAGATAGATAGAAATTCATTCGGACGTTTCGAATCCAATTCTAAACAGCAGATAGACGAAAAGACTAAATAAGGATAGTTAAAATAAATATCATCTAAAATTTGCGAACATTATTTAAAAAAAGAACATCTGTGTTCTTTGACTTTGACATTTAACAAACAATAGTGTTGCCGTCTCTAAATCCTACAAAATCTACCAAAACCTACCACTTCTACATAAAACATATTAAAACAACAACAAAGGAACACATCTTTACGGCTTTTATATCGTAGTCTGCATAGTTGTTGTGATACAAAATATATACAAAGGTCAAAGAATATTGTAACGAGTAGGTACTTAAATTGCACAAATAAATACCTAAACACATCAAGGTCGATAGACGTCTCTAGAAACATCCAGAGAGAATCAAGTACAAACGAAAATGGACCGTATGTGCCTAGCCATAGGTACCAAAATCGGCCGCGGTCGGTGTGTAGGTATTTGGCGCCGAGTCCCATCGAGGCGCGTCTATAACTTTGTACAACAATCTCGGCGTGTCTCGAATGTTCAGTGGGCAATATAAACAGAGGATCGTCGCCGGGAGAACACAGTGCGAATCAGAGCGATCAAAGCGAAACAGTGAAGTGGAATTTAGTGCGAATAAGTGTTATTCTATAGTGTTCATTTATTTAACTGTATTTTTGGTGGTGTTAAAGTAAAGTTTGTTTATTTAATCGGTATTTTAAATCTCTTCGAACCCTAGCTCGTAACAAATTGGTGTCAGGAGTGTGGGATTCAAAAATGCCGATTACACCACGTGACTCGTCGTTATCACGGCGACCCAAAACACGACAAACTACTGCTGGACATCACGGCGAGGAGGTCGACGAGGCTGCTGCTGCTGGAGCCGCTGCTGGTGCTGCTGGGAATGCTGCTGGTGGTGCCGGAGCTGCTGCTGGAGCCGCTGCTGGTGCTGCTGGGACTGCTGCTGTTGGTGCTGGAGCTGCTGCTGGAGTTGATACGGGTGCTGCGGGTTCTGCGGGTGCTCCCCAGGCAACCGACATGGGAATGCTGGTTCGGCTGATGGAGCAGGCAGGCCAGACGTCAGGAGGAACAGACTCGACAGCTGTTGGAGGAGCAGGCCCGACGTCAGGAGGAGCAGGCCAGGCGTCAGGAGGAGCAGGCCAGACTTCGGGAGGAGCAGACTCGGCAGCTATTGGAGGAGCAGGCCAGACGACAAGAGGAGGAGGCCAGACTTCGGGAGGAGCAGACTTGCCGGCTGTTCAAGGAGCAGTCTGCTAGCCTTAAGGAGCTGCTTTCAGAATCACTAAGAAAGGTGACTATGGAGGTGAAGCAGCTACAGAGGGTTACAGACATGCACGAGGAGAGAATCGAAGACCTCGACATCCGGTACGAAGACCTCAAACAGCACTATAAGGATCTCCATAAGGAAATACAGACAAGGATGAGCGGAGAACAGGATACAAGACTTAACGACCGCTACGGAGAGTTGGAGGCACGACTTGACAGCCAATGCGAGAGGCTTCAGAATGAAGTGAGAAAACTGAAGCTGTCCGCTCCTGTTTCTGGAGGCGTCGTCGTCTCCGGCCCTCGAGTCAAGGTGCCGCCGTACGACGGGACTACGTCCTGGACAGCGTACAAATTGCAGTTCCAAACGGTCGCCTTTGCCAACGGCTGGACAGACGAGCAATCTCTGACCGCCTTGACAGTGGCTTTAAGGGGCCGTGCACTATCGGTTCTGGAGGCCTCTCCAGACAGCTGCACCACGTACGGGAACCTGATCGAGGCAATGGACTCCAGGTACGGCGACAAACACCTGGAGCACGTCTACCGAGCGCAGCTGAGGGACAGGACGCAACATGCTGGTGAGAATCTGCAACAATGGGCTCTGGAGATCGAGAAGATCGTGAGGAAGGCGTACCCATCTGCCGGACAAGAGTTCATTGCTGCGAACCTCGTTCAAGCATTCATCGACGGCATCCGCAGCATGGAGGTCAGAGCTCCAGTTCGACTGGGCCACCACAGCGCCCTGAAAGATGCACTGGCCCATGCTCTAGAGGTGGAAGCCGTGAGACAGGAGCCTCGTTCTCAGCGATTGCGACAAGTGGCGGAGGAGGCTACTCCAACAACGACACCTGTAGCAGAGAGGCGTAGCTACTTACCCCGCTGCTTCTACTGCCACAAGCTGGGGCACCTTAAAGCAAGCTGCCCAGCGCTTAAACGACAAGGCACGGATCAACGAGTGCCGAAACGGGACGTCGAAGCTGATGTCCGTGCCGTAACTACGGAGCTTCCGGGAAACGAGTAACAGTCAGAGCCGCGGGGCGGGTACTGGCTGATCGTGACACAGCCCCAAAAGTTACCATCCGACAAGTTTTTGACGAGAATAGTCTGGTGATCGCCGGCGAGGTCAACGGGACGCCATGTGAGATGACGAACGAACATCGACGAGGACGGACGCATGGCAACGCTGACGCACTGTCACGCAGGCCGTGCCCTGAAGATTGTAAACACTGCTCGAGGCGTGAAATCGGTGATTCTGTCATCAAAGTGATTACGACTAACAATCTTAATGACCAATGGGCGAACGAGAGGACGAGAGACGAGCAACTCAAGGATAACAACTTGGCGCCGATAATGGAATGGAAGACGCAGAATGTTCCAAGGCCCGGCTGGAATGTTTTATCAGCCATGAGTTCCACCACGAAAAGCTACTGGGCTCAGTGGGAAAGTCTAGTGCTGCACAACGGGTTGCTGTACCGCAAGTGGGAGTCGCCAAGTGGACAGGAGACATTGATGCAGCTGGTCGTGCCTAGGTCAAAGGTGCGCGCAGTGCTTGAGTCTGTGCACGATGGATCCTCGGGAGGACATCTGGGCATGAATCGGACCTTGGCGAAAATCAGGAAACGATTTTATTGGGTTCATTGCCGGCAAGATGTCGAGGATTGGTGTCGCAAGTGCACAGTATGTGCGGCCGTGAAGGGACCTACGACACGTACGAGGGGACGTATGCAGCTGTACAATGTTGGCGCTCCATGGGAACGAATTGCGGTGGACGTTGCTGGACCGTTTCCGGCCACTGAAGACGGGAACAAGTACTTCATGGTCGTGATGGACTACTTCACGAAGTGGCCGGAGGTCTTCGCAATTCCCAACCAGGAAGCGATAACAGTGGCGGCTAAGTTGGTCAACGAAGTATTCTGCAGGTTCGGGCTACCAATGGAGATACATTCTGATCAAGGGCGTAACTTTGAGTCGCAGTTGTTCCAGGAAGTATGCCGTCTCCTGGGAATAAATAAAACGAGGACTACGGCGTATCACCCACAGTCCGACGGAATGGTTGAAAGGTTCAACCGCACTTTGGAGACTCATTTGGCGAAACTGGTTGAGGATCACCAGAGGGACTGGGACCGATATATTCCCTTGTTCTTGCTCTCATATCGATCCGCAGAGCATGAAAGCATAAAGGTGACTCCTGCTTATGCCAACTTTGGGAGAGAGCTCCGACTACCAGTTGATCTCCTGACCGGCGGACCTCCGGATGCGCCGCAACCTGTAAGTGACTACGTATCGAACCTGAAAAAAAAGATGTGCGACATACATGACCAGATCCGTGAGAGCAGTCTTGTGGCCAGTACAAAGATGAAGACCAGGTACGACAGGAACTTCAATAGTAACGGTTTTGACGAGGGATCGTTGGTGTGGCTGCACAACTTGAAACGCCGAAAAGGGAAATCTCCCAAGCTGCAGAACCGCTGGGAAGGTCCGTATAAGGTCATCACGAGGATCAATGACGTGACCTATCGGATCCAACGATGCCCGCGTGGGTAGTTAAAGGTTGTCCACATTGATCGACTGGCTCCTTACAAAGGCTCGAATATTGCTCGGGACGAGCAAGTCTAAGCGGGGGGCAGTGTAACGAGTAGGTACTTAAATTGCACAAATAAATACCTAAACACATCAAGGTCGATAGACGTCTCTAGAAACATCCAGAGAGAATCAAGTACAAACGAAAATGGACCGTATGTGCCTAGCCATAGGTACCAAAATCGGCCGCGGTCGGTGTGTAGGTATTTGGCGCCGAGTCCCATCGAGGCGCGTCTATAACTTTGTACAACAATCTCGGCGTGTCTCGAATGTTCGGTGGGCAATATAAACAGAGGATCGTCGCCGGGAGAACACAGTGCGAATCAGAGCGATCAAACCGAAACAGTGAAGTGGAATTTAGTGCGAATAAGTGTTATTCTATAGTGTTCATTTATTTAACTGTATTTTTGGTGGTGTTAAAGTAAAGTTTGTTTATTTAATCGGTATTTTAAATCTCTTCGAACCCTAGCTCGTAACAATATCCTACCATAAAAAATGCTTAAACATTCTTCCTAAATAAGAAACTAGATTACTTATAAAAACTACTGAAATAGTAGTATATCTAGTAACAGAGTAACATTGGTTGACAAGTTGACAAGTAAATATTTTGCTTTTATTTAGCCGATATAATGACGTCATTCATAGGTGAAATGTAGGTTAAGTAAATTATTTGTTTTTGAAAAAATAAAGACAATCTCACGATCTTAAGAGTTATGAATTGAAAAATACGGATTATTAAACCAATATCTCGAAACGGTTTTGGATTCAGCATACCTTAACTTTTACTTTACCTACCGAATTGGGATGTAATCAAAATGTACGCATAGGCACTAACAATACTCTTGAATTAATTGCTATTGTATGAAAGTACATTGTATGATAATTTGTCCGGAAATAACAAATCAATTAAGATAATACGCAAATGCTAAGTACTATTTCTCCTCTATATTCTTTATTTCTTTCCAGCTCGATACAAACTACGCCACTTAAAAATTTAAATTTTATTTAATTCAATTAATTTAAATGATGGCCATTTGCCATCAATCATACAACTTTCCGTATAAGTTTAGAAATGAACAATATACTGGGAATACCAACCGATATAATTTTGTCCTAATTTGTAGTTCTGTGATAACAATCTATATATTAAGTAATACCTAGGCGAAGGCAAAACTTTGTAGGTACCCCGTTTTAACCATGTTGTGCGTCACCGATAAGAAGGTGTGCAGAAAATATATTTTTTTATTATAATGTGTTGGAAATTTATTAAATTAAATTTTCATTGTTTACATTCAACGGCGGCTCGAATCGAGTAAAGATTGTCACAAAATAACAAAGAGAATATAACCACTACGTTACAAAGAATTTTAAAATGTTGCCAATAAATAATTACTGACTGATACTATTTTTTTAAATGAAACATGGAGCAAAGTTTAACGAACGATTATGAAATCAGGATCGTGGCATGTGGTGTGGAGGTCTTTAATCTCTGCCTTTCCTACTAGGATATAGGAATGATTTAGGTTATAAACACAACGACTGATTATCTCCTCTGGGTGACTGGAGGGCTGGCTCTTTCCTCGCTCAACCAGCGATCCAGCGAGGAAATTCAGTTTACTGAGTTTTATTTAATTTTTAGATTTAAATTTAGGTTTTTTACATAGTTGTGTTATTTTTAACCTGAATAAAATCTAAATAAACACATTGTATAGATTAAAAAACTAACTAAGTTGTGTACCTTGTCATTAGCATACCATTACATTGATGGTCGCAAGACATGCAACTGTCTATCAAATTATATTTGCAATTATTTAGTATTCCAGTGTTAATACGAGACGTGAGAAGAATATTGCATAGTAATTTTAATAACAGTTAATTATATATAATGATATAGCCATAACGAATAGTATTTGACTGATTAAAACACAACGAATTATTAACATTTCATCACTAAAGTGGCCAGAGACAATCATAACATTTACAAAAATAATGAGTGGAAAACATTTTTTTTCGCTTATTTTAAGAAATTATAAGAAACAAGCTTTCTGTCCCAGATTCCTTCTTGGAAAAGTCTATTTAGTTGACGTTTATGGTTAAGTAGGCCACACATTGGTCCGGCATTGCACCGAAAATTTCCCATTCCGGCCGCTGGATGATCTAGGCGGAACCATTCAAGACCGTACAAGAATTGGACGAGTCTGTGGTCAGTTTCGGTGGACCGTAGGGCCACGCGCGGATTGGATAGCTTAAATAATTTACGACGAGAAAGTTTGTCGGTGGTCGAGTGGATAAGACGTCGGCTCGCAACTGAAAAGTCGCGGGTTCGATTCTTACATCCAACCATGTACCTACGACAAACCGTAAGAAGGAGGCTTTTCCATCTATATACCTCAACAGAGCTGGCCACTCGTTAGGTATATAGCCTCAAAAAATCATTGGCTAAATGAGGAAGACTTTGTCTTCCACTGGGTACCCTGGGGTCAGCAACGGTTTCGGGAGCTGTAAGGCGGGCAACCCGTGAAGAATAAAAAAAAATAGTTCGTATGAAAATCCATTACACCCCTAAAGGACTTTCTTTTGGTTCTGTAAATTTCGTTCGGAAAAGGCAAATATAAATACAGCCAAGTCTTCAATATTTTAAAGCCAATTTCTATATTTTGATGTTTCCAAGCCAATTCTTCAATTTTTTACTTTTTTCAAGGCTTCCCGCACATTTTCTCACCTAAATAACTGTATTTTAGAAGAAGTGCCTATTCGCAAGTCCACCACCTATTTTCAGGAAACATTGCTATATATTAGGACTCACAAAAAAATCTTTGAAAATATCAAAGTAATCGAAATTGTTGATTTTTACAAAATTTTGATTTGATAATCAAGTGCATAAGCAGAAACTAGTATAGAAAATCCATGTATAGTATAACTGGTATAAAGTATTTTGTATTCTTTTGTACCGGAACCATAACGTAGAGTTCATCAACATCGTGCGAGTGTTTTCTTATAGAATTAAATTGAGGATTGTTAAAGATAATTCCCACGCTATTCCTCAAATTTCTAACCACCTACTCCATTTTGATATTTGTGATCAACTTGCTATACATTTATCAGAAAATTGGTGCATACCTTTTTGGTTCGAAACTAGTGTCTTTCTATCTATATATCTAGCATCACGCCTTTTATCTCAAGAGGGGTAGGTAGAGACAATCGAATGCCATTTGTTACGATCCTAACATACTTCTTTCGCTTCTTTTATATTCATCATACCTTTCATACACGCTCGGCGATTGTGTGTAGTTTTAATATTTCCATAGATATAGATATAATATGAAAATTTTAAGTGTCTACCTATTACGGTTCAAAAGATACAGCCCTGTGACATACAGACGGACGGACGGATAGGATTCAATAAGTAACAAAATAATTTCATACATACCAAATACCAATACTGACTAAAGTTGATCAATATCCATTCCAATAGCACAGTTCCAAATAAACATAATTTAGTTAGTTTTGAGGAAAAAATGTAGGTTTTAGATTTCTCAATTTAAGCGTAGGATGACATCCTACACAAATATTTTCTTAGATCAACAATTTTTTTTATATAAGTATTACAAGTAACTATGATTTGTATACAATCACTTTTTACTTAGAATAATCATCACTTCACTAAAACTCTATATTTTCGATGTATTTTAAAACAAATTGAAATGAAGCGAGACGATGTGTCTGCGCAACTCGGAGTGTCGTAGGTATTGTGTGGTTGTTAGTTTGTTGAAGATTTGCTCGAAGGCAATAAAGGTTACGTCACAAGGCCAACCGGGGACTTGAATTGAGGAATTAATTTGGTTTCCATCCAAGGCCGGTTTCTGTGTTAATCTAAGTATATTTTCAAATAGTATTCACTTTTTTAAATAATTAGAGATAAATTGTGTATTCTTTAATTTATTTTTTCTTTAATATTATATAAACATTACAATTTTAAAACTAAAACAAAAATGTACAATATTAAATAAATAATAAATTTAAAAGTTATACATATATACAAATTATAAAATTTCCTAGAACCCCTCCATGTGGCTGGTTCCCAAAACACTGGTTGCATTACGTCGCTGAATGATTAAACTGATTCTTTGAGCGAGGTAAGAGCCAGCATTTAGGTCACCCGAGGCGTGGACTAGTCTTGTATCTAAATTTTTAATGAATATTTTCATTTCGGCGGACCATTTGTTTCCCCTGCAAGCGCGGAAAATAAGTAATTTGTTAATATTTGAATATTTTACAAAAATGCTGAGTGAAAGGTGATGTTGTGACTAAAATGAAGAACAGTAGTTTACCCTGGGTTGGACACGTTGAAAGAATGAAAGTTGACTAAAAGGCTGAAGTGAAAGGAAATACTGGTAGAGGACGACCTAGGTGTACTTTTATTGAACATATAAAAATGTATTGATCGATGGAAATATTAAAAATACACACAATCGCCAAGCATGTATGAAAGGTATGATGAATATAAAAGAAGTGAAAGAGGTATGTCAGGGTCGTAACAAATGGCTTTCGATTGTCTCTGCCTATCCCCTCTTGTTATCAAATGTAATCATTCTAAAGTAGACCAATGTCCGGCATCGCACCGAAAATTTCCCAAACCGGCCGCTGGTTGATCTAGGCCAGGGGTGGCCAATTTGATAAGACCCAAGATCTACTATTCACTGACTAGACTCTATAGCGATATACCAATTACATCTATGTCATAATATGTATGTATATATTACGATGAAATAATATTTAATAATTAAATTAAAATAAAATTAATATTGAAGGGGGCTGGCTCCCATACAACAAACGTGTTTTTTTTGCCGTTTTTATAGATTATGGTATAATATTTTTTTATTTTATTAAGAGGGAAAACAATTATGTATTTAGACTTATATTTTTATTTGCCTTACCCCGATCGACTGGACTAATAGCCGTGATCGACCGGTCGTTGAGGAGAAAGATAATCAGTGAAGTCCTACAGAACAGATTTTAAAAGATTTTCGCCGGTTAGCGGGGTGGCCTCTGTACACTACAGTAGTGTGTAGGTAGTCTCTGATAGTAGTTTAAAATTCCCCGCTATTTAGTACCACAAAATTATATTTTTAATCGACTTCCAAAAAAAAAGGAGAAGTTCTCAATTCGGACCGTTCTTTTTTTTATGTACCGATTTTGACAACTTATTTTTTTAAGGATATAATAATTTCTAGACATTATCACACAGACATATGACGAAAATCGATTCAGTAGTTTTTCAAAAATTCAGTGATTCTGTTTACTGCTGAAAATTATGTATCAAAGAAAAGCCTTAGCAACGGTTGCTATTGAAACGAAGTTATCAATTTTCATATCGACCTAAGATATCGACGGTAGTCTAGCGGTTAAAGGTAATGGGGTAGGCAGGATGCACATGGTTCAAATCCCATCCACAGCGTTATTTATTTAATTTTCCATCAATTTTTTTTTTGCACTGAAAAGTAAGAAATATAAAGACGGTTTGTGCCAAATTAAAACAATTTACTTCCAAAATTCACTAATCTAGACAATTAATTAGGAACCTACGATCATCAGTACAAACATAGATAATATTGAACAGATCTTTATCTTCTTAGATGTTTACTTAATTCTGTATCCTAATTTGGCACCAACCGTGTTCAAATTCTACGACGAAATATTTATTATTTCTTACATTTCAGTGCAAATTTTTGAAGTCGGTACACTTATTGTAAAAAAAATAACATTTTTGTTTACTAAATGACACAAATGCAGAAAAACGTACCTTCGCTGCAGGAGTTCTTATATACCTAGATAAGAAGTTGTGTAGTGTTACGCCCCCTGTAAATAGGTGTCTATATTTATATTTCTATTCCGTAGTAATATGTTTGATGGAAAGCGGAAATAAGGAGGCTAAGACCGGACACATACTCTATTTGGCGTTGTCATCAAAAAGTTCTATTAACTAAAGTATGGTCATTTTTGCTCTGTCTATATTCTCAGGCGTTTTAATATCTTCGTATATCATCACTACATATCACACAAAGCCATCTGTCGCGTCTGTCTGTGACATCATCACGGAAAAACTGGTGAACGATGAACACTTTTTCTGCGATTTTCACGAGGTTTCATCATCATCATCATCATCAACCTTTTAAGATCCACTCTTGCTCTTTGAGAGGAATTGCCATAGTCACCACGCTTGGAAGGCGGGTTGGTGACCCGACGCCGGCTTTACGTGCCCTCCGGAGCACGAGGATTCGATTTAAGCACATATTCTTAAAGAAAATTGGTTGTTAGCATTTTGGCAGGGGGTAGGATTCGAACCCGGGACCACCGGTTTCAAAGTCCACTGTCCTACCAATTAGGCTATCGACTACCTTTACCGAGGTTTACGAGCATTAAAAACATGGACTTATCACTTTTAGAAGCTGAGCATAACCAGTATAAGTGAATCAAGTCTGAGAAAAAGTTGGCCTTTTCGAGTTTTCATAGCGTATGCTGTCTAATCCGTCAGAGATATATTATCTACAAAAAAGTCTGCAGTAGCATATATCTATCTCTAATAGATAAGTAGTTATCGATATAGGTATTCAAATAGTTATAAACCCATATTGTAACCGGGGCGGGGTCGCTATATAGTTGTTGTTATAAATGTGAAAGTTAGGACATGATTTAGGAATGTTTTTTTACAAAGAAAGTAGTTCTTATTCTGTGATAATACTCATTGATGGGATTACGAATGTCGGTTTTGAATAAAATATTTCCAGGCGTCCAATATACACAATATTTTCAAAAATCCGTACGATGGAATTCATCGCATATGAAACATTTATTTTCCTGTTTGGTACGTTGCTGAATTCTGTCAATATTGGAGAAGTAAACGTTGAGTCATAAGGAACAAAGGCGGATAAACTTGAACTATAAATAAAAAGAAGTGTTCTAGAGTACAAAGAGGTAAGGCTTTCCCTTTCAACCTTCCTCTTTTCTTAAACCCGTTTATTGCCAGAATACACGCATGTTAAGACGGGGGTTTCTATTAAGTAGCACAGGAATTGCTAGATGTTTTCGTCTTTACCTTTTTGTGTGTGTCTTGTTGGTAGCTTTTTTAGGTTCCGTAGCTAAATGGCAAGAAAAACAGGATTATATTGTAAGTAGGACATTTTAATGTAGGTAAATATTTCAATATATTAAGGGGGGAGAACGGAATAAGATCTATCCGACCTCACATTTTATCCTAGCCTGCACGCTTGGTACCCTCTGCTAGACAACAAACGAGGCTCTGGTGACTGAGCAATATTAGCTGGAAGAGGCTACAGCGAGCCTGAAGACCAAAATAGTATCAACATGTCTGGTGCAGAAGGCAAGGGGAGACCACTGCACTATTCTTCCTAAGAAAGTTAACCATGGCCAGTCTATACAAGGTGCGTCGCGCTGTGGACCGCCATGATTGACCACGACTGCTCTGTCAAGAGCACTACGACTGAGAAGAAGATATATGTCGATATATTAAATTGCATGATCTCTTGAAGTCCTAACAATCAATGGGTCCCCTCTAACTTTCTAACGAATAAAATTTAGTAGAATATATTTGTACATTTTTATTGTACCTACTTGACAAACGAAGGAAAACGCCGCTTTTGCCTCGTAGGTATATGCTATGGTAGTTGTAATTTAAATTAAAACATTTTTAATGCTTAATTGTTCATTTTATGATATTCAAGAATGCTTGTGTAGTGAAACTTTCGATATATTAAGGTATAGCACCTTAAAATTTCAAAAGGCTGAAAAAGCACCACTTCGTACCTACAAGTGGTAGTTGCTCTGAGCTGTCTATTCTCTCGTTTTTCATTTTGTGGTACTTAAAACACCTACGTTTTCAACAGGTTTTGGCCAGGAGGGAAATAAAGCAACAAAAACAAACAATAAAAGAAAAAAAACAAAAAAAAACAAAAAAAGCCTTACGAAATAATCTAATCAAAAATATACAAACCTTGAAATTTCTCATTGTAACGCGAAAGTACGTTTATTAAAATTTGTTTGGTCTTCTATTACGCTAAGACGGAGCAACGGCTTGACGTGATTTTTTGTACAGAGATATCTGGAGGGCTAGATATTGATATAGGCTATTTTTACCGCCCAAACTATCTCATTCCCCGGGAAAATGGATTTTTTTTTCATAAACAATTTTTTTTACTCATGCGAAGCCGATTTGCTTGTCAGACGACTTGCCAGAGACACTGTAATATTGTCCACATTTAGTGTCAAGCCTTTAACGGATATGTTATAAAAGTTTGGACCTTTCAAGATTTAAAAAAAAGAGAGCAGGAAAAAGGATGTTTATATTTTGAGAATGATTTCTACATATATGTATCAACAGTTACATAATAATCCGAAGCAAACGATTCCATTTTACGGTCCATTACACGATGTCTGGGCGGGCGGTTTCTTTCAATGTTTCCTTATACAAATAATACAAGGAAAGTGTGTGGGATGATTCGAGGCAATCTCAAAAATCACTCAACCGGTTGGGATAATTCTTTCCATTTCGAAATCAATAAGTCTTTCAAATACTATAATGGAAGATTTTTAAGTCTTTTAAAAATACAATACAATACTACAACTTTCATTTCAATTAATTATATGTATTAGAATGAAGATAAATCTTTTTAAAAAAGTGTACCGACTTAAAAAATTTGCACTGAAAAGTAAGAGTGTAGTGTACCGCGTCCATGTCCATACAAACGGAGAAAACGTTTTACTACCCCTAAATATTATTTAATTTTAACGATTTTGTAATACGTTACTGACATAATGAAAAACTACGTACGTATTTTTTCCTTTTTTCAAAATTCGTAATAGGTCAAAAGTTATAAGCCCCTCAAATCTCGTTTTTTTTGGTTCGTAACTTGCTGGTAATAAACCGTCTGTATTTGAGAAACAAAGCAAAATTTCAAAAAAAGCAAAACGTACGTACGTAGATTATAATCTGCTAAAACATATGACACCAAAATTGTAAGGTTTCGTTATAGTTTAGTAGGTGTAAATCGTTTTCGCCCAAAACGCAATTTTCAACGAAAAACATACCTACGAACACTCACGAGCTGCAGTGCTCTCTGTCGCACTGATGCCCGGGGGAAGAGCGCGCTTGAGACAGAATATGATTTTCTA
The DNA here is from genome assembly GCA_963924495.1 of Nemapogon koenigi. Classification (NCBI taxonomy): domain Eukaryota; kingdom Metazoa; phylum Arthropoda; class Insecta; order Lepidoptera; family Tineidae; genus Nemapogon; species Nemapogon koenigi. The sequence goes on from OZ004645.1 coordinate 8,391,143, forward strand.
AATACCTATTTCGCTGCGTACGCTGAGCTACACGATCCTCGTAAGAAATAATAAAAATTTCTTCATAGAATTTGAAGACGGTTGGTGCCAAATTAGGATACAAAATTAAGTAAACATCTAAGGACCTAAAGATCTGTTCAATATTATCTGTGTTTGTACTGATGATCGTAGGTTCCTCATGAATTATCTAGATTAGTGAATTTGGGTACTAAATTATTTCTAATTTGGCACCAACCGTCTTCAAATTCTACGACAAAATTTTTATTATTTCTTGCTTTTCAGTGCAAATTTTTGAAGTCGGTACACTTTTTTTTAATAGATTTATTTCTCCGTTTTAAGTGATTTTGCTGCCCTGAGAAACAAATAATAACGCAACTAAAAAAAATTGATGGTAAATAAAAAAAAACTGCGGTGGATGGGATTTGAACCATATGCAATGTGCATCCTGCGCTGCACCCCATACCTTTAGCCGCTAGACCTGAGCGCTAGACCACCGTCGTCGATACGAAAATTGACAACTTCGTGTCAATAGCAACCGTTGCTAAGGCTTTTCTCTGATATAATTTTCAGCAGTAAGCAGAGACAAATTACTGAATTTCTGAAAAATTACTAAACCGATTTTCGTCATATGACTGTGAGATAATGTCGAGAAATTATTATATCCTTAAAAAATAAGTCGTCAAAATCGGTACATATTTCATTGAGATATTACGAAAAATTTACGTATAAGGTCAGTTTTTTCAATATTTCTGAAAAACGAATGAACCAATTTTTATGAGATAAAAATGGGACCAATCCGGAAGAATTATCAGTCAATTAAAAAAGAAACCATCAAAATCGGTTCACAACTGGCAAACTAATTGAGAACCTTCTCCTTCTTTTTTTTGGAAGTCGGTTAAAAAGTAGTTTACGCTGGTTTGGACACGTTGAAAGAATGAAGGATGCAATATTGACTAAAAAGCGAAACAGACAGACAGACAAAGTAAGTATAGAATTTATGATAATAGTATGGATTAAAGAGATATAACAAATCCGTCCTTTAATTCTATCTATCATCACGCCTATCATCCCAAGAGGGGTAGGCAGAGACAATCGAATGCCATTTGTTACGATCCTGACATACCTCTTTCGCTTCTTTTATATTCATCATACCTATCATACATGCTAGGCTTACATACGCGGAGCTCGGTTTACACACCTTTAATATTTCCATCGATCAATACATTTTTATATGTTCAATAAAAGTACACCTAGGTCCTCTGCCAGCATTTCCTTTCACTTCAGCCATATAAAACTTTTTAGTCAATCTTTCATCCTTCATCCTTTCAACGTGTCCAATATTTCTCTTCATTTTTAGGGTTCCGTACCCAAAGGCTCCGCTTTAGTCAATCTTTCATCCTTCATCCTTTCAACGTGTCCAATATTTCTCTTCATTTTTAGGGTTCCGTACCCAAAGGCTCCGCTGTTCGTCCGTCTGTCTGTCTGTCTGTCCGTCTGTCACCAAATATCATGAACCGTGATAGTTAGACAGTTGAAAATTTCACAGATGATGATTCTGTTGCCACTATAACAACAACGTACTAAAAACAGAATAAAATGAATATTTAAGGGGCTCCCATACAACAAACTGGGCACTTGGCCGGTTTTTTTTCACATTAGGAACCTGCCTAATCTAGAAACCGTATATTCTAGTTTACGCACCGATGCGTGTCATACGATATCAAAGGAAAATAAATGTTCGCCTCAGTTGACTCAGTCACAGTTACAAGACAAATTGATTCATACATTCGCTTTGTGTTACAGATTCAAAATTCAAATTCAAAAATCGACCTTATAACTTCAATATTGGATCAATTTGAACTTTGACTTTTGCAGCTGAAACTTCCCCCTTTAAGCTAAATTATATACGGCCCTTACTAATAAACGCTGTACAAAGTTATACAATTATCTCTATCATATATAATGTCAGGTTTGTTAAAGGGTGATTAAGTTATTTGATATTGGCAGAATAATAGTGACTTTTATTTTTACAAATAGAATGAAATTGGTGGAAAGTGGCTATGGTGGTCTATGAATGGAGGTCACAAACAAGAGATCATATAGTCCTTATTTGTCACCTGACACCGCTTCACATTTTACAGTTTCTTTCAGGGTATGTAAATATCGGGTTCATTACACTATCAGCTCTATTAGACCAGTCGGATGTTGTTTCAGAGTGGATGCACGTGACGTAACGCAAAAAAAATTTTTTTCGGATTCTTTGTACGATATAGAATATAGATCCGTGGGTTGCGCCCCCTCGAAGGTACCCGCTTCATTGTTCAAATCAACAAAATATGATTTTTATAATGAAAAATGCGTATTTTTTTTTACGTTTGCACGAATAACTTGGAATCTGAGGATTTTAGGCCAAAATCTCATTAGACAAAAGTTGTTCGCAATAAAAAAATACACAAGATATGTGGGTTTTAATACCCCGTTTTTTCAATTAACCATGTTGAAATGGCTATTGTTTATAAACAAAATCGAAGAAATGCAAGAAATTTCTCGAATTTTTTAAAGTTATTAATAATCATCTTAGCTTAACGAAACTTTAGCTTAAGTTACCTCAATATATCATAAGTAAGCCATAAATAATTTTCAGGGCGATCTCTCATGCGGCTTTTGTTTAATAAGTAAGCCATCATGCCAAAATGTGCTTTCCGAAAGCAAATGCACAAGTCACTGTAAAAAAATACCCAAATAGCTTCAATTGTGCCTATAAAATTTGAAGAGTTCTTGATTTCTCCAGAATCCCATCATCAGATCCGTATACCCTTTCAAACAAAAAAAATATCCAAATCGGTCTAGGCGTCTTCAAGTAATCGGGGAACATACATAAAAAAAGACATAAAAGATTCCGACGATTTGTAAACCTCCTTATTTTTAGGGTTTCGTAACCAAAGGGTAAAAACGGAAACCCTATTACTCTGTCTGTCCGTCTGTCACCAGACTGTATTCATGAACCGTGATAGTTAGACAGTTGAAATTTTCACAGAATATGATGTTTTCTGTTGCTAAATACTAAAAAAACAGAATAAAATAAATATTTAAGGGGGCTCCCATACAACAAATGTGATATATTTTTTTTGCCGTTTTTAAAGATAATGATAAACGGTACCCTTCGTGCACGAGTCCGACTCGCACTTGTCCGGTTTTTTTAAGTTCGGTTTTCGAGTTCTGCGCATATAAAGTCGAGGACACAGTTTGTATAAAGTAAAATATTAAACAATATTGAAATATTCTTCAATATAATCTATTTTTGTACTGCGGTTAGTCTATACGGGGAGGTTGGGTACAAGGTTCTATGACGCCATGTTGACGCGACGTTTTGGCGCCCACTCCCTCCCAGTTCTACCAGACTTCTAACTAAATAGAAAGAGGGTTAAACAATTTTCTCTGCGTGATACATATTTGTTACTTTTATTATACTGTCAATTTGTGAAGCGAAGTCATTTATTTAGCAATTAGTATGGAAATTAAGAAATGTATTTATATTGTGACAAACAACTTTAGTTTTGTATGTTGTTTAGCTATTTAAACCAGGCGTTGGTGGCCGAATGGTTAACTAGGTGTTAACTAGGCAGACCACGGGTTAGATCCCGGATCCCGGCCATGTACCAATGGGTTTTTATTTAAATTATACGATAAACCACACTTAGAGGCTTTTCCATTTAATATACTTCAACAGAACTGGCCACTCGTTAGGTTAGGTTACACCTCACAAATACCATCGGCTAAACGAGGGAGACTTGGTCTTCCGCTGGGTACCTTGGAACCGTGACACGGTTTTCGGGAGCTGTAAGGCAACCCGTGAAGAACGAATAAGAAAAAAATCAAGCTTATGTTTAGCTGTTTTTAAATACAACCGAAACAAAAATCTTTAGGAGAAATAAATAGTTTTCTATAGACTTCTTCCTGTTTAACGAATTATTATACCAACGAGTCGATATCGGAATAGTTGGGCTTTAGGTTGGTCCACAGGTCTTGGTGTTTCAGAAGACAAAGAAAACACAGTATTTCTTCAGAAAAAAAAATTCAACTTGTTTAAAAAATGACAGATCTATTTCCATTAGGTAACTGGCAAAAAAATTTACATGTTATAGCTAAAGCTGTTTCGTGTGTCTCTTAATTCTTCGTCAAAATTAATGTTTGATACGCCATTTTGAAAATTATTTTCCCCTATAATGGCGAAAAATAACAAATAAAAATTAAATGCCACCCGTTGGAGATCACTTGATATAACGATGCGAAGTTTTCGCACGGGTCATCTAGTTACTCTACTTACTATTTAATTACAAAACTTTATTACTTTCAAGATTGCTTAGAAACTCTATTATTAAAGACAGCCACTTACGAACAATTTTTATAGTTCCATAGCATGCAAAGATACAAATATAAAAGCTCATCAACAGGGCAACAAATTGTCGATAAAATTTATCTCTGAATTCCTCATATTGAATTACATTTCGGTTCTTTATTCACCACTCAATAGCTGATACACGCGATTAATTAATGATATATTTACCATTCTTTCGTATTATACAACTAGCAACCCGCCCCAGATTCGCCCGTGTAATTTCGATATCACTTGTTAACACATATATATGGATAATATATTTAATTTACTTTTCTACGAAACCCTATGAGATATTAAAACAAAAATCAGTTTCACAAAATGCCGTTCGATGTTAAAAGCAAAATATTTCAGTCTCAAATATTTGTACCTATTAATTTTAAAATTACAGGCAGGTACGTCAATTTTATAGGTACCTATAGATAAAATACTTTTTAGGGTTTCGTACTCAAATGGCAAAGAGAACCCTTATAACGAAATCAATTATACTAGCTTTCCTGCCCCGGCTTCGTCCATGAAAATTCTTGAAAAATATTAGTAAATCCGACCGAAAAATATTTTTGCCATACGGATAATTTCAAATCTTACACTTACGAAAAATCCTTTCCTGTGTGCATATAATATGTCATAGCTTAAGCAGTTTCAGCAATTGAGTTGAGACAAACATCACACCCACAACTCTCACTGCGATACCTAGATATATATACCTGCCACAACTACTGTACTGCGCAAAGTAGGTAAGTATTGTTTGGAATGCATCGAAGCGTAGATGGGTCGCGACTCTAAATATAATGATGCCACAGCCTCATATCGTCGTTTTTATGTCACAATTCTTCCGAATTCCGATTCAATAGCTGCCATTTACATTTATCCTCAATAAAAATATTCCAGAAAATTCGATATGAAAATATAAATAGAAAAAAAATGTAGTTTCATCTATCTATCTATCTATCTATCATCACGCCTTTTATCCCAAGAGGGGTAGGCAATCGAATGTCATTTGTTACGATCCTGACATACCTCTTTCGCTTCTTTTATATTCATTATACGTTTCATAGATGCTCGGCGATTGTGTGAACTTTTCTTTTTTCATTTTTTGTTTTGATCCATGTTTTCATCCATGCCTTTATTTACTGAGATTTAATTTGAAGTTCCATCCCTTGACTGTATAGATATGAAATAAAATGCAAATACTATGAAAATTATTGCTAATCATACTCAATTATCTCTATATATTTCTCAAGGATGTTTTTTGTCGGTACGTCATATCTCCCTTAATGCTTCACAAAATTAATGTTTTAAACGCCATTTTGAAAATTATTTTCCCCTGTATTGACGAAAAATAATCTCACAAATCAAAATTAAATGTTTCTTTCAAAATTACATTCATTTATGTATTTTGTAAAATAATATCCCAATAACATTTAGACGTTATCATCAGACCTATGCCTTAAAAATCAACATCCATCTATCATTATGCCTTTTATCCAAAGATTGGTAGTCATATTCAATCCATTTACCTACTACAACCAGTCTCAGACAGCATCCAGTCATTTGCTATGATTATATTTTGCATGTCCCATAGCGATCAAGCAAATCAAAAAGGACCGGTTTCCGCGACGCTACTTTTTGTCCTGCTTTGTACAGGAAATTATAACTTTCTCTTTCTAACTGAGATTTTGTCTACGTACAGAAGACATTCTTTATTACGCCGTCATGCTCGCACAGCTGATAGGTACATGCCTGGGATTATTATGGCATGACTTTGATGTTAACATATGTTTTAATTCATAAATTACAATATCAAAGGTAAGCTGAAACTTCGGCGAACATTTTAATCTGAAAATGTTTTACAAAATTCTATGAAACATATACTTTTCATTTATTTGTAGAAAAATTAAAAGCTGAAACGTGACTCTGCCACCGTTCGGTAACTGCATACCTACGCTAAAAATACCATCACGGTTGTAACCTGCCCCTAAGGTATCCAGTGAAGGATATAAAAGTAGATAAAAAAGAGTGGTTGAGTGGGTAAAACGTCGGCTCACAACTGAGAAGTCGCGGATTTGATCCCCACATCCGACCATGTACCAATGGGTTTTTATAATGAAAATCTAATACATCTAAGTACATTATCCGACAAACATTACAAAGAGGCTTTTCCATCTACATACCTCAACAGAGCTGGCCATTCGTTAGGTATAGAATCAAAAAAATCTTTAGCTAAGTGAGGAAGACTTTGCCTTTGGTCGACAACGGTTCCCGGGAGCTGTAAGCCGGGAAGATTAAAAAAAAATTTAGGGTATTTTGACTTTGATCCCTAGTCTGAAATTCTTGTAGATGCTTAACCATAATAATAATTGCTATCGGTCTAACAGTCACATTTATAACTAAAATATCTAAAATGAGATCTAAACTTCAAACAATCTTCCCAAACATATTAAAGATACAGATTCATTTAATGTTTTCAATCAACGGTTAAAATATCATATTGTTGTCAATAAGTATGGTAGGTACAGGTGTTTTGTTTTATTCTGGTTTTATATACCTACTTAATTATTTGGGTCACCGACCTACAATTTGTGTAAAATCATTAATTTTTTTTGTTTTCTCATGTAAGTGAATGTTTTAATGTTCTTATGAGAATAAAATTCTTTAAACCTAACTTTAGTATTTAGTGCCCTTGAATCAAATCAGAAAAAGTTTTATTAGTTTTAATTTGATTACAGTAAGCTGAAACTTAAAAAAGATTCAGGCAAAAACGTACAAACTATCGTAGCAGCGGAATGAAGGCGGAAATGGAATAAAACTAATTATTATTAAAATGAAGATGACAACCGTCCACCGGTCGTAACTTGAATGTAGGAAAATGGGAAAAGTGCCCCCAGCAACCCAAAGGGGCCATTTATGGGGACATTTCGTTATGGACACTGCGCTCTATCACGGACTATGGTAATATTTATTATACTAATATAGATATACCTACGTTTTTACTGAGGGTATAAAGGAAACAGTGGCAGTTCCTGGTGTCCAGTCTAGTCTTGATAAACAAAATACCGCTGTGGATGGGATTTGACCATGTGCATCTTGCGCTGCACTCTTATGATTTACCGCTAGACCACCGTCAATACGAAAATTGACCACTTCGTGTCAATAGCAACTAAGTTGCTAAAAGCTTTTCTCTGATATATATAATTTTCAGCAGTAAAAAGTGCGTCAGTGCCTCTGAATTACTGAATTTCTGAAAAACTACTGAACCGATTTTCATCATATGTCTGTGAGATAAAGTTATATATTAAATATTAAGAAAAAAATACTTATAAAGTTCAGTTTTTTCAAAATTTTTGAAAAACCAGAAGAATTCCGGAAGATTATCTGTCGAATAAAAAGAAATCATCAAAATCGGTTTCATTTGAAAGGCAATAATGCGAAGATGGTTATAGACCACAAAAAAAATCGGTCAAGTCATGAAGTCGATTTTCGACGTTTGCTATACAAAATTTTCAACATCATCAAAGGGTGGCGTTACTCGCAAATAAATTAAAAACATTACTGTGATGTTTGTACCTACATAAATTGTTACCCCCGGCGAAATCGGGGCAAGCTGCTAGTATTATATAACATTATAACCTATTTTACTAATGCAGAATTATTCACAGAACTTTTCCTATTTTTACTTATACGTACGTCGTACGTCTTGGAAGAAGAAATATTACTCGGTAGGTAGAAAGATAAGCAAGAGATGCGAAATAGCTTCCTTAGTATTATGGAACCGTAAGCAATAACAATTTCATACAATGTGTTGTTTTAAAATGTTATCTATCACTGTTCTGTTTACACATAATTGAAATTCATGCAAAAGTAATCAAAATACTGCCATTCCTAAATAAAGACGGATATCGATTGAATTCAGACAGCAAACACTTTATGAATAATTGAAATGTTAATGGTACGTATCTATTTAAAATAGAATAATGAGGTTTGGGATTTTGGTAAAACAATTTTACTTTAAAGATATGGCGAGATTAGTAATACAGTAAAGATTAGGTACCTTATTGTAGAAAATATAATACATTTTTTTTTCTTACTTCACGGCTTCACTTACAGCTCTTGAAACCGTGTTATGGTTCCAGGGTCTTAGCATTTTTGGCTCCAGCAAGCATATGATTTTCACATTTCACAGTTAATATGATAAGTAGATAGGATTAATAGACAATTGAATGCCATTAGCTACGATCCTGACATAATCTCTATCACATTTTATATTCATTATACCATTCCTACATCAGCAATAATCTCTTTTAGAATTTAATAAATAATAAATAACTTATTCCTATAGAGATAGACAAAGATGCAAATGTGTCATAAAAATATTTTGTTTGATTTCAAAACGTAGGTAGGTACAACTTAGACGTCCTCTCATTTCGCTATAAATCGGTATAAACCATCTTAGCTGGTATTATTGTATAGAAAAAAATCGGTGTCCTAAGATAGGTCCATTATGTTATAAAAATAACAAATATTTACGTCTGTTAAAGAAGTGACACATTAAGTGCAGCAACAGGCTTGCCACCTGTTCTGTTCAATATGGACAACTGGCAAAAAGTGTACACTGTTCTGGTGTCTCTGGCCACACCGCAAGGTATAAAGGCCGTGAAGGTGTGTTGTTGTTGTTGATATGTATTCTATGCAGCTACGTATTATAGGTATTATTATTGATTATTATTATTTTATAACTACCATGGAATGATACGTTTTAAACTAGGAAGAATTAATTGATTTCAACGTTTGTATAGGTTTATCATAGCAAAAATCAAAATCATGGCTTACTTCTATTCATTAAAGCAAAAAGTCAAAATTTAAACAAATTAAAAATTAAATATAGGTACAATTCTGTATTATTCCAATCCAAGTATTAGAACTAACTATTTAGTTTATTAAAAACGTTAACCCAGGAACTTCACCTACTTGCTTATTCACCCCAATTTTTTACATTTGCTACCCTATGGCACAACTGGCAGCTTTCCCTCGATTTTCCATTGCGTGGAAACCTACACGTTGCCTTGGTTACGAGACGCTGCAGTGCTTTGCAGAACTCCCTCCAACCCCCAGTATGATTCGGGACCTCCTATTGAATGGTCGCGTCGACAGTCGATCCAGTAATTTAATACGTAAACGATAGATTTCATTATTAAAGTCGGGTGTCAAGGTTGTATTAAAAATATACCTAAATAAGATTATGTTTAAATTTTTGTGGTGCCGTTTGAAAGCATGTGAATTTGGATGCAGTTAAAGTTGGCAATGATAAGTGTATTTTGTGTTTGAAACATGCAGGGGTGTTTAATTGGGTTTTTCGAGGGAAAAAACTCGACATGACGGCGAGGGAAGGCGAAAATAATCTACCACAGGATGAAGAGGAATTGGTATGGCAATTTTCATTGTGTTTTTTATTTAGAAAGTATTTACTACTGGCTAAGTGCGTGCCGGGCCACGCATATATAGTAGGATTCCGTTGTCTCTGCTACAACCCAGGATCTTGCAATTTGCAATACTATTTAATTTTTTATTTCGGAAAGTTTATTTGTCTCGGTGCCCGTTATAATTTTCATTGAAAGTATTTACTAAGGACAGTATTCCAGATTTTCAGTAGTTTTATTTAGAAAGTTATTACTTAGCAGACCACTTTGAAGCTTAATTTTTGGTAAACAAAAAATGGTTAATAAAATCTCATTTCAAAAGACCTTTTTATTAGACCACTTAATGGGTTGGGGTTTAATTTCTTTTTCATCTCAACTTTACATAAAGGGGAAGTAGGTACATGAAAAAAATTAACTATATAATGTTAAAATTCATGTCTCTACACGACTGTAGATATTACAATTATTTGAATGGAACAGACGGACGGACGGACTGAACAGTCTTATAAAGATTCCTTGTTATTATTAATTTATTTTTTATTTATAAGGGTCCTTAAACCAACCACTGTAAATATAAGTATACATGAGCTAGTAGATTACAACATTTTGTAGGTATACAATTTTTAAGAGGGTTTTTTCTCTTTTTTCTGTTTTCAGTCTCAAACTCTCACATTCTACCAATAAATGAATTACAGTCAATTCCAAGATGCATTTGCAAAAAATTTTTTTTTTCAATTTTAGTAATAGGTATCTGTGAGTAAAATTTGTATGGCCTATACGTCGGTATCTTCTCAAAGATGGAGGTCCTAGTTGCATATAATTATCAAGGTTCCTTTATTTACTACGAAACACTAAAAATCAACGTCAAATCTATCTCTCTACCAAAATAAAATGTATGTTCTCCGCGTCATGAGAACATGAAAGTTTTACTTGTGTCTCTGAAAACAGTAATTCCATTCTGAAAGTGTAACTTACCTACTTACTGAACTTTAAACTTACATTAACCTACTAATGAACTTTCCTATACTCAGAAGTCTCTGTTCTAAAACTCTTTAGTGAAGATAGAAAGGGATTTATATACTTTCTGAATGTACCTATGCCTGATAAGGTTTCGCTTAACACCAGGCTATATGGCAGAGTCACATTCAATAAAAAATAGTCCAGTTTTCTATACTTTGACATTTCGTGGCATATTTTGGTATTTCCCACGCGTAGATAAAATATCTAAGTATGAATTATGTATATACTGAATATTTAAGTAGGTAATAGCCCACCTACGCTTTGATCCTTGGTTGGTAGATACCTGTACGACTATAGCTGTCATGATGAGCTTAATGGCAATATCTAGAGGAGATCTTCACTTCATCATTACAAAAATAAATCATAGAAATCGGCATACATATTATTTCATCGAGTTATGATTAAAATTGCCGAATATTTTTATTTTAATTTCTGAAAAACTACTAAACCAAAGGGAAACATGAATTAACTTTTAAAAAAATATACTAACTTCAAACATTTACTGAAAAGCAAGAAATAATTAAACGTTGGTTTCGACGTTGAATTTGAAGACGGTTGGTGCCAAATTAGAAACTACCTAGTTCTAAATTTCACTAATCTAGACTATTAATTTCAAACATAGATAGCATTGTAGCCTAATTTGGCACCAACCGACTTCAAATTTAACTGCGAAACGAAATATTTAATTACTTTTATTTCTAGTTTTTCAATGAACAATGTTTGAAGTCGGTACTTAAAAAAAATATTTATTATTATTTATCTATTATTTTAAGTCTAGTACGTACAGTTTCAATTATAAAAATAATATTATAATGTTGATATTCAGAAACTAGTGATAGATGATCCAGACTTCGCACGCGCGGTTTAATAAAAAACTATTTTTTTATCTTTAAATATAATTTATATATATGCATATATTGATAGCAGATATAAATATAGATATTATCGCTGTATGTTTAATCAAAATTATTTTGCCTTTTCTACTTGCGACAAAATAATATCCAAATAATACATCCAACATAGATATTGGAAGTTGCGGATAGACTCTTAAAATTGTATTTGTCAACTATTGTTTACTAAGTGAAATTACTGTAAATAAAATTTGCTATTTCTTTTTCCCAATTACTAACTTGAAAGAAAACTCCGTCAAAGGTAAAAAGGAAGGCAGTTATATTCAGATTACGTAAGGTATTTTTCTTTCAGATTCAAATAACTGAAAACTAAGTAGGTATAAATTTGAGATTGATAGCATATTTGACGTTTGTTATATGCATTGCCAGTACTTATTTTTAGCTACTAGGTTAGAGTATTGAAACAGGAGGTCCTAGGTTCAAACCTCACTAAATCTGAGCACCATTTTTTTTAATTAGGATGAAGTATATTTGATAGCTGCATATGAAGATTTGTCACAGATTTAGCAAAAAGTGGACATTGATACTCACGGAATACGGGAAGATGTGAAGGCTGTGTTCATAAACATGTTTGTAAAATCTTTCCACTGCATGTAAAATCGATAAATTGCTTCTATTGCCTATGGGACGTGTGTGGAAGCACATTGCACAAAACAATTTTATTTTCAAGCGCATTAGCAAGTGATTGATTGAAAAATGTTTCAAGCAAATCATGTATTTTTATTTGTCACGTCACAAATCATTACTTACTTATATTCACAAATATATATCGACTCCTAGTGCTTCGGATGGCACGTAAAGTTTTCTTTAGAACATAAATAGCTCTAAGTAGTCCCATTTAGTGTAGCGATAGGTTTTGATACCATATGACATTAGTGATATACATAAGTATGTCAATGGCTACGCCGCAAAGTATGATGACCGTAATGGTGTTTTTTTTTTATAAAACCCTTTTATTATTATCTCAGTGTGAATTTAACTTTATATTAGTTCTCTAAACACTATAATTTTTCACATTTTTAGCTTTAAAATTCATATTTGTCTGGCCTGTCTTTTATTTCAATACAAAAAAAATAGTATATAAGGCCACACTGAAATGTTGCGTTATTCGCAATATAACGAAACTAATATATTTATTAAAAGTAACATTTTAGATCATTCAATATTCCCTGAAACCTTATTTTAGTGCTCTCCGAAGCTCAAGAGGTAGAAGAAACTATAAAATCAGTAACAAAAATGACAAACTACTTTGAGCTTGAATATCTTGTGAACTAAAAGAGATAGAAACATGATATTTGGTACATCGTTTTAGCTTACGGAGATCTGGAGATGAGTCAAAAGTACCGCGATATGCTTCCTGTAAAGGATGTTGTGTATTTGCTCGCCTTGGCGGGGTACTGGCGTACTCTCTGATAATCTAATAATAACCTAATATCGCACTTCTAGTATTATTACCAGTCTAAGGTTTTATTAGAGAAAAATCAATAATTCAGAAACTATTGTCCTCGTATGTCTATTATCATTTGTATTGGTAAGGTTTTAGTAGAAAGAAAACGAAACGAAAAGAAAAACACTTTGCGTGATTCGCCCGTCTTGGATGCTCTGAAATATTGATGGCCATTTATTTAGTTTAGTCAACTATACAAGTCCATTAGTCGACTTAGTTCGAGTATGAATGCCCACGAAAAATAGAATAATAAAAAAATGCATTTATTTATTCGACATCTCATGCTTCGGAGGGCACATACAGGCAATATATTCTGAACCTACATTTAAAAAGCACATCTGATAAACCACACTTTTCCATCTAAATATACCTCAACAGAACTGGCTAAAAGAGGGGGACTTTGAGAACAGAACTGGCTAAAAGAGGGGGACTTTGAGCTGTAAGGCAACCCATGAAGAGAGGGAAAAAAGCTTTATTCGACATCTCATGCTTCGGAGGGCATGTAATATCAAGGTACTTAAGGCTCCTATATCCATAATTTTTCTGGGATAAACTATTCCCAATTTCTCTGTAAATAATCCACCTGTGTCACTTTAATTTAGCATATGTTACTCTAAGTGAAATAGCTGTTATTTTGGCAATGGGTTTTATTGAATAAGAAATATGGGTAGTTAAACTTTGCCACCGTTTTCTCTTTCATGCACAAAGCTTTTAAATTTTTTAAAAACGCTGTTATACCATTATCCTTCAATTATATACAACGCGTTATTTTTGTAGCTTATTGAAAATTCAATATAATATTTTTAACCAATTAAAAATTAAAATCACGTTTTTATTTAGAATTTTCAATGCTCAGGTATGCACCTTTCCACTTCTTGTAAACATACTACCTAAATAAACAAATTAATTCACTTGCTCTAATTTACATAAATTACATCTAATGACAAGCAGATTGAAAGGAGAGTGAAAGCGGGAAGCAAGGAAGGTGGCCTGAACCATAAACAATGTATGCAGAAAACACAACTTACAACTAAAAGTAAAATTAATATACATAATGCTGTTTTAGTTCCATCACTTACTTACGAAAGCGAGACTTGGGTATGGAATAAGAAGCATGAAAGTAAGATAAATGCAGTTGAAATGAGTGAAAGATGATGTTGTGACTAAAATGAAGAAAAGTAGTTTACGCTGGTTTGCAGGACACGTTGTAGGAATGAAGGATGAAAGATTGACTAAAAAAGTTTATATGGGGAATGCTGGTAGAGGACGACCTAGGTGTACTTTTATTATACATATAAAAAAAATATTGATCGAAAAGTACATACAATCGCCGAGCATATATTAAAGCTATGATTATTATAAAAGAAGCGAAAGAGGATCGTAGCAAATGACATTCGATTGTCTCTGCTTACCCTTCTTGGAATAAAAGGCGTGATGATAGATAGATAGATAGTTATCCACGAATATGCAAAGCCATCGAATTTACAAACAGAAAAAAACCCGACCAAGTTTAATTGGATTTTCATTTTGTGTCGTGTAGAGTGATCGTTGGTAAAATTACAAAAAGTTCCTACTTGACAATAACATTTTTTGGAAATACTTTAAATTAGAGCTGTAAGATTTATTATACAAAATAAAATAATTAGAAAATTTAATATTTGTATTTTCATTTAAAAATCATGTTTTTATTTTTATTTTTCAAATCCCCGCGAAAACGATGATCACAGTTAGATAAAATAACAAGAAAATAATTTAGTCAGTGACAGATTGACATACAGTTATTATAATATTGTTAGTAGTCTTTGATTTTTATTTGACATTTAGATGAAAGTGACGTCACTTCCCGTTTGCGGTCACGTGAGAAATATGAATTAAATATTAAAAAAGAAATATTTATAAATAAACATTAGTTTCAGTTACACGATATAGACTATATAAAAATATTTTCACTGTCTACATCCTTATAAGTATATGAAGAAAGGTGTACTTTCCAGTGCATTTCTTCTTTAACAATGACTGGTCCAACCATGTTTACTATGGGTCCAACCACAGAACTTCTATACTAGATCTGTGGGTCCAACCAAGCTGGGATATCCAAAGTCCATAATATAAATATATATTTAAATCAAACTAATATTATAAATGCTGAAGTGTGTTTGTCCATTTTTCAAGTCATAGCGGAGCGACAGGTTGACGTGATTTTTTTGCACAGGGCCGGAGTGTGACGTCATGGAAATCCTTCGCGATAAATTCTTATGCCACATTTACAAAATGTTCAAGGTCGGAAAGTTAGACAATAAATTATGCAATCATCAATTTATGTCTATTTAATTTAATTTATATATATCCCGACAGTGCATAAGTTCTTTTTTAAATTTGAATACGAAATCCTAATAAAGGTACTGCAGTATCCATTAAAAATGTTGCCAGCTTTTATATTATAGCTATGCAAACAACGTCTTCAAACTCCCTTGTACTTGCATAATGCAGGTTCGTGAGGCGATACTTTGTGTATGTGTCAAGGCCTTCATTTTTCATAGTGCTTCGTGGTATTCATATTTCTTAGCTTTTTCAAGTCGAAAGTAGTCTAATGCCACAGAAGAAATAATATACTAATAACATACACAAGTCTCTCTTAGTAGGTATCTTAATTTAAAAAACAAAGTCGGGTTTGTTCGAACACTTATAACTCGAGAACGTCTGGACCGATTTTCATAGTTTTTGATTTGTTGTATTTGTCTCCGTCCCGAATAACAGAATAACTATTAAAATATTGGAAAAATTCACGAAAAAAAAATTCTAAAGAAAAAACATTTTCTATTAAAAAATTGGGAAAATGCACGAAAAAAAAAATCTAAAGAAAAACCTTTTCTCATACATTTTCTATGGAACGACTTTTTTTATTTCAGAACGGGTTCATGACAGAAACAAAAATTCACAAAACAATAACAAAATTATAACACAAAATGATGTCACGCGCATAAACCAATGACTCTAATTGCATTCCGATTATAATTGACAGTTCAATTTTTCGGCTTTTTTTTCTGGCCATAAAGTTTTCCTACTAAGTCAGCAGCGCGGGGGGTGAGCAGGGGAGATAAATTTCGTGAAAATGCCATGATTCGTTGGATAAATACACAGTTTTAGACTCAAAATAGCAATTATTTTCTTAAAAAAAAACCCATTTTACTAATTTAAACTTTTCGTAAATATAAGATCTCACCAGGGAAAACCTGTCTAACAAACCCTAAAACTTTGTTTTTATACTGAAGTGACATCATGCCTATCCGATTGTCAATCAAATGTACTGAACGGAAAACGTTTGCGGAAAACTGCCTCTATTTAATATTGTAATGGCTTGGATGACTGATTATTTTATTAAATTTAGTGCTTATCTATATCTAAGTTTGTTTGTAATGAATAGGCTTAGAAACTACTGGGCCGATTTTAAAAATTCATTCACCATTAGAAAGCTACATTCTTCGTGAGTAACATAGGCTATATACCATCACGGCATAACGACGGGAACGGGGTGGGCAGAGGTAAACATGACAAAAGCTATGTATGAAGTGTATGTTTGCCAACATTCTGAAATAGACACGTACGAAGTCGTGGGAAACAGGGTAGGGGTATGGGTAGGGGTAGGGGTAGGGCCGGGGTTTTAGTCGGTTGGAGTCCGACATAACCCGCTCTCTCACTTCCGAGGGGGCGGGTATGCATGATGCATTTCCCCACGTTAAAACAAAAAAAAAGGGGTAGGGGTAGGGGTAGGGTTAGGGTTAGGGTTAGGGTTAGGGTTAGGGTTAGGGTTAGGGTTAGGGTTAGGGTTAGGGTTAGGGTTAGGGGTAGGGGTAGGGGTAGGTAAGGGTAGGTGTAGGGGTAGGTTTATTATATATAATAACCTATTTATTAAGGATAGTTATAGGCTAGGACTCAAAGGAGCATAGCAGTAACCTTTATCAACCTTCAACCAATCAAAAATCAAGCCAAGACGGAATCTATACTAATATCTAATAAAGCTGGAGAGTTTGTTAGTTTGAACGCGATAATCTCTGGAACTACTGAATATTAGTATTTGAAAAAATATTTTTGCACTTGATAGCCCAATTCTTGAGGAAGGATAAATAGGTATACATGCTATATAAGATCATACTACGACCTACCGCGGGTGCAAACGCAAGGCACAGCTAGTATACAACATATTATGGATTAAAGAATACTTTTGATCCCGGAAAATACAGGAGCGGAGAAGGGGTTAAACATATTATATATATATTAGTTAGATTCGAAATTATCTTTCATTGACTTTCTGAAAATCCTACCTACTTCCTTTATCAATATACCATGTTTGTGGTCACGCCGCAAAGTATATAAGTCCTGAATCATATCCACACATTTTTCGGATATCCTTAAAACGAACGCAATGATGAATTCGCCACCGCATCATACATAAAAAGGCCATTAAACTCCATGTATGTATGTATGTATAGGAGGCTTGTATGACAATACAGATTTCTTCAGGGCGGGCGGGTCGCATTTACAATGCATTGTTCTTGCTCCAGTCGTCATTTTCAAGCTCTCTAATATTCACACGACCTTTTGTAGGTCGCTACTGTGTGAGGTACGAGTATGTATGTCAACATCACAAATAGCTACTTTTACAGTTTTGTATTGATTTCACTTTTCTAGGAGAGCTGGAGAGTGAAAGACATTTTTTAGCCCGGAAATCCTTCGAAATAAATTCTCATTTCACATTTCAAATATTTTCATTGTTGAAGTCGGGGTCTAGCCAGATTTACTATAACAACATATTATATATTGTAAGAAAATTCAGTTTTGTAATAGAAATAAAGCGTAGTCTGTCTTCATTTTAATCATAATCCATAAATCAAATGAAATATAAAGTTGTACTGTGAAAGATGAAATTCTTATAATTGCCTACGTCATATATCAAATATCTTTTATCGATATCAATATCGCAATGGTTAGAACGTCGTACTTGAAAGTCTGTAGAGGTCCCGGGTTCAATACTCACTCGAGACAAAATACTTGTACACAGAAGACTGCTATTTTTCAAAAAAAATGTACAGAAGTTTTTTAAGGTCGTAATGGTAAAATGAGCTTGTCACCTACATCCAATAGTATGCACTAAGGTCAAACCAAGTTTGACGCCCCTGTATTTCGCAGGAACAAATTAGCGCAAGTCCGAGTCACACTTGGCCGGGGTTTTATTATTTACTTAAGAGTATGCCTTATAGTTATATTAGACGTTTGTATGTACCTTTTGCCATTTTTGTCATTTATAAGATTGATCAAAAAACGCCGAATAAAACACGTTTCTTGTATGGGTCCCTTTAATTTTTACCTATATTTTATTTTTATTAGTTTTTATTATAGTGGCCATAGTAGGTAATATTAGTAATATACACTCTGTGACAATTTAGGGTCTACCTATGACGGTTCAAACATTAGGTTGTTGGGTTCAAAAGATACAGCTCTCTGAAACTACTCATCCGATTTTGAACATACTTTCACTAATAAGAAGCTACATTAATCCCTGAGTGCTATAGGCTACATTTTAGTTTATTCGAAAATATCCACAGGGGAAGCCGGAGGCGGAAAGCTATTATTATATAAATGTATGTCTTATTACGGAACCTTGACAATTTTGGTTGACAGATAGGCAGTGATTGTCACTGTAAAATAAATTGTCTACGGACTTCCTGAACTTTTAATAAGTTTGCGTGGCTCACCTCTGCGGTTTCATGGGCACGAATTGTGGATAAAGTTTCATCAAAGGCCTTCTCGTACAGTTCCAGACCTCCTTAAAATTACAAAATAGACTTAATTTTGGGCGGAATTTGTTAAATTTTGGTAGAAGTGAAATTGTATAATAATATAGAAAATTTGTATTTAGATTTCCTGTGGCTATATAGGTAAATGTTTTCCGGAATTTTATCTATCTATCTTTCATCTAAACCTTTAATTTTGATTTGTTTATTTATTTTTCGTCATTAGAGGGAAACCATTAACTTTTTATTAGGTAGAAATGACATCACTGTAGTGTAGGCTGTGTACGTGTGGCATACCTTTGCCTCAACGCACAGCCTATATTAACATATAATTAGATGCGCACACTCTGTGGCTTGGGGAGAGACACGCTGGCATTCTCAAGAGCACAGAGACCAGAGACCGATAATGTTACAATAAATAAGTATTAATAATAATTTATCAAATCTTTAATTTACTCAACAAACCACATACAATACATAATCACATCACGCAAAAACTACTAAACGGATTTTGATGCGGTTTCCACTATTAGATAGATTGATTCACCGGGAAGGTTTACGAGTATTCAACGTGGAAATATCATGAAAGCTTTAAGATAGATAGATAGATAAGAAGATGTTAACAGTATAAATATATCAAGTCGTGGAAATAATTAGCCACATCGACTTTTCATGGCTTATGCTGTCTAGTCTAATATTTCAGATATATAACAAAATTATGTGAGAAATAATTGTGTAGAATAAAATGATCTGAAAAAATCCGCGGTAACATAATTATCTTTATCTACTCTTATATCGTAAAATTTCTATTACAAAATCGAATTATACTTCATATTGATAATGTATTATAGTACCGAAGTTTTCATACAAAAACGATATCGTAATGTTTTTTTTTAATGCAGAAAGGGCAAAGGATATGTGTTATGCAGCCACATCAAACTCTATGAAAATATCGACACTCCCATGTTGGAGTCACTTGACAGTTAACGCGCATGCGCAGAAAGTAGGTAACCGCGATTTGCCGTCAATTTATCTATTAAGAAAAATATCTTGGTTCAATTTGTTTTGTACTATTGCATGGGATTAGATAAAGTAGTGTACACACAACACTCGTGGATGCTATTCCACTTATGTTTTAATTAATTAATTAATTAATTATGATCCTATATCATAAACTACTATTCTTTAATAGATAAATAGTATAAACGTATTTAAGTAGGTACTCAAGTCGTTGTAAACCCGTATTGTAACCGTGCTGCGAAGTTATTTTTATGTACGTTTATGACATTGTAAGAAATTAGGTTGATTTTCCTTTAAAAAAAACTTCTCGTGCGTGGGCACTTCTTCTAAAAATATGAGGTACTTTACATCTGCTAAAAAAGTTACAAACCAATCTGAAGCTTTTCACCTGTTCTGTTTAATATGGGAAACTGGCTAAAAGTGGACACTGTTACTGGTGTCTCTAGTCACACTACAAGATATAAATGCCGTGAAGATATTTTTGTTATTTATATTGTTCCTTTGAAATACAAACTTCTTACTTGACAAAGTCAAAACGGAAAATGTCTTTAGACTTAATTAGCAAGAGTTTCATGTATATGTAAAAGTATATTATTTATACATAGGATTAGAAATTATATAGGTAAACATTTCGTCAAAATGAGTAAAATATACCGTTTAACAATAACTTCTTGAGAATGTTAATTCGCTAAGAAAACACCTCCGACGTCTGTATCAATTAGAATCTGAGAACATCACAATAGAATTCAATTTCGTTCCCCAAATATTTTGAATCAATTACGTTTTATTATGAAGGTGAACAGGCATCTACCCGGGTATCAATTAAATTGAAAACGAGTCTGTTTCAAATGTATATTTGAATTGCCTTGTTCAATAACATTCAAATTAAAAATGTCTCGAACTGAAAGGTCTATTTATTTTTGTCGAAATTTATGATACTATGTTGCATCTTTCGTTTTTAGTAACTTTTTTTAAGATAATATATTTTTTTACAACTGTGTCTGAAGCACAGCGGCGGCAGATTCTAAAGCGAAAAAAATTGTACACGCGTAAGTAATGAACTTCTGTGGCTTATTATAATTAAGAATTAAAATACTAAATCATCTATTTAACATATAATAAAAACAATATTAATTTATTCTTAATGGGAGCACCAGCCTTCTTACACGTAACGAAAAGTTTTCTCTACCCTGCCTAAAGAAGTTTCACATCAAAATAGTAATTTTCTATAAATCCATCGCCAGTTATAAACATTTTGTAGATTCCACATCCGATCATGGCGCCGAACGCACGCGTTTTCGTCATGGCGTCATGTGGAATCCGGTTTAATCCCGCCGCGCTGTGATAGTTGTGATTAGTCAGTGATTAATAAGACATATCACAGTCGGCGGGATAATCTTAGCTACCGATTTATCGGCTTACTATTGCACAAGATTAAACACTGGAGACTGGCAGAATTGCGACGAAAGTCAGCACTGTTGCCATATATCAAAAGAAGAAGAAGAAGAAATTTTGTAACTATAGTAAGAAAATATCAAAACGAAATAACACATGTCAAGTATACCAGCAGGGGGAATTATCATATAGGTCTACCTCACCCTTTCACCCTTCGTTGATCGGACTAAATTGCTTTATTTTGGTAGAAATCCATATCTATAATGAGATTAGTATAAAGTTCAGCAGAAACAAGGTTTGTCGTAATTTTAAAAATTGTTCTTTAGTCAGCGAGGTATGCAAAAGATTTCCTTTTCTTCTAATATTTATAAAAATTAACAGCTATGATATAAAGGGAACAGCAAGAAAATATTTTTATACGAGAAAGTCTCTTTGGTAAAATCTCTCGGAAAATTTTCCGTTGTATATAATATATATTATTCATAATAAACCTTGATATGGGTTTAAGAATGATTTATTTCTATATAAAATTCATACAGGGAAAACATTTTGTGAGATTGTGTAACATCTATGATGGCATTTTTTGTTTTTCGACACGGGTTGCCTTATAGCTCCCGAAAGTGTGTTATCGGTTCCAGGGTACCCAGCGGAAGACCAAGTCTCTCTCTTTTATTTTTCTATGTATTATCTTGATTTCGTCCGAGCACTCGACCGTAGTAGATGTATCAGTTTTGTGCATAGTATACGCGAAAAATTAAGATAAAATGGCAAAAAACAGTACATTCGCCCAAGATAAACAGTTATCTTTCTCCGACCCAGACCTATCTTTATTGGAGAAAGAGCGTACGCCACCCAATTTTATTACTACAAGAAAAAATATGGCGACTAAAATAAATTCGTCCAGAAACTTTCAAGAGGAAGTACTAGAGATTTTAAATGAAATGAAGCAACAACAGGAAGAGCAAATGAAGGATCTAAAGAAAGAAATAATCGCAA
Source organism: Nemapogon koenigi (assembly GCA_963924495.1). Lineage (NCBI taxonomy): Eukaryota > Metazoa > Arthropoda > Insecta > Lepidoptera > Tineidae > Nemapogon > Nemapogon koenigi. The sequence continues at coordinate 8,413,537 of OZ004645.1, forward strand.
TTAAAGCACAGAATGAGGAGATTCGGGAAGCACAGGGAAGGATGGCTAAAACTGTAAAAATAATCTCAGAAGAATATGAGGCCATGAAAATGAAGGTTGAAAAGCTAGAAGAGAATGCGAGGCAAACCAGTGAGCTGAGAATGGAAAGCAGGGAAATGAAGGAAATAATAATAGATATTGAGGCAAAAGTAGAGGAGACAACCAGAAAATTACGTGAGAAATCAGTGGAGATTAAAAACATACCTTTCAGCATTGAGGAGAACAAGATGCAAATTATTAGAAAATTATACTCTGAGCTTTCTTTGGATTTCAATGAGTCTCTTGTCTTGGATGCATATAGATTAACAGCTAAAGATAAAAACAGACGATCGTTAATAGTTGAGATGTGTAACACGAGACATAAGACGGAATTTTTAGGAGCACTGAAGCATTACAATAAATTGAACAGACAACAGCCATTTGGAACTTATGAGATGGGATACGTTGGAGAAAATGTTCCCATATATGCAGATCATTATTTGACACCAAATGCATCTAAACTTTACTTTTGTGGAAGGGATCTTAAACGTAATCACAATTTCAAATTTTGCTGGATTAGCTATGGTAAAATCTATGTTAGGAAGAATGAAAACACGCCAGCCATACTTTTAAGATGCGAAAAGCAAATAGAAGAGCTGAAGGTTTCCAAGTGACTATTTGTTTATGTCCTTATCATAGACGCTACTTCGAATTTTGTTTACCTGCTTGATTACTTATATTCAATAGCTGTAAGTTTATTTATGTTCTTTTATGTTTCTTACAATGTACCAAATATTACCAATCACACTCTAACCATTCAGTCACAGTCACGCCATATACCTTCTGGGAGCTTTTGCTCATCATTCGGTACGCAAGTGTGTTTTTCCTTGTACCAATCACAATTTCACCCATTTATGATAAACTATAAAACACTTATACTTCTAACAAAAAGTACAGGCAAATTGATCAGTCCTAATAATAAATACATGATGAACACGTTTACATTAGCTATAACACTCTTGACCGTATTGCATTGCCTTTATCCCCCAGATCTATTAATGTATCTAATAGTACATAGTAGTACTTCAGAATATTTAAAGTGATAGATCTCAGTGAAGTAGTTGAGGATATTGGCTGTGTAATGGGGGCACGGAGTGTTTATGTGACTAGACCAGAGGACTGTAAATCAAATCTAATATCCACGGATGATAGCCTAACTGTACTCACACAAAATATCAGAAGTATAAATAAAAATTTGAATGAACTCGAAGTTTTCCTTAAGAGACTTGATATTGAAGTTGATATAATTATTTTGACAGAATGTTGGCTTAGCGATAAATATACACACTTTCCATTATTGGACTATAACTATCATTGCTCTAAAAACTATATCAATCAAAACGATGGTATAGTTATATACACAAAACCGAGTTTGAATGTCAAAATTGTCGAACCTATTTTCGAGGATGGAAGTTGCTTAGTCCTGACGTTGGAACATGAACTTTCTATAATAGCCATATATAGATCCCCAAATTATAGTAGACCCCAAAATAAAGACAATTTTTTAAATTCCCTCAATAGAATCATGCAGGATGCAAAAGGTAGGTCATGTGTTTGTACCGGAGATATAAATATTGATATTGCTCAAGATAATAGTGATAGTTTTAGTGATAAGTACCTTAACCTCGTTGCATATCATGGTTATTATCCGGCATATACTTTTCCAACTCATAATAGGACATGCCTTGATCATATATTGCTAAAAACAAACAATGAAGCTGCCAGTGTAGTGTGCGAGTCCACAATGACCGACCATTATACCCCCTTATTATCTGTTAGGATGAAAATGGATCGTCTGAAAACTCATCCCAGAGTAACATCAAAAATTAACTATGATATTCTAAAACAGGAACTACATCAATTTGATTGGTCCTGCTTGTATGGTACTAAGGATGCAGATTTTGCTGCTGAAATGTTTATGGACACTTTAAAAACTATGATTGACAAATGTAAAACACCTATACATATACCACGTAAAAAAATTAACCTAAAATCGTGGATTACTCCGGGACTATTGAAATGTATAAAAAAACGGGACCTCTTACACCGAAAATGCAAAAAGAATCCCACTGATGCAGACATTAAATACACGTACCTAAAATATAGAAATACTTGCAGTAATATATTTAAAAACTTGAAACAACATAAAATCTATTTGTAATATTGATAAACCGAAAACAAAATCTTTAGAACTGCTTGGATTGGCTGGCAATCCAGTGGAATCAGTCAATAAAGTCAACCAGTTTTTTACATCTATTGGAGAAAGTTTGGCTCGGGGTATTATGTCTATTCCATTATTATTAGGGAAATTGGAGTCATATGGAATACGAGGTTTAGTTTTGTCGTGGTTCAAAAGTTATCTTTCGGATAGGAAACAATTTGTTAAACTTGGATGTGCAGAGAGTGAAATGCAAGGGGTGTCCTTTGGGGTTCCACAGGGAAGTGTTCTTGGGCCGACGCTGTTTCTGATCTACATAAATGATTTGTGTGGGTTGGATTTAGGGTCGGCCAAAATTATAACTTTTGCTGATGATACGGCCATTCTCTTCGAAGGAAAAAACTGGGTAGAAGTGCAGAATAACGCTGAGAAGGGAATGTCACTAGTGTCAATTTGGCTTGAAGATAATTTACTAACACTCAATGTATCAAAAACAAAATACCTGTGCTTTCACTTATCAGCCAAGTCAAGACCCCCGCAATCCCTTACTATTAAGATCCATGAAGGCCAATGCGTTGATAGTCAGCACTGTAAATGTCAGGAATTGGACCGCGTTGACCAAGTGAAATATTTAGGAGTCCTCTTGGACCACACATTAAACTGGAAGATGCAAATTGATAGCTTGGCAGCTCGAACGAGAAAGTTATTGCACATCTTCAGGAAGCTCCGTTCTGTTTGTGAGAAGGGCGTAATAAAAACCGTTTATTTTGCTTTATGCCAGGTAGTGCTTACTTATTGTATTGCGGCATGGGGAGGTGCTGCTAAGACTACTTTTATAAAAATTGAGCGTGCACAACGGGCAGCGCTAAAGGTAGCCTTTTCGAAAACTTTTAGATTTCCTACATATCTTTTGTACACCGAAAATAAACTACTGTCTGTCCGGCAGCTGTTTATTCAGAGAACAGCTTTGATGTTTCATAAATCAGCACTGCAGACTGTCATTAATCCCAGGCATAACCTGCGCGAGTTAAAAACCCGTCCACGCCCTTGGAATATTCCCTTTACAAAAACCACTTCTGCACGTAGATTTAATTATTACCTCGGTCCTTACATTTATACTCATGCCAATAATGATCTGCAATTGATTTTAATGACTAGAAGTCAGTGCAGAAAGGCAGTTTGTAAATGGTTATTCAAAAAAGACTACATACAAACGGAATTGTTTCTGAATCCCCCACTATTGTGATCTGAATGACACTGACACCTCTCAAATGGATTTATTGGAATTGGTACGTTATGTTGGTTTTTGGTATATTGTACACGCTTGTGTTGCCGTATGATTGCGTGACCGAAATGATATATGTAAAACAAATGTGTAATTTTGTGTTCATAAATTATCTGCTTTTCGTGAGTATACTGTGTGCGAATCCATTGTGTACCCTCATTTGTATTCTTTATTTTTTAAATATTTTAAATCTGACTGTATACATTGTTTGATGCCTGTTTTTATTACATGAAGGTGGAAATGGATGAAACCCTGGCTACCCATAATACAGGGAATCCTAGTTTGGGAGCCAGGAACATCACATATTATATGCAAATTTTGGTTATAAATAAACATATTTTTTTTTTTTTTTTTTTTTTTTATTTCAAATTTTGTCATCATAATTTCATATTTGCCTACGTTGGCCATTTAATGTCACAACCCTGCTCCGTATAATTTGTCTTACAAAAATTACACTATGTTTTATTCTGAATATTTCTTTGTATAAAATATAAACGGCGTGCTTGCGTCATATCTGAACTTTCATATTTCATCATGAAAATTTAATATCGGCCAAATCTGCTTTCGCTAGTCGGAATTGTAAAGTTTCAGCTTGACTAAATTAGTTGTTCCCGAGTTGGTATGCTTTATAGCCGTTGACAGAAAAGCACACAGTTGGGGTAGTGTGTTTATAGCATTGCAATAAAAGTTTTTTAAAATATTTTGTTGTTGGCTGCAATTAAACTTCTGCTGTGCAGAAACTAGTTTTACGAATGTTTTTACTGATTTTAGAGTTATCATTATCTAATAATATATAAAGAATTGCATGTACCTGAAGCGGTTCAATATATTTATTATTTCTTAATAATCATTCAAACCTTTTTCTAACGTATATTTGCTGGTGACCATCATCTGCCAATTTTACGTTCCATGAGCTGAATGATACCGGCAGGTGACTGTATAGTCTCAACCAATAAACTTGATAAACGGATCAAATTAACACCCCAAAACAATAGCCCAATTTTTATTTTATTTTATTTTATCTCTGCAATAGTCGTCGCACCTGACGGGGCCTGTCTGTGAGCGCATTGTCTCTGATGCATTCAGAGAAAGGTCCCAACGCGACGGGTGCTAACAACACTAGCCGCAACACTTTAGATTAAACACTCTAAAGGGCCTCTACGTGTTGGACCTATTTCAAGCCTTACAAAATACCGGGCATTTTGTCTGTGAATTTAGAGTCACATAATAATGTTTTATATCCTAAATCCGAAATTATTATATATAATGAAGATTTTTTTAAATAAACTTTTATTCCATAGGTATATAGATAACCATGGAAAATATATGCAATAAATTATCACTTCTTCAGGACATGGTTGACAATAAACTAAGCACATAATTTAAGCTCATAAAAGCAGTTATTGTTTTCGAGCCACAATAGAATGGGCTTCAGTCCACGGTTTCAGTATAATTTCAGAATTTCATTCCTAGTGACATCCAGAAATTATTGCGGGGCATCTATCTATTTGGTTCCAAATATATTTATGTGACGTTTTTGGGATTGAATGATAGCTTAATTTAGCGAAGTAAACTTTTCGTTTTTCTTACGGTATTTCAATTTTTTTTTTATAGATACGTATAAAGAATATTTAAAGAGCATATGGTGAATCTTACACTCAATGGCTTCTGCATTCTTATACTTATCATCTATCTCTCTGAACTTTTTTGTCTGATAATAAAATTAGCAAAGTTAATTTTGAAAACTCTTGCTAAGGAAAGTCTTATATATTAATTGTATTTATGAGAATAGTACGGGTGGGGTCGCGGGCAAGAGATAAGTACAAAATTCCCTTTTCTGATCTATACGGAGGTGTCACCTATCATTCATGGACTATAATAGCGTGGTGATATAAAACCGTTATAAAAATAATTTCGTTTTTCTTACCAGCGAATTGTGTGAATGTTATTTAGGTCAAAAGTGACAGACATCACAATTTTATTTGAGTAGCGTACAAATACAAGTTTGTTTTAATATTCAAGGAAGCTACAAAAACGCTGACAAGGATGGACAGTTAATTAAACTTGGCCTACTTGAAGGAAGATGCCGTTGAAAATTGCTTTTTAATGGAATATAATCTATTTAAAAGGGTAATCTTGGTTATAGTTATTGATAGTTCTATATTTTCAGTATTCGTCTATATGCAACTCTAGATGAAAGGGAAAATAGTATATCATATTTCCATCGGTTTTTAATATTTTTATTACACACAGGCATAGGTACACACTTACCAATATAACCACAGATCAAAAATAACTTACGAATAACTATGATCTACATAATTATGTAAGATTTTTTATAACTGCACACTTTGCCATATGGCTTTATCTATGATAAAATAGGTAGATGAATTTTAGAGCTATTTAGACTAGGTTTCCAATAAAAATGAAAGATACAGAACTTTGTTAAATGGACATTCTACCACACAGCCACCTGTTCCGGCAAATTATGTTCAGAAAGTCTTCTAACTTAAAAGTTATGAAGTGAAAACTTCGTAAAAGGTGGAAATTTAAGACGAGTAGATCGTAGTGTCGTGAATTTTCCTTAATGAGTGGAGGCTTTCGGAAGAGTTCGTGCCCCTAAAACAAATTAGACGAAGTTACCTGCACTCTGTAATTTACTCTAGTGGAATGAACGTCCTAAAAGGAAATATTCTGGAAATTTGGTGATTAATACCAGTCGATGGGGTTTTTGTGGAAATTCTCCTCAAATTTTCGGTATCATTCGAGAATAGTGTTTATAATAATAATTTGACTAGCGAGTTCATTACTAATTGGCTTTGAGCGACTTTCCAATGGCAGATTATTTTCAATTGCTCTTAGGAAATCTCCACTAACTTCTCATATTCGCAGAGGCAGTCTATTTTTAGTCATATGCTGTAGAAAGGTGAATTTGAAATTTCAAGCCAAATGTCAAAAAAGTGATTGAAAACTCGTTCTATAATAGCGTTTCAATTCTGTTTATATTGATTCCTAACTAATCCTAACTAATATTATAAATGCGAAAGTGTGTTTGTTTATTTGTCCTTCTTTCAGGTCATACCAGGATCGACGTGATTTTTTGCACACAGAGAGTTGTAGCGCCGGTGACATAGGTTATCTATATTTTATTGTCACATAATTTCTACTGACGAAACCGAGGCGGAAACCTAGTCTAATAATAAAATAAAGGTCAACTTTAATGTAACCCAAGTTTCCGAAGTTAGGTTTCCTGTACATACGTCTTATCCCTAGTCCTGGGTCTCGAATTAAATATCGAGAAATACTTTTTATTGTATTTTATCTCTATGAAAGTTTAGTTTAACCCATTTTATGTCTTGTAAAAAGCACGTACGAAACGTAAATCATTATAAGTTTCGTATAAACTTTGCCCGTAACTTAAAGTTTGAAATAACTTTTCTGTAGATATTTGTATCAATAATTATTTTTCAGTTATTTTAAACTAGCACTTGAAGAAAATATATTTTGGATTAAAAGGCGTGCTGATAGATAGATAGAAAAGAAGTTTATGAAAAAAATAATTTTACCGCGGGAATGAGCTATTTCCCGGAATAAAACGTATTCAATGGCACAAGCCTTCCAGCTACCTTTGTGCAAAAAACATATCGAAACGGTCGTAGCAACTTTTAAGTGGGGTATTCATTAGGCAACATTTATTAATAAACACTGTTTATAAACAGTGTTTCACAATGTTTCATAATCTCTGTAAACAGTTTATAAACAAAAGTGATGAAACATTGTTTATGAAAAATGTTGCTGTGCTCCCCACTTTGAGTGGAGAGCAAGACGAAACATCTAGTTTATAAACAAAAGTCAACAGGTGTGGATGTGTGTTGCGCGAGTTTATAAACATGGAAGTAGTGTGGTCCAACAACCAGATTTCGATGCTGTGTGCCCTGCCAAGTTTCAGAAACAGTGTTTATTGTAAACTTGTTTAAAAACAGTTGCCTAATTATTTTTTAGTTTTTCATGTAAAAGTTGCTACGAACGGTTCGATACAAACTTTAGCCTTTATAATAGAAGTGACTGAAAGTTACAGCTGCAAAAGCTTTAGGAAAAATAAAAAACACCCGATATCGAAGGGCATGCATGAAATGATGTATGGATTTGAATAAATCAAAAGAGGTGTGCCAGGATCTTTGCTCTCTGCCTACCCTAAGGGAAATAAGGCGTGAGCTAGTTGCAATTTTATCAAAGACTATCCCTCGTAGGTTAAATTGGTCAAGGTTTAGGCTTAAATTTATTTATTTTTCCGTACAATATGATGCCAAAAATTCATCCGCATAGCACCACAAATATGAGAATGAATTTTAAGCTACCTAAAGTCTTGGCAACCGTACTTGTACTCAGTAGCCTTATTCCTTCTTATCTTCCGATAGCGATCGTTCTACTTACACTTCCCCTGTTCTAGTATTAACTGTAGAGTCTCGCTTGAAAATTTGAAACTTGTTGGTAAGAACTCTATTGTGCTACTGATGAAATATTTCCTAACTTTGGTTTGAAATGTCATAAAATATAGGTGAATTATTGTCTTTCTACCAATAGAAGTTTATAACTGCCTCTAGATTTATTCGGGTCGAAAGTAAACCTACTGTACATTCGTTAATTCAGGTTATTTAAGGCTGCGCACCACAGTGTAACGAACTTAGTTTTACGCGCGACTTTTCTGTCCATATTTCTTTAGAATGATGCGAGCTAGATGGACTGCGATTAAAATCAATAAGATTGCCATAATTCACGTAGCAGAAACATGAGGAAATGCGATATCAAAACAAAATCAATCTTGCGAAAATACACAAAACGAACAATACTAATATTGAATATAAATGTATTCCTAAAGTAGGTATGTGAAATTTTCTATGTCATAGTAACCATACAATTGTACATTAGGAAATATAAAATACGACGACGTTCATTCAGGGCTTCATATAACTTGTAACTGCATTTGATTTTTTTTTCTACCATATCATTTTTCATAATATACTTACTTATTTATCTATCAAAAGCCATTTTAGTTTTGATCTCAAAACATGGTTATCGCTTAATTTATGTATGTAGCTGTAGCAGTAATTAGTATGGAACAACGTTATTATGAGGCGGGTTCATATTCAGCTTTTTACAATCTAAATATACAAATAATTAAATAAATGATTTCTGTCTTTGATTTCAATATTAATAGTAATGACATCTGAGTTAGATATTCTATTTACGTCTATTGGTCTGGATGTTTATCCAGAATAAGCTCCAAAACGGCTAAAATAATTTTGATGAAAGTTTCAGCGATGATGATAAGATAGATGAGATCGATAACACGGTTTTGAGAGCCATAAGGCAACCAATGAAAAAAAGAAAAATGAAAAAGGTATTTTTGTATGTTTATGAAAAAGAAAACAATATTTTGTACAAAGCTCTCCCATTGTATTCTTCTCTGTAATGGAGCTTTTAAACAAACAATTGCAGACCTTATTTGCAGAAATAAGCGCACGAATTAGTTTCTACTCCATTTCCTACGAAATTGCATTTCACAACAGAATTTTCCCTTTTACATATATGAGCTTTTTGTTTCTTCTATTTACGACACTGGGATTATAGTCTTCCTTAAATTGTTTATTATTATCCTATTACGCCTGTTTCCTAAAGGGATAGGCAAAGATCCCTATATGCTTCATCCACATACATCTTGGTCGTCCTTCGCTGTTGTCCTTATTTATTTTATTGCTTTATTACAGCTTCATTAATTTGTTTGGTCAGCCTTTTGATCACACATCCGTTTTAGATGTCCAAACAAACCAAATCAATTGTAGGCACTACATCATAATTAAACCCACACCTTTCTTATTCAAATATCTAGCTTCCCGCCCCGGCGTAGACCGTAGGAAATCACTGCCGATATATCAGTATGAAACAAATTAAAAGTATATTTTATGTCTGAAAGTTTCATTGAGCCTTTTCTGACATTGTGGCACAAACTCTAATCATGACAATTTCTATCTATCTATCTATCATCACGCCTTTTATCCCAAAAGGGGTAGGCAGAGACAATCTAATGCCATTTGTTACGATCCTGACATACCCCTTTCGCTTCTTTTATATTCATCATACCTTTCATACATGCTCTGCGATTGTGTGTACTTTTATATTAAATCCATCGATCAATACAATTTTATATGTTCAATAAAAGTACACCTAGGTCGTCCTATGCCAGCATTTCCTTTCACTATCAATTTTTTTATGTTTCAGTATCATGTAAATAAGCTATACTTGGTACAACTCTTGTATTAATTTTGAAATCACAGACTAAAGCTTCAATATACTTCAATAATTAGAGAGAATAGCCCTAAATACCACAACCTATTGTTCCATCAAATATAACTTTGGCAATCTCAGAACACATAGTTTATAGATATTTGTGGAATTACTGAAGATTGATGGTGAGAAGGGTTGACCTCCATTCTATTAATTAATTATTAACAAGTTTCACTAAATCTTCTCTGTTCGTTAACTTCTAGATATATTATGTAAATCCATGTGTATTTTTTAAAATTGTTTCTTGCTTTTATAAGTCCAAAGTCAAAATGTAGAAGAAATCAGAAGGTCTGACGGACTTTATCTATTTAGATTACAGTAATAAACTTATGTAATAATACCTACTCATCTAAATTTCAGGTTTTAACTAATTGAAAAAACAAAGTAAAATATACAAAAATAATAGAAAAAAAACTGCTCCATGTTCTGCTATAAAAACGGCAAAAAATCACGTTTGTTGTATGGGAGCCCCCCTTAAATATTAACTTTATTTTAAACTAATTAATTATTTTTAAAGTTAATAAATATAACTAAATATTCTGTGAATATTTCAAGCGTCTACCTGTTGCCGTTATCAATATCGAGCAAAAACGAGCAAAAACATCACGTTTGTTGATGAGAGCCCCCTTAAATATTTATTTTATTCTGTTTTTTAGTATTTGTTGTTATAGCGGCAACAGAAATACATCATCTGTGAAAATTTCAACTGTCTAACTATCACGGTTCATGAGATACAGCCTGGTGACAGACATAGAGACAGACAGACAGAAAGACGGACGGACAGCGGAGCCTTAGTAATAAGGTTTCCGTTTTTTTACCCTTTGGGTACGGAAACCTAAAAACAAAGCAAAATATACAACAAGGTGCGTCGGTGACCGAGTGGTTATTAACTAGGCAGACCACCCGGAACCCAGCCATGTACCTATGGTTTTTATATAATTAAAAATGTATGTACATTATCCGACAAACCACACTTAGATCCATCTAAATATGCCTCAACAGAATTGGCCACTTGTTAGGTATAGTCTCACAAATACCATCAGCTAAAACGAGGGAGACTTGGTCTTCAGCTGGGTACTCTGGAACCGTAACACGGTTTCGAGAGCTGTAAGGCAACCGTGAAAAAAAAATGTGTTTCCTGCTTTTATAAGTCCAAAGTCAAAATGTAGAATAATAAGAAGGCATTGCTCTGACAAACTTTATCTATTTAGATTCATCACCAGTTGTTACAGTAATACACTTATATAATCTCTACATATTATTTGTCAAGGGTGTTTTTGTCGGTACGCCATATCTTCCTTCATACATCATCAAAATTTATGTTTGATACGCCATTTTGAAGATCACTGTCCCTTCTAATGTCGAAAAATAATCAAACAAATCAAAATTAAAATGTTTCTTTTAAAATTAGACTATGTATTTTGTAAAAGACGCGTTGAACTAACGGTGCGAAGTTTTGGCAGGGGTCATCTAGTTACATGAATTCTTAATAACCATTGCGGATGAATACAATACTCATCTAAATTTCAGGTATTATTGAATTGAAAAAACAAAGCAAAATATACAGCAAAAAAAAACTTGCTACCTGTTCTTTATTTTTGTAAATTGTTACTAGTGTCTCCTGACCACTCTGCAAGGTATAAGGCCGTGATGGTTCAAAATTATTATCATAAAAATATCTACATTATGTTATATTCTATGGGAGCATTCCTGTAAAATACTATGCAAAAAAAGTTCTTTGAAAGGAAAGTTCAATTTAATAACGAAGTCAAGTTACATAAGATAATATACCCTTTTAAAGGAAAATGTCTAAAGTAATTTTGTAAACTCATCGGACGTAGCCTCAAGGGATAATCCTCTTCACCGGGTCAGTTATGACTAACTAGATATATATATACCTATACCTGTATTACTAGAAATTTCATCAGAAGATGGTTATTGGATAATAAATAAAGATATGAAAATTATATCTCTGCTTATTCCATTGCTGGTATTTGTTAAAGTACGCTGCTGTCTGCTAAGTATGCTGTCTAAAGTACGCAAAAAAATTCTTTCATATGAGGCGCGACTTAAATACTTTGGCATCACATCACTGAGAAATAGAAGGAATATGTTGAATCTTATTTTTATTTCCGAATTACTCAAGGACCAAACCGATTGTTTTCGACTCCTGGAACTGATTTTCTTTAGAGATAACCTCGCAACCAAATTACACCTTTGGTACCTCCTCTGCGACGGATGGTTTTGGGATCCAACTCTCCAATTTAAACATGAGTCATAAGAAAATTATATTGCTAAAAAAAATATAGTTTTAGCCTTTGAGCGTTGTGTTGTACATTGTTTTATATTTTGTTTGCATGTTGTGTATGTAAAGTAGTTTTTTTCTTTCTTCACGGGTTGCCTTACAGCTCCCGAAACCGTGTTACGGTTTCAGGGTACCCAGCGGAAGACCAAGTCTCCCTCGTTTAGCCGATGGTATTTGTGAGGCTATACCTTACGAGTGGCTAGTTCTGTTTATTCTACACAATTCTTTCCTGTCATTTTGTTATATCTCTGACGAATTAGACATCATACGCCATGAAAACTTGTGAGGCTAACTTTTTCTCAGACTTGATTAACTTATACTGTATATGCTCAGCTCCTAAACATGAAAATCCAGATAAATCAAGCTTGTGAAAACCGTGTCAAAATCCGTTAAGTAATTTTTACGTGAAAAGGTCACAGACAGACAGACTTTGTTTTATAAAATGTACTGATACAATTTCACATACTTTAAGAATACATTAATTACAACTTGCTTTTTCTAATAGCTTTTATACAGTACCTACTTGAATAGCCGAAGTTCGTTTCGTGTATTTTAGCAAGCCCGATATTTTATGAAATCGTACTTTCTCATGTTTCCGGTACGTGTATCTTGACCTATCTTATCTTATCCTATCCTTGGTTATTTTATCGATTTTAATCGCAGTGCATCTCGCTTACATCTTTCTAAAGAGATATGAACAAAGGAAGTGGCGCGTTTCACTAAGTTTGCTATGATGCGTCACCTTAAAACCATGGTGTATGGCACTTGTCATATTTTTTTCGTATTTCCACATTCCACAAACGTAGGATCTAAAGCAATAGGTTTTGTTTGCAAACGGATCCTGTTTCACAAATTAATTGAAAGGAAATCCTGAAGGATTTTAGAGAATAAATGGGATTAAATCGCTGCCTCGTTGGCTCGTGTTAATCTCAGAGGTCTAAACCGCTCTATCAACGCTCAATAAAACAACATTTAATTGTCGAATATTATATATATAATGGATGTTAATATCTGTCTGTGTGTTTGTGCCTTAAAACTCAAAACTAATGAACCGATTTTGATACGGTTTTTACTAATAGACTGATTCACAAGGAAAAAATAGTACAAAGAGGCTTTTCTATCTACATACCTCAACAGAGCTTGGCCATCTCGTTAGCTCCTTAGGCCTCAAAATATCATCGGTTAAATGAGGACTAAAGTGTCTTCCGCTGGATACCCTGGGGCCGGCAACAGTTCCCGGGAGCTGTAAGGTGGGTGAAGAAAAAAAAATATAAGAGGACATCCAAAGCCTACAATTATATAACTACATAGTAGTTATAGTATTATACTCAGGTATAGTAGTTATCTATCCACTCTCTGCCTACCCCAATGGGAACCAGGCTTTATATATTGCACGAATCTATCTCTATATACTATTTCTCAAAGGTGTTTTGTCGGTATCAACGCCATTTTGAAGATTATTTTTCCCTCTAATGACGATAAATAAAAAAAAATGTTTCTTTTATAATTAGACTTTTTTTTATATTCTAGTAGGAGATCAGTTGAACTATGACAACAATATTGACACCAATAACGGTGCGAAGCATTCGCACGGGCCATCTAGTCTAGAATAGTTCATGATGAAGGTTTATGTGTATAAAACACTACGTCTTTTGGGAGTCGAGCAGTGACTTATTACAATTCCTTAGTCAACGAGTTGTGATATTAAAATTTCACGGGCGATACCGGGGCGAGTCTCTAGTACTGTATATAATACATCTTCATATCCAGAATATATACTCCTAATGAAATTATATCCATGTTACTCGAGATGTATGTGTACTAATTATTATTAACACAGTTTGTGTTGTGCAAACTCTAATGCAATAACCCGCCGCGCCGTCTGGGGCCGGATTTTCCGCTAACAAATGCAGAGACCTTACGACATCCGCTTCCCATTTCTGGGAATTTAACAGTAATTTAATGGAAACCAGAAGAGAAAATAGAAAAAAGAAGAAAAAAATAATTTGAATGTAGAGTTGTTTAAAATAATTTACTTAGACGTGACTGAATTTACTTGAGGGCATATGATGTGTTTCGAATATGAAGCAAAAGAGATATATCAGATAGCAAGTAGTATTTTCGATTGTCTCTGACTACCCTTTTAGTCGCAAACATCTTGGTTCGTTTGTTGAGTAATAAACATGTTACCAACAAATTTTTAGTATTTACCTATTAAGTTTGATGTGAAAGGCACTTTTTAATTTTCCGATCAATCTTGAGACTCGAAGTTGGCATTACTAACCACGGTCGGCCGTGTTAATTATGTTCTCAATAATCTTCTTATATATAAAAATCAATTGACGTTTGTTAGTCTCACAAAAAAAATGAATAATTATTTTTAATGTTGTGTTTGTTATAATACAGGGGTGGTTTAGAAGAAGAAAAAAAGTCGGAAAACCCCTAAAGTTCAGCTGAAAAATCGAAAAATTAAAAATTGGAAATTTTGTATGGGAATCGCTACTTCATCTCGCTAAAAGTAGTGGTAATGTTAGTGGTAGTAGTAGTAGGGGTAGGAGTAGAGGTAGTGGTAGTAGTAGGAGTAGGGGTAGTGGTAGGGGTAGAGGTAGTGGTAGTGGTAGTAGTAGGAGTTGGGGTAGTGGTAGTGGTAGTAGTAGGAGTTGGGGTAGTGGTAGTGGTAGTGGTAGTGGTAGTGGTAGAGGTAGAGGTAGTGGTAGGGGTTGGAGTAGGGGTTAGGATTAGGGGTAGGGTTAGGGGTAGTGGGAATGGTAGTGGTAGGAGTAGAGGTAGGGATAGTGGTAGTTGTTTTCCACGGACGAAAGAAATTAAATAGCAGGCAAGTCAACGTTTGGGCAGGACAACGCCTGCGGGGTCCGCTAGTTAGTAATAAACAATTCATGAAATTTATCAATTTTAATTAATAACAAATTAAGTGAAATTAATATTAATAAGCAATTTTCGTGAAACAATTACAACTTCTATACCCACTTAATTAGCTCTACAATTTGAAGCCTTATTTATTCTTGTCTTTGAGAAATCATGTATTCAAGTATATTTTGTGAGGAAAATTGAGATTGATAAAGATAATTAAGGTACAAATTACTGTTTCCGTGAAATTTCCGTGTAATGTTCTACCATGGAGAGAAAGAAATAATATATATTCCATATCTTCGTAAGTAGTCGTGTAATTGCTACCATTATATCTAGATAAAAGGGAAAAAAATGTTAGTTGGATTTTGCACATAGGTTGTAGGTGCTGGTTTAATTACTTTTTTCATGATCTATCTGGACACTACAATCCTATTATCTATCTATACAAATACAAATTAAATGCTATTTGGAAACGGCTAGACTTATTTGGCTATTTTTTAAACGTTCGTAATAGTTTGAATAAGGAAAAAAATTACTAGGAAAAAACTGAAAGTATTTTTTTCTATAGGATTGTTGTATGAACTCAATACCATAATAGGGTATGACAGTTAATATAATTTCTAATTTATCTAAATATATAAAACCGTCGTGTCGCTGACTGACTGACAATCAACGCGCGGCCTAAACCACTGAAGATATTTAATATGAAAATTGGAACGTACATTCCTAGGGGGTGTAGAGGTGCACTAAGAAAGGATTTCTCAGGAAAACCTAAGGGGGTGAAACTGGGTGTAAACGTTTGTATCATATTCCCGGCGTATATCAACTTGAAACTTGGTATAAATACTGTACTGTGTACTATTATTACGTAATACGTATATTACTTACAAATAATATATTACTTGTTTTAGGATTTTCCAAAACATCCCTTAAGGAGGGGTGCAATGAGGTGTTGAATTTAGTATAGGGGAAAATGTTCTTCAGGTCGAATCAACTTGAAACTTAGTATAAAAATATATAAACGCATTTCCAAAATTTTCACGGGGGACGGAATGACAGGTACAACTACGGGGGTAAAAAATAAAATTAAGGGAACATATTTTTAATCTTCGCATATTTACATAAATTACGTCAATATTCCTAATACTACGCGTACGAAGTCGCGGGCAACTGCTAGTATTTTATAAGTAATATTCAATGTCATTTTGTTTGTCTAGAATAGGATTTGAAACGGATAAACTGATTTGATGAATCTTTCAGCGATTATGTTTTTTTTTATACAAAAGATATATTTTTTTAGATACCAACACTGTTTCAAAGAAATTCCAAATTAAAGTGTTAATGAACCCGTGTGAAGTGGGGTCTTATCTCTAGTACCTGGAAACTTCGCTGAAGAAAGTTAGAATCAATACCCTATCTAAAGAAATGCCAGAGCAAAATCTTTCTACCCCAATGAGATAAAACCATGAACATAGACGACTTTCTAAAGTAAAAATTACTCTTTCCATAACCATAAATATTATAAGAAAACTCATGAATGTATTTTATTGACAAAGTCGAGCCATCTTGTCTTTTATTACTAAGTTTCTTTTCTTCGCTGTCTTACGTCCTCTCTGAGAGGTTCAGCTTGCATAAAGTGGAAAATATTTTATGAAGGCCAAACACAATTTATCCTTCGTTTTCCGAGATCGAGCCTCGGGGATTTTTTGGTCATGTTACGATACACGTGATTGTTGAGTAAACAAGAACAAGAAAATCTTGGTTGAAAGTTATGTGGGTTGTTCTAATATGGAGGCGTAATTGAAAATTGTTTACGTACTGAAATATGAAAGTATTTAAAAGTAATTACTTAGAGGAAATTGGAAGTTGACGTTTACTTTGGTGTTTTGAAGCGTTTATTGGATTTAAATTGGAACTTTTAGCTGTTGCGTTTCTTAAAACTTGTCGTGTTCCTCTGTCCGTCTCTACCACTGATAAGAGTTTCTCAATTATGCTATACAGTTCGTAGTTTACTTTGCATTTAAAACTCTTGGTCAATAGGGCATGGGGCACATTTACAAAACACTTTTATATTTAGTCACATAAGGCCAGCCCGAGATTATTTATTATAAAAGTAATGCTATTCACAAATCAAATGATTGAAAGCACTTCTTCTAAAATTATTTTTAGATATGTTAAAGAAGTGACATATTTTTTTCTTTCTTCGTGGGTTGCCTTACAGCTCCCGAAACCGTGTTACGGTCCCAGGGTGCCCAGCGGAAGAACAAGTCTTCCTCTTTTAGTCGATGGTTTTTGTGAGGCTATAACCTAACGAGTGGCCAGTTTTGTTGAGATATATTTCGATGGATGGAGGTATATTTTGTTCAATATGGACAACTGGCAAAAAGTGGACACTATTACTGGTGACTCTGGTCACACAGCAAGTGTAAAGCCCGTGAAGATGTGTTGTTATAGTAACATTATATTGTATGTAGAAGGTAGCAAAAAATAACATTAACACACTGTCCAAATAAAATATAGTCATTTTTCCAACTGAAAATTGCAACTTTATTAATAATTTCAGTTTAGATACCTATACAAAAACGAGCAAGCCTTACAGTAGTCGCATATGATGTGTAATATCTGGGTATCCTGTCAAATGCTCTAAAAAATAATATATAATTTCAGAAGCTATAATTTTACTTGCTATAAATATTCATTTTCTATAAATTTAGATCCTGTAATTTTAAAAATCTATAAATGTGTTTGATATAATTTTTTAAATCTATAATATTAATTCCTATAACGTATTGTTTTCTATAATTGCAGTTCCCATAATTTTCAAAATCTATAATTTCAAGTCCTGTAATTTTTATAATGTCTATTTTCAATTGCACTAATGGCTACTTTTCTATAATTGCTGTTACTATAATTTTGAAAATATATAATCTCAAGTCTTATAATTTTTATAATCTCTAATTTCAATTGCACTAATCGCTACTTTTCTATAATGGACAACATTTCATTTTTCGTAAGGTACCAAAATTCGAAAACCGTTTGGAGATTACATGCTAGAAAGCTTATTTTTCATTTTTTTTATTTTTTATATCCTTTAATTTTCGAGTTATTTTAAAAATACTGAAATATTGAAAATTAAGGATTAATAGGTGCCCTAATCTGTGCTAACCCTCTAATTTAAAAATACTAATGTCTGTTGGCAGAGTTGTTAGTTATTGAACTAAGGTGTTGCCCTCTATTAATTTTACCCATTTTTATTCCATTTAAAGCTAAATTAATAATTATTCTTTAAATATAATTATAAAAATACTTCTTATATATAATATTTTTTTGGAAGTTTTGCTAGTTTCGAATGGGCTATCACAGGAAATATATTTACGAGTGAAACCGCGGACAAAACCTAGTATTATTATATACATTCTGAATAATGTTGTAGGCGATTTGAGATCCGGCTACGGCAACACCTATTTTTAACACGGTATATTATACTCTTTGTATTTCTATAACGTATACTCTGTGGCTTGACTGACACTATCTGTCACTTTCTTTGGGTGACAGTTTATATTTCTTAATTTTAGTCCTAGCTAAGGTTTTTAGTTTATAAGTCCTCAGAATTTATAAAAATTCATAATTAAATTAAAAATATAAAAACTCAACCAAAAATAAAATATAAAAATACGTGTAACTTATTTTTTAATATATTTTTAATTAAAGTAATAAAAATGGGTGATTAAAAAAATTAAATGTTGTCCATTGGCCATGCTAACTTTTTGAACAGAAACGAAGATCTCGAAACCGTTTCGAGATATAAGCTTTCAGTACAATTTCTATTTATCAGATTTTAAATTAAGTCTATACTTTTTAAGATATTCAATAACAAACAATAACCTTAATTTGACCGATGTATGACGTCATCTTAAGCAGTATGAAAAAAAAATACCTTTGCCTACAAAAAAGGGCAATCGTCAATCTTTGAATGACATCTTTATAAATTATATTTTACGTGTAATTATTTTCTTTGTTATTAGGACATGACGGGATGAAACACTATTTACTTGCCATTGTAAAAAACTATTCAATTTAAATAAATATAAACACGAGTATATAAACAAGAGTAATTTTTAGGTTAGTCGACCTTGACTGACGTTTGCTTGACGTTAATTTGATTGACTGTCACTTTTTATGTGTAGTGGCCAAGATTATAATCCTGTTCTAAATTCTTGTGACGTCACGTTTACTTTTCGCGGGTAAAATTTGTAAAATATATTAAAAATAGACGCAATGGATAAAAAACAAAAATATCGAAATTAGTTTCTTAAAATGGGCTATATTTTCAAAACAAATTATAAAAAAAGTATATTATAAATATGTAGCATGGCCAATTGCGCTGATTTTATCATGAATTAAAAAAAAAAGATTATTGTATTGTAGGCTAAATAGATGCTCCGGGGCTATCGCACCATTTCCTTTGAGGCGGCGTGCGCGCTAGCGGGGTCGCTACCCTGGGATCTTGAGGCGCTGGCCCTCGCGTCAATGTTTGATTGGCGTGAGGAGGCCGGGGCCAGGGACTTGCGACCCACGCCAGCAGAGACGAACTACCGGAGACTCCGTTTTCGGCGGCTGGTGATGGCCGAATGGCGGGAGCGCTTGGAGCGCCCCACCGCCGGCCACCGGACCGTCTAAGCTCTCCGCCCCGTCATCGACGATGGGTGGAGAGACGACATGGACCCCTCACCTTCCGGTTGGCGCAGGTGCTCTCGGGACATGGGTGTTTCGGGAAGTACCTGTGTCAGATTGCCCGGAGGGAACTCGCCGCAGCCATTGAAGAAGACTTAACGCCTGCGGCGAGTTTGGTTTTCTGTGGTTTTCACGAAATGTGTACGAAACATGCATTTTTCTGTACTTTAGAAAGGAAATACGGTAAAATACCATCGTGAAGCTGAGGAAAAAGTACATAGGAATGGATGTAACCGCACACTCGTAGGTCTTATTGTTAATGAGTAACTAATTAATTAACTAAGGTTCTGGCAGGAGCTCTGCGAGGCCACAGAATCGGTGACTGCAAACACTCAAAGGTGACCTGGCGAACTGCCACGTTCCGCGCGCAATTTTCTGTGATTAGTTATTTATAACAAAAGGGTTGATCGAATGGACTCGGAAAAAAATCCTGCTATAAAGTATACATTAAAGAAGGCTTTGACCGGGTATGAAGTTATAAAAGTAATTAGGACGGGCGCTACACGCAAAAAACTAAGAGTACCGATATTGGTCCTGCAATAATCTTTTTACTTTTTGAATTCATGAAAAAATCAGCGCAATTGAATGCACTTTATTGCAAATCTATAAGTTGACGATTGGCGAAAATACGGTCCTTAGTTACGGGGTTTTTTAACATAACTTTTTTATTTGTTTATTTAAAAATCTGAATTTTGGGAGATCAAAGACACCGTTAGTACCTACCGATTCCAGTAATGCAGTCGTTTCGATTGACCACCTGTACCTACAGACAATCGAAATTTCAACTTAACAATTTTGCAATAGGCCGCCATTTTGTAATAACGTTATCGGACGTGGTGCACATTGTTAAACGTACAAAAGTCTATAACCTACCTAAGTACCTACTCAATTTTTATCATAGTTTAGTTTCATTGTTTTAATTTTTTGCGTTATCCGTCTTTTTTGATTGTTTAAACAACGAAAACGATTTTTAAATACCCAATTCTCATTTTACGGCCTAGACTAGAGAGTAGTATATTCTTTGCTTTACAGTTACACCATAGGTTCCCAACGGGGGCGGTACCGCCCCCTAGTGGGCGCTGGAGCTTTTCGTAGGGGCGGTAGCGAGTCCAAAGGCAAATGGGGGCAAATGTTTTTATTATAACATTTTTGTATTTTTAATTAATTAATAATAACGACCCTCTGCCACAACCACGAGGAGCAAGGTTAGAGAGAGAGAGAGAGAGAATTAATTTTTAATTTGTGATTATTAATAGATAAGTAATGGACAGACATATAAAATTGGTATAATTAACTATTATGTAAAAGGGGGCGTTGGCATTTTTTTTTTGTGAAGGGGGCGGTAGTCCATAAAAGGTTGGAAACCTATGCTCTAAACTGAATCATTGCCTCCTGCGTAATAAAAAGAAATTGCAACCCGCTTCAACCAACACCATAAATACTCAAAGAACACTAAACACTGGCCGGGGTTATTCGCACCATAGATTGGTGTTGCCAGACTAAAAAACTATTTTATTTTGTATGGTTATCAGTCACTTTTGTATATTTATTTATTGGTAACATTATTGGTTTGTTTGTCTAAAATTGATTTTTCAAATTGACATAAAGTTTATAATAGTTTATTGTGGGTTACGACCTTACGACTTTTCGATTTTGTCTTACTAAAATCGATGGTGCGAATAACCTTTTTTGTGCTCGCCGATTGTGAACCTTATCGACATGTTATCGACCATGTGCGGAGTTCTAACGCACGTTCCGTACTCAAACAATTTTCTTTAAAAATAGCAAAAATAAAAAGAAAAAATATCGAATTTGATAATCAAAGCGAATTTGTTTACTTATTACAATAAAATAAAATAGGGGATTCCACATCCGGTCATGGCGACATACGCACGGTTTTCGTCGTGGCGTGATGTGGAATCCAGTTTAATCCTGTTCGCGCTGTGATGGTTGTGATTAATCCTCAGATCAATTAATACAAATGATCTGAGGATTAATCAGTGATTAATAAGACATATCACGGTCGGCGGGATTATCTTAAATACCGATTTATCGGCTATAAACACTATAAAGGCTATAATACTTGACATTGGCAAATCACCGATGAACATTGGTGGAGCCATAATAAAAAAGAAGAAGAAGAAGAAAATAAAATAGGTACTTAAAACGAAACGAGTGTTACATTGCATAAAAAATATCCATCTAAGATTTGTATTAAAATTTGGAAAACAATAAATGTACATGAGACAGAAATTTTTCGAGTTTGCGAATTATTGTTTACTTTGTAATTATTATTGCAAATTGGTTTGTTTCTATAGGTTTTCTAGTTTGATTGTTGATTTATTACTCATTATTACGTTTTCAATATTATGTTTTAGTTTAAAATAGCTTTTCTGTGAGTCTTTAGGAAATAATTTGATAAGATTCAAACGCATTTGCAATTTGCGGGGGCTAATACCTACTATCTAAATACTTATACATCACCAGAACTGGCCTCACAAATACCATCAGCTAAATGAGGGAGACTTGGTCTTCTGCTGGGAAACCTGGGACCGTAACACGGTTTAGGGAGCTGAAGGCAACCCGTGAAGAAAGAAGAAAAAAAAATATTTTTATGGACTTTGCAAAAAAAAAAAATAAAAAAAAATCCAATTTACTCGTAAGATAGGTATTTCAGTAATGTAAAAAATAAATGCTTTCTCAACTTATATTTCTTGTTTGGATAAAATATTATGACATCAATAAATTGTTGTCAGTTAAATTTGAAATTACTTTGCCTTCAAAAAAAACTTGTTGCTGATATTTTTGACTGACACCATACAAAAAAACGATGGTGACAATAAGGGGCGGTGGTCAAGGTCATCTTGTATCTGTCAAAAATATGGTAAATCTAAGTTAATCCTGGAAACGTGAGTTTATTTATACAAAATCTCCTCACCCCAAAAGGATTGTTATTATTTGAAATGGACAACATTTCATTTTTCGTAAGGTACCAAAATTCGAAAACCGTTTGGAGATTACATGCTAAAAAGCTTATTTTTTATTTTTTTTATTTTTTATATCCTTTAATTTTCGAGTTATTTTAAAAATACTGAAATATTGAAAAATAAGGATTAATAGGTGCCCTAATCTGTGCTAACCCTCTAATTTAAAAATACTAATGTCTGTTGGCAGAGTTGTTAGTTATTGAACTCAGGTGTTGCCTTCTATTAATTTTACCCATTTTTATTTCATTTGAAGCTAAATTAATAATTATTCTTTAAATATAATTATAAAAATAAGTACTTCTTTTATATAATATTTTTTGGAAGTTTTGCTAGTTTCGAATGGGCTATCACAGGAAATATATTTACGAGTGAAACCGCGGACAAAAGCTAGTATTATTATATACATTATGAATAATGTTGTGGGCAATTTGATTTCCGGCTACGGCAACACCTATTTGGAACACGGTATATTATACTCTTTGCATTTCTATAACGTATACTCTGTGACTTGACTGACACTATCAGTCACTTTCTTTGGGTGACAGTTTATATTTCTTAATTTTAGTCCTAGCTAAGGTTTTTAGTTTATAAGTCCTCAGAATTTATAAAAATTCATAATTAAATTAAAAATATAAAAACTCAACCAAAAATAAAATATAAAAATACGTGTAACTTATTTTTTAATATATTTTTAATTAAAGTAATAAAAATGGGTGATTAAAAAAATGAAATGTTGTCCATTGCAGTTATTATAATTTTCTAAATATATAAATTCATTTTCTATAAATTTATTAATCTATAATATCATTTGCTCTAATGGGTTGTTAAAATAATTGTACTCACTATATTTTTAAACGTATAACTTCATTCTATTTACATTTACAAATATATAAGCATAAAAAATAATTTTCTAATTTAAATAAGTACTACTATTAGTATTTACAGTAGTTTTTGTTAATATTAACCTGTTACACTAATTTTCGATTCATATTCCCCTAATTTGTAAAAAAAATAGGTTAGCGAGGAGCGAAGCGACGAGCGTGGTTCGAATAGTGCTAAAACAGAGCGTAAGCCGAGCGAGCGAAGCGAGCGTTCCGCGGCAGCGGACGGCGAAGCGCCAGAAACTCATAACTACACATCTAAACAACCATCATTTGTTGATAACGGATAACGGATAACTATATTTTTTTCCAATTAATTTTCGAAATATTTATTATATAAAATCTTCCTTCCTTATTATAAATATATATATAAATATTTATTATATAAAATCTTCCTTCCTTATTATAAATAATATTTCGCAAATTAATTGGAAAAAAATATAGCAAATTAATCATTAGATGTGCCTTTTGTGCTTAAATGTTGTACCTTTTGATAATTTAGATATCTTTAACATTATAGAAAACAATTTTAGATAAAACGAAAATTATAGTAAATTATATATTAGATTATTTAATGTTATATATTTTGATAATAGTGATTTTGAAAATTACGGATATCGATTTTAGATAAAAGAAAAATTATAACAAATAAATAATTATTGAATGTAATTTTATATATTTTGATAATAGTGATTTTGAAAATTACAGAAATCGATTTTAGGGTAAAAAAAAATTATAGCAAATGAATAATTATAGAATTTAATTTTATATATTTTGATAATAGTGATTTTGAAAATTACAGAAATCGATTTTAGATTTAAAAAAAATTATAGCAAATGAATAATTATAGAACGTAATTTTATATCTTAAGTACTTATATATTCTAAAATTATATCAAAACATTTTAGAGATAATGTGTAAGACCCGTAATATCTGATATCTTACCTTGGTAATAAGCAACATTAACATTATATCCTGAAAACATTTACACTTTATATACAACACTATAGGTTAAGCTCTATTTCCCTTTCTCATTCTCGTCACACAAACGCACACACTTTTGGCTGATAATACCAACCTCTTAGAAAATGGGTTGGTACCATCTGACGGCCAACTCTATCACCGCGCGCGCTCATTGGTCAAATTAAATAGCGCGCGCTTCCCCGACTTCTTGTTACATACTTCCATCCTTTTTCACGAAATCACTCTCACAGATTGCAGGAAAGCGAGAGTTACACATCAAAAATACGAGTGAGTTCATCACTTACTTATGTCGCTCCCGAAACCTTATAATGCAAAATTGAGTTACAAGATTATTCTCCGTCACGTATCATGATATTGTATTCAATCCCTTTACACGAACGAAAATGTTATGTCTTAGGTAAACGTAACGAATTTAATGAAAAATCTTATCATGTCTCATAAAATTTTCGCTGTCGAATTTATTCTACTGAAAATGACGAAATAAAAACGTTGAATTTTAATTTTTAGGTAAACTGTTATTAGAATGAATTTCTTCAATAAAGCTAATTGATTGGAGATAATTTCAGAATTAATTTCGTATAAATTGTTCACTCAAAACAACTATATTTTCTGAACAAAATATTTTTGTATTAGTCTACAAAACACAGTGTTTTATATATATTTATTACAGGACCTAAATAGAGACTTATGCACCACCCCAGAAACTTGTCTTAAAATAGCTAAAGTTGCAAAGAAACTACTGTAAAACCGTCCCTCGTACTCACAGGCACCTTGTTCTACCACAATCCTGTAATAAATTTCTGTAACAGCCCGTGCAGAGCAATTCTCATGATTCTACAAAGTGTTTTCCTAGAGAACACCAACGTCAGCTTGCCAGGAAGTAACCCCTCGCATTAATCTCTTAGCCCCTTGGCATATGCCTCTAATATTCTTCACGTTATAGTGTGTTGAGTTAGGAAAATCTACTTTTATACTACACCTCGAAAAATATCTATTGCGGCTATACAAATATACGTAAAAAATGAAAATAGTTTTGCCCCGCTCAGCAACGAATTTCGCAGCGCTAAGCAACGACTTTCGTTGTCATTTTGGTTCTGTAAATTGTATAGTGCGATTCGTATGCTTTAAAGCCCTCGTTAGTAATCGATCACTTTCATCCATTGATGAACAATCTACTATTATAGTTGGAATTGAAACGGAGGTCCCGAATTAATCCTGATTCTAGGCAAAAAGCTAAGCATTGATTTCTAAAAGAGGGAGACTTGATCTTCCGCTGTGTACCCTGGAACCGATAGCACGTTTCGGGAGCTGTAAGGTAACCCGTGAAGAAAAAAGGCAGTCATGTGGACTGCCGACAGAAGTGAAAACTGTATATAACGTATAATAACGCCATCTAGCAATCATTTCACATATAACTGGTATATCTGGTGATGGTGTGTTTGTTTACTGTTTATTCTCTTTATCTCAAAATAGTATTGATTCGTGGCCTTACACACACACACACACCTTCACTTTCTTGCGGTGTGGCCAGAGACATCAGTAAGAGTGTCTACTTTTTGCCAGTTTTCCGTATTGAACAGAACAGGTGGCAAGCCTCTTGTTGCACTTAATGGGCCTAGATGTATCACTTCTTTAACAGACGTAAAAATATCTCTCAAAGATCTTCTCCACTACACCGCCTGATTTTAAGCCAAGCCAGGTGTTCAGGTTTTCGGACCATCGATTGAGACTTCGTCTTTGAGGTCTCTTTCCCTCCACAAGCTTTTATGTCCGAAATACTGCAGGACTCGTCTCATACACAGAGCCGTGGCATAGACGTGATGTTCAGCTCTGATAATACGACTATAAAATTATAACATACCTTTCTGTTTATCTCAAAATAAACAAATTCACAGGTTAAAACAAACCAAAATGTTATAATAAATATTTTACAACCTCATGATATTTTCTGCTATGATCATTATTCCTAACGGTTATGATACCTTATATATTTTGAGAGGCACTCTAAATGGTCATTACATTTCGTTATATGATATTTTATTTCAGACCCAGAGCCCACATATGAGATAAAATGGGATTAATGACTTTTGGAATTAGGGTAAATTACATTTGAGATGTGTTTATGTAATGTTTTACGATCAGAGTGGCTCGTCTTATAATGAGTTTAGACTATCTGTGTTTACCTAGTTATCTATAAAGTAAAAATTAAATGCTGTTCGTTGGTAAGCGCATCACTTGAGAACGGCTGGACCGATTTGGCTTAATCTAAGGTTTTAAGAAGAAAGAAAAATTGGAAAAGTTTCCCGGTTAACTGGAAAATTCGGGAAATACTAAAATGCTTTTTTCTATAATTTTTTTATGAACCCCAAAACCCATAATATTCGGGTTTGTTCAATCTATTTTATTATTTATATTTATTTACTAGAGATTTATTAGAAAAATTCGCGAGACCAAATAAGGTCAGAAAACAACAAATAAACTCAATTCAAATTGTATACTTTTTGAATACATAATTATGTTCTAGAAATAATATACCGATTTGGATGATTTATTTTTGATAGAAAATATATTCTTTCGGATTGGTTCCATAATTAATTTTCGTGATTTCTTTAGTTTTTGAGCCTAAAAAAAGAAACGTCAATTATAACTTCGATAAAAACGAAATATTGTCAAGTACACTTACAGGAAAAACGTTTTCTTGTAGACCTAAAAAAATACAAGGGAAGGTCCAAGTTATAGACCAATATAAATAAAGGGATAGAGGGACGACTGTATAGTGTATACAGCGGGTCGATTCTTGTATATAACATACTGAAATGTATGAAACTGAACACAGCAATATGAAACCTCAAAATTAAATCTACATATTAAAAGTAACTAAACAAACGTCCGCGTGGAACAGTGGCAAGAATATAACTGATTCATTAAGCGAGGAATTACAAAATGTATTATTTATTATGATATTTTTTCATTGTTTTTAGTTTTTAACCTACAACGAAAAATTGTCTATCCGTGTCTGTCTCGTGGCTCCTAAACGGATAGATCGACGGACTTTTTGTTTTAATTTAATTAAATTGAGCGACTTGTACAGCATGAAATAAAACCTTTTAAAAAAAAGTGTACCGACTTCAAAAATTTGCACTGAAAAGTAAGAAATAATAAAAATTTCGTCGTAGAATTTGAAGACGGTTGGTGCCAAATTAGGATACAAAATTAAGTAAACATCTAGGGACATAAAGATCTGTTCAATATTATCTGTGTTTGTACTGATGATCGTAGGTTCCAAATGAATTATCTAGATTAGTGAATTTGGGTACTAAATTATTTCTAATTTGGCACCAACCGTCTTCAAATTCTACGACGAAATTTTTATTATTTCTTACTTTTCAGTGCAAATTTTTGAAGTCGGTACACTTTTTTTTAAAAGGTTTATTTTTCCCTTTTAAGTGATTTTGTTGCCCTGAGAAATAAATAATAACGCAACTAAAAAAAAATGATGGAAAATTAAAAAAAATACTGCGGTGGATGGGATTTGAACCTCGAGCAATGTGCACCCTGCGCTTCATCCCATACCTTTAGCCGCTAGACCACCGTCGATACGAAAATTGACAACTTCGTGTCAATAGCAACCGTTGCTAAGGCTTTTCTCTGATATAATTTTCAGCAGTAAACAGAGACAAATTACTGAATTTCTGAAAAATTACTGAACCGATTTTCGTCATATGACTGTGAGATAATGTCAAGAAATTATTATATCCTTAAAAAAATAAGTCGTCAAAATTGGTACATATTTCATCGAGATATTACGAAAAATTGACTTATAAGGTCAGTTTTTTCAAAATTTCTGAAAAACTAAAGAACCAATTTTTATGAGATAAAAATGGGACCAATCCGGAAGAATTATCTGTCGATTAAAAAAGAAACCATCAAAATCGGTTCACAACTGGCGGAGTAATCGATGTACATACATACAAAAAAAAATACGGTCTGAATTGAGAACCTTCTTTTTTTTTCGAAGTCGGTTAAAAATAGCATAATAAGTAAGAGAACTGTTTCAAGTTGACCATAAATTGGGATATCGTTTATGAATAATATAGCCTATATCTGTATATATGAGAGTTGTGATGCCATAAAGATGGCTAATCAGATAATAGTATGCACGAAAAAATCGTAGCAAAGGATTGATTGTTGCTGGCTACCTTTCCTGGGATAAAAAGTATGATGATAATTTAGAGCATATCTTTGAACCAAGTTTCATTCGGAGCAACCTTTTATATAAAATACATTCAAAGTTTTAACTAGCTTTATCAACTTTCATCCCCTTTAATGGTTCATACAAAAATTCCATAGAAAAAAGCACTTACAATGTTTCCTGAATTTTCAATTTCTCTTTCCAATTTTTCTTTCCCTAAAATCCTTATTCAGACTATTACGAATATTAAAAAAAATCCAAATCGGTCCAGACGTTCTCAAGTGATGCGCTTACCAATTTCATTTTTGAAATTGAATTTATGAACAGGAAAAAGCGAATGGGCCCCTAGTCCTTCTTACATAAAGGATATTCCTCGGAGCGTGTGAACCGTTTCATATAAAAAGTTTGTCCGTAACAATATTACGTATTTACACGTTCCTTTTATATTGTTGGGGGTTTATTAAAATTATGTTTACTCGCTCACGTATACGCAATTTTTCTGTTTGGATATATATATTTTTTCGTTTTATTTCTTTTTTATTTTCACTGAAATATACGGTGCTCTATTGTGTTCTAGAATTTGTATTTTTAAAAATAAAAAGAAACTGCCATTAGAGTTACCAGATTATGACAAAACAAAAGGAGGGTTATGGTTCATAGGAGTCCATAGCCTAATTGGTAGAGCGCTGTCTTGAAGCCGGGTTCAATTGCCACTCGGTCCAAAATAGATGCTAAATTTCTAAAAATAACAGATATGATACATCTATAAGGTCCATTAAGTGCAGCAACAGGCTTGCCACCTGTTCTGTTCAATATGGTAAAAAGTGGACACTTTTAATGGTGTCTCTGGTCTCTGGCCACACTACAAGGTATAAAGTCGTAAAGATGTGTTTGTTTTTTTGTTTTAGCAGTCTGTATTTGTATATTATACGTGTTCACTTTTCATGACAAATTAACCTACTGATATTGATGTTTGAAGAATTTTCAGAAAGTGTGTACACACACTTAGAGATGACGTAATTTATATTATAAGGTTGTACTTGAAACCGGAGGGACCTGGGAAGCCAAAAATGCTAAAATATATATGTGCTGTAATCGACTCATGCATTCGTCTAAAAAAATACAGAATAAGTATATCTGAGTTCATTAAATACAGCAACAGGCCTGCCACCTGTTCTGATTAATATGAACAATTGGCAATAAATGGACGCTGTTACTGATATCTCTGGCCGTAAAGATGTGTTTGTTTGGTTTGTAATTTTTTTTTAAGTCCTTTTTTTGTTTCTTTTTGTTACAGCGTCCTCGACAGCAGAGCCTCGGTGGCGTGTTGCGGCGTGAAGGAAACTGGAAATGTTTCATGCTGACGTTAATGATAGCGGGATGTCTCGGATCTGTTATATGGTGTAGTACTGTACAAATAGATCATGATGTTATAGACCTTAATACGTAAGTATTTGTCCTAAATCAAGAACTGTAGCAGATATTTCCTAGACTAATAGTCACTTTGTTTGTTTGTTTAGAAGCTTCTAGGTCCGTAAGGTTTATCAAATATATATGATCAATTCCTTACGCATATCGGGATTATTAAAATTTAATTATTTTTAATTTCTTAGTTTTATTTTAATAGTAGATTGACTGAACTGATGAATTATGAATAAGTAATGTGATATCTGTGGAGTTAATAAAAATATTTGATTTTAGGCTGAATTATTCTGTCTGTCTGAATGTTGGTTCTGAAACAGCTAAAAGAATTTCTTTGAAATTAAACATTTATTCATTATCTTCGTCCGTCCACTGCCGGACGTAGGCCATCTCAGCATTGCGCCACTTCTCCCTATCCTCAGCAGATCTCCTCCACGCTCTACCCTCTCTCTTCACGAAGTCGGCACTCCATCTCGCTGGTGGTCTGTCGACATTTCTATGGCCCACTCTAGGTCTCCACTCAGTTACCCTTGACATCCGTCTACCATCGTGACCTCTACGCTACGGGTCCCGCCAATCTCCACTTCAGTGTCGCAATTCTAGTTCCAATGTCCATCACTCTTGTCTTCTGTCTTATTTGGACATTGGGTATTCGATCACTGAGGAAAATCCCGAGCATCCTACGCTCCGTAGACCTTTGTTCAACCTTTATCTTCCGAACAACCTCCTTTGCCAGTGACCATATTTTCCATTGGCTTAAGTTAATGAGATGGGGAGCTCAGCAGTGATATCAAAATAAAACGGGTGAAGCCGTGGGCACAATCTAGTCACAAATATTAAATTAAAATTTTAAATAGAATTTTAATTAATTAGTAAAATTTTATGTATTTTTTTGACGCTGAACTGATTTGGTTGATCTTTTACTACTTCTAGAAAAATAAGTCAATATAAACTACCATGATATTTAAGGTTATTGAAGCCAAAATAGACCAACGAAACCAAATGTAAAAACTGAATTTTTTCACAGGTTTCCAATCAAACGAACGGTGAGACAATCCCCATGTGACGTCGGCTATGCATATATACCTATAGCTTTCGTTCTGTTATTATATTTGGTGTACTTGGTAGAATGTTACCATAGTACAGCTAGAATACAATTAACTAGGAGGGTAGATGTAGCAGCCGTTAGTGCGAGAGTTCAAGCTATGAGGAACGCTACACCTCGAGTTTGGTAAGTTATCTTCTTTTTTATGTCCTTCTTTGACGTTAAGGTGAAGTAAGTCATCAAAATCTAATTTTAATCAAGTTTTTCAGAAAAACTGATCTATTTACGAGACTGGTTGATTTTAAGCATATGACAAATCTTTCTACTTTATTGAAAATATGATTAGAAACATTTTACTCGATTGAAAATTATCCTAAATACACCTCTGAAAACTTTATTTATAAAATGTTATGGCTATAATATAGATCGTATCATTACAAAAATGAACACGATTCTTTTATAGGTATATCTATCCTTTCATTGTAACATTATTTCTATATGTTGTATAAGATTTTGTTAAATTGCGTTTTAAACAGATTAGAATAGATGAGAGCAGATAGGGAGCGTCGATAGCACATTAAATAGAGCGTCAAAATTGAAATCGAATGACCCAGGTTCAAACCTGACTCAGCGGACCACGGATCGATCCCCGTCATGTACCAATGGGTTTTTTATAATTAAAAACTTATGTATAAAAAAATTATACATAATCCGGCAAACTACACTTAGAGGCTTTTCCTTCTATATATACCTCAACAGAACTGGCCACTCCTTAGGTTAGGACTTGGTCTTCGGCTGGATACCCTTCACGGTACCCAACACGGTTTCGGGAGCTGTAAGGCAGCTGAAGAAAAAAAAGTGCTTTTTCGACTTCTCGTGTTACGGAGGGGACGAGCACGGCACCGCACTTCTTACTAATATTTTAGAAATACATTAAAAAGTGATAAATGTAGATCCATTAAGTAGACATAGCGACATGCTTACCACCTGTTTAATATGTATAACTCGCTATATGTGGACATTGTTATCAGTGTCTCTATCCACGCCGCATAGTATAAAGACCGTGATGTTGTGTTCTTTGTTGTGTTTATGGCTGAAGTGAAAGGAAATGCTGGCATAGGACGACCTAGGTGTACTTTTATTGAAGATATAAAAAATATATTGATCGATGGCAATATTAAAAGTATACACAGTCACCGAGCATACATGCTAGGTATGATGAATGAATATAAAAGAAACGAAGAAGGTATGTCAGGATCGTAGCAAATGGCATGAGTTTGTCTTTGCCTACCCCTCTTGGGATAAAAAGCGTGATGATATATAGATAGATAGATGTTACTGGTGTTTCTGGCCAAACCGTTCAAATAAAATTTCCTTTACCTAAGTATTTTCTTATAGCAGTTAGAGAGGCTGGAATATCTAAGCTTGGAACTAATGCCTTCAATTCATCTTAACCTTCCCTTACCTCCTGCACTTAAATTGAAAATCAATAACTATAAGGAAGTTGTTTGAATGGATTCTGAGAACGGTCCAAACTACTGTAGCAATTTATATGGTACCTTGAAGCAGAAATTGATTAAATTAATATTGTCTGAGCAATATTATTACATAGAAAGTTAGGTTGTTTGTTCCCTAATTAACAACGCCTAAATGAACGAATTTTGGATATAATATCTAAAACAAAGAAGCTATTTTTTTTTAGGAAATAATAGTTATTGTATATATTCTTAAGACTTTCTTTCATTTTAAGAGCAAGTAAGTATGTTAGCGCAATGAACTCAGTAAAACGCGCGTCTTATTTTGTCGATCTCTTTAAAAAGTTGTTAGAGAGATACACTGCAAAAAGAATCGATAAAATAACCAAGGATAAGATAAAATAGGCTAAGATTCACGTACCAGAAACACGAGAAAGAACGATTTCACCAAAAAATCGGTCTTATGGAAAATACACAAAAGGACATAATGCTCTTCTTAGAAATAGAAAGTTGTAGTTAATGTTTTATCTATTACATCATAATAACTTTTGTCCCATAAAAATTACTTGATTCACGACTTCTTAAATTACGCGAAATTTTCGAAAGATAAAAATATCTGACACAGTATAAATTAAAAAAAATGAAAATCAGTTACAACTAAGTTTTATGAAGCCCTGAAAGTGATGACAATTGATGAAATTGCTGAATTTCACTCGTATTTTGCGACTCTTAATATATTTACTAATGTACCATTTACTCGTATTTAACCTATAGATAATTTCACATACTTTATGAAAACATTAACTACAACTTAGCTTATTTCTAATAGTTTTTGTATAATACTGGAAGAGCAATGTCCGTTTTTTGTATTTTCGCAAGACCGATTTTTTGTGACATTGTTCTTTCTCATGTTTCTGATACATGAATCTTGGCATATTTTTCTTACCCTTGGTTATTTTATCGATTGTTTTTGCAGTGTATCTCTTAACAACTTTAAAAAAAGATATCGACAACATAAGCTGCGCCGTCTACTGAGTACTTTGCGCTAGCAAGCTTGCTCTTAACGACAACGGTATAACTAATATCAGCATAACTTAACGACTTACACTGATTGTTCCAGATAGTTATGTATTTGCAATATAATGATTCTCCCGAAGATTAGCAGCTGGTAAAATAATTGTTCTTCTTTTTCTTCTTTTATTAATTTGCCAATGTCAAGTGTTATAACCTTTATAGTATATATGCCGATTAATCGGTATTTAAAATGATCCCGCCGACCGTGATACGCCCTATTAATCACTGACTAATCACAATTATCGCAGCGCGGACAAGATTAAACTAGATTCCCCATCACGTCATTTATTCATAACTAGATAAGTATTAAAAAAAATCGATGAGTCTATCTAAACATGGCTCTATACATCATAGTAATTTGCACAGTCAAGTAAAACCGTCCCATTACAGAACCGTACTCTCACTTTCGTAATACATTTGTTCTGTTTTTTAGGTACACATATAAAAGGTACACATCTGAAGTATAACCGCAATCATCGTAATACATGCAGATTATCTCCCCAATTTATCCGCACCCGCTAAAACAAAACCCCAGGCTTACATACACTGGTTTTACAACGTTTTACCATTTTTAATTCGTAATGACTAAATAATATATTATGTAGTCAACTGAAATTTTAAGAATTCTGTTTTTTCCTAGCAAAATCACACATTGTTTAAAGTAAAATCAACCGGCCGGTTTTTATTATTTGTGTTTTACTTAAGAGTATGTATGTAGTTATACTAGTTAGACGTTTGTATGTATTGCCATTATTAAGATCGAGCAAAAAACGCCGTATAAAACACGATTCTTGTATGGGGACCCCCTTTAATGTTTAACTTTATTTAATTTTTATTATTTGTTGTTAGCGGTACACACTCTGTGAAAATTTCAAGTGTCTACCTATTACGGTTTACAGCCTTGAGACAGACTGACGGACGGACAGCGGAGCCTTATAGTAATAAGGTTTCCGTTTGTACCACCGGAACCCTAAAAATAATCCAAAGAAATTCTTATACTACGGCTAGAGACCCTATGGTAACAATGTCTACATTTAAAATATTAACAGAACACGTGACAAATCTGTCGCTGCACTTAATTTATAAAATTTTTTTAGAAGTACCTTCTTATAATATCCTTTGAAATACAACTAATGGATTAAGTAATTAAAAAAAATAACGGTTAGCTTTTTATTATAGTGAATCAGCAATTTAATAACAGGAACTTCCGTTTTCAAGCTTCACGCTTTACCATTTAGTCTACGTAACGGGTAGATTCGCTTTTATGGAGACCCTGACAATAATTCGCTCGTCGCTGATACTTTTTCGAAGTTGGTTATTAACCTAAACTCAAACATAAACTTTTTAAAGGCATATATCTCCCGATAGAGAAGTCCCAGGTCCAAAGTTCCTGTCCCACATATCATTGTCTGTTATCTATATATATAAAAAGAGAAGTTCCGATTCACTGATCATCAACGCCCTTGGACCTATGAAGCTGACATTTTGCACAGAAGTTCCCTTTATTATGTAGACAAGGAATAAGGAAGGAAATTTCGATATTCAACCCCTAAGGGGGTCAAATGGGGTGAATACGTTTGTATGTAAAATCTTATTTCCTGCGTGAATCAACTTGAAACTTGGTACAAATATTTTTCAATACAAATAATAAATACATATTTCTGGATTTTTAAAAACAACACTTAAGTAGAAGTGCAACGGGGTGTAGAAGTTTGTATAGGGAAATCGTATTACCTGCGTTGTTCAACTTGAAACTTGGTACAAATATTCTTCAAAACAAATAATAAAACACGTATTTTTGGATTTTTAAAGACGACCCTTAAGGAGGGGTGCAACGGGGTGTAGAAGTTTGTATAGGGAAATCGTGTAGGTATCACCTTGAAACTTGGTACAAATATTCTACAAAACAAATAATGAAACACGTATTTTTGGATTTTAAAACACGACCCTTACGGAGGGGTGAAACGGGGTGTAGAAGTTTGTATAGGAAAATCGTATTGCCTGCGTGTATTAAGTTGAAACTTGGTACAATAATTCTTCAAAACAAATAATAAAACACGTATTTTTGGATTTTTAGAAACGACCCTTAAGGAGGGGTGCAGCAGGATGTAGAAGTTTGTATAGGGAAATCGTGTAGGTATCAACTTGAAACTTGGTACAAAACATCTTCAAAACAAATAATAAAACACGTATTTTTGGATTTTTAAAATCTACCCTTACGGAGGGGTGCAACGGGGTGTAGAAATTTGTATAGGGAAATCGTGTAGGTATCAACATGAAACTTGGTACAAATATTCTTCAAAACAAATAATAAAACACGTATTTTTGTATTTTTAGAAACTACCCTTAATGAGGGGTGCAACGTGGTGTAGAAGTTTGTATAGGGAAATCGTGTAGGTATCAACTTGAAAATTGGTACAAATATTCTTCAAAACAAATAATGAAACACGTATTTTTGGATTTTAAAACACGACCCTTACGGAGGGGTGAAACGGGGTGTAGAAGTTTGTATAGGGAAATCGTGTAGGTATCAACTTGAAACTTGGTACAAATATTCTTCAAAACAAATAATAAAACATGTATTTTTGGATTTTTAAAAACTACCTTTACGGTGGGGTGCAGCGGGGTGTAGAAGTTTGTATAGGGAAATCGTATTACCTGCGTGTATCAACTTGAAACTTGGTACAAATATTCTTCAAAACAAATAATAAAACACGTATTTTTGTATTTTTAAATACGTAGAAATTTGTATAGGGAAATCGTATTGCCTGCGTGTATCAACTTGAAACTTGG
Organism: Nemapogon koenigi; assembly: GCA_963924495.1. Lineage (NCBI taxonomy): Eukaryota > Metazoa > Arthropoda > Insecta > Lepidoptera > Tineidae > Nemapogon > Nemapogon koenigi. The sequence goes on from OZ004645.1 coordinate 8,450,166, forward strand.
TACAATCATTCTTCAAAACAAATAATAAAACACGTATTTTTTGTATTTTTAGAAACTACCCTTAATGAGGGGTGCAACGTGGTGTAGAAGTTTGTATAGGGAAATCGTGTAGGTATCAACTTGAAATTTGGTACAAATATTCTTCAAAACAAATAATAAAACATGTATTTTTGGATTTTTAAAAACGACCCTTAAGGAGGGGTGCAACGGGGTGTCTAAGTTTGTATAGGGAAATCGTGTAGGTATCAACTTGAAACTTGGTACAAATATTCTTCAAAACAAATAATAAAACACGTATTTTTGGATTTTTAAAAACGACCCTTACGGAGGGGTGCAACGGGGTGTTTCTATAGGGAAATTGTATTACCTGCGTGTATCAACTTGAAACTTCGCACTAATATTCTTCAAAACAAATAATAAAACACGTATTTTAGGATTTTTAAAAACGACCCTTAAGGAGGGGTGCAACGGGGTGTAGAAGTTTGTATAGAGAAATCGTGTAGGTATCAACTTGAAACTTCGTACAAATATTCTTCAAAACAAATAATAAAACACGTATTTTTGGATTTTTAAAAACGACCCTTAAGGAGGGGTGCAACGGGGTGTAAAAGTTTGTATAGGGAAATCGTATTACCTGCGTGTATTAACTTGATACTTGGTACAAATATTCTTCAAAACAAATAATAAAACGCGTATTATTGGATTTTTAAAAACGACCCTTAAGGAGGGGTGCAACGGGGTGTAAAAGTTTGTATAGGGAAATCGTATTACCTGCGTGTATTAACTTGATACTTGGTACAAATATTCTTCAAAACAAATAATAAAACGCGTATTATTGGATTTTTAAAAACGACCCTTAAGGAGGGGTGCAACGGGGTGTAAAATTTGTATAGGGAAATCGTATTATCTGCGTGTATTAACTTGAAACTTGGTACAAATATTTTTCAAAACATAAAACAACCCTTAAGAAATTGTTAAATTGGGCATGGGGAAATATTTTTACGTGACTGGGAAGATATTAATTTATAGGTACCGAATTTATACTTTTTTGACGGGGAATTTACGGGGGTAAAAGATAAATTAAGGGAAATCTCTGCGTATTTACATAAACTACGTCATTATTCCAATTCTACGCGAACGAAGTCGCGGGCAAAAGCTAGTTTAAGTATGAAAAGAAGTCCCGGACTTTTTCCTTTCGGGAGGCCTGATATAAACAAAAAATAGTTTGTATGGAGTTGAGACCACCATGCTGCCTGACTCAGTAAATGATTATTAAATCCTTACCATGTATGAAACATTAACATTATTTTATTTTATTCAATTAAATAAACGGTTTTCAACATGACAAAATAAAATGTAGATAAACAAAAATAATAATTTTGCAAGTTGAGAGTACGACTTGCGCTCTTTTCGTTCAGAACTTTAATACAGGATTTATGTTTAGGTTTTCCTGTAAGAAAGGCCCTATATTCCCTATTTTTTTCAAAATTTTAGACTCAGTAATTTCGGAGATTAGGGGTTTAAGTCAATTTTCATGTATTTTCTTTTATATAGGTAATTTAAACTATGCATTTTTAAATCATAAAAATATATTTGTATTCCTTTTAATCAGGCCTTTAATTTCATATGTCACATGATGCACTTGAAAAAAAACGTTTTCAATTTTTTCCCAAAATTAACCCCAAAAATCTAAATTCGAGAAAAAAATATTTACGCTATACGTCCGAGATTGGGTCATGAAACTCTATATATGTACCTACCAAGTTTCAACATTTTTCGTCTTGTACATTCGGAGAAAATAAGCGTGACAGATACATGAGGCCTATAAGGAATAAGGGTTTCCGTTTTTTCATCAGAGATGTTCGGAACCCTATAACACACCTTCACGGCTTTTTGCCATTTGTCCATATTACACAGAACAGGTGGCAAGCCTGTTGCTGTACTTATGGACCTAGATGTGTCACTCCTTTAACAGTTAATATCTGTTATTTTTAGAAGAAGTGCCGACTCCGAAGCACGAGGTTAAAGAAAATTGGAAGTTTCATATTTACAGAGTTTGGAAAATTTTTTGATCACATCTCTCAAGTATGTAAATCTTACCTATTATAGTTTTAACTAAGTACAAAGCCACCTCCAAAGTTACATTGGCAATCAGAATACCTATTGAAATACGACTTTTTGTGAACAGTGATTTTGTTTGTCAGGTGGAAAGCCATCTGCTACCATTACGTGCGACGGAAGAGGCAAGTCACGCGATATCGAAATGGGGACGCCTATACGACAACGCAGGTAAGTGTTATCAGATACGATTTATAAATAAATCAATGTACAGTCGAGCTTAATAATTTGGCTCATAGCTCATTTCGTAATGATGTTTCCAATTTATAAGGTTTATTTTCAATGCAAATACTTTATTGTTCTGCTATTACAATTAACTTTTTACAGATATGGATTCGAATTTGATATGATTTGTATGATATATAAAAATAGACGGGCCTTAAAATTTGCACAAAATTAATATATATAAAATGTTAGTTTTTTATTATAATATACATTAAACTACTATGCTATAAATAAACCAATAAATATTTCCTGTTAATGCTCAGCTCCTAAACATGATAGGTTCATGTTTAATACTCGTAAACCTTGCCAGTGTATCAACCTATCTAATAGTGAAAATCGCGTGAAAATGTCACAGATAGACAGACAGACGCGGCAGTCTCCTGCTTTTATTTTATAATATGGAGTGATATATAATTTCTACATCTCTAATTCCCCGATTTTCAAAGTACAGACAGAAGTATCGTAAAATCACCCCATGCATCACAATTTCTTGCCAGAATTTCAGAAAGCTAATCCGAAAACACAGCGGAAAGATTAGGAGATTATGGAAATGAACGAGCTTTCCCTTGAAAGCACCTTATTTGTCATTTGAATGAATTTCTTCACAAAACTGCTTGAAACACAAATTAAACATAAGCTAATTTTTATTTGTATTCATTATCTGATATGGGTACAAAATGAAATGTCAAAGGAACGATGTCATTAGAGAAGATTGCGGAGTGAAAGATGATGCTGTGACTAAAATGAGAAAAGTAGTTTACGCTGGTTTAAATACATGAAAGAATGAAGGATGAAAGATTAACTAAAAAGGTTATATGGCTGAAATAAAAGAAAATCTAGCAGAGGACTACCTAGGTGTACTTTTATTGAACATATAAAAAAGTATTGATCGATGGAAATATTAAAAGTGCACACAATCGCCGAGCATGTATGAAAGGTATGATTAATATAAAAGAAGCGAAAGAGGTATGTCAGGATCGTAACAAATTCGATTGTTTCTTCCTACCCCTCTTGGGATAAAAGGCGTGATGATAGATTAATAGAAGTAAGATTATTATGCATCTTTTAAAAAGCCAGATAATCCGGTATACATGTTTTAATACTTTTTTGACGTTCAATCACAAATTTCTTTATTTTCCTATTTTTTTTACAATTTTTTTTTTCATTAAGCAAGGTTTTTTCGAAACGGTTATGATCTGATATTGTGATGAGGGTGTAAAACAAGAAGTGGGTCAAGTTGGGGTTACACACAATTAAAATGCTAATTTAAGTTACTCTATAAAGCTTTAAAATATTCTCTTTAACTCGCTATACAGGAATGCTGAGATAGTGTTTGGCTTTTTTACTGGTATAATTATAGCTTTAGGTACCAACAGCAATAACAACTCAATTTTGATCTATCTATCTATCATCACGCCTTTCATCCCAAGAGGGGTAGGCAGAGACAAGCGAATGCCATTTGTTACGATCTTGACATATCTCTTTCGCTTCTTTTATACTCATCATATCTTTCATTCATGCTCGGCGATTGTGTATACTTTAATATTTTCATCGATCATTAAAAACACAATTTAGAATTATAGTCAAAATTAAATACAGATTTAGGGAGAACCTAAAAATGATATGAAATTTCTAGGAGTTATTTCCAGTATTCATATATATATGATACATCCATTCCTTACACATCTTAGATACTTACGAAATCCAAATCCGTTTAGATGTTTAAAAACTATAACATTAATAATATTAGTAAACTTTCACATGCGTTCATGTGTATATATTAGAGTTATGATTGGTAGTTTTGTGTATATACCAATAGAGGTGTGACACGGTAAATCACCGATAATTTTTTTCTATGCTAAAATATTAATTATAAATAATTATAGGAGATGCTATGTTCCGCCTTTCACATTTAAAGACAAAACAATTAACTATTTTTCTAGAGCTCTGTCTCAACACAAAATGATACGAAACCTAATGCTCAATGTTATGGCCAAATGAGCAGAATATTGGCGGAAGGTGGGGCGGGTTACGTCTATGGTACCTCCTTAAGAGGATCGTGTAGCTCAGCGTACGCAGCGAAATAGGTATTTAGAAAATCATATTCTGTCTCAAGCGCGCTCTTCCCACGGGCATCAGTGCGACAGAGAACACTGCAGCTCGTGAGTGTTCGTAGGTATGTTCTTCGTTGAAAATTGCGTTTTGGGGGAAAACGATTTACACCTACTAAACTATAACGAAACCTTATAATTTTGGTGTCAAACGTTTTAGCAGATTATAATCTACGTACGTACGTTTTGCTTTTTTTGAAATTTTGCTTTGTTTCTCAAATACAGACGGTTTATTACGAGCAAGTTATGAACCAAAAAAACCGAGATTTGAGGGGCTTATAACTTTTGACCTATTACGAATTTTGAAAAAAGGAAAAAATACGTACGTAGTTTTTCATTATGTCAGTAACATATTACAAAATCGTTAAAATTAAATGATATTTAGGGGTAGTAAAACGTTTTCTCCGTTTGTATGGACATGGACGCGGTACACTACACTCTTAAACTTATTACTATATGAATTGGTAGACACTAATACCTTTAGAAAACATCGACGTGAACTTCAAGCCCATTTCGTCGACAATAGAAACTTTACCAATTAATAGATTCTCCATTTCATATCAGAACATATTATTCCAAACGTTTAATATAGTTTCTATCGTTTAATCGAAGCTTCGCTCGTGTAGATATCGGAATTTGCAAGAACTATATAGGTGCGATCCGCTATCCTTTTTCATATTCCAGCTAAATGCCAAAAAACACTATACGCTCTCCAAATGCTACAAAATTGTATATACTTCGAATTGCTACGAAATAATCCACGTTTTCTAAATGCTACGAAACAGTCCACGCTCTCCAAATGCTACAAAATTTTCTACGCTATCCAAATGCTACAAAATAGTCTATGCTCTCCAAATTCCCAAATGCTTCGAAATACTATACGACCTCCAAATGCTACGAAATTGTCTACGCCCTCCAAATGCTACGAAATTGTCTACGGTCTCAAAATGCTACGAAATAATCTACGACCTCCATTTGCTACGAAATTGTCTACGTTCTCAAAATGCTATGAAATACGCTACGCTCTTCAAATGCTACGAAATACTCTACGCCCTCCAAATGCTTCGAAATACTATACGACCTCCAAATGCTACGAAATTGTCTACGGTCTCAAAATGCTACGAAATAATCTACGACCTCCATTTGCTACGAAATTGTCTACGTTCTCAAAATGCTATGAAATACGCTACGCTCTTCAAATGCTACGAAATACTCTACGCCCTCCAAATGCTTCGAAATACTATACGACCTCCAAATGCTACGAAATTGTCTACGGTCTCAAAATTCTACGAAATATTCTCCACTCTCGAAATGCTACGAAACACTCTGTGCTCTTCTACTGCACTATTATGATTATTTATTATTAGTCTTATATAATTTAAAATTTTACTACGTCGTAGTATCGCAAATTGTAATAAAGACTAAGTAATAAAACCTTTTTTTTGTCAGGTGTACTACGAAAGAGTGAACTCTCATAGTGCAAGTACAGTGTTCGCGCATGCGTGTTGCGGTCAGAAAGACGCGTCCAAAAATCTGGTGCTTGATGTCAACACTCCCATAACTAAAGTTAGATTTAGCAAGGGATTCGCTTTTGCTAATATTGAAGCGGCCAGTGGTAAGTATTTTTTTCAAGCATTAATTATTTATGTTTGTTTGAGGCATACCATGATAGTAGATATGATATTCGATTCGAAATCAGAGTTCTAAATAGTTTGATAAAGTATAGTAGTCCTATAATTACTATGGTTATGTGAGCGTTGACAGTAGTTACGCAGCGCACTGGTCGTTTAGGATAAAATGAGTGACTACTTGTGTTAAGAAACATACAATAAATAATACAAGCAGAGGGCATGAAAAGCACGTCCGCACTTCTTCTAAAAATAACATCTCTGTTAAAGAAGTGACACATCTAGGTCCATTATATGCAGTAACAGCCTTGCCACCTGTTCTGTTCAACTGGCAAAAAGTGGACACTGTTACTGATGTCTCTGGTCACACCGCAAGTTTTTCTTCAATAAAAGGTCTTGTGTATCATAATGTACAAGTTACAGATTTCGAGAAAATAATTTTCTACCTCATAAAATATCTTCGGAAACCTTTTGTATTAAAAACATCAGTTGACCTTTTAAATATTAGAGTAAAAATATTTTGTATTTTTAATTTTATTTCTCATTATTTTCCAACAGAATTTGAAGATCAAAGGTCACGATTTTTTGCGGAACATGAACGGTTTGATGACTTCATGGAGATGCGAGAAGGTTTAGATCTTATAGGAGTGAGTTCTTTTAAAGAATATATGGTGGCCTACAGGTAATTTGTTATTACTTATTATTTCCTTGTTAACAGGAAAAAAAAATCGGATATATTGCGGTATTGCCTCAACCATATACGACCAAATCGATTGTAACTAAAAATCATCAATCATTCGCAAAGTCAATACGACATTTATTAATAATCAATTTTGCTGACTGTGCCCAATTTACTGTAATAAATTTTAGATGTTTGTTATTTAATTAAGTCTAAATGGATATGGTTAAGATTTCATACAGAGTTAGTCTACATTGTAAATTTTACAGTTACAAGCAGTTTTATTTCTTCAACTAAATAGAGATATAATTCCGTAATACGAAAACCTAAATTGCAGCAATCAGGCATTAACCAGTAACCATTATCTACCCATTTATGAATCAATAGTAGTCTATACTAGTCCATACTAATATTATGAATGCGTAAGTAACTCTGTCTGTCTGTCTTTCTATTATGCTTTCGCGGCTAAACCACTGAACCGATTTTGATTTTTGATACGGAGAAAGTTTGAACCCAAAGGTTTTTTTAATATTATGAAATGGTAATAATAGGGGCATGAAATTTAAAATGGGCCTCACGGGCGAAGCCGGGGCGAACAGCTAGTAGATTATAAACTAATATTGTGTAATTATGTACTTAGGGACGCAGATCGATGTCCGTGGTATTCATCGCAGCTGTTGTTCTGGACAATGTCTTGTTTGCTTCTGTCATGGCCGCTTAGAATACTCATTGAATGCAATACGGCTTATGTGCATTATACGGTAAGTTAACTAAATCTAACACATTTCAATTTTAGATCCATGCCAATATTATTATCAATAGTAGGTTTACTTCAATTTTGTGTCTTTATTTCACTGACGAAAAATTCAAATGATTTAAAAAAATACAAATTAAAAGTTTTTTTAAATTATTAACACATAACAATATAAAAACCTTAAATTTAATCCAGGTCCGCGTGGAATAGTAGCAAGAATACTGGCTGCATTTCCCCGCTGAATCGCAATGCTGATTCGTTGAGCGAGGAAGGAGCCATCCCTCTTATCACCAAAAGAGATGATCAGTCGAGGGGGATCTTTAATAAACTTTTTCGCATTTGAACCCCACGGACTTAGAGATAATTAAATGTAGTACATTATAGAATATAGATATTATGTAGCATTTAATTTACCTAATAAAATTAATCCCTTGTAACTACATGTAAAAGTCTAATTATTTTAGAATTCTTAAATTTTAATATAGAACCTCAACCGAGGACTTTACATTATTGGAAAATATCTTTAAGAAATTCGTAAAATGTACATTTTCCTTGCCATATCTCATAGCCATCCTGACTAGGGTACGCCTTTTGTCAAAGTAACGACATCCTAAGTAATAAATGGATTTCATAAACTTTATAGATTGATGATATGCGATATGACAAACCATCAGGGCCATAGTTGTTTTCATTTTACGTTAGATTACATTCTGAATTCCCTATTGAATATATAGGGTTAATTGTTTTTTTTTATCAACAGGTTACGAAAATATTCGGAACAAACTACGAATTGGACCCAAGTAGACAATTAGATTTGGAAACTCATCTATCAGAGACTCTTCCTCCAGTGCCAGCTCCAAACTACACATGGGCTTTAGCTGATGAACAAAGCGCAGTACTGTGTACAACTAGTCGACCGACAAGAACCTTACCTCTATCTCACGCATCAACTGTTGATAGCTTAGAATTATTTGCTGCCATACGAGAAAATTGTGCCTTAGTACCGTCTTATTCAGAAGCTATGAGAATTGATGCCGCCCTTAGAGAAGAACCCGCCGAAACTACTCAAGAAACGGGAGTACTTGTCAATATAGAACCGGAACAGAGGCAAAATAGAAGAGCAATCAAAGCGGCGTCGTTTGACGAACCACATAATCGCGCAAGAGTCAGTGTGTCAGGTACTCATTCTAGTTATAACATAGCTGGTGATGCTAAATCTAATGCTGCCAAACAACTGAACAGACGATCCTGGGCAGGAGTGTTAACGAATGCAATGAGTGCTAGACAAATTGTTGACGAGATAAGAACATTTGCCGGCGGGCCTATTACTTATCAACCTTTGCAAGAAACTCGGCGGAAACGGGTCGGAGATAACACAGTATATTTTTCAAAAGACCTTTCACCAACTTGTTCTAGAGATCCATTCGGAGGTAGAGCACAAACTACTCCAACAGATGAACCGCCTACATATGAAGAAGCCTTAAAACTACCTGCTTTACGTAAATTAACAAGGTCTATGACCGGGGCAGATCTAGCAGGACCAAGACGAGCTTTTTTGAGAGATGTTATTTCTAATAGACGTTCTTGTATTGAAGGCGTAGGAGTATTGAGTGAGGCTAAGGTAGTTCGATTGCCACGATGTGAAGATGGCAATGAAACTTCCCTATAACGTTTGTTATAAATTGTCTATTTATTTTATTACATTGATTGTATACGTTTTAAAAATAAATCTATATTTTAAAGTGTAAAAAAATAACTCTGTATTAATATTATTTTTCAACATTATTATTGATGTGTGTGTGTCCATAGGCAATACCAGCAGAACTGGTCAAGGTATGTGGTATGAAAAGGTTCACCAATTTCAAATTCTTGTACTATATCTCAAACAATTTACTACATCAAAATGGTGAATAAAACAAATTGAGCCAAAGAAAATTATGTTAAATTGATTTGATAAGAAAAGAAAATTGCCACTCTATTACTTCAATGGTAGACTTAAAATACGACTATTAGAACATTAGTAATGGCTTACATAAAATAACAGGTTTAACACAAACTTTATATTCGTTTATTTTGTCTCTTTCAAACACAAATATAAAAAAAAATAAGAAGTAATCATTTTTATTTCCTGATTTGTATTAATCATTCCATTAAATTAAATACTCGTTCTCTCGTTCTCCTTTATCTTCGCTGTTTTTTAGGCTATCCCCATTTTGACCATGATTGATCCGTCCGAAAATAAAACTGATTTTAGTTCGACTTGCGAATATTTTCCGGAAAAAATTGGAAAAGTTCTCGAATACGCTAACGAGTAACAAGAATATTTATGTGAAAGTTATGAAAGCATTTGCAAAGCGAACATTTCTTGATGTTATTCTTATTTATGAAAAACATAAACTACAGTAGCACAAAAATATACTTAATAAATATAAGGCAAGCAGTGCCTTGTATCACTGTAAATTTGGCTAAACGTAGATAGAAATTAGTAAATACCTGTATAATATTTGGTGCACAAAAGTAATCGCAAATTATTATTACAAGTTATTATATAATTATAAATAACCCATTGTAATTTATGAACGCCAAAGTGATATTAATTGTAACTTTATTTATATAGAAATTAACCAATTATATAAGTATAGGACTTAGTAATATAAATTATGCCTATTCATATAATATTTCGTTTCAATAAATGGTAGACCAGTCATTTGACGAGTAATAATATACAGACAGTCCTCTAGTTAAGCCAAGAGCTTCTTAATTTTATATGTAAATTGAAGAAAAAAGGAAGAGGATTGCCTGTATAAATAAAATCGTATATAACATATTCTATTTCTGAATTAAATTACTGAATATTGATAAAAATATTCAGCTATCGGTATTTGATAGCTATTAATGGGCACATTAGAATAAAAAATAAATGCACCTACATTTATCTATACCTATTATACTCAGCTATTATTCAGATTTTTGGTTTCATGAAAAATTGATTTTCATAGTTTAGTGTGACGGTCTTTCTAGATGAAAATCTGTTTTTTGCATTTTAACCGTTTCTAAAAGTGAAAAATAAGTTTAAAGGCATGATCCCTCTTGTGCTTACTTAATTCAAATATAAAGTATGTTTTCAACATTACAAAGTTCTAATGAATTACTTGTATTTGTATTATAATTATAAATGTAATTAAATTAATATTAAGTCGCTTATGAAGTTATGATAGGGCGATAATTTATACTGAAAACTTTGCAAAGTGATTAAGGAGTCGAAATGTATAGGTGGCTTTTTGGAATACTTATATTAATTATTTTATAGGGATATAATAATATTTAATATAAAATAAACGCTGAATATAAAATTGTTTTCAATTGTTATTATTGTGTACGTAAAATGGAACAAAATGAATGTTCATTATTTTCAAATAAATTATTATAATTTAATGTTAATGTTGTTTTTTATGTATATATTCTTTTTTTATTTTGGACCCAAAATTAGTCAATATACCTTAGTACTATTGTATTCTACCTATTATGTACTACTAAAACGAATGAATATTTATCTTTATAAGACCATCAGATTTTTAAATTATTAGGTAAGTACCCGTTATAGTAGTCTGAACAGAATAATAAAGTATTTATAGTGCTTTATATTACTTGAAGTACAAAATATTCGCTTTTACTGAAGTCTCGGCATAAGAATAACAGAAGAAAAAGTTCTTATCATATTTTCACATTGGAGAAAATTGAATTCACTGCTATTTCCTCGCAATATTTTTCTTATTTTACTGAATGGTGTTCGCTACGCGCTTCAGGCAGCTAGCTATATTACTCTGGTTTGAGGAATTTTCATTAAATTTTATTATACTTTTATTACCGCCAAGAAAGCGTTATAACATCCATTGTTAACTTGTTAAAATTTTAAGGTCCGTAGCTAAACGGCAAGAACGGAACCCTTATAACTTCATCATGGTTATCCATCCGTCCCTCCATCATAAAATATCTCATTCATTTCCATCGATTCTATGAAAATTCACAGACATATAAATCCGTTTTGCTTTTACAACATTTTGCTAAACTTCCATACTATTATGGTATTACGTAGGTACTATATGTAGGTACAAGCATGTCAATTTTTTTTCATGTACCCCATATATATGTATAACATACAGCATACTGTCCATAATAAAGTGAATTTTTAATTAGGGGATTTTATTGTACCGAACTAGCATACAGAGCAAACAAGGATTCGAACCCAGAACTATTGTGAGTTATTTAAATTCACAAATCTATCCTCATTTTATATATTCCGGAAATATAGGTTCTAAAATATATGACTTATATTCAAAATATTTGTGTGAAGTCTCTCTCTCTCTCTTCTTTGTCTCTCTATATGTATGAAATTAGCCTAAAATCCACTTCGTCTAAATAGAACATCTAAAAATTTAAACTGATATTGTATTTATTAAAATTGAAGTTGGAAGGCAAATGAAACACAAATTAACTTTTCAAGCGGCAATTAAAAGTTACGACTCTGAAGGGACTTTCCGGTCGCTTTAATTGAGAATTTATAAAAAATATATGCTCAAAAAGGATTTGGAGATAAGGGGCTTTTGATTAATCAAAATTTGTTTCGGGAAAAGATGAAATCTTACAAAATTAAATTGCTACTTCATAGAGGTGTTGTTAATTAATTAATTATTATAATATAATAAATGTTATAGATGCAAACATGTCTATTATAATCTACATTTTGGTACAGAATTTTGTTAGCGTATCTTGCAGGATCATAGCGAGTGCAGTAGCGAGTAGAGCAGCGGGCATAGGCTAAGCGTGAAAATAAAATAGCAGCTACATAAAGCAACTACAGAATCAACAAACATCGCTATGTTGTAAATTGTAAAGAATAATTTTACCAGTATATTATGCCAATCGTATCTAACCTAGAGGTAGTTAGAACTACTTAACGGATTTTGAAAATAATTTCATTGATAGAAAGCTCTATCCCCGAAATCTCGAAATCTCCGTGTCATCAAACTTTGCTATTATCTTTTCTATCTATCTATCAAAAAAAATATCTTCACGGTTTGTCTTACAGTTGCCGGCCCCAGTAGTACCCAGCGCAAGACAAAATCTATCTATCATTACGCCTTTTATCCCAAGAGGGGTAAGTAGAGACAATCGAATGACATTTGCTACGATCCTGATAACCTCTTTCGCTTCTTTTTTCTATTTTTAGGGTTCCGTACATGTCTTGATCTTATATCACTAGGATCACTCTTGTGTCTGTCTGTCTGTCCGTCTTATTTTCTCCGAATCTACTGGACGAAAAAAGTTGAAACTTGGTACATATTATAGAGTTTGATGACCCAATGACGGCCGTATAGCGTAGATAAATCGATTTTGGAGTTTAATTTTGGGCGAAAATTAAATTTTGTGACATATCAAACGTTATAAGGAATACAAATATACTTTTCTATTATTATAATGTTAATAGTTTAAATTATATTAAAGTATAGGTATATTCAAAAATTTACCGTTCCCCTCCTCCTCCGAAACTCCTGAATTTAAAATTTTGAAAAAAATAGGGAATATAATTTACAAAAAAAACCTAAACGAAAACCCTGTCCTAATGTTCTGACCGAAAAAATGGTACGGACACCTCAGCGCGCGAGTTTCTTTTTCAGGCGTAACGGGAAATTCTGTTTCCACGCAGGTGAAACCGGTGGCAAAATGCTTACAGTAGACAATATAGATATAATCATGATAATTATGGCAGAGTTTCTATGTTATTTTGATAAGCTTTATTAACAGAATTTCGAACAAAATTGTAGGTATCATATTACATCATCCATTGCTGCATAATTAACGTTAGTTAAATTTTTTATTTATACACTGAGGCAATGTATAACGAACAAACTACATAAATTACAGAGTATAGCAGGTCAATTTGGAATGCAGCGGCCGCCATAGAGATTACAGTTTCAGCGCAACCGCAAATTTGGGATGCGCAAAATTGCTTTTCAGCTGTACCTACGATATTGCATGTTGGTTCGATAATTAAAATGAAAAGGATACTATAATAAAAGCTGATTTTGTAAATATTACTGAACTAACATTGAATGAATATAACTAAGGGGTGGAAATTATTTTGGCAGAGACAAAATTTAAAATAATGTATTTTTTTAAGATAAACCTATTTCGTAAGGATTTGTATTTGTGTAAATACAGAAAAGACTGCGAATAAAATTGAGATGAAACTTATTTCAGGATTTCGACAATAAACGATAATTTAGATATTTTATAAACTCGTATGTGGTCCAGGCCAATTCCTAGAAATAGAATAAATTTCAATAGCCAACTAACCATACCAATAATGCCTCCTTAAAAAATCACTCTAATGAACCAAAAAACAAAACACACACAAACACACCTTCACGGCCTTTATATCTTGCGGTGTGGCCAGACACACTAGTAACAGTGTCCACTTTTTGCCAGTTGTCCATATTGAACAGAACAGGTGGCAAGCCTGTTGCTGCACTCAATGAACTTAAATGTGTCATTTATTTTGTGTACTTAATTATTATTCAATTACAATTTTGAATGGCTTACTCATGTAGTTGAACTCTCATTCCTAAAATTTGAGTCAGGGTCATACATTATAAGAAAAGCACCACCGAGTTCTTTTCCGTAAGTTTTCAATAATATATTAATTCAATAAACGCCTTACTAGGGCAAGAGACAATTTTGTAGGCGGTCAACCGTAGATGCATACGGCTAGATCAAAGCCGATCACCCTTTGATGTTTTACTGAGCGCTTCGCTCTACGGCCCTGGCTTTATTAATGCTATGGACATTGGACGTGTCAAAATCATGCGTTATTGTTCAGGCAGGTAGAAACTATATGTAATAAGTATATAAAAATCAATATTAGTTCCTTTATTTCGAACAAATCGTATTCTATAGACTCAAAAACTACTGGACTGATTTGTAAAATTATTTTTGCATTTGATAGCCCAATTATCGGGGAAAGTTATAGGTTATTTAACATAACGCTACCTACCCATGGGGTCAATTGTATTCCTAATACAACGCATACGAAGTAGAGGGCAATCAGCTAGTTAATAAGAAAAAAATATTTTACAGTTTTTTTACACCCATTGCACTCCTATTTTTTCTGCTGACACGGCTACGGCCTAAACCACACTGTGTGGAGAATATCACAAAACAACGACAATTACAGATCTCTAGTTTTTTTAAAGGGATGCAATAATTTTGATTTCAATTGAAACGGGGAATAAATAAATATTATACTTATGATGTTGACTATAAAGCAATGTTCTGAGATAAGATAACGCGTGAGTCCCCGTGGGAAGTGAAGGCGCCTTCACGTCGCGGCAACCAGACGCCTTTAGCTCCCGACATCTATCACATTTTCCCAAGAAATATCTATGACATAATAATCATTAGAGTAATCACATCGATTCAATTGATATTTAGTAAAACATCTAGTGCGTCGGTGGCAAAGTAAGAGTCAACAGAGCTGCATGGCCACTCGTTGGCCTCAAAATATCATCGGCTAAATCAAAAGGACTTCTCTTCCACTGGGCACCCTGAAACTTGAAGAAACTACTGAAGATATCGATATGCGGCTTTTGAAAATTTGTTTGTGATAGTTCTTTAATGACCACAGGAAATCACTCAAATAAAGGATTTTGTTCAAATGATGGTGGGCCTCGCAGACAAAGTCGCAGGCATCAGCTAGTATGATATGAAGTACCAAATAATACTTAGGTAGTTCTTTATTCGAAGGATATCGGCAGTCAGTTTAAGTAAGTTCATTAGGATTCCAGTCTCGTTGGCTCCCTATCGGGCCGGCTAAGGGAAATGTCTATTGTACGACCCGAACGTGATATTTTGATTCTATCGCTCACGTAAACTTATTATGTTATAATACACGTAGGTAAAGATGCCTCTGTGTAGGGTTTTTGAAGATATGTACACAAATGGCTCATGTGGTTATGATGAAATGATTTTTGAAAAATTCTTTTCTTAAGTCAAAATACTCCAAGGTTTTCTAACAATTTTGTATTTTGTACTGGGTTCTACGAGTAGTACCAGGTTTCAATGGGGGAATAATTCTATAATTTTACCGACGAAATTAATGGGACTAAGAGAAAAAGATAGGTATATATACCTAGGATTAGTCGCGGACGGATTTTACAAATCTATTTTATTTTTCTCGTTTCACTACAAAAACTCAAAATGACAGAAGTTTAATCAATTAAGGGTTTTTTGAATGAACACTCTGACAATAAGATATTTTGTAATTTTATAAATAACTCGGCAAGGACAAAAAGATTACGATTGTAAAATTAGTAATGCAGGTGTAAAAAATAATACACTTTTAAATTTATCGGTCTACAACCGAAATGTACATTTACAGAAGAAATATCGATAATGCATCAAGCGGAACATTTCCTACAAGATGTCGCCGGTCGCCCGCATTCGGCTGGAAAATGAACAAGATTCAATTCCAAGTTAAATTGTAAGTAAACATATAAAACTCGCGTCGCACGGAAAGCGATCTCGGTATAATGTTTTCTATCGCACTTGACTAGCGAATGTATCAATTATTTTTCTTTTATTTTTACGGGTGACGCGAGATACTTTGCTACAATATAAGTAAGAATGAGCATCTAAGTAAAGTAGAACAAAAATAATAAATCAAACGTTACGTTGGATATTATTACTTATTAAATAATTACTTACATAAAAAAATAATATAATATAAAAACCTTGAAATCGAGTCTAAAACTAAATTTATAAATAAAAAATTTGTCCCAGGTCCCCAGACATTGGAAGTGTACCCAGAAGGCTGGCTGCGTTTCCTCGTTAAATTGCAAGGTTTATACGTTGTGCGAAGTACGTACCAGCCTTCTGGTCATTTGTAGATTTAATTAGGCGTTTTGAAATTTCTTTACAAATTGAATGAGCGCTTGGTCCCCAAGGCCCAAGTATTTCAAAACCAAGTGGCGCAAATATGTAGTCGTCGCTGAGGCCGACATATCTGCGCCGCTTTGCGTTTTCTGCTATGCCTGCTGCTGATCCTGCCTTAGAGGAAGTAAATGGAAGATGGGACTGGGCGAGGGTATCGACGCAAGTTGCATCCCAAACTAGTGATCGTCCCATCTTTCAAGGTGCCAGCGTCATGCCGTCGGGCCTCTTTCCGTCGTCTCGTGATAAGCCGTTGGGTTCGAGTATAGCAGGTGCGTCTGCGGTTATAAGGGCTCGACGGATGACGTCGTTGAGGTCAGCATGTCTAGGGAGGCGTCCGCACTCTTACAGCAGGACAGCCCATGGTGGCCGAGTTGAATATTTAAAATTGATGATAAAGTGAATAGGATAGTGTCGTCAAGGCGTAAGAGCAGATCAGGATGTCTCCATAGTTGAAATGAAATGAAATGAATGCGGTCTATAATAGGTGTAAAGTTTTGAATTTTGTTGTTGACGAAACTTTCGAATGATTCATCGAATATGGAAGAACCTAGGAGGAGAAGCGAGGTTTTGTCAACGACGGTAATGTTCAGAGCTAGTTTGTTAAATTGTGATAAAATTGAGTGTTGTTCTGTACAGGTCTCGGAGATAAATAACTCACACTTTGAGAAATTTAGGTCTAAACCAATAGCCCCAAATTCTCGAATTATTAGCAACGTTTTTGTTAAAATATGTTTTGTCACTCTCTAACAAACCTGTCTTTACTAATAATAGAAAGAAACAAAACACATTTTAACAAACGTTTATGAATAAAGGCCTAAGACTGTATTCGCATAGCCTCCTAGAGTTCCGTCATTTAAGTACCAGACGTTGAATTTTGAATTTAACTTTTCGATAATGGGGTGAATCGCGTGGCTGAAGATATTTTGCATTGCATTTCTTACCTTGTTCGTGGCCGTTAGTACTACAGTCCATACTAATATTGTAAATGCGAAAGTAGCTCCATCTGTCTGTCTGTTACGCTTTCACGGCTAAACAACTGAACAGATTTACAATGATATTTAATACGGAGAAAGTTGGTCTACTAATGGTTGGTTCCATGCATTAGAAATTAGCTTGTTCACATTTGAGAGCAGGTAGTTTGACACATGGGTAGTGAGGGGGGAACAGAATAAGATCTATCTAAATAGTCTCAAAATGTCTGCATTATTCTTCCCAAGAAAGTTGACCATGGCGAGTCAATACAAGGTGCGTCGCGCTGTGGACCGCCAGGATTGACCACGCCTGAGAAGAAGATATTGACACATGTTCAGCAGGTTTTATTTGACAGTTAGTAGTTGAGTTGAACGACTATTGAATGCTGAACGGATTAGATCCTATGAATGTGTCGTCTTGTGGTAGGTAGCTAGGAAATAACATGGCAGTTCGAGAACAAAGTTACAATAATTTTTAAATGTTAACTTGAGTTATTTTTCCCAAAAATTAATGTACAGAAAACTTTGTATTCTCTTTGAGCTCACTGTGTAAGAACGTGATGGATTCAAAACTCATTTTAACTCGATTTTCCCTGTGATGACTATACTTTATATGAACTTTCTGAGGAGGTTCCATGAATATTTAAGGACCGCTCCTTAGGGGATTCTCTCAAGAAAACACGAAGTTGGTACTTTCACACTTCAAACTGTGAGATACATTTTACTTGTTTTGAATGTAATTTTTTTTGTCGCTTGTGTTTAACTAATTTTATTATGTAAGTAATCGCTGTATTCTTTTACTTATATTAAAATTTAAAAAAAAATTGGAGAGGCCTTGGATAAAAGTCATGTAGACCTCCATAGACGTGCAATTGCAATCAAACGAACTCACAAATTATTAAAGAAATATCAAGTCGAATTATAATATATAGGCTTTATTACTAATATTATTTAGTGACATATAGAAGTTGGTACCTACAGGTTTCTCTAAATTGAATGAATTACACGAGTTTTAAATAGAATGCGGTACACCTCCTTGAATGCTTTTATCGCGTACCTAATGTAATCATACGTTTCGTTTTGAAGAGGACTTTCTGTTTTTCCGTCCGATGTCAACTTATTTTGAGGAATATTAGGTCTGTCGCTGAATTTTACTAGACCACTGCTTAACACTTCTCAATTTTGCTCTAACCAATATTTCTAAGTAAATGGTAACAAAATAAATAGAATTATCAAATTAACAGCGGAACAAATAATAAAATATGATTACACTCGGCTAAAGTTATTTTCTACATGTTCTTGAACATGCATCATCGGATAGTTTGTGTACACACACCGAGAAGTTTAATTAAATGCTAACACAGTTTTAGAGAGCTTACATGTTTTCATTGCATTAAACCCAGGGGACCATTCGTTACGTCTATGAAAAATATAATCATAATAAAATATTTTGTTTCATTTTGAGGAATTTGCGGCAAAAATTGTCATATAGTACGTATAAAGCTTGTCATATAGAAATCTTTGGGATTACAAACACGACGCAGATAATATACCCAAAGATTTTTATGAAGTGCGATACAGATATCTTATATTATCTGCGTCATCTGCGACAAGCTTTACCAAATTTCATAAATATCACAATTCTGTATTACTATTCTCAATAGCAATGAATGAATTTGAATGAGTTTTTCACTACTATGATCTGCATCCCTATTAATATAAATGCGAATGTAAGTTTGTTTGTTACTCTTTCACGCAAAAACTACTTAACCGATCATCATGAAACTTTGCACATATATTCTTGGAGGTATTAGAAGTAACATAGGATACTTTTTATTATCACGGCATGACGACGGGAACGGGGTGGGCAGAGGTGAACATGACAAAAGCTATGTATGAAGTGTATATGTTTGCCAACATTTTGAAATTAGAAGTCGTGGGAAACAGCTATTTCTAATATGTTTATACTAGCTATCCACCCCGGCTTCGCGTGTGGACAATATTAAAATCTAATATATAAAATTCTCCTGTCACAATGTTCGTTCCCATACTCCTCCGAAACGGCTTGACCGATCCTTATGAAATTTTGTATGGATATCCGTTAGGGTTGAGAATCGGACAACATCTATTTTTCATCCCCCTAAATGTTAAGGGTGGTCCACCCCTAAATTTTTTTTTTATATAGGATTAGGGTTAGGGGTAGGGGTAGAGTAGGGGTAGGGGTAGGGGTAGGGGTAAGGGTAGGGGTAGGGGTAGGGGTAGGGGTAGCGGTAGCGGTAGGGGTAGGGGTAGGGGTAGGGTAGGGGTAGTGGTAGGGGTAGTGCGGGCAAGTCAACGTTTGGGCAGGACAACGTCTGCCGGGTCCGCTAGTTTTTCAATATTTCTGTTCGTATGCATTAAATTGCCTTATCACCTATTGAAGTTGAGTTGACGGTATTGGACTGTATCAACGGTTAGTGAATTGAGCACCTATGGACGTTTTTATCAATATGCCTTGTCATTGTCAGTTTAATTAACACTAGCTGTTACAGATTTACTGTCAACACAACAACCTAACTACTTACATTTATCGTCTATACATATTATCGTTATCCAGTACCCATTGTCTACCTACCTAACCTAGATAACCCGTTTCGACAATTTTATGGCCGTACCACAATATCTAAACCTTACAATCTGTCACTCAATAGGACAGACGGAGGCAAAACTATGTTTAACCTAAACATTAATTTGTTAAACACGGTTTTGTGAGGCGGCAGTAATATACTATTTGTCAATATCAACTTTAGTTAGATTCTACGTCATGTCATGGCGACCAACGCACGCGTTCCGTCGTAACATGATGGGGATTACTCCCGTCCGCGCTGTGATAAGACATATCATAGTCGGCGGGAACATCTTAGCTACCGATTAATTTTGATATTATTGATTAAAAAAAAACGTCTATAATAGTTGACATGGGCGGAATCATCAAAACCATGATGGAGCCATAACACAAAAAATAGAATAGAATAGAACTTTAGTTAAAAGCCTTCATACAGATAGATAGATAGATGAGAGCAAGCAAAAAAAAAAGAGAAAAACAGTTTGAGCAAAACAGAGAAAGAGAAGGAAAATGATAAGATCACTTGACACCTGATACGATGTAATACCCTGAAGTTCCGGTCAGGTGTCATAGAAAAGTGATAAAGGAGGAGGGGTTTTAGCCGGTTTAAGTCCGGCACTACCCAGAACCCGGGTGTCTAGACGGAAAAAAAAAGAAAGCTTTTTGAGCAAAATTTCATCCAGATACCAAACTCAAGACCTCCAAATTGCTAAATACACTAGGCTATCATAACAATAATGAAACTCCTATTTTAGAAAATAATATTAAATGTAATAGGAGAAACGACGTCTTGTCTTTTGTTATCTATCTGACGTTCCAAAGCAAAATCACCTTTCACGTTAGCAGTTTACCTCGAGTAAACAACCAGGCTACAAGCTAAGCCTCTATACCTAAATATCTAACATCGCCATCTATACTATGGACAACTTATGATGTCAACATTATGTAAACCAAATCATTTACAAGCCTTTATCAGACAAACGGGGCAAGACAAGACTTTTATCTACTTACTCGCACTTTTCCGACCTCTCATGCACTTATAGCCTAAATAATCGACTGGATAATGTATTGTCGAATAAAAAAGCACTTATTACAACGCAAGTTACGAGACAATAATCTTTTATGATAAAATTAGGAAAACCACTTTTTAACTACATAATATAACTCCAAAAATTGCTGTAGTACGGTATTATATGGTATTAATAGATCAACGTGTCTGCACTTTTTACGTAAAGAAGTTAACAATCGTAAATTGTCATATAGACGAATGGGTGGGCGAATACTATAAAGGGGTTTTAAGGGCAGTTGGTCAAGGTCATCTTATAACTGTCAAAATTATGGTAAAAAAAATTAATCCTGGAAAGTTGAGTTTATTTATTACCGAGGATTGTCATATTTTTTATAGATACAAGATGACTGACAGCAACGGTCCTTAATGACGAAAATCTACTGTGATATGGTTGAAAAAAGTATATCAGTATCGTATAAATAGAAGTCCACAAGACTGTTTAAATCGCACAGGTAAAAAAATCAAAGTATATAATTATAATTTTTGCCATCAAAAGTAGCCCGAACCATACCTAAAGGAACACCGTCACCCCAGGCTCTACGTTGACATATTGATAAAGCGGCAGTCTAGTTTTCCAATGCGGTTAGACAATTGGGAAAACCTTATATACACCTTTTGTATTTATGTATGTGGTTTGTTACTTGGTTCTTTTGAATTCTTAGGGTTCCGTACCTCGTAAAATACGAAACCCATTCATAAACCTTCTTTTTTTTTTTTTCACGGGTTACCTTACAGCTCCTGAAACGGTGTTACGGTTCCAGGGTACCAAGCGGAAGTCCAAGTCTCCCTCGTTTAGCCGGTGGTACTTGTGAGGCCATCGAGAGCCATTGTGAGCCTAACGAGTGGCCAATTCTGTTGAGGTATATTTAGATGGAAAAACTTCTAAGTGTGGTTTGTCGGATTATATACATAAGTTTTTAATTTAAAACCCATTGGTACATGGCCGGGATCCAGGATCGAACCCGTGGTCGGCCTAGTTAATACCAGACGTCTTAACCACTCGGCCACCGACGCACCTTTCTGTCACTTTGTTGTCCTTATCCCTTTTCTCAAGAACAGCCGATCTTGAGCCGTGCTAAAGGTCTCGAGTTTTTGTTGAAATAAGTACAATATTTTGTAACTTTATGCAATGAAACGTTAAGCTATTTTAAAGTACATTTTCATGTTCACTAAACTAAACTAAATTATCAGCTCGAACAAAACATTTAGAAAGCCTTTAAGAAAGACAATTTTACATTTCCATATACCGGACACCACAAACTCGTATGAATGTTACGTTCAATTGCATAGGTAACTTTATTAAATCTCATTTTATAAATATAACACGGTACCTATTATAAGTCACGCTACCTAAGACCGACTATACCAACGCCAAATCGTACAGACCTATTAGTCTCACATCATTTCTTCTCAAAACTTTAGAGAGGCTAATTGATAGAGACTTGAGAGAAACTGCCTTACAGTACATACCAATGCATATAAATCAACATGCTTATAGCTCTGGTAAATCAACCGAATCAGCTCTTCACAAAGTAGTCAGTAAAATAGAAGAAATGATCAATAACAAAAGCATTTGTCTAGGTACCTTTATTGATATTGAGGGGGCCTTCGACAAAACAAACTTCTCCAGTATAAGGAAGGCAATGGACAACCATAAAGTAGAACCTGTCCTAGCCGACTGGATTGTCAACATGCTTAGCAAAAGAATTATCAGAACAGAAGATAGTAAACAAAAAGGTGCCATTGTGGTCAAAGGCTGCCCTCAGGGTGGAGTCCTCTCTCCACTCCTCTGGAATCTCGTAGTCAACGATCTCATAAGTACCCTTAACAACAACAACTACTATACAATTGGATACGCAGATGACCTAACCATCCTAATATCAGGTAAGTTTACTAACGTCATCTGTGATGTCATGCAAACAGCACTGCTCCTAGTGGAAAAATGGTGCAAAACCCACGAACTGTCAGTCAATCCTGCAAAGACGGAGCTGGTAATGTTTACAAATAAGAGGAATTTGGGTAAGTACAAACTACCCACCTTATTCAAAACAGAAATTCAACTGTCCACGGAAGTAAAGTATCTAGGTGTTATCCTAGATAATAAACTCACCTGGAATAAACATATGGATAACAAATTAAACAAGGCCAGCATCACATTCTGGCAATGCCGCAGAATGATGGGGAAAAACTGGGGTCTGTCCCCCAAAATTTCTCTTTGGCTGTACACGGCTGTGATCAGACCCATGGTAAGTTATGGAGCAGCTGTGTGGTGGCCCAAAACAAACCAAGCAACGGTTATCAACAAACTACAACGTTTCCAAAGACTACCTTGCATGGCAACAACAGGATGCATGAGAACAACACCTACAGCGGCTCTGGAGGTCATGTTGAATCTAACTCCGTTGCACCTATTCATACAACAAGAAGCAGGTGCAACAGCATTCAGACTACAATCCCTTGGTCTTTGGGACCAAACAGGAAATCCGCATACAAGAATTACTAACTTAACTATGAGGGAACTACCGTTGGCGGGAGCTGCCAACGATAGAATACCCCTAACATATACTTTTGACAAGAAATACAAAATCCAACTTACCGAAGAGACCTACGAGGGGCTAAACCTTGGAGAACTTAGAATCTTCACGGATGGTTCCAAAACAAAGTCAGGTACTGGATCTGGCATATTCTCGGAGGACTTAAACATCAACATATCAACACCATTGGGCGTTCACAACACAGTCTTCCAAGCTGAATGCATGGCGATCCGCCTGGCAGTTTCGGCCATAACATCGAGAGGAGTAAACAAGCAATCCATCCGAATATTATCGGACAGTAAGTCAGTGCTGCTTTCTCTCGGAAGCAACTCAATCAAATCAGGATTGGTGCTTGAATGTCACCAAGCATTAAATAAGGTTTGTAACGAACTAAATAATAACATAACCCTTCAGTGGATTAAAGGGCATAGTAACTCCCGCGGTAATGATGCGGCTGATGAACTTGCAAGGAGAGGATCAGGTAAGGTGGCTGTGGGTCCTGAACCATATATACCACTGCCTAGAGACTGGATCCGCGCACAACTCAGAAAAATAACCACTCAAAAACATGAATCAGAATGGGTCAAACTTGAGAGTTGCAGACAATCAAAACTAGCGCTCCCATCCCTAAACTCTCGATTAACACAAAGACTAATTAACCTTAAAAGGAACCATTTGAGACAAATGACACAAGTCATTACAGGACATGGGCCCTTTAATAAACACCTTTTTAATATCGGCATTACAGATAGTCCACTATGCAGAGTATGCATGGAGACTGAAGAAACGGTCACCCACATCCTTCTGGAGTGTGTAGGTTTGACAGAATACAGGGCTGCTCATCTCGGTGCCCCGAGGACCCTTCAGGAGGCATGTAGCAACATCAAGGGGCTGATCGGCTTCCTGGAGGAACTGGGATGGCAGGAGTAACTAAATTCCCGCCTCACGCAAAATAGGCGCTAGACGTCGAGTTGCGGAGACCGAGCCCGATAACCAGAACCAGAACCAGAACCAGGTACCTATTTTTTAGGGTAGGTACATGTTTCAACGAATTATTCTTCATTTATATTTGTGTATTTTTGTAGCACTTCCGACCTCTTTCTTTTCGGACCTTTTCCTGTCCCATTCAAAAAATGCGAGATTAAAATTCACACTTTAATACAATTCCTTGTTACTTTTACTGTCCTAGACGGAAGTCACAGTTGTTTTTTTAAAGTAACAAAGTCACAAAAAATATATTTCAAGACGATTTCAACAAAGAAAATGAAGATTTCTTGTTTTCTACACCCGGTAAGAAATTCTTCCTCTCAAGAAAGGAAAAACACGTTCTGACTTAAAGGTTTACTTGAAACTAACCTTTCCATTCAAAATTCTTCAAGGCTTTTTTTTCTGGCGGAATATTTGATATTGAATAATTTTACTGTTACCGATAAAACTTTAGTGGGCTGCAAATAGATAACCCATAAGTTTCGATATAGAGGTACCATTGAATAGATAGAAAGTTTAACAAGGAGTGATTCAGGGTTCCATGAGAGCCTCTTGAGTCTAACAAATAATGTTACCTATATCTTCTTCTTCAGCCTGTATCCGTCCACTACTGGAAATAAAGCTTTTCAGCAT
Source organism: Nemapogon koenigi (assembly GCA_963924495.1). Classification (NCBI taxonomy): domain Eukaryota; kingdom Metazoa; phylum Arthropoda; class Insecta; order Lepidoptera; family Tineidae; genus Nemapogon; species Nemapogon koenigi. The sequence goes on from OZ004645.1 coordinate 8,475,471, forward strand.
TGCGCCATGTCTCCCTATCCTCCGCAGTTCTCCTGTTGTTATGTATAAATAAATGCATATTTCTCTGATTATGTATTTAACTGACATAGCTTTAAAGAACTTTGTTGTCTGTATAAAGTCATTTTTTTTAATTAAAAAAATATTACAAAAATAAGCATGTAAATTACAATGTAAAAAAATCTATTTTTTACAGCACTTTTTTGCATTTACACATAATATAAAACCTTAAAATTAATCTAAACATAACATTAAATTTAAACATTAAAAATAAATTGAGCGAAGTAAGCGATAATTAACCTTTTCGAAATACCGACCAAGGCTTCTACTGCATACGCCGGGAATAAAGGATGAGTATTTGCGGCGTTTGAGAATTTTCTTTATTTTATTTATTTATTTACTAGCGGACCCGGCAGATGTTGTCCTGCCCAAACATTGGCTTGCCTGCACTACCCCTACCCCTACCACTAACTTTGGCTATATTATTTCTCGTAAAAAGTAAAGGATAAAAAATGGTTATTGCGGGTTCTCCCTAAGAGATAGACATATACCATTGCTGACTTTTTTGTAGACCTCTTTAAGGTGTACAATACTGTAGTATTTTATTTTGATCTATCTCGTAGGGTTCAGCCAGCGTTTGCAATGTAAGCGCAAAAAATGTGTTTATTTACGACATCACATTAGAAACCTCTAAAATTATGAGTTGCACAAGTCATACAAAAGCAACATGTCAAGTAGTTGTCGCCTGTCCTCCAGAGATATCAGTCGGTGGTGTTCACAAGATTTAGTGTAGTCCTTGTCACAGTAATTAGTTTTATAGTTTAAGGTTTTTGACAATTTTTTTCTGTATAGTCTCTATAGCCTTCTTATAAGTTTTGTACTGAGAGTTCCATATGGAACTACAATACTCCAGTACACTGCGTACATAAGCGAAGTACAGTGCTTTTAAACAGTGTGGGTCAGTGAAAGGCATACTGACCCTCAGTACAAAACCAAGATTTTTGTACGCTTTTTTGGTCACAGTATTGACATGATGGGCAAACGTAAGTTTGAAGTCGAGAAGTTACAGTCTCAATTTTTTTAAAAGATAAGTCATTTAGTTGATATTTATATTAGTGTATAGGTGTACCTATTTCTTCTAGTGAAACATATGTAACTACACTTTGAAGCATTTACAGTTATCCGATTTTGTGCATAGTAAAGACAAAGTCTATTTAAATCTTCCTGCATGAGGTTACAGTCTGATATATTTCTGATATTCATATATATCTTCTTGTCGTCCGCATACAGCAAAAATTTTGCACGTTTAAAACATAAAGAAATATCATATAAGAAGGCGACGTATAGCAGAGGCCCCAGGAGGGAACCCTGGGGTACTCCAGATGATATAGTTATCAAATCAGACTTGACTCCCGCAACCACCACAGCTTGCTTTCTTTTTTCTGTATAGGATGATAACCATCTATATATCTCCCTTAATCCCCAAATTAAAAAGTTTGCGCACGTTTGACAGCACGTCACTCGTGAAGACAGCCAGGCTAGTGACAGTGGACCGACCCTTGATAAACCTATGCTGCTGCTCAGGAACAGCCCTTGAAATTATGGGATATATACTGTTATACACGATCCTCTCCATAACCTTGCTGAGTACATTCAGTATCGAGATTGGTCTATAATGCTCCACGTCCATCTTTGACCCTTTCTTATGAATGGGAACAATGTTCGCGGTTTTCCACACTTCTGGAAAAACGCCTTCATGGAAAGAGCGGTTAAAAATTATAGAAACGGGGACCGATAATGATGCAGCACATTTCACTAGAAAACACTAAAATTTATTTTATTTATTACCTACTTGTAATAAAAACGTAGAATGTTACTAAGAACAGATACAATTATCTTAAGACAAACCACTTAATAACTAATGCTTGATTATACGACGCAATTAGTGTGTACAAAGGGCTTTAATAATTTAGGTTACGAAACAAGTGAGCTAGAATAATGTGCTCATATAAACAGGAATTCATTCACCGTCACTAAATCGTTTAGGTGCGTTCTCGATGTAACGGACGGCAAATATGTCGGTGTTCACCTAGGTCATAGTTTACAATACTTACTAATATTATAAATGCAAAAAGTGTGTTTTTTTGTTTGTTTGTCCTTCTTTGGAAACCACAACAGAGCAACGGACCGACAAGTGACCCTTTATCTCTTTGGATTTTTTTAAACGTGTCAAAATAATTTATCTCTTATCCCGGAACTCCTTCAGAATAAATTTTATGTCACATTCCAAAACTTGTCACCAGCGAAGCTAGTAGAAAATAAAGATGAAGAAGAAAGAAAAATTAAGAAAAAAGCAGGTGCTACGACATCGTGTATTTGTAAAAAAACAGATGTAAATATATTGTTATTATTTCTAAAACTATATGTCTAGAACTTCGTTTTGTATGTTTATTTCAGACAATTATTATTTTGATCTCAACGCTCACTGGGAAATATCTTTTATATAATTATGATATCACTGCAATACCCGATCCGATTACCACAGCATTTTTTTTATTTTTCCACGGAAGATATCGAAATGAAACAAATAGTAGATTCTAAGTCTAAGTCTAAGCTACCCTCTATATTCTCTGAAAGTTTCATCAAAATCCATTGAGCTGTTTCGGCGCCTATTCCGGACTATATCCGTAACAGGCAGACAACAATTATAAAACGATTATTAATTCTTCGCTATAGTGTAGATAAAATATCCCCTGATATTTTGGTATTAATTTTGAAATCACAGATATATACACTTATTCTTTCTTCATGGATTACCTTACAGCTCCCGGGAACTGTAGCCGGCCTCAGGGTACCCATTGCAGCGAAAGACAAGTGGCCAGCTCTGTTGAGGTATATGTAAATGGAAAAGTTTCTTTGTACGGTTTGTTATTAAATCGCAAAATCATAATCTCACCAGAAAATTAAACCCTTCAACTTACACCACTTCATAAAATGAAAAAGTGCTTCAGTGCAAATTTAATACAAACTAATTATACGAAACGGTTAATCGCTTATTACTATGGAGATGTGACACATCCAGACTCATGTTATGCTCGTGTTTAATTCATGTACTTCCGAACAAACAGACGCGATCAAAGAGATGTAGGTATATAAACAGGGTATCACACGTTCTCCCTTGTTTATACTTGGAAGCTATCATTATTATAGGAAGCTATCACTATATAAAGGTGCCCACTCATTCGTCCAATCGCCGCCATACGGTCCACCGAAATCGACCACAGACTCGTCCAATTCTTGTAACGAACCGTGCCATCCGTTTTCAAATTGTTGTATTTGTGTATGATTTCGATGGACGGAAAGATCTGTCACACACACATACACATCCACATGCCTTTGTTTAATCGAATCTTGTGGGTCTGTGTGAGTGAGTGAATTGCATGTGATCTAGATCGTATGATTTACATCTCTAATGTGTAGCCTGTGTTCAATCTCGATCATACGGCGGCCGGACCGAAAATTTTCTGTGAGATACCGGGACCAGTGCGTGGGCTACTTAATTGGGCTTATTAATTAAGATGATTTTTCATATAATTCAAAACTTTAATTAGATGAAAGATTTATATGGCTGAAGTGAAAAGAAATGCTAGCAGAGGACGACCTAGGTGTACTAAAAATTGTATTGATCGATGGGAATATTAAAAGTACACACAATAGTCGAGCATGTTTGAAAGGTATGATGAATTAAAAGAAGCGAAAGAGGTTTGTCAGGATCGTAACAAATGGCATTCGATTGTCTCTGCCTACTCCTCTGGGGATAAAAGGCGTGATGATAGATAGATGATTATGTTAATGGCATTAATCATTTAAGTTAAAAATACGGTGGATATTATTCTATAGAATATTATGTACGTAGTCACTATCCATAAAGTTATTTTTTTAAAGAAATCTCTTGTGAGCTAAATCAAACAGAAATTGTAAGTAACAATGTGAAAATTTACTTACCAATAATGTTGAGACAACCAAGAAAATACCTGAATAAAGGAAAAAAATGCAATTACAATGTGATACATTAGACATTAGACAACGATTCTTGATACGTTTAGTGAAGGGCATGATGGTACAAAAAGCATTTCAAGAAAATAAATACGCACTGACTATCTTTATTTGCCGCCATTTTTAACACGTAGACATGTCATACACAATCATTTCACACGCACACACTTTTCACTAAACTTTTTTCGTATCCACATATTAAACAAAACATAATTATAATTTCGAAAATAATTTCTTCTTTTTTTACTGTGTTTCCAACAAATTCGCAAGTAACACAATATCACGAACGACACTGGTAATAATAATGCACACGGAAAAACTAAACAATTGAGGGTACTAAGTAAAACCCATTTTTCTGTATGTAAATACTTGTTTTATTTTGTAAACAATTATTTTTCAAATTCAAATTCAAAGATCATTTATTTCTTAGGTATACAAGATACACTTGAAATCGTCAATTTTATACACTTCTCTCTACAAACCCAATTAAAGAAAATACATTTTTACAGCAATTTAAAAATACAATAAATACAAATCAAATGTCAAATATCAAATGTCAAATTGCTATTGCTAGTCATTTTATGTTACATTCTTAAATAACCATTTGATCCTACGTCATGTCATGGCGACCGTCGCACGCGTTCCGTCGTGACAAGATGGCGTATCCAGTTTAATCTCGTCCGCGCTGTGATAGTTGTGATTAGTCTGCGTGATTACGTGTACATAATCATAGTCGGCGGGATCATCTTAGATACCGATTAATCGGCGGTAGTATACGAAGGCTATAATACTTGACATTGGCAAATTATCGATAAACATTAGTTCTTAGTAATTATTAGTTCTGCAAAATGTCAAATAGGTTAAATACGTTAATTATTATGTAAAATTGTCTTGAAAATAAATGTATTTTTTTTTCAAAGACAAACAAAGATTGAATGCTAAATAAAACAAGTTTAGAAAAACGGACTGTACTATAAGGGGGAAATATTTTTTCGGAAAGTGATAGAATATTTTTTTGTCCCTGAAATGCTTCGGGACCGCTTCGGGATAAATTTTAAATTAACATTTCAAAATTTTCCACGGGGCGGAAAACAAGTAATACAATAAAATAATTAACATTCACTTTTATATTATATATTTATTATTTATATATAAACAAAAATACTAATATTAATAATAACTTAGATATTGGAATTGTATTTATATATAAATTTAAAAAAATCAAATAATGCAGACGATGCCGTGGGAAATACATTGTTTTATATCTGTTAAGATCCGTTTCAACCGGAAAGCTTCCAGCGTAACAGCCCCTCAAAGTCAGTTGAGGAAAACCAAGAACATAATTTCAATAGCAATACCTACTTGTTATTACGTTAAGTACCCGTATACAAGTCTTTTACGGCTCCTTTAATATTGTACCTAAGTTGCTAAAATATCTCGTATATCATTTAGGTAAAGGAGGAAAGAGCGAATATTTTGAGAAAATATAGCTTGAAATTATATTTTTACAGCATATTTTCATCAAATATAAAAATATAAACTGGCTGTTTCCTACCCTATAGAGTGGATTTAAAATAAAATTAAGCTAGGGTTCAAAACGGCTGTAATACTTGACATTGGCAAATCATCGAGTAATATTGGAGCAAAAAGAAGAAGAAGAACACTTCAAACGGATTATATAGACATGGCGACCAACGCACGCGTTCCGTCGTGACATAATGGGGAATCCGGTTTAATCCTGCCCGCGCTGTGTAAGTTGTGGTTTGTCTGTGATTAATATTAAGACATCACAGTCAGGGATCAGCTTAGCTACCGATTAATCGGCATATAGAAACTATAAAGGCTATAATACTTGTCATTGGCAAATCATAGATTAACATTGGTGGAGCCATAATAAAAGAAGAAGAAGAAGAAGAAGAACATTTCTCTCTCAATATATTTTTTCAAGGGTTGCCTTACAGCTCCTGAAACCGTATTACCCAGGGTACCCAGCGGAAGAGCAAGTTTCCCTCGTGTAGCCGATGGTATTTGTGAGGCTATATACCTAACGAGTGGCCAGTTCTGTTGAGGTATATTTATAGATCGAATATGTAGGTATTACATAAGTTTTAATTAAAAAAACCCATATTTCAAACCTGCAACAAATACGTAATTTATTATAAGCGCGTTAATATAATATAGAACTTAGAAAATTTAGTTTGGATCAACTTTGATCCTTTGACCTAGTTAACCTTAGCATACCTACATTGAGATACAGGCGTCATGTTGTCGTAAAACAATTCCCCTGCTCCCCAGGGCCAAGACCGGCTCCTGCAAGTCTCGACGCTCGTTCACTGCGGCTTGCGTCATATCAAGGAGGCTGCCAAAATCGATAACACTTGTTTCTTTTTGGATTACCTTGGGATTAAATGAGGAAAGAAAGGTCGAGATAATGGTATACATATACCTATTATGATATACATACAATAATTAATATGGTAGGGATTCTATTTCAGCCAGTTTTATAGTCGGTAATTTTGGGGCCGATTAGTCGTTAGTCGGTTAGTCAGTAGAATACCGCTTATATTGCCTCGTCCCGAAGTGTAACGTTTGCAGGTGTTCTATACAAACATATTTATTTTACGGATGATGATGATGGATATTATGGAAATGTAGAGAGTTGGAAGTCGTGATTATGGAGTCTAAAGATCCTGAACTATTTTTGATGGATAAATGGGTACATCAAAAACTTTTGGATTTACTTAACATACTGTTCATATATATATATTATAGCTTACTAATTTATTTACATTATCAAGGCAAATCCTCATAATACAGCTGATATAGGTACCAACAGGGGGCCGATTCTCGCGCTTTCGACATTTTTGTCGAATCGATGGAAATAGAATGCGAGTACAACACATGCGCGGAAGGTTCCGTAGCATCAAATACTGTCGTCAGGACCTCTAGAATCACGTATCTTCAGTTAATTGGTATTTAATTTAAATAACTTTGTTAACAAGTTACTGCAACTATATTTTACATTATGTAAATTCTGAGAAATTAGTACTTTACCCCATATTTTTCTACATTTTTTCATAGTCCTGAAAATCCCTTTACATTTTTTTACATACCGTATGCATTTTTGGGGCTACTAACAAGAGTTGTTTGTAAATAAGTAAATGTCATCGAAACGAAACGAAACGAAATTGATTTAAATTTGAAATTAAAGTCACGAGTAAGCTACTTGTACATAATATAAAATATTTACCAAATTCCATTTAGCCTTTACAATCAAACATCCAAAGAAGTAAAATGAAAACGAACTAATCACAGTACCTAACATATACCCTTTGGGAGACTTTCGTATTCTCAACCCTGTTATATAATATTTATCTTGGTTATGAGTACCTACCTACATTGTTTGAAGTTGAAACATAAACAAATTATAATATTCACGGTTTTGCCCCAAAGGATTAATTAAATAATATACCTACCTACTATCTTTCTGAAAAGATAATTAAATTTTAAGCAGACTTGAAAAAAAATCTTCACGTGTTGCACAGCTTCCGGGAACCGTTGCCGGCCCTAGGGTACCCAGTGGAAGACAAAGTCTTCCCTCACTTAGCCGAATATTTTTTTGAAGCTATACCTAACGAGTGGCCAGCTCTGTTGAGGTATGTAGATGGAAAGGTCTCTTGTACGGTTTATTTGATAATTTACATAGATTTTCTTTATGATAAAAAACCCATTATTACGTAGTCGGATGTGGGATCGAACCCGCGACTTTTTACCCACTCGACCACAACTTCAAACTACACATTATTATCGTATCGTATCGTTGCGAATGGCATTCTATTGTCTCTGCCTACTCATCATGGGATAAAAGCCGTGATTATATATAATAATTATATATAGATACATATTAAATCTGAAAATTTTTCAGAAGAAGATGAGTTTTATAATATAGCACACCTTGAAGAGAAGTGCAGAATGGATGTATAATACTGTACATGCTCTAATCAGTGGCCCAATTTTCTATCTATGGTTTTATTGTGGTTATCGACTCGATGCGGTTATCGAGTCGACAATTGCTTGTTTTAGCATTCACTAAGCCTCTGTCAAAATGTCCATGCCGTTTTGACTATGGTTTTCTGTTTGACAATAAAGTTTAGGATGTGGTTTCGAGGTGGTTTCAATGTAGAACGATATGCCATCGACATTATTGTTGATAGGTTTTAAAAACCATAGATAGACAATAGGGCCGCTGTAAATATTTTAATAGCATTTTTGGCTAAAAGAGGAAAAGAGGGAGATATCTTCCTTTAGGTTTCCTGATACTGATAACACGGTTGCCATACCAACCCGTGAATAAAAAAAAGGATTATTGGCTCTGTACAACATTTTATCTATCAGTTTAGCCATAGTATGATGAATATAAATATCTCTGCCTACCCCTTTTGGGATAAAGGCGTAATGATAGATAGTTTCGCCCTTACGGCATGATTGAGCAATCATTCAAATCGTTTTATTTTTCTTGACAATTTCCATAGCTAAATTGAAAATCGACTAAGAAAATTGCAATCACAGAATTAACCTCGTTAAGGAAACCTTGTGGAAATGAAGGCTTCATTTCCCGATTTGCTTCATTTTCCTGATTGACTAGAAATTTTCTAGATAAGAATGTTGTAGTTATGTAATGTAACCACTAAATCTGTTTTTGATCTTTATTTACATACCTTTCTTTACCCAAAAACTTGTATAGAAATCCGGTTAGAATTAGTAAGTAAATACGATGTTTTATTTAGGGCATTTCTAGACTCGGTCATTTTACAGGAATTTCACAAAAAAAATCTTCAATGCAATTAATATATTATTATTTTTTGCTTTCTTTACGGGTTGCCTTACAGCTCCCGAAACCGTGTTACGGTTTCAGAGTAGGTACCCAGCGGAAGACGAAGTCTCCCTCGTTTAGCCGATGGTATTTGTGAGGCTATACCTAACGAGTGGCTAGTTCTGGTTGAGGTATATTTAGATGGAAAAACCTCTAGTGTGGTCTGCCTATTTAATACCAGACGTCTTAACCACAAGATCAATCTTCTTTTTTTATTTGTGGAATGTAGATACCTAGGCGCACGCACGCCTATGTAGCGCTTCAGGCATGTTTGATGATGCTTGAACAAATGGTATTCCCCGTTCTGCACCGTAGTTCCCAATTAGTTAATTTAGGCCATTGGCCAGCAATCACTGCAATGCACCGAGGTAATAACGAAAGAGAAGTAAATAATGAAACTGTATCAGATGCAGAAAAATGAAGCAAGCAACTAAGATGAGTACCAAGAATCTAACTACCGAATTGATACTGAAAAATCTTCGTATCGAAATGGCTGTATGAATTATGATGAAACTTACAGAGATAAATGCAGTAGAAATGCGGTCTTTACGTAGAATGTGTGATATAAAACGTATTGACCGCAAAGATGAAGTTGTGACTAAAATGAAGAAAAGTAGTTTACGCTGGTTTGGAGGTTGAAAGAATTAAGGTTGAAAGATTGCCTAAAAAGGTTTATATGGCTGAAGTGAAAGGAAATGCTGGCAGAGGACGACCTATGTGTACTTTAATTGAACATATAAAAAACAATTGATCGAAGGCAATATTAAAAGTACACACAATCGCCGAGCATGTATGAAAGGTATGATGAATATAAAAGAAACGAAATAAGTATGTCAGGATCGTAGCAAATGGCAATCGATTGTCTCTGCCTACCCCTCTTGAGACAAAAGGCGTGATGATAGATAGATAGATAGATGATAAAATAAAAAATAATTCGGATATTTTGTTCATAGGTACCTACATTTACCTATACCAATACCTAGTAATGAATTCGATTGAACGGCGTACCTTATACTCGTATCCAGTAACAGGCAATCTTGTATTCAAGGGACATCTTATTTTTGGTTAGGTAAATATTTTATTCAGACTGTCTAATGGAATCCTTTTGCGACAGATAACGCATAAGTAAATAGCCCCTAAAGTGCCTACAGGAGTATCCCATTCTTTGTGATCATGCATATTTTATGATAGTAATGAAATGTACTATATGGTTTGAAGTTATAGTATGTCTGCTTTTCTCCTTTATTATGCCTTTTCACACAAAATTTACTCGAAATCTGTTTAGAAATATATTATCTCTTAAGCAAATTATTTAATTTCCCCCTTAGTTATCTATTCTACATTCTATTCTATTCGTTAAGTTGTACATTGCCTAAGCCCTCTGAGTTCCCAGGTTCATATACCACTTAAGTCAAAAGACAATTAAAAAAAAAACTTGCTAAAAGAAGACATTTTATCACTGTCCTTGACCACGCTTCAAGGAATAATGGTTGTGATAGTACACACTATGAAAAATTAAGGAATAACAATATAAGAAATCAGTTAATAGCCTATATAAATTGGTGAAAGGAACTTCTTCGAAACAAACAGTAAAAAATATGGAATTCTATTCTAGATTAAAATTAAATCGGTATTAGTAAGACAAATGTACCACTGAGCAGTAAGGACGAGTGGAGTATTTCATTAAATACTTTTTTACCACATACATTTTCTTCTTATTACCTATATTATAATAGAAAAAAGTTGTTTGGCACTGAAATCAAAAGCTAGGCGCCTTAACGTCGCGCCCATAGTGCGGTCAATAGCTATGAGAAGATCGTTCTGGCGACGGAATGTCTGAATAAACATCTCTGTAAACAGACGTTAAGCTTCTAATAGCTAATCTTTAGTAATCATTAAAGAAAATTACTATTTTGTTATGTTCCTCAACGATCCGTAGTCAGTCCTGGGTTCGAAACCTAGGTTGAGTGTCTTTTTACTATGTTGAATATCACTACATATTACAACTGTTTGTCTGTCTGTGCTCTTATCACACAAATAAATTGACTTTAAAAAAAAAAGTGTACCGACTTCAAAAATTTGCACTGAAATGTAAAAAATAATAAATATTTCGTCGTAGAATTTGAAGACGGTTGGTGCCAAATTAGGATACAAAATTAAGTAAACATCTAAGAAGATAAAGATCTGTTCAATATCTATGTTTGTATGTACTCAACTGATGATCGTAGGAAGAACCCTAAATAATAAAAATATGGCTCAATCCAATTTCAAATAAGTTATTATCTTACTTTTCAGTGCAAATTTTTGAAGTCGGTACACTTATCATGAGGGAATGTTGTATATAAATAAACTCACGTTTCCAGGATTAACTGAGATTTGCCATATTTTTGACAGATACAAGATGACTGAGAAACACGAATCCTTAACTTTGTATTTCGGAAAGTTTATCTTAGTTGGTGCCTGTTATAATTTTCATTGTAGGTAAGTATTAATATAAGGGCAGTATTCCAGATTTATTTCAGATTTTTATTACCGTTATTTAAAAAGTTACGGTGGGGGGATACTTTGCTTGCTGTAAAGCTTAATAGCTCATAAACAAAATTTGATATCAAAAAATGGTTAATGAAAACTCAATCATTTCATAAGACCTTTTAAATAACAGCCTACTCAATGAAGTGGAGTTTAAAATCATCTCAACTTTACATAATCTATCTATCTATCTATAATCGCGTCTTTTATCCCAAGAGGGGTAGGCAGAGACAATCGAATGCCATTCGTTACGATCCTGACATACCTCTTTAATATTCGCCTCTTTTATATTCATCATACCTTTCATACATTCTCTATAATTGTGTGTACTTTTAATATTTCCATCGATTAATACATTTTTTATATCATCAATAAAAGTACACCAGGTCGTCCTCTGCTAGCATTTCCTTTTACTTCAGCCATATAAACCTTTTTAGTCAATCTTTCACGCTTCATTCATTCAAGAAGTAAATATATGTCTTAAATTGCATAAAAATCAATTTGAAATTGTAGACATCAGAATTTTTTGAAGGACTGGGACACACGGACGGACGAACGGACTAGTCATCTTGTTTTACTACGGAACCCTAAAAATAGGTATAAGTTGCTAGCCTAGACTTTTTATGGCGTTGTCGAATAAACATGTCAGCTTATTTTTCTATACGGACAAAAAAGGCTAAAAAAGAAATTGTATAACTTTTACGATGTAGTGAGGGGTTCCCTTCAACAAAATCCCACATTAATTATGTAAATTACAAACATTCCTTCCTTAACTTGTGGAATACAAATAACTCGTGCAAAATAAAGGGAAAGCTCTTTTAAGCGCGTCTAATAGAATTTACATAGCAAACAAGGCTTAATAAAAAGATAATTTCATGCAAACGGACATTGCCAGTCAGTAACGCCACGTAACTCGCTTTCATTAGCATACGGAATAATTGACAAGCTATTATTTAGCTCGTATTTGCCATCTGTCATGTATTTCATGTATTAGGGAGTCGACAGTCCAATTTGCCTCACAACATGAATGTTGGAACAAGCTCATTTACGCTTTAAAAATATATACTTAGTATGTCCTCAAACAATATTAAAAAGTTAATTTTATTTTATATATTTTTTACAGGATCCCACTCAGAACGGCGATGAAAAAAAATGAGATGGTTTGTTACGGACGGAAAAGTACACATTTTTATATTCATGAAAAATTCGAAGTTCGAATTCAATAAACTTTTTTGTGGCCAGCATTTTAATTTCAAAAGTTTTTATTGTGTGACAGAACTGTTTATCCTTTCATCAATTTTCCAGTTTCGTCTCGCCGACGGCAGCAGACTGACCGGCCGCTTCAACCACTCTCACACGGTCGCCGATCTGCGGCAGTACCTCACGACCGCAGTGCCCACGTCCCAGCTGCAGAACTTCGTAATAATGACCACGTTCCCTAGTGCCGAACTGACGGACCTGACGGTCACTCTCGAGCAGGCGAAGGTGCTCAACTCGGTTGTTCTGCAGCGGGTTAAGTAATTTTTCCTTTCCGGTGACTTTCCTACACGTTTTAAAGAACTTTAATTAGCTCAATATATTATATAGAAACTTGTATCGTGCTAGTGAAAATATTTAATATATTGGCATATATACAACTTTTCAGCGTCACGCGTTCTGGAGTATTCATTTTTACTCTGAGTCGTTGAATTGTTGTGTATTGCTGTTTCTTTAATATCTAAATAACATAAAAAAAAATCGATTCGTACTCTCATTTCGCGAAATTACTCCCTACAAATTTAAGTCACATGCGACAGCTAAGATGTTACACATCGAAATCGGTGGCCGATAAAAGTCTTTTATGACCATTGCCTTTTCATGCCTATATCACGTTTGGGTAGGCAGAGACATGTGATTAGATATATCTTTTATATATTGTTGGTTTGTTATGAAACTTTAAAACTACTGGACATTCTTCCAGATGGACCAGCACATACCCATTAGGCATAGGCAGTCATTGGGACTGCCGACAGAAGTGAAAAATTAATGGTTTTTATTTTATAAGTATCTTTCTCCGGACCAAGAATTGCTGGCCAGAATAGCGCAGCCGAAAATGACCGACCCAGCAATTGGAAGCAAGTACCTACACGAATTCCTGCCCGCACATTCTCGTGTCGCGAGCATTCTCGGACCGGGCAATCCATGCCGGCTTTTGGGCGGAGAGCATGTCGGTGACGCGAACCCATAAGATTTTCTCCTACCAAAAATCTTTCAACACGCCTAAATTTTTTTTTTTTTTTTTTCATTTCAAAAAAAAAAAGTTAAAGGCAGTCATGGGGACTCCCCCCCGGGGGTGCCCGCCTTGTCGTGGCGGGGGAGGCTTAGTAACCGTGGTAGTGCTCGTCACACTATCCACGGTGAAGCTAAGCGGCACCCGAGGTGGAGCCGCTGCGCAGGGGTTCTGTGGATTTGGCAGGGCTCTTCGCGCAAGCGGCTGGAGGCGGACGCCGGTGACGCTTGCGCTGCCGGTCGAAGCATGACCCGACTGCACTTTCCATCGCAGTCGGGTCGCCGCGGTCTCCGGTGGCGGTTGAGGGGGAAATCAGCCGCTGCTCAACCGGGGACCAAGGTGGAAGGCGCAGCAGTTTGTACTCGCTGCTGCGCCAGCTCTGGGTAAAACCAGAGCGAGATGGGGCCTTACAGCCACCCGGCGGCGGGTCGCGGAAGAATGCTAACGCGTCCCCGTGGCCCGCCGACTAACCGGCGAGATGGAGTACCGTGGGGTTTTAGTGGGTTAAAGTCCCACATAACCCGTTCCCTCACCCCCGAGGGCGCGGGTATGCATGATGCATTTCCCCACGTAAAAAAAAAAAAAAAAAAAAAAAAATAGAAGTGAAAACTTAAAACTATGAAACTAGTGGTTTGTTGTAAAATGATCTACAAAAAAGTATTTTTTAGCATATATCCTTCTTTAATAGATAAGAAGTTGTAAGTTTATTTATGCTTATATATTATATTCAAACCCACATTGTACACGTGCGAAGCCGGGGGCGGGATCGCTAGTATTACTTATCCAAAACAAAGCATTAATAGTTAGCCATACCCTTCACAAATAGCCTTCAAACAGCGCTGCCTGTAGCTCTTGTAGGTAACTTAATAATAGAGATCCCTTACTAAGTCACCTACTTAGTTTAATTTCATGAATTAATAATTGACTTAAACAAAGTTCTCCTTCATTCTTCAAAGAAACTTGTATGTATCGTACTTTATAGCCGTGAACTTTTTAAAATGATGAATACGAGAGCATTCATACATTATTTAGTATTGTAAGGCATGCTTGTAATTGTTATTTAAATATGTAAATTTCGCGTGTCGCTGACTGACTGACAATCAACGCACAGCCTAAATCAATACTTAAATTGCTGAAGTCCGTTTTTGTATGTGACAAAAGTTATGAGGCGTCTCCTTAACCTATAAAATACGAAAGTATGTTTAGTTTGTTTGTATAGAGCAACAAATTAATGCCACAAGTCAAAAATTTCCACGGGCGAAGCCGGGGCGGAAAGCAAATTCAGGATTCAGGATATTGTTAGGGTAGTTTGTAAACAGTAAATTTGTTTACCACCCCTGGATGGGACTGAATTATTGTTCATTCATCTTGTGTCCCGAACAAACAATTACTCAACGTCTGGGACAAGTTGTGTTTTGTACTGTGTTAACACTTTTTAAAGGTATACCTACCAACTCAAAGGGATGAAGCTCTGTTATTTTAAACAGGGGTTGTCCATGATACTAACTTCGTAGTTCCGAACCCTCTTTTCTGCTTTAATCTGCTTCGGAGGTCAAATAAAACCGTAGTGAAAGGAAATGTTGGCAGAGGACGATCTATGTGCACTTTTATTGAACATATAAAAAAAATATTGATCGAAGGTTATATTCAAAGTATACACAATCGCCGAGCATGTATGAAAGATATGATAAATATAAAAGAAGCGAAAGAGGTATGTCAGGATCGTCGCAGATGGCATTCGATAGTCTCTGCCTACCCCTCTTGGGATAAAAGGCTTGTTGATAGGTAGATCGATTAAGCCGGCCATGGACAACTTGACTAATCGAGAGGCTTTGAGATAAAAAACACTAAGTAGAAAATATTTAGCAATTATGTCAACAACAAGGACAAAACAAGATAAATTGTGTTGTCGTGAATTAGGAACGTGATGTCGCAACTCAATTTTCTTTATGACTGTCTTGAGTTTACTTACAAAATTTAAATAGCTTCATATCCTCTCAATTGTTATAAAATACGTTTATTACCTATTTTCTGTATTTCTGAAATTAAAGCGTGGACTGTTCGCAAAATTATTGTTTTCTTAGTTTGTTTGTTTGTATAAATTCGTAAACTCCTGATAGATTTGAATAAATATTTTACTGCTCTAAAAGTACATTATTACAGGCAAAATGTAACTTAATAAAAGTGAGATATATATTTTAATATATAGATATATTTATGTTTAAAATCAGTGAAAAACGACCGAATGAGCTAAAATATAGGTTGTTTTTACATTTCTAAATTTCCACAGGCAAAGCCGCGTAGGAGCTAGTAGATGATAATTTTTTTTTATATTTGATAATAACGATTTTTCAGACTATATTTTTTCGAGGGCGAGGGCGGTTCAATTCGAACCGAAATGAAAACATTTTTTTAAACAAATTACCTATTTACTTTTCAATGTAGTCCTATCTTGGGATATAATCTTCTCGCGAAGACCCTGCCAGTTTTTTAACCCGTACAAAAAATTTGAATTTGTCGAAGTCTCCACAATACGCATCCGTATCGATGACGACCTCGTCATTTGAGTTAATTGAAGTGAAAACTTGGTAAGGGAAAATCATGTGTTCGCGTCACCGACATGATGTGGTATCTTTAGCTAAGGTATCTTAGAAGAAAGGCCGTGGAACAGCTACATCAGCGCAATCTATCAGCTGAAGTGGACCGGGCTGGACCCTACTATCAATGACAGATACATTTGTATGTGAATACGTTTTATACAGTTTTAAATTTTTTACTGAGTGCAATTTCTTCATGTTTATAAAAAAGAAGAAATCACAGGGAGCCAGGTCTAGTGATGACGAGTGTTGCGGCAACAATTTCATAACGTAATACATGTAGTTTGCGGCAACAACTACAGATGAATATGCTTCTGAGTAAATGGGGCCGTGTCTCCTTCAATTTTTTGTCGAAGCTCTCCAATAACTACTGCAATTATTGCCCACGCATCCCTGAAGACTTTTCCTGTCGATTTTTTTTCGCCCTCTGATGTTTCAAAAAAATTTAGTGTTTTCATACAAATCCGTACAGTAATTATGGCGTAGTTGTCATTGTATCTTTTATATTTATTGTAAGTACTTGCTTTTATTTACAAATTCACCACATGACTGAAACGTGGATGCGTCGGTGGCCGAGTGGTTAAGACGTGTGGTATTAACTAGGCAAACCACGGGTTCGATCCCGGGTCCCGGCCATGTACCAATGGGTTTTTTAATTAAAAACTTATGTACTTACATAATCCGACAAACCACACTTAGAGGCTTTTCCATCTAAATATACCTCAACAGAACTAGCCACTCGTTAGGTATAGTCTCACAAATACCATCGGCTAAACGAGGGAGACTTGGTCTTCCGCTGGGTACCCTGGAACCGTAACACGGTTTCGGAAGCTGTAAAGGCAACCCGTGTAGAAAGAAAAAAAAGAAGAAAGGCTGAAAATGTAAAAATGAAGATTTAAGTAAGTAAAAATGATAAATGTAACTATATACCCTTGTAGCGAGAAATATAATATGAGAAAGGATAAATTGCTCACATCATGCGATTGATCGATGTCATTTGTATCTATGGCCTTCAGTTTGGTTGTAATCTGTAGACAAGTTAACCTGAATAAAGAATTCTTCTGTATTCTATTACTCAGGTGAGAAAGTAGGTATCTAGTATATTCTTTGGTGTCTTAGGCATTGAGAAGAATTTGCAGTAAGTACGTCCATATGTGTATCTCAGCGTACCTAATTGCTAACTTTAATTTTAATTTTGTGTTATCAAAGTATCTTTAGTACCTATCCAAAATGAATTAACTTTTTCCCTTTTTTTATTTAGTATGTATATTTCCACATTACACAAACACCATACCTACTAAATTTGATACAATTAGTCCTTATTAATTTTACAAATACTCAACTGCCTAATCAAATCTAATCCATGAATATTGGATTATTTTCAGGACAATGAATTGAAGTAGAACATAATACGGATTTTGAGTAGATTGGAATGGAACAGGCCGTAAATCGACTATAGAAACACGACCATTTCTATACCCCCCATACAAAATATCTAATTAGGATAATGCAGAGAATGTCTCCGTCATCGCTACAAAGGAGTTCATCGTTCGTTATTCAAATTAGGGCTGCCATAAATCCCGTGTAATGACCGTGAAAATGTTACGTAGCGAACGTAAAAACGCTATATGCTTCCCGTGTTGTCGAAGCTATTAAAAAGCTACGCGATGGACTAATGAGAAAATGATGGCATATATAGGGTCGGGTCGGAGGGACTGCCGATTTTATTGCCTGTATCGTGTTACTAGTATTTTCTGAATACATTTGTTAGGTGAGGGATCGCTTCTTTGAAGCTATTAAAGTTAATTAGAAATACACGAGTTTTATAGCATATATACACACAATATATTATGCAAATTACTTCTCTGAACACTGGGGAAAAGTTATTTCTAAGAATTAAATAATGTACAACAAGCCTCATATAGCTATATTTTATAAATAAGTAATAATAAACGTGTTTACAATTTAAATTACGCATTGTGTGTTACAAACTGATTGTATAATCTTAAAGTGTATAATGAAAATAATTATTTAAAAAATGTCACGCAAAATCTCAAATGTTACACGTACCTAGATATGTTTTATAGTAGGTACATAGTTACTTAGAACTTTTAATTTCTTATACAATGAAACAATATTAAGACCATAAAAACTTTCTTCGGTAAATTTATTATCGAAGTTCTTGACAAAAACATCTAATTATCATCGAAAGCGGAGATATTTTAAAAGTTATTCCAAAACTTTTATTATTTTTTATTAAGCACCTATCAAGAAATATTTTTGTTTGTTTAGAATTTGCCTCCTGAGCCCACAAAGCCCTCTTTAAAGCATATAAAAAAACTATAAATTGAAACTGTATTTTGTTTGTCAACGGAGCAAAGGATCAACGTGGTATAGTTGGAGGGCATAGAGGCTTTTCTAAGTACCTTATGTTGAGATGTTCAACAGAACTGGCCACAAGTTGGGTATATCCTCATAAACACTATCAGCTAAAAGAGGAAGACTTGGTCTTCTGCTCGGTACCCTGGGAGTGGGACCGACACGTTTCGGGAGCAGTATCTAAAGCAACCCATGAAGAAGAAAAAAAGTTGGAGGTCTGAGGAAAGTGACAATTTTTTTTTACGAAAACTGTTATTGTAACCTTCTATGAAAAAATCCACCCATGCAATGCTGCCAGGGACCTAGCCCTAGCTCTAATATTTTTTTAGATAGTGTTATTATTTTTAGGATTATGATAAAGAAAGAAACAAAAAAATCGACAACATTTTGCTGTCTAACAGCTATCTACCCAATGATATACTGTACGTCATTGTATCTACCTATATAAAGTATATCTTTGCGACTAAGATAAAAAATAAAGAAGGCTGTTTACTATAAAGAGGATAAATTTTGCTTACAAAGGACTCGACGAGGTGTGCCCATTAAGTTCCGCTTCAGCGGAAAGGCGACCTTTTAGGATCCGGTGCCGTTTTCTTTGTCTCAAGGTAGGTTAGGTACAAAGTATTTCTGTAAAGTCATTCCTGTAAGGATATCTGAAATTCCGCTTTGTGGTCTAAGTCATCGTGTTATCCTTTTAAATGAAAGTACCTAATGAGTTTTCTGAAGTGAAATAAACTTATGTCTGTAATTTATTTAAATTATTTATTTATAGTATGTATCTATCTATCATCACGCCTTTTATCCCAAGAGGTGTAGGCAGAGACTATCGAATACTTGACATACCTCTTTTCGATCGCTTCTTTTATATTCATCATACCTTTCATACATGCTCGGCGATTGTGTGTAGGTACTTTTAATATTGCCATCGATCAATATTTTTTTTATATGTTCAATAAAAGTACACCTACTAGGTCGTCCTCTGCCAGCATTTCCTTTCACTTCAGCCATATAAACCTTTTTACTCAATCTGTCATCCTTCATTCTTTCAACGTAAATTACTTTTCTTTATTTTAGTCACAACATCATCTTTTACTCCGCATTTTTCTCTAATGACATCGTTCCGGATGCGGTCAATTATATCACACATTCTACGTAAAGACCGCATTTCCATTGCATTTATCTTATTTTCATGCTTCTTATTCCATACCCAAGTCTTGCTTCCATAAGCAAATAAGTGTAATCCATAATTTGTATGAAAATATTACTATTCCCAATTTATCTGTAAATACTCCACCTGTGTCACTGTAATTTAGCATATAGTTACTTATTCAATATATCTAAGTGAAATAGTCGTTATTTTTTTATTTGGTTTTATTTAATAGGAAATATGGGTGGTAGAATAAAGAATTATTCTGCCCCTTCTGTCTCTTTTATAATCTATCACAAAACTCTAAATTTTTTTTAAGCGCTCTTATACCATATATTTCGCTTTTTTGTAGCTTATGTACAAAAAAAAGCGAAATATATAATTGAAGAATAATGGTATAAGAGCGCTTAAAAAAATTAGTTTTGTGATAGATTATGAAAGAGACAGCAGGGGCAAAGTTAAACCACCCATATTTCCTATTCAATAAAACCCATTGAAAAAATAAGAGCTATTTCACTTAGATATATTCAATAAGTAACTATATGCTAAATTATAGTGACACATGTGGATAATTTACAGAGAAATTGGGAATAGTTTATCCCAGAAAAATTCCCAGTATAGATACAAATACGATTCACACATATCTACAATTCTACATTACAGAGATTTAATTATACCTACTTACAAGACTTGTGTTATCACTTACATGTCGCTAATCATTACAAAATCAAATTGAAAGCTCTAATTTAGTCTGGTGACTCTAGATATGACTTTTTTTTTAACTGCATTATCTACGAAGAGTAGGTACCTATCTTTTCTTCCATGCGACTCAGGAATGTTGCCATCGATTCTTAATAAAATTCACAGTAGGTATAGCCTCACTAATAACATCGGCTAAAATAGGAACACTTGTTCTTCCGCTGGGTACCCTGGGACCAATAACATGGTTTCGAGAACCGTAAGGCTACCCGTAAAAAAATTAAAAGCCGCCACGTTTTCGAACAAGTCGTCAGTTTCGCTGCAGTTTTCAAGGCAAAAAAACGCCCTGAATATGAGCCACACAGTCAAAGCAGTGCAGTACTGGCTGGCGAAAAACAAGGACAAACATGACCAGACATATGTCCATAATTTTCTCTCAAACACAGCTCAAACACGTCAATTTTCTCTTGTCAAACACATAAAATATGACAATTATTTGTTCGTTTACAGGCCGCTTTAAATTAATTTGTTAGTCCCGCCAAAAAAACATATTGATAGTTTTCCGGATGTTCTGCATGACGTTTTATTTTATAATAGACAACACTTTCGTTTTCTCACTTTATTTATGGAGCCGATGGAATACAGAGCTTGCAGCCATATGCCATAAACGATTAAGCTCGTTAAATTTAGTAGTAATAATATATCCAGATAATTAAACTTGCACCCACTTTTCATACAAATCTTTATATAAGATGTATCTTATACTTTTTACATTTATGATACAGTAGAATGAAACTATCGATGGCAAATTGGCAACATTATACAGGTATTTCCGGCAGTCATTTATCTCTCTATCTCACTCTATCTATCACTATCTCTCTATCTTGGCTCCTCTATCTTGTCTTTAGTTGTCACATGATCCTTTTATTTTGGCCCCGTGATCAAGTTGTGAAAATTCAAAAATAATACATCTCAAATGTCTAAAGTCGAAATTGAACCAAGCGAGAATTCGCTCGATAACAGGTAAATAAATGTGTTTAACAAACAACGCTGTATCGTGAAACTATTGCATAATTATGCTGTTGTAAGAGAATTGCGAAGGTCACCGCTCTGTATTTTTGCGACTTGGCAAGACGCTTATAGTTCTCTAAAAGCTATTGTATTGTAGTAAAATTTTGTAAATTATATTTTAATATTACAGTGGCGATGGCGAGCTTCTAGGCATGGTCGATGAAGGATCGTTTGGTAAGAAAATATTTGTTTTTTCTATAATAACAAACAAGTTGTGACACATTTCAATGTCTCAATTTAATTATATTATTAAATTAAGACAAATGTAATTATAACTTTTCAGGGAGCGGGGAAAGTAAACCCCATTTGAGTTCCCATTCTTTTTTGGACACTGAGGACGAACCATATACCTTCAGAGACATCAGTAAGTGGCATTATTTTAATAACTTCTTAAATACTATGTGTAATAGGACCAAAAACATTAAGTAAAAGTAAATTACAACTACAGTTAAAGCAAGAAAGATGTACCTATCCATACCTATTAGAAGTTATTATACACAAATAACCTCAAAATACTATTTGTTTTGACATTCCTTGAGATAATATATAATGTATATATTGTTTTCCATACATTTAATGCATCCAAGCATATTTAGATCTAGGTATGATATACATTTTGGATACTGAAGATATTTTAATCAACTTTGAGAGGCTGGTAACATCGAAAGTATATTTAGGGGCAGCACTTGGCTAACCATTCCAATTACATTTGCTTTATAAACAACTTCTGAAATTTTTTTTTATTGATTTATTTTTTTCAAAATTTTCAGGTGGACGAGTAACCTACAGATTAGTATCTCAGGATACAGTAGTACAAGGAGAAGATACAACAGGTATATAGTTTTATCTGTAATGATTATGATACTTAACTATTATCTTAAAATGTCAACAATGTACTTATAGTACAACCAAAGTAATAATGCACATAGAAATCTTTGCCATACCTACTTCATATTTCCAACAAAACCCAAAATTTATTATGGCTCAATGTTGATGATGTTAATTGATGATTTGCTAATGTCAAGTATTATAGCTGTTATAGTACCAATATGCCGATTAATTGGTAGCTAAGATGATCCCGCTGACTGTGATATGTTCTATTAATCACAGACTAATCACAACTAGCACAGTGCGGGCGGGATTAAACTGAAGTCCCTATCATGTCACGATGGAACGTGTGCGTTGGTGGCCATGACATGATGTAGAATGGCCAGATGTCAGAGTCTTAAAAGTTGTCGGACTACACAATATGTTCTTAAAATTACCTTGAACCCTAATTTCTTTCTCATAATGTTTAAAGAGCAAGTGCAATATTTAGGGCCCTTACGTTTTGTGATTCGGTTTTTGTCGGTATGGCGAAGATTTCTATGCATATTATTTCTCTGGTTGTACTGTAATTCACATGTTGGTTACAATTTTTATTTCAAATAGCTTTCAGCTCCAGCTTTGCTAGTGAATTTTTGAAATGTGACATTAAAGGACAAATAAACACTTCCATATTTAAAAACCATCGTTATCAACAAAGCCAATGCTATTTGTGAGGATGTGTACAAATTTGGTAGTACTTGTTTCTTTGAAATGTTAGCATTATTGGAAATTTAATAGGCTTGGTAGTTAATTCTGATGTTAATAGTCCCTTAGGTATTGAACCTAAGTTTATATCCAGTTTTATCTAAGTGCAATCCACAACATTTCATTTTTCGTTAAGTACCAAAATTAAAAATCCGTTTGGAGATCTTCCTTTGCTTAACACGATACACATATTTAATTTTTTTTTAATTCAGTGGTTTAAGAGATATTTTGAAAAAACTACACTGTGTAACGAGTACCGCTCAAAGCTACTATACTCTCTGCCTTCAAGGGAAACTGGCATTAAAAAGTATTAGTTGTAGTTGTAAAAACAAAACAGGATACAAGGGGACTACTGATGGAGCCATAACACGAAAAAATAGAATAGAATAGATACAAGGGGACTACTGATGGAGCCATAACACGAAAAAATAGAATAGAATAGATACAAGGGAATGTAAATTACGTGCTTCTCTACCCATCTTTGTTGATGAAAGTGAATAAAATTTAATTTTAAATTAATAAATTCAAAAATAAACAATAATGAATGAAACAAAAGAACCGAACGAACTATTGAACGAATGAAACGAACGAACGCACGCAGCTCATGTCATTTCTTTTTTTTTAATACAGAATACGCATAGACACCTGATACTTTTAGCCGTCATCGGCTTTTTCTAAAAATGCAATATTTAAAAATTAATTTAAGAGTGTTAAAGTTAAAATTTTAGAAAAGCAAAAAATACGGGTACCTTAATTTTTCACCTACTTTCATATAAGCTAATAAAATTAGGGTGTTAAAATTTTGAAATGTTGTGGATTGCCAGCAGGTCCATTCTTTGTGATTGAGAATCCAGCAGATGTGTTTGGCAGCCCAGCCATACAGAAGAAAGTAAATCAAAGAGACCCTGCACCATCCAAAGTTATGACTGCTAAAAAGGTAAAGGTTTCTAAATTTTATATTTTAATGTGGTTTTGGTCATTTTTGAGCAGCCATTTAATAAAATACCTAGTAACAAAACAAACTTTTGTAAAATGTATAAAACCATCATGGAGAATATCTTTTGGGACCCAGCTCCAGCCCATGATACAAGCCATGCTTAGGGCCTGGAATCTTCTGGTTTGATTGTTGCATATCCAGCTAATCTCAAGCACCCTAACTGTCAACCACATCAGTGACGGATGGCTCTTTTTCTTTTGGTATGCAGCAAAGATAGGGTGCAAACACAAAAGCAGGTGGTTGCTGGCGTGAAACATGTTGTTTGTATGGGATGTATGCTAACTTCACCGACGTGTTTCGCGCTGTAAACCGGCTGCCTTTGTGTCTGCCTGTGCACGCTCCTCTAACCAATGATATTATATTCAAGCTACTTCACTAGTGCCTACAATTATATTTTGACGCAATTTATAAAATTAGTGTACCTAAAAAGATTTGTTTTATAATTTACAGCGCGACGACAAGCGGCGAGCGACGCACAACGAAATAGAGCGGCGGCGGCGAGACAAAATAAATAGTTGGATCACTAAATTAGCGGCGCTTGTTCCTAATTCTGGCCTCCCGGACTCTGCCAGTAAAGGGGGGATACTAGCTAAGGCATGCGACTATATCACAGACCTTACAGAGAAACAGAAAAGGTAATTAAAAAGAACTAACAAATACAATTTGACGCACGTAAAAAGAGCTCCGGGCGACCTACCTGCGCACTGACCAAATTGCAGAGCAAATTGATGGTATGAGGTGCTGCGTGACGGAGGGAATTGCCCCGCGATTGGTTGCTCAGTTGACATTTGCTCGCGTGACTATATCCCATGCGCATCTCTTCCACTGGCGGCCGGAGCTCTTTTTATGTGTCGGATCGTATAGGTCGTTTCAAACTTTATGGCGGTTCGGAACATCGCGCGAAACGATGCGCAGTGCACGATATTAGGTATATGCATATTGCATACCCCCGCGCGCGCTCTCGTCACCCAAATTATTTTCGACTTGACTGTACCTGCGCGTACTCTCACTCGCAGCTAACACCCGAACCGCCATAAAGTTTGAATCGACCTATACAGATAGCGCTAGACATTTGAAGTTTCAAAATGTTTGAAGCCGTCATCAGGGCGGAGTATCTGGGGCAAAGAGTATGAATTGAGAACAAAAGTGTATTCCTTGGTCAGTACATTTTTGAGTCACATGTCACGTTCCTGGGTTCAAAGAGCCCTTGTTCCCTAACCCTAGGAGGTGAACAAAAAGATGATTAGTCACCTATTAATCACTGACTAGTCACAACACAAGTATCGCAGCGCGGAAGGGATTATACTGGATTCCCCATTACGTCACGGCGGGCGCGATGACTAGACGTGAAATTTTTCTTCTTTTATTGTGGCTTCACCAATGTTAATTGATGTATTGCCAATATCTAAGATAATCCCGCCGCCCATAGATGCCGGTTTCGCATGGGTAGAAACGTTGTTTACATTTTTCCGTGTTAACAATAGCCTATGTCACTCTCCAGACCTCCAGCAGCCAGCTATCACTCGTGTCAATCCGTCGCTCCGTTTTGGCGTCAAAGAACAGCAAACAAACAGTTATGATTTCAATGACAACCTTAGCACTAATACATCAGAAACCTTCTGGCATAATCTACCTGATTATTTTTCTTGAACCTTTCGCTTCTTTCATGCTTCTAAAATATTTCATTGAAATAAACATGACTTTTTTTTAATTTCAGACTCGAACAAGTCGAAAGTGAAAACAAAAAACTAGTGATACGCGTATTGAAACTTAACGAGGAAGTCACAGAGTTGATGAAGGAGAACAGCTTACTTAAGTCAAAATTAACTGATAACTGCATAGCACCATTACAAAGGCCTAAGCCTGAAAAGCCTTAGCTTAGATTTGAAGGGGTATTGTGTAAATTGTCAATAGACTGTGCCTTTTCACACACGGTTAAATGTCGACTGCTGTCGAGTGGATGCTGATAGGACAAATTATTATTGCGTGTTATCGAATGTGAAAATCTATTTGAAAAGTACAGTCTGCTAAATATAAAGAATAAGAATGGTTACGTTCAAAATCATTCCAGCGAGTAGATTAATATAGGATACTGCCAACTTTTTATACTATACGTCATTGAGCAACTGAATGGTTTGAGAGATCACGGCAGATACTTTTTTTTATATTACATACATACATGCCTTCACGCCTGTTTCCCCAAAGAGGTAGGCAGGAGTGTGGAGCGCCACTTCTCCCGATCTCTGAATACTTCTCTTGCTTCATCCACAAGAAAATTTAAACGAAAGTGTACCCAAGATCTTCTCAAATAAAGAAATATAATTTAGTAGAAGATAAATGACATTATGTGGAGATGTCACTGGACACCTACCACACGAGTCTATTCTCACACATACTTAAACTATTGCTGAATGTTTCATAATAACAGATTGCAATATAAACAAGAGAAAGAAAAAAAAAATCACATCCAATCGTTTCATACATGCACGTCTATTTTTAGTATTTGACCTTTTTTTCTATTTCTGTTCTATTGTTAAATTAATTCAATTTAAAATGTCCTTTATTCGGATTCGCATCAAAACCACAATGATCCCGAAATAACAACAAAACTCCCTTATTACCGACAGCGTCACCTAGACAGCGCATTCTCCTCCAGCAGCCGGCCTGTTATTTAGCTCTAGATGCATCCCTATTATTTCAGTATCGCTTTATAGCACGATTTATTTTGTGCAGACTGTACGTACGGATGTAGGTTTTGTTCAGATTTTTTTTGCATAACTGTAATTGTGTGAAAAGGCGCGTAATTTGTAGTTTATATGGCTACAACTGCGGTGCTGTGGACTGAAGTGTTTATTTATACTCGTATAATTCTTACTAATGACTATAGATATAATTTTTATGTTAATATACACCATTCCGGATAACGAGCTCCCAAATAGCTTGTCATCTAAAATGGAGTTAATAGAGGTATTTATTATTACCCTTTTTTTCTATTTTAAACCAATAGTTTAATACTGGAGTCCTGCGCCATCTTTGCACTGATGATGTTTTTACAACACAAAGTATGTACCTTCCAGAGCTTCGGAGAGCACGAAAGATGCCACTGGCTCTAGTTGGCATACCTTAATTCTAATACCTAGCCAATTTTTGCTTCTGAAACTAAATTGAAAAATCTTTTTTGCTCTTGAAACTAAAAGTTATTGAAAAAACATTTGTATAAAAAATCTCATTCGAGTATTAGAGGTTGGAAGGAACAACTGCCCAAAGTGATAAGCCAGTTTTCAATGATTATAAATAATGTAATTTTATTGTTATGTTATATCTTTTTTTTATATTACAGTTATGTCTTATATTAAGTTTTGTTTGAAACTAATTTGGTGGCGTTAAATCCTCAACATGATATATTTTTAGATATTTAACCTTTTTTGAAACCATAACAAATATTTTAATATTATGAAATATACTAACGGTTACTCCGGTCTTATAAATAAAATAAGTCCACGGCGTTGATTCTTATGACTTATTTATCAGAAGTTATACATGCATAATATATGAAGTTATATTTTGTCATACACTATGAAAGTTGTCTATATACTTTATTAGTTATTTATTATTTTGTGTTAAATTTAATTTTAAGGTTGTTTGTATGTAGTTAATGTATATCGTTTTTTTTTATTTATGAAGTATGAAGTTTTTGTGTAATACAATAGGAAGATCCGTGTTGCCAGTTCTGTTACGTTATTGTAAAAATATATGCAATAATTATATATTAGGTAAACGATCTAAGAAATATTATAAAACAAGTCTTCTCAATTTGTCTTATCTGATATTATTTTGTATTTTACGGTTAATATTCTCCAATTTAAAATGACAATAACATTAAAGCATCACAAAACATGAAAAAAATTAATTAGCAAATTGTCACATTATTTAATTTAAATCAATAGTCACATCTTTTCCTGAATTTTAATTTGTGATATTTAAAAAAAATCTCATTCTGACATGATACCTTTTATTTCAGACAAGGCAAATTATTTTATCTAATTGTACAATAAATGAACGCAGGAAGGAAAACTAGAATTGTTTTTATAAAGTTGGTTTCAAATTATAAAATGTTACTAAAATATTTTTACTTTTATAATTTTAAAGGCAATGTGCCAGTATTTTGTAGTTTGAAACCAACTTAATAGTAAATGGGGTTATATTAAATGACTGACAGATGGTATAAAGAATAGAAAGGTATATATTTTTTAAGATATAAGATGTTAAAACAGCAATATGAATTTACTTCAGTTTCAAAATAGAGAAATTGTTATGTCATCTGTTTATTTTATTTATGTACTTACCCTAAATCACATTGTATAATAACATTGATTACTTGTTGACAAAACTCAACATTGTATTAAAACTCCACATTAGTTCGCCATTTTATTTCCGTCAAAAAGTCTAGAATAATATCGACATTGAGCTTTTATAAATTTAACAATTTATAAAATATCTACTGACTGCATTTATTCTGACTGCACAGAATTTATTTTTTTTACAACAATTCTTTGAGATTTGCCAAGTAAAGTAAGAAATTTGGTAAACATGTCAATGCGTTCCAAATAAGTTTGTAATTATATAACTGTAATAATATACTGTTATTACACGAAAAATACAATTAAGTAATACAAATAAACCTATAAATAAAAAAAATCATCAATATCGCTGCCTTCTGGGAGAGTGCCCAATTGCCCATAAGGCTGGCTGCATTGCCACGTTGGATGGCGATACTGATTCTTGTAAAGTGTGTATGTTACTTATAATAGAAATACGGCTAAATAACTTAGTAGACAATTTAAACAAACTTATTCACAACTTACGAACTATTCAATTTGGCCGGTTTATTAACTATGACAGAAGTCAACATTTGATTTTCATGTTCTTTGTTACATAAAAAATTATACCTAATAAGTCCACTAAAATTTATGAAAAATGTTGCAATCACCTTATCTTCTCCTGTCGAGGACTTTAGTTCACTCTAATGAACTTTTGTGGTGTACTGATATGAACAGGCCGTATTTTTGACAGAAATAAAACGGTGGAATCGTATGAGCCTTATGTTTTGTTTTTCTATATAACTTATGTAACGTTTAATTGTAAATGTAGATTCATCGAAAATTTACCATATTACACTTAGGAATAAGGGCAAACACTCGGAACACCAAGTCCTCTTTTAGTCCTACTCTCACAGCACACTTAAAACTACATAGTCTATTTATCTATCTGAGGTGTAACATTATACTTTGTGTAAAAAATAATACGATATTATTATTAAAATAACATTAGAAACTAAAAAAATTTTCATCTTCACTTAAGATTGTCTTGTCTCGGAGCTGAGATTAAAGCCTTTTACCCATTTCACATGAGGAATAATATTTCTTCGTTATCCTGTACATACATATCGCTTGTGATAAGTGACGTCACCAGATTGTTTGAATGCTTCATGACATGTATCACATACATATGGACGCTCTCCTGAAAATATTAATATTAGCACGTTATTTAAGTGTCACGTTTATTGCTTTTTGTTTTTAAAATTTCCCCGTCGCGTCTGTGCTATGCTGTCAACGGCAGCACAGGAAAAATAGTTCAAAGTTAGTTTAAAAGATTGGCATTAACGCAAATATGGCGGTACGGTAATTAAAAAAACGTGTGTAACTAACCTGTGTGATCCCGTATGTGCAAGTTAAGATGATCCATCCTACGAAAACTAGATGGGCAATGTGGACACTTAAAAGGTTTGTCGCCGGAGTGAACTCTGAAACATTAGGAAATATAATATATATTAAAGCAATATACAAGTAGGCCTTGACACTTGGAAACTTACTATTTTTTTTTTATAAGTATATGAAAAGGAAAACAGATTTGTTGTTTTAGATGCACTTTACTGTCAACGCAAACTAAGTCATATCTGAATGCAATTAGACTCGTATTGGCTTGCGTGCGGACATCCCATCGTTTTGTATTTTCATTCAAATTTAAAATAAATGTACTAACAGAGACGTCTGTACGCTATTAGTACTGCTGTCTATCCTGTGACTATACCCCATATACTTTTATTTATAGATAGCACGACATCTAACTCGCCATCCACTTGATGGAAAGTGGCTATGAATGGAGGTGCTTAATAGATCACATCCACTTAACTGAGCCACTGATAACATGTGGTTATGCACGAGCCAGGGCAAGTGAAATATGTGTGATAAGTACAGACGTTCGACTCAGGGTATGTAAATGCCGATCATATACTAGATACTCAGCGTCTGAACAGACATGTGATGTATCACAAAAAATAACTGGGTTGGAAAGCTGTCGAGTGCACAGGCCCTTAACTGTAATCGACGTTTTCAGATGTAAATATATTACCTGTAGTGTCGATCCAAATCTCCTTTTCTAATATGGCCCTTGCCACACTCCTGGCAGATGTGTGTGAATTTCTTTTCGTGTCTTCTTATGTGAACATTCAGATTGGAGGCAGTTTTCGTCCTGTAAGAACACTTCGAGCATGCGTACTTGTAGATCTGGAAAAAATATTTTACAATATCAAGTTCAAGTATCTTTTTAATATTTTCACGGGTTGCCTTATGGCAGAATCGTATGGCAGATTTATCAGACATATTACTTTTATTTGGATTTCTTATCAAGTTATCACCTCCTCCGACATTTTTCATGCAAACTATATGGGGAGCTCATCAAAGAAATATTGTTCAAAGGATAATGATGGGTGCTCCATCCTATGCTTTAAATATATAAAAACCATCGTCTCGCTGACTGACTGACAATCAACGCACGTTGAAACCACTGAAGATATGACTATGAAAATTGGAAGGTATATTCCTTAGGGATGTACTGAGAAAGGATTTTTCAAAATCACCTAAGGGGGTGCGTCGGTGGCCGAGTGGTTAAGACGTCTGGTATTAACTAAGCAGACCCCGTGTTCGATCCCGGGATCCGGATCCCGGCCATGTACCAATGGGTTTTTTAATTAAAAACTTATGTGCATAATCCGACAAACCACACTTAGAGGCTTTTCCATCTAAATATATCTCAACAGAACTAGTTACTCGTTAGGTATAGCCTCACAAATACCATCGGCTAAACGAGGGAGACTTGGTCTCCCGCTGGGTACCCTGGAACCGTAACACGGTATCGGGAGCTGTAAGGCAACCCGTGAAGAAATAAAAAAAAAAGTTTGTTTATAAGAGATAAACTCAAAAAAACCACTAGACCAATTTGAAAAATGTTTTCACTGTTATGAAGCTATGTTCCAAGTTGACACTGGACATAGGCTAGGTATTTGTTATTAAAATAAAGTTATGGTTCCGTAATTCTAATATTATGTACTAACTAAAACTAGAGTATTTTTAATTCCATGGATGAAAGCTAAATAAAATAAATTATTAACCTTACTATTCTTAATTTGTTCCTCTTTGTCAATGCCTTTTATCTTGTGAGTACCCATATGAATCTTCAATTTATTTCCATTTTGGAATTTTAATTTACATATTTTACATGTGGCGGATTCTTCTAATTCTTTTTCTTTTACCTGAAAAAAAATGTATTAAAGAGCTTGATACAATTATTACCCATAATATAAAATTATTACCAGCGATTTGCCACTTGAAAATAAGTCGAGAACGGTTTTAGAATGTGTAAAAATTTAATGTCTCTGAGTACCCAGCTGAAGTAATTTATCCAATGATGTTCTTATTACCCAAGTGGCAAGCTCAGTTGACTTGTTGACTTCAGTGTTTGACGAACATCTATAGGGCAGCGAGACGCGAAATCTCGTTTAATCCCGCGATATTTTAGTTAATATTGTGGGAACGTCTTCAGTACCAATCAATCGGCAACATTACTTTAAATCTTCCACTTATCCAAAATAACGAAATGATTTAATTTCTTTGAATGGCCGCTATTAGTAAAGAATAAAATATATATCAAATGCCTTTTAAAAAATAAAGTTAAATTAGTTGTCATTTAACTATTAACAATTTCACATAATAATTAACATTTTTAACCTATTTTACATTTGCAGAACTAATAATTATATTTATTAAACTCTTAATTAAATATTTTACAATAAAAAGACATGAAAAGTTTACCAAATAAGACAAGTCAAAAAGTCTATTTTAATTAAGTCGCTTCGGTGCTATTCGACTGTCTACGCTGGCCGCTGGCCCTAAAGTATCCTATACCTAGGTATCTCAATAAAATAACTCAAACAGAACATACCTCATGTGACTTCAGGTGATATCTCATATTAGTACGAGAAACCATTTTTCCACATGTCTCACACGAGACCTTATATCTACCATATTTCATTTTAACAACCACGTCAATATTGTGTTCATCGCTATAATGCTGTACAAAAAGTTGCTTATCATAAACTGTAAATTCGCATTCGTTACATTTAAAAATGTCTTTGTGTACATGATGGTACATTTCTGTTCTCATTCGGCAGTTTTCTTCAGGTATACAGACCACGGCAACTGAAATAATTGACGAATGTTATGAGGATTTCGATGTAATTAAGTTAATTATTAAATTACCAATGGACAGCAAAGACGAATTTTCAGAAAATGACGTTTAATATTTGCCTACTATTTTTTATTACATCTATACTCTGTTCTTATGTACTTTTACCAATAGATCGCCTCGCCCGCCCGCCTTGACAACAGCTGCGTGCCTCGTACCACAAAAATCAGTGCGCGCGGCGATCAGCGACGCCCGTCACACAGATTGCGATAATTAAGCGACAGTCGCTACTGGACGTTTCATAATATTTAACAATTCTCGGGGAACAGAGTATATACTATTATAAAGAGGTACATTTTGTAAGTTAAGAGGTAATATCTCAAACAACTGAACCGATTCTAAAAAATATTTCACGAATAGAAAGCTACGATATCCTTGAGTAATATAGGCTATATTTTATTTTGTTGGAAAATATCCACGGGCGAAGCCGGGGGCAGAAAGAGATAATATCGATGACGTTTAATTTTTGAAAAATATGTGGCAAAAAGACATTTTTATTATTTTTTATTTATATATGTAATTCGAAAAACATAGGCAATATTATGTTGCCTTGGCCAAAAGACAATCTGCCAAAGACATATAAAAATATGTGTCATTATTTTTTAAACTTTAATTCATATTTTCAGTCAATTGGCGTATTTTTAAAAACTAAAACTAATGGATTGTAAACTCGAAAATAAATGGATTTTATAATTTGAACATTTCTATATATAAACGGATTTCGAGTTGCACACAAAACTATAAACTGCACTGTTATAAAATTTTACTTTACCTTCTGGAATTATCACAACCCCTTCATCATCATTAGTACTTTTTTTCTTTAAGTTTAATTTATTATCAGTGTCAGGAATAGTATCATCAGAAGAATTAATATCATGCTCCTTTACATCTTCTATGTACCTTTTAAATTTATCCATATTTTTCCGTGGAGCAGCTTTTGTTGGCTTCCTAAAGATTTCTTTTGAGTTTGGACATTCTAAAATTAAAATATATTACTATTTTTTAATATTTTAATATTTATTTTTATTTTATTGACCCAGATTGAGCGCTAGAGACCCGTATGGTGGACAGTCTAACCACGCGATACTATTCGGCTCAACTTATTTGTCACGAGAGCACAGTACTCGGCAGAAAATAATAGCAGGTGTGTGTAGGCCCACCCCTAGAGTGTAGGACCCCCCCCCCTCCCTTTCCCCCTTAAATGTGTCCCTGACGGTGGTTTTTCTATTTTCTGCAAAATTTGTTAGCGTTCGAAGAAAACTGTCAATGGTAAGAATGGTCCACACTAATTTTCCTAGACACTTCATATTCATTCATTTTCATAAGATTCTAAAATATGACTACAATGTGGTATGAAAAAAAAATTGTTTTGCAAAAAATTAACCTCAATTTATATAAAAACGACCAAACCTGTAACAAAATGACATGAGTTTTAATATTTATTTCTACAGCGGCAACAAAAAAAATGTGCACAGGAAACTACATACTCCACTGTTATAAAATTTAACCTTACCTTCTGGAATAATCACAACGTGTTCATCATCAATAGTATTTTCTTTCTTTATGTTTAATTTATTATCAGTGTCAGGAATAGTATCATCAGAAGAATCTATTTCATGCCCATTGTTATCTTCTATGTATCTCTTCATCTTATCCATATTTTTCCGTGGAGCACTCTTACTTGGCTTCCTAAAGCTTTCTTTTTGATTTGTAGATTCTGAAATTTAAATACCTAAAATGTTTTGTTTCTAAATGTTCACTATAGCTATGTCCGTACACAAAAACATGCGCGACGATTTTACGTCCAATCAAGCAAGTATGATAATCGGCCAAAGCTTGATGTCAAACTAAAAGTCGTTGCGAATAAGATTAAAGTCAAAGTTTCACTCGAAGTTAGCAAATCGTTGTTATAGAACGATATTTGAACGCGTATACAAAATGTCGTCGATGTCTATGAACACAATACTTTTTTGTAGATCATTTAATTCTACACAATTATTTCTTATCTCTATTGTATTTGGTAGCATATACCATGAGAAAGCGCTGACGGCAAACATTTTGCGTCTTCCTTCACAAATATCGTTAATGCTCAACTTCTATGTTCTTACATGAGATCTGTCATTAAATTGGGAGACAATAATAGTATAAACTTTATACAGCGTTTATTCTTAGGTAAAGGGGTAAGTTTATAATTATTATTAGATATAATTAAATTCCTACTAATATAATAAAATTGGATTTTTTTGTTTGATAACTTGTATCTAGTTTGTTTTTCGTTTACACTCACCTTCATTATAATTATCCTCAGGAACACCCTGGATTTGTTCACTTGAATTATTTAAATTATTGTCGAAAGGAAACTTAATTTCTTTGTCTGAAAAAAAAAACATTGGTTTCGTTAAGAATGAATCTGTAAGAAATATTTAACCCTTGTAATAAGCGGGATATCATTTTTTTATGATGTATGAAGTAAATAATGGAAAAGATTTTATTTTGTTCAAGTCAAAATTAAACAACGTAAAGCCCAGTTTAGATTACGCTATACTATATTGCTATAACAGAATAGCATATTGCGTCATAAGCTATAACTATATGGCAAGTGTTAAATTATAAAAAAAATAACTAATATTATAAATTCGAAATGTTTGTTTGTTTGATTCTTTCACGTCAAAGCAGAGCAACGTATCGACGTCACTTTTAGGGTTCCGTAAAGGTAAACCCTATTACTAAGGCTCCGCTGTCCGTCCGTCAGTCTGTCACAAGGCTGTATCTTTTGAACCATAATAGGTAGACACTTGAATTTTTCACAGGGTATGCATTACATGGCCGCTATAACAAATAATTAAAATAAAATAAAGTTAACAATTAAAGGGGGTCCCCATACACGAAACGTGTTTTTTTTACTAACTGTCCCTCACAGAGCTGTATCTTTTGAACCGTAATAGGTAGACACTTGAAATTGTCACAGAGTGTGTATTACTATGGCCGCTATAACAACAAATAAAGTTAAAAATTAACGGGGTCCCCAATCCCCATACAAGAAACGCGTTTCATTCGGCGTTTTTTGCTCGGCGTTTTGTAAAACAACAAATAATCTCTAATTTGTTTCTGCGCCATACAGGGGCGTCAAACTTGGTCTGACCTTAGTGCATACTATAGTGTACGGAACCCTTCATGTGCGAGTCAAACTCTCACATTTTAAGAATTTGCACGGACAAAGCCGGGGCGGATAGCTAGTTATATATAAGTATAGCTTAGTGTGAACGTGTTTATGAAAATGAATGCTGAGCGATTTTGTTGTACCATATAATACTTGCTACATTGGCCTTTATTTTTACAGAAAAACAGGATTAAACTTTTCGTGTTAATGATGAAAATAATCAACATACCTAATCTTGGCGTGCACAATATATCTTCAATATTACACATATCCTTATTATTATTGATAGCTCTTAGTAAATTATTATCAATGACACATTGGTTTTCATTTTTCACCGCGTCATTAGTTTGCGTTTGGTGTCTTGGCGTACTAGAAAATCCATTTTGGGACTGGTTCATTTGAGACCTTGGCGTATTCAGTTGGCTGAAACTTTAAACTATTTCATGAATACATTTCCATGTCAAATCCCTACTACAGTGTTGGTTTGTCTTTGTAGTGAAAGACAAAAAAACATTTAAACACAATTATTTTGCATTTGATTTGGTTTTGGTTCTGAATGTATTGACAACAAATGTCTATCTATCTATCATCACGCCTTTTATCCCAAGAGAGGTAGTTTCGCTTTCGCTTCTTTTATATTCATCATACCTTTCATACATGCTTGGCGATTGTGTGTACTTTTAATATTGCCATCGATAAATACATTTTTATATATTCAATAAAAGTACACCTAGGTCGTCCTCTGCCAGCATTTCCTTTCACTTCAGCAATATAAACCTTTTTAGTCAATCTTTCATTCTTCATTCTCTCAACGTGTCCAAACCAGCGTAAACTACTTTTCCTTATTTTAGTCACATCATCTTTCACTCCGCATTCTTCTCTAATGACATCGTTCCGGATGCAGTAAATACGCTTTATATCACACATTCTACGTAAAGACCGCAATTCCGCTGCATTTATCTTACTTTCATGCTTCTTATTCCATACCCACGTCTCGCTTCCATAAGTAAGTGATGGAACGTGCGAAAGTGTTTATTTGTGTGATTTTTTGTAGGCTACGTTTTATCCCGGAAATCCTTCGGTAAAATTTTATATCACATTCCAAAATTTTCCACAGTCGGTATTATTTTCATATAAAAATAAATTACCTTATCGGGAAATCGGGAGACATCGCGTTGTCATCTTGCAACCACTGCGTATCCATTGTATCATCCATCATTTCAGGCCCTGGTGGTCTATTCTGTACTGTATTATCGATGGGTGACATCGACCTGTCTTCTTTTATCATTGTCGTCACAAAGTTGAGTAAATTAGTATTTGTCGATACTGGAAATATAAAAAAGAATAATAGGTAAGAAGCTAAGAATTTAAGACGAGGAACGACTCAGAAATTTCTAATCGTAAGCCACGCCCTAAAACTCGTGGTTCGGGCGCATGATTGGTTCGGGCGCAACGATCACGACATGCAAGACAACGACGGCGCTTTGTCCGTTCTTGCTGCAGAAGTGAGAAGGGCATAATGTATCGCCTCTCGGAATAAATGACGTAAGCGGCACATTACAAATAAATAATTAAAAAAAAAAACGATCACATCTTCTTCCCTGACACATGTTCTTAATCAATACTAAGTACTGAAATTACCTACAGATTCGTATAAAATTTAAACGTAAATCCCTTCAGAGTATGGTCGTATGACTAAAAAGGTGTTTTTTGAAGAGGTGATTTCAAAAAATTAAGTTATCGAGAAAATTTTCACCAATCATGTTTTCATCCTACACAATACTAGACAAAATCCTCTAGTTTTCGATGCCCAAATTGTATGTTCATAGCATTCGTAAAATTCGGGAATTTCAGTTCAGAAATCAACCGAAACTATTCGTTCCTCCCCTTAATGATTTAACCCCTCGTCCTTGTCACAGGTCACACAGGTGTGGACCAGTGGTATGACATCACATGTCACACTTTGGTAATTTATGGATGGTCCCTAATGTACAATCCCACTAATATTATAAACGCGAAAGTTTGTATGGACGTATGTATGTTTGTTACTCAATCACGCCAGAACGGCTGAACGGGTCTGGATGAAATTTGGCACAGAGATAGATTATAGTCTGGAATAGAACATAGGCTACTTTTTATCCCGAAAAATGTATGGTTCCAGTGGGATACACAGATTAATAGTAGAATTAATCCCACTAATATTATAAACGCGAAAGTTTGTATGGATGTATGTATGTTTCTTACTCAATCACGCCAGAACGGCTAAACGGATCTGGATGAAATTTGGCACAGAGATAGATTATAGCACATATTATTATGCTATTTTTTATCCCGGAAAAATGTATGGTTCCCGTGAGATAGATTTGTTTTTGTTTTTCACGGAATCGACATGATTTTTTGCATGGTAGTTTAGGGGTCAGAGAATGACATACTAGTATTTATACCGCCAAAGCGGGCGGGGGATTGGCAAATTACAGCCACGGTATTATTTCTCTTTGGATCTATTTCCACGCGGGTGAAGCTTATTAATATTATAAAGAGGTAATTTAGATGTAGGGTATAATCACTGAAACTACTTATCCGATTCTGAAAAATCCTGCACTAAGCTACACTCAGGAGTGCTATAGGCTAAATTTTATGTTGTTCGAAAATATTCACGGGCGAAGCCGGGGGCAGAAAGCTAATGTAATAGTATAGTATCAGCTGTTGTAGTGAGAACGTCGCTAACTAATAATTATGCTAAAGTGTATTTGTTTGTCCTTCATTCGCGTCAAAACGGAGCAACGAATTGTCATATTTTTTGCACCACATAATATATATATAGTTGGAGGGCCGGACAATGACATAGGCTACGTTCAATCCTGGGAACAAATATAACCTCATGTCATCAGAAAATATTTTTTTAAGTCTTGATAAATCCGTCTATACTAATATTATAAAGAGGTAAAATTTGATTATTTGTATTCTTGTTTGTAATTAATAAACTCAAAAACAACTGAACCTCTAAAAATTATTTCACTAATAGAAATATAAGGTACTATATCACTGCGTCATAATATATCGGGGGCGGAAAGTGGTATAAATAAAGGTATTAAATATAGGTAAAATTTCTGCCCCAGAAAGCTAGTCTTTCTATAAATACTTACCATTATCAATTTGATCTTCATCTTTATTTCTGTTGTTATATTCTGCATCATTATAAAATCTGAAAAATTAACAAGTAAAATTGTTATACCAGATTCATAACATCTAGGTCAGGGATGGCGAACCTTAACGTACCAACGCGTACGTGCCATTTTTCTAAAGAAATGTTTATTGAGGTCATAGACGTGCCATGAAATAATTTTGACTTTGTGATTATTAGAAAAATAATAATAATAAATACTAAGTAAACCTTTATTTACTACAAAAAAATAGGAACATTTTGCAATGTTTCAATTATACGCATAATTTAAATTAAAGTAAAATTAGTGTGACTTCTGTTGTTGTGATCTGCAGTGACGTGCCCAAAATATTGTGTCGCGTGCCATTGGTTCGCCATCCCTGATCTAGGTGGACCATGGTTCAATCCCGGCCAAGTACCATTAGGTTTTCATAATTAAAAACTTATGTACATAATCTGACAAACCCTTTGAGTATTTACCAAAGGAGACGAGAAGCGTTTAAATCACCGAACAATTTTTTCTGCCACTTTTGGCGGGTGGGGAGGTAAACATCTAGTACTAGCCCTTGTACCACTGTATTTTTCTGTCGTTTTATTGTCGCAACGGATTTTACGTTATATGATGATTATGTTAAAATACAAACATAATAATTATAATTAATGATTGGAAACACTAAGTTTGACCCCCTAGATCGCCTTTCCCGTTTAAAACATCACAATTCGTCAGGTCAGTATAACTGGTCAAAGGGGAAAAAATTGGCGAAAGGGGGAGCCCGTCTATGGCCCCTCCATAGGTTTAGTACTCTATGGACAAACCACACTTAAAGGCTTTCCTATCTAAATATACGTCAACAGAACTGGCCACTCATTAGGTAGAGCCTTTGTCTTCCCCTGGGTACCCTAAGCTGCTGCAACCAATAACACAGTTTCAGGAGCCGTATGGCAACCCGTGAAGGAAGAATGAAATCAAATAAATTTGAAAAGAAACAAAAAGCTGATTTTAAATGTAATTATGTTCCATGATTGTAAAACTTTTATCAAAATTAATTCAGATTCTCATAGACAACAAATCAGATGCCATACTACCATACTACGAATAATTATTTACCCATTAATATTATAAAGAGGTAAAATTTGTTTGAATGTAGGGCTAGGGGATAATTTGTGGAACTATTAAACTTATTCTTAAAATTATTTCACTATTAGAAAGCTACTCTATCCCTGAGTAACATAGGTTACATTTTATATTTCCAAAATATTAAAGCTATCCTAACAAATATTATGAAGTGTTTATGTGTCCTTCTTTCACGCCACAACAGAGCAATGGGTCGATGTGTTTTTTTGCACAGAGATAGTTTCAGGGCCGGAGAGTAACATAGGCTAACTTTTCAACCCAGAAATCATTCAGGACAAAATTTTTATGTCACTTTTCCAAAATATTCAACTAACAAACGCTTATATTTATTTAGTTTTTATTATATTAATTTTATGTACCTAAATCCATATAAACTATCTTCATTTCTTATATATGCCGAAAAATCCATATTGCAACCACTCCCTTTCACAGCTAAATATGTTTGAAACAATCTATAAGAATTTCTGCTGGTCTTTTTAAATTTACATGTTGTTTTCATGTTTTCCTGGCAGTCCCTGCATAAATTAAATGTTGATGCTTCATCTTCTTTTATCTGAAATATAGTAAATTTTATATTAGAAGAGATTTTTTTTTTAATTTGATTTTTCTTTTTCCTCACACAATGCCATTAACATTGCCATATGTATTTATATTTAAAACAAAACATTTTTAAATGGAATTTAATTATACCTACTTAACACTAGGTATATAGCTTCATTCATTCGTAGAGACTTTGAAACAAGGAATATACTACTCTCTACCGAGCTTTGAAACCTTTTAGGACGGACGGACAGACAGACAAAAATAAAATAATAAAGAAATCCCACTACAAAACTCTCTATAGACTCCAGGTTAGATTTTTTAAATGAAAGATATTGAATTAAGTAGATATAATACAGAATATTTTTAATGAATGCTCATTATATCTTTTTTTTTTGTTATTGACCTCCATCCAAAGTAATTTTTCCATTGTCAAATAAGTTGCAAAGTAAAGATTGCTATGATAGGAATATTAACTACCTACAATAATATAGGATGGATTGGATTCTGTGTCAACACATAGGAACATCTTTATTAAACTTTTTTTTTGCGAGAATAATATTACCTGAATACCAGTTGCATATAAAAATTGTGATCTATCCTTTTCAGTAAAATGTTGATGTAGTGTATGAACATCCTTTTTCTCTATTGTTAAACAGCCTCTACAAATGCTTTCCATTCTGAAAAAATATAGGTAAACTTACATGAATACAATATACTACCATATGAACACAATTTTGTGCTCGCAGATCCTACCTACGTAATAAAATTAAAAATGTAAGTATTGCTCGATATCTATTTTACATGTTTACATGTGTGACGTGGAATCCATATTATTTTCATCTATATTTACTGTTATTAGTTTTGATGGAGGGTATTGGAATACAACATAATATGAAAACATTAACCCCTTTAAAATGCTGCAGGTACACAAAACATTGTAAATAACTTTAGGGGGTTCACAATGTTCACATGGGTTATATTCCTGTTTCTAACAGTACCATTCACCCCACAAATATTTTTTAGATAGGTTAGAATTCTTTGGAATGGTCAGGCTACTGTTTGGCTTCCCTAGTGATAAATTGGTCTATCTATCTATCATCACACCTTTTATCTCAAGAGGGGTAGGCAGAGACAATTGAATGCCATTTGCTACAATCCTGACATTACCTCTTTCACTTCTTTTATATTCATCATGCCTTTCATACATATCTACATGCATATGAGTAGCAGCGATTATGAGTACCTACTTTTAATATTGCCATCAATCAATTCATTTTTTATTAAATTATTATGGTTTATAACCTGAGTTTACAACTTACAACAATGTCATTAGAGAAGAATGCGGAGTGAAAGATGATGTTGTGACTAAAATGAAGAAAAGTAGTTTAGGCTGGTTTGGACACGTTGAAAGAATGAAGGAAGTGAAAGGAAATGCTGGCAGAGGACGACCTAGGTGTACTTTTATTTAATACCTATATAAAAAAATGTATTGATCGATGGAAATAATAAAAGCATACAATCATATGAAAGGTATGATGAATATAAAAGAAGCGAAAGAGATATGTCAAGATCGTAACAAATGGCATTCGATTGTCTCTGCCTACCCCTCTTGGGATAAAATGCGTGATGATATTATAGATAGATAGATACTTACGTTTTTTTCTCGCTTGAATTTCTTGAAGTTTGGATCACAGTTTGGTTCAGTTTCGATTTTGCTTTGGCTTGCTAATGGCCAATAATTAATAATTAATAATACAAAAGCATAAATATTCACAAACATCCCAGAAACACGCTCCAACCTCCAACAACAAAAAGAAATAAAAAATAAAATAAACGTAAAAATAGAAAATAAATAACACAAAAACCGTAAGTACAAAAACCACAGAGCAATTTTTTTTTTTTTTTTTTTTATTGGATGGCAATTGTACTAAGATAAGTACATTTCTGCCAGTGTCACGTCGTTATTCAGATACATTTATCTGTCGAAATTTAGTATCGAAACTTTCAGGAAGATCTGATTGAGACAAAAACACACCACTAGAATTAAGAATAGTATTATTAAGTTACTCTATGGTATTATCTATGCCACAGAGCAAAGAATTGAAAGAATATAACAAAAGATTCATCGGGTGAAAATAATCAGAGATTAAATAAAATTATTTTAGATGAAAATAATAGCAAGGGCTTGGGAAGCTATTGTCGTCATTATGGAAAGGCAAAAATGTATGCGGATAAAATAAAATTGTACACAAGAGGGAAACTGAAGAAGACGGAATATTTATTTTAAAGTAAGGGAAACAAAAACAAATTTTAATAAAATAATGACGCCTAAACATAATTTAGCCCTTCACCAGTCGGCCATAAAAATAGAACCGGTCTCTGTTTGTCGCGCCTGCTGCGGGTTTTTTGGCACGCAGCAAAAATAATGGTGCGTATTTCATTAAAATCGCTTTTTTTCAATGTTTTCAGTATGAAACTACCTGTTTAAACTTTACAGTTCTAACACAGATATATTTTCTACACACACACTTAATATTTATTATATCTCTAGTACAACTTTGTACTCTAGTATACAGTTAAATTTTTGGTACCTATAAAAAACCTAGTTATTTGGGTTTTATTTTAAAATTAAACAATTGCATAACATAGTTTTAAGTTTTATTTACACCTTATTACTTTTTTTTTTTTTTTTTTTTTTTTTCTTCACGGGTTGCTTTACAGCTCCCGAAACCGTGTTACGGTTCCAGGGTACCCAGCGGAAGACCTAGTTTAGTTTGGGCCGGACCTCTCGGCCCCGGGCTATCTCTGGCCGGTCCTTGTTGGACATGAACGTTTTGGCCTGTTCAAGGCCATTCGACCGAAACGAAAGTGTCGCTGTCAAAATATATGCTAACCCAGCTGCCCCTCGGTCCGCGCTGTCAGATTCAACGACGTACTTGCTTGCTCTGTGGACTGTGGCTGGTATATTCCTTGTCTGTGATGCTTGCTTAGTAGTAGTAGTTGGAAGCTTCCGATCCGTGGCGAAGGCTCGGATCGGGAGGCGCTGGGGCAACCCCCGTTGCGCCGACAATGTCTCGGGGAGCAACGACCCCCCGGTATATTCTTTAGACGGATGCTTGCTTGTACCGTGGAAAAGTCTTGTAAACAATGACGAATTGTCAGCGTGACCGGAACGTACTATAAACTTTGAGTCTTAAATACTCGACTATAAAGTACGGGTTTCCGTACTATTTGTCACCCGACCGTACCTCGGCCGTTAACCGTACCATTTCCGTACCGACACTACCGACTTTTGTATTGATCTCGGATCTTGTCAACAAAAACCTGAAAAGAATCTTGCTAAGATTTTTTTTTTGAAAAGTATTATAATGATTTAAATTTTTTTTTAACGCTGGAATTGATTCTCTTCTCGTGTAGTGATTATATTCTCTTTGCTTCTCGTCATTAGAGTTACAACGTTAAGGTTCATTTTAAAAGAACAGCAAACCAGTTTCTTTTTCAAAACCGCCTCGGAAATATTTTTGGTAGAATTTTTATGGTTAGCATACATAGGACCCCCCGCTACATCTTTTATTTTGACCAGAATGAGGAAACTTAGAACAATTATTTTAGCTATTTATTGTTTGCATAGAAACTACTGTCATCAAAAGGAATGCATGGCCCGAGAATGTCCAACAATAGAACTGCTGGGTCGGCCATTATGCTGTTGGACACACTCGGGCCGTGCATTCCTTCCCTGGCTGGCCCTGTATGGATTCGTCGGTTTGGCCTTTGAGTCGAAACAAAAGATGTCGCGGTTCTAAATATTATAACACGGAACCCCAGAGTATGTGTTATGCGTGCATGTATCTAATCTATACTAATATTATAAAGAGGTGCAGTTTATAAGATTTGATGTAGGAGTAATCTCTGAAACTACAGAATCGATTTAAAA
The DNA here is from genome assembly GCA_963924495.1 of Nemapogon koenigi. Lineage (NCBI taxonomy): Eukaryota > Metazoa > Arthropoda > Insecta > Lepidoptera > Tineidae > Nemapogon > Nemapogon koenigi. The sequence goes on from OZ004645.1 coordinate 8,520,175, forward strand.
AAATATTTGGTTGTATGTAGAGTTGATTCGCCGAAACATGTTTTTTTTTAAAACTGATTTTTCTTCTGGCATAAAAGCGTTCGCTCGTTACATGGCAAAAATCTGTTTCTTGAAACGGTTAGTCAAAAAAACAAAAACAACGACGTGACACTGGCAGAAATGTACTTATCTTAGTACAATTGCCAATCAATAAAATAAAAAATAAAATAGTCAAAAAAACGACCGAAGTCACGTCAAAAATATGCTAACCTGCCTGTCATTTCGTAATAATAACATTTTATTCGTATAAATAAATTGTTATTGTTTTGTTTGTACCGTACTTTGTAAGAGTTTATCTAAAATAATGGAAAATAAATCTATTTTAGTGAAGGATGTTACGGTGACAGTCAACACTCCAACCAAAGTGTTACATTTCAGCGATGGTGTGGACGAGGAAATTGAAGAAGATGCAACTCATGATTTGAGTAGTGCTAGTGCACCGCCTGAACAAGATGATACTGACCCCGTAAGTATAGATAGTATGCTACTGTAAGTCCTTAAAAACCTATAAAATGGCACCGTGATTTTCAGATTAATGTTTTTCTAATTTGTCATTAAACTTTTCCCAAGTTCTAACTGCGTATCCCTTTTTTCTATGTACCACTGGTAAAACTTTTAATATTTAACTATAATGTAGCATCAAATCACCGTGTAATGTAGTCAAAATAAGTATAAGGACATATCCTGGAAATGTACAAAAGAATAATCTTAATTTTATAAGTTCAATTTGTAAACCATACTTTTGTGGAAATATAAAAAGTCCATGCATGAATTTACTGTGCTAGCTTGCAGATATAATTCCTATTGTAGGTTTGAAAGTAAGGCGCAATGTAGTAGGCGAAAATGTGAATAAACAGTTTTTGTTCTTTTTGTTTAACAGAAATCACTAACTTGGGTTCCATGGTTTTCATACTATGCTTGGAAATCTGGCACCAAAATGTTAAATGCTGTCGACTATGCTGGAGAAGGTCTGGCTAGTTTCTTTGGTATAACTACACCAAAATATCAAATTGAGATTAGTGAATATGAACGCATGCAGGAAGAAAAAAGGAAGATGGATGAAGAATCTGCTGGCTGGGTTAATCATAATGCGGGTGGTGACATACCTTTAGTTATGGATGAACCTCGAAGAATGGCAGTCAGACCAGAAAATGTTTAAGATATTTAATTTACTGTTTCTAACTTATTCTGTTATTCTTTAGCTTGCAATTAAGTATTAATGTTCTGTATTATTTTTGTGCATAATTATATTTTTAAGTGTTAAAGAATTTATGTTATTATTAGGGAAAGGAATACAATTTTTTTAATAAGAGCACACTCTATTAAATTACATATAATTACATTACTCTTTATGACACACATGAGGAATATTACAAAATTGACAATATTTAATTTTACAGTATTTTTACCAATTAATAATCTAAATATTATTGTGGAAATATTGGATTGCTTTTTAGAGGACTTCTTGAAAATATTTTTTATCTTATAGTCAACTACACTACTGAGCAGGTGCCACTTATATACATTACATACTCAAAAATAATGTAAATACGTCTTGTAATAATCTTTACTAATAATAGTAATAATATGTATTTTCATAATAAATGTTTTATTTTATTAATATATAAAGAACTCATTATGTAACTAAAATTGCACACATTTTATTAGAAATCTATATACTTAAGGGTCTGTGGCTCTCAGCCAGTTAATCCTAGAAAGGAGTGTTTATTTATACAACATTTCCTTCCCACACAGTTGATAGTTATTATTATAAATTTAATTGAGCCATATTTTCAAATAGCCATAAATCATAAAAATATGGCTCAATCCAATTGAGTGTGATCACTGTAGTAATGTTGTGTTACTTTTATTTTTAATACTAACAATAGATTGAGATAAAATACTAACAAATTATGGATCATAGTTGTCCAAAATAAAATATTTTTATTTATTTATTTATTTTTAATTTAAAATAATAACTATCAATTGTGTGGTAAGGAAATATAATTAAATATTCTGCACAGGTAACAGAATCTCAAACCCCATTGGCCTGGTGTATAACGGTGTATTGTTATTGATATTGAAAAAGTATTTAGTATAGAAACTTCTATTTCTGATTGTGATTTATCAAAAACAATGGGAGGTAGACAAATTAAGGTCATTACAATTAGTTATTGGAAGTACTAAAATAAAGTAAATTAAAATACACAAATTGTATTATTTTCAATTAGGTATATTCTATTTTTCTTCTTTTATTGTGGCTACACCAATGTTAAGCCATGATTTGCCAATGTTAAGTTTTTATGGTTTCAATATAGGTCCTGGGTAATTAAGATGATGCTCAAGGGCTTTTCTTTTCTGGGTCAGGGAGAGTGGCCGTGAGAGATTCTAGTATGAGTCTAGAATGACTCTGGGGTGGGTCTGGCTTCCTACCTGCTGCACATAAGGGGACGATCAAATCATTTCGGTTGATTTCTGAACTGAAATTCTCGAATTTTATGAATGCTATAGGATTTTATTTAGTATTGTGTGGGGGATGATAAAATGATTGGTGAATATTTTCTCAATAACTTAAATTTTTGAAATCACCTCTTCATAAACACCTTTTTAGTCATACGAAGCGATTTAGGTTTAATTTTATAAGAATCTGTAGGTAATTTCAGTACCTAGTATTGATTAAGAAGATGTTTTTTTAATAAATAATTTATTTGTAATGTGCCGCTTACGTCATTTATTCCGAGAAGCGATACATTATGCCCTTCTCACTTCTGCAGCAAGAACTGACAAAGCCCCGTCGTTGTCTTGCATGACGTGATCGTTGCGCCCGAACCACGAGTTTAGGGCGTGGCTTACGATTAGGAATTTCTGAGTAATTCCTCGTCTTAAGATGATGCCACAAACTAAAAGTGTGTAAAGCAAAAAGCTTCTGTAAAATTAATACCCACGACTCATGTCATGTCTGACCAGGTGTTCACACTATACCAAAACTATTTTTCATAAATTACAAAATATCATTAGAACAAAATATTACATAGTTATTTTTTTACAATTTCATTTTAGGGTTCACAATTATTTCATAGTAGCACCATCTGTTAGTAAAATATAGAAAGCATCTGATAAAATAAATAGAACGCCATCTATTAGAAGAATATAGAAATATAATTTAATTTCTCCTTTGGCTGCAAGATGGCGGTATTGTCAATATAGTAGGCGAACATTATTATATAGCAAGGGGAAAGCGTTCAAATTCGTTGATGCAAAGTTACCGTCTGCCAATGGGTACCTAATTCAGTGGTTGCAAAGGTGTTAAATTACCTTTTCAAAGATTAATCTACAGAAAATGTTTATTAATATTAATGAAAGTTTTGGGGTGGTTTTTAGAAAAAATGTCTGCCAGCCAAGACTATGGTTCTTTAATGCCTTGTGAAATGTGAACCATAAGGTGGCTTGGCATTAACAGTTTTTGTGAATACCTATTAATCAATTTTGATAGCTAGCAAATTAATTTAGAAATGTCTGTCACTTCATAACAGGTACAGTGCTACACTACATAGGTACCTACACGCCATTGCAGGTATGGTCCGATAAGTAAAAAAATCTTTCGGAAGTTTCGTCTTCCAGCGTAATTGGGTACCTATGTTGGTTGAGTACCTACTTGTACTTACTCAGCCTATGTTGAAAGAAATCAGTAACTAGGTAGGTATTCGATTAAAAGTATTTTTTCTCCACCCCACTAAAAAGTCAGATTTTATTTTATTTATAATTCGTTAGGTAATTAGGTCGTGTACAAAACTATACACTTTTTGAAACAGTTATTTAAAAAGTTATACCTATAGTTTACGTTAGAGAGACCATAATAATTGTTTCAATACCCTACCGACCTATATCAACATATGAAAAATTCAGAACTACCGGACCTTTTGTAGGGTAAAAACTACTTACATCTTTGGTAAATTTTTAAATTACGTTCTATCTCATCATTGTTGATTTAAAAAATATTAAATGAAACCTTTGATACTAAGCAGAGAGTTCAAAATCGAGTGAAAAGTGACCTCAATCATTGTTTGTCGTTCGTTGTTTAACATGTGATATCGCCCCTGTCCGCCACAGATCGATATTGTATGTGTATACTAGCTACGATTGGACGATGAGAAAGGGCGGGGCATGTGTGGGACGTGCGACCTATGATGCTTACTTTTCCCGCCAAAATTTGGCCAAAGTTTCTAATTGGAGAAATAAGTAGATTTTAGAAAACTGAATTTTAAAATAAGTAGGTAATAGGTAACTGTGGAAAATTTGTGTGGCGAACCTATCACTTATCTTACCTACCTACGTACGTACCTACACAAAAACAATAAACAATTAAATCCAAATACCTAACCGAATACTAGGTATGGTATACTGCCTACGTCCATTGAAAATTGATCACATTCCACTTTAGAAAAAGTTTAGGAGTAACTAGGTATGTTTTGTTGGCAAAATTTGTAAGATAAGAAATAAATTTTGAATGGAAAATATGACAATGTTTTAGCTAGAGTTATAGATACAGGACTAAACTGTCTTGATAATTGAAAAAAAATAATTAAATGTTTAAAAATTGTTTTCAGGGATTTATTTTTTAACTATCACATTCACTATTTCCAGTAAATATTCCAAGTCTGCAGATAAGCTAGAATCTTCAGAATCAAGATTTATGAGAAATATGAATAGACTAGCTACTCTTGATATAAGAAATTAAGAAAAAATAAAGTATAATCTGAGTAGGTAATTGGTAAAAATAAATATTATGTAGGTAACTAGGTATTAAATATCTAGAGAAATAGCGTGCAAATTAGTCTGTGTAAGGTTAGTTACTGTCTGTTATGTCGGTTAAAAAACGTATGGTTACCGATCATGCCCTAATCACTAGCAGACGTAGAGGTCTACTATAAGTAGTGGTAGAGTTTTGTCTGTCGGTTTTTGAGCTATTGCAGCTATCAAACTTTAAATAAGTATTCACAAAAAAGTGTTAAATCAAAAAACCTTCTTTTAGTTAATAATATTTTATTATAAATTGTCGCTAATTCAGGTTTGCTTTTCATGACACTGCAATTAAAAAAAACACAACTATGGAGATGATTTGCATTGGTTAATTTTAGAAAAAAATTGAATTTTTCATAAACAACTTTTCTACCAGTGCAAATCCGTAAATTAATTTAACTAAGATAATAGGTAGGTAATTAGGTATTATGATGGAAATTTGACAATTTTTTCTTAGCTCACCCATCGCCTATCCTATCTATATCATGCACCTCGCTCCCCTACCTGCCTTATAAGGTACTATATACTAAACTAGAGATTTAGCGAGTTTATATCTAGGTATACCTAGGTACTTTTATACTTACTTCTCCGCTATGAGTTCGTAGGTAAGGAGGTAAGTAGGTAACTTTGCTAGCGTAGCGATTCTTGGACATCGCAACAACAAACGAAAATCCGAACAATAGCAGCACCCGATATCAAAATGTTTGCTAAATCCGTGCAAAATAATAACGCGTTAACATCATTGTTTGATTTTAAATAGTAAACTAGATTTTCCTGTTCCAAACCAGTTCGACCACGTGCCTTTTGAAAATTGCAACGTTTAGAAACCAGTGGGTGAAAAATATTGTCTATAAAACTGGATAGCGGTGCGTGTCACAACGGGAGTCATATTGTTTGGAATGACCTTTGCTGTTAAAGAATAATTATTAAATTAGTTAATAATTGTAAAACACACTGCGTTCAATGTTGTGGAAATGTTCAATCTATAAATTATAAAGTTATGTACTAAATTAAATAAATTATAATAGGTAACGTAAGGTCATAAAGACTTAATGGTTACCTACCTAATTTTTTTTAGAGCCCATACCATCAATCAATCCAACTTGATGGTTTTAGTTGTCTGGACCAATCCTGGGACATTCTTTAATACGTACCTTAGATTTCTATGTAGATACCTACCTACCTAGATGGATGCCATAACAGCCAACTTATTGCCGTCATAATTAAGCATAAACACTTTATAACTACTTAATCAAGTAGGAACCTATGCAGGCTGTCATGCAGTCCCATTTTTATATCATGCCATAGATTAAATAATAATGACTACCTACATAAACCATGCTGATGTAATTAGGTACCTACTCTATCATCCCAAAAACTATGTAGGTAAGTAGGTAATCCATACATTTCATGCATTTCAACTCCATTACTTTCACAGATCTGAAATACTTTTATAACTACTATTTAATGTATTTATACATAGGTATACCTATTCAATGACGCGATGCCCTGCATATGAAACAAATAAGAGATTCTCACTTTAATCCTTGATAGTTTCATCATATTCCATTCAGTCGTTTTGGAGCCTTGTCTACACAAACATTAGGAGAGACAGACAAACAGACAAGAATCCTAATAACAGATATTTATTCTTATTTCAGACAGACACTTCAATTTGATTTATTTGTATGACATGATTTGTAATTTGTAATAGGAACAAAAAAAAGTCTAGTCATTCTTATAAAACTTGTATTCTGTGTGTCACAAAATAGCACGAGGTGTTTCTATGCTGTGAAATTCGTTAATTGTTGTTTTTTTATTTATAATTGTCAGGTAACTTTCTAACTAAAATTGTTGTGAATAGAGCACATAACGTTTTGATTCGTAGAAACTATAATATAATCTTTTTTTCTTGAAATCCAGTTCGAATTGCAAGGACTTACGGTTGAAAATGCTTTATTCATATTTCTATTGCATTCGCGATCTAATTTGCATGGCGTTTGCAAAGGGCGATTTTTTATTTTTAAACAGCCACAAAAGGTTTTTTTAAATGAAACTTGCAAATGCATGCAAAGTTTAAATTTTGAACATCTGCTCTATGCAAAAATAAGCTCACTAGCAGTCGATTTTATATTGTTAGAATAGAAACTAAATATAGGTATGTTATTTGCAAATGAAAAAACAATAATTTATCTATTAAATAATTATTTACTTGTAACTGGTTTTCGGAAATATTGCTGTCGAATAATTAATGAACTTAGATGTAGGTAGGTATATGACTTAAAAAAATAGTAGTAGATTTATATAAATTATTCTATTTACTATCTAACTTTTAGATTTATAAACAAGGTCGGCGTGGAATAGTGGCAAGAATACTGGCTGCATTTCCCCGCTGAATCGCGATGCTGATTCTTGTCACCCGAAGAGATATATGAATTAGTTACCTAAAGATGCAGTGTAGGTATGTTGGCATAGGCATTTACAGCTTTGTAGATTGTGAATTCTACCAAATCAAAAAGCATTTCTAGGATTGTATTTTCTAAAGAATGGAAGGAGCCAGTTAAATATAATAAGTAATCAGGATTGAGGATCAATAGGGGTAGGTAAATAAAACACACAAAATAGCATCCACGAGTGTTTTAATTCCAAGTTATGTGCCCGTTCATACACTACTTTATCTAATCCCATGCAATAGGTATTTTAAATAATTGGCCAATTTCTTAATCGACAAATTGGCGGCATACCGCGGTTACCTACTGCGTATGCGCGTTAACTGTCAAGTGACTCGCACATGCGCGTGTCGATATTTTCATAGAGTTTAATGTGGCTGTATAAGACATAACCTGTATCCTTTTTGCATTAAAAAAAACAAAACATTACGATAAAACTTCGGTACTGTAATACTTTACAGTATCGAAGTTTTACATATTACAGACGCATACATATAAAACATATCATTATGAAGTATTATTCGATTTTGAAATAGAGACTTTACGATCTAAGAGTAGATAAAAATGTTTTATTTTCATAATTTTCATATGATTATGTAGCGGTGTAGAGATTAGGTACTGGACTAGTATTTTAGTGCTAAAATTATTCGTTATCAAGGAAATTAATATGAAATGTTTCCACGTAGATAATAAACTGCAACTGTTTTACCCGCAGATGTGCAACACAAATAGGGGTAGTTGCCTACATAATGTAAGTACGCTTCCGGTACAATCTGTTGGCATTTATAAAATAATAACAATAATTTTGGCAAGGATTAGGGCCCTTGCATTAAAAAAGGCGCGTATGCAAATTAGGTGCATGGTACACAACCTATGGAAGCGCTTGGATTCCATTTGAAATATAGTAGAGTCATTTTGGAAAGAGAATTTTGCCTCAAGTGTTGTAAAGTTTTTACTTTGCAGAGTACCTAGCATGCCTTCAATTTCATGACGATTCTCTTTACAAACAGACTAAACCTATACTACCTATATTCTAGTGGCATTAGGTGGCAAATGTGGTAAGTAGGTTCTAAATAATTTATTGTTTTTTTAAAAATACATTTTCAGTTTTATCATCGCCCTTTGTATTGTATATCTATAAATACAAATCTATAAAAATTGTTGCTTCAGCTGCTTACAACCTATCAAAAATTTGCAAACTTATTTTGAGCGTTGTACTTGCAAAAACGAAATGCTAAAACCGGTCTGAACACTTAAAATTTTTAATATAAACACAATGACCACTGCCCACATTAAATACGGAGTGGGCATCCTCCCAACAATAGGGCATACTACCCGATTAATTCGCTACACAATGGTCCGAGTTGGGGTAAGAAAGGTCATATTTGGACCCTACTAGGTCGTATGGGTCATCGGGCGGGCAGCGTGTGTTATTGGTGCATATGAATAGGTTTCCTGGCACAAAATGCAAGGGGAGTGACCGCTGGTTTTAAAATTTTGCAACATGTCGACGCCAGAGAATGGAAATTTATGAGTTTGCGTTTGTGCTTCACTTTGGAAAATATTTTGCAAAATGGTAAACAACTTTTAAGAGAAATATGTTATTATAATAATTGCTGAAATGATTAAGATTGAATTTAGTATGACCTTTATGCCGTGTTGAGTTGACAATGTGAAGGAACGTAAAGTAGGCCACACATTGGTCCGGCATCGCACCGAAAATTTCCCATTCCGGCCTCCGGATGATCTAGGCGGACCGTTCGTTACAAGAATTGGACAAGTTTGTAGTCGGTTTCGGTGGGCCGTACGGGGACGCGCCGGGGATTGGACAAATGTGCTACCATTAGTATTAGGAGAAGGCCTGATTGGCTAAGAATTTTGATAGTCTGGGAAATGAAGTGAAAATTCATCTATGAAAGGTTACCGACGATATAAATACTAACTTTTTTTTGGTATGGTGGGCGGATAGGAGAAGGGATTTTTTTTGTTTCTTCTATTACCGACTGGCATGACGGTAAACTTTTATCAAAGAAACAGCACTATATTTCCCTAAATATGGACAAAGAAGTTGGTTTGGAATAATTTTAAACAATTATTAAGTAGGTACTTACCTGCCTAATAGGTACTACCTACTAATTGCACTAACATATATTTGATTATTTACTAGCTTTCCGCCCTATTAAGGTCTTGAGTTCATACAAAAAGCCCATAGAAATGAGCACTTTCAGTTAATCTCGAATTTTCTAAATTTCCGAGCAACTTGTTCAATATTTCTTTCCTAAAAACGAACATAAAAAAAAACTTACCTACGTATATTGATGGAAACCATAAACATAATACAATAATTTTGTACTTTGGTTTAAAGTTAAATCTTTTAATAAAAAAATGCAACATTTTCACAAGCTTATACTAGGTATTGAAAATAAGGAAATTAATTTATAGAACATCTAAGTATTTAGGTATACGAGTAGGTAAACCAATAGGTAAAGCATCCAATCCTGTGAACAAACATCTCCCATTGCACTTAACCATTCTCAATTATCGACTTCAATACAAATCACTCAACTGAATTATTCTCACTGAAGTCAAAATGTATCTTTTATTAAAGTTTTTGATTGAAGCACCTTCTCTTAACCCTTCAATGACGAAATCGGCCAAAATATCTCATGATAACATCGCCGCTATAACTGTATTCGTAAAAACCGGCGAAGTGCGTGTCTGCCACGCATAGAGAATAGGGTTCCGTAGTAGAGACAATCAGAGACATCGCAGGATGTTGCATTACTGTTAATTTTGTATTTCGGAAAGTTTATTTTTTTCGGTGCCCGTTATAATATTCATGGGGGTAAAATAAATGTTTCGTTTAATTTAAAATGAGATCTCTAATATATTTTCATTAAATTTGGTTTTGAACTGTAAAAGCTAGAATTTTTTGAAAGGCTGCCTGACGGACGGATGGAAGGCCTTTTTACTACAGAACCCTAAAACTCCTGTGACACTTATGATGGCGTGAAGTGTGAAATTGGTGTTCCGATATCTGATCTAGTTTTGTCAGTTCACATTGTATGGGCCACACAATGACTCTCTGCACTATTGTTACATTACTGCAGAGAGGGGTTAAGATATTTAGATGTGTTTATCAAGGTTGCATTTTAATTTAATATCTGATGGTTATGCAACATTCATACCTCGTGTAGGTTTTTAAAAAATAACAACAAAAATAAAAATCCACTTAGCCCAGTCCTGATTATTTGGGTTTAATCTAATAATGTAATAATGTAAGATTTTTTTAGATTTTTCTGAACAGATATCCTTTTGGTGATAAAGGTGGGAGACAACTATTTTCAAGCGTTTTTTCCAAGGTAATGGTTTTTCATTTCCCCGTTTACCCCATTTTATAATTTTATTTTTATAGTCTTTTATGGCTAAAATAATAATGAGGCCACCATACATTTATGAATGAATACCTATAGTTTCAGAAAAAGACTTACAGAATATTGGCATTGGAATAGTTTTTCGGTTATTTTCTACTCGGCTACAGCTGCGTTTCCCTGAGATATGACAGGGCTATGTGATATTTTCCATATGCGTGCCAAACTTGGCGATCTAGACCTATTAATATTTAAACATGTTGTCAAGATATTTTTGAATTCAGTACAATTCGTAATCTAATGATGTTTGAATACACAAACACTTTTTATAGACTTGTACACAAAATTCAACTTTAACACCAATATAACGAACCATCACGAACCGCAGTCAGTAGCAAAAAGGGTTAACAAACTCTTTGTACGAGAGTATAATAAATTAAAAAAAAAATACAATGCACCTATCCGACGCATCTCAACCCTTTCAGTGAGTACAAAAAGAACCAATTTTATATTCAAACTCTGGTATCTCATTTCAATAAAGTGCATAAAGAAAAAAGAATTACCCACGACTCTTTGGGGTCACGTTTTTTATGCTCTTAATTTGCAACAAGGTGCATCACAGGCAAAATAGGGACCCATCCGTACCCATCTATAAATGAGTTCTATACAGAAAAAGTTGAATGGGTTACACTAGTTAGGCAGTTATTTTTTCCCATCCGATAGCACGTAGGTATAATCTATAATTACAACTGTTAAAAAACGACACCAAGTGCTAACATTCTGCCTGAATTTAGTTAAATCGATACAAATATTCAAATGTGGCAAAAGTAAACATAATTCTCTGTACAAGACTGTGCATTATTATGTACATTCTATGTACCGTAATGAATTACTTCCAATTCTACCATTTTACTAAATTTACTAATTTCAATATATACCATTTTATGCAAAGAAAAAATAAGTGTTTAGTTTTGTTGTGGGAAAAGGGAATTCCATGTTTGACCACAATCTCTCCAATTACCTACCTACATAATCTATAATCTATATAAATAAAAATTAATGCTGTTCGTTGGTAAGAATGGTAAGCACACTTGAGAACGGCTGGACCGATTTGGGTATTTTTAAATGTTCGTATAAGTCAAAAATAAAAGTTGGAAAATTTGCCCGGAAAATTGGAAATTTCTGGAAAAGCTGAAAGTGTATTTTTCCAAGTATAGGATTTTTGTATGAACATGAAATTGTAATATGAGCCTCAACGACGAAGTCGGGGCCGAACGGATTTTTTCGCTCGAAAAAATCTTTGATGATTCTATTAGAGTATGAAATAATGTTATATGGTAAAACTATGACTAAAATAGAAATTTTATCATATTTGTTGTTCACATATTCACTTATAAATTTCTCCTTGCCACCACCCGCCTCGGGCCGGGAAATTAATTTGCGGTCCCGACTCTGACGAATAGCTCAAATTCCACCCTTTGTGAACAGCACAGCAATCAGCCGAGGCATTTTACACGAAATACAACGTATATTTACACTGAAATGTGTCTAAGTTATCTTTTAGGTAAGTATGAATTTTATTTAAGACTATGACAGGACTGAAAAGAAAAGGATTTGTAATACTTTTTTGTTGGTTGCTTAATTTTTGTTATTTGAGCATTACCTATAATTGTTATTGGGGGATAAACGAAAAATATAACATATATATTATATTAAGTAATTTACTTATATTGTAGATATATAGTTTGTTACACTAAAATTAATAAGTACCTAAAACTAAAATAATAATAAAACTTAACATAAGTAAATAAGCTAAAAGAAAATTCTAAATAAATTACGTAATAAATAACTACAACATTATAAATAAAAAATGTCCTCCAGTGTGTCCCCTCGAGGCACGGTGCCTAGCAAGCTAGCAGCATTTCCTCTCTGGATAGCTAGGCTGTTTCTTTGTGCCAGAAAGCTGCCAGCTCTTTTGTCACCAGTGGCCTCGACGTTCGGTTTCAGCACCCGAAGCAGCACCTCCGGCTTGACTAGAGGTGACCGTTATGTGTGATGGGGCCAGAGTGTCAACGCATGTCACGTCCCATACCAAACATTTTCCTTGTTTCCAAGGAATGAGTGTCGATCCGTCGGGCCTCTTGCCATCCGAGCGAATGATTCCGTGTGGTTCTAATATTGCCGGAACATTCGCTAAGGCAAGGGCTCTTCGGATCACATCATTTAATGTGGCATGACGAGACATGCGGCCAGCACTCTTCTGACAGGACAAGCCGTGATGGCCGAGCTCATTGACAGTGGTGCCACATTTACAACGATGAGGCTGGACGGTCACATATATTATAAATATTTGATATCCATAGATGTAATATGCTGGCGCTGTACTAGATTGGTAATATCGCGATTAGAACGAGACCAAAAAATATATACATAAGTGTGCGTGTAAATTTGTAATTGTTAGATGACTTACATCTAGGCATTGCACTGCATTTTAAAACAGGATAATCTATAAAAATAAGCGTAATTACTACTGACTCTAGGCTTTTGAATACGGTTACAGGCTGTTACCGTATTCAAAAAACACTCTTATAAAAATAATTTGGAAACACTATCCACCTATCGAACATGCTCACATTTGACATTCGATCAACAAAACTGTATCCAAAGATAATCGGTCAGTTCCCATTCTGTCGATCTATAATATCTCGCTTTAACATAAGCGTATCTGTGCGCTTTCTCTTTTGCATTGCCGATCTAGTAGAGCGCCCGCGCGATTATACTAAATCTATGTTTATATCAAAGCTTTCCGCCCCCGGCTCCGCCCGTGAATATTTTGGAACAAAATAAAATATAGCCTATGCCACTCAGGGATATCGTAGTTTTCTATTAGTGAAATTTTTTTTATAGTTAATCGGTTTATTAGTTTGTGCGATAACATCCAAACTTACAAACTTACCCCCTTATTCATAAACGTTTATTAGCAACGTTTTTGTTAAAATGTGTTTTGTTTCTTTCTATTATTAGTAAAGACAGGTTTGTTAGAGAGTGACAAAACATACTTTAACAAAAACGTTGCTAATAAACGTTTATGAATAAAGGCCTTAACCTCTTTCTAATATTAGTAGGTATAGATATTGTATGCAAATTATATTTTCCTAAATCCATAAAAGTCAGCCCAATTACGTTGAGAGAGAATCTCGTCCAAATATCGCCCTGTCATATCGTATTTGTTTGCGAAACATAAAATATTAATAAGACGGTGTTCCACCCCAAATCCCTTCAGGCAGTCTTCCTGTAACATAGATGAGATTTGACAAACGTCCTTCCAATTCCATCTCATGTCACTATTTAATATTAACATATTAATGTCATAGAAATTGGAACAGGTAGCAAATAGGTCACAGCCGCAAGGACTTTAATTTCAGAGACAGTATAACAAGGCATAACAACTATACCTAATAGTCTTATTACATGTAATAGAAATATTTTTACTCAAACAAATTGACGTCGAAATTTCCACTAAATCAAATCTAAAAATTAACTTTTTCTAATTTGGTACCAACCGTCTTCAAATTCTATGACGAAATATTTATTATTTCTTACTTTCATTGCAAATTTTTGAAGTTGGTACACTTTTTTTTTAAGTTAATTTATATTTCCCTTTTAAGTGATTACAAGTATCATTACAAATATAAATAATCGAAATCGGCTTGGCGAAATCGAGTTATGACAAAAATTTACTTAGAAATCAGTTTTATTCAAAACTACCGAACCAATTTTCACTAAAAACACTTCACACGGGAAGCACCAGCTTTCAAATAAAAAAAGAATCATCAAAATCGGTTCACCCCACAGAACTTCTATAAAAGATCTGTGGTTCACCCAGTCGAAAGTTCTGAGGTAACAAACATAAAAAAATACAGTCGAATTGAGAACCTCCTCTTTTTTTAAGTCGGTTAAAAATCACGTTAATCCGTTGCTATGTGTTGACGTGAAAGAAGGACAAACAGACAAACATATAAGATATATATCCCCATCAATGATCATCTCCTCTGGTGACAAGAGGACCAGTCAGATCCTTCCTCAGCAGCGATTCAGCGGGGAAATGCAGCCAGTATTCTTGCCACTATTCCACGCGGACTTGGTTTATTAAGTTATTTTTAATGTTCAGTATATTTCCGATAAAAAAACCGGAAATCTTTATAGAATCACTCTTGTATCTTAAATTATAAAATGAATTAAAAATGATTATTAAAATATGTAGCTATTTATTGACTTCAATTTTATATTATTATACTAGCAGTTGCCCGCGACTTCGTACGCGTTGTATTAGGAATACAAAGTTTACACCCCATTTCACCCCCTGGGGTTGGTTTTCTAAAAATCCCCTCTACACACTCTTAGGAAAATACCTTCCAATTTTCATATAGATTTTTTTTTCTTTTTTCACGGGTTACTTTTTTTTACAGATTTATATATTTAGATATTGTATATTTTCTAGACAACGCTCAGCCAATGGACACGGACGAATTATAGATCCATAGACCAAAACATGTTGAAATAATATGCCCCATTAATAATACTTAGTGTTGGCAATGAGATCGGTAGACTAGAAACGGGCGGGGCATTTTAACATATAACCGCGATGGCCCTAAAGAGATCAGGAAATTAGGGTTGTCTATTCAAATCATCTCACCTAAGTAATTATTTGATAGGTACCTAATTCGATCTTAAAATACCTCAACAACAACTAAAGAAGACTTGGTTTGGAAACTTGGAAGTTCCAGGAGCTAATACAGAAAATAAAGCAACAACAAATACTAGACATATACTCGTATACAAAATTCAACATTATCGTACACATTATGATGTCTTATGATGACGCTGAATAGAGCCAATGACCTTGAAAGATGGCACCGCCCCCACGCGGGTACACATACATACCAAACGACGTGGCTGCCACTAATAATATAGCATCAGGCTGCAGCCGGTACTGTCGGTACACGAGCGCTTACGCACACACGCGTGCAGTGCGTACATAAAATCTCGAAAATGAGAATAAAGGAACTTGCTGAAAATTTGATTAAAAAATAGAACAGTATTACGATAGTATATTGCTAGATGAAAAATCTGTCAAAAAATCAGAATCATTGCATGCATTTTAGTACTGTTTCTAGACAGTTAAATATTTTTTAGGGGTACATTCGTGATTTTTTTCTATCGAATCAATATAGTAGTATTATGTTTTGAACACAGTATCTTAATAACGCACAACCTCAAGAATATCATATATTTTTTTGATTATGGTCACTGCAGTGGATTATGTACTTTTACGCATCCTAAAACTCGCATTTAGCTCTATACATCTACGGCTTGTCCAAAATTCTTGTCTAGTCAAAAAAATCTTATAACGTGCACTGAGTCGAGGGTTCTTTATATTTTGAAGACATAATTATGTGAATGGTTGAGCCTACGACTTCGTTGGTATGCGTATGATTAGAAACTTTGTCATAATTTATACGATAGATGATATAATAATAATGCATCCTCTGTGTTTCTATGTAGATAGTATATGAAGGTTTTTTTAAGGAAGTGCAAGTTTATATTTTTTTATTTGTTGAAATAAAGAAAAGAACGAGTTTTACAGTAGTCTCCAACGATGTGTAACATCTAAAGAACCTAAAAAAATCGAATATTCAAATGGTATCTTTACCTACGTCTAAAAAGAATTCAAAAATTCGAATTTAAATTTCCGGTAGGTAGGTACTTACGCATTTCTGTTTAATTTGATTTACACATTTCAGCCTATTTACGAAATTACACTCTACTTTATGCCACAACCGAGAGCATACAGTGTGTAGTAGGTATAATAATGACGTAACATATAAAAAATGGTTACGAAAGTTTCGTAAAGTTGCCAACAGATGGCAGTACACGTTTTGTATATCTCACTCACGTTTACATTACTGGAAACTAAAGAACACTGTAGTTGGCGTGTTCCTTAATATAATTTTCAGAAGATAGTTTTTTCATTACTTGCCATTACGAAAGTAATAGGACGAGTAGACAATTGTCTTATTCATTGCGTAATTAATTGTTTACGATTTACATTATAATCCGATAATTATATACAAAGAAAGAAATGTTTAGTATTTTTTAACCGACTTCGAAAAAAAAGAAGGAGAAGGTTCTCAATTCGGACCGTTTTTTTTTTTTGTATGTATGTACATCGATTACTCCGCCAGTTGTGAACCGATTTTGATGGTTTCTTTTTTAATCGACAGATAATTCTTCCGGATTGGTCCCATTTTTATCTCATAAAAATTGGTTCTTTAGTTTTTCAGAAATTTTGAAAAAACTGACCTTATAAGTCAATTTTTCGTAAAATCTCGATGAAATATGTACCGATTTTGACGACTTATTTTTTTAAGGATATAATAATTTCTTGACATTATCTCACAGTCATATGACGAAAATCGGTTCAGTAACTTTTCAAAAATTCAGTAATTTGTCTCTGTTTACTGCTGAAAATTATATCAGAGAAAAGCCTTAGCAACGGTTGCTATTGACACGAAGTTGTCAATTTTCGTATCGACGCGACGGTGGTCTAGCGGCTAAAGGTATGGGATGCAGCGCAGGATGCACATTGCTCGAGGTTCAAATCCCATCCACCGCAGTATTTTTTTTAATTTTCCATCATTTTTTTTTAGTTGCGTTATTATTTATTTCTCAGGGCAACAAAATCACTTAAAAGGGAAAAATAAACCTTTTAAAAAAAGTGTACCGACTTCAAAAATTTGCATTGAAAAGTAAGAAATAATAAAAATTTCGTCGTAGAATTTGAAGACGGTTGGTGCCAAATTAGAAATAATTTAGTACCCAAATTCACTAGAATTCACAGATAATATTGAACAGATCTTTATGTCCCTAGATGTTTACTTAATTTTGTATCATAATTTGGCACCAACCGTCTTCAAATTCTACGACGAAATTTTTATTATTTCTTACTTTTCAGTGCAAATTTTTGAAGTCGGTACACTTTTTTTTAAAAGGTTTATCAGTTGCTTTTGTTTGGAGGTTTTCTAATTTTCTTATATTATAAATATCACAATAATTTGTAAATGAATATAATATCAGCGAACCCTAATAAAAAATTAAAATAAATACACAAACCATGAAATGAAATGAGATTTTATAATCTTAGTTTTGAAATCTAAACAAAAAATTAATTGGCCAAGAGCGAGTTAAACTCGCGTGGAGGTTCCGTACCATTTCAACTTAGGATTTCCTGTATACTATGAGTGCGGCCCTATATTTCCTTTTATTTAATTTTAGACTCAGTAGTTTCGGAGATAAGGGGGAGGGGGATCGCTCAATTTTATGTAGATAGTAGGTATATTATGTGAATTTAAACTATGCATTTTAAAATTATAAAAAAAATATATTTGTATTTCTTATAACGAGCCCTTTCATTTTATGTCAAACAAAATTAACCACCAAAATCTAAATTCGATTATTTACGCTATATGTCATCAAACTCTACATAGTATGAAGCCAATGTGTCGATAAAAAGAAATATAATTGAATATAAAGTTAAAAATGTTATGTGATACTTATATCAATCAAATGTCAACATATTATCATAATTATCAACATAATGTATGTAAATAAATATATACCTTGAACTCTGTCTACCCTGCTTGTATACAGGCGTGATATACCTATCGGAAAAACTTAATAATAGGTGGCATTTTGTTTTAATATGAATGAAGTGAATCCATAATTATTGTCATAAATCAGGGAATCGAATCCAGAACACCGAGTTAAAATTCGTTAACTTTTAATAGAGTCCTATTAAATTCTCAAATTAATTTCGCGAGAGGCAACCATATCAACAAAGAAACCAAGCCATCTCGCGTGTTTATCCTTCAAAGTAAAGATAAACAGCTCCATGTTGGGAGGTAGGTATCCATACGTCACTTTTGCAATCAGTCGGGTTTAACCGTTCCTATGGCTACATATAGGTGGAGTAGGATCTCGTGCGTGGACGTCTTGCGTGCTCCAATAGGTAATGTAGGTACGGTCAGCAATATTTGAGAATTTTACAGAAAATATGAATTTGGGATGCTTTTCAGGGATTGGCAAAATACAGAACACGATTTTCAGTTTGACATTTTGCATCGGTGAATGGCATTTGAGACCAAAGAATGAACATCTCCAATGATAAAACATTTTTTATTTAATTTTATTAATAATTATTTTGAATAAATATTATACTTAGCAAGTTTTTTTTAATTTCTCAGTTACAAACAAACTTAATTTTGTAGTCTGTGAAATAAGTCTTGATTCAAAATCTTGATAGTCGAATATCGGTTGATTTATTTAACTATACTATAAGTTGACGCGTGTGATAGAGACTACACAGTGTGAGAATACACACATACCTTCACGCTTGTTTCCTCAAACAGAGTATTCAGAGAGCGCCACTTCTATCGATCTTTACAGTATTCTCTTGCTTCATCCACATTTATATATCGTTTCAATATATTTATAAGGAAAAATAAAATTTGAATAAATAAACTGACTCATACAACATTGCTGACCGTAGTTAAATCTACACGAGCACAAACGGGCAATTTTAGAGCTCTGTCCTGTACAGGATTTCCCTTTGCGACGTGTGCCTGCCAAACAGGAAAATGTTATCGCCCCCCCTTCATTCGTGCCTCCTTAGTACCCCACCCTCCGGACCTGTGCTTAGTTTCCGCTTCTTGCCGACCAAATGGATGAGGGGGTATGTTACCTATATATTTACATTTCATATGATATGTACTTTCAATAATGTACCTAACATTTTGTATGCTAACATGCTAACCTATATTTTGCAATATTTGAAGGAAATTTATCATTTTGGGCTTTTTTAAATTGACTTTTATTATTAACTAATTACTTATCCGTAAATACACTAGTTTTTGTTGATATCCGATAAGCCATTATGGTATTAATAAGTCAGGCAAAAATTTTTTTGTTTATCTTCCATATAAAATATGATAACCAATGACAGGTGATAGCTAGAGAGATGGCGACAGAAAGTCGTTGTAAGCACTTGCCGGCAGAAAACCTCTTTTTCGTGTAGTCTGAGCCTCCCTCTACAAATTCTTATTGTTTAGTAGGATTGTTCACTCATTTTCTGCCAGCTGGTAGGAGAGATTTTTTTTTTAAAGCACATCAGCGGCGTACCGACAAGCGCTGGACCCCTACTCGACAATAAGAATTTGTAGAGGGGGGCTCAGACTACACGAAAAAGAGGTTTTCTGCCGGCAAGTGATTACAACTACTTTCTGTCGCCATCTCCCTACCTATTACGTGACTCGTGAAACATTTTGTTGGCTTCAGTAATATTTTAAAATTAACATTTAATCAAAAGCATTCCATAATGACAATATAATATATTTGTCCTTTTACGAATTTCCAAACCATTTGATATACAAGCATTACAGTAATTGCGAAGACATCTCCCCCTTTGTCCTCCTATAGGTGTGTACTGCGTTGCTTGGAAACTAACCGCAGTATCTACCTATGGATATGTGTCTTGTATGCCTGTAACTTAAGAGAAGGGCGCGAAAGGACTTTTAAGGATATAGGAAAAAGTTTGGATGTGGCATTTAATATTTACAAGCTTTGGCCCGCTGATCCGCTTGTGTAAAGTTAGTACACACACAGCATAAATAACACAACCGTGTTACCATCTTCCAGGGTACCCTACAGCAGCTGCAGCATGCGAAATCCGTAAGCATTCACATGGTGATTATTACATTTGGCGCATCTTTATTTTTTTTTACCTTTCACATTCTTTAGAGATGTCACGAATATTTATATGAAAAACAATAAAAATTCGAGATTTCGACAAAAGTTAGAATTTAGGTACTTAGGTATACTACCTGAAAAATTGCCAAATACTTGCCTTTTAAAAAAAGTGTACCGACTTCAAAAATTATGCACTGAAAAGTGTGCTTTCCGAAAGCAAATTCACTTTAAAATAAAAATACCCAAATCGCATCATGTGTGCCTATAAAATTTGAAGAGTTCTCGATATCTCCAGGATCCCATCAACAGATCCTGACCTGATGACCCGACCTATACCCCTTCCAACAAAAAACAATTTCCAGTAAGTAATCGAAGAACATACATAAAAAAAGGATTTCGACAAATTGAGAACCTCCTCCTTTTTTTGAAGTCGGTTAAAAATAACCGAGTGCCCTCAAGGTGATTAGCTTTTATGATAGATGGCTAGTCAGTAGTTACAGCAACATTTTACTGTTCAACATAATAAGTAAAATAGAGAAATAAAACCTAGGGACCTACTCTTGCTTGGCACTCAAATATAATATAGACAAAAATAGTGAGAATTTAAATTAGTTGCCGTGTTACACTGAGATCAAGTGTTAAGGGTAGCTAGTGGGGACGTGAGGGGAGTTGCGGTGCGTGGACAGGCATTCGAAATGAAGAGTGCTTCTAAACTATGTCTGAGTCTGCCCCCTGGGCTCTCTTACTATGGAGAAGGACTTTATAATAATTTGTCAATCCGAATACTAACCATTTGGAGCATTTTGCCCACTCCATTAACTTTTATTGCTGTAAAACCTTAATTATTACAGCAACTTTGTAAAGAAAGCAATCTTGTAACATCTCAAATAACACGTAATATGAAAACTTGCCCAGTTAAAGGTTAAATGATTGTAAAAACCATTTTAAAATATAAATAATAGTATTGATTTAAACTTTTTGGTAATAGGAGAGAAGAAAGATTGTACCTTTTCAGTTCTACATGTTTTAGGTGGAATTATTATATTCACCAGCAGGAGACTTAGAATAGATGACTGAATGAATTAATAAAACATTTAGAGTTATTGAGCAAGTGCTTACACGTCAACATCAACCTTATGGCAGTTTTATTTGTCTAGATTTCTACGTAGGCATTTAATACATAAAGTCAGATATTAAAGTATAAAACATAAGTAATAATAAAATTCACTTTATTCTTTTTTACCGTAGAAACAATCGGTTCGAATAAAGGTATAAGCAATCCCTCTCTATATATTATTAGCCTCTCTTCGTAAGGGTAGTGGAGTCTTCATATCGGTGAGGAGCGCATGCCGGTCCGTCTGTCGCGACTCTAATGGTTGCCTAACGTTTATATTGAAATACCCCGTACATTTTATAAAATACCTACATTAAAGATGCAAGCTTCGGTTTAAAATCGTTATCTTAAGAACAAGCTTGTTAGCGCAATGAACGTTATTTTATCGATATCTCTTAAAAGTTATTAGAGACATACACTGCAAAAAGAATTGAAAAAATTATCAAGGATAAGATAAACTTGGCCAAGATTCACGTACCAAAAACATGATAAAGAACGATTTTGCAAAAAATCGGTCTTGCGAAAATACACAATACGGACATAATTATGCTCTTACAGTATTATACAAAAACTATTAGAAATAGCAAGTTGTAGTTATGTTTCCATAAAGTATGGTACATTAGTAAATACATATATTAAGAGAACTCGAGACGCAAAATCGGTGGAAAATACGCGTGCAATTGATGACTTTCAGGGCTTCATAAAACTTAGGTCTAACTGATTTTAATATTTTTTTAAAATTCATACTATGTTAAATATATTTATCTTTTGAAATCTATTTAAATTATATAGTAATCACGTAATTTAAAAAGTCGTGAAGCATGTAATTTGTGTGGGACAAAAGTTATGAGGCGTCACCTTAAGATTTATGTTGGTTTATAATATGGAGCTTGTTTTTTATAACGTTTTGTGTTCTTCTTTTTTAAGTTTTTAATATTTATTCAACCCAAAAATAAATCATACTTTTATGGTTTGTAACTCAATTTTACTATCTGGGCTGAACTTTCGAAGACTTTTCTTATACTTCGCCATGTTAATCTTATTTTATCAATTAGTCCTACGTTATTTGAAACCATCCCTTGAGAAGTTTCATTTGCAAATGTGTTGTGCAGAAAGTTTTAGAAATTGTTCCGAGAATGAAAAAGGGAGTGCAATGATGACTATGGCTGATAGAGAGAACTTTTGTACTCTGTGGTTGTGGCGCGCCTGGATGCTTTAGTGAATTGCAAGGAAATCTTACTGTGATTTTTGCACTTTGTTTGGTTTCTTAGAATTTTTATTTGCTAATGTAATAATTTAAAATTCTTAAAAGACCTTTTTTACCCTATTTTACATTTGCAGAACTAACAATAGTAATATTTTTTTTAAATTTGAAAATAAAAAGACACGCAAAGTTTATTTACCAAATAAGACAAGTCAAAAAAATTAATAAACTTTAAGCACGTATTTTTCATAGGTGTGAATCGATGCAAACTTCTTCTGTTTTTTTATAAAAAAATCATTTTAGCTTTTGCATTCTACTTCATCATTCATACATCTAGTTCATCATTTACAAAATCCAAAATTTTCAATAAAAATATTATTAAATAACAGTCTAGCCTAACTTTTTTTTATTCTTGTCAGAGATCATTAGGGGATACGATATTATGTAAGTACCTAATTACCTATACTTGTCTCATCCATACAGCGCGTCTCATACATTCATCACCATTCAACACCACTTTGCGATATTTTATACACCTTATTATTACAAGCGGCTAGTCTAAAACTCGTAAGCCTAACTTATACCTTAACTCCTAAAGTAGCATCTTCACATAGTCCTTTGTCCCCAAAACAAATTAACAGACGTAACTTTGTTAAACATAGTTATTTAAGTTGCAGGTAGGTACAGACAATCGTGGTCCGTTGCCATAGCTACGTTAAGATGGCCGCCGTCTGCTGCGGTTTCCAACTTCGCATTTAGTTCCAAATTGTTCCGTCCCAAGCGTATTTAGAGCGTCGTATGTACGATGTACATAATTACATTATATACGGACTTGCTATATACGACGGTCCCACTAATTACCGGTACCGTTGGCAAAATAAGGTATAACTAGTAGTTAGAAATTGTCACTAAATACGATAGTCGAACTAAGGACATTTCCTGTAGTTGCCTTTAGTGTCTCTAGAACAGGGTATTTTTACCATAGTTTGGGACCAGAGCTAAGCAGTGAATCATGTCGGGGAAAAGTTAACCCCAGCAAGTTTATATGGCGTATTCGTCAGAATTACCTACAAAAAAGTCCGCAGTAGCATATATATCTATCTCTAATAGATAAGTAGTTATAAGCGTCTTTATTTAGGTATTCAAATTGTTGTAAATCCATATTTGTAAAGCCGGGTGCGGGGTGACTGGTTATAAAACAAAGTGCAATTTTAAGTTCATGATCTGCAACGCAGACGCAACGAACTGCAGTAACTTTGCGATACTAGGTCAAACTTATACGTAGGTAACAGAGTATAGGTGCGTCGGTTGTCGAGTGGTTAAGACGTCCGGTATTAATTAGGCAGACCACGGGTTCGATCCAGGATCCCGGCCATGTACCAATGGGGTTTTTAATTAAAAATTATGTACATAATCCGACAAACCACACTTAGAGGCTTTTCCATCTAAATAAACCTCAACAGAACTGGCCACTCGTTATCCACAAATACCATCGGCTAAACAGGGGAGAGTCCGCTATATACCGCCATGTTACCGCATTAATGTGTGTGTTAACAGCGTTAAAATTTCATTAAAATTAATTTTGCGGTTTTGAAACCTATTCTGTATACACATTGGGACAGATAGACAGAATGCCCAAAAATCCAAAGAATCAGTTAGATATTTTTGAGTTCACGATTAAAAGATGGAACAAAATATGAATTCATAAATATGCTGACCGTACCAAAGGATTAGTTAAGGAGGATTTAATAAGAGTTTCTTAGATAAGTGTAGAGCGAGCCTCGAGAGTGTGTACGTTTCATCCTACACTCATCAGTATTTAAATGGGTGCAGTAGTTTTTACATTAATGTAGCTGATAATGCTTAGGGCTCAGTTAACTTAAAAAAAAGTGCAAGTAGAATTAAGTACCTATAAATACAAAACAAAACAAACATAGAGGCTAGTTCTGTTGAGATATATTTTAGATGGAAAAGCCTCTTAAAGTGTGGTTTGTCGGATTATGTACATAAGTTTTTAATTAAAAAACCCATTGGTACACGGCCGGGATCCGGGATCGAACTCGGGGTCTGCCTAGTTAATACAAGACGTCTTAACCACCCGGCCACGCGACGACGTTAGATATAGCCTCACAATTACCATCGGCTAAACGAGGGAGACTAGGTCTTCCGCTGGGTACCCTGGAACCGTAACACGGTTTCGAGAGCTGTAGGCAACACGAAAAAAAAAACATAATTACAGCCTTTACACACACTAATAGTTGCAATGTCTAGACTCTAGATAGAATTAGCTAGTTGACCTAGCTCTATCTATCTACCTATTATCCCAAGAGGGCTAGTTTATAAAGAAGTGCAATAACGGCTTTACCTCTCTTCCGAAATACGAGAAGTCAATTAAGGGCCGTTGGTCAACGTCATCTTGAAACTGTCAAAAATAAAGCAAATCTCAGTTAATTCTGGGAAGGTTAAGCCGTAGTTTTCTAAACGAGCATTGCTTTAGAAATCTTAATAATGAAAATATGGCTTAATTAAATTTAAAATAATAACTATCAACAGTGTGGTAAGGAAATGTTGTATAAATAAACTCACTTTTCCAGGATTAACTGAGATTTGCCATATTTTTGACAGATACAAGATGACTGAGAGCATCGGTCCTTAAGCATAAGCATGTACCTATTCTTGAAATATGGTGCTTTTCTTTATTGGTTTGAGTGAAGATTGAATACGGAACCTCCAGTTTCAATTCCAACGCTCTACCAATTGCCTTGTCGATGCTTTTAAGGATATAATTTATATTACTTTTCAATTAGGATGACGAAGTTACGTAAGTAAATGCTTCTCCTACCAAAGGTCTATTCCAGGTTAAAGGTCCAGAATTAGAAAGTGAATTAGAAAGTGTATCCTGCAGGAACAAGTAATTGCTACGCTCTTATCTTCTACTTGTCGATCTAACCGTAAATAAACTGCAACTTTGTAACCAATCATATAAAATATGATATTAAAAGTTTCTAGCAAATAATGTACATACGTTATTATCTTAAAAGTTTACTGTTGATATGACCAAAGTCATAGAATTATATACTGAAGACAGAATTTACGATTTGACCATTGTTATGGAGAATATAAAAATGTAGGGTTGTCAGGATGATAGCTTTATATTTTTGTATGCTTAATATTTGTATATAAGTAATGCGCCCTATGTTATAATGGGTATAATCATGATTTCAAAATCCTCCAGTTCCGTATTTTTTCAGGATGAAAATGACTTTGGTATTAAAGGTCGATACTACGTCACATTTCAATGCTTTATCGTTTGCTATATCGACAATACATTACCGCGCTATTATTTTTGTATGAAAATTTAATATGAATTTAATATGAATTTTCATAACTTATACTACTTTATGAGTCAACCCATCATAATGAACAGAGTGTAGGATTCTGCGATAGCCTCACCATTTATGATGAAGATATATGCAACTAAAGTCAGTATGCACCAATCCTTACGGATGTTCCTGAAAGATCGACACTAAAACAGTTTACGAGTTAGCTGTTAGTGCCACACTGAAGACTGGCTGTCTACCAGACATTGTATGATTTATACTTGCCGGGACTGTAAAACACCTTTTATAGAAATGAGAAAAGCTCTAAGTAATGTATCTTACCCTGAAGAAAACTGTTATGGTGTATAAAGTCCTTATTACATTTTTCTTTATTAATATTTGAAAACAAAGTGTTTTTTATTTCTTTAAGATTATGTGAATCTTTGTCAATTAATTCATACAACAAAATTTATAGAGTTCAGGTGATGGCGATTTAAAAATATTTCAAACAATTTTTTGAGGCTATTGTCTTTGTATTATATGTATGTATATTGTTGAATTTTTATATGATCTAACCATATTTAGCAAGAAGCAAGATATGAAAGTTTTTAATTTAAGTAATATTGGGTTTGATTTACTTTTAAAGTAGGTACCTACCTATTCTGTTAAGTATGACTATAATTTACACCTGCCAACCATTTTAAGTTTTCACAAAAGTTTAGATCTATTGGCGCGCCTTGGTTTGGTGGTAAGACCGACTCGTATGTCATGACGGAAAACTGCGTCATGGCTTGTCTCCCCCGCCGCTCTCTACTTCCCCTCTCCGCCGCCTTGTGTGTGCGTGGTGCGTATACTATATACTTCGTTGCTTCTCCGTGTGAGTGTGTGTACTTCTCTATTCGACAAACGCGTCAATTTGGATGTTTCACATCGGCCGAGCGTCCCGTGAAGTCCACCTTTTTTAAAAATAAATAGCTCTGATTTTGAGAATGGATCTTTTACATAGTAAACGGTGGCTCAAGCAAGAATTTAGAATAAAAACCTCGCTTTAACAAAAATTTTACATATTCGTGTAGCTAACTGCAGTAACAAGGACATGTAGGTATTTTAATAAACAGAAACTTACGTTTACCTTTGTTGTAGGTTACCACAAAGGTCTCTTTAAGCGCCGAATTCCCTCGACATATTCTCCTTAAACCCCCTCGTTTGGGGTATGGGAGAATAACCCAAACCCCCACTCCCGTCCGGCTCACGTCTATCCATTTGCCAGCTAGTTCCCAGCTAAATTAATTTCAAAGCTCCTTATGTTACGTGCTCTGCGGCTTATTTTGCATGTGTTGAGTTTGTATGTATGGATTTGTATGTGTTTGTGAGCCTTGAGGCGTTACTACGTTTTCGGCGGAAAGCTTAAAATTACAAAGATTTTGTACTTGAAGAGAATTGACACTGTTTTGTATGTAACTATGCATTATATACAATCACGGGTTTCTTATTATACGCAGCGGAATATAAATACATATAAATATAAAAGTCAATAAATTTTACTAAGACTGTAGCTTAGAGTGGAAACTGGCAAGCCAAAAGCCTTGTTATGCCCTTTGCTGTAAATTAAATCCAAACACACTTATGGCCATATTCATAATCACATTTTAGAAGCGTTTTAGTTAAAATATGTTTTGTCAGTCTCTAACAAACCTGTTTTACTAATAATAGAAAGAAACAAAACACATTTTAATAAAAACGTTGCTAAAATACGTTTATGAATAATGGCCTTAAGGAATAAGTTATATTTAGATTTAAACCAAAATTTTCACTCAAAACCATAGATTAAATAAGCTTCCAAAAGGGTTTTACTATAAATAATAATGAAATTATAGTTCAATTATCCCCACTTATCGGATTCATGACGTTAGATAAATTGAACCTACAAGTAGGTGTAATACTGCAAGATATGATGCCTAGATTAGCTATTTCAGCTGTTTGATTTAAAAAAAATAATGTTGCCTTGCAGCTCCCGGGAACCGTTGTCGGCCCTAGGGTACCCAGCGAAAGAAAGCTTTTGAGGCTTTTTGTTTTTAAAATTCTAAAAAAAAATAAAAACTATTAATCTGCCAATCACCATACTAAATTATCTATAAATTAACACCGTAAAACAAGATTATGAAGGAAATCTAGTTTTATAATGTTTCATAATTTCACATCATTATTACACTTTTTCATTGATTGACGCATCTGTTTCACTTGAATATAACTTAGTTAGTCTTTGAATTGGTCCAAATCATCCATCTAACCGTACGCATATATATTTAGGTATATATGTTGGTAGAACCTTCACGATAATGTGAATACAAAGGTTTAAGGACAGGCTTTATTTAAGGGTTGAATTGGATGCAATAAATTAGTCTGAGAAGTGGCACATAGAATTTGTAGTTTGTATTTAATTTACACAAGTAGATTTAACATCACGTTTGGTGGTGATATAGCTATTGCCTGTAACTTTGCCTGCAGAAATTCGTTCATTTTGTATATTATGATAATTTATGTTGTTATTTTACAATAAAAAGACTGTGTGGCTTTTGTATGAGAAAGAATTAAATCATTGACAAAATTAGGAAATCAGTAAAATGTCAGAAAATAAATAAGACATCTGCACAAATATATGAATAAAATGTCTTTATATAAATAGGTAGTTAATATTTAAGTGTGCCTGAATGTTTGACCAGAATAAGTTACTACTTCTGAAGATTTGACGAAAAAATCTGTCTGGATAAGTCAGAAAGGGTTTCGAAAAAAACCCTATACTCTAAAAGTAATGTAACTTTAACATAAAAGACAAACAAATATGAAATATCTCCATTATTTAATTTTCGTCCGACCAATAATTTTAACCCAGTCTCCTTAGTAAGTAAAAACCACTACGCCCAACCTGTCGTCAAAGGCATATAGCCTTAGATATAGCCTTAAGCAATATCCGGTATTATCCGGATCGCTATCAACCCGTCAGTTTACACATCGACGGACACGTTACATGTATGACGCAAACACATTTTGATCAAATTTCCTCGTGAAAATGTATTTTGAAAGCTTATGGGAAGTTGGTGAATTAAGTTTGTTTTTCAGACATGGACTTGCTTATAGAGGTTCTAGATATGGATTCAATATCCATTTGAGCTAATCTATACCTACTTTTAAGAATACTTTCTGCTTTTAATAACTGCCTGGGATAATGTAGCTTTATAATAGTGAAATATGTTTTCACAAACAAACTCATCCACACTTTTGAAAACAAACATAGCAGAATAATTATTTAAAAGAAGTAACAAACAAAAATCAACGACAAATACAAAACGCTAAATATGACTTGATAGAAATTAAAAATGTACACTTCGATGATTGAATATTCCGTTGGTATTACGTTAGGCAGGTATTAAATGATTTTTTAATTAAACTTGATAAACGTTGCGTAAAATGGGTAAACATTTGAAGCTCATATTAAATCCACATAAACAATAAACCCAAATACCACTGCCCCAATTAGCAATATTCCCGCGTTTTCCTCTCAGCAAGTAACCGCTCCATTCATTTACATATCCATCACAAGCCGACACTGTCAGAACAAGGCCTTTATGCTAAAATGACGGACGGCGTATCAAAGAAATATACCGAGATTAATTTGCACCCTTTCAAAACAATGGCTCCCATATTATAAACACAATAGGCCTTTGATAATAACCCTGCATGTGACTTTGGTTTATTGTTTTAAACACCATCGACTAAATAGTTGTTGTATTGAATAATAAAAGTGATGTTTGTTTTCAATTGAATTGAATAAAGGATAATTAAAACCGGACAAATAAATTTTTGTCTTGTTTCCTACGGACGCTTAAATAGTGAATTAAATTTTAATAGAGTTTGAAAAGAGTTTACCTAATGGATTCTGGATTCGACTTCCGAGCACTTAAATACACTAAAAATGCGTCATTTTGGATTACATACCATTTTACTACCAGAAAAATACAATAAAATCCAATTAAATATATCTACTATACTATAATGTACAAATAAACCTATAAATAAAAAAAAAACATTTTGAAATACTTCGTACTTCCTAGCTATCTGTTATTCTAATTAACTATTAAAACCTAGTTAATATTTTCTTTTCAGTGTTAAAGTCTTTAATACTTTGAAGGGACCCATGCCAAGACAAATGAAGTCAAAGTTTCTCTTTGATATATTTTTTCGTTCAAAAGGAAACCTCGACTGGCTTCAGTAAGCTTATTGGAGCGGAATATGGATGAACAAGTCATCTTCACAGCCGCAACAAGGTAATATGAAGATGTTATGGACTAATGATCAAAATAAATAACAATTTTTAAGGGACATTTTGATTTGTTATTTTAAATTTGCATTTGGTATCTGAGTCTTTTTTACATAGACTAGATTAGATTTTTATTAAAATTTGGGTTCATTAATAATATTAAAATAATATAATTTAAATCTAAGCTATACAATTGAATAAAACTTAAAGATAAAAAAAATGTCCCAAATCGCTGTCAGCGCGTAGTGTGCCCAGAACGCTGGCTGCATTGCCATGCTGGATGGCAATGCTAAATCGCTGGGCGAAGTATTGGCCAGCCCTCTGGTCACCAGTAGCGTCTATTAAACGCGACGACAATTCTTTGAAGAGTCGGCGCGCACTTGGTCCCCATTGTACAAGAGTTTCGATCCCGAATGCCTCAAACATATATCCACTGCCTATAGGGAGGAATATTTTCGGCGCTTGAGGTCTTCGGCTGAGGATACGGCAGAGCACTGATTTTTGTGACTGAAAGGTGGGTCAGCGCAGTGGGAAGTCTTTTCTGTGTTTCATAATACGAAATTATCAGAGGCGAAAAGTAAAACATAATAAGTTTTAAACATAAGCACAGAAAAAACAATAGTTCTAATCTATGTAAGTTAGAATTTCTAAATTTTAAGCATATTGTAAGCATTGTGATATTATATTATAGACTAGAAAAATAATGCGCATCAAACATAAGCGCCCTAAATATTGCACCTTATGTGAAAGACATTAGGGTTCAAGTTCATTTTGAAAAACGTGCAGTGTCTGAATTCCGTCAAGACTCAATGACTCTAACTTAATTTCGATAAGGTTTAAAGTACAAGTGCAAAATTTGCGTATTATTTCTCTGGTCGTACTGTACTCACACGATATCGAATTGATACAGACGAGTGATGTGATACAATATGGTGGTTATAACAAGGGGTAGTTTTCATCAAAGAAAATGTTCAAAGGAACGTGATGCCTGACTGAGACACTAACAAAGGGGAATGTGATAGAGTGCAATGAGGGAATAGAAAAGAACTCCTGAATCATAATTAAAAATAGGTGGATGGAATATATAGAATAGAAAATATGATTACAAGATATAAATATTGATTAAATACTCCATCAGTCATAATGATAACCACTATCCGAGAACAATTCTATCAAGATCAAAGAGCTGCTTAATTTTTTTTCGCAATGCTATCGAAGCTTTTTGTGGTAAAAAATAATTGCAAGCATTAGGTGTAAAAAAATATTACTTACTTAACGATGATCGAATGGTGTTTAAAAATTTTAACTTAATTTTTAAGGGCGACTTACTTTCTATTACTGCTTTTAAAAAGCCAATTAGAGAACTGACACATCCTTAAAGGACTCTACTTTGTATCTATCTATCATCACGCCTTTTATCCCAAGAGGGGTAGGCAGAGACAATCGAATACCATTTGCTACGATCCTGACATGCCTCTTTCGCTTCTTTTATATTAATCATACCTTTCATACATGCTCGGCGATTGTGTGTACTTTTAATATTGCCTTCGATCAATAATTTTTTACATGTTTAATAAAAGTACACCTAGTTCGTCCTCTGCCAGCCTTTCCTTTCACTTCAGCCATATAAACCTTTTTCGTCAATCTTTCAGTCTTCATTCTTTCAACGTGTCCAAATCAGCGTAAACTACTTTTTAGTCACAACATCATCTTTCACTCCGCATTCTTCTCTAATGACATCGTTCCGGATGCAGTCAATACGCTTTATGGTGTTTATAATTTTTTACTTTATTTTTATTGCCGAATTACTTATTCTATTACAAAAAGCCAATATGGAGAACTGACATATCCTTAAAGGACTCTACTTTGTAGTATGTAGAAAATATTGTAATTCACCGTCCTCGTGCTAAACATTTCTCAGCAGAATCGAAAACAATATCTAACCCGCAGTTTCTATTTCTCAGCGTCCCCAGATTAAACCTGAACAGAATGGGAAACTTGTGCCATATGTCTGGCGTTCGCAATTCTAGCACCGAATGATTTCCAGGCACGTCTTCACAAAAGCTACGTAATAGATAGCTCGAAGGTAGCACATGTGTTTTCCATTGATACGAGCACGGTAGAAGTACAGTTTGATGATTTATTCGTGTGTCAATTTTTCTACGTCCGAAAATATAGAAATAAATGTAAAAATCTTAGGACATTTTCATTATAACAAAATAAAAAATGCATTGAGAAAAAACTGGCCAAGTGTAACGTACTAACTTAGGGTTCCGTCTTTCATAATTCGCAAGTAACTTGGTAACTAAACATTGCGAATATAAAACTTGTTTCGTTTAAAAAGGTAGCTTGCCTGTGACATAAGGGTGGACGGACGGACATGAAGAAATTATATATATTACCATTTCATCACATCTATATAAATAAAAAATAAATTATGCTGTTCGTTGGTGAGCGCATCACTTGAAAACTGCTAGACCGACTTGGCATTTTTTTTAAATGTCCGTAATAGTCTGAATAAGGTTTTTAAGAAAAAAAAATGTTTAAAAGTTTCCCCGAAAATTAGAAAATACGCGAAAAACTGAAATTGCCTTTTTACATGAGATTTTTATATGAACTCAAGACCATAATAGGGGATGAAAGTTAATATGGGCTCCAAAAAGCTAATTTTAAATAAATTAAAAATATTAATACAGTCTATAGCCTAATTGGTCGAGTATTGGTTTCAAATCTCAATCTCACTCGTACCAAAAGCTTTAATCGACTTCTCGTGCTTCGGTGGACCCGTGAAACCGGCATTATAAAATATCTATTTTATATAGGTACAGCCTGTTCATATTATGATAATTAATACAGGAGCGAAGCCAAGGGCACTTGACCCTAAAACAGTATTCCTTGCAGAACATCTTAAAGTTTTACGTAATAGCAAATAAGAGTAACGTCGCCCCACTCTGTGTTTATTTAGCTGCGCAGATTTAGTGCGGGGATTCCAACTGGGGTCCGTGTTTGACGGTTCATTTACACTACTTTATGTCCCTTTGTCTATTTTACTTGTATGTAAGTAAGAAGTATTAGAACATAGCAGCAACTTTAAAAAAAATGATAATTTTCTTTTTCTGAAAATGGTCTCAAGCAACTGCCATCGGCTAATTGAGGAAGGCGTCTTCCACTGGGTACTCTGGGGCTGATAGCTGATCTCGACACCTGAAAAAAGCTCAATATGAAATCGGGATCAAACGGTTTCCACAAAGTAAGAAACACATTCATAAACTTTTCAATACTTACAATATCAATTCAGTATATAAAAGGACGTCCAAGACGATTTGTAAAACAAATAAATGATGTCCTCGAGATCTGAAAACAGATATACATTTATTTAGTTTGTAGGAATCGAGGAATGTGATGGTCCATAAGAAACAGGCGTGAATGTATTTATTTGATTTATCTTAAATTTTCCAGTTAAAGCATATTTAATATCCACAATATAAGCTCAAATTCCACAGCCTTTGTGATGAAAAACAAGGCTGTCTCTATTTCAGAAAGGGTGAGTGAAAGACGCCTACGAACGCCTCTCCATATTACGTAGGTAGTATAACACGAGCCCGGGCCCGTCAAACAGGCTGAAGTCACGCATGCCTGGCCGCTTCGCAATATTATTATCCCACACTTTACGCATACATACACGTATACTGTATGTGAGCGAGGTACGTGTTTACGTGCCATCTATCATCTACCTGCAAATAAAATTGAAGTGTTTGTCTTTATATTTTGTCTGCATGTCCAAAATAGGCCCTGAAACTGTTCAATTAATTTTGATGAAGCTTTCAGGTATCTTAGAGAGGGTAGGTACTTAGACTTAATGAATTATTATTTCTTATTCACGGGCTGCCTTACAGACTGCTCCCTGTTCTAGGTCCGACCAAGGTTTCCTCTTTCAGCCGATGGTATTTGTGAGGCTATATATATAACTAACGAATGGCCAGTAAAGCATCTCTAAGTGTGGTTTGTCGGATTATGTACATAAGTTTTTAATAATAATAAACCCATTGGTACATGGCTTGGATCGAACAGACCTCTTAAGCACTCGGCCATCGTTGTGTTAACGGTATCGGGTGAGAAGTGAAGCCGGGACGGAAAGTAAATTTTAATAATTTGTAATCTGAAGCTTCATTTAATTTGTAGGAATTATTTTACGGACTATCGGACCGAAATAAAAGAACATTAATTATTAAAACATTTTCTTTGAAACCATGTCCATTGTCCACCTCCAGGGTGCCCAGCGAATAAGAAGTCTTCCTCAATGCTATAATTTTTACTCACACATAGTTATTATGAATCCTACGTTCCTTCCTACAGAATCTATTTTATTTTTACCAAATTCCTACATTCACACATTTCGACATTACTCTGGAATGTCAATATGGTATGATTATTTTCTCGCGATTATGAATACGTTAGTTTATTTTGTAATTATTTTATATCATATCTTACCTAAATAAATGACAGAATATTCCAGGGCTATATTGTATTTTTGAATTGTTTCAGCAACTTTTATATATTATCTGGCCTCTCTCTCATACCAAATAAATAATATGTAAGTAGGCTTGCTACCGCCATTGTTACCATTGCCTCTGACCACGTAGAATGTACATAGCTAGCTCCCAAACAGTATGTGTACATTAAACATATAGATATAGTATATAGGCACGTAGTTACCGCTGAGCCCGGGCATCTCGGCCCACACGACCCCCGGCGAAGGGACAGAGTGAAACGGGTTTGTCCCTCGGGAAATTCAATATTCGGGACTAAACCCTAACTCCCCTTAAGGCACCCGTCTTCCTCCCCCTGAATGCTTATATGGCCAGAGCGTGTATCGATCTACCCGCCAAATGGAAGATTGCTGTTCGAACCTATTCCACGCGGACGAATGAATGATGTATTGGCGAGTGATAAATTTTTCACGTGTGGGGAAGGGGGAAAAGCGGTTTTGTGTTTAGTCACCGTGTCTTGATGGAAATCTCTTTCAAAAATTGACGTGAATTTTTTATTTTGGTAATGCGTTACGCCGCGTGAACGCTTTAACGGGTGGAGTTTCTTTGAGCTCGCTTCCAATTAGGTCTGAAATGTTCTTTGAGGTGACTGATTGGATTCTTTCTATGTAATGCAGCACTTTTCTTTTGGGAGCCTATGTCAATTTATTATTAATCATATGAAAAAGGCTCATATATTATTATTATCAGTTTCCATCATATTATTAGGATTTTATGTTAGAATACTCTAATTTGTAATATTCCAAAATGTAGTGATGGCTCTAAGGCCAGCTTCTCATAGTATTAATTATTTAAAAAAAAAGGTAATAAAGAGGGAATGAAATGAGCGCGCGAGCATCATCGCTCGTTGATTTTTTTGTCGAATGGACATCCTAATAAAATTTAATAAAAGTTGATATAGAGTGACGGAGTTTAATTCAAGCAATATAGAGACAACTTTGCTGAAATTAATGTTGCCGTATCGAACTTACATAGGTAGGTACATACATAATACATCATAGAACCATTTTCCTCGTTTCATACAATAAAGTATTCATCTGCAACTTTACAGCTTTTCATAATTAATTTTACTAGCACTTTTCTTCTGTCATACTTTGTCATGAATTTTTAAATTGCCTTCTTATTCTATATAAAAAAAGCACGCTAGCTCTCCGCTCCGGCTTATCCCGTAGATCGAAAATTGTCATTTATGGTTACTCCTTTGGATTTTAGCGTGATGTTACATAATAGCTTCCACAAAATGGTAGATCCTGAGTAGTACATACTCTTATTCTTTTAAAAAAAATAGATTGGGGAATAATATCACTGGGTATTCTAAAACAAATAAAAGGAGTCGATAGTCTAATTGGTAGAGGGTTGCCAAAAATGCTAAAGAAGTGACACCATGTGCAGCAAGTAGTGGACGTATATATAAAGGCCGTGAATATGTGTTGTTTTGTTTTGTTGAAATTCCTTTTGTATCAGGATAAATTAAAAAAGCCCCAAACAAGTGCTGTGATATGTTAAGGCAGCTGCTAACTGTGAACATTGTTACCACTATCTCTGTCCACGCCGCAATTCGAAGGGCCGTGATAGTCTGATGGTGCGTTAGGTATGTAAATATGTGATTGTCGACCTACTAAGTTATTCATGGGCGTATCCTTTAACGGAAAATCTCGACTGTAATGTCGTAACATGTCATAAACAGACATCGTAAACTGCGGAGTAAAAGCTTCCTTTTGATTATATTTACCTAACACTAGCTTTATGTCTTTGGAGTCGATATCTCTTGAAAGCGGAGGTCCAAGGTTCAATCCTTACTCGAATCATTCACGATTTTTCTTGAATAGGTATGTGAGTTTTCTATATTTAGAAACTATCTTTCCACCGATATTTGTATTAATTTTAAAATCACAAACAAACATACACTTTCATTTTATTTATTTGTACAGACTAGATGACCCTTGCGAATACCTCGCACCATTAGTATTGTCATAGTTCAACTGAACTCCAACAGACGGCGTCTTTTACAAAATAAATAAATTAGTCTAATTTTATAATAAACGTTTCATTTTGATTTGTTTTTTTGTTTTTCGTCGTTAGAGGGAAATACAGTATTTAAAGGAGATCTATTCAGCCGTTTCAGAGCCTGTTCTGGACTAATTTTGGGACATACAGAAATACAAAAATTCTATAAAACAGTTATTAATGATTATACTGTAAATATAAATTTTAAATTTCTATGCTGTGCTTACCCATATGAAATGAAGGCGTAAAGGTATACTATACCCATCTACCGAAGGATTAAATAAACAGCGAAGTTTCAATTAAGTTTCTAAGCAACACACACTGCAACATTAGTCGGATTCGGCCTTAAGGGGTCCTTAAGAGGATCGGAGGGGAATGTTTGGGATAGTGGGTGTGGGGTGTTAGCCAAGATGGCGGAATACTCGCCATAGGAGTAAAATAGGAGAATATATACGTACAAGAGTCCAGTCAGACTTAGTATCGATTTTCAGTCCACAAGCATTCTCTTGGTTAGCTAATACTAGATGCGTCTTACGGCTTCGATCGCAAAATTTTAATAACGGCTCTCACGATGAGAAGATTTTAAAGTTGCTGTAAGTTTTATGAAAATTAATTTATATGCTGACCGAGGACGATTTAGGTGTACTTTTATTGAACATTATCTTTCTGCCCCCGGCTTTGCAAGTACATATTTTCGAATTATTTTCTATTAGTGAAAGAATTTTTAGAATCGTTTTAGTTGTTTGAGAGATTACCCCTACATCTAAACTTACAAACTTTACCTCTTTATAATATAATAGTATAGATACATATAATAAAATCCGAGCATGTATGAAAGGTATTATGAATATAAAAGAGGCGAAAGGGGTATGTCAGGATCGTAGCAAATGATATTCGATTGTCTCTGCCTACCCATATTGCGCCTGTTCAAATGTTTTTCGACATAATGCTCCGAAACGGCTGAATTAATTTTGATGAAACTTTTTAAATACCAAGGTCGTTTTCCACGAGACACAACACGATAGATTTACGGTTGCAAAACAAAACAAACAACTAACGAAAAATCTCACCAACTTAGCGTTACATAGAAAAACGGTCCATATAAATGTACGGCGCTCTGAATCGTCACCGTATTTTATCGTGTTGTTTCGTGCATAGAAGAAAACGGCCTAGGGAGATACATAGATGCAGATACATAATTAATACACGACAAAAGTACATTTTAATAGAAAACTAAAATATGTATGTATAATGTATATATATATATATATATTTTGCTGAAGAATTTAAAGAGGGAAAGACGTCAAAATCATTCTGAAAAAATAAATATGTTTAGATTGTTTTGTACTTTAAACTAAACGAAGACCAACAAAATCACAGGAACACCAAGAAAGAAACAAGGCAAAATAACTAATATTTATGTTAAAAACAGCTTATTTTATCCGAAAGCCTACAGCCAAGGTCCGAAGGGTTTTAAGAAGGGTTCCTCGAGGTGTCATAAATTACTGAGAATGTTTATCAGGGCGAACCCTACGGGGGCGAATGGGCAGTAAGGGTGAGCCCACCCTAAGCCCGTGGTTTTAGAGTTTATCGTCCTCTCTGTATGAGAGCTAAGGGCTGAATAGTGGGGGTACTGAATTATTGTACAATTAGGTGGAGTAAGATGTCATGGTTCTTAATTCTTACTCGACCGCGCACAAAGGAGGGTTATGCACTTGACACTCGTACTACAATTTACGTGTGCCCGACGCGCTTCGGCTTCGTATGAGTATAGAAAAGTTGTTTATAAAAATAATATGGGAAAGAAAATATTTTTCCATGATAAAAAAAATCTATCACGGTGCAAAAAATCAAGTCGATCCATTTTGGAGTCAAGAAGGATTTAAAAAGTTAAATCCTTTTTTATGACAAGCTTTTATATTGATAAAAATGAGATTCCGATTCTAAAAAAGCCAAAAAATAAAAGCGTGTTAACTTGACAGCAGGAAAAAATAAGAGGGATACTTTTTAGTATTCTATGATGGGGTTGCTTCATTACTTTACAGAGTTCCTGTGGCCACCTTCCGGCTCCATCATCAGACCAGCTATATACATAATTATATTGAGTTGTCTTCCGAATTACATATGTATGCAAAATTATGTCTCAGTCGAACACTGGGAAGTGGGGGAAATATACTAACAAACATTGCAAGATTTGCAAGTAAAATAAAAGCTTGTAAATATGTAATTTCGTGTTTATAATATTATTATATAATATCTTATTAAGATAATAGAGTAATAATAATTTATTAAGAAGTAATATGAAGTAGATGAAGTAGGCATAATTAGATTATGAAAGAGAAAAGGGGGCAAAATTTAACCACCCATATTTCCTATTCAATAAAACCAATTGAAAAAATAACGGCTATTTCACTTAGATATATTGAATAAGTAACTATATGCTAAATTACAGTGACACAGGTGGATTATTTACAGAGAAATTCGGAATAGTTTATCCCCCATACAAATTATGGATATAGGACCCTTAAACATTGTGAAGTTGAAAACGTAAGCTGCCATCGGTGGAGTATGCGCGGCGAAGGGTATATATTTAGAACAAACTTGTGTCAGTAGACTTTGAATTTAGAACATTTTAACGTCAATTATACCGTTTTATAGGTAACAGTTATTATATTTATATACATATATATATATACATATATAAAAATCCGAATTCAATAGGTAGGTATAAGTATAAGTATCAAGACAGACAAGTAAAACTAGAATGTACCTTCCACACGTAGCGCGGTCAAGCGGATTGTGCGGACGAGACGGAGGAGGGTGAGTATAGAGTAATTATCACTGCAGAGATATCCATATAAGTAGGTACTGTTATTTACTGTATTATGTAACTCTATTTAGCTATTTTAATAGCTACAGCATATAGCATTGAGTAACAATAAACTGCTCTTTCTTAGCCACAAATAATAAATAGATTTATAGTGATATAATAATTTTCCCAACTTAAATTTCACTATAAATTTATGCAATACTTTCAAACAAAAAAAAGATATTCTATGAAATGTACCACAGTTTGCATGAACTTAATAAACTTAAAGTTCGCGGTGACTGCAACCTTAATAAAATAAAGTGGTGGATCTAAAACTATATATCCAAATGTTTCATCAACTTAAGAGGGTGGTCTTTATTAGGGTAGACCGGGGATGGTTGAGTAATTTTCTGTTCTTTTTTAAATAACAATATTACATGGATGTGAGAACGAATGTAAATAATAGGACATTTAATTGGCAATTAAAATAAAAGTGTCAAGAATCAGAATTGAATTCAGGTGCTCAGAATTGAACTCGCCGTATAATCAAAAGCTCTTTGTGAATTATTGTTACATAAATGTTTAATGTAATAATAATATTTTTAATTAATAATAGTTTTTAGGTTAATATTTGTATATAAATGACTAAGAAATTACTAACTAAGATATTAGCAGATAGTCTACCTACCCCTTTAGACAACTAACCCCAGTCCACCCTATTAACAAAAACTATCTCTCAAAGTTAAGTACTCTATGCAAGTTGACAATGTAGGAGTGCGGTCGAAGGGAGGTGAGGGAGGGGATGACACAGGCTACCGGTCACCACCGCTCGTATTGATTTGTTGTATCGTTGGTCCTGTAACAGCTATCCTTGTCTCCCCCACCTTAAATGTATATCTATCTCGTTCATGTCCCTCCCGCGCGCATATACTTACGACACATATGGCTGTGGGGGTGGACTATGTGTTTGTATGTGAGTGGGGTCCTAATATTATGGTTTTTCGGTTTGGCGTTTATATATGTGTGTGTGGGATAAGTTACTTACTAGAGGTCACCCTTTATGTATGTAGATACTAGTTCGTAGATGATTGTAGAGTTTATTTAATCTCGTTTTCTTTGAATGACATAAGAAAATATATGACTCTATCTTTCAATGAAATATCTAGAACAGAAGAAACAGGTCTTTGGGGTTAGCATACTTAAATTACTTAACAAAACGATATCGATTCGTGTCAATTTGATCGATTTGGAGGCTTCAAACTATTTTTTACACTTTGTTTGACAGCTCTCTGACGTTGGACGTCTTCAAATCGATTGAATTAACACGAAACGATATCGTTTTTCCTAAGTTTAATTAAGTATGCTAATCCCACCGTTAACCTGTGATCTGTGATATCAATAACAAACTTGATAGTTAATTAAGAAGTTTAGTTTAATAATTATTATAAAAATAACAGATAGGTAGGTACTTAAGTTAGAGAAAGTGACATATCTAGATCCATTAAATTACAGCTACAGGCTTGCCACCTGTTTTGTTTAATATGGTCAACTGGTAAAAAGTAAATTCTATTACTAATGTCTCTGGCCACACCGAAAGAGATTAAGGGCGTAAAGTTGTTTGTGTGTGTATTATAATAAACATGTATAATTAGTACATCGATAAATATTGTTAAAGAAATACAAAATATACCTAGATACGCGTTGATTAAATATAGAATTTATTTTTTTGTTTTCGTTTTGTTTTTTTATGGATTTAATATGTAAGGTTTTTCTTATTCGTAGGTAAGGACCTATATAAAATATCGGATATTTATTTAATCACTAGTAACAAATAAACGGATATATCTGGAAAATGGAACTAGAGTTTGCTAAATATTTCTGTCAAACTTGATTCATTAGTTTAGTTTACCCTTAATATTCATGTGTATACATTAGTTGTTAGCTCGAGTTCAAACGTGGAGTATGTTCCTCGTGTGTCAATTACTTGAGCCACTCGTCTGCATATTAACTAAGTTGCTTCTATCGACAAAGTACGTAGATGCTTCATACAAATAGAAAATAAACGTCAAGGGAATACTAAAGCGATTTTAAACTAACTTAGGTGACTAAATACCTACATGCCTATCTATTGGTGGCTTCGGAGATAACAGATTTACGACAGTGCAGTATAACATCATGCTTGCCACCTGTTCTGTTTAATATGGACAACTGGCGAAAAGGGGACACTGTTACTGTCGTTAGTCACGCGCCATTGTATAAAGACTGTGAAGATGTGTTTGTAGGAAAATCTTAGATTTCAGTCTGATTGACTTGGGCCTAACTTATCATGATTTTTGAAAATACAAGTTCATGATACATTCTAATACCATAATTTTATATAAAGCAAACATTTTTTTTGTTGAATAGGCAGATTTTCAGGTCAGACTTTCTTTAAAATATGTGCATCTGTCACATAGTTATTAAATAAGAAATATCCAAACAAAACTTAATTAAGTAGTAGGTACTTACCAAAATGATAAAAAAATATATATATAATAGGTATTTATTATTTTCAGATTTGATAACACCTATGTTGCATTCAAACAACCTTTCTGTCGATGACTTTTTTGCTTGTAGGAGACCTTCATGAACTCATCAATTAAATTAATAAAGAAAATAAAAGTAAGGAAAGTAAAGTAGGTAGAGTAGAAGAGTCAACCTAGATTAAAAATTATAACTAAACCGTATCCACTTACTCTGAAAAACTATACATACGATCTCAAAATAACTCTACTAACTGTTAAAGCTGGACTAAATTAGCGCTAACTTGTAATTAAGTATGTGTAAGGAATTAAGAAGACATATCACTACATCATTTTGTCTATGGCTCTGAACGAGTTTTGAATCGAATTTAAAGTTCGTTGTACGGGCCCTGGCCAATACCTGCATTTTTATAATTCCACTAATGCATTGGAAGTTCACCCTCGCACCTAAAATTGATTTCCAAAGTTTCGAATGTAATTTAAATGCTATTATTTTGTAGGAAATTTGAGTTACGTCCCTTAGAGAGGGATCAGAAGGGATCTTCTCAGAGGGTGGGGAAAAACAAAATCTTTTCTTGTTTGCTGTAACACTAGTTACTTTGTTAGGGTTAGGTAGGTATACATCTACATCTAGAAAGACATAATTTTGGAGATAAGTGAGATAAAAATTTTGAGGCTCCCAAAGTTTCAAGTAGATGAAAAGTATTTTCATGAAATTAAATGTAATAATTCAATATTTCTATGTATCGCGCTAATGAAAATATTTAATAGATTGGTATTATGCAACATTTATCTTTTACCGTAAGTCGTTGGATTGTTATGTATTTCCATTTCGATAGTTGTATTTGAAAGTTGGTGCCAAATTTGACTCTACCTAAGCTCCAAAGCTATATACGTAACTAATAAATACAAAATTAGATAACGTTGAACAGATATGTATCATCTTTAGAGTTTATTTTATTTTGTATTCTAATTTGGCACCAAATTCAACGAAGAAGTATGTAATTATTTCTTGCTTCACAATAAACATTTTTTAAATTGGTATACCTTTTTGAAACCTAATTCTACAAAAATTGGAGAACAACAACCAAAAATTTTCAAATAATTCTTACGTCACCCTATAATACATCGTCTTGAACTTATAACCCCGCTAACCAAGCGTTAACCTTTTAACAGAAAACGCGTGCGACAACAAAATCACAAATTATTCGTAAAATTTCCAATAAGAAGCCAACACCCTCGTTTACTAAAAAACCGGTCTTTACTCGTCCTAAAGCTGCAAAAATATTAAATCTTTGTATATAATGTACTACAAGTTAGGGGGTCAAATTTACCCTTCTGGTTTATTCAAAAGATGACCAGAAGCGACCCGCACGCGCGCCGGTCAGTTAACGATAATGAAATTCAAAAAAGGAACGTACAGGCCCGCCAATAAACAAACCGTATATCATTTCTTATTCAAATATATTATTTAGTGAATGGTTGACCCTTAGGCCCACGCGTGCATTTGATGGTTAAATATTTTCAGTGGGCTGATGGACCGCGGGTTTAGATTTATTACTTTTCCTTTTTTGATAAGTAATTTGTTTAATAAAATTTTTTGATAAAATTTTAATGCAAGTTAAAAGTAGGGTTAGATTCAACGCACGCATTTGTTTTGTCTATGTTCTGCATAAATACTACGTATTAAATTGTTTAGCTGCTAATATAGGTAGGTATATAATGGCTTTCCCGGAATTCTTAAAAAGATTTCCCGGATAAAAAGTACTATCTCCTCCAACTATCAATTTGCAAAAAAAAACAAATCGAACCATTGCTCTGTTTTGACTTGCAAAAAGGACAAACAAACAAACAAATACCCTTTCGCATATAATCTTAATCTTAACTAAGATTTGTTTAAAGTTAATTAAAAATTAAACCTTGTTAGTTTTTCATAATAAATTGCAAGTTAAATTTATCATTAATGAGGGGAAGAAAAAGACCTGAAATGATATTACTTAGGCGGTTGTTAAATGTATCTTTAACAGTGTTTCCCCTCTGTTAAATAATTGACTTAAGTAACATTTTAACACTTCATAAATACATCAATTTTTTTTTTGGTTTGTCATGAAATTATAACTGTGCTATGGCTTACGTTACATATTTCAGTAAAATATAGTTGATCTTATGATTATTGCCAAGCTAGGCAGTATTTAAAATAACTACCTATATTTAGAAAATACAT
Source organism: Nemapogon koenigi (assembly GCA_963924495.1). Taxonomy (NCBI): domain Eukaryota; kingdom Metazoa; phylum Arthropoda; class Insecta; order Lepidoptera; family Tineidae; genus Nemapogon; species Nemapogon koenigi. The sequence goes on from OZ004645.1 coordinate 8,564,707, forward strand.
TAATTTAAAGCATTTCATTTTAAATTGAGATGATTATTTAGGTTACATTTAGACTGAAAGAGTTGGTACAAGTTACCTCAAAAGATATGTTACTAGTGAATGTAGCAAATAACGTGTGAGAAGTGTGAGCGTATGTACCTAATCTATCTATCATCACGCTTTTTGTCCCAAGAGGGGTAGGCAGGGACAATTGAATGCCATTGTTACGATCCTGACATACCTCTTTCGCTTCTTTTAATTCATCATACCTTTCATACATGCTCAGCTCATGTACTTTAAATATTTCCATCGATCAATACATTTGCTATACGTTCTATAAAAGTACACCTAGGTCGTCCTCTGCCAGCATTTCCTTTCACTTCAGCCATATAAACCTTTTTAGTCGATCTTTCATCCTTCATTCTTTCAAATTATTTAAAAAACTACTAGACCACACTATTCAACATTTTGTTACCAAAATAATAGTAAACTAACGACCGGAGACAGTTATCTAGTAAGAAATTTATGGACTTGGGACCCCATTAGAATTCAAACATAAATTTACAATATTACCTATATAGAGGCAGCGTGGATTCTAAAATTAAATTTTGCATGCAAAATGCGACGTCTGAACGGGCGAGTTAGGGGACGTTTTATTTGGTAGGCGTATATAATTTTATTGCTGGGACCAATGGCTTGCAAAAATATGCCAGTTTTGAATGAATGTTATGTCTAGTGTTATTAAATAATATATTAATACAATTTCTAAATAGGTTTTGGACACATAATATAAAGTAAATTGGGGTTTAAGTACCTTACTAATGCAAAAGACAATGACAATATCTACTAATCTAATAATGCTGGTGCAGCAGCAACAACAGCTGAAAACCTCAAACTTGCACAAGAATACTTATTTGCGCCGTTTGGGACTGAAATCGTGTCCTCGGACCAAAGAAATTATATAAGGAATTAATAGCATAGCTATACAGCGAGGAAACGCTGCTAGCCTTCTTGGCATTTTACCGCAGGGCAGTGATTTCGAGAAGGTTTTCTACTTATAAGTATGTATCACTACATATTCATGATTAGAGAGCTACTCATGGGGTTCCCTGTGTTTTTTTTTATAATATTTAAACTTTGTTAGTAGGTATATATTAATTAATATTGTTCTAATAATTAAAAACTTTTATATAAAAACCAAACCAATTTAATATCTATAATTATATCTTATTTCTGAATTCTAAAATCTAAAGTAAATTTTAGAAAATAATTCTAACTCATTCGTATTTCACGATATTAAAGTGGTTCACCATAAAAGGTATTTCTTTTCAGTTGTACATTAAAGATTTCAAATTGTTTGTGTTCACTCAATAAATTTTCACAGTACCTACTTGTATTTTATTTTTCAATAATTGGTAGAGCGTTGACTTGATACCGGGAGTTCCCGGGTTTAATTCCCACTCATGCAAAAAATGCTAAGCACCCATTTTCTATAAGAATATTTGCTTTAATGGACTCCTATTGCTTCGGAGGGTACGTAAAGACAGCGACCGCACTCCTTATAAAAATAACAGATAGTGACACATCTAGGTATATTAAGGGCGACAACAGACTTTGCCACCTGTTCTGTTCAATATTGTCAACTGGCTAAAAGTGGATACTGTTACTGGTGTATCTGGCTACACCGCAAGGCACAAAACCGTGAAGATGTGTTTGTTTGTTGACATATAGAAAGAAGTACGTACGCGATTTCTATGCGACAAAACAAAAACGTAACAAAAAAATAATAAAAGCCCCCAAACAAAGCCGTCACATTCAGACGAAAAATAAAATGGCAACAGTCCATAATTATTTGCACCTACATGAGTCCTTTAAAAATTCTCTTCTAAGCACTCGAGAGAAAATTCTTCAAAGCATTTCACCTCCATTACTCCTTGTCCCCAACCCCTTAAAGGTCCCCTTGCCACCCTCCGAGCTTCGTAACCACCCTCCCTCACATGGTCATAACGATGCCGATAAGGGCCCTCCTAAATCAGCCTATATCTACCCTCTGGTGCGACACCCCACACTATGTATATTGAGAATTGGACAATCTTAATGGCAGATAGGAAAATACATATCCAGTTTCTAAAGTGCCTATTTTATTATTCAATATCTAAGCGTAATCATATTTGAAAATCTGCTTTGGAGAAATAAATATTTATCTACAAAACATGATCCGCGACTTCGTCCGTATTATTTTGAAGATGTTAAAAGTACACACAATCGATGAGCATAGGTATAAAAAAAGCAAAAGAGGTAAGTATGTCAGGATCATAACAATTGGTCTCTGCTTACCCCTCTTGGTATAAAAAGCGTGATGATAGCATTATATATTCCTATTAGTGAAATAATTTTTAGCATCGGATCAGTAGTTTCAGTTCCACATACACACAAACTCATGTTTGCACTCTATCTTTATATTACATAATACAATATAATACAAACATTCTAAATTAAATAGATAATGCTATTAGTTTTAAAATCAAAGATTTAAATTTTGAATTAAATATGTAATATTCTAGTTCAACAAGATAATTAAAACATAACTTACTATACGCAATTATCATTATCTAAGTAAAATTAAAACAATTACTATAACAAAAGTAACTACTTACTTAAAATGTTCTCTGAAATTTTATACGCGGTCCCAAAGCGAAAACTCTCTTAGGCTAATGTTTTTTTATTCCTGTTACTAAATGGGTTTAGTAATCCATCACAGGTTTGTGGAGAGAGAAAGAGGAGGGAATTGTGATCGATATTGTATAGAAGCGGACCCCCGTAAAACTATGGTTATTGGATATTTCGACCCAAACATCAACTTGGGACGCACTTGTTTGCGTTATGCGACCAGGAGATTAGAACAAAGAAATATGTTGAGAGTTATCTCAGTTCAAATAAACGCTGAAAATTTATTGTTTCTATTATATTCTGCCCATTCAATAGAATGAAATGATTTCGTAATGTAAAGTGAAAGACTAAAATAAGTAGGCAATTAAAAGAATAGGTTCGTGTATGTGAAGTTAAACTTCTTTGGCTTATTATAATTAAGAAATAACAAATAAATATCAATTTATTGTTAATGGGAGGCGCCATAGGTATATGTATTATTTAATAAACCTTTTAAAAAAAAGTGCACCGACTTCAAAAATTTGCATTGAAAAGTAAGAAATAATAAATATTTCGTCGTAGAATTTGAAGACGGTTGGTTTTACCCTTTTAAGTGATTTTGCTAGGTTCTTCCTCCTAGTCAAATTATTTTGTCAAACTGATTTGACCACAAGGAATTGTTCTTCCTTGTGGTCAAATTGTTGGCTAAGGTTAGGTTAGGTTAGGTAAGTTATTTATCTAAGAAGTTTGACTAACAGGATTTTTTTCCAGTAGGTCAAATCAGTTTGACAAAATAATTTGAATACGAGGAAGAACTGATTTTGCTGCCTTGAGAGACAAATAATAACGCAACTAAAAAAATATTGATGGAAAATTAAAAAAAAATACTGCTGTGGATGAGATTTGAACCATGTGCTTGTGCATCCTGCGCTGCACCCCATTACATTTAATTACATTTAAACGCTAGACTATCGTCACGAAAATTTACAACTTCGTGTCAATAGCAACCGTTGCTAAGGCTTTTTCTGATACATAATTTTCAGCCGTAAACATGGGACCAATCCGAAAGAATTATCTGTCGATTAAAAAAGATACCATCAAAATCGGTTTACAACTGGCGGAGTTATCGATGTACATACATACCTACATTAAAAAAAAGAAAAAAAAACGGGCCGAATTGAGAACCTTATTTTTTTGGAAGTCGGTTAAAAAGAACACCTTACGCATAACAAAAATTTTCTCTACGCTGCCTACAGAAGTTTCACTTCAAAAATCTAATTATTTTTAAACTGCATTCCGCATCATAAGCACTACAGTAATGTGATATTCAATTTATTGTTAATTGTTAATTTTCCATCTACATGGCAAATCGATAGGTATAGCCTCAAAAAATATTTATCGGGTAACTGAAGAAGACTTTGTCTTGCGCTGGGTTCCCTGGGGCCGGCAACGGTTCCTGGAGCCGGCAACGGTTCCTGGAGCTGTAAGGCAACCCGTGAATTTTTCATCATCATCATATACGTCATTATCACCTTATGCCAATCTATCTATACTAATATTGTCAATGCAAAAGTTTGTTTATTGTATATTTATTAATGACTTTTTGCTCAAAGATAATTGGAGGGCCGGAAAGTGACAGACAATTGGGCTACTAAGATCGCTATCGGACCATTTGATTACTAAATTTAAACTATTCTTGGTTCAGGATCGGCTAACATATCAGTTTTTTAGGGTAGCATATTAATTTAAAAATATTACCTAAAACAGTATTCAGCTCCATCCCACGCGTTGTCTCTCTGTCTTCGCTGAGAAATAGGGGTGGATTTATGTTAACAGGAAGTGCCCCGGCGAAATGGCGTCCTAAGCCTCCCAGATACAGCCTTATGTACGTGACGCGCAATACATTATATATGGATCGGAGAATACATGCCCTCCGGCTGACGTTCCAATACCCCCTATATTAGGCTGGGTACAAAATGATGCATGGCTTCGCTTATGAAGGTTATGGCTTTAGAAGTTTAGTAGATTTACTTGAAGAGCCTCGGGCCATCGTTATGAGTTTGGCAAATATTTGTCTTGCATACATTATTGAGAGACGCTACTACGCAATTAGAATTTGGATTAGAAACAACGTGTCCTGATTTAATTCGATTTAATTTGAGAAAATTTTATTTTAAGTAACAATTTATAAAAAAAAATACTACCATAATCACTTTTAGCACTAAATTCACAGACTAATTATGTCACAATTTAAAAAATATCTTAAACCGTCTCTAGGCACAACTGGTCTTATCAAATATTAAAAACAAACTAATCGGTATTCAGTCAGACTTGATGTTAATATTAAACGCAGTAATGTTATTCAATGAATTTGCATCGAGTATAAAAAGTTAACCCTTCGCTACATCGCGCCGGTGAACGCATGGAAATTAGATCAGTAGGTAGAGTTTAAATGTGCTTCCCAAACTTTTATTTGCAATATGTTGTTATAGTTTATAAAAACATTACTTATATACCTACTAGATATTAATACAGGACAGTTCAAAATTTATTCCCTCGAATGAAATTTTAACTCCAAAAATTTACAATTTCGTCTGTAACTTTTTCCTGTGTTGTATATGACACAGAAAAATAAGCCTTCCTGTTGGCTAGTTATAATTTCATATAGCAATGTTTAAAAATATCCATTTAGGGAGTGATTAAGTGTCAAACATCTGAACTTTAATATTATTATAATATGTTTATTATTTTACTGAAAACATTAGAATGAGTTTGCACAAAGTTTAAGAGCCAATGTATCTACAAGATCGGGTGTCGTGATTGTGTGTTATTTTTTGTAGACGCTCATTAATTTGAAAGTTGTAACTTCAGACAAAGGCGTTAACCCTTCCGGATCCAGCCATAGTTTCCAGGGACCTATTGTCAGTATTATCGCAGCATTTGTGTTTCCGGGTGCGTCTTTTTATTATGTAGATTAGGGGATCCACCATCTAACCGGGATTTAGATAACTCGACATTTGCGATTCTGCAATGCGTTAGAATATTTATATATGCAAAATTATTCACAAAAATATATTTTTATTACTACTTTATAGGAGGAATACTCAAATCAATATAGAAATGAAATAACAAAGTTATTTTTAAATAAACAAATTTTATTCAAATTGATTATTTTTCGTATCAAGTTGACTTGGCACCAAACGACATGCCCAATCATGCATGACGGAAAATCAATGCAAAAACAGCAGTCGAATAAATCTAACGAGATCTATACATCTGCATGTCACTGGCATAAATCAAATCACTATTCAATACATCCGTAAAATATTTTTGAACTATTTTGAATGTGTTTTGTGATCGTGAAAGTCGTAAAGAAAAAAAATCGTCCCTCGAAAGTTAACCCGTTCAGTGACACGTATTGAACCAGTATAAAAAGTTACACCCATATTTTGCACTTCCCGCAGCCGAATAATAGGGTGTATTTATGCATTCTCAATCAATGAAGAGTATTTTTTTACTTCTATTATAAATCAGAATGTATTATTTATCTTTAGATATTTTGTATCTGCATCCCATTGTTATTCGGGATGTGCGGTGTGTCAAGGGTGTTATGTTTTCGTAAAATACTTTTATTATTATTTGGATAGTAGCTAAATATTATTTTCAATTATTTTGATAGAAATTGTGATATATTCAATTTTTATCTTAATTTCATATAATCAAAATAAAAAAAAATAAAAGACTTCGAGTAATTAGTATAGGTACTAACCTATAAAAAAAAATTAGATACATACTTAATTTATAATTTGACTAGCCCTTGGAATTGTATATTCCCTAATCAATAGCAGGTTCTCCTCTTTTAAAAAAGAAATACCTACACATTGTTTTCGTTTCCTCGGAAAGAGAAAAGAATCAAAATTAAATCTGAGTTTACTTAATTGTATCTGTAATTTTATTTATGAGTTTTCTATTTTTGTGTTTTTATATTCTTAAGTTGTTAGTGTGTCCCACTTATAGGTATAATAAATGTATTTATATTCTTGCTGTACGCGCGTCCTGTAGGAAGTACATTGTAACTATATTTTTAATATTTTAAGATTAAGCATAATATAAATGTATTTCTGTTGTGCACGTCTAAATTAAATAAATTAATAAATTGTCATTTCGGTGCGTTGTCCGTAATAATATAAGTATTGTACATATATACCTACCTCTGTTATTGTATAGGTACAGTAAACTAACTAAATCATCATGAAGGGCATGCCAGATTTTATCGCGTGAATAAATTAAATGAAGAGTAAGGCGGCCATTTTGAATATTTGGAGAGTTTTCAATCCCGTCGGCCGTGGGGCAGTAATTATTTGATTGGAGTTAAGAGGCCGCATACCGAGATACCGCCCGGGAACTATTGTTACTCTCGCCTTGGTCTCATCTCGAGTGTCAGATTGAGTGCTTCAGCGTGCCCGCTTTACACCTAGAATTGAAGGGTTAACCGTCGATAGATCGTTATGCATATGTTGAATTCACTTATTTTGAATTTCAAATGAGTTGTTAAGTTTTTCGTACACCCATTGAAATTGTATACTAAAATGAATTACAAAAGATCCTCTTAAAGTAAAATTCTTAAATAATTTATATATATATGTATTTAGATAAGTAGTTCAAATAACTATTTTGTTTGAAAAAAAAAAAAACTATAGATTTATAAATCACTATGAATGAATTAATATAACAAATAAAGTAGGCCACACATTGGTCCGGCATCGCACCGAAAATCTAGGCGGACCGTTCGTTACAAGAATTGGACTAGTCTGTGGTCGGGTTCGGTGGACCGTACAGCGACGCGCCGGGTACTGGACGAATGTGTGGCCACCTTAAGAGACATTGTGCGTGACATAATGCTAAATCTAAAATCGTCCCATTGAGTGCAGCGATGGGCTTGCCACCAGTTTTGTATTATTTGGAAACTTGCCAAATGTGGACACCGCTACCGTACATACTGTTTTCAATACACATATTGCTTCAATTATTATCATATATAATATTAAAATATTTTCGATACAATTTGAATATTTTAATGCATGCAGCTGTTGAAGTCGTTGAAATATCGAATTCGAAGTTACCAATTAATAAAATATCGGTACCGTTCAATACAAATGCATATTATTAAACCGATTCAATGTCACAAAGTAAAAAGTTCAAAGAACATCTGACGTTGTAAAGGTGACAGGAATTCGAAAAAACGCGTCACACAAACGCTGTAGCCCTTAATCCGTTCTATTATGCATATAATTATTATTTCCGATGTGTTATCAAAGAAAATAACAACCCTTTTTGCATATACGTTTTTTGACGGAAGTGTGAATGAAAAAATGTCACCCTCAGGTAGAAGGGTGACCCTAAGTTTTTTAAATCGGGGGTAACATGAGATCGGTGTCGTTGAAGATATTGCTAAGGTCATTATTATGCAGGCTTTCTCAGGAAGATTATTTCTTGAAATATTTGACACGAATAGCCTGAGGCGGACAAATCTCAGCGTATTTTTAATATAGGTCCGTAAGTAGTGCGTACGAACATTTAAGGGTTAACGTGGGAATACGAAGCAATGAGAAGGAATATAACGTACTTTTGAATTATTTATCTACCCATATTTAAAATATTGTATTTTATTTTTTCTTTATTTCTATCAAAATTTCTTGTCTTTAATTTATATTTCTCTGAAAGAGTTATGTATCTATATGGCCGTAAAATTACCCATTTTCAATCAAATCCATTGCGCCGTCAAGACTCGACTCCTCGAGCTTCGGACTCTGCACTTCTTCTAAAAAATAATAGATATTTACGTCTGTTAAAGAAGTGACACATCTAGATCCATTAAGTACAACAACAGGCTTGTCTCCTGTTCTGTTTAATACTGGCAAAAAGTAGACACTGTTACTGGTACTTCTGTACACACCGCGAGGTATAAAAGCGTGAATATGTATTTGTATTTTTGTTTTGATTGAGTAACAAACCTCCAAGTTACACATTACTTAGACACACACATATAATTTTACACTCTGAGCCTATATTATTTGTAGTCGTAAATATTTTTTTTTTTTTTTTTTCTTTCTTCACGGGTTCAGCTCCCGAAATCGTGTTACGGTTCCAGGGTACCCAGCGGAAGACCAAGTCTCCCTCGTTTAGCCGATGGTTCTTGTGAGGCTATACCTAACGAGTGGCTAGTTCTGTTGAGATATATATTTAGATGGAAAAGCCTCTAAGTGTGGTTTGTCGGATTATGTACATAAGTTTTTAATTAAAAAAACCCATTGGTACATGGCCGGGATCTGGGATCGAACCCGGGGTCTGTCTAGTTAACACCAGACGTCTTATCCACTCGGCCACCGACGCACACTTTTCGTAAATATTAAACGATACAATTTGTCTATTTTTTAAAAGTCAACACAAATTCCAAAAAAAATTAAAGTCATTCGCTTTGATATACCCCACACACAATATTGAATACAAGCACCTAAATTTGTCGTAAAACATTCCATAATCTAATATTTGTTATAAAAAAACTGCTACCCCATTTTGATATCAGGGGTCTATAATAAAAAATGACCCACCTTGGCGCTTAAGGGTTAACTATTGTCTAGTTTGTTTTTTATGGGTCTTAGGCCAGGTAATCCTGTGTCCTCTCACCAAATGTATGAATAGGTTTTGACAGATAAAAGGATTATATTTTAATATGTAATTAATGATGTATCTTTTACAGTTAGCGACTCAATGTTTGGTTTGCAGATATATTTGTGTATGACAATTTGTATTGAAATAAAATTGCATAACGGCATCAATATCACACGCTGTTGTAAAAAAATATCAGCTATACTAGATATAGTACAATTATAATTATAAAATACAATTTTAGTAAGTAGGTTGGCAGTTGGCAGAACTTAATCATCAATAAGCATCAGCATCACCTACCAAGAAGAAATCAGTTTTTATATAAAAAAAAACTATTTGTTGAATATTAACAACATAAATAGAGAAGAACAGACACAATAAACACCGAAACCGCTAAGTAAATTTTGATGTAAGTAACTTTTAATAAAAAAAATAACAACAAACAAAAATTTCCATCGAAAAAATTTTGGCAAACTAAACCGTTTCAAACAAGATTATTTGGCACAACTGCTAAGATAAAGACGAGCAGTGAATCAAATTATGCATCCAAAGCCGTGGGCAGTATCTAAATAAACATTTCATGAAAAAGTCACCAGTTTTCATGTTTTAAATGAATGTAAACAAAAACAAAGACAGCTGAGACAGTTCGTCGACCTAAGGCAACGACGCAGTAACTTTCATTCTTAAAGCGGAGGAAGTTACTAACCTACTTTTCATTAATAAGGAGAGCTAAAAAAATGCAAGAAGAAAGTATCAAAGATTGAGAGGAGAACTTTACTAACAGTGGCGACGGAATAATGTGGATAAGACACGGATTATTTTTAATTGATTGATCTAGGTATTTATCTCAGAATGGGTATAGGCAGTGACAATAGAATGGCAAAAGCTACGTTCAATAAAGAACATACCTACGAACACTCACGAGCTGCATTGTGTATGCCCGGGTGAAGAGCGCGCTTGCGACAGAATATGATTTTCTAAATACCTATTTCACTGCGTACGCTGAGATACGCGGGTATAATAAAAACCCTAACATACCTCTACTTTATTTGATTAAAATAAATTGATGTGCAATAGGTATTTTCTGATGTGCAATTAAAATAACCCATATTATTATGATATTTTTAATTATTTCATATTAATTTTAAAGTTATTTTAGAAGATTTATATTAGAAAATTATGTAAATATTGTGTAGGTATCTATAAAATTTTCAATATATTTTCATAATGACGTCACACTACTCACCTCACATCTCCAATAAAAGTGACAATTTACAATAGTTTTAAAATTATTTGTCACATGTTTTATCGATTTATTTTTGTACATCATTTACATTTGTATATTTTTATTGTACCTACCTATATTTTACAAATTAAGCAGCGCGGTCCATGGCGGCAAAGTGTTTCGCCGTTTTAATTCCCTAATACTTTTAATGATCAGTTTTTATAATTTTAGGAAAAACCGCATTTAAATCTATTCAGAAGTTATCAGTCATTCAGAATTTTTTTATAATATCTAAGGTATACTAGACGACAAATGTTCACTAAATTCACGTAAAAATTTTAGCAATTCCGGCAATATCCATACAATTCTTTCTCGCCATTTTTCCCGAGTTTCCGCCAGACGCCGAGACGCTGAAAAAAAATAATTAAAACGGGCGCCGGGAAAGTGAAAGCGCGCCGTCTGCCGCGTAATTAGTACAATGGTGTTCCCCACGCTCGCGGCTTTCCTGACTTTGAACTTTTCAATATTGAACTTTTATTAGTGATCTTTTTAAGAAAAATCTCACTTTTATTATCTAATACTAATCTTATACATGTTTATATATATACAAGGTCATATGGGGGCCCGGCGGCAATGAAAGCAAGTGTGATGTCTTGTTATATGCGCCATTAATTCGCATCTGGAACATGCTGCGGGCCTTCCTATAAAACATATGTTTTTTCTTTAAGCATATGTGCTTTAATTACCTTCTCGTGCTTCAGACGGCACGTAAAGCACTGCACTTCTTCTAAAAATAACATACCTACCTAAGTCTATTAAAGAAAATTTAAAAGTGGACATTGTCACTGATATCTCTGGTCACACAGCAACATGTGTGTGTGAAATAAAACTGAATCGTTGAACACGTAGCCCGATGGACGTTAAAGGTTACTGAGTGGAGACCTAAGTGGAGGCCATAGACGTGTCGGCAGACAACCAGCGAGATGAATGATGACATCGTGGAGGAGAACTGCAGAGGATAGGGAGAAGGTAATGCTGAGAAGGCCTACTCCCAGCAGTGGACGGACACAGGCTGAAGAAGAATCGTTAAAAAAATAATCAGAGTTAATTCTAGACAAACATCTAGACAGACTCGTAGGAAATTTATGTAAATAGTTGGTTAATACTATCGGTGCAATGTAGATAGGTACCTACCTCTATAGAGAGCTCCGAGTAGCGAAGGTGATAAACTTTTTAGAGTCCATAAACATACATTTGACGACAGGTTTTCAGGACAACATTTCAGTCCCAGGTTCAATAATATAATATACTTATTTTTGAGCATTTGATCTAAACTAGGAAATGCAATTACTTATAATGAGGCATAAGCTTACATTGCATAATTAAATTGTGTAAATAATATTGATAGCAATTTAGAACAATATAAATAAATAATCCGGAACGATGTCACTTGAAAAGAATGCGGAGTGAAAGATGATGTTGTGACTACAATGAAGAAAAGTAGCTTACGCTGGTTTGGACACGTTGAAATAATGAAGGATGAAAGATTGACTAAAACGGTTTATGTGACAGAAGTTAAAGGAAATGCTGGCAGAGGACGACCTAGGTGTACTTTTATTGAACATAAAAAAATCGTCGAGCATGTATGAAAGGTATGATGAATATAAAAGAAGCGAAAGAAGTATGTCAGGATCGTAGCAATCGAATAGATTGTCTCTGCCTACCCCTTTTGGAATAAAAGGCGTGATGATAGATAGATAAATAATAATATCTAAAAGTTAGAATAATATACCTACTACCTAATACATTTTAATTATTTTACATTGCATTGCGTACTTCATCACTCCCGACTACTTTATTCATTTCAGGGTTTCGTACATCTCTGATGAAAAACGGAAACTCTTATTAGGACCACTCTTGTGTCTGTATGTCCGTCTGTCACATCTTTATTTTCTCCGAATCTAACTTTAAGAAAAATGTTGAAACTTATATGATATGAGTTTCAGGACACAATCACGGATGTATACAGTGTAAATAATCGAATTTCGATTTTGGTTAAAACGTAATTTTTTTAATACATCATGTGACATATCAAATGAAAGGGCTTGTTTAAGAAATATTTTAATTAAATTATATTAAAGAAAATATACGAAAATTGATCGATCTCCTAAACCACTGAGTCCAAAACTTTGAAATAAATAGGGAATATAATTTCTTTTTTATAGTTTACATGAAAATCTAATCGAAAATCCTGTCTTAAAGTTCTGACCGAAATAATGATACGGAATCCTTAGCGCGCGAGTCATACTCGCAAATGTACCAATTTAATTTTTTTAGTTCAAAATTTATTAAAATTTATGATAAAAGAATAATCCGAAAGCAATTTCTTGAAACCATACAAGCTATTTAATTTGCGCGCGTCCTTCCCCACATATGCCGTCAATTTATCCTTGTATTATTGAAAACTTCAAAATTAATTTCTCCATCCTAATTTCCTACGTGAAATATGAGGCCATGTCACACGCACACATACGCTTACGCAAATTTCGTTACGTAGGGTTTTGAAACTACCCCCTGCCTTTAGCATCAATCTTTCGCCCCCGACCCACCTACGACGTATAATAAAATAATATATGTCTAACTTTCGGACCGGCCCTCTAGTCTCGCATTCCGTCTTTGTCATACCCATGCAACTTACTGTAAAGTGAATAAGCTAGAGAGAGACGCATGTAAGCCGGGGGCGTCATAAAGGGTGGAGGGTGTGTGGGGCTATTGAAATTGAACGCGGGGTTTAGGCGCGGATGACGCCTGGCTGGAGAATGGATGGAAATTTCCTCAATTTAGCGTTTTCGCCAACAAAGGACGATGTTTAATTTTTGGTTTTTGTTAAGCCATTGAGGTTGTACGGTTCCTGTGTTGTGTGCAAGGGAATATTCTAATGGTAAATTGGTTTGGGCTATGTTGTTTCACTTACGTGGGCGGTGGAATCTGATTTTGTAAGAAGAAGAAGATTCATGCTAAATGTATGAGAAATAAAACAAAACCTTAGAACTTAGATACTGGAGGTCATGAGTTCAATTCTCGTTCGAGCTAAAAAAGCTGAAAGCACAAGCTTCTTTCTAACTTTTTCTGAAAACAGTGCTTCTAATTATTAAGGCACTGACAGGCTTGAATTCTCTTCATTTTCATAGTCCGATCAATATCATAGAAATATAAACATTTCTCGTTCATTAAACGTTTAACAGATCATATTACAAAGTATCAGGAACGGGAGATACAATCTTTATTGACTGGACTAGACGCGTTAGTTAATTTTTTTACTATCGGCTCGCCCAGTCTTCGCACGGGTACCTAGAGAAACTCCTATGCTATCTTAGGAGATTATGGAAAAAACAATTTTTAAAAGTAGCCTATGGTCCAGCTATATCTGGGCAATAAGTCATATTGATCCGTTGCTTCGTTTTGAAGTGAAAGACGGACAAACAAACAAAAAAACAAGGGTTAAATAGAGTTTCTGAATTTTCGATATCTACTTCCATTATTCCCGAGGGGTTGCAAAATACTTCCCGCTACCTCTATTACCTTACAAGGTAGCTCCCTAATGACTGCCAATACTGTATTTAAGAATTCTGCACTTGATTTTGAAAGTCTGATAAATAAACACCGATTCATACAAAAACATATATGGAATAAAAAAGTTATATAAATAAATAACTATATCTGCTTTTCCTGAGACTAGCTTTCCGCCCCCGGCTTCGCCTGTGGATTCTTTCGAACAAAATAAAATATACCCTATAGCACTCGGTGATAATATTCCTATTAGTCAAAGAATTGTCAGAATCGAATCAGTAGTTTTTGAGATTAACCCCTACATCCCAACCTACAAATTTACACACTTTACCTAGGTATATCTGTAATGGTTGCAATGACATTCGATTGTCCGTTGCCTATCCCTCATGTGATTAAAGGCGTAATAGATAAATAAATGTGGTGAGAATAATAAAATATGATTGACGACAATGGATAATATATTTATTCGCCAGAGTTAAAATATAGATCCACTTAACCTTGCCAAATATTAGTTTTACACATTTTTTCTTCGAATTTCATAAACATTTTATCATAAAAGAGATTTTTACTAGGAATATTCGTAGCACTTTCCTACAAAATGTGAAATAACTTGCATTTCCAATTCACTGAACTGTGAAGCATACTTAGGACCGCGACATCCTTCGTTTTGACTCAAAGACCAAAAACGACAGGTTTATACCAATGACCAGCCATGGAATGCCCGGCCTAAAACTCGGAAAACTTTGCTCGGACATTCTAGTATTACTCATTTTCGGCCCAAGCATTACTTGGCTGGCCATTGGTGCATGTGTGTAACATTTTTTATATGTTCAATAAAAGTACACCTAGGTAGTCCTCTGCCAGCATTTTCTTTCACTTCAGCCATATAAACCTTTTTAGTCAATCTTTCATCCTTCATTCTTTCAACGCGTCCAAACCAGCGTAAACTAACTTTTCTTAATTTTAATCACAACATCATCTTTCACTCCGCATTATATTCTCTAATGACATCCGTGACAAACTAACAAACACACTTTTGCATTTATAATATAATTTGTAAACAATTGAAGGAAACATTCGCGCCAAATAACTTGAGCCAATCCGGGCGATAAAGTAGGCGTGTCGTAGCTATTACAAAACACAGTATACATTTCGGAAGTAAAACGAATAATGTTACCTATACTAGTGACACGGCCTGGTTCCACCCGCTTACGGTCTGCTAGGTTTCCATCAGCGGTGATTGATAAGCCTCGCCCCGTGAGATTGTCGCCGTGTAGCTGTCGAGGCGCTCTGAGAGTTGTTTTGTGTGCGCGCGTACATACAGTGGATAAGACTGAATTAGATTATTTTTAATTTTAAATGATTTTTTTATAATTAAAAACTTATGTAGTAGTAGAGGCTTTCCAATTAAATATACCTCACTCGTTAGGTATAGCCTCACAAATACCATCGGCTAAAAGAGGAAGACGTGGTATTCCTCTAGTGGATACCCTAGGACAGATGATTTTGGCTGCCATTAATTTTATGTAGAAATATCAAAAATCAATAAGGAGTGTTGAAAGAATTTTGTCATAATAAAAAATATAAGTAATTTAATTTAATTTAATCTAGAAATATCAAAAAAAATTATGACAGACTTTTTCTAATGCTGATGATAAAAATATAATATCTATTATTTACCTACTAACAAATAATATAAGCTCTCAATATTGATTGCTGTACGTCTAGGTAATATGGTTGAAACTACGTGTTTATCAGTGGTTTAAGAAATCACTGCTGTACATTTTAATAAATAGTATATTCAAGATATTAGTACCAGATAATTTAAGTATATTTATTCAAGTGCATTGTAACACAAGGGCAAAACCGCACACTGACATCTGAAAAACTTTGTCTCTTTCATTTGTGACCATATACTGAAAATGTAAATTGCTCTGTAACAAGATTATGTACTGGACATTGGCAGAATTGCGACGATATATTGCCATATATCAAAAGAAGAAGAAGAAGAAATTGTATTGCAGATCTGTCACCTGCCATCTTTAATATAGGAAACTCTAAGGAAAGGAAACTAGATAAAAGTGGATTCCACGTCACGTTACGGCGATCGGCGGACGCGTCTTGTCGTGGCGAGACGGGGAATCCGGTTTAATCCCGTGGTATGATAATAGTTAATTAGTCAGCATCTTAGCTATTGATATAACGGCTATAAAACTTGACATTGGCTAATGTGTATGGACACCATTAATGAAACAATTAAGTGGGTTTATAAACAGTTAATTGTACAGAAAGAGTTCAAAGTTTTTATTTACCACACCGCAACAGCAGCCAAATAGGTAGTACTAACCGATAGGTTTTTTATATAGAAAAAGGTCCCGTTTAGGTATATCCACTCTAATTCAAACCATCTAACATTATTGATGACTAAAACACTCCCCCACCACCCGTTGCTTGCGGCGCACGGACCCGAAATACGAAGTGGGGTCAAACACTAGCATTTAACGTGAAAAGTCCAAGAATTTCGATTTCCACACAAACTAAATCACACCTTAAACTCTAAGATATACGAGTCATAATCCTTTAAGAATCCAAGACGTTAAAGACTTAAGCGCCCGCCGAAGATATGGGGTGATAGAGGGGTACCCCCCAGGTGGTTAAGTCGTTTTACCACGTTAGACTGTGACGGTCTCCTGTAATTTTGGGGCCTAATGCGGACTATTCCTATTTCAAGTCAACCCTCGTAGCTTTAAGTACGACCTGCTTTTCAAGATAAGGCTTAGGAGGTGAGGTGATTTAGGGTAACTTGCGTATGGGGTGTGGGTGAATCAAAACGTGTGAGGTTAAACGAACATCAAAATGTACCGTAGAGAGCCTTAAAATTGAAAATGGGGTCATGGTGGCTGTGCTATATAAATTACTTCGTATGCAGTAAAAGGTTAATTAATTAGAAGTTGGGCGGTTTAGCACTATTAAAATGTTGTGTCTCTAATATATTATATGGTATAATAAGAAAGTATGGATTTAACAGATGCTACATGAAAATTAAGATTTTCAGTGCAACATCCGATGAAAAACTTCTAATTTGTAGTAAATAGTTAGGTATTTGTTCAACAAGTAAGCCAAGTTATTTTTTGGTGCGACTGCTCACTTTAAATCACGTACTAGCGAAGTAGTCTAGAATTGATTTTAATACTGAGCATTCATACTGAGTGATTTAAAAGCACGAGACATGAAAAAAAATCACCTCTGTCAGCGACTAAAGTGTTATAGGTTATAGATAAGAAAAACAATTAAGACAATATTTAGCAATGTGTTTATTATAGCTAACAAACCTTCATAAAACATTAATTCCAAAAGGTTGTGTTTGAATATTGATTCACTTTTACTTACGCTCGCAGCAAAAAGCGATTTTGCTGTGAGTTTTTACGCACCAAAACAGCCCTTTTCGTGCTGAAGAGGTGAAAATATTGTGGGCTAAATTTTCATTATAGGGTTTATTTAATTTATCGAGGTGGTTTCGTATGCTGGTTGCTAGGTTTAGTGTTTTGATTTTCAAAGTTTAGTACTTCATATGTTTTTGTGTAGCAGAGAGCATATCCGCCAACAAATTGTGTAACAATTTGGCGGAATTTTAAATTGACATTAGGTTATTTTAAGAGAATAAATAAATAAAAAAAAGTAAAATTAAATAAGAAAATCTGCAGAAAGATTATACAATGACTTGAGCTCTTTGTCATTCGGTGCGCTCTGTGCACAATTTTAAAATAAGTCAATTTTTGTACTGCGCGCCGAATTTATGTACCTATGTATGGTAGAAGAATTAGGTAGGGGTCTATGTTACTATGCTGTAGGTAGGTAAACTGTATTTTTTGACTTGTCTTATTTGATAAACAAACTTTCATGTTTTTTTTATTGTAAAATTTTTGAATAAGAGTTTAAAATTCTGGAAATGTAAAATAGGTTAAAAATGTTAATTATTATGTGAAATCGTTAAAATAACGTCTTATAAGAATTTTAAATGACAACCCAATTGAGAAGCGCCTTTTTTTAAAGTCGTTAAAAAGACTTGCTTTGTTTACCAAATAAGAAGTATTTACCTGGTATCTTGTTTGTATCTAATGTAATAAATCAAACCTATTTTTTACGCTATTCACTTTATAATCATATTTGTAAAGAGACGATGATGGATTGAATAAAATTAACGTCTTTACTAATTACTGTCTTTAATTTCCACTTTGGACACAATTAAACAATTAAACAGAATTAAAATATTACACAGTTAAAACAAAGCGACCATTTCATTTGCTGGCCAACGCACCTCTCTTCTGCCACCTGGCGGGCAAAAGACGTAACTACTAATCAATTGACTGTCTTCTTACATACTCCCCCTTTTGACCAAATATAGGACCACCAGTTTGGTCAAACAAACACAAAAGTAACACAAAGAGAAAGTCAGTAAGAACAATTAACAATAACAAAAAACAATTAGAACAAGGAACTTAAACATAATCTAATAGTTTAAGAGGTCGACCGCGTCTCCGTTTTGGGTTGACGGGTCGTGGCTTGGACTGATCACCCTCACACTCACGTGCATGGTAGCGAGTAAGATCGGACACGTGATACTTACCGATCGATTCATCAGGAGCTTCACGATGCGAAATTAAGTAAGTGGTGGGACTCACCTTCATTTTTATACAGTAGGGCCCATCTCTTCTTGGGACGAGTTTCGAGGTTATACCCTTACCGGCATTACTCAAAACATGGCTACGTAGAAGGATTAGGTCACCAGGTGAATAGTCTTCCCCCACACGACGGGTCTCGTCTTTAGTAGTCTTAGGAAAATGGTTACCTGTATCGATGGTATGCTCGGCGAAAGGTGTCGCTCCTCCCCCTTCACCAAAGATGTCCTCGTACTCGTGAACTAAGGTTGACAATGCAGTTCGCTCCATTGACGACAGCATCGCCCCCTCATCAGGTCGAATCACGTCTGCAGCTGCACAACTCACCTTGACGCTTGACTTCTCGCCTTGCAAAGGATACACAGCCTGCGGGTGATCAGTCATAAACCATGAGTTCGCGTGTAAGTTAAGAACAATACGAGCACTACATAAAAAATCGATACCAAAAAGTGTTTCATTATTTACGGCGTTAGGTAAAACAATGAAGGTAGTTGGTACAACCTTACCCTCAAGTTTAACGTCGACGTCAACAAGTTTGACATTCATATCGCGCACAATCCCGTCTGCAAATTTTACACGAAAATTACTTTTACGAAACGGGTGACCTTGATCGCGTAGCAACGTATACAAACTATAACCAGCTATACATCGTTTGGCCGCTGTGTCCACTAAACCGGTACCACGAACCCCATTAATCTCGACATTGAGAATAGGTCGGTTACTGGTGCCGTTACTGTTGGAGTCAGACGCAAAGGCAACCTTCATTAATGGTAGCTTGTTACAATTTTGAATAGGCGACTTGCCTCTGAGAGGCAAGCTCCCCTTAGGTACAAAAGTGTTAGTACACAACTCGGTGATCTTTGACAGATGACCTTGCTTAATCTTTGACAAATTTGTATTAAACGAAAACGGACTCTTCTTTGGGCTACGATTGCTACGATTTACAGACATATTGTTACAAAATGTACAACTACGATCGTTACTACGATTTATAACATTAGGTTCATGACTAAGATCTGTAAATGGGTAGGTATCATCGCTCAAAGACTTGTCCAAAGAATGAAAATTACAAGAATAAAATGTATGACTAGTGTCTTTAGGCTTACTGTCCCCAGCATTACAATTAGCACACTTAGAACGAATGATGCCCTTAGCACCACAACCATAACACTTGATTTCACTATCACTTTTAATTTTAAGTCGCGGACACTCAGAGCGAGCGTGACCACTTTTACGACAATAAACACAATAACTTTTGTTACCTTGAAGAGGTTGAATTACTTGGTTACACTGTGTCGCCCGAGGAACTTCACACGTCGAAGACCGAAGCGGAGTCTCGACCGAGTTACGAGCAGTCGTTGACCCGTGAAACACAGGTGACCGGAGTGAGGTGCTCGGCGCAGGCGCCGCCGTAGAGCGCGGCTCATGCCGGCCGGCACGAAGCTCCCGTTGTCCCTGAACAGGCACCGACGCTGCTTCGTCGAACTCGTCCTCCACCTGTCTGGCGCGCTCGATGAGCTCGTCGACACTATTAACCAGGTCTCGAGGTATTCGCTTTCGAATATTGATGTTTAGCAAGCCGTAAAGAAGGTCTAATATAATTCGTTCATCAAGAACATACGGTAGACTCGCGAGTTCCGCGCGTTGACGGCTGATATAAATATCGGCGCGCTCGTGTCCTTGATCTGCACTAAACACGCCACGAAATATTTTGTAGGGAGGTTTCGGCGCACCATACATGGATCGCAAACGTTGTATTGCCTCTGTCCACGAAGAAATGGAGCCCTTTACTCCCTTGTACCAAACAGCAGCATCTGCCTCTAGTAATATTGGCAGGCCGCGGAGCGCATGCTCGTCACTTATATTTGTACACTCTTTGTATACTATGATTGTATCAATAAAAGCATCCACGACACGTGGATCTTGATGAGCTCTCCCGCTGAAACGCGCTGTACAGTTAGCGAAGTTTCCCATAAGCGCGGAGGGCGGTGCGATGTGTGATGTCGGAGACAGGCTTGGAGCGCCGCTGTCACTGTTGGAATCCTTGGAAGCTAGGATAGCTGATATTAACTCTCTGTTAGACTCAGCTTGAGCCCTAGCAAAGGACGCGAACATCGCTGACATGCGCGACTCCACCTCGAAGTCCGCCTCGTGGCTACTTTGCGCACTTTTTCTTCTTGGCATTTTCACTTTCACTTAACACCTCGAAGATTGAGACAGTCACACATAAAACCAGCAAGATGCTTGTTGAAAACTGAATATATTTTAGAAACAAAATTTAAGAGTTCGTAAAAATTCGTTATTTTGGTTCGAAACTTTTATTGGCCACTAGTTGGGCTGCCACTTGTAAAGAGACGATGATGGATTGAATAAAATTAACGTCTTTACTAATTACTGTCTTTAATTTCCACTTTGGACACAATTAAACAATTAAACAGAATTAAAATATTACACAGTTAAAACAAAGCGACCATTTCATTTGCTGGCCAACGCACCTCTCTTCTGCCACCTGGCGGGCAAAAGACGTAACTACTAATCAATTGACTGTCTTCTTACATATTTAAATTTTCTTTTTAAACTTAAACGAGAAATTAGCAGAACATAATTATCTGAATTCTGATGGTAACACTGCATCAAAATCTCTATTATAATATATAGAGGTGTTTTTTTGTCGATATCAAATATCTTCCTTAATACTGTATCAAAGTTAATGTGTGATACGCCATTTTGAAGATTAATTTTAAAATTTTCAAATTAACAAAAATAAACAAACAAACCAAATGTTTCTTGAAGATCAGTTGAACTATGACCATAATATTCACACCACAAACGTTGCGAAGTATTCGCACGGATCATCTAGTAAATATAATAGAGCTTTATTGGGTTCCTCTTGCGCCATCAAGTGACAAAAAGTAGTAAGAACAAAGATCACTAATATCGATATTTGTTTCTACTACTCATCCATAGGTG
Source organism: Nemapogon koenigi (assembly GCA_963924495.1). Taxonomy (NCBI): domain Eukaryota; kingdom Metazoa; phylum Arthropoda; class Insecta; order Lepidoptera; family Tineidae; genus Nemapogon; species Nemapogon koenigi. The sequence goes on from OZ004645.1 coordinate 8,586,448, forward strand.
GCGCTAGCTGATCATTCTAATTAGAATAAAATGGGAATGTGATTCAAACTAGAAAAAGTTACTTGGTGAGGTTTTCAATAATTTGGTAAACATGGAGTCAAATAATAAGAGTTTTAATAATTTAAATAAATTAAAATAATTTAACAAATTTTGTATATTTATAAATGCATGCCTACATCCAAATAAGCAGACACTCCTCCCTCAAGCCACACAAAGCTAACTTCCAACGTAGCCTTATATTTATTTTGATTCAGCAACGCTCCTCAGTAACGAGTCTAAAATGCAATACGACTACCATTTCAGAGACATTACAAGACAGGAGCTCTATTATTTCACTTCAGGTAAATACCAACTGTCAGCGTTGTTAGGGTGGAAAAGGGGGTCGAAAGGAAAGGGTAGTTTGAGAAAAGGGGGAGGACACATTATTTGTATGTGTGGAGTGTAGGACATGACGTCTACTGAAATGTTCTTAGTGGATTCTGTTTGGACTGTGGGAAGCTCTACATTATATGAAAAATACGTAGGTAGGTATATAGAATGAAACCTTTTATCCAGTACTCGTGTTCTTTGGGATCGTGTTACTGCATATTTCTTATAAAGCCTCATTTATGTTTATGAGGCCAGCTTTGTTGAGGTTATTTGAGATCGAAAGGCCTTTAAGTTACGTTTGTTGGAAATATCTACTTATTTCGGTAGGTACCTAAGTTTTGTTCAACAAACCAAAAAAATGGTACATAATTATGTGCTGAGGTAGGAATCGAACATAGGAACTTGCCATATTTGACTAGTCAGATATAATAAAATGTACATACTCATACATACCTCAATACCTGGCTTCATTTACTAGAGTGACAAGAATTTATTTAATTTTGGGATATTCTGTCTGAGAAACTGAAATTTCTTTCTTTCAAAATCGTCCCATTCTCATCACCCTATTTGCTTTAGCGCACTGATCCTTAATGATCGATACTTTCTAACACTCATTCGCATAAATATTTGCTGTATCGACAATACTGTACTATTATTTTTGTAATTTATACACAATATGATAGAGGATATATATAGTATATACAAAGCGTCATATGGACCAAGAACGTGATGCCTTGATATTTTATAGATAGAAAAAAATCATAGGTGACCTCTAACATTACAAATAAACCGTTGGCATTACTTATGGATTTATACACAACATCACACAATTTTAAATAATAACTAAACTTACGTTTACTTAGTTATTTAATGGTTTGAATTTGGAATGAAATACAAATAGGACCTTCTTTTACGATTTTAAGACAATCCGCGATCTATATGACTGGCACCGACCGGTCGAGACGAAGGAACTAAAATGAACTTTATGTCTTTAACTACTAAGATCAAACTCGTTTGCGAAGTCATTTTTTGACAACTAATCTTTAACTAAAACTATATACTTGAATTCTTCCACTTCTTCTATCACCTCTCTCTAGTAAAAGATTCTAATCTATTTTCTCTTCCTTTTCAGCGTCTCTTCCATTGTCTCTTCTACAAAATTTTATCAAACAAATTCTAATATTTTGTCCCAATTTATGCAAACTAATTTTTTGTCACACTGGTTCAGGATTATCCGGCTTAGTGCAGCAAAGCCTGTTCGCCGATATATTGGCATTCCGGATGGTTGGATCGTGGTGATCCTTCAGAATTAGTCTCGAAAACTCTTAGCTGGGGAAGTAGCGAGAAATTTAGATAAATTTATATCCCTAACAAGATAGAATCAGTATAGAGTTGAAAGAGGCGATATTTTAGCTAGCTTTTAGTATCTATCTCTACGAAGTCTCCTACTAAATATAACATATTATTTTGAGACAAAAAATTGCAAACAACATTCTACAGTTAGCTGGACGTGCTACTTGGATGACTTTAGCCAAAGATGGAGCCAAATGACAATATCTGAAGGAGGCCTTCACGGATTCATATCATAATTTTGTAAATATCATGTGATTTTTTATCTATTTTTTTCTGTGTGTAGGAAATAAAAGCAATTTTTATTTCATGATATTGATAAGTAATGTAGGTACCTATATGTGTTAGGGAAATGTGAAAATCAGGAATAAATTTAATTTTAATTAAATATAGCTAAGAACCGTCCCGACTAAACCATTGCCTTCAAATAAAAAAAGGCAAAGGCAGTCATGTGGGGACTGCTGACTGAAGTGAAAACTATATATAATTTATAATAACGCCATCTAGCGATCGTTTCACAATGTATCTGTGTCCGAAACGAAGAATTGCCGACCATAAATGCGCAGCCAAAAATGCCCGAAGCAGGTATACGTGGAAGCCAGTAGGTACACGAAATCCTGCCCGGACATTCTCGGGTCGAGTATATACTCGGGCCGGGCAATCCATAGTCTTGTGCCGAAAACATGTCGAGAACACAGGTCGCGAATCCATAAGATTCCCCCTACCAAAAATCGCTCAAGGCGCTGTAACGTTGTGCTCATTTAGCTAATAAATGAGACCATTTTTCTTAATGAGGTTTGAAGAACCTCCTTGCAAAAATAGTTGTTAACCTCCTTACAAAATAAGTTACTGACTAGGTATCTATAATTTAATAATTTTTCAAATGAATCTGAATTTGGAACAGTGTCTGCAATTTGTTCATTTTTCTTCCATTTTTAGTCAATTCCATTTTAGCATTGCTAAGTAGCACACCTGTTTCATAATGTCAATAATTTTAATAAATTGAACAAATTACAAATAAGCTGTGAGTTAAAATATACTATAAAGGAGCATGATAATCACATGCTCCTTTTGTCCTTCCTTTCCTTTTACTATATTCCTCCTTTTTATCCTTTCATTCTACATAAACACTTGAAATAAAACAATATGGAGTAAATACAATATTAATTTATTATTGTGCCTAGTTCCCGAAATCCTTCAACTCCCATAAGGAGGAAAGAGCTAGGCGACAAAAAGGCTAGGTTTTTACTTAAAAAAAATCGCATTCAAATTGGTCCATACGTTTGACAGCCACAGGCTTTAAACTTATAAATCATAGGGATTAATACCTACCTTCAAACACGCTCTTTAATAACATGTTAAATTAGTCTGTGGTATCAGTCATTCAATATTCACAGAGTGATTACCATTACATAAAGGCACGTACCGTCACAGAACACAATTATATAGGAGGAAGCTACAAGTTCCACCTTCATCTAGACATAGAAGCGCTGCTTAGTTCAGAGTAAGTTTAATGTATGCATATTATCTAAGCAAGTTCGGATCGCGGTTGTACCACCCAGTCCACCCACACCCGCATCTATTTGCTCTCCTTACTTTAGGATTCAAGAGAGACTTCGCTTACTTTGGTAGTCATTTTAATTAGAACTCATAATTTTGGCATGAAGGAGGAGTCGATAGTTGGTAGAGAATTGACTTGAAACTAGTTGAAACGGTTTATGAACTAGTTAAATTCATATTTGCGCCAAAAAAAATACTAAACACTAATTTTTCTTTAAGAATATGTGCTATAATCGACTCCCCGTGCTTGATAGTTCTTCTAAAAATAACATATATTTATTTTTGTTAAATAAGTTATCACTTCTAGCTCCACAGGCTTGCCAGCTGTTCTGTTCAATATGGAGAACTGGCAAAAAGTGAACACTGTTACTGATATCACTTGGCTTCCGCGAGGTATTAAGGCCGTGAAGATATGTTTGTTTGATTGTTATTGAAGTTAGAAATTAGTATACTTACAGACAATCGCCGAGAATGATTGATAGATAAGAGGCATCTCAGGATGTAGCATGTAATTCGAGTGTCTTTGACGCCTGCCCTTATGGGATAAAATGCGTGATGATTGGGAGAATAGAAAGTCATGGTGTTTTGTGGTCCTATGAAAATTAAATGCAATATAACATATTATGATAACTACACAAGTAAAATGAGAAGGAAATGCGAATAAATCACCTAGTTTTTTATGTTTAGATACATTTATTGGGTCCAGGGCGGGATCGAAATCTATAACTGTACTTATACCTATATACAGCATTTAGCTGTTATGTCGTGGATAATAGTTGCTTAGGACCAATGGATGCCCGGCCCGAGAATGTCCAGCATTAGAATGCCGAGCAAATTGTTAGTTCGGGCAAAGACAGTACACGGATTTGCCCGGATATTCTATGGTTAGACATTCTCTCGTCCTATGCCACATAGCTCTCGGTACAACGTCAAAACGAACCAAGGATCGACATGATTTTTAGGCTACTTCTAAGTTCTTATTTTTTAGTATTTGATAATAATAAGATGCGTCGGTGGTCAAATGGGTAAAACGTCGGCTCACAACTGAGGCTCACAATGGGTTTTTATAATAAAAAATCTATGTACATTATCCGACTAACACTAACCGTACAAAGAGGGTTTTCCCATCTACATACCTCAACAGAGCTGGCCACTCGTTAGGTATAGCCTCAAAAAAATCTTCGGCTAAGTGAGGAAGACTTTGACTTCCGCTGGTAACCCTGGGGCCGACAGCGGTTCCCGGGAGCTGTAAGGCAGCCATGTGAAGATTGATAATAATAAAAAACTGTACGTAGCCAGTAGCAGGTGACTAGTAATATTTAATCCAAGATCAAAGCGTATAAAAATCTCTTCAACGTATATTGGAGTAAAGTAGCTCTTATAGTATTACGATCTCGTTTCATCAAAGGCACGTTCAAAAACGTTAAATTTTCCAACATATTACTAGGAATAGGAAGCCATTGAAAATCACTTTGTGGAACTTTTCAAATAGGTTCCCGCGGATTAGAGTTACCTTTAGAGGGTTTGGGGTAAAATTACTGTTCGCAACTATATTTTGCACTGAGCAAGTTTACAGCATAACTTTGACGTGGCTAGATGACTTGCTTGCTAGTAGTTGTGATATAGTAGTCCAATCATCGTTTAGTTTGAAGTATACAATAATTTTGCAGTCTATGAAACTTCTACTGATAAAGTTCTAAAAAGGGCCATATCTCAATAACCACTTCTTTACCAAAATGAAAGGTCTGGATGAGATCTTCATTTCGAATAACAGCTATCAAAATATATATGATCGTTTACATAGATATTAAAATTATGTTAAATATATACTAAATTACAAAAATAAAATAAAATCTATACTAATATTATAAAGAGGAAAGATTTGTATTTTTGTATGTTTGTGTGTATGTTTGTATGTTTGTAATGAATAAACTCAAAAACGACTGTGCCGATTTCAAAAATTCTTTCACCATTGGAAAGCTACATTTACCCTGAGTGACATAGGCTATATTCTATTTTCAAAAAAATTAGGGATCCTTACTAATCCTCCAATAATGTAACCCAAGGTGTAAAAAATGACGTAAGAAATTCCTTACATCGCGTGCGCTGCGAAAACTATTGATGATATAGAGGTAGTGGTAGTGGGTAGGGGTAGAGGGTAGGAGTAGAAGTAGAGGTAGGGGTAGGTATAAGGGGTAGGGGTAAGGGTATATTTTATTTTGTTCGTAAATATCCACGGGCGAAGCCGGGGGCGGAATGCTAGATACTGATAAAGTTGAATGTAGGTATTATTTTGGATTATTTGACATCCATAATTTACTGACAGGTTATTGTGGACGAGAATTGAGAGTAAAATTTCAAGGACGCGTCACGTTTAGGCACATTTCGTTACATGAGAGAGATGAAAGATATACCTAAAGTAGAGAGAAGGAGAAAGAAAGCTATACTTACATTGTAAGTATATCTAATGTGTACATATAATCTATATTATATAAATAGAAATGGATGTTGGTATATTCGTCCATGGTGCGATGCTAGACCAATGTGTGGCCTACTTTATAGATAGACAAGTAAGGTTTTTGTGTAAAAAAAACATCACGTTATGTCTTTAGGGAGCCGAGCAGTAAATAATACCAAAACATAAATTTTTAGGTATATATAGCAAGATAAAACATACAATTTAACACGATTAAAATTATATATATTTATGTACCTACATCCTATTTAAGGATACATAACCGCAGTTTCTAAAACACCTGTCTAGTCTATATGTTGCCCAGAACAGACCCAGAAACGGCTGAAGGGATTTTGATAATACTTTCAACGATCATAAAACTTTTAACAACCGACTCTTTGTTTAAAATCGATACCTAGCTAATTGGAGATAGCAAATAAAAAATAAATTTCTTAGATATTTTATTTATCTTTTAAGAAAAATTTAGACGCGTTGAGGAATTATTGGTAGGAGAAAATCTTATGAGTTCGCGTCATCAACATGCTATGGTATCTTTAGCTAAGGTATCTTAGAAGAAAGCCCGTGGAACAGCTATAGCAGTGCTATCTATCTGAAATGGACCGGGCTGGACCCTACTATCAATGACAAATACATTTATATGTTAAATGCTCGCTAGATGGCGTTATTATACATTATTTTCATGACTGTCTTTGCCTTTTTTCACCCATAAACCTTACTTACTACTTCCTCAAAAGTTGTATAATTTTCAAATATGTAGGTATAAATTGTACCAATACATCTGCGTATATACCTACATAATGTATATACATAGTTGGTAACAAATCCAGTAGGAGTGGCAGTATTTACTCGGCATGTTTACTCGAAAGCACGTTCCTAGATCCGGACCGCCTGTGCCCGGCTATGTTTGGTTTACGTCTCTCTAGTGATGGGACAACTTACAATCAAATCAATCTGCGATATTTTCGTTGGTCTCTTTTATGAGCATTCATAAGTCATTCAATATCAAATACACACATAACAATATAAAAACCTTGAATCTAATCTAAACATTAAAAATAACTAAATAAACCAGGTCCGCGTGGAATAGTGGCAATAATACTGCATTTCCCCGCTGAATCGCGATGCTGGTTCGTTGAGCGAGGAAGGAGCCAGCCCTCTTTTCACCAGAAGAGATGTTCAGTCGAGGGGATATATCTTTAATACACTTTTTGTAGGTATATGTCTAAGTATATTAAAACAAAATAAATAGGTATCTTTAGGAATTACAGCAATATAAAAAATGTATGAAAGGTCATACAATATAAAAGAAGCGAAAGAGGTATGTCAGGATCGTAACAAATGGCATTCGATTGTCTCTTTATACCCCTTTTGGGATAAAAGGCGTGATGATAGATATTTACAGTAAATGTAGCCAATTTTGTGATGCCAAGTCGAAGAATATTCCCGAATGAATGAGATATTTTCCTGGGTTTAAAAAACTATCACATCGACTAGTTCCTCCGTTTTGACGCGAAATAAGGATAAATCACCAAGGACTTTGTTTCATAATATGTAGTGATGATGATATGTATTAGTATGAAGCATAGGGATAATATTGTTTTTTTTTCTAATGGGTATGAAAACCATATTCTCGCTTTCTCGCTACATACCTCTTTCGCTTGACATCCATTGCCATACACATTTTTTATACAAGCATGTCGTATGGTATCCATTAGATTAGACTTGACTTTTAAAAAAAAGGTGCGTCGGTGGCCGAGTGGTTAAGGCGTCTGGTATTAACTAGGCAGACCACGGGTTCAAATGTCTCAATGGGTTTTTAATTAAAAACTTATGTACATAATCCGACAGAGACTTTCCATCTCAAAAAAACTAGCCACTCGTTAGGTATTGTCTCACAAATACCATCGGCTAAAAGAGCTTGGTCTTTCGCTGGGAACCCTGGGACCGTAACACGGTTTCAGAGGCTAGACAATTCCCGTGAAGAAAGAAAAAAGTTATCTTTAAACAATAATGTCCCATCACTACCTTTCGCATCGCCCGTGGGGCTTGGGGAGTAAAACCGAATTTCCGAAATGTCTAATAAGTTGTATGTAAACTCCACAGACGTGTGTGCGAGCTTCATTTGCCTATCCTATCCTCTCTTAGTTACAGGGCCGTAATTTTGGTAGTGTTTAGATTGGAGCAAGCTTTCTTGAACCGTAATGAGTTTCGTATTATAGTTACGTAGATACATAATGTAGATTTTGTCAATGATGTACGAAAATTTAAATTGGGTGTACGAGGATAAGGTACCTACATTTAACGCAGCGAATTTTGGTATCTAATGAAAATATTATCTAAATCGGTTCAGAAGGGACAATTTAATGTGATTAAAATAACTTATGAGAATCCAGTTAGAATTGTGAAATTTCGGGTGGGATATTATAATAAAGTGGAATATATGTCATTAGTACTTAGGTAATTTTCTTTAATTATAATTTATTTTCTACTAACTATAAATAAAAATTAAATGCTGTTCGTTTGTTAGCGCGTTTGAGCACGGCTGGATCGATTTGGCAATTTAAAAAAATCTGAGTAAGTTTTTAGAGATAGAAAAATTGGAAAAGTTTCCCGGAATTGAGATTTTGTGTGAACTTAAGACCATAATACAGGATGAAAGTTAACATGGGCTTCAGTAGGGACAATTTAATGGAAATAAAATAACTAATGAGAATCCAGTTAGAATTGTGCTATACGCGGCTATTATGAATTTGATATATATTCAATGCAAGTGGGTGGGATAAATCTTGAGCTAAGTATATTATAATAAGGTGGAATATACGTCATTAATACTTAGGTAATTTTCTGTAATAATTATAATTTATTTTCTACTAACTATAAATGAAAATAAAATGCTGTTCGTTGGTAAGCGCATTGCATTTGAACACGGCTGGATCGATTTAGCAAATTTAAAAAAATCTGAATAAGGTTTTTATGGATAGAAAAATTGAGTTTTTGTATGAACTTAAGACCATAATGGAGGATGAAAGTTAATATGGGTTCCATAGGCGAAGAAACCGAAGAAATTATCTTTATTGTGATGGAGATACATCAAAAGCTAGAAAATTAAAATAAATACACGATAGAAATTATAAAAACATAAACGCTAAATTAAAGTATGATAACAATTTGTTCTCTCCACAAATTTCCCTTTTAATAAATCGTGAGTCAATTTGCCCCAATAAACGTAAAACCTCGAGATCTCACCTCCCCTACTTCCCATCGATTAATGAACTAATTAAGGAAGCGATGAAAAAAATTTTGCAGTCTGTCTCGACGAAGGGAGGTGGGGGCAACGTTCCCTAAGAGTTGAGGTAGGTTATGAACAATTTTATGTAATTTTTCTTTTAACACAACTGAGTGATAAGATTCCTACAGACATTATTTTTGATATTTTAATGTTTTTTTTATTGTTCACGAGTTGCCTTACAGCTCCCGGGAACCGTTGCCGGCCCCAGGGTACCCAGTGGAAGACTGAGGCTATACGTAACGAGTGGCCAGTATGTGGATAGAAAAGCCTCTTTGTACGGATTGTCAGACAATGTACATAGATTTTTTGTTATAAAAGCCCATTGGTAAATGGTCGGATGTAGGAATCGAACCCGCGACTTTTCAGTTGCGAGCCGACGTTTCACCCACTGTACCTACTTTATATTTTAATTATTAAAGTCATATAAACTAAAATTCATCAAAATGGAAACGATTTAACATTATTTAGTTATTATACTTTTAAATGGTCGGTCATGTGTTTTATAAGAAATAAGACTGTCTGTTAAATAAATTCAAACATAAATCCGAATCACGAGGCGCTATCACTGCGCGAACTTCTCCGCGGTTGTAGAGCAAATCATAATGAATATTTTATTTTATCATCGTACCGAGCCAAGTCCCCCCCCCTTCCTCCTCCCAACGCAGCCATGAACTTGACACCGACGCGAAAAATTAGTTCACGAGGAGAAAGTGAAGTTTTACTTTACAGACTTTGCACTTTTTGAGGCGCTTCAGACTACGTACTCTTGAACAAAGAAACTGGGAGGCGGGTGAATGGTCGACCTTTTGAAGATATTTTATTTAAATTATTACTTTAACTGGCTTTCCGCTCCGGCTTCGCCTGTGGACATTTTTGTAATGTGATATGAAAATTATCCCGAACGATATCCGGGATAGAAAGTTAGCTTATGTCACTTTCCGCCCTCTAACAATCTCTGTGCAACAAAAAGCCTTGATTTCGCCAGTGGATTATTTTTAAATGTGACATACAAATTTATCCCATACAAGTACCCTTGTCAGTTTGCGGCCTTCCAACATCTTCTTGAAAAAAAATAAAGTCTATCCGTTGCTCTCAAACAAACAACCCACTTTTGGATTTATAATATTAGTTAGAATTTGGATTACTTTAATTGAGTTGTATAACTACATACTCCGAAAATATTAGTATCTCCTATTGTCTATTTATTACTCTTTCTATTACTGATTTGTTTAACACGATAGTTTTCTGAGCAAGATTTCCATATAGCGAGCTATATTTCAGAAACGCATACAAATCATATCACCACATATTGAAAATGTCCTAAAATCCATGTTGGAAACCGCTGAAACTTCTCCAATTAACATAAATTCATTACAGAAGTAGGTACAAAAATTTTATGTAGATGCCTCATTACTTTTGTCCCATACAAATTACATATGTAATCTTAGTTTCAAAATTTAAATAGCTTTCGAAAAATAAATATATTTGATACAGTATGACTCTAAAAATATATGAAAAACAGTTACACCTAAGTTTTATGAAGCCCTGCGACTTGAGTTCTCTTAATAATGTACTTTTTTTCTCGTATTTATCTTATATATAATTTCACATACCTACTTGCTATTTCTAATAGTTTTTGTATAATACTGGATGAGCCCGTTTTGTGTATTTTTGCAAGACTGTTTTTTTGTGAAATAGTTCTTTCTCATGTTTCTGATACATTAATCTTCGCCTATCTTATCTTATCCTTGGTTATTTTATCGATTCTTTTTGCAGTGTATCTCTCTAACAACTTTTTAAAGAGATATCGACAAAATAAGCCACGCGGTTTACTGAGTTCATTGCGCTAACTTGCTCTTACCTAATGAAAAATTAGATCTACCTTTATTAATCTGAAAATACAAGCCATAAAAAATAGCAATGGGACTAAATTTATCCCAATTTAAAGCACAAAATGCTCTCATAATTATAAAAAAGCACAGTTGTGAGCCCTATACGCTGACTTGTAAATTAACATACTTTACTCGAAGCTGAGAACTAACAGAGTACTTTTCTATGAAATAAAGTCATACGTTTCACGCATTTATTTGTATGGAGCTAATTAAAATAGCACAGCACGCGGTTACTAGAGTGGTTATAGTTCCGCTACTCGCCGCTAGAGCGCCGCTCTGCCTTTGAAGATTCCGTTTTGTGTTGGTATATTCATTTTTTAATGAGGTCGGGCGATGGAAGCTTGAACGAGTGGATTGCAGTCCGTTCAAGTCTTTTTAATACGAGCTTTTGTAAGTAGGTACTAGTTAAGTTCTCACGAGACCTACTTAAAAATTACAAAGAAAATCGTAGGTATATTCAAAATGTTTAAATTTTAGTTACTTATTACCGGATATCTACTTTCAATAAGAATTAGGTAATATTGTTTCTACTAAATAGAGATTCAAATATTACTAGTGACCTTCCCTGGCTTAGAATATTACAAAATTTTGTATCAAAGATTTTTATCGAAACAATGAAAATGAAAATTTTCTGGGATAAAAAGTTATATGATACATTAAGCTGTTGCTACGTATTTACTTGAAACAAAAAAGGCAAACAAACAAACAAACACACATTCGTATTTATATAGATACCTAATAATATATTTATACTATAATTAGACATTCAGCTATTATTTAAAAAGTTAAATCACAAAAATACATATACACACATTATTCTTTAGGAATACACTATATTAGTTTTACGAGATAGCTTTTCTTGTCTGAATAATAACAATTTTACCACGTCAGTTATAGCCGCTCGACGACAGATGGCGCTAGTAGTTCAATATTCAAATTTTAATGTATTTTTTAACCCCCGAGTTTGTATCTAAAAAGTGTATCTTTATGTAGTGTATTTTGATTTAGTTTATTTTTGTTTGAAAGGTGACTTGATCGAGAGTGTTCTTAGCTATTCAAGAAAATCTGTTCAGCCGTTTGAAGATCATCATCTCTATTCTTGTCGTTAAAGGGATGTGCCCAACTTGCTGGTCTGATCGATTCGAAATTTAGTATCCTGTGACTTCAATGATATTACAACAACATGGTAAATTTGACCTGTTGCTGCTGCATCATCTGGAAGCACCCAGATACAGGTACCCAACTCCTCACTCAACAATTTTTTTCTATCTGTATTTTATTTAACATAGTTTATAGATGCGTTGATAACATTTTTTTGTACTTTTGTCTTATGGAAAATATGGATTCATGATTCTAAAAATAAAAGTTCAATCATCAACATTTATCTGATATTAGTATAGATAGGCAAACGAAGCATAATACTATTTATTTGGAATTTTAGCCTTAGTGAAATACATACTACAGATAAGTATGAATAGTTTTTGAAATTATCTGGAACATTCAAACAAACAGACGCAATCGAATATATTAATTGATACCTACTAAATAAATTACTTATATAAAAAATTATAACATAATATTAAACAAGAAAGAGGTCCAATTACTTTGACCTGACAGCCCATCAATAGAACACAAAAGAAAAAACATAAAACACGAGAAAATCGACAGCAAACTGTTGTCACTAAAAAGGGAAATTTTCAATGATTTTTTATATAAAATAAAATTTATATTAATTCTATTACAATGACAAATTTAACGTGTTCATGAAAATTGCTGAGTGAAATAAATATTTACACATTTGACTGCATTTAAGGTTGTAGTGAAATGGTGAAGTGGCGTTTTGGCATACTCTTAGTAATGGTTTTATTAGTTCTCCCTTTGAGAACCGAAACTGAAGACGCCGAGGATGAGGATGAAAGGTAGGAATTTTATTTTATATTTAAATAAAATAGATAACATATAATTATAAAATATAAATATAATAAAATATAGTCAGAAAATATATATATATATATATATATATATATATATATTATTTACAGAGAATTTGGGAATAACTTATCCCAGATAAATTATGGATAGGATAAATTATCTGGGATAAGTTATTCCCAATTTCTCTGTAAATAATCCATCTGTGTCACTGTAATTTAGCATATAGTTACTTATTCAATATATCTAAGTGAAATAGCTGTTATTTTTTCAATGGGTTTTATTATCGACGGTTTTATTGAATAGGAAATATTGGTGGTTGAACTTTGCCCCCGTTTTCTCTTTCATAATCTATCACAAAGCTCTTAAAAATTTTTAAAGCGCTGTTATACCATTACCATTCAATTATATAGATACATGGCGAAAATTCAAAATATAAATTAATTTTATTATTTTTGACCAACTATTCAATAAGCTACAAAAAATCGCGATAATTGAAGGGTAATGGTATAACAGCGCTTTAAAAAAAAATAAGCCTTGTGATAGATAATGAAAGACAACAGGGGCAAAATAATCCTTTATTTTACCACCCATATTTCCTATTCAATAAATTTAATATTAAAATTTAAGTTAAACCAGAAGTAATTAACGTATTATGGTGAATCTGATACGATTAATCCGTAAAGTGACCACACATTCGTCCAATCCCCGGCGTGTCGCCGTACGGTCCACAGACTCGTCCAATTCTTGTAAGGAACGGTCCGCCAAGATCATCCGGGGCCGGAATGGGAATTTTTAGTTGCGATGCCGGACTAATGTGTGGCCTATTTTATACCTATACCTATATAATTGTACACCTTAGTACACCTTGCCAAGCGGAAGAAAAGTCTTCGGTGTTATTGAAAGCCTGTTGACTGTTGACGCATGGTAATTAGATTGATTTTATGATCTCTATCATAATCTATCACAAAGCTCTTTAATTTTTTTTAAAGCACTGAATAACCATTACCCTTCAATTAAACGTCTTGCGTTTTATAGTAGCTTATTGAAAATTGAAAATAAAAAATATTCTATGATTTTTTTAATTGGTCAAAATTAATAAAATATTTATTATTTTGAATTTTCAATAAGCTACAAAAAAACCCAAGACGTTTAATGGAAGGGTAATGGTATAACAGTGCTAAGAGTTTTGTGATATATTATGAAAGAGAAAACGGGGGCAAAGTTTAACCACCCATATTTCCTATTCCAAAAAATCCATTGAGAAAATAACAACTATTTTACTTAGATATATTCAATAAGTATCTATATGCTAAATTACAGTGACACAAGAGAATTATTTACAGAGAAATTGGGAATAGTTTATACCAGAAAAATTATGAGGATAGGGCCCTTAAGGATGTCTCATTAACTTTTATATGCTATATTAACCACTAAAATAGATAATTTCTAAATATACATACTTAATTTATTTAATTCTGTATTATAAACCTACGCATATTGAAGTCTATACTAATATTATAAATAATAAGTGAAGTATGTAAGTTTGGATGTATTTGAAACTAGTAATTATAAAAAAATCATTGTAAATGTATTTATCAAAGAATCTTTATTCCTAAATGAGTTCAGTATTGCCCGAGACTTCTTACGCTTTGTATTAAGAATACAACGTTTACACTCGATTTCACCCCTTAGAGTTGAATTTCGAAAAAACATTTTTAATGCACCTCTACACCCTATAAGGAATATACAGTGGTGGACATATAATTAAGAACGGTAACAAGCGAACAATCCTAAAAACATATGTTTTTTCATATCTTTGTTTTAATTTATCAATAATAACTTTTAATCACATCATAATATAATTATATTATCGACGTATAAATCGATATAATTATTATACAAAACATCTTAACTTTTTTTTTATTTTTTAATATAATAAGTAAAGCAGGTTGTATTCCGAGCGCACTGGCCGCTGGACAAATAATTAAGAACGCAAAATAGTTTTGTTGTAAATTCAAAATTTAGTAAAAATAAATGTATTATTAGATTGCGCGGTAAATGAGAGTCCTTATTCGTTAATTTTCCTAGTTTTAAAGTTTGATAATTATTAAAGAAATAATGGGTAAGAAGGAAAGTTGCGATTCATCCACACGGAAAAGAATGGTGACACTATTTCAACGTGACTGGTCTTATGGAAAGATTTCTAATTATTTGAAATGCTCTAAAACGAAAGTTTATAATGCTGTTAATCACTTTAAGAAGTTTAACACCACCGATGATATCCCATGCAAACCTAAATCTCGTAAAACGACATCTCGTGAGGATTACATGATTGTTCGTTCAGCGAAGGTGGATCCTTTCAAAAGCTCTGAGAATATCAGAAATGAAGTATTTGGTCCCGAACAAAGTGTATGCTCACGTACGGTACGTCGACGCTTAGTTGAAGCTAAATTATTTGGAAGACTCGCTCGAAAAGTACCGCTCGTCACGAGGCAGCATCGAAGAGCGAGGTTAGATTTCGCCCGAAAGTATGGTAATTGGACGGAGAGCCAATGGAAACATCAGAAGTATTGTTTCCTGATGAAACGAAGATAAATAGATTGGATTCAGACGGTAAATCGTATGTTCGTCGTCCTGCAAACCAAGCACAAAATCCGAAATTCACAAAAAAGTAGTTAAGCATGGAGGAGGAAACATAATAGTTTGGGGATTTTTTTCTGGACATGGTGTAGGTCCTGTCAGAAAAATCGAAGGTATGCTAGACCAGTTTAAATATAAAGAAATATTAGGAGAAACAATGAAGAAACATTACCAGTTGTCTGGATATTTCAGCATGATAACGATCCGAAGCACACTGCACATTCAGTTAAAAAAAAATCTTAGTGAAAATATTATCTCTATATATAGGCCAATCTAGGCCTGCAAATAGCCCAGATTTGAATCCCATTGAGAATCTTTGGTATGCCGTAAAGAAGAATGTGTCTGCTAAAAGAATAAGTAATTTAACCGAACTTTATAAAGCTTTTGTGCAATCGTGGAACGAGATTTCTATTCAAACTTGTGAAAATCTAATAGCCTCGATGCCTCGTCGCTGCAGTGCAGTTATTGCCAACAATGGTTATCCTACAAAATATTAAATTAACATTTTTTTAAACATATTAATACGTCCTAAGCCATGTTATTAAATTTATTAAATTTTATTGAAAAAATAATGTCTGATGTTTTGATTTTGTTCCCGTTCTTAATTATTTGTCCAGTCACCAAAACTTGCACAAAATGAGTTTTTAAACATTTTGTTACAAAAAAATAAATTGAAAAGTCGTATTATTTTCTAAGTTAGGTTGATAAATACACTAATGATAGGGCTCCGTTATGATGTTCTTAATTTATTTTAAATACAACTCTTTAATGCTATAATACAAATCAAAGCACAAACATTACTCGTGACATTAGCCGTTCCTAATTATATGTCCACCACTGTATATACCTTCCAATTTTCATATTTATATCTTCAGTGGTTTAGGTTGTATTAAATAGAAGTATTGACATGTTTGTAAAAAAAAAAGAACTCCATTCAGTCTGCCTATGCTATACTAATATTATAAAGAGGTAAAATTGTTTTTTTTTTGTATTTATGTATGTAATGACTCTGAATGAATGTAACTCAAAAAATACTGAACCGATTCTAAAAATTCTTTCATTAGTAGAATGCTATATTATCACTATATAAAGCTATATTTTATATCTTATATTTTGTATATAATTGGTTACCCCGGGCGAAGTCGGGGCAAGCCACTAATTGCTTATAAAAGTAAAATATATTTTCAGTGAAAACGACAACGATAACTACGAGAATGAAAAGGAAAAGGATGAGGAAACCGACGATCAAAACGAAAAAGAGAACACTCCTGCGGAGAGCCGTCGAATGCCACCATTACTGTTGTCTCGAAGTCATGGAATAACAGCAATGACAATGAGGCCTTCTAAACAGACTTCGCTGGAGTGCTATGTATGTTCGTACAAAAGTGATATGCCTCAACGGGCTTGTCTGGATCCTTCCAAATACAGGTACACTATATAGTTCCCTTTGGCTTATCTTTTAGGCTCTGACCTGAATATTGCATTTGTATATTACCACTGGATAGGTTTTTGCATATAAATACCAGCTACCGACATGTCACCGAATGTCCCGAGAACTAATTTTGACGTAAACAACTCGTAGTAATACTTATATAATAGTCTATTCTATTCTATTTTTTTCACTACAGCTCCATTAGGGTTTTGATGATTCCGCCAATGTCAAGTATTATCTATAGACGTCACAGTAACAATATGCCGATTTATCGGTAGCTAAGATGCTCCCACCGACCGTGATATGCCTATGTCAAAATGTGGAATCATATATAATAGTCTTTCTCTCTTTTCTACCTTTCTCTGTCCGATATCTGTTATTTTTAAATATACCTATTGGTTGGTTTTTGTGGCTATAACTATAACCGCACCTAGAGGCTTTTCCATCTAAATATACCTCAACAGAACTAAACACTGGTTAGGTATAACCTCAGAAATACCATCGGCTAAACGATCTTGCGCTTGACTTGATCTTCCGCTGGGTACCCTGGAACCATAACACGGTTTCGGGAGCGGTAAGGCAACCTGTGAAGAAAAAAATAATTAAAGAAAGGCCAGATCTGGTTATATATTTCGACATGGAAAGGATATTGTAACCTTTGCTCGTGAATAATTTTAAGTAGTATCAAAAATACCAAGATTTATTTTCTTTTTTTATTCTGTTGTAGAGTAAGAAAATTAAGTTGTGACAATGTCAACGATAAGTGTTTTACTACTGGCTTGACGAAAGGTGACACATATGACGCCGTGGTGCGGGGATGTAGGTCTAGTTGTCTGACCACACAGGAGACTGAATGTTGCGATGTGAGTACCTTTGTACCTATAGGTATCGCAGAGAGAGTTGAGGCAGCAAGTAGATATCTGTACACGCTCACAGCTTACCTAGGTAATATAAGACAAAAATAAAGGCTCTGATATCTATACTGATAGAAAACTAGGCTAACTGTAGAAATAAGAAAAATTAGGACACAGACTAACCTTTGATGATTTTTGCTCATACATTTTATTTTTGTCTACCAAAGCCAACTACTTTACATAAAGAATATATCCATGATAAGTACTAAAAAGTACATAATATATTTATTTATAAAATATATATATATATAATATAAAAATAAAAATCCTCGTCGTCGGGTGTCGGTGGTCGAGTGGGAATGACGTCGGCTCACCACTCAGAAGTCGCGGTTCGATCCCCTACATGGGTTTTTATAATAAAATCTATGTACATTATCCGACAAACCGTACAAAGATGCTTTTCCAATTTTCCATCTACATATTTCAACAGAATTTGTATAGCCTCAAAAGCGCTGGGTACTCTGGGGCCGACAACGGTTCCCGGGAGCTTAGTTCCCGTGAAGAGAGTAAAACATAGGATTTTTGTTTTACATAGGTACTTAATTTATTTCTCTTTGTTCGCAAAAGAACAGTTTCTCATAACGACGTATTCTAAAAAAGACAGAAATGGTAAAGTTCAATCACCACCTTCAACTCTAAAAAAACTAACCTGTATACTAGCATAATTATAATGCATATACTTCTTGCATAAATAGCTCGTGTTGTTTTGATGACATTTGTTAGTTACTGCATTTGCTGCTCAGATATTATTCTTTTTAATTTTTTGTAAGCAATGAATAAAACCATCCCAATTTTTCTTCGAGATAAAAGGGCGATCCTCATAAGAAGTACTTTCATATATCTTTTTGATAATAATTTGTATACTGTCGTGTTTTAAAATGTATAAAAATATATCTGTCTTCTTAGTCGTGGTTAACTTTCTTGGAAATAATAGTGCAGTGTTTCCCCTTGCCTTCTGTACCAGACATTTTGAGACTATTTAGGTCTTCAGGCTCACTGTAGCTTCTTCCAGACAGTTTCCTAGCTAGGTGTATGGTTATACCGCCGTTGCTCGTTCGCCAGAGCCTCGTTTGTTGTCTAGCATAGAGTACCAAGCGCGCAGGTGAGGATGACACTTGGGGTCGGGTAGATCTTATTCCGTTCTCCCCTTACCCCCCTTAAGAATACTTAAGCATAAAAGGTTTTAGAATGTTTGTCTGTCTATCTGTTTGTCAAGAATAGGCTCCGAAATTGGTCAATAAGATGAAATCTGCTGAAATGGCTCTGCTTTTAGTAATAGTGTGAATTTTCCTTTTTCAGACGAACCAGTGTAACAGCAGAGCCTTTGCCGTGCCAGTGATGGCACAGAAGATGGGTCGGCAAAGTGAAACTACTAGTGATAGCAATAAGTTAATGGTACCCAATGTCTTGTATTTTGTAACTATTCTATTAATTGTGCAAACGGTGAGCAGGGTTACTCTCTTTTGATATGAAATTTAAAAGTCTCTATTCATAATTGTTTAAATATTATATAATTTTATAGGAAATATTGTCTAAGGATTATGATATACCAAATAAAAGCTCTATGCTACTGATTACACGTATGAAATGTCAAGTGTTTTTATTATTTTTTTAGTAATGTTTTGTGATTATTTATTTTAAATATACTTAATAAATAATATTGAAATTGTTTACTGTATTTTCAGGTTTTTTTTTCATTTTATGCGTAACTCCAGTATTTTGAAACCCACAGAGCATTATAAAGAACAATAGAAGTAGCATGTGATGTATTTTGAAAACAAATGTAACCTTAGAGAGATAGATGAGTTGCGAGTTTTATAATAAAACTAGCAGACCCGGCAGACGTTGTCCTGCCCAAACGTTGGCTTGCCTGCACTACCCCTACCACTAACATTAAATATGGGGGGTGGGGGTAGGATGGTGAAAAATAGTTTACGACCGATTCTCAGACCTACCGAATATACACAAAAAAAAAATACAAATCGGTCAAGCCGTCTGAGGAGTTTGGTTACAACACCGTGACACGAGAATTTTATATAATTATATAAATACCTATTATCGTATTATTTTTTTTAAATAAAATGCTCCAAATAAAAGTAGTTCAAAATATTTTCCGAAAATTTCCGCGGTGTTGATTCAATAAGGGTCAGAGATTTAAGGCTCGCATGCTCGCTCGTAGCGGTTTCCGGGCAATTGATCCCGCGACCCGCTGCGGACATGAGGGGTGGACGTGTGAAGTGGATGAAATATTCATAAAGCGAAATACTTGACGGACAAAGTGGTTTGGAAAAAAAATTAGAAGGAAAAGCGCATTGATTATTGTCCAATTTCTTAAATCACAAAGAAAACTACTAATATAAATACTTTAAACCTATGATATACTTTCGGTATTGTCTATGCAATATTTTATAACCACGCGTCAAAATATAAAATAAGTAACTAAAGTACCACACATTGGTCTGGCATCGCACCGAAAATTTCCCATTCCGGCCGCCGGATCGGTGGACCGTACGTAGACGCGCCGGGGATTGGACGAACGTGTGGCCACCTTTATAATCATTTAAACTAAAAACTAACCTATTCTAAAATAAACTAAATTAGTTGACATTTATTAATCTTTTTAGTGGGTAATATATAGTCTATTCCTGTGCTTTTTTGTATATAATAGATATTAGCTTTTAGTGCCCATACTTGATTTCATCCCTATTCTACCCCCTTAGGGCGGTGGATTACAGAAAAGTAGCCTAATATCCTTTCCTAGGGTTCAAGTTTTCTCCTTATCAGATTTCATCAAAATCGGTTCACTGGTTTAGCCGTGAAAGCAGACAGACAGCGAGTCACTTTCGCATTTATTATATTAGTATGGATTTTGTTATTAGATAACCCAATGTCAGAAATTCTACTAGATATAAAAATTTAATACCTACGATTTAAAAAAAAAAACTAACAAACTTAAAGAAATTAGGAAGTTAACACTTCCAGTCACTTACATCCAAATAAATTCTTTCCCCTCGGACCCTCGCAAGGGTCGCGGAAAGTGAAGAAGTCGGTCACTTTGCTGGTTTTCCCATTTAACACTAAATATATTGAAGGGTCTTGTAGGGTTTAACATTCCGTCCGAAATAGTTGAGGGTGGGAAAATTCGCCCTGTATCCGGACCGGACTCTGTGGTGATTTTTATTAGCAATAAACAAGGGTAGTGTTTGATATGTGCATGTTGAACAAGGGTGGGTGATAGAAGACAGTGATTTCATAATATTTGAACAATTGATTGCTTAATTTTTTATATTAAAAAAGTTTTATATTTTAATATTTTTTTAGGGTTCCGTACATCTCCGATGAAAAAACAGATAGGATTACTGATTTGTCTGTCTGTCTGTCTGTTCGTCACAGCTTATTCTCTCCGATTACGGTCGTATAGCGTAAATAATCGAATTTTGATTTTGGGGGAAATATTAAAACGTAATAATTTATTTTTTCAAATGCATCATGTGACATATCAAATGAAAGGGCTCGTTATAAGGAATACAAATATATTTTTATAATTTTAGAATGCATAGTTTAAATTATCCGTGCCCCCGTTCTTACATCCAAAACTACCGAGTCTAAAATTTTGAAATAAATAGGGAATATAGCGCCTTTCTTATAGTTTACAGGAAAACCGAAACGAAAATCCTGTCTTAAAGATCTGACCGAAAAAATGGTACGGAACCCTCAGCGCGCGAGTCGTACTTGCAACTTGTCCAATTATTTATTATAAGTGGCGAGTCTATTATTGAATTAAATTATTTTTCGGCTTCAGACTGTTGTGTATATTATTGTGTGGATGTCAAAACATCTATGATATGAATAATCAATTGAAAGTTTTGTTATTAGCTGCGGCGGAAATCGCAGAGTCTAACAAACGGCGCAAATATAGTTCAATTATTGAAAACTACAAATTTGTGCCGTTTGGTGTAGAAACTCTAGGTCCGTGGGGTTCAAATGCCAAAAATTTTATTAAAGATGTATCCCCTCGACTTATCATCTCATCTGGTGACAAGAGGGCTGGCTCCTTCCTCGCTCAACGAATCAGTATCGCGATTCAGCGGGGAAATGCAGCCAGTATTCTTGCCACTATTCCACGCGGACCTGGTTTATTTAGTTATTTTTAATCTTTAGATTTCATTCGTTATTAATTGAATCAATAAAAAAAATGTGTAATGTCAAAGAGGCTATTTTAAAAATATGTATACTTAAATAATAAAAAAAAAAAAAATTGAAAGTATTGAAACTTATAATTATGTTATTATTCATTTCAATCTTAATCTTAAAACCTGAGTGAGAAGGCGACAGTTGCCACAATTTAATTAAAATTGAATTGTGTTTAAATAAGTTGTCTCATATGCTACTCGATAAAATTGTCACTGTTGAACTCAGGAATCTTTTCTTTATTTTTTTTGTATTTTGGACGAGAATAAAATTAAGAATTTGAAAATTATTCTTCCTGTAAATGATTCCATTTTGCTGTCCAGTTTTAGTTCAATATCTTCTTCCGTGTATTTAAATTCTCTTTCATTACTAGTAAAGCCAGAAGAAAAATAGTCTAAACTCTACATTTTATTAAATGAATTAAATTATCACCTGAGCTCCTAAATTAAATAGTACATACAATATCTATTTCTGTCTGCATATATAATATTTGTCTTTTCTAATATTTGTGGACTGAGCTGGGACACCTGGACGAGACACGATCGTGACAATGAGACTGTGAAGGCACGTGATCGATAGTACGATTTGGCATGCACCATCGGTCAATACTGTATTGCACAAACAAAAGTTTTTCTTTGAACTTTAGGGATGTGAAAAAGTAGAAATATTATATTCATTTATCGATTGTTTTGTAGATTCATATTTTTATTTTAAACTTTGGGTTGATTCATCGGGGAATAATCAGAAAGTAGTTGCAGAACTTTTTGAATGAAAACATAGACTGCTTGGGTATAGGCTAAGAACCTACCAATTATAATTTTTAGTAGACTTAAGTTGTGGACGTTCAGTAGGTACTTACATTATGTTAATCGTTACACCAATTTCTTACATAGATAATTATTTAAGTGACTCATTAGTTAGACTCTTGCAAGACTTGTGACCTGTTACGAAATGAGAGATTTTTTTATTGTAAGTCAAGCAAACGACTACCAGCGCCTGTTGATAAGTAGTGGTGAGTTTATGAGTTAATTTAGTTTATTAACAAACTCACTTAATTAATACAATAAAAGAACATAAGAGAATAAAAGAACATAAACGAGGAAAGGTAAGTGGAGATAGCAGTACGTATTATTGGATAAAAATGGTGTTTAAAGAGCATTGGAATATATTAGAAGAATTGAGGAATTGAGAATGAAGAAACGCAGAAAAGAATTTATTGTTGTTGAGTTTTGTTTGTGTACATAAATACGTTCTAGAACTAGGCCAGTAGTAGAGCTGGGTCGTTTCGTATTTTACGTGAAACGGAACGTAACCCATTTTATAAATCGACAAACTGCTTCGAAAAGCAGTGCCAAAAGAAACGGCTTTTTATTCATAAGGCGTAAATCGTACATACTACATATTATATTCATTCATTCAAAAAAACCGTTTATTCGACAGTCTGTACCATATTGATCAGTCTAATGTATTTATACACTATACAGCGTCCATATTAAAAGAACAGCAAACGTTTCTTTTTCAAAACCGCGTCGTAAATATTTTTGGTAGAATTTTTATTTTTAGCATACATAGCACCTCCCGCTACATCTTTTATTTTGACCAGAATGAGGAAACTTAGAACAATTATTTTAGCCATTTATTGTTTGCATAGAAAGTACTGTCATCGGTAATGAAAAGGAATGCACGGCCCGAGAATGTCCAACACTAGAATGCCGAGCAAATTGCTGGGTCGGTCATTATGCTGTTGGACACACTCGGGCCGTGCATTCCTTCCCTGGCTGGCCCTGTATGGATTCGTCGGTTTGGCCTTCGAGTCGAAACGAAAGATGTCGCGGTTCTAAATATGATAACACGGAACCCCAAAGCATGTGTTATGGGTACATGTATCTAATCTATACTAATATTATAAAGAGGTACAGTTTATAAGATTTGATGTAGGGGTAATCTCTGAAACTATATAATCGATTTTAAAAATTATTTCATTAATAGGAAGCTAGAACCTCTCACACTTCTCACAGGCACTACACTACACACACAAGCGCAATATGTAAATGGTTGCAAAAATCTGATTCTTGAAACGGTTAGTCAAAAAAAACGACCAGGCTCTATTATACGTACGTACAGTTGAATCGCCGAAGCAATAAACCTGATTTAAAAAAAAACTGATTTTCCTTCTGTCATAAAAGCGTTCGTTCGTTACATGGCAAAAATCTGTTTCTTGAAGCAGTTTGTCAAAAAACGACCAGCTCTAGCCAGTAGGGGGTTAAAGCTGTTTTATAATCTATCTATCTTTCATCATGTCTTTTATCCCAAGAGGGCTAGGCAGAGACAATCGATTGCCATTTGCTAGAATCCTGACATACTTCTTTCGCTTCTTTTATTTTCATCATACCTTTCATACATGCTCGGCAATTCTGTGTACTTTTAATATTGCCTTCGATCAATTTTTTTATATGTTCAATAAAACTACACCTAGGTCGTCCTCATTCAGCATTTCCTTTCACTTCAGCCATATAAACCTTTTTAATAAATCTTTATTCATCCTTTATTCTTTCAACGTATCCAAGCTAGCGTAAACTACTTTTCTTCATTTTAGCCACAACATCATCTTCCACTCCGCATTTTTCTCTAATGACATCGTTTCAGATGCGGTCAATACGTTTTATATCACACATTCTACGTAAAGACCGCATTGCAGTGCATTTATCTTACTTTCATGCTTAATATTCCATATACCCAAGACTAAGACCCATAAGTAAGTGATGGAACTATTTTACTTTTAGTTGTATTATAAGTTGTGTATTTATGCATACATGTTTAGTTTTTTGTTTTTATAATAAGCATATAAATATAACATCACCTAATTTTGATCAACAAATAATAATTTTGCATTTAACAAAAACATCGATGATCGATATCTTAATTCACATCCTTATTAGGATATTGTGAGTTTAACATGCTTTTATAATATAAATGATCAATGATATACGGCTATTTAGATCAATAAAAATATGCATAATCATCATCCCTTGTTGTTAGATTTTGGTCATGAATTGACCGTGTACATGCAATATTTTTTCAAATAATATTTTTGTCTTGGATTAGAGAATTGCTAAATACTGATGCAAAAACTTTTATCGAAGGGCGAATTGACTTGATTTGTGCACAATCATTAGGTATTAAATTTAAACATGAACATAGTTTTTTGGAACAAAATAATTTCGCATTTTTTATATGAATATAAATACTAATTATTTTGTAGGTGCGTCGGTGGCCGAGTGGTTAAGACGTCTGGTATTAACTAGGCAGACCACGGGTTTGATCCCGAATTCCGGCCATGTACCAATGTGTTTTAAATAAAAACTTATGTATCTACATAATCCGACAAACCACACTCCATCTAAATATATCTCAACAAAACTGGTCACTCGTTAGGTATATAGCCTCACAAATACCATCGGCTAAACGAGGGAGACTTGGTCTTCCGCTAGGTACCCTGGAACTGTAACGCGGTTTCGGGAGCTGTAAGGCAACCGTGAAGAAAGCAAAAGAGTATAACGAATTTTATCAACAGATTCCTTGATTAAAATATTTAAAAGTGACAGTGCAGCTATAGGCTTCCCTCCTGTTCTGGGCAACTTGATGCTAAATGCATATCTCCAAACTCATTTTTTTCTGTAATCTGTGCCTCCAAAATAGATATTTAATTCGGTTTCGCATGGGATTAGAGTTGCGACACTGAAGTGGAGATGGGCGGGACACGTAGGACACGATAGAAGATGGACGTCAAGGGTTACTGCGTGGAGACCTCGAGTGGGCCATGAAGTGGTAGACCACCAGCGAGATGGAGTGACGACATCGTGAAGAGAGAGGGTATAGCATGGAGGAGCACTGCGGAGGATAGGGAGAAGTGGCGCATTGCTGAGAAGGCCTATATCCTTCTAGCATCATCAAAATTATTAATTTTCTAGCAATGAAGATTGATTTTCTTCACTTCAGATTTGCGCATTATTCAAATCAGTATCGATGTACAAATATTTATTTTCGTTTCCTTACACTTACGACCAAGTATGAGTAACCCGCATTCCGGTCGGTTGTCGACGCGCGGTCACCGAGGGACTTTCGGACGGACAACCAAACATTTTACTGCATATTTACGTTACAAGCATTTTTTGCATTTGGCAGTCGTCCAACGGCAGCTGACCCGTCCAGTGAAATTCTAAATTTATGAGCAAAAAGTACTTACAATGTAAATATATATGTACAATGAGTCATCAGTTTTAAATTAATCTTTTGTGTATAGTCAAAGGATTTGTACCATTGAATTAGGGAAATATACATACATACCTTCAAACCTGTTTCCCAAAGGAGTAGGCAGACAATATGGAGTGCCACTTCTCTCGATCTTTGCATACTTCTCTTGCTTCGTCCACATCCATACTACGTATTTGACCTTTTTTAAGGACATCATGCAGACATTTGCTTCGTCATTATGTCCAAACACTCCAAACTATCTCAGCATTTTCAGTAAAATCTCATCATATCTCACTTAAGCGGGTATAATAGAAAATCTCACGTCAACTTTAAAGAAATATACCTACATTGCTTATTTTTATACATTTTTTTTTCTTCACTTCAAATGTCCCATTTTACCTGCTCAAACATCTCATGATTAAAAACATTTATTTTAAGAGTAAGCAAAAAAGTAAAAAAATAAACATTTAGAGTTTTTAAAAGAAAAAAAAAGGTATAGACAATACCGATTTTATAAAAATCGTAAGTCTACGATAAAAATAAATGTAGTTTTTTTAACAACTGTAGCAGAAATCACACGTATGGTTGGGTTCCACTAAATCTCACTCAATCTCACCAAGAGGGAGGGGGGAGTCTAAATTTAACGAAAAATTGCTCACGTAATTAATGGATGCCCCCTTAGGTCAGACGAAGTTTGACGCCCCTGTATGGCGCAGGAACAAATTAGCGCGACTCACATTTGGACGATTTTCATAATTTGTAGTTTTACTAAAGAGTATGATTATAGTTATACTAGTTAGACGTTATATGTATTGTCATTATTAAGACGCTGAATAGAGCCAATGACCTTGAGAAATGGCACCGCCACCACGCGGGTACACATACACACCAAACGACGTGGCTGCCACTAATAAAGATAAGATAAAAAATCTGTCAAAAAATCAGAATCATTGCTTGCTTTTTAGTACTGTTTCTAGACAGTAAAATATTTTTTTAGAGGTACATACGTGATGTTTTTCTATCGAATCAATATAGTTGTATTATATTTTGAATACAGTATCTTAATAACGCATAACCTCAAGAATATCATATATTTTTTTGATTATGGTCACTGCTGTGGATTATGTACTTTTACGCATCCTAAAACTCGCATTTAGCTCTATACCACAGATATCTAATATACTAGTCAAAGACAGATAGGACACTTCAAAGTTTGCAGTTAGTACCGCTTGTTTCCGCGAAGCGCTAGTGTCGATTCAGTCGATAGTGATGTACGTAAAGTATCAAGAGTTTATTAGCTTATTGATCATCATCAATCGTGGTCAATAGTGACGTACCACATCAATCAATACATGGATTTTATTATTTTTTATAATATTTAAAGGTTTGTTGTAAATAAAGAGCATGATTTTTTAATAACATTATTTATTTTTATTTACAAAATTAAAAATCTGCTTGAAGGATATGCCAAATTACTGTTCTTTAGTTGCCTATATTCTCTGGTTTCTATTCATTTATTAAAGTTTTGTTTATCACTCTTGTGTAGGTACTACGATAGGTTCCACAGTTAAATTTCTTTGATAGTCTTCTGCATAAATATCCCGTAGTATATGCAGACTAATGTACTTTCACTTTACCACTTACACAGCTAACACGGCACTCACGAGAAGACATAGCACTAAACGTTTGCTGTTCAAATTATTATTTATTTCGTTATCAACTCAAGCCCGAAAGCGTGAATATACAAACAAAAATAATACAAAAACTTGTGTAAATACTGAAATAACGACCACAGCAAGTAGTAAACAAAGCGTGGCAAATCACAATGTCTAGGCGACAGGCGACTGATTATTGTGACGTCATTAAAATGAAAGATGGCGGCGGTGCGATACTAGCGCTCGGCGCAAACATAGGAACTAAAACTGTCACAGGCCTGCTCTATACATCCTCTTAAGATCAAGCAAAAAACTCCGAATAAAACACGTTTTTTGTATAGGACCCCTTTTAATTTTTTTACTTTATTTTATTATTATTATTTGTTGTTATAGCGGATATAGTAATACATACTATGTGGAGGGGATTTTTTTTATCTATTATGGTTCAATAGACGGACGGACGGACAGACTGACAGAGGAGCCTTGGTTTCCGTTGTCACCCTTTGGGTACGGAACCCTAAAAATTGATAAAATTGAGTATTTTAAGAACCATCTACCTAACTAATATTTTCTAATTATTTTCCATTTTGTCACAAATGAGTTCAAAAGACAACGAAAACAAAGATAAAATTACCATTCACGTGTAAAGTGCATTAACATGTCCGAAAGTTGTCGTTAAAAAACAATTTGCTTTATTGGGCGCGGGTAGACATTTAGTCATCTCTTCACTTATATTAGCAGTAGTAAGTCGTGTACAATAAATAAAAAATATTGAAATCATATTTATTTGAGATCAAAACCCAAGTGTACCTACATACTTCAATCTATCGTAAGTCTACAATACTTAAAAATTTAATAGAAGTTTCTCAAACTCTGGAGTTATTTTTTGATCTTTATTTATAAGTGAAAGGGTCTGCCTTTCTTTATATATATTTTTTTATTTCTTCACGGATTACCTTCCAGGTCCCGAGAACCGTTGCCGGCCCCAGGTTACCCAGCGGAAGACAAAGTTCCTATTCGGCGCGCTGCCGTACAGTCCACCGAAACTGACCACAGACTTGTCCAATTCTTGTATCAAATGGTCCGCCGGAATGGGAAATTTTCGGTTCGATGCCGGACCAATGTGTGGCCTACTTCATTACGAGTGGCCAGCTCTGTTGAGGTAAGTTGATGGAGAAGCCTCTTTGTACGGTTTGTCAGATAATGTACATAGATTTTTTTATATAAAAACCCATTGGTACATGGTCGGATGTGGGGAATAAACCTCTTTATATTGCCACCTCCTATAAACCTCATATTTCCATTCATATATGGAATCCCTACAAATGCTAGCACCAGGTATATAGGCTGTTGGCAAGTTACATAACAATTTTAAACAACACACGTTTGTTGATAGTTCAGTGGTCCAGTTCAGAGACGGCCCCTGAAATTTATATTAAAAATCAGAAATAATTGTATTCAGTAATCAAAACTATATACGTCAGCTCTTCTTTTCAAAAGTTCGTTGGACGGCCACAGAATGAAATGAATAATGGAGAAAAGTGAGAAGCAGGGTAATTCAATATAGACTGCTTTTCATACTTGTTTCAAATCAACTTTAATACACACAACACACTTTCACAGCCTTTATACTACGCGGTGTGACCCGAGACACCGGTAACAGTGTCCACTTTTTGCCAATTGTGAGTTGTGTTTCAATAGCTAACCCAACACACTAACGACAGTAGTCCGTCCGTAGTCATCAACCTTTCTCCTTCGTATTAGATTAAATAGTCAAGGAAATCTTTTGAATATTCTGTTCTATTTTAAATATTTACGCCAAAAATGCTCAACGTATCGACGCGATTTTTTGCAAATAGAATGTTGGAGGGTAGGACAGAAACTAGGCTACTTATTCCTCCTGGAAAATTGAATTTCTACCCGTGCGAAGCAGAGCGGGTAATTAGTCAATTATAAGTTAATGAAAAATTAAACTTGTTTTCAGCGGGATCGTTATCAACTTAATATCTTAAACAAATTAGATAATTTTACAAATCGTGTATAAAACCAGAGAATATAGTTTTGAAAGGGCAGCTCTCTGAAAAGACAATAAATCCACTTATCTCGGTCTCGCTTCAAAGTGAGACCAAGTTTTTCGACTTACAACCTCGCTTCTGTTTTCTCGGGAGATAAATTATTATGGAGACAACTTTATTATAAAGGTATAGCTTTCCACCCCAGCTTCTCCCGTGGTTTTTTTTAATGTGACATAAGAATTTATGTCGACGGATTTCCGGGACAAACAATCCTATGTCACTCTCCGGTCCTACAACTATCTCTGTTCAAACTAGGTCGTTTCCTGCTCTGTTTGACGTGAAAGAAAGACAAACAAATGTACTTTCCCATTTATTAACTGAACTTAAAAGAAGGAGGATGTTCTTAATTCGTCGGAATCTCTTCTTTTATGTATATATGTTCCCAGATTGAACCATACGCCTGGACCGATTAAGAAAAAAAAATTTGAATAAGAAATAGAAGCGATTTGGGTATTTTAAGAAATTTTGTTGTGGTCCCATGGTCATCAGGTCACGATCTGATGACGGGATCCTGGAGAAAACGAGAACTCTTAAAATTGTATAGGCACACTTGCAGCGATTTGGGTTTTTTGTTTTATAGTGACTTGTGCATTTGCTTTTGGAAAGCACACTTTTCAGTGCATAATTTTTGAAGTCGGTACACACCTTTTTAAAAGGAAAATTATTAGATTGTTTCTACCTTTAACAATCAGATTGTTCCAAATTAAAAAATACCTATACCTAAAGGCGCTCTCAGTTTTCGTACGTCAGTTGAGCGTAAGTAATAAATTGTAGAAGTTTTAGTGTGTGATTAGAAAACAGCGTAAATGTAAGAATATAATTTAATTAGGTTTTGAACGAAGGACTAAAACAATTTGACGAATATAATTTGTCATCCTATTATGTCGCTTTCATGAATTAAATCACACTATCTATTATAATAGTAATAATTTCAAAGAATAACATTTGAATAATTTGCTTTAACAAGGGGTGCTATTTAGTTTCATATCGACGATAAATGGGTATAAACGCTGATAAGACCTAATGTGCTCTCCATGTACCAACCCCATCAACACCGCCATATAAATCTCAATGTGTAGACAAAATCTCAGTTAGGAAGAGAAAGATATAATGTCCCATAGAGATAAAGCAAGACAAACACGACCGGTTTCCGCTACGCTACTTTTTGTCCTGCTTTGTCACTACGGGAAATTATATCTCTCTCATTCTAACTGATGTCTACGTACTGGATTCTATCACCGTCACGATCGCATGGCAGGACATATCTCTGTTATAAGGCCATGAGGCCAGGAACATCCAAACATTTCAATCATAATAGGTATTAGTATAATTAATAAATACATATTGTAAAAGTTCTTTCCATATTAACCGTGCCCTATGAAGCGGGCAGTTTGTAGAGAGAATGGCTAAGGAGTCCAAAAGTTGTCCTTTCTAATTCACGTCGACACACGGACGGGACATACGGGCCTGATTGAAAAGTTTTAAGTTCCTCAACTAAATCCCCTACTTTACAGCACTTCAGAAAAGTGAAGCAGATATCTGGTGGAGATTTTCATTATAATACTTCATGATTAAATATTCCTAAGGATATTGAAAATAAATTGAAAAGTCTACATTACTCTAAATTACCACCTTGCACATTCTCACACTAATTTATATTATTATTGACTTTTGCAATGATAATTGGGATAAAAGTACCTAACTGTACACTTGAATTTCATTGCGAAATATGTCATACAAAAAAAAAAAAACTTCTTTCATAACGATCCTCATACAAATACAGTCATTAAAAGTATTGGATACTAGCTTTTCGCTCCCGGGTTCACCAGTGAAAATTTTCGAAAAATTCGAAAAATATATATTATTACTTCCTATTCAACGTAAAAATATATTTTTAATCGGTCTGGTTAGTTCCTGAGATTAACGTGTTCAAACATACAAATTCTTCAACTTTATATATTAGTAAAATGTGCTTTCTGTGGGCGATGTTAGTAATATAATTAGTATAGATATACCGTATACGAGTAGATACACTGGACATCGCCCACAGAAAGCACCTTGAATATTCAAATTAAATCGCATATTTTAAGGAAGGTTGGAACATACGACAACTGTCTCGAGTCCGTGTAATACTAATTGCAAGTTTCGTAATTTCATAAGACAATGCTGCTATGAATTCATTATCATATTGAATAGATTTGCATGCTTGTCCAATATTTATATGAAGCGTTTAGATTGTGAGGTATTGGTCTTTCAATTTGAATTTAACTCGGAAATTTCTTGTATGATACTTTGGGATTTAGGAAAAAATGTTGGACAATTAATACAAATCTTTTCACCAAAAATTAGCATGTGGTTTTAGTAACAAACATTCTAATCTCGTATTTTAATATTAGTAATTTTTTTCCAATCGATTTTTAATTTTTTCAACAAACTTTTCATCTGATATAGGTACTCGTACCAGGTTTCAGCGACAGTGCGACATAAAAGGTTGTGAGCGAGCACTAAGATCAAACCGTTTAAAACTCCATCAGGCTTGCAGTTAACCCTTGCCCGTTGTTGTAGCATGCAGCCTTCACACGAGCCGAGGCCGATATTAAAACATTATTCAAGGCGTCCATTACCATAATAAATGTTAATAAAGTCAACGCACATGCCCATTAGCCAGTCGTAAATCTTCTCGGGCCATTGCTATTGGTTTTAAGCTTGGGCCCTTATCAATTATGAACTGGCTCTATGCACCGCGATGGTACAGTAAGTCTGATTTTAGGCGTACTCTATTTAGGAATTTATTGGTGCTGTCAGACAATCGAATTGGCCCATGAAAAATAATTTAGATGTTAATTCCATCTGGAATAATGCAGTGAAACGATTTCCAATTTAGATCAGTAGTTTTAGTTAACTTCTTACATACAAACTAATTCCAATATTTTTTATAACATTAGTAGATTGCCAAAAAGTGGACACTGTTACTGGTGTCTCTAGCCACTTAAGGTATATTGGCCGTATAATAACGATACACCATTTAAGTCACGTTGTGATTTAATAAATATACCTACTTAATAAATTGTTTAAAGTGGTCCTTTGTAGATTTACCAACCCAAAATTTAATACAGAACATAATAAGTGGTTTCAAAAAGTTAAATGTGTTAAAGCAATGATGAATTTTTAAGAAACGTTGATTAAGTTTTGACAACTTCTAATATTATAAAAATTGTAGACACCGTTATGTGTGCATCGAGGTCACACCTGCGCAGTAATTATTTTAGGGATGTTCATCTAATCTAAATGGTTAATCAAAAGTTAACCACGATTGTAAACATAACAGTTGTAAAAAATGTTTTTTTTTTTTTATGAATTATGAAAGTTGTTAATTAACTAATCTCTGATTAACTTAGACAAGCCTTTCAGAAACTGTCATATTAATATTAACTATTGAAATTACATATTATGAAAAAAAAAACTATTTACAATATCTATTTATTTATGTTGTCCCGACATAAGAAGTGTACACGCGCGTTCTATTCCAACTACTGTAACCCAGGCCCCTCGATCCGTGTGTCCAACTATAGACACAATTTAGTTTGTAGAGTACTAATGTTGACGGACTATCTGTACCGGGCGTGCATAATCGTGCGCTTGGATAGCTGCGCCCACGTGCGATTGTCCTCAAGACTATCCTAACCCAATATGTACAAAGTTTTACAAAATCATACTTTGCTCTGATCTGGTCTTACTATATGAATGAAGTAAAATTTTCAATGAGAATTCTATTAATCTTCTTAGAAGTATGATGATCGAGTCGTGTTACATTGATGCGACGTACCATGTTATTCACCCGAATTTAATCTACCTTACTGGCATGAGGCCTATTCGGTTTTCTGTATTGGAAACCCTGTTATCCTATCTATCTATCTATTATCACGCCTTTTATCCCAAGAGGCAATTGTGTGTATGTTTAATATATGTTTAATAAAAGTACACCTAGGTCGTCCTCTGCCAGCATTTCCTTTCACTTCAGCCATATAAACATTTTTCGTCAACTTTTCATCCTTCATTCTTTCAACGTGTCCTGTTATCCAATCTTACATTTTGGCTGCTTCTTTTTCTAGAGATTTTAAAATTGTCTTTGGTTGTATCATACAACACCCCTTATATACCTACCACTTTTATACTTCTTCTTTTGAATATTTCTACTATCCTCCAATGTCTTCTAAGTATTGTTGATTCTAAAGTCTATTTGTCTTTGTAGAATTGTTTTAAACGTAAATTTGCATTTATTTCATTAATGCTTATTTCAACTTTAATGGTTTAATCATTCAGACCTTTCAGTTTAGAAGTTACTCTAGCCATACTAGGTCGTATGGTCATGTGCTATATTTTTTTGATTATCTTTTAATTGGCATCCTTATTACTTAAATATGTATAGAATCGGTACAGTAACGAACGATAGTAATGAAAATGTCTTTTCCCTTGCATCATAATGACCTTTTAATAGAAGCAAACATATACCCCGAGGTTATAATTTCTTATTAAGGCATCAAACACGATTCTTGTATGTAATATATGACAGAAGGTACAAAATACGTAAATCCTGAATACAATTCGTTGAAATTGAGTGAATTGTTTTATTTTTAACCGAACTTCAAAAAAAGGAGGAGGTTCGCAATTCGTCGGAATCTTTTCTTTTTTTTATGTACTTATGTTCCGATTACTTGAAGACGCCTGGACTATATTTATTTGAAAGGGTATACTTTCTACGTGGTCCCATGGTCATCAGGTCAGGATCGTGGACAAATCGAGAACTCTTCAAATTTTATAGGCACACTTGAAGTGATTTGAGTTTTTTTTTATAGTGACTTGTGCATTTGCTTTCGGAAAGCACATTTTAGGTTTTTTTTTCTTAATCAGAAGTTATATAGACTTTTTAATCAAAAATCAGTTCGGCGGTCGAAGTGAAGAATATAAAATGTTTGAATAATAGAATAAATATTATTCTGGAGTAAAAAATGATTGGGACTGTGGGAGTATAAGCAATTCACATAGTAAAATCCTTGAGTACATATGTATGTAGTAATGAATATAGGTAATACAATTTGCTTCTAATTTGCGTTTTATGCAGGTCCAATATTTTTCAAGGCTTGTTCACTTCTGGGACTTAAAGAACTATGAATGAAATAATAAAAATACTTGCAGTATGAACTATTTAAGAGTAATGTGGCACTCACTTTTATTGAATGGCTTTTAACTCTATAGGTCAAGTGGCCAGCGCTAGGTGAGTCGAGCGAAATGTCACCATCCCACCTTAGAAATGCCATAAGTGCACCATCAAAATGCAGAGGTCTGTAGATAATTACTACTTTGAATAAAATATGTGGCCAGGATATTTAAATGCTTTTTGAAATATTTTAATAAAATCTTCGTAAGAATTGTGTGCTTTTCAATAGATCGCCCAGTTTTTCGGTAAAATGTGTTAGCCCGTTCTAAAATTTTAATACCAATTAGGTATCTACTTCATGAATTTATCTTATTTGTAGCAAATTCATTGTAACAACTAAATAAATCAAATTGACATTTTTTTTATTTTAAAAGATTGAGGATGGGATATTATAGGTATGTTAAAATTACTGTCAAATGAGATAATAAATAATCATATTACAAACTTCAAAAAGTACGGCTTGCCTTTAGTTACCTAGTAAAAATACTATAGATTTTATGTCGTTTTGACCCGCTGCGGCCGACATAGCATCTTGAAAGGCCATAAAAATTAAAATATGTTACACTTACTGTCAGGTGAATTAGTAATCATATTACAAAGCCTAAAAAGTACTAGTAGCTTGCTTTTAGTTGTAAAGGTACATAGTACCTACAGTAGATTTTACGTCGCTTTGACCCGTTGCGGTCGACGTAGCATCTTCTATAAAGGTCATTCCCTGACCGATAACGACTAAGCTCGAATGTAGGCCCAGGTCGTCGGGGCTCGATCATTGCATTAAAGGGTTATTGGGAGTGCTTGCTGCACTTAATGCAGTCTAATGGCGCCGCTTATTTTGTATACAAAATTGAGAATGATTTGTTTTGATAGTCTTGTGAAATTTAATTTTCTTTGCATAAAGGTTTTTGTGGCGAAACGTAAGCTGGCTAAATAATATTTTATAGGTACTTAGTTTTAATGGTTTATTAAATTATTTTTAGGGTTTCGTATTTTTTTATTTCTTGTGTATAAATAAGTAAAAGAAGTTCAGGAATAGCTGTGACTTGTAGTTGCGAATATATAAAAAATGTATGGCTTTCTGCAATGACAAACAAAAAAATGTTCGTTTTCGTAAAATAAAAAATTAATAAACATAAAGACAAAATATTTTTGAGTTCGCAATTTTCCCCCTATTTATTTCGAATAAAAATATTTCTGAAATTCTTCTTCTTCTTCTTCTTCTTTTGATATATGGCAACAGTGCTGACTTTCGTCGCAATTCTGCCAGTCTCCAGTGTTTAATCTCGTGCAATAGTAAGCCGATAAATCGGTAGCTAAGATTATCCCGCCGACTGTGACACGTTGACTAATCACAACCATCACAGCGCGGCCGGGATTGAACGATTCCACATCACGCCATGACGAAAACGCGTGCGGTCGGCGCCATGACCGGAATAATTACGTCTAGAATGGTCAAATAGTCGATTTTGGGGCGTCGGTGGTCGATTCGGTAAAACGTCGGCTCACAACTGAGAAGTCGCAGGTTCGATCCCCACATCCGATCATGTACCAAAGGGTTTTTATAATAAAAAAAGTCTATGTTACCTACATTATCCGACAAACCGTACAAAGAGGCTTTTCCATCTACCTCAACAGAGCTGGCCACTCGTTAGGTATATCCTTAAAAAACAAAAATCTTTAGCTATATGAGGAAGACTTGGGTCCCCTGGGGCCGGCAACGGTTCCCATGAGCTGTAAGGCAACCCGTGAATTTTTTTGGGTCTGAGAAAAACAGCCTGACAAAAAGGGTACGTATGTTTTGGCTTTTAAAACAAAGCGAAGAAAGCAGTATAATTCATATAGTTAGCCATAGACGACGACAAAGTCGTTGTATTCAAAATAGTAAGTCGAAGCTATTATTCAATAAACTGTATACCGACAATAAATCGTCATAGAAGGCTATCTATGAAACTAGGATCTGATTCGGCATTGCCCAAGCTAAGCAAATCAGAGGGTTAATTCGGTTAACTAACTTTTACTTTAAGCACGTAAATTTTTATTTGTTGCTTAAAATAATGATGGAGATAAACTTTTTCGTTTCTTTTGAAGTACCGAGTGTGTGTGTTTGGAAATGCGGTCGAATTAATAATAATATATAATAACTCAGTAATAGTATCTTTAAAATGTTATCTCTGGAAAACTAAATGTCATTAAAATATGCTTTGAGAATATTTACGTACAACAGAACGAATTGAATATCAATAAAAAAGGCGGCCATCACAGGACGCTCGGCAGATGTGAAACATCGAAATTGACGCGTCAAGTATACTGTAGTCGAAGTATACACACTCGGTTAATTCGGTTAACTTTTATTACAAGCACGTAAAATTAACATTTAACGCACTTTTTCGTCATGACATACGAGTCGGTCTTATCCCCAGGGAGCGCAAATAATTAATTGAAAGGAAAATCTGAATAAAATATTTTTTCTTTTTATCAACGGTCAACGGTGTCAAACCTTTCTAAAACAAGACTACTTTAACAGTAGCAAAATTTCTATAAATGACAGGCAGTTTTACTCTTGTTGCCGTTAAAGGTAGGTATATAGTGCAATTCAGCCTTAATTAAAAAAACTTCCTATATGAGCGTGTAAATTGCATGTGAAGTTGTAGAATTGTGTCACCAGTTTGGTCTCAGAGGCTATTGTATAAAACTACAAACGGTATTCAAATCAGTGCCCGTACAGGGACCGCGGGCACGCACCGGCAATTTGTGCTGAACATACTATTTTGACACCTTCATACATAAACATTTTAGTTTTTGTTTGCCCTTTCCGGTGTTCTAAGTCAAGTTTATGGTAAGGTTAAAGTATGTTAAGCGAAATACGTTTTATTTTTAACATGGCTTCATGATTGAGTGCTAAGAAGGATTTCCGCTATAACATGTACGTGTACCTACTAATTTCATATTTCATTTTAATAATTGGCCAAGTTTCGAGCTGGGGTTTCCGTACCATTTTTTCGGTCACAACTTTAAGGCAGGATTTTCGTTTAGGTTTTCCTATAAACTATTCTATTACTACATTCCCTATTTTATTCAAAGTTTTAGACTCAATTCTCGTATATAATTTAAACATCCTACCTATGCATTTTAAAATTATAAAATAAATGTATTTTTTATAATGAACCCTTTTATTTGATACATCACATGATGTAGGTACTTGAAATTTTTATTTTTACTATTTAATTTTCCTCCTAAAATTAACCCCCAAAATCGAAATTCGATTATTTACGCTATACCAAAATTCGTCCTTTTTCGTCCAATAGACGAAACAGACAGACACAAGAGTGATCCTATAAGGGTTCCGTTTTTTCATCGCATGTACGAATCCCTAAAACGAAACATTATTTAGGAAATATAGTACATGAAATGAAAGTGTCCCATCTGCAAACAATGGTTGCAATAAAACCTATTGCATCTGCCACAAGGAAAGCAAACGTCTTACTTAGATAGTTGCGGTCAAATCTCGCTTATTATTATTCCATTATTATAATAATATTATTGTATAAACACGTTTGTGAGTGATGGGATGAAATAAGGAAATGGTAGAGGCATTGCGAGTTAAATTTATTGTTCTTTGAAGATTTAGTGAACATTTACAGTTTGTGTAATCATCGATTTCTGGAATATGGTGTCTTTAGATTCTAAGAATTGCCTACTTCTATTTATTTTATATTTGAAAACTTAAGTGGCAGACAAGTCGAGTACCTACTTGAATGAAGATAATGATTACAAAAACATATACATTACTATTTATTCTAATCTACAAATATTTTTTCTTATTTAGGACAATTAGAAAAGAATGAAGGATGAAAGTTTAACTAAAAAGGTTTATATGGCTAAAGTGAAAGGAAGTGCTGGCATAGGACGACCCTGGTGTACTTTATTGAACATAAAAAAATGTACTGATCGATGGAAATATTAAAAGTACACACAATTGCCGAGCATGTATGGAAGGTATATAATGAATATAAAAGAAGCGAAAGAAGTATGTCAAGATCGTAACAAATGACATTCGATTGTCTCTGCCTACTCCTATTGGGATAAAAGGCGTGATGATATATAGATAGATAAGATTCGAACTCGATATAGTCTGTTTCAGCACTAGCATCACACCACCAGTAACAAGTTCATGATGAATATCTAAATTACCCGTTTCGAACAAACATATACTTATAGCTAGACAACATTTATAATGAAATTAACCACTTCCACAAACCAAATAAGCCTAAACTCGAGGTGTTTACTAGCAGCCATTAAAGAGTTCCACTATCCACCTCCTGGCTCCATGATCAGATCAGCTCGATGGTACAAAATTTTTGTATTATCATCGGTATTACATACACTTGCAAAGTTTCAAATTGATACGACAATTAGAAGTTAAATTAGACTTCCAAGATTTGTTTACATACATAGTTAGTTACAGGTGAAGCTAATTATTAATTTTAAAATCACAGACAGACAGGCACTTTAATGTCTATACTCTGTTCCTACTGTATCTTCGTATCTATGAAAAATTCTAAAAAATTTGAAATTGGAACGATCATTCGAACATGAATACGCCAAGTTACGCACCATTAAATTTTCTTTCAGGATTTTGTTTTGTTTTGAAAATAAGCCCATGTAATTACTTATACTAATACCAAACGAACAATGACTAGCATTAATCTCACAGATTTTCCTCTATTTATATTTTGATATTGATGCTACACGTCGTATTTGTAAACGGTAATGAATGTAAGAAACAGCGCGACTAACATACGGCATAATTGTTCCTTGGACTGACGCAAATCTCAGGCTATAGGTCAACAAAGATCCATAACTCTTAGATATAATACAACTGTACGCTCTCCATCCACTTTGAAAATGTCTAAAATTATGCACAGAGTAAAAAAATACATACATTTTAAAGTTAAATTCTAGCGGTATGTTCAATTACTTTCTATATTTTTTTAGTCTGTGGTATGTTTTGTATGGATGTGCATATTATCTTCGACGGCGCCAGCACACGTTCGAAACAAACTGGAAGGGTCATTTAGGGTGAAGGTCATAATAAGGTCTCTAGAGGTTTAGGTCAATGTTTTAACATTGTCATGTAGATTTGCAGTCGTACTTGTCGTTTGTCATATATCTTTTGTAAGGAAATTATTATAAATCCTATTTGTTGGAGAGATCAACAGATGACTTGTTATGTTTTTTTACTAAATTATAAAAAAAAAATTTTAGCTTGGTAATTAAGAAACTGGCCAAGCGCGAGTCGGACTTGCACACGAAGGGTTCCGTAGACTCAATAGTATGTAATAAGGTCAGACCAAGTTTGACGCCCCTGTATGGCGCAGGAACAAATTAGCGCAAGTCCGACTAACACTTGGCTGGTTTTTATTATTTGTTGTTTTACTTAAGACGCTGGATAGAGCCAAAGACCTTGAGAGATGGCACTGCCCCCACGCGGGTACACATACACACCAAACGACGTGGCTGCCACTAATAATATAGCATCAGGCTGCAGCCGGTACTGTCGGTACACGAGCGCTTACGCACACACGCGTGCAGTGCGTACATAAAATCTCGAAAATGAGAATAAAGCAACTTGCTGAAAATTTGATTAAAAAATAGAACAGTATTACGATAGTATATTGCTAGATAAAAAATCTGTAAAAAAATCAGAATCATTGCATGCATTTTAGTACTGTTTCTAGACAGTAAAATATTTGTTATGTAGCGTCTGCGCAGTGTTAATTTTTATTTTCTTTGCACTTTCATATTTATTTTACCGGTTTTGTTGCTATTTTCTTCGTTAATTTTTTTATATTGTTAATTCTCCATTTCGCGTTGAGTATCTTCATTATGTTTTATGTATAGTTCGGTTCGTGTCAAATTATTTTTCAAACCTTTAAAAACAAATCAAACCGGAACCCCATTCCGTACGGCAGTCACCAAGCCAAAATATAGCTTAACTATATCCCATAGCAGATTCACACTTTAAGTTCATCTTGTATCTGTCAAAAATATGGCAAATCTCAGTTAATCCTGAAAAGTGGAGTTTTTTTATACAACCATTCCATCCCACACAGTTGATTATTGATGATATGATATAATATAATGATGATAGCCATAGTTTCCAAAACGAGCATTGCTTTTGCGTTTTGGAAACTATGGCTATTTAGAACTCTTAATAATTAAAATATGTTTTAATCCAATTTAAAATAATATAAAAATCAACTGTGGGGATGGAAATGTTGTATAAAAAAACTCAACTTTCCAGGATTCACTGAGATTTGCCATATTTTTGACAGATACAAGATGACTGAGAGCGGTCATTATTTTTTGCGCGCCATTTTTAACTTCTATTCATGATTGACATTTGTGAATGAAATAAATAATACACGTGTACAGAATGCTTCGTAGTTCCCCTTTGAGTTAAAATGACACAATACGCGGGGTCGGAAGTGAGTGTCTTCATCAGCTTTGTTCATCTCCATCTAAGATGTCTCCAAGAGTCCCGGGGGCATGTGAAACAGATACTTATCATAACCAATGCGGACGCACGTCGACAACTCGCGATCTGACCGCTCTGATTGTATGAAACCTCAATGTTAATGAAACAAATTATGAAAAATTTTTAATACGATTTAGAACTGTATTTTTAATAGAAATAAGGTGTAAAATAATTTATGTATGTTAAGATAAATGTGTAATGTTACATTATGTCAACAATGACTTACTTTAACATTTTTTTCCTTACTTTAATCTCAGTACTTATGGTTAAAATTAGCTAAGTACAAAATAGCGTATCTACCTTATATTTTTCCAAGCATCAATTTTCTTCTCGTGCTTCCGAGGTAAGGTAAAGCTGGTGTACGCACTTCTTCTGAAAATAATCAAGTAGGTTTACCATCACTTGATAAATATACTTACCTAGATTGTGTCACAAGGTAACAAATCCGTTATAGTGATTTTTTGACTTGAGAAGTTAAGAAGTGTCAATTGACATTTTAATATAAGATACGGATTCTACGACACGTCATGGGGACCAACGCACGCGTTCTGTCGTGACGTGATGGGGAATCCAGTTTAATCCCGTCCGCGCTGTGATAGTTGTAATTAGTCTGTGATTAATAAGACATATCACAGTCGGCGGGATCATCTTAGATACCGATTAATCGGCATACATACTATAAAGCCTACAATACTTGACATTGGCGGAATCATCAAAACCCTGATGGAGCCATAATACAAAAAATAGAATAGAATACACTTGTAGTCAAATAGACTTAATTAAATAATCCGAAACAATGTCATTAGAGAAGAATGAGCTGTGAAAGATGATGTTGTGACTAAAATTAAGAAAAGTAGTTTAAACTGGTTTGGACACGTTAAAAGAATAAAGGAGAAAGATTGACTAAAAAGGTTTATATGGCAAACGGTCGGAGGGAAGGAAATGCTGGCAGATGACGACCTAGGTATGTGTACTTTTATTGAACATATAAAAAATGTATTGATCGATGGATTATTAAATTAAAAGTACACACAATCGCCGAGCGCCGAGCATTTATAAAAGGTATGATGAATATAAAGTAGCGAAAGAAGTATTCGATTGTCTCTACCTAAAAGACGTGATGATAGATAGATAGATAGAATACCACTTGCTAAATATGGTCATTGTTACCACGACATAATAAGGTATGTTTTTTGACTTGCGAAAGTTGAGAAGGGTCAGAAGTTAATTTGTTAGAGACTTAGGTCTAGTGCAACAAATTAGTTATTAGGAAGGTATATTCAAGATCTTGGACGGCCTCTAATCAGTAGTACGTGGTTTTGCGCTGATCTCGTATCTCCATGTTTCCCATGGTCGAGTTATAAATGACCGAGACGGCGAGGTCACTGATGTTCGTTTAGATGGTCAACTCTACGTTTGCGACGTGAATGTAGGAAACTAATAGAATCACAAAAGTTGTTTAGTTTTGATTTAATTTTTCATTACAAAAGTCCCAACTCTATATTATTATTTAATCACGGTACCCTAGTATAAGCGATTTGAATCTGCTATGATCCATGAAAGTTTTATCAAAATTAATGTAGCCGTTTCAGAGACTATTGTGAATAAAAATTGCGACAGACAGACAAAAGATAAAAATGATCTACTTATTATTTCTCAAAGAAATTGTGGGGGTTCAAACCCTTGAAATCCCGTTGTTTTTATATTTTTAATTGAAGGACCACCCTCTCCCCCCCCCCCCTTTTGGATTTTTTTTTTTTGCATTTGAAAGCCCAATTCTTGAAAATGTATAGGCTGTTCATCATCACGCTTAGGTCCTAAGGGGGCGAAATATATCCCTAATACAACGCATACGAAGTAGCGGGCAATCAGCTATTCATTATTAAACTTTTTAGCATTTGAACTGAATGAAATAGAGCTTAAATTGTCTGTAAGTTCGTTCTAGAGAACTTGCAACTGAATCCTTTACTTATATTGATAATTTAAATATGTTTTTTTAATCATCTGTGTTTTTGAAGTCAAATCAATCAATCTTAGCTTCTTCCCGGGATTTCACCGACTTGGAAATGAAAAAAGGTATTAAGTAAGGATGTATTTTCATACATGTATGTAAAATGAATCTTTATCTGAACGGATGGTTCGACGGCGTGCGTGCCCGGAAGTAGCCCGAGCAGCCTACTCAAGAGGCAATTCATTTGAAAGTGCCTCTATCTCAACCTTATTTGTTCACGTAAAAGGTGGCAATAATTTTATGTAAGCACTGGCGACAAATTAGAATTTATTTCT
This sequence comes from Nemapogon koenigi, assembly GCA_963924495.1. Lineage (NCBI taxonomy): Eukaryota > Metazoa > Arthropoda > Insecta > Lepidoptera > Tineidae > Nemapogon > Nemapogon koenigi. The sequence goes on from OZ004645.1 coordinate 8,630,516, forward strand.
GCAGATAATGTTGATATTATGGTATCTAATAAAAATAACTTAATATGCTATTTTATTAAGTACGTCAAGCTTCATATAGTGTAAAGAAAAATTACCGAAGAATTAACAAATTTTTTGCCAAATGTTATCGAGTTCATTTCACACAAAGAGCAAGTTTGAGCAAGAGCAAACATTGTGACAGACAAAAATTCTAAAATTACTTTAAAAATAATATGGTTTTAGAAAAAAGTATCGGATAATTATGTTATCACAGAGATGAATCAAGGAGCAAGTTTTATCTAAATTCATTGAGCTGTTTTGGAGCTTCTTACAAAAATTGAGTTAGATAGACAAACAGATGATAATTCTAAAAATGAATTTTAAAATATCGTGTAAAGTTACATACATACATACCTTCACGCCTTTTTCCCAAAGGGGTAGGCAGAGAGTATGAATGGAGCGCCACTTCTCTTGATCTTTGCATATACTTCTCTTGCTTCATTTACATCCATATTGGTAAGTAAAAAATCAAAAGCACACATTTTAGACATTAAATGACTTCCATGACTTCCATCTTTCCTTGATCTTTGTCACATCCTCACAGTCCCTATTTTCACGTCAACTTCTACTTCTACGGCTATTACTCTATCCGAAATAATAGCCGGCTCTTGGCTCACAGATTGCTTAATTTAATTTCGTAGATTTTTTTAAAAATAATTTTATATGTTTTATATTTTTTTTTCTGTTTAATATATTTGGTGAGAAGAATTACTAAATATCACTGTATGTCTTTTAGGAAAATCACACAATCTTACATCACAACAAACATGTAGATATCCAAATTATTAGTGTAAATATGTAAAAGATTGTGTGCTTGTATCAAAATAAATATATTTAATTAATATCCATTTAATGTATGTATTGGTTATCAATAATTAGATATTAGATACCTACGTATTATCTAAGTTTAATACAACAATTGAGTTTAGCTACAGCTACCGACTTATTTAAATTAAATACATATTGTCATAAATTATGTTAACTCGCCATTAATGTTTTATGACATCTAAAACACTTAAACGTCCTATTACATCTCGTCAAGTAGGCAGCGAATGATAAATTTCAAGATTACAATAGTAAATCCACAACCTACTAGAATATGACTCAGAATATTGCCAATATTAAGCAACTGTTTCCATAGACTCGGTTTTAAGGGGAGTTTGAATGTAAATGTGTCAGAATTCTTATGAACCAAATAATAAATATTAAAAATTGATTATTAAAAATGTTTTTGGTGGAAAATCTGTCTATTCTATAATATGTTACTAACTTTACGAATATAATTTTACGATTATAATTTAAAAAAAAGTGTACCGGCTTTAAAAAATATGCACTGAAAAGTGTGCTTTCCGAAAGCAGATGCACAAGTCACTATAAAAGAACCCAAATCGCTTCTCACAAATCTGAGAGTTCTCGATTTCTCTAGGATCCCATCATCAGATCCTGACCTGATGACCATGGGATCACCTAGGAAGTATACCCTTTCAAACAAAAAAAAAATCCAAATCGGTCCAGGCGTGTTCAAGTAACATACATAAAAAAAACATAAAAGATTCCGACGAATTGAGAACCTCCTCCTCCTTTTTTTGAAGTCGGTTAAAACAAATTATATTAGATTATCTACCATTATAAATCGTCTACGCTATGGTAAATTTAATTTGTTTTTATTTATATTTAATGAAGTTGGTGCCTTCCGCTAGTCATAAGACTAAAAATCCCAAAACAAAGTTCCCAGCCTTGTAAATCGAAGTGAACATAAATTGACATGGACAAATATTAAATTGTGCAATAGAGAAAAATGTCAGACTCAAATAATGAAATACCGATATTGCACTATCTAAACTAAATCAATAACTATAACATTTGAATTTAAAAGTTCATTCAAAAACGAAACTAAAGGAAATATTTTTTTAAAGGTTTATTAAATTTATAATTAATTAATAGGCAATCCAACTTGCAAAAATGTTGTGTACGAGTTGTATGTAGTTCCTAGAGTCTATGACAGAATCTATAATTAATAAGGACTAAAAATAAAACACTCAGACAAAACTAAACAAACTATTTACTTATTATGATTCAAATCGCACAAAATAATAAAAACATTCTGTTAGCAAAAAAATAGAGATGGGCACGAAGTTTCGTCGGCTAGTGTTGGGCGTCATCATCAGTCGTTGTGTTCTTTTCCATCTAGTAATATTTAAATAGTGTTATAAATTCGAAAGCGTGTTTGTTTGTTTCCTTCTTTCTTCTTCTTGCTTCTTTCCTTCGGGAAAATTCTTATTGGAACCTATAATTCAAAATTTTGTCTACCCATGTAAAGATCTCTAGAATGTAAGTCGATTAAATTATAAATCATCATCAGCTAAAATAGAAAACTTGATATCCTGGTACCTGAAGGGATCAAGTGTATCTCTGCGTGAGAAATTGACGATTTTAGACAGTATAATTTCATTTTAGCAGTGAAAAAGTGGACAAGAGCAGTCAAAATCCAGCAGTTGATGGCTGGCAGGTTTTAAACGCTGTCGTTTCGATCACAAAATACGCGACGCACTTTCATTATGAGATTTTCAATTTAAATATGCTAGATTGCATATTTCTTCTTGTTGCTTTCTAATAGCACACATTTTTAAACCAATGACAAATTATCGTATTTATGATTCCCACTGTTATTATGTCCAAGAAATTAACAAGTAAAATTTGCAAGCATTAATATTGTACGACAAATTGTTGGTTCAGGTCAGCCTCGTAACGTACTTCGCCCACAATTTACAAGTTAATCACACGCTAATGAATTCAGATGCGTAGGCGCATCCCAATAGTGTGCGCCCACTTTCTTGCCTATACTCAATTTATTATTTTCATTTTCTTTTTTATTTTTAAACTCACAGCAATTTTGCCTCTTTTTTCCCCCTCAAAGTGCAAAAAAATATATTTGACACGATCATCACTACATTACTACATTTTCATAAAACGAAGTCTACCGCCATGGAATTTGTTCCGGTTTTCAGAAAATACTAATTTAAGAGGGCAAAACTTTAGAATATAACACATAAATATTAGTTAGAATTTAGAATTAAACTTATATTTTAAATTAATTAGAGATACAACCGTAGGAAAGAAAATTGAAAGGAGCTCAATATAATCTTAAATACTTTGCACAGGATCTGCAAACGGATTTTTATAAAACTTGAAATAGAAATTCTGTGAGCTTGAAGCGTCAATCAATAACTAATGCTTTTTTATTTTGTTTTGTTTAAAATAAAATGATTGAATTATCTATTCAAAGGCAAAGTATAGACCATTTTACCGCCAGACAGCATGGTCCCTGTACTGTATAGACCTCACAACAAAGTTGTTATGAATTATAGCAAAATCTTGTTGCATAGTAGACCATAGAACGTTTCGTGAACACCAACTGGTGTTAGTCATTGGTTCTATAAGAGGCCAAATAATCTTTACTCAGACCGCATTTATATCGCTATTCAGTGATATAATTTTTCTATAGCGGCTTCAGAAACGCAATATGTGTTTGTGGCTCTTATAGGCCAACAATAGTACCAGTGACCATATTTTCACCGCCATTTTGGACCAAATATTGAAATTGAGGTTCCTTAAGAAAATAAAATAAATAGCATATTTAAATTTAAAATCTGACAATGAAAGTGCGTCGCGTATTTGTGATCGAAACGACAGCGTTTAAAACCTGCCAGCCATCAACTGCTGCTTAATCCTGTTGCATTCACAGCTTTACTGGATTTTGACTCTTTTGTCCACTTTTTCACTGCTAAAATGAAATTATACGATCTAAAATCGTAAATTTCGCACGAAGAAATACGCTTGATTCCTCCAGGCACCAGGTAATCAAGTTTAAGAGAAGGTTTTCTCTTTTAGCTGATGATGATTTATAATATAACTGCCTTACATTCAGAGCTACACATGGGTAGACAAATTTTGTATTATAGCTGATTCTAATAAAAAAAATCCCAAAGGAAAGAAGGAAAAACAAACTCGCTTTCGTATTTATTTTTTATAAATATTTAAATATTGTTAAATGGAAATGAACCCAACACTAGCTGACGAAACTTCGTGCCCATCTCTATTTTTTTGATGTTTTTTTTGCTAAGAGAATGTTTTTATGATTTTGTGCGATTTATAATTTGAATTATTATAAGTAAATAGTTTGTTTAGTTTTATCTGTGTCCTTATTAGTTATAGATTCTGCCATAAAAGTAGGAAATAGAGAATAACTTATTTTTGAAACTATAGTAATATAGTAATACCTAATTATGTTTTACTTCGAAGTAGGACATATATTAGTAAGTAAGCAAAAGAAGATAGACAGTTTGTGCTAGATATGTGGCAAGCGGCATACAAAATTCTCCCAGGCGGACGCGCGGGTTGCAGGTCGAGCGTGCGCGCTGCGCGTGAGTGGACGCACGCCCGAACTCTGCCCGCTCGCGCATTCGTCTTCCCCACCTACATGAGAGGAGTTGCTTACTATGGAGATCCTTGTTTTAAAATTTTGGCACCAAATTTAACGACGAAATATTTAATATTATAATATAATTATAATAAATGTATACTTTAAAAAGTTTTTGTACTTGATCGGGTTGTAGGTACTTTATCATTAACGATATGACTATTTCGCGATTTCAGAATCAACATGTAACACAGTGAAAGTAGTAAAATTGATAAAATCTTTACTAGTTCGTCTAAATATATATATATATATATCGAATAAGCACAGAATAAGAAGTAGTACCTTTAAGAAGTTGGACCCATGGGCTTGTTTTGTTACTGCACTTGGACTTGGCGAGCTACTTTGGGCTTTAATTTTAAAACTTGAGATATAGGTAACTTAAGGATCGATAATACCTCACATTGCTTCGCATAAACGTTTGTTGTATCAACAGTTATACTGTACCATTATTTTTGTGCTTAATACAAAATATAGAAGAAAAGCATCATATGGACCAAAAACACAATTCTTTGAAATTACGATAGAAAAAAAAACAAAGTTACCTCTAACATTAAAAATAAATCGCTGACATCACTTAAGTACTTTACCCAAGAGTACACAACTTTGAATAATAACTAAACTTATGTTGATTTAGTTACTATATGAATTGGACCTACTTTTTACATTTGACCTGCTCGGACCGGCTGAGGCGAAGGAACTAAAATTAACTTTTATTTTTATTTTTTATCAAGTAAGATCAAACTCTTTTGCGCGCGGATTTGCTGACAACTAATCGACTCTTAATTAGTATAATTTGGACATTCAATTATTAATCAATTAATAAAATATAATGAAAAGTTCCTTCCATACAACCTTATCCATACGTTACAGTGTAGTTCGAACACATATTCAGGTGTGTCGAAGATGAGTAATTTAATAAATGCGTGGTTATTGAAAATTACTGACTGTTTGCACAAGACCTATATATCAATCAATATCAGGAAATATCATTTTAAGACAAACTAAGCTTAATAATCCTTATGCAGTAGGTACTAAATTTACTTTATTAAATTATATTTTTGTTTAGTTTTTTAGTTTTATATTTATTATTGTGAAATTTTAGTATATATTTTAGTTAAATTTGGGTTTTATATGAATAAATAGATAACATTAAAATAACTTTAATTAATATTAAAGTAATATAATGTATGAGTAACAGGTATAACGTGAATACAGAGTTTTTGATTCCACTTTTTTTGAGGCAAAAAAGCCTTAACCAATTTAAACTAACTTTATGTGTTTCGGAGGGCAAGTAAAGCCGGAGGTAAATTAACATCCAGCTTTGGTCCCATTAAGTGCAACGACATGCTTCCTATCTATTGTGTGACATTGATATAATAATCGGTTGAATAAAGACAATTTTTAAAAAATATTGGAAAGACTAGGTACTAAGGCTCCTATATCCATAATTTTTCTGGGATAAACTATTTTTTAAATTGCTGTTATACCAATTACTCTTCAAATAACATACATAGAATTTTTTTGTAGCTTATTCAAAATTCAAAATAATAGTTATTTTATGATTTTTATTGGTCAAATTACATATGTGGTATTTCTTTATTATAATTTATTTATTAATAATAATTAAAAAACTCGTTAAATTTATTTGGTGTAACTAACAAATCGTCAATCAAATTTATAAACTTCTGACTTCAACACTATCAATTCTAAAGACTTTGACTGAGCGACTAAAACGAGAGATTCGTGCAACTATTCTATACAACTGTGAGTTAGTCCGTAACAAGTTTGAATTAATATTTTGCATTAGCGGTAATCGGTGGTCGGTGAGGGCTCGTAAATATGGACTCGTGACGTTGTGTTGCGGGTAAAGTGCGAATACTCATTACGAAGAGGCTGATTGATAGGATGTAAGGAAGCCTTTTTTACACGCAGTTCCTGGCTCTGAGCTGATATTTTGCCGGTTAGATCATTTGCATCGATTGCCTTGGATAATGTTCAATTCTCATTCGAGCCAAAAAGCCAAGGCATTTTCTCATGACTGCCTTTAAAGCCTGTGTACTTACCTACTTCTTCTGAAAATAGTATTAAAAATTTAAGTTATAGCAGTAGCAAAATGTCCTCTATAATTGGTTGCTAAAATTATTCTACCTAATGGAAGAAGTGAACAGTAATTAATAAATATCAACTACTACTACTACTACTAGCCGAATTAAAAAAAAAAAAAAAAAAAATCAAGTCTTTCGCTTTTAGCCGATGGTCTTTGTGAGGCTATATACCTGCCAGTCCTGTTGAGGTATATTTAGATGGAATTTCTAAATGTGGTTTGTCGGATTATGTAACTACATACAATGATATACTATATAATAAAAACCCCATTGGCACATAAGATAGGTTATTCGTTAGTCAACAATTTCCACGTGCGAAATCGGGGTAGAAAGCTAGCTATGTATTAAAAGTCCTCCACTTGAATATAACCTTTATATCACGTGCATTTTACGTCAAGATTTATGTAAAACACTGACATAAATTTGTAGAATACATTAATTCTGATGCATGGGTGATATTTAGAATTACCGCGGTTGCTAAACGATGACACGATCGCAAATAAAAGGTAAGTTAACGTTTCTAAAACACTTTAACCTATCGTGTTTTTGAAAAAAATGCCAGGGTACCCTTTGGAATACAAGTCATCCTCGCCTGACATAGAAAGGCCTCGTACCTACGAAGCGGCGGAAATCTTGGTCTAACGTCCTCTTCCATTCAGTTTGTTTTTTTTCTCCAGTTTTAAATGAAACTTTTTCTTTGGAACTCTAACTTTTTCAATCTATATTTTAATATATCTAAACAAAAATTATATAATATGCGAAAGTGTGTTAGTCTTTCTTTCACTTCAAAACAGAGCAACGGATCAAATATATACGTTTTTTACACAGACAGTGTAGTTGGTGGGCTGAAATATCACATTTTATTATGAAAATTGTTATTAGAATTTTTAGAAAAAATGACAAATGATTATTTATATAAATAAAAATGAAATTCTGTTCATTGATAAACACGTCACTTGAGAACGGCTGGACCGATTTGGCTATTTTTTAAAATGTTCGTATGAGTCTGAATAAGGTTTTAGGGAACGAAAAATTGGAAAAGTTGTCCGGAAAATTAGAAATATCGGGAAAAACTGAAAGTGCTTTTTTCTATGGTTTTTTTACGAACTCAAGACCATAGTAGGGGATGAAAGTGAACATGGATTCCACGAGCGAAACCAGGTAATCATTCTGAAAAACCCTTAATTACTTTAAATCTTCACATGAGCAGTTAATGCCATAGTAAGCAAGGTCTTCGCGGGCGGCGAGTTCGTGTGGTCGTGCTCTTTCAGATTAAACTATTGCATCTTAACGTCGACATTTCGGTCGCCATGGTAACCAAAAATACACGATCCCAACCGCCAATTGCTCGTTTTGGAATACGGACTCGTGAGTTGGTTTGTGAAATTGATTTGGATTTGTATAGCACTTGTTCGACATACAACTTAAAATCCTTTCTACCTTGCATGCATTTTACAAAGAAAATAAATATATACTTTACACTTGGAGATCACACCAAATACTAATTTATTTAAGAAGATTCAGATACAGAATTTTTACATTATAATTAAAATATTGTCCAAAAATGTGGCACCAAATTACATTAATTATATGCGTGTGTTAATAGATAAAAATGAAGCAAAAACTTGAAAATGTATTCAAAATGTGAAAGTTATTGATTCCCAATACGTGTTTGATATCAATTGTCTACCTTAACTGGTGATAAAGACCCGTCTATATATAACTCGAAAATTACACAGTATTCGCAACTCTCATCGCCAATCGCGAATTGTATGCATCCTGGTAATGGATGGTGTGTGCTCATCTTGGAATTGTTAAGTGCTGTACAACAGTAAGAAAATGAGAATCAATGTTATCATCACGAGTTGCCTTACAGCTCCCGAAACCGTGTTACGGTTCCAGGGTACCCAGCGGAAGACCAAGTCTTGGCCAGTTCTGTTGAGGTATATTTAGATGGAAAAGCCTTGTACATAAGTTTCTAATTAAAAACCTGGTTAAAAAATTGGTACATTTTCGGGATCCGGAATCGAACCCGTGATCTGCCTAGTTAATACCAGACGTCTTAACCACTCGGCCACCGACGCACATATCAATGTTTTTAGATTAAAATTACTTCTTTGGTTGATTTTGGCAAAATTTTTGTTATAGCAGCTTTTTATGACAAACAACTAATTTTGTTGGAACATGATGGAAGAACATATGTGATTTAGAAATAAATAAATATATTTTTCATTAAAGAAGACGAAGATGCGTCGATGGCCGAGTGGGGTATTACGCAGACCACGGTTCGATCCCGGCCATGTACCAAAGGGGTTTTCATGACTAAAAACTTACGAACATAATCCGACATACCACACTTAAAGGCTCACCTCAAGGTATAGCCTCACAAATACCTTCAGCTAAAAGAGGAACACACTGTCTTTCGTTGGGTACCCTGGGAACGATAACGCCGTTCCGGGATCCGTAAGGCAACCCGTGATGATATAAAAAAAACACAATTACTTAATTCTCATTCCTGCTCACATTCATCGATTCATAACCTTTTATAAAATAAAAAAAATATAGATATGTTACCATAATTTTTTGTGACACCTAGTTTACGAGTCCATGGTCTCATAGATTGTCCATCGTATTCATCTACGCTGTCGTTGCACACGTACGCCTCTGTGTGAAATCATACATTTATAGACGTTTATTATACCTAATTAAAATTCCATATTATGTGATTTGACAAATCACTCAAGAACAAAAACTAAATTTGTGTGGTTACGTGTGGTATAGCTGCGACGGACCGGATTTTTTGATGAAATGTTAGGAGGTAACGTATCTATTTTTTATATTACTCGTAGATCTAAGCCTATAACGTAAGACTGGACATGTGCACTCAGCTCTATATAAATACCTAGATTTGTAAATTCGTGACTGAATCCGGCTAATGTGTGTAAGTCTGCATACCGCTATCGGGCCGCAATGAAGATAGTAATGGCAGCCCTATTAATTCATTGCCGCGAAGTCAGTGTGGGACCGCTTACATTGCCATCGGCTATTATCTGGGCATACTTCGTGCTTGGTCAGGAATGTTAACACCCTGTATAGCGGAAGCTGGGGATGCTCTCCTACTGTACCTGTCGATATAGTCGTGTTCACACGTTCTTTGCGCGTAACAATAGACGGTCAAGTTATAAAGTATAGGTCAAAAGAGCTGGCATGTTCTATATTTGATTTTATAATAGCTGACATGAGGGAGGTTGTCACTTCGCTCAAAATGCCAATCCTCTTGAATGGATGTCACGCCTTGGTGAACAGCGCACGCTCCCGTCGAGACGTGATGGGGGGTCCAGTTTAATCCTGTCCGCGTTGTGATGGTTGTGATTAGTCGACGACTAATAAGACATATCACGGTCGGCGGGATTACCTATTTTAAATACCGATTAACCGGCTATAAACACTATAAAGAAGAAGAAGAAGACGTGATAGGATAGGACATTATGTAATGACATAACGTCATCTCAAAGGTTTAACTTTTGTAGGTTTAACACATTTATTTATTTATTTATTCACACATAAAAAATCCACAAAATAAGAAACATTAGCAGGTGTACCTAAACCCTATCGGGTTTGTATGTAAACCTGAATTACATTCATCACATAAATACTAATTCACGATAAAATCAAACAATCAATATAACAACAAAACAAATTGAACCTAGGTATATCTAACCTATACAATGTGGGTAGTCACACATTTGCTGCAATATTTTTTTTAATATATAATACCACAGACTGAATGTCAGATACAGCATGCTCCAATATAAATTTCTAAATATTCACGGTTTATATAACAATCTGTATTGTATTATTTGACTAATTGTAATATGACTAATTTATATAATTTATTATAGATTTTCATGAATATATTTTTTTTTTATTAATTAAATGAAAATAATAATTTAATTTATGTCAGGTTAATATTCTGATAAATAATGCTGTTTCAATTTGAGTTTTATGTTTTTTGTGCTAATTACTTTTTTGTGTCGATAGGCAACTCATTGAGTAACGATGGAATTATGTATCTTAAAGTACGCTGGCCGTAAACATTCCTGTATTTAGGGATGATTAGTAGCGGGTTCTTTGCGCTCCTTGTATTTTTTATGTAGACTGTTTTCTGTTGCAGTTTATCATTAAAGTATTGTTCCTGCAACAGCGCATACTTTATTTTTGTATGAATGGGCATTACTCCACAATAGGAAAACAGATTTGAATAATCACCTTGTTTTTCTTTCTGATCTTAGTGGGTACAATTACTTTGAGTATTCTAGTTTGTAATTGGAATATCTGGTTGAGGTGAGTCTTATATGTCCTTCCGTAACTACTCAGACCATAGGATACCAACGATTCACACAGAGCCTTGTAAAGGGATAGGCGAATGCTGTAGGGAATTTTATTTTTTATTATGGTAAATTTAGCTAAAATTGCTCTGAGTTTATTACACAAGTCATTAATGTGCTCTTTCCAATTCATTCTACTGTCAATTGTGAGTCCTAAGTATTTGTGGTGGTCCACCATTTCAATAGGTTCACACCGACATGTAGACCCTTTCGGGGAATGAAGACAATTGTGGTCGTGGGCTATTAAGTCGACACATTGTAACTTCCTGTTGTGACTAGAACTAATGTACATTAATTTTGATTTGTCTGGATTTAGCACCAGTCCTACATCATGTGACCACCGTGCCAGCGCAGTAAAATCAGCCTGTAAGTGATCTAGGGCCATGTCTATACTTTCACTTGCTGCAACCAAACAAGTGTCATCAGCGAACTGGTACATGTCACAGTGCTCAATGAGCTTTGTCAGGCCATTGACATATGTAAGGTAGTGTAGAGGGCCCAAGACTGATCCCTGTGCCGTGCCCCCAGTAACCGACATTTTCTCACTCACAAAACTTTCAATTTTAACATAGTGAGATCTATCTATCTATGATAATGGCAAGAAGCCTGATAGTATGCCACTCATTAAATCTGCATCTGCACTGAACATTTCCAGTGAAAATACGTTTCTCTATAGGACAAGACAAAGATACAACATTTGTGTGTTTTGAAGTTGAGACAATGGACCAATGGGTCCCGAAGCACGTAAGCCCTTTAAACATTTAGCCCCTAATCATATAAAAAGAGTCAAGTGATCGAAGAGCTGGTGCGTATTTAGAACAATACAGAGAACAAACGCAGCCTGCAATGTTTTGGCAAAGAATATAATTGCAGCTGTAGCAGAACAGCGATCTAATTTTGTAACTTTTAAGAACCTTTTTACTGTAAAAAGTGTTTGAATATAATATCTACTACTGTACTGTGCATTGTAATATATGTACTAATAAAAATTGTGAGCAGACAGGTATAGTATAGCTGAAGTAGATGTATAGTGAAACGGATTTCACAGTGATAGTAAAAGCGTTGACCATATCCGTTAAGAGGATCGTGTAGCTCAGCGTACGCAGCGAAATAGGTATTTAGAAAATCATATTCTGTCTCAAGCGCGCTCTTCCCCCGGGCATCAGTGCGACAGATGCGACAGAGAACACTGCAGCTCGTGAGTGTTTGTAGGTATGTTCTTCGTTGAAAATTGCGTTTTGGGGGAAAACGATTTACACCTACTAAACTATAACGAAACCTTATAATTTTGGTGTCAAACGTTTTAGCAGATTATAATCTACGTACGTACGTTTTGCTTTTTTTGAAATTTTGCTTTGTTTCTCAAATACAGACGGTTTATTACGAGCAAGTTATGAACCAAAAAAACCGAGATTTGAGGGGCTTATAACTTTCGACCTATTACGAATTTTGAAAAAAGGAAAAAATACGTACGTAGTTTTTCATTATGTCAGTAACATATTACAAAATCGTTAAAATTAAATGATATTTAGGGGTAGTAAAACGTTTTCTCCGTTTGTATGGACATGGACGCGGTACACTACACTCTTAAGTTACCTTCTAAGCGAAAAATATTTTGTAGGTGATTGGGTACGCGAGATCACGATTGTGCGCCAGTTCCCGCGTTAAATTGACGCTAATAAACACGTTCTGCGATGTCAATTGATTTGTTACATGCTACCCGATTTGTATTAAGTATGTTTTAATATAATTTATTTTATACTGTCGGTGAACGTTGGAATTCATTTAAATAAACAACATTATCAACTAAATGATCTCAAGGTTTTCAGCGGAACTACAATCCTTCTTGTTTTAACTAATTTATCATAGAATAGAAATATATTTTCTCCCTCGGAATTCGATATCTAAAATTAATTAATCCATTAAAATTGGTACCTATTATTTGACAAGAAACACTACTCATCTCTTCAGCGAAAGTCTGAATTTCTAAAACTGCAGGCAAAAGCTAGTACTAATTGTGTGGAAGTCCAAACCCAATTATAATTTTCTTCACATGAGCCACCCAATTAACTTTTATCCATCGATATAAATATCTTGCAAAAATACCGATTAATTAATTCCCTTTATAACCTCTTCCTAATCTTTGTAACAGTAAAACAATTAACAAAGGCAGGAATGAGGAATTGCGCGCGGGAATAAAACCCACGATAATTGTGTGATCAGGGAACAATAACTGTCCAGTCCATGATAATGTCTACTAATGTCTAGGTAACTTTCTCAGCGTGTTTCCCGATGCTTCTTGTGCAGGCGACGTATTGTTTGTACTTTTCCTCGTGAAAAACTTTGACGTGACTATGACTCGGCTTGGGTTCCGTTTAACTTTAAACCGTTGATTAAGTTTAATATTCTTTAACTATTGATTATTATAATACGTAAACAGTATTTAACAACAGAAATTATAATGCATGAACATACTGGGATTTCATGTCACATTGATGGAGAAATTAGACAAGATTAAATTAGCAAAAATAAATTCGTTATTTTAAGAAGTATTAAAGAAATAATGTAAATTGTAATTTTTTGTTATACTTTAATAATCTGTATACAAATATATACATTTTAATATAAAAATAAAAAGAAACATATAAATTATTGTCAACGTAAACTTTTTTTCGATATGCCATTTCACTTGAAGCATTTTCAAGTGATTTTTATTTTTATTTTTTTCTTTCTTCACGGGTTACGGTTTTCTTTACGGTTCCAGGGTACCCAGCGGAAGACCAAGTCTCCCTCATTCAAGTGATAAAGATGCAAATTTTAAATAAAACTTTAACAAGTCGTTAACTAGAAACCTTTGTGCAACCTAACACAAATCATTGTGAGTTTATATAATTGCGCTTCGACGCGTACTCTTTCAACCGAAAAAAAAGCTTGCATCGCTCTTATTGTTAATATGAATTTTCCCACATTTCGTTATTTTCCGTTAGAATCGCTTCCTGATCACTTGGCAAAAACTATATTAATTACTTTCTGTTGAGAGCCATAGGTGCATTTAGCAGGCCGTGGTAGCTCCGTTGTCTTTTTATTATATGCGGAAGATACTACAGATAAACCAAGTGTCTTTATTTATGTGTATACCTATGTAACTTCACGCCTGTTTCCTCTATAGGTAGACAGAGAAAATGGAATACAATATAATATACATTGATATAGGGAGCGTTAATTTCAAGTCCAAATATGGTTTCAAGAAATGAAGTAAAGAAACAATCAGTTGAATAATAATGAATAAAATAATAAATAAATAATGAATAAAAATAATAAAGTTGAAAAAACAAAAAAATATGTCTGAAGTTAAAGGAAATGCTGGCAGAGAACGACCTAGGTGTATTTTTATTGAACATATAAAAAATGTATGGAAATATTTAAAGTACACACAATCGCCCAGCATACAGTATGAAAGGTATGATGAATATAAAAGAAGCCAACAAATGGCATTCTATTGTCTCTGCTTACCCCTCTTGGGACAAAAGGCGTGAAGATAGATAAATAGATAGACAGTTGAATAATTTTCATCAAAAATAATTTCACGTTAAGGAAATTATCGATAATCTTTTATATAGATTAGGAGCATCTTAGAAAGAAGCGGTAACCCATCTTTAATAGGACCATTTTATAAGTTGCTTTACCATTGTTAACGATCTCACAGTCATACAGTGACTTAAGTCTACCACCCCTAATACATTTCACTTTGTGACATGTAAGGTTATAGCATTTCAATTTGTTTAGACGAATTTTGCATTAACGATCGTGATGATGCCAGAGACACGTAACAATGTCTACATTTAGCTTCTAATATAGTGATATTGATACTTCTAGTTAGCGTAGTCTACTTATGTATATTTAAAGAAAATTTGTGCTTATTTTTTTTTGAACTGGGGCTTCTGTTTTTATTTATATTTTCTCTAATAATAAAATTCCCAATATTAGTTGTAGACGATCAGTCGTGTCTAACGTAAAACGTCGAAACATTTCACATGAGAACCCACACATACCTATCCGTCAAGTGACTACTTAAACATTTGCATAAGTCACGTCTCACGACTTACCCGACTAACAGTTTAATAATGTCCGCGGAGTGACCCGGCTTCACCCCGACTAAAGTAAAATACGGGCACAGGAACGCCGGCCATATTTCCTCATGCATCGCCGGAAAGTCGTGTCTTCTTCGTTGGAAATAAAACGCGAGGTCCATCGCGGAGGGCCATCGCAGCCGTCGATGTGCCATTTACGAGAAATATTTAGAACGACTTACGGTTGTACTTTGGGAAAATACATTGTAAACCTTATTGAATACACGTTAAAGTTAAATTTAATTTGTCTTTTTCTATATTTGTAATTTGTTT
The DNA here is from genome assembly GCA_963924495.1 of Nemapogon koenigi. Lineage (NCBI taxonomy): Eukaryota > Metazoa > Arthropoda > Insecta > Lepidoptera > Tineidae > Nemapogon > Nemapogon koenigi. The sequence goes on from OZ004645.1 coordinate 8,645,931, forward strand.
GAGACATATTCAAGCTGGTAATGTCATGGGAAGACCTAAATGAAAGAACGGTTGTGGACAGCATTGACTGCTGTATCGCTTATTTTGTTGCAATGTTATAATTTGTAACTTTTGTTATTCTAATGCTAAGAGTTTGTATATTCTAATATAAAATTTTTACAAACCTTAGGTATTGAATTTCAATGCGGTTAGCTCCTAAAGTTTACTTTTGACGTATATTTCAAAACTAATCATAAAATTCCGAGTTAAATTTCCATCATTGCGAAGGCGACAGTAGCAGTAGTAGGGATCTAGGATTTTTTGAACTACTTAAATAAAATTAAACATAATATATCTTTCATCTTAATAGATATAATTAAACATAATTTAATAATTCAAAGAAAATTCAAGTGTCTACCTATTACAGTAAAATCAAAAAAAGTAATTAAGTAGGTATGTTTAAAAATACTCTTTGCCAATTTCATATAAAAAAACATGGAACTAAATTATTTAATTTAACCTACCCACAAAATTGAATCAAAATTATACTCATGGGTTTCATATCCCGTATGGTCTAATGGTGGGGCGGGGGTAGGTCCATGACAACGCAATGCAGTGTGACATGGGTCTGCACCTATTTTACCTATAATTCCCAATAGGTAATCTGGCAACTGGCCCTGGTAATAGTGCTTCACACATTCCCAGTGCAAGTCAAGCGTTATCCTTCACGTGGTTGCTGCCTGTTATAAGCCTAATTCCCTCAGAAATAGGTACAACTGAAATAGCTTGGCGATTCCCATACCTAAAAACACCCCCCTTCTTCTTTCTCCCTAATTCCCTAAACACATCCCACCCTTTACAAATCATATCCCTACCACAACCCTTATTTTATGTGTATAATATAAATAATGTATATAATATATAACTACATATTTATGAATATATCTATTCCGTGGCCTTCTTAGTTTTTGTCCCACCTGTACTCTAGTTTATGTATATATGGCACACAATATGTGGCCCTCTCAATCCTCTTCCGGGCTCAGTAGGGGTGTTCGGATGCAGGTACTTTCAACCCCTACCTGCACTAGGACCTGTGCAGTTGAACGCCGTACGCAGGGATGACGGGATCCTGGGGGGTTGAGCTGAAAAGGGGATGCGTCCCCCCGTAGGCAACACGCCCTCTTTGGCCCTAATTTCAGGCTAAACGGTAGCCCTCTCGGCTAACCACCGTGGGGGAAATGGCCGAGTGCCCCGTCAGAGGGTCACAGGTGAGCTGGGGGAGGGTCCACACATGTCTTTTTCAAGACGTGCTGTGGATGGGGGTAGGCCAAGCTGAAGGGGTAAGGCTGTGGACGGGCACTGGCGGGCTACATACCGACCCGTCTCTGTCGTTTACTCCGAGCTCCTGATGTCGCGCTGATCCGCCAACCTTCACAGCTATATCGACCAGGTAATCCTAGTGTAACGACACTCCCATTTGAGGGCTCCATGGAGGGTGGGAAGCCTGGTTGACGAATTTAAACTACATCAATAAATGGAACCAAACGAAGGTATAATAAACAAAGAAACGGGGAATGTGTCGGGGAATCAAAACCCTGGCAAACCCGTCAGAAAAACACTTGAGAAAACGGCACAGTCTGTTCCGGGGACTACAGGTAAACTGTTGGCGGGTTCACCCGCAGGCAAACCTCGTGTCCCTGGGCAGAGTGCCGTGGCGAAGCCAATAGTGACGGGAGGAAAGCTAAAGGGGAAACCCCAAAGTGGAACTCCTGTTGCAGGGCCTAGCCATCAAAACACGCAACGGATAACTACGGGACAGCCCACAACCAACGTGGCGAGCAAACCGATGTGTCCGCAAGCAAAAACTATGGTAGCAGCCACTGCAACAACATCGGCAGGAACTGCAATCCCCCTGGACGAAGAACTAGGGGAATCATGGACCATAGTTAAACCGAAAATCCGGCAGAGTACACCCCACAAACAAGAGGGCAGTTTGACCGTCGGAAGGGAATATATAAAAAAACCGAACGCCAGGCAAAGGAAAAGATTCCGAAAAGCCCGGAAGGACCGGAAAACAGAAAATACCCAAGACACCGATGCTGGACCTGGCCCGAGTCAACCGCGGGTATACAGGGAGCCAGTGTCGGGAACGGAAGGTAGCAAGAATGTGACGGTGAAAGCAAACACCAAAAGGGCTCGCCTAGACGACACCAACTCCCCTAGAGGTGACCACAAAAAGGCGAAGGTTGAGCCCTTTATCAGACAACCGACCGGCAACTACGCTATGGCCCTTAAAAACGATTTGATAGCGTGCATTGTGACGGACGGCACGGGTATGTTGAACGGCACGCAATCGACCCTCGCACAAAAGGCCCTACATGAGGCACTGCGTGCGGACAACATAAGGATCAGCAATCTGATGGAACAAGATCCATCAGTTGAAGTCGCACAACCTGAGTTCACGGGCAAACCCTCCTATTCAGATGGGGCCCTGAAACTCTTGTGCGCAAACAAAGAAACCCTAGATTGGGTAAAAAAGAAGGTGGAAGGTCTGACTATACAACCGGATGTTAGATTAAAGGTGGTCAGACCTTGCGACCTATTTAAACGGGTGAGATGCGGCATCTTTATGCCCGGTGACGAGAGCTTCAAGGAGATGGGGCTGCACCTAAAGATGCAAAACCGATGGGCTCAAGTTGACAAATGGCAGCTCTACTCCTCGAATAAATGTAAGGATTCTACCTTCATTATAGTGGGCATTCCGGAGGCGGTCATTGAACCGCTGATGCAGAGGGGGAGGCGTCTGACCTACCTCCTGGAGCCCGTCTATGTCCGCTTCCAGGGACCGGGGAAGTCGTTTGTGACCACTCCCCCTTTGCCCGGACAAGACCTAGAACCCGCTAAAGTAGACGAGGAAACAACACCACAGAGCGAGGTACCTGTTGCTAACCCGGCAGGACCAGCGAAATCCACATTGCCGATCGAGGGTATGGACACAACATCTACCGGTAACCCAGACAGCGGCGATGAATGGATGGGAGTGATGGACAACATACGTATTGGGGAGGAGGAGGGCTCGGACGTTTAAAAGAGACCCTCCCCAACAAATGTATCATTACACAAATAAACCTCAACCACAGCATGACCGCCACGGCTCAACTGCGGAAATGGCTTGAGGTAACAGACACTTCGATTGCGTTAATCCAGGAGCCGTGGATTAGCAAAACAGGAAGAATCCAGGGACTTGGCAATATGAAAGGTAAGATAATAGCTGATATGCAATCCCTACCCAGAACTTGTATCTATGTATCTAAAAACATAAATATGCAACCGTTGAACGATTTCTGCACTAGGGACCTGTGTGCTGTGAAACTCCCGTCTATACGTGGGACGTGCCTGCAGGACCTAATTGTAGCAACGGTTTACATGCCAGAAAATGAAAACCCACCACCACCAGAAATGGTGCGGCTTATCAATCACTGTGAGATTAGTAAGTATGATCTTATAATTTCTACAGACGCAAATGCACACCATACTCTATGGGGTAGTACAAACACAAACTGTAGAGGTAAGTCACTTCTAGAATACCTATCTACCACAGCTTTGGATGTAATCAATACGGGCTCGGAACCTACATTTGTTACCAGACGTAGCAAAACCATAATAGACCTTACCTTGGCCACCTACGGAGCGGCAAACCTTATTTCGGGTTGGCATGTCTCAAGCGAGGCATCCTGCTCTGACCATAGATGGATCCAATATAATATACAGGTACAAAATAAAACTACAGCACCACACAGAAACCCACGCAAAACAGACAGGAAGAGGTATGCTGAACTACTAGAACGTACGCTCCTCAAAACTAATCTGTCTGACGAGGAGGTAACCACTGAACTAATCGAAAAACAGATAAACCTGTTGACAAAAAGTATAACTGATTGCTATCACTCAACTTGTCCCCTGACCTACCCTAAGGACTCCAGCGGTGACCGCCAAAATCACTGGTGGGGACCTGAACTGGAAAGACTCAGGAAGAAGGTAAGGAAGCTCTTTAATAGGGCCATGAACACATGTGACAAGTTCGACTGGGATAACTACAAGGTAACAAAACAAAAATATAAAAAACGTATTAGATTCTTCAGAACACGTTCATGGAAAAATTTCTGTGAAAATGTTGAATCAAACGAACAAGCCAACAGGGTAAGGAAAATACTATGCAGTCAAGTGAACCATGACATAGGCTCTTTACGTAAACCTGACAATACATTTACTAACACACCAGAAGAAGCACAAAGGGTACTGCTAGAAACACACTTTCCCGGCTGCCATCTGGTAAGAGAAACGCTCTGGGAGGAGGGTTCAACTACACCAACCACAGTAAGCTGGACTACGGCTGAAAGAGTGATAAACTATGAAAAAACACATTGGGCTATCAACAGCTTCAAACCTTTCAAGGCTGCTGGCCTGGACGGAATCTTCCCGGCACTTATGCAATGGGGTGGGGATCCGGTAGTTTGTAGACTAACACGCATCCTGACAGCATGCCTAGCACTAAGATATATCCCTAAACTGTGGAGGGAAGTTAAAGTAATCTTTATCCCCAAACCGGGCAAAAGTGACTACACAAATGCCAAATCATTCAGACCCATCAGTCTCACATCGTTTATCCTAAAGACGCTGGAGAGGTTAATCGACAGAGACATCAGGGACAACACTCTATTAAGGGTACCTATGCACCCGAACCAACACGCTTACTCCTCTGGTAAATCCACTGAGTCTGCGCTACACAGAGTAGTTGGTAGAATCGAGGAGGCGTTAACTGACAAAGGCCTATGTCTAGGCACTTTCATTGACATCGAAGGGGCCTTTGACAAAACAAGCTTCTCTAGCATCAAAACCGCGCTGACTAGGCACAATGTCGATGCGGCTATCACAGATTGGATCGTCAACATGCTAAGCAAAAGAGTAATTAGGTCCAATACAGATCTGAAGGGAGGAGCCATGGTGGCCAAGGGTTGTCCACAGGGAGGCGTACTATCGCCACTCCTGTGGAACCTTGTGGTAAACGATCTCATCGCGTCACTAAATGGTAAACACTTCTACACAATTGGATACGCTGATGATCTCACTATCCTAATATCAGGTAAATTTGCCGGCACCATTTGCGAAGTCATGCAATCTGCTCTACACACAGTAGAAAAATGGTGCCACAAGTACGAACTATCGGTGAATGTCACAAAGACTGAATTGGTGATGTTTACTAACAAACGTAATCTGGGTAAGTATAAACTACCAACCTTATTCAATACGGAACTGAAACTATCTAGTGATGTAAAATACCTGGGCGTCATCCTGGATAGTAAACTGAACTGGAACAAGCATCTAGACAATAAAATAAATAAGGCAAGTATAACTTTCTGGCAATGCCGCAGGATGATGGGGAAAAAGTGGGGACTTACCCCCAAAATATGCATGTGGCTATATACTGCTGTGATTAGGCCTATACTATGCTATGGAGCAGTTGTATGGTGGGCACGCACACGACTGACTACTTTAAAATCCAAACTACAGCAATTTCAGAGGATGCCCTGCATGGCCATAACCGGCTGCATGAGGACTACACCAACCTCAGCTCTCGAAGTCATGCTTAACATCCCACCACTGCACCTGTTTATACAGCAGGAGGCAGCGGCATCAGCATACAGACTGAAATCACTTGGTCTATGGAAACATACTGGTACCACACACACCTCACTTTTGGAAACATTAATGTCTGATCTGCCACTAGCAGAATCCAAAAATGACAAAATACCGGTAAAGTATATTTTTGATAAGAAATATAAGATACAGCTGTCTGAGGAAGTGGAAGACGGACTAAATATGTCGGACTTAAGAATATTCACAGACGGTTCAAAGACAAGGTCTGGCACTGGATCTGGGGTTTTCTCAGATGACCTACATATGCGCACTTCCACACCGCTAGGCATGAGCAATACAGTCTTCCAAGCAGAATGTATGGCAATCTGCCTAGCGGCCCAAGCGATAACCAAGAGGAAAGTAATCAACCAGTCTATCCGCATACTGTCGGACAGTAAATCTGTTCTACACGCCCTGGTAAGTAATAAGTTTAAATCAGGTCTCATACTTGAGTGTCATACAGCACTAAACAAGGTATGTAACCTTAACAACACCTTAACGATACAATGGATCAAAGGACACAGCAACTCCCGCGGAAATGACGCGGCGGATGAGCTAGCGAGAGCTGGTGCAAGCATGACTGTAATTGGCCCCGAGCCCCTAGTGCCCCTGCCTAGCGGCTGGTTTACATCACAACTCAAACAGAGAACAAAATGCATGCACAATCTCGAATGGCATAATCTTATGGAATGTAGACAAACCAGGGCAGCTCTACCAACCATAAACACAAGACTCTCAAAGAAGATCTTGAAACTAAAAAGAACCCAACTAAGATCGGTGACTCAAGCCATCACTGGTCATGGTCCTTTTAACAAACACTTATATAACATTGGCATTACAGATAGTCCGCTATGCAGGGCTTGCATGCTGACTGAAGAAACGGCTGCTCACATACTCCTAGAGTGCGAGGGAGTGGCCGTATATAGATTGAAACACCTCGGGTCCTTTGGAACGCTACTGGAGGCCTGCAACAACATCGGAGGTCTGCTGGGCTTTTTGGAGGAGCTGGGATGGGAAGAGTGATGTAGTTCCCACCACACGCAAAATAGGCGCCTTTAGACGTCGAGTTGCGGAAAACGAGCCGATCACCAAGTACCAAGTACCAAGTAGTGGTCTAATGGTGAGGACACCCGGTTTCATGGTCCGGGAGATTCAGGTTCGATTCCTGATGCGGGAGTGTTGTAATATTATTTTTTAGATTTTTTATTATATAGATATAAAAATACAGTCATATTTAGTTTAGTCATATTTAGAGGATACATGGAAATTGAAAATCTTTTGAATAAATATTATTGTAAAAATTAACCGTACCTACCTAATCTTTTACTATGTTATATATTTCAAATATTCCTTTTCGTAAATTATTTGTTTAGTATTTTATTTTATTCATTTTACAAAAATACGTATTGATATTCAAAATTAATTTAAAAAAAACTTTACAACACTAGCGACGCCGCTACGACAGTGCCATCACACGGCCATTCGAGAAAACCATGAAGGGATGTGCAAACTGTCCATCTGTTCAGGAACGAGGGGACTATAAAGGTCAAACTAAGTAATCATCATCCCATTTCATTCATTAAGTTTGAACGAAGCAAGAGGATGAATTAGTATCTATCTGTTTGTGGCTTGTAAATATGCTATCCTATCGAGTTGGATATCGCTCGTGATTTTTTTAAAATGTGACATAAGAATTTATCCCTAAGGATTTCTGGGAGTAGAAAGTAAGTAGCCTATGCTATGTCACTCAAACTATATGTACTTACTATAAAAATTACGTCGACGTGTTGACGTAAAGGTAGGTATCACAAACATTTTGAAGATTATTTTTCCTTCTAATGACGAAAAATAAACAAATAAATCAAAATTAAATGTTTCTTTTAAAATTAGACTAATTTATTTATACAACAACACCACTAACGGTGTGAAGTATTCGCACGGGTCATCTATACTATAATAATATTATAAAGAAGTAAAATTAGTTTTGTATTTTTGTTTGTAAAGAATAAACTCAAAAACTACTGAACCTATTCTAAAAATTATTTCACTAATAGGAATTTAAGCTACGATATCCTTGAGTGACATAGGCTATATTTTATATTGTTCGAATATATCCACCACGGGCGGTGCCGGGGCCGGAAAGTCTAGTTTATAATAAGTACATTTGTAATTTTCACATTGGATTTTGATTCTTGGTTGGTATAGGGGAATAATTTCTACAATGCATTTTTAATTTGTTTTTTAGAGATATTCATCTAGGAGAATTCACCTGGGTGAATTGAGTGTATCAAGAAGAAAATATACATAATACAGTACACGAAACAAAGGTTCGTGGCCACTGGGCCAGCCTTTTCTGTTGAGAGAAGAATGAAAAACCGAAAATCTGGTCGACATTAAATGCAGAACTTGTTTCGTCGAAAGTATGAAACTTCTTGCTTATTAGATAATCTCATTAAGAGGTCAAATAATGCGTAAAGACGTTAAGGGCGTGTTGTGTCACATTTTCTCAGTCACAGGCGCATCACGACATTCCTGCATAGATCAATCCGCACAAGAATGCCATAAAGGCAACATACCAAACAATTATTACCTTTAACCTTATTTTGGCATTTCGATGTGTCGTAAACAGTCTCCACGAATCTTTAGAGGATACTTGAGATCAAAATTTCCAAACTTGATATAAGTGTATCTAACGTAAATTAAAATACTAGTTTTTTTTTTTATAATCCACAATATTATAGTAATGTGCAGTACTTTGGCAGGCAGTATCAGGTATCTATCACTCTTCTTAGTCGTGGTACTCTTGACAGAGTAGCCGTGGTCAATCCTGGCGGTCCACAGCGCGACGCACCTTGTATTGACTCGCCATGGTTAACTTTCTTGGGAATAATAGTGCAGTGTTTCCCCTTGTTTTCGCCACCAGGCATTTTGAGACTATGTAGGTCTTCAGGCTCGCTGTAGCTTCTACCAGCTAGATTACTAGCTAGATGTATGGTTATACCGCCATTGCTCTGTCGCCAGAGCCTCGTTTGTTGTCTAGCAGAGGGTACAAGCGAGCAGGTGTGGATGACATTTGAGGTCGGATATACCCCCTTAACCCTACGGGAACCTATTGAGCAAATTACTAGTTCGGGCAAAGACAATGGTACCCGTGTACCGTATTTGCCATGACATTCTAGTGTTGGACGTTCTCGGTCCGGGCATTCCTTGGCAGACCTGTCGTTTTGAATACGTACCCTATGAATGTTGAGGTTGTTTTTAAAACTATAAGGCCCTTACCACAAAACGGTGTTTAAGAAGTGTTTAGCTATACTTATGTTTTATCACTCTCTTACAAATGTGTCATTTAATATGAAAGACTAAGACAGAACTATGTTTAAACTAAACACGGTGTACTAAGGGGGTAAATCTTTACCAGCGGCACCATAGAATTCATCTTCGCTTACTGTTTTTTATTTTTTGTCCTTTCTCCCCTTCCTAGTTTCCCGCAATGAAACTTTCACATATCGCGTGATTTAACTATAAAATCTCTAGGATATAATAAACGATCCAGTTCATAATAAATTTAATAACAGCATATGAACAGACAGACGTAGGTATATGAGTTTCAGATACATATATGAAGAATATCACGGATGTCCATATCCTAGGCAACTACCAATTTTATTCAATCGGGTATTTCCAAACGGTATAGATTACCTCTGTTAATCTATTTTTACAATACAGAAAGTATACAATTCAACGAAAGATGACGCAAGGTAGAGATCGCAGCATAACACCTATCTAACAATGAAATCAAAACAAAGTCACTTCTCTTGACCTTTACACCGATTTAAATATTCAAGTTGCTACACTATAGTAATAGGTTCGAGAATATAATTGTTTATTGCATATTGTGGTCTGTCAGTCATTTTTGGATAGGATTATAGGGGACATTTATCGAGAGAATAGCATTATGAACTTGGTGACATTCTGAAAGCTATTTCGAGAGAATTGCTCGTTGTTATTTTTTATAAATATAATAATAACCAAGCGATAACCAAAAGGTCTGGTGTTTGGACAAACATCCAGAAAAACAGATACAATATATATAATTTGACATACGCTACCTAAGATAGACGGTGTATAAAGGAGTGGATTGAAAATTAAATTAAAATAATATATATAATACAATTAAAAAAAACCGGCCAAGTACGATTCTGGTCTGGCACACGAAGGGATACGTACCACCTTACAGTTACCTTAAGACGTTTGTATGTATTGCCATTATTAAAATCGACCAAAAACGCCTAAAGAAACAATTGTTTTATTTTATTTATTGTTATAACTGCCATAGTTTGTAATACACACTCTGTGAAATTTCAAGAGACTACCTATTACGGTTCAAAATAGACATGCCCTGTGACAGACGGACAGACAGCGAAGCCTTAGTAATAGGGATTCCGTTGGCGCCGTTTAGGTACGGAACCCTAAAAATTAAAAGAAAATCTAGATCTCATTTATTTTTTTTATTTTACTTACCTGCCCAAGTGTGCAATGATTGACAGTCTAAGGCCGATCTAAGAAAATAAGTCTGTTCTGCACTGCCATGCTTATTACACAATTTGGCAGAGACAATATGAGCAAGGCCCTGAATCTACCCTGAATGCATTACTTTGAAGTGACAATGCTGTCAACTTCTCAAATGTTTAAATATAAGGTTTAAATGATGTTTGATTGAAGATTTTTCGTCTGCCGGGTACTGGTAACACGAGAACCTGCCTGCCAATGCCAATAAAAAAAATGCATAATTAGGCAGTCATGGGGACTGCCGACCGAAGTGAAAACCGCCATCTAACGAGCATTTCATGTATAAGTACCTAAATGTATCTTGTCATTGACAGTGGGATCTAGCCCGGTCCAGTTCAGCGGATAGATAACACTGCTATAGCAGTTCCACGGGCTTTGTTCTAAGATACCATGGCATGTCGGTGACGCGATGCCATAAGATTATCCACTACTAAAAATCGCTCACAAAAGTAATCGTGCTTGGTTCTTTATGCATAAAACATATCATAGTTGGTCGAGGTATTTGTCAATGGGGCGCCGCGGTCCGGGGCGGTCCTCCTAATGCTAAACGTGATCGATGGGATGGTCGACTCTTGCGCAATCGTCTCGTTAGCAGCCTGCGCCGGCGCAGACACGGTCGTGTCCTACGATCCGTCAAACGGTGTGCCGTGAACTATTTTGCAAATAACTGGTCTATAAGTTCAACTGAATATTATAGTTTTGCATTGAACAAAACGAATCTAGTAAGATACCTAGTTTTTATTACATTATTTTTTAAACCTACGTAATTGCTTATCACTCTCCCTATATACCCTTTGTTTGTCTGAAATTCTGAAATAAGCCTTGACAATTTGTAGGTTAAGTAATGTCCCATATAAATCAATGAATAGATAAAATATTTAGTTGTATAAAATGTTAGGTATTTTTTTTAGATTTGTTTGATCTGATTTGTCAATTAAAATTATTAAAAGATACGTATTACTTAATTAACATTTTTAACCTATTTTACATTTGCTGAACTAATTTTTTTTTAAATTTAAAAGTACCAAATAAGTTGAGTACAGAAAAACTGCTATTTATACAGAAAAATAAAATTGGAATAGGCTTCGAACTGCTGAATGAATTTCGATGAAAAGCTTTATCCTAGCGCTAGTTTTTAAACAGAAATGACGAAAACTGTATGTATAAGTGAGTGGATTTAGGTAGCCAATAAAGTAGGAGACGATGTTTTATGTGATACTTTAGTCTCTTTAGAAATTGAAATACGATCGATATTATATTAGAAATATTGAATATATTCATGATTTCTTGCGAATTAATGTTTAAGCTATGAGATGTGGATATTTACATCAATCTTATTTTAACTAGAAATGATATTTGATATACTACTTACAGTACTTCTTTGTACTGGTTCCATGTCGTCATTATAACAACATTTAAACCCTTACCTATTAGATTATAGTACCTAGTACCTACAGAAATCGCGCGAGTTTAATGCAGTTGCGGTTTGAAGTTTGTGATAATTATTATCTTGTTTTATAATTATTTCAACAAAATGTATAATGTTTTCAAATTAATACTAGGTACATAACTTTTTGTTTTTCTATAATTTATCAACATGACTGTAATGCAAACAGCACTAGCCTAGAACTGCATGCGATTCCTGATGCACTTATGATTGTTTAAAGTTATGATGAATATAAATAATTTGATCCTTTAAAAAAATCATGTTTCGTGGGATTCTAATTTATTAAAGTTATGAAAAATATTTTTGAAATTATTTAAGTTATGCTGCTCATACAACAATCCAACGATTGTGAAAAAAGGGAATACTCCCCAACGCGTGTTGCTGGAAGGTTGTATAAGATAATCTATTAAATATTTTCACTAGCGCGATACAGGTTTCAATTTCAATTTCGTGAGACAGTAGCGACGCGACATGACTCCCTTCTCCCTTCCCAGACCAGAAGTCGATACAGTATGAAAACCAATATCCATGTAGCTTTGTTAGCTTTGATGGACTACGCCACTGGTTGACTGTACAGCAATGTCGTGCCGGGGGTCTGGTCAAGACTGATTGTCATCATTGGGAAGAGGAAGTAGGATGTGGGGTGTGGGGCATTGCGGGGTCAGATGGACAGGCTGTGTTCATACGTGGTCACCAATATAGAAATGGCAATACACAACAAACCAACGACTGCGATTAAAAGGGCATACTCTCCAACACGTGTCACTGGAAAATGCCAATTTATTAAATATTTCCACTAGCGCGATACAGGAGCGATGCGATGTGCCGCCACAAATATCTTACCTATCACTTCTATAACTGGTGACAGTTACTGAGAAAAACGACCACGGCATACTGATACCATAAAGTCCAGGACTCATTCAGGATACAACTTTTACCCATAACAAAATATAATATCATTTGACGGCCTTTAAAATCCGAGAAGTAAGTAGTGAAATATAGGTGGTTCGTGTGTGAACGATCGTGACGGTCCGTCAGTGGGGCGCTCCCACGGCATAGCGGCTGTTATAGCTATAACTACCTATATTACATGCGAACATCATCTATACTAATATTATAAATGAGAAAGTGTTACTTTGTTTGTTCGCGTCAAAACGGAGCAATAGATCGACGTGATTTTTTGCACAGATATAGTTGAATGGCCGGAGCATCGATGTGGCTAGAGAGTGGCAGAAACAAATCTTATTAGTCGAGAAAATTGTTATAAAAATATTTCATAAAAAAATGTCTACCATTCTGAAGCCGGTGTCTACCTGGTTTACCATCCTAATCCTAGCTAATTCCTTCTTTCACGCCAAAACGTTGCAATGGATTGATGTGAGAGATGGAGGCCCAGAAATCCTTCAATCAGAAATAATGCAACCGATAATTTTGAGCCACGATTGATTTCGAGTATTGGATTAAAAGCAGAAAAACTTAATACTAATTTTACTTCTCTTTCTATGGAGGGCACGAAAAGCCCAAACGTCAACACTTCATCTGAAAATAATACATATTTCAGCATGTAAATATCTCGCTAAATATGGCAATTACTATTATCTGGCCATGCTGCAACTCAAGAGCATCAAAAATCTTATGTTCTTTCAAATAGTTCTAAAAATCTTCATAATTAATTTGTATTTTTTTGGGGTTGCCTTACTGTTTCCGATACCGTGTTACGGTCCCAGAGTATTCAGTGGAAGACTTTTAGCCGATGTTATTTGTGAGGCTACTATTACCTAACGAGTGGCCAGTTCTGTTGAGGTATATTTTTAGATGGAAGTGTGGTTTGTCGTATTAGGTACTTAAGGGGCATCGGTGGTCGAATGGGTAAGACGTCGGCTCGCAACTGAAAAGTCGCGGTTTCGATTCCGACATCCGCCGATGAACCAATGGGTTTTTTATAATTAAAAATTTATGTAGGTACATTATCCGACAAACCGTACAACTAGGCTTTTACATCTGTATACCTCAACAGAGTTGGTCACTCGTTAGGTACAGCTTCAAATAATCATTAGCTAAATGAGGAAGACTTTGTCTTCCACTGGGTACTCTGGGGCCGGCAACGGTTCTCTGAAGAATAAAAAAAATGTACATAAGTTTTTAATACTTAGTACATATAGTTACTGATTACTACAATACAAACAAGCGTGATTATATTAAAAAGAAACCCCACCAACCACTTTATACCATATATAGAAACAATTACTCCCGTTATAAATTTCGCTAAAGCACGTGGAATGACATAACAAAGCGGTTGAGAATCACGGATCGTGTGGAGTCGTGATGGACAGATGGACTGTAGCACGCTGCCTTTTTGAAACTATTTGCTTCCGAGAATAACTAGATATTTTGTTACATATTATTTTCATATGAACCCAATCATTATTTCACACCAGTTTCTCCTATACTTGGTCAGACTAGGTTCATAAACTACTTATAATTTTTTTGAGGCAATACTAACTTAAAAAACTGGCCAAGTGCGAGTCGTACTCGCGCACGATGGGTTCCGTACAATTATCTATAAAAACGGCAAAAAAAAAAAATTACGTTTGTTGTATGGGAGCCCCCTTTAAATATTAATTTTATTTTAAATTAATTATTTATTTTTAAAGTGATTATATATCTAAGTATTCTGTGAATATTTCAAGCGTCTACCTGTTTCCGTTATCAATATCGAGCAAAAACAAGCAAAAACATTACGTTTGTTGTATGGGAGCTCCCTTAAATATTTATATTATTCTGATTTTTAGTATTTGTTGTTATAGCGGCAACAGAAATACATCATCTGTGAAAATTTCAACTTTATAACTACCATAGTTCATGAGATACAGCTTGGTGACAGACAGACAGACAGACGAACGGACAGCGGAGCCTTAGTGATAAATTATATGAAATTACAAGTTCTTCTCGCTTTTCCAAAAAATACTCTAATGATTTCCATGAAAATTACGGTATTAGAATGAACACTTGGACGGAGTTCGGCGAAATTTGCAGGCGCTTTTAGATGTTTTCTTTCAAACAGCTACTTATTTTTTTTTATTGAGTTAAAAAAAATATACTTGTGCATTTTTCAGATTCATAATGAAAATGACAACATAGGGCTGGAATAAAAAAAAGAATTCACTCAGCTGCCAAGCTCTCGAGGAGTCGTTGTACATCACTTTAATAGGCTACTCTTTACCGTTTCAATTTAAACTTTGAGGATCATGCAAGGACAGCTGCTAATACTGTTTCTATTCGGATGATTAGAACTGTTAAAAATAAAATACATACCTAGTTATTACAACATAAATACAAAATAAAAGTCTCCCGTATCAGGAATCGAACCTGAGTCTCCAAGCCCGCCAAGCTAGGTGTCCTCACCACTAGACCATACGGGATATAACACACAAAGTCAATAATAATTACTATAAATTGTAAATAATAAATTAGTAGGGCTTAAAAATATTGAAGAAATTGTGGGATTTTTTCAAGAATCATGGCTCCCATTATTCTGTAATAGATTAGTAGTTGTAAATGTACCTAATTTTGCTGAGTTTGTTCTTTAAAAAATACTAGATTCAATTTCTAAAAAGAACAATAATTATTTTATTTCTTCACGGGTTGCCTTACAACTCCCGAAACCGTGTTACGGTTCTAGGGTACCCAGCGGAAGACCAAGTCTCCCTCGTTTAGCCGATGGTATTTGTGAGGCTATACCTAACGAGTGGCTAGTTCTGTTGAGGTATATTTAGATGGAAAAGCCTCTAAGTGTGGTTTGTCGGATTGTAATAAGTTTTTAATTTAAAAACTCATTGGTACATGGCCGGGATCCAGAATCGAACCCGGAGTCTGTCTAGTTAATACCAGACGGCCACAATAATTTCTATTTATTTTATTTTATATACTCTTCATTTCTTCACTAATACAAAACAAAGCCCCCGCCCCGCGTCTATCTGTCTGTACCCTTTTCACGCAAAGACTACTGAACGGATTTTGTTGATGATCATCATCATCATCATCATCATCATCATCAACCTTTTAAAATCCACTGCTGGATCATGGTCTCCCCCTAGCGCACCATTTTTTAGTGGTGCTCATTGAGAGGAATTGCCATAGTCAGCACGCTTGGCAGGCGGGTTGGTGACCGGACGCCGCTTTACGTGCCCTCCGAAGCACATTAAGCACATATTCTTAAAGAAAATTGGTGCTTAGCATTTTTGGCAGTGGTAGGAATCGAACCCGGGACCTCCGGTTTCAAGTCCACCGTCCTACCAATTAGGCTAGGAATATAAAATTTACAGGCTTCTTATTTTTAAAGATTTCCTTACATTCTTCAACCATTTTTATTCACAAACTGACTATTGCAATAACAAAATAAGTTTCATGATGAAATCGAGTATTCGAGTATTTACATTACTTTCGCATTTATAATAATTATTAGTTAGAATTAAATCTTCATTATTTCCAAATTATTTACTAGTATATTTATTTTGTGGGAAACTAAATAAGGTCAAGCAATAGTCAGATGTTCTTTCAATATAAAGCCAGCGTTGAGTGTGAATGGAGTTGTTAATTTTATGTCTGTTTGTCGCGAACGCAGGTTTACGAGAGATTTCGCTTTCTTGCCATTTGCAATAAATCAGTGGCGCCACTGATGTTCAACAGTAAATGATGATTGAAGCGATAGTGAAAATGTTTAACTTATACACGCAAAAGTTTACTAAATTTAATATTATAAAACGGATATATTATTTGAAAATACCTAAAAATTTAAACTGCTTATTATGGACCTAACAGGAAAGTTAGATTACGCTGCTTTAGATACGTTAATAGAATGAAGGATAAAATATTGACTAAAAAGGTTTATATCGCTGAAGTGAAAGAAAATGCTGGCAGAGGACAACCTAGGTGTACTTTTATTAAACATATAAAAAAAAATATTGATCGAAGGCAATATTAAAAGCACAGACAATCGCCGAGCATGTATGAAAGTTATGATTAATACAAAAGAAGCAAAAGAGGTATGTCGTAGCAAATGGTATTCGATATAGTCTCTGCCTATCCCTCTTGGGATAAAAGGCGTGATGATAGATAGATAGATAGATAAAGTCACTCGTGTGGAAGAGTTTCAGAAAATGGCAGCCGTTTTCAGCTCATACAAACTAAGAAAATTCAAGCCTTAATTTTAATAATAAAGAAAACCACAGATACTACTATTAAGAACTTATACCTATGGTGATATAAAACAGCATTGTATTTACAAATAGCACAATAAAACGGACAATGGTAATAAACTTAGGGTACGGGAGTCCAATTTGGTTAAAGTTGTGGGGTTCTAGCATAACCATAACAGGTTATCAAAGAGTCATACATTTTCATTAGACGGTTCCGCAGCTTAGCCGTGAAAGGCGGGACTGAGTCACAAGTTTAGCATCACACTTAAAACTAAATTTTCTACAGGAAATTAACACTATACATACATACTTAATTTGATAATTCATATTTAAATTAATAATCGCCATTGAAGAAGGTCCTTGGTCTTCTGTTAGGTACCTTCGACGTTCTGGTAAAGCAATATTTGAATTTAGCAAAGCAAATAAAATAATAACAATAACGGTAGGTTTCGCTGGTTTTATGTCTTTGGGAGAATTTTGGGTCATTTCGATAGTTATCGAAAATATATCCAATATCGTACTTATTCAACCATAAAATTGAGATCTAATCCCCATATCGTCATGTCCGGTAATCCGTCAAAATTAAAAACCCATCACATATTTTCCTGTAGGTTAAATAAAACTAGCATGATTAGTAATTTCAGGTCTTGGTCTAGGTACTTATATTTTCTTTGAATCGATGTCCAATAGTGCTAATCTATACATTGTTAGATTTTAATTTTGTTGATTAACAATACCAAATTACATCTACATATACAATATCTGATTTCCGCAATCCAGTAATTAATCAAAGAAAAACAATTCATTCCTATTGTTCGGTAGTATGATGTATGAGACGGAGGGGAGAGTGGTGTACCTAACTAAGTAGAATAAGGGTAACTAAGCCATCATTTGATCCTTCTCTCACGTTTCTTAGTTAATTTTCTTTCCTAATTTTTCTTGAGGGCGTGTTGTAAGCATGGCATGATCTTTACCCTTCTTTATTTTTTTTTAATCTCTAATGACAGGTAAGTAAAGTAGCCTATCGCTTTTTTAAGACTGCTAATTAATTTTAGAAATATAACCCTCGTGGATTCTTTTTCTACACGAGATGCCTTACAGCTCCCGAAACCGTGCTATCGGACAAAGTCTCCCTCTTTTAGCTGATGGTATTTGTGAGGGTATATGTAACGAGTGGCCAGTTCCGTTGAGGCATATGATGGAAGAACCTAGTGTACGAGTGTGGTTTGTCTTATATTATTGAGGGGTCAAAATGCAATGTGAATTTAAAAAAGTCAAAATACAAGGCAATGAAGGGTAAGTAAATCAAGGTAGTTTTTGGATATTGCGTGTTATATCCCGTATGGTCCAGTGGCAAGGACGCCTAGTTTGATTGGCTTGGAGACTCAGGTTCGATTCCTGGTACGGGAGGTTAAAATATTTTTGATGCATTTTATTTAGATAATTAGGTATTACTTTTACTTTATTGTAAATTAATCTCATAAATTAATTAGTGTATGTCATAAAAAAAAAATTTAATTGGAACCGAATTGGAATCATTTTTGATTCTTCTTTGATTGACAGATTCGCGATTAAACGACCGAATTTATCTTCCTTTTATGTTATACATAAAAAAATATTACAAGAAAAATCAAATTAAATACAATTAAAATAATTAATAAACAAAAAAAAAACGTGACCTAAAGGCTGGCTTTTACCTTGCTCAAAGGATCAGTTTGGGAACCATTACAGTTCTTGAAGAGGTAAGTTTTCTTTTTATAATTTATATAGGTAGGTATAGTTTTTAAATATATTATTTATTTCTTATTGTACCTACCTACATTTTAGTTAAGTTGTTTACTAAATATGTAAAAAATTGTATTAATAAAAAAATATTCATTCTTCCTTCTTCTTCTTCTTCTTTCTTTACGGGTTGCCGTATAGCTCCCGAAACCGTGTTACGGTTCCAGGGTAGGTAGGTAGGTAACCAGCGGAAGACCAAGTTAAATAAAAAAAAATCGTCAAAATCGCTGCCTTCTGATTTATCTTTTAATTTTAATTCTCCAAAAGGTTTTCTAACTATACCTTTTAAAAATAAAATGTTGTCTAACTATGAAATTAATTTATAATATACTGAAATAAAAAGTAACAAGATTTTTTCCCTCCCGTACCAGGAATCGAACCTGAGTCTCCAAGCCCAGCAAGCTAGGCGTCCTTGCCACTGGACCATACGGGATATAACATGTAATATCAATAATGACTTACCCTTCATTCCTTTAGTGACCTTTAACCTTTTTACCCGACTTGCGCGACAAGACGGGGTTAGGTTTTTTACGCATATCTATGTATTTAGGTATGTGATATTCTTTATACCCTCGAAGCATCCCAGCGGCTAGACGGATTTTAATGAATAAATAAACCGTGTGATCGTTATTACATAAAAACAAAATGGCCGCTGTAAAACGGCATTTATATGATTTAAAGAAAAAAAAAAAGATTTTAATATCATAATTAAAGGGAGGATTCCGAAAATCTTTACTTATCTATACATAAAGAGGTTAAGTTGTAAGTTTGTAATATTGGATGTAAGGGGTATAATCTCTCGCTAGCTAGCCAATTGCGCCGCGGAGGCAAAAGAGAAAGATAGCAAAAGTGTCGTGACCGTCGAATTCTTACACTTTTTTCGGTCATACTCGCATTCGCCAAGCGTCGTATATGCGATAACGAAGTTTGAAATAAAAAATATTAAATAAAACAAAAAACCCGACCGAAATAACTGAAAAGTGAAAATCATTCTATGGAATCTAGAATGTTAAAATTAAAAAGTATCACAGGCATGACAAATATAATATATTCTCAAACAGGAATAGAACCTAGGCCACCTTTCGTATAATTTTCCTTCTTGCATCATTCCCAGTCCCACGTTGAACGTGTTAGCACGGCCGCCGACGGACAATGTCGCACAACAATTGATACAATGAAATAATTGGTGGCCATGTCCGCGCCGCTGGTCGCACCATTATTATAGTACAGTGACAAATAAAAACACACCTTCTTATGAGGGTTCCGTACCTTGGAAATAAAGATATATCGGCTGTATAAATAGGTATATATACCTATTTTTCGACCTATATGTTTTGAGATTTTTACGTAACCTTTTGAATTATTTTAAGAAAACGCCTCATCACTTTTGTCCCATACAAATTCACGACTTCTTAATTTACGCGATAACTATAATATGTCGTCCAATGCAAAATCCTTTATCCAAAAAAAAAAAAAAAAATTGCGGTGCGATGCTGGACCAATGTGTGGTTCTTTAGTTTAGAAATTTAAATAGCTTTCGAAAAACAATTTTTTTTTGTGAAATCGTTCTTTCTCATGTTTCTGGTACGTGAATCTATCTTATGTTATCCTTGGTTATTTTATAGATTCATTTTGCAATGTATCTCTCTAACAACTTTTTAAAGAGTGACGCGCTAACAAGCTTGCTCTTAAATATACTACCTACAATCTAACCTATATTTTTGAAGTCGTATTAAATTCTTGTAAGAAATCTTATTAGAATCCGTATGGTCAAAACAGTATTACCTATCGCGAACCTTGAGTTTGCAAATATAGGTTTGTATTTTCTGACAGGAACTTTCGAAGTTATACACACTTAGTTTTATTTCGAACTAAAAACGAATAAAATATTTTCCTTCTTTTATTTTTTAGGGGGGTTGGGGAATCAACATAGTGAACGCAACTTTTTTTAAATCCACTCCCCTAAGGAGGTATTATAGGGAATGAAAGTTGTATGAGCTCCACGGAAAGCTAGTTATTAATAATTTTCAAAATTTCATGATTTTGTCGTAATTGTGTAGATACTTTTTGACTGCTCTCACTTATTCTCTAAATGTCGCTGGATATTTTGATACAATTTAGTAATAAAAAGTAAAGAATTATGTCGTTTATTTACCCCACTAATATTATAAACGCGTAAGTTTGTATGGATGTATGTATGTTTGTTACTCAATCACGACAGAACAGCTGAACGGATCTGGATGATATTTAGCACAAAGATAGATTATAGTCTGGAATAGCACACATGCTACTTTTTATCCCGGAAAAATGAATGGTTCCCGTGGGATAGATTTGTTTTTGTTTTTCAAGGGATCGCCATGATTTTTTGGATAGTGGTAGTTTAGAGGTCAGATAATGACATCAGGCATAGGCTATTTTTTATACTGCGAAAGCGGTTGGGGTATTGACAAATTACAGTCACGGCATTATTTATTTTTGGGTCTATTTCCACGCGGGTGAAACCGCGGCCAGAAGCTTGTTTCTTTATAATTGCCATTTTTTTTCAGACATATATGAATGTTCATTATTCTTATTATTAATCTGTATTTTGTTCCTGAATGTACACAAGGACGGACGCAAGCACGTGTGATTAGGATGTCCCGGCCCGGATCATCTGTAGTACGCTGAAACATTAAATATCATTTAATTTTATTACCTGCAGTGAATAAAATAATGACATTATATTCACCTACCTAAACTATATGAGAAGTATAATTTTAAAAGTGAATACAAAGATCCTTGGATTAATCTTAACCTTCCTAAAAAAAACTGACAATAAAAATTAATAAAAATACTGTCTCTTTTTTTCAGTTGTTTAATATACCAACCGTCTTCAAATTCTACGACGAAATTTTTATTATTTCTTACTTTTCAGTGCAAATTTTTGAAGTCTTTTTTTTAAAAGGTTTATTTCTCCCTTCTGCCCTGAGAGACAAATAATAACGCAACTAAAAAAAATTGATGGAAAATTAAAAAAATACTGCGGTGGATGGGATTTGAATCATGTGCAATGTGCATCCTGCCCTGCACCCCATACCTAGACCGCTAGACCATCGTCGATACGAAAATTGACAACTTCGTGTCAATAGCAACCGTTGTTAAGGCGTTTCTCTGATATAATTTTCAGCTGTAAACAGAGACAAATTACTGAATTTCTGAAAAATTACTGAACCGATTTTCGTAATATGACTGTATATATATCTGTATTATTATATCCTTAAAAAAATAAGTCGTCAAAATCGGTACATATTTCAACGAGATATTACGAATAATTGACTTATAAGGTCAGTTTTTTTCAAAATTTCTGGAAAACTAATGAACCATTTTTTATGAGATAAAAATGGGACCAATCCAGAATTAAAATGTCGATTAAAAAAGAAACCATCAAAATCGGTTCACAACTGGCGGAGTAATCGATGTCCATACATATACATAGAAAAAAAACGGTCCGAATTGAGAACCTTCTCCTTCTCTTTTGGAAGTCGGTTAAAAAATGAGAAATGAGTTTGCATCTCTAAGCTTGACACTAACTAGTTGAATATGGCTAAACCTGTAAGTTATTAAAGCCGTGATGGTGTTACAACTAAAATAAAATATTATGTCACAAAACTTTTTAAACTCAGGAAAATAATATGTTCGCAACCCTTCAATGATATCGTAAATACAAACACTATAGAAGATAGAATATTGGTAACTGGCTAGACGTGGACACTGTTAATGTCATATCTAATCACGCTGCCAGTTATAAAGACCATGATGGTGTGTTTGATTGTGTTTAGAAGAAGAAGACATAAAGAAACGAAACATTTGTTTCTGATAGTTGGCAGTAATTGTCAGTTTATTCTTATTAGAATATTTCATATTCTTCTATTATTCCAATAAGATGTTTTCATGGATATAAAAAGGACTTTCTTCTTTATTATTTGAAACCCTAGAAATAGAAACCCAAATACTTATATTAAGTTTCATGTAAATTACTTAAAATATACCTAAACCTTCATCATGTTTACTTTTATTATATGTTCTTCACACGTCCAGTTTTACAATAAATTACAAATACATTTAATTTATTGCAAGTCCAACTGCAGGTACCAAATCATAGTGTATTCATTTCTTTTACCTAGGTAGGTATTTCCACCACGGACAAGGCTTAGTTTCGCATTATAGCGCAAATAATAATAATTTATATAATTTTTGACCAATTAAAAAATCATAAAATTATTTATAATTTGAATTTTCAATAACCTACAAAAAAACCGCAAGACGTTTAATTTAAGAGTATTAAGAGCTTTATGATTGATTATGAAAGAGAAAACGGGGGCAAAGCTTAACCACCCATATTCCCTATTCAATAAAACCCATTGGAAAAATAAAAGCTATTTCACTTGAATAAGTAACTATATGCTAAATTACAGTGACACATATGGATAATTTACAGATAAATTGGGAATAGTTTATCCCAGAAAAGTTGTGGATATAGAAGCCTTAATTAGTATGGGACAAAAGTTAAGAGCCGCGAAAAGTATCACGTGTTTAGACTGCGCTCCACACGATTTGTAAGGGCATCCTCCCTACTCTAGCACTCAATATGGCTCAACGTATTTTACCTACCTATCAGTAAAATTACGTTTTGATAAACGAAAGTGTCTGAACTTAACACGTAGTACACTTTAAAATGCCACAAGTTCATGACAGACTGTTTAACTTTTGTGTCAAATGCAAATTCGATCGATGACTGACAATGGAGGCTTATTGAGGTCCGCCCGCGTCCGACTTGTTGAGACATCCCATACTGAAACAATGAGAGGCGTGGGTAGGATTAAATCATTAGTTTAACATCGCGACGCGCCTTGACCGGCGTTTTTTCAACCTACGCATATTCTTTGATGAGGCAAAAGGTCTCGGGTTCGAATTCCAGGCCGAGTAAAAATATATGTCCTGTCGTGAACTTGTAACAATGTCAACATTTAACCAGTAGCTCGAATTTGAGAGAGCGGTGGAAGAGAACGAGACACAATTCTTTTTAGAACGAATGAATACTGATGGACTCTTCAAAATTTGATTGATTGATCGCTAAAATACGATGTAGGTTAGAGATTCTACGTCATGTCATGGCGACCGACGCACGCGTTCCGTCGTGACACGATGGGGAATCCGGCCTAATCCCATCCGCGCTGTGATATTTGTGATTAGTCTTTGTTTACTAGAACATATCCTAGTCGGCGGGATCATTAGTCGATACTATAACGTCTATAATACTTGACATTGGCGAAATCATCAAAACCCTGATGGAGCGATAACACGAAAAAAAAAATAGAATAGGATGTAGAATAGGTATATACCTATTATTATTTTTACTAGATAATGCATTGGTTACACACCGGACTTCAATCCTCACTCAGTCCAAAAAACCTAATCATCTTCGATTTCTCGTACTTCGTAAGCCACTTCGTATCTACACTTCTTCTTATGGTGCGGCGAACTCACTTGAGTATTTAAATTTATTTATTTTTGACAGAAACGTACGGAAATTATCTGTCAAAATAGCAAATAAGCGTACACGAAGGATGAAAGATTGACTAAAAAGGTTTATATGGCTAAAGTAAAAGGAAATGCTGGCAGAGGACGACCTAGGTGTACTTTTATTGAACATATAAAAAAATTATTGATCGATGGAAATATTAAAAGTACACAAAAATAGACAAACAAAAAGAAGCGAAAGAGGTATTTCAGCATCGTAATAAATGGCATTCGATTGTCTCTGCCTACCCCTCTTGGGATGAAAGACGTGATGATAGATAGCTAGATATTTAAGATGTGACAGCTCTAATATGATGTTACCAGTGTCTCTCGCCACATCGCAAGGTAGAGGTATAGACCGTGATGGTGTGTTTTAAGAGTAGAGAGAATAACTTACGCCACTGATTGTCTAATCAAAGTATGACTCAGTCACAAAATTTCATAGTTACGTTTCATAGTGTGGGCGTCCAGCAAAATGTGATATTTACCGTGGGAACAGACAGTAATATGCAATATTAATAACTTTGTTAGTCTGTAAATAAGCAAAATGACGAGGAAGTGCCTACATAAGAGCTTGTTTAATTACTTATGTATCTTCACGACTGTTTCTCATAGAGGCAGGCAGTGAGATAGAACTATCACGTTCCTCGATCTATAATCAAAAAGTTCAATATAGTATTCAATTGGTTGTAAATCGTTAGGATTCCGTAAAAAACTTAAACGTTATCGTTGAGACTAAATCGTTGAACATTGTTTTTATTGAATAAAAGAATATGAAAAAATAGAGTATTCTATGTAACTTATAAATAAATAATTTTCTAATTTCATTGACTATTTGTGGTAAGTACTTAGGTATATAATTTTAATTATATTATTAGATATTCAATTCTTATATTATTGTGATATAGGATAAACTATTGTAGGTACATGTAAAACTATTATATGTAAAACAATAAAAAAATTTAATTTGATTTTGAATTTTGAGGCATTATAAATTGGGATAAAAAATTATGAAATCCCCTAGTTGTAGATAATTATAAATTCTAATACTCCGGTCTAAATAGACAATTAACTTCGCAAAAAATCGCAAAGAGCTGAAAAATTATACGTCAAAATTCCCCACCGATACCACTTGTGTACAATGAAATATTCAAGGTTAATGTAACTAAATCAGATGCACTATATCTCCTTCCCTGCTTCTCCAAATACTTAAGTTCCTTCTCCCGCATCTCAGTCTTGCACCAGCAATATTATATTGATTGACTATCAATGCATGTACGCAAAGTAGGTACTATAAGAAATTTGAGCATGTAGTTTGTATTCCGGTTACCTGCTATTATATTATGAATGTTAAAAAACTTAAATATACCACGATTACACGGACGCAGCTGTTTTGACCGCTTTTTGTGTTCATATTGTTATTGAGTAATTATTAAAACTACCGTTAGATTTGGTCTCGGGTTTTTAACTTGCATGATAGATGTTGACATATACCTACATGTACCTACTGTACATATCAAAAAAACAAAATCCCAGCCGCGTCTGTCTGTCTGTTTGTCTGTGCCCGTACTTCTCGGTAACGAACGGATTTTGTACTGGAAATTTCATAAATACCTATAAGAAATTGCAGAAGAAAAAGTAAGCTTTCATGAAATATGCTTCGTAATTAATTTACCTATGTATTTAATTATAATTCAATGGAAGAATATAAATTCCTATATATTTTATAAAAGCTAGGTATTTTATAAAAATTACATATTGTATACCGATAATAAAAATCAATACGAATGTAATTTCATTGTGACGTCTAATTCAAGTAGCAAATTATGAATTTGCAAAAGTGCATCGTGAGAAACTTTTTGACCAACCGTTTTTTCTATTTACTTTGCATACAATTTGCCTTTTGCTGGCCTCACCTTAAAAAAATCTCACCCCGAAAGGTTACCCCACGAGCTTTTTTATTTAGCACCCCTCAAAAAATTGGCACACAACATTTTATTCAAATTCCTAAAGAAACTGTACCCCTGGTTTTAAGTAACAAACAAAGAGACCTTTCTTTGGACGTGAAGTAATTTATTTTTTAAATCTTTTTTTGGATAGTCCAAACATTGTATAGAAATAGCCTGGGGTCATAGGTGACTTGGGATTAGTGATAGTTCTCAGGAAGTTTTTTTAACGAATATCAGTAGCTTCTTTATCAATTTTATTGCACATCTGCCTGGACTATTGTCCGCGATTTTCTATCGATGTTTGTTCGCGTGGGAACTTTCGCATTCTATCTATGGAAGAAATTGTAAGAGAATTTAAGTGTTTAAAATTAAGATTTCTTTTTACATACTCTCTGTATGGAGGAAACGATTTAAGGTATCTTATCCTATGTTAACTCTAGTAAATAATTCAGATTTTACATTTTTTTACGAGAAACCTTACAATGAAAAATAAATTAATTAAAACGTTCACTATGTATTACGCCCGTTGCCCCTTCTTCGCCTCATTTCCCATTATGAAAGTTAGTAGGTATACTCTATTTATTCCTTCTTATAAAAAAATCGTATTTATTTATTATACCACGTTTTATATGAAAAACAAACTATCTGGGTGTAGAAATCGGTAGAATATTTATAGAAATAAGAAACCTCACTCAATCTCAATACAACCTATAAATACTATATTTACTTCATATTTGAGATACAAATATTCTTATCCTTAAGCTGTCCTTATTTTGCGCTGCCTAACATTTAATATATAGGCAAATCTCGCGATCGCTGGTCTAAAACAAAAAGCGGACAATAGGGCATAACATCAGGAGATAACACACATTTGCAGCCCGCATAAAGTCAGTGAAAGAGGACAATCGATAATGCTAAACACGTGTGCTATACCAACCGTGAAACCTTGTACCGGCTATTAATGTTTTTCTATTTAAGTAGCGTAATTTTTTGTAAAAATGTTCTGTTTTTCTTTAGAAAACATTAGATTATACATAAAATTATGTCTAATAATTATATAGGCTACCGGCTAAATGTGGAAAATGCTACTGTGAATTACTTAAAATGAAAATCTATAAGTATCTAGATAGGTATATATATCGTTTATGCATGCTGATCAAATAATCTACTACTATATCAAATAAACAATGTGGACCTCATTGCTATTTTGACAGATAACTTTCATACAATATACTGTCATAAATTTGAAGTGATCGAACATTCGAACATGTATTATTACCGGCGCTCGAAGATATTCACCACTCGTTAAATTTTTGTTTGTTTGTCTTGATGTTCGTTCATTAATTTTGATGTCACTTTCAGCTGAATCAACTACAAAAAGGAATACCGAAGTCAGATAGTTATTCTGTCGGTGGCCGAGTGTTTAAGACATCTGGTAGATATTAACTAGGCAAACCACGGCTTCAATTCGGGATCCCGGCCATGTACCAATGGGGTTTTTTAATTAAAAACTTATGTACATGTTAAACCACACAAAGCCTCTGTTTTTTCATCTAAATATACCTCAACAGAACTGGCCACTCGTTAGGTATAGCCTCACAAATACCATCGGCTAAATGAGGGAGACTTGGTCTTCCGCTGGGTACCCTGGAACCGTAACATGTTTCGGGAGCTGTAAGGCAAACTGTGAAGATGAAAAAAGTTGCGCTTGGGGGTAGAATTTCATATTTACCCGGACCCGAAGTACATATTGCTTAAAATAAAAAATAAAACCTTCTTTAACAAACAAGAACATACGGACAACTACATAGCGAATCCTTAAAGGGAATTTGAAAGGATTATCAATAGATATTGTCCTGCAAGGGTAGAATCCAATGGAATTTATTGTATGGACCGTGCAATTTTTTTCAACCCCTTTTTTGTAAGCTGCACCTGGACTGAAGTTTTTTAAGCAAGTCACGTCTTTATAGAAAACTAGATAAAGTCATGAATAAAAAATTGATAGCTAGTTGTCGAAGGGTTCTTGTCGGGTTTATTAATGAAAAAAAAAGAGATGCAGCCCACGGCTTCGCCCATTTTATTTTAATATTCGATCCGCCTGAAAGGAGTGAGAGCCGTGCTGGGTTTCATGGTACCCAGCTGAAGACTAAGTCTCCCTCTTTTAGCCGATGCTATTTGTGAGGGTAGGTAGGGTAAACAACACTAGAGGCTTTTCCATCTAAATATAATTCAACAGAACTTTTCGAAGCTTGTTTTGGATGTCCATAGTCTATGGTACAGCTACAGACCGACAGACCAAAAATTCTAGAAACAAATATTTTATCCTAAATTTCATCTAAATAGCATAATTAGGTATCCAACTTAGATATTAATCTTAGCATTTTAAAATCACAGACACTTTAATTTTTTTTATAAATTATAAAAATGCTGATACTTCCTATACCTACCGCCTGAAGTTAAGATTTTTGGAAGTAGGAATGAGGTAGGTAATAGTTACCTTAGTATGAACAGCTTTATGTCAAAGAAGACAAGACTTTTAGGGTCTTACCACAACGGTTTTGTTAAACTATGTTTTGTCACTCTCTTACAAATCTGTCAATCAATATGAAATACTAAGTCAGAAGTGTCAGAACTAACACTGGTTAAACACATTTTTTGTTGTAAGGCGGTTATTGTTTTGGAGGGTGTAAACTGTAAAGTCAATTCTACTCTTAAATCTAAGTGAATTGTGGAGCGAAAGGCTTGCAATCTGATCTTTTTACCTAAAATCAAGAACTCTGTGGACTAAATGTGGACTAGACAATGCATTACTACTAATTTCTCCGACCACGACGCAAGATATTAAGGCCGTCATAATCAGAAAAATCCACAGCACTCCACAATACAAATCATTTTGAAAAACAAGCAAAACATAATGCCACATATGGATTTCTACTAGGTATATTGACATTACAGTAGGTACGGAGATATTATAAATTAGATCAAGCAATCTAAAATGACCATGAATAAAAAATAAAATAGCAAAAGTAATATAAAATAATAATTAAAAGTAAAAAACTACAACTAAAAATGACAAAATAATTCAAAAAATCAAATTACAATTATAAAATTTCCAATTAAAAATTACAATCAAAACTAAGAAAAATAAAAACAAAAACATATAGGAGTGACAGGATTTCAATATCTCGTTAAGAACGGAGCCGGTTACTTAAAAATAATTTAATTATTATTATTGTACAATGCAACAGTTAGAAATAACTGAAACTATAGTGGCAGTTTGTCCCCACGGTCACATAAAAACTTTACCCCGTGATTTTTTCTAACCCTTTTATGCATATCCTGTGTCACTCAGGCCCGGACAATATTACAAGTCAAATTTAAATAATTTATGTGCCTTTCAAAATGCTGCCCGCAGTTCGTTAGCAAGCTTGTTTTTGCATCTGTCCCGTCATTTTGGGGAGTTTAAGAGTATGATGTTACATCATACATAAACGTACATGTACAGGAAATGAGACACACTCGTTATTCATTCGATCTTAAAGGATTCTAATTTTAGCAAAGCACATCAGATATCTAAACTATTTTCGAAATAGTAGTTCTTGTAAGTTCTAACTTCAAACAGGACATAGAAAAATTATTATCAAGAATCAATTATTAAGTAGGTACCTAGATAAAACTAAAAACCCGACTGCACAAATAACGTTATTTACTTAGTCTTTGTTTTTTACAAGCTCTAAGAATCTAGAACTTCGTACGACAATTCGAAGGACTATGAAATGTTCTTGTTCGATATTTACAAAATAAATAATAAATTATTCTTTAAGAGTATAAATTATTGTTATTACTAGAAAGTTAAATGTTATCGCAGTGTATAAAAGTAGTCGATAGCCTAATTGGTGGAGCGTAGTCTTGAAACAAATATATTTACGTCTGTTAAAGAAGTGACACATCTAGGTTCATTAAGTGCAGCAACAAAGCTTGCCACCTGTTCTGTTCAATATGGACAACTGGCAAATAGTAGACACTGTTACTGCTGTATCTGACCACACCGCAAGGTATAAAGGTCGTAAAGATATGCTTGTTTTGTTTTTATTAGCCTGCCTTAAATGATGTTGTTTCTTTAGGTTGATATGTTCTGAATTCAGTCCAATCTTTGGATCCGCAAGTTCTTTTAAACAAAAGTTTTTACAACATAGCGATGATTTTGATTGCTAAAGTTTTTTATTGAAATTATATACCCATTTTAATTATGATATATCTAATAAAACGTTAGGTTTACAATCGCAACTATATTCGCAAAAAAAAAACAGTCAATTATGACTATATAGCTTGCAGTTATTTTATTGTTATGATATAAATCTTGATTAATGAAATTTACCGCTTGTCTCAAAGCCCTGTTATTATTTTTTCTTATCGTTTTTATAAACCAACCCTTTATGGACAAAATTAAACCCCACCATATATTTTTTTCTATACATTAGCCTGGTTTTGTCTCCTAGTTTATATTAAATTACCGTTTTTATGTCACTTTTTATATCCTATTTAAATATGCAACCGTATACTAATGAAAATGAGCGAATATTACCACTTAGTTTTTGTGTGTATTTTACATTAAAAAGAAATGTGATATGAAAGTATAGACTTTTTTTTGTTATTTATAACTTTTGCTCGTTGCTTAGACATATTATACCTACCTACTCATACAGAATTTAAATTTGGATTAATCTAAACCAAATAAAAACTTAACAAGTTTCTTACGTTAGATATAATATCGTTGATGGTGCTGCTTCTTTGATATGAAATAAGTAGGTAGTACATACATTTGATATTAAATAAATATATTATTATTACAATATAATAATTATGTCATATAATATTTTCTTAAAAAGTGCTAGCAACGTTTTAAATTATCATGTCTTTAAAGCTAGTTTATCATTGACCAAATAATTTCTCAATATAGAATAAAAAAATATAATTCTTCACAAACAATCGGTACACAAAATCGCAATCGAATTCATTCAAACATAAAATTAATAAAAAGATATCTCATATGTATCTACCCACAGATCTCTACCCCAAAGACAGACGTGCGTGAGAAAATTAAAAAAACTAACTCGCACAACGTGTCCCATCGTGATAAAAAACGATGCACTTACAAAAATTATTCAACAGGCCCAATGAATTGAACAAGTCTTCTGCACAATACCTTTGCGTGCACCTTGAATCTCGAAGATGCGCTATTAAAAAATGTGCATGTGTTTTTATAAACATATCCGATGCTTCGAGACTCTTGGGATGTGCGGGAAAAAACATGAGGGGTGATTTCGGTCGCTAGCACGCCCCTCACAGTGGATCTCAAACATATTTTTGTAAAAACCTCTGAAAGGAAGTATGCAGAAATGTAAAATGTTCTAATTACTTCAAAATTTAAATCCATTTTAGATCAGAATTGCAATAGTTAATTTTATAAATGTGTGCTAAAATTACCCACCACGACTGCGTACGGTTAAACCATTTCTGTTATTATGAAAGATTCCATAACAATTTTACTCCCTCGAACTAAATCTGTGCAAAAAATCACGTCGACCTGTTGCTCCATTTTGACATGAAAGAAGGAAAAACAAACACAAACAAGGGGGCATCCATTAATTACGTGAGCAATTTTTCGTTAAATTTAGACTTCCCCCTCCCCCTTGGTGAGATTGAGTGAGATTTAGTGGGACCCCCCCTCCCCCATACGTGCGATTTCTGCTACAGTTGTTAAAAAAACTACATTTATTTCTTTCATTAATTTTTATAAAATCGGTATTGTCTATACATTTTTTTTTTGCTTTTAAAAACTCTAAATGTATCTTTTTTTACTTTTTTGCTTACTCTTAAAATAAATGTTTTTAATCATGAGATGTTTGAGCGGGTAAAATGGGACATGTCAAGTGAAGAAAAAAAATTCCTTTAAAGTTGACGTGAGATTTTCTATTATCCCCCCATTATATCAAACAAATAAATACAGTTTTGAATTTCTGAAATATTCATTTCTTCAAGCAGGAAACTGAGTTGTTAAAATAACTGTGTTTTATTTTATTTTTAAGTTTGAGAGTATCTGTCACAATAAATAGATTCAGCTACCAACTTGTATATTACGATAAAAAACCTCTAAATCGAGCTTTAGGAGACTTTTTATACTAAAAAGCGGAAATAAACAATACTGAGCTTCCTGTGCCTTTCTTATGTTAACAATGTCCAGAAACGTTGTAAAATAATTAATTAATATAAATACCTTACCTTTACTTTAATGGAATTTTTTAATTTTGTGCAATTTTCTTAATTAATTTGTTTATAAAAATTTATTTATCCATAAATAAACATAATATATTTGACTTTATTTATTACCCGACTAAGGCAAGGCAAAAGGAGGATTATAATTTTAGTAAATTCATCTATTTTCTCGTAACTCTAATACTACTGATCACATTTTGACAATTCAACAATTTTATCTAAAATAAGCTTATTTATAAAATTATTCATTTAAGTTGCCGCAAAAACAACTGAATTTTGAAGGAAAGTTTCCGTAAAAGTTCCAAGTTTTCATTGGTGGCAAAACCAATCGCTTATGTCTATAAAGCCTAAAAAAATCAATTCATGTAATGCAACACCCTATTACCGTTCATTAAAAGATCTACAGTAGCATCAGTCATATGAGTAGATATATTTTTACAGTCACGCGATGTCCTCGCATCCTGTCCCTAAAGTTTTTTACCCACAGACAACACCGTACATTCCCACAGACATCCGTGTGTTTTTTAACGATCTTTTTCAAAATGTAGATTAAGAATTAACGGTAAATCTGTCCCCCTAAGGATAGTTTAATTTATTTCTATTCTCGAAGGAAGTGAGGTCTACTTTTGTTTGCTAATGTCACGGTGCTAATATAAAAAGTGAATGCAGTTTTACAGTTTCCTAGTAGACCATGTTTACGGTATTATGCCCGTTATTTTTCTATTTTGAAATTAATGCTTTGATAATATCTAAGGATTATTGAAATCTAAGTCCATTAAGTGGACACTATTATCTATGGCCAAACCTACCACAAGTGATGACAAGCTTAAGATTTAGTTAGGTACATGCCCTCCGAAGCATGAGAAGTCGACTAAAGTACAAATATTTGAAAATTTGTGCTTATTAGCTTTTTTGGAATCGGAATTTGTAATTTGGAAAACGTTTGAATTGAACCTAGCTTTTAAGTTTGAAAATAATTCAGGGGACCATTTCTTATTTAGCTACAAAAAAAGTCTAAAGCATGAATATTAAAAATAAAACTTCTGGTTAGATTCCAGAAGATAAATGCATAAATCAACAATGCAATTATTTTTTAGAGACAACCGTGTTACGAGACGTTGTTTTCGCAAACAAAGAAACAACTCAAAAAGCTCCACAAAATCAAACCCCAAAGGGTTCTTCAAATTAAAGCGTCATTAGAAATTTTCCAAAAAAAAACCGCAAAAAACACGCTACGCTAACGTGAGAAAATTAAACCTGATTTTTTTAAACGACCGTTGCATATCATTTGCGTCTAACATTTCTTGGATCATTTGCATTATTTTTTGCGTCTTCTTCTATCACCATATAATTATAGAAAAAAATATTATAGCTACTGACAACGACCCTTACAAGGACCTTTTCATACCGCGGTCAGGTAAAATAGGTAACTGCCCTATAACAATGTGCCCGGATTTCCTTTCCTTAAGTAAAGAACCTACCTTCGTATCACGTGCAGATCCTTAATACAAATCTCTCAATTTTCCATGGGCGTGATTGATTTCTGATATTGATTTGATATGCTTCTTTTGTAGGCTTCGACGGACATGATCCAAGATAAGAAATTGACATTGATAACATGCAATTAATATATTTAGTATTTCGTTTTGATTATTAATAGTGATTTCATAATAGAAATCTGGGTTGTTAATTTTAGCTAATATACTTAAGTACTTTCCTCAGAATACAGTATAAACCAGAAACCTCATAAATTCTTTAAACTGAGGCTAAAAAATTGTAGGTACCTACACTAAAATATTAATAAGAAATTATCCCAAAATTGTTAAATCGTGTCGAGAAGTATGAAGAATTTATTTTGGACACAAATGTATGATGTTTTTATAGTATTCAGTGCGCATGCGTATTCTGGTTTATTGTGTATTCTGAGTTACCTATTTACCTTTAAAAACTATTACCCCCAAGATCTCTTAATTTTAGTAGCCAGTTTGAGATTTTAAGGCCACTTTGTAGATATAGGTACAATCACAATTGCGTTAAAGATAGAAAAGCAAAATTCAACATCTATTTAATGAAAGAGAAAATCTTAAGTGTATTCGTGAAGAAAGTGCAGAAATGCAATAAATAACTAAGATTCATGATCGTTTATGTTAAAGGTTTGTTTGAAATAGTTAGATACATAATTTGAATTAAGTATAAGTTATGAATACCTACATACCTACTCAAAAATTTGGGAGTTGCAAAAATGATTAAGTGCAGAAAAAGTTGTTAACAAAAGACACCGTAAATTGAAGAGATTATGCAATGGCACGGCTTACGTTCTCTTCCGGGCTTAGTGCTCATAAATTTCTTCATGCAAGGTGGTCTGACAAATTTGCGGTCGCCCTTCTAAACACCCAATATTATATTACAACAAATTCCAAAAGGCACAGAGTAAAATATTTTCCAAAAACATTTAGCAAAATCTCACAGAATACAAATATTTGTTACAGAAAGTCTAAAGACTGTGGTAAGGATACCCGCCTTAAACACAAAGTGACCACAAAAAAATGGAGAATCGATTAGTGACAACCGATATTTGACTTTTACAGCATTTTGTTTGGACACGGATACCCTTTTTTGACCATTTTTTGTTTGTAATTGTTCAATAATTGTTTTACAACTCCACTTATCTTTTTGTTTATTGCTTTTTGTTGTTGTGACTTGCAAACAGAAGCCTATATCTGTTTATGTTATCTATGGTATTCAACAGTATTGAAAAGTAATTGTCTCTTTTGAAGTTACAAATCTTATTTTAGTAAGCTCTTTCTTACAAGTCCTTATCTTTTTTTTATAGGACATGAACTAAATGGTTTTGGGCCTATTTTTTCACATTGTACACACTCGTTAGAATAATTTTTTTAATCAAGAAGAAATATACAATTTTCATAATTCACAAAATACGGGCGGATAGCTTGCTTTGACCACAAAGTCATGCGAGCACAGACACGCTCGGGTGACCACTTGTTGATGGATACCACGGACTGCGTTTAGAATTAGCTGCGCAATTTGATGCTCGACGTAATAATCTCTTGCTTTTATTATTCATGGAGCGTCAGCAAAGTCCTAAATATTATTTATGTTCTTACAAAATATGGTCAAAAATATTATAATAAAATTGGTACCTATAACGATAACAGAGTTTCGGGAGCCGTAAGGTAACCCGTGAAGAAAAAATTTAAAATTAATGTCAAATTATGGTCCCTAATTAAAATAAAACACAAATTGTTTTGGGATCCATAATGATTATGGCTGTATTGTCTTCTATTGCCTTTGTCCGAAATACAAAAACCAGCGGGATCTACAAGATAATTGTGTCATTTTTATTTTTAATAAAATATAATAAATAGGTAAAAATTTTAATATTTTTTTGGATATGCCGATCATACCAAAACACATTCGACCACCAGACCACAAATGGGTGTCAGTATCAAAAACAGAAACTAGTCGTGGCACAGTGTCTCGCTAATACGAGGTTGAAAACACCTTGTGATTTGTTTGTTTGTGGCGTGTTCAACGGTATAACACCCTAAGTTGGCACTTGGAAATGATATTACCGTGTGGTCGGTTTCTCTTGCCTCGTCGTGAGAAAACCTTAAAGTTTGATTAGGGTGACCATTTGTTAATAAATTAAAATCGGAATTATTAAACTTTATGTTTCTGAAGTGCAACTTTCAATTGTATATCTATTTATCTCTGTGTATGTATAATCACGTCTTTTATTCCAGGAGGCGAAGACAGATACAGTGGTATTTTGGTAGGTGCTACCTATCCTAACATCTAGCTTTCACCTCCTTTATTATTCATCACACATTTTTTGGAATAAATACGAAAGAGTGTTTCTTTGTTTCTTTTCTTTGTTGTTTGTTTGTCCTATTTTCTCGTCAAAACAGAGCAACATATGGACGTGAATACAATACATACCTACTGAAATACTGAATGCTGCTGAACAGACGTTGCAGAGTCATATCTAATAGGTATACCTAATGCCTTGGATGATTGTCACCACGATTTAAAAAATCCTACACTAAACATTGCAACAACTTTAAACCAGGCGTCCGCACTAATTTTGTTCAGCATAGTCGCATTTTGTAAAACGGCAGACTTACGACGTACTCTGATTAAATGGGCAACTCCCTAAATAATGGGGTGCCATTTGTCATTTGTTAAAAAAATTAATTAATTGTTTTGTAGATATTTCAACGCAACTGATCTTGAATCTTGCGATTACAATTTCTCGTGAACTTATGGTTACCCTATACTAGATAGCTTCCCATAATTGTCGTCAAACGGCGTGGTGTCGAGATTATGTGGTAGGACTTTGATGAAGTCCGCGGAGTTATCTGTACGGAGACGCACAATGATTGTTGTTGGTACATTCAGGGCATAGACAAGAATGCTAGTGAACCTGTGCACCTAATAAGCATGGTGATTACTATTTTACATTACGAAACAGTAAACTGAATAGATATTAGTAGGTACATAATATGTGATATTTAATTATATTATAATGTATTAAAAATATTTAAATATATATTAGCCCCCCCCCCCCAACAGAGCTGGCCACTCGTTAGGTATATAGCCTCAAGAAATCATTGGCTAAATAAGGAAGACTTTGTCTTCCACTGGGTACCCTGGGGCCGACAACGGTTCCCAGGAGCTGTAAGACAACCAGTGAAGAATAAAAAAAAACTAATGCGAAATAATGTAGAAAATATTTTGCCCAATTTAAAGTTATTTCAATTCGTATAAAGTAATTTAAATTATTATATGAATGTGGAAAAGACAGTTTTTAACATTAGATTTGGTTTAGACCTAGCGAATTATATGCCTTGATTGCAATATTCTAAACATAATTAGGCACCTATATTTCCTACGCTATCACTTGTGTGGTCCACATAATACCTTACACTGACTTATGGTCAATATTTAAATATGTATTAAAACATGACATAACGTGTGCTTAAAATGTAAAATGGATGGCAATACTGGCGATTACATATTTAATCTGATTGGATTAAACGTCTTTAGAGATGACCAAAGATTAATCTCCTGATACCCTAGCTTTAAAAAGGCAATGTAACTAATATGATATATAACTAAGTAGATGGGTGGTCGAGTGGGAAAGACGTCGGCTCACAACTGAGAAGTCGCGGGTTCGTCCCCACACCGACCATACAATGGGGTTTTATAATAATAAATCTATGTACATTATCCGACAAACTGTACAAAGAGGCTTTTCCATCTACATACCTCAACAGAGCTGGCCACTCGTTAGGTATAGCCACAAAAAATCATCGGCTAAATGAGGAAGACTTTGTCTTCCGCTGGGTACCCTGGGGCCAGCAACGGTTCCCGAGAGCTGTAAGGTAACCCGTGAAGAAAGCAAAAAAGAAAAAAGTAAGTAGATAACTTCTATAAGAAATACATTATCTCCAATGGATACGCTAACACATTTTCGGAAGAAGCGCAAGCAACCCGTGAAAATAAAATGGTCAGGCAAAATCATAAAATTATTGAGCTATTTCAAAATTAAATATTATTTCTTGTTTTTATCAATCAATGGAATGGTGTGAGAGCTAGATGGTTTTATATAATATTTAGAATCATAGCACACAATATACCTACATTAATTATTTTACAGAAATAACAGATTCTGCTACTTTTTTCTAATTTTTCACCGTGTTATCGGTCCCATGGTACGCAGAGGAAGACTAAGTAGGTATTCCTCTTTAAGCTAATGATCGGTAGAGAGTAGTATATTCCTTGCTAATGATATTTGTGATGCTACCTACCTAACAAGTGGCCAGTTCTGTTCAGGTAGATTTAACATAGATGTAAACCGGGATCCGTCTAGTTAATACCAGACGTCTTCATCTCTCGGCCACTTTTTTTCTGTTTACGCTGTTTTTATGGTTTACTTGCAATGCATCAATTTCTAAAGTAAATTGTGGGCAAATGTAGAAAAATTACGATGTAATGTCGGTAGAAATGTTAGACGTTGCGTTATTTCGTGTTGACCAAGTTTGTTTACAGCGATATATAATTACGTCCATCTTATGATATTAAGGACGGTGGTTTAACTTCGGTTTACATGGATTCACTAAATATCAATTTATTCTCCCGTGTCTTCTACAGTGCATAGTAGATTTTAGATCTTTAGATCACATCATACATTTCTACGGCCTTTATACCTTGCGGTGTGACCAGAGTCATTAGTAACAGCGTCCACTTTTTACCAATTGTCCACATTGAACAGAACATGTAGCAAGCCTGTTGCTGTACTTAATAGACCTAAAGTACATTTTTTGAGACTTGTTTTACTATATAATTATTAATGTCTTCCTTCCGCTGGGTACTCTGGGATCGATAACATGGTATGGTATGGACCCGTAAGGCAACCCGTGAAAAGCAAAAAACATATACAAAATTGTTATTATAACGTCTTTTAAAAATTTTAAATACCTAACACCAGCCATGCAGAAGTGCGGACGCCCCCGGCTTTACGTGCCCTCTTATCTTTAGATCCCTCTGAAAAATATCTAAATTACAAAATTATGAAAAGTAAAAGCACTATCTCAATCTCATGCTCCTCATATGAATAAAAGCTAATTCAATCTAAACTTTATAAGAATAAAGCACAGAACATATTGCCATTTTTCTCTTTCTTTTATTGGCATGTAAGCCTAACAGAATAAGCGGTCGTGTCTGGACACTGCGAAATGTAATTTGAAATTAAAACTTAACTCTGGAGACAGTGTAGCCCGCGGTGCCAAGATTATGGCGAAATTACTATTGTGCAAAAAGGTAATGAAGTCTTGTAATATTCTGTTGAAAATAGCTTCATTGGGACACTTTTATATCTTCACGATTTGCCTCACTGTGTATCAGCCCTAGGGTTCCTGTGGAAGGCAAGACAATGACATTATTAAGGCTACTTAAGGGCTCTATGTCTTTAATTTGTATGGGATAAACTATTCTCAAATTATCTGTAAATAATCCAATAATTATAAAAGAATCATTATTTTGAGTTTTTAATAAGCTTGCAAAAGGCACGAGGCATAAATAGGTAATTTAATGGGGTAATGGTATAATATATTGAATAAGTAACTGTATGCTAAATTACAGTGACCCAGAAATTTACAGAGAAATTTTGAATAGTTTATCCCATACAAACTAAAGACATAGGGCCCTTTAAGAGAGGCCATTTCTTGATATATTTTAAGTTTTATGTATTCTTAGATAAAATACGCAATAAGATGTGATCATGGACACTAGTAGGTAACAATTTCCACTTTTAGTGAATTGTCAATCTATACTCTGATACCTACTAATATTATAAAGAGGTAAGGTTTTTAAGTTTGGGTTTAGGGTGTACCTAATCTCTCCTACTGAATCGATTCTAAAAAATCAAGAATATACCTGATATACCTACCTGAGTATAGGCTATATTTTATCTGTTCGAAAATATCCACAGGCGAAACCGAGGACGGAAAGCTTATAATTAGGGGTGTGCGAATAATTCGAACTTACGAATTATTCGTTCTGAATCGAATATTAATATTTGATTCGATTCGATTCAATTCGAACACTATTCGCACACCCCTACTTAAAATATAAAGCTGTCATACAAAATGTTCTCGAAGAATACACATTCTTCAAGAAAATTGATGCTTAGCTTTTTTTGCCTAGAATGAGGATTGAACCCGGGTCTTCTAGTTTCAAGTTGAACACTCTACCAATTATGCAGTTCATTCCTATCTTAGATACCTATGGAGAAGCTAACTTAAAACGTTGGTACCTACACGTAT
Organism: Nemapogon koenigi; assembly: GCA_963924495.1. Lineage (NCBI taxonomy): Eukaryota > Metazoa > Arthropoda > Insecta > Lepidoptera > Tineidae > Nemapogon > Nemapogon koenigi. The sequence continues at coordinate 8,686,234 of OZ004645.1, forward strand.
CCATATCCTATTTATTTAATTTATGTATTTAGTGCATGGCTAATGGGTGCCTGCCTACAAGGTAAATGATATGACACCTATGTATTTATACGAGGTATTTTATTTTGTACGATAGACGATGTCCTTTATTAAGGCTATGCAGGCTAATCTGACTAAAAAGCCTTTGTAATATTTTATACAAACACTTTTTACGATCGAATACGGCCAATTTCTTGCTTTTCTAAGTCGGTAACATGATTATTTTTGATATGCCATTCAAAAACTCAAGTCAACCGCAGAGAATTGTGCTATTCCGAACAGCCGTGTTTGCTCAGTGGACAGATCTCTACGTTTGACCGAATAAAAGCAGAAATTTTGCAAAAATAACTATGATAATGGTGTTAAATTTCTTGAGCGCAACTTTGAAAATATGATCGATCTAGTTGTCGGCTCCTTTTGTCGGTACTTAATGCGACGTGTGTTGATTATTTCGATAAAAAATATTTTTCATTGCTATTTTTTGTGGTTTGGTTTTGAACGTGGTTTCATCTAATATAACATCACTCATAGTGTAAAAGCACGCGCCTGTCTTTCTGTATGATAACGTATTAGCCTAAAGAACTTTATGATCTTTCTTCTAGTTATGTATTTGGCCTGTTTTTATAATCTCTTCCACTTGCACCCGTTCTATCTACGATAATACCGTTATTCAAATATTTTATGATAATCGTAATAGTTTCTTGGTAATGGCAGTGAAATACCCGTCGTGCGCCCGGGCAGCTTTTGTCATGTTTCCTATGTTATGACACATTAGCGCATGCGCGTTGACAGCGTGTCTCAATTTACAATTAGTTATGGAAATAAAGCGAGCCTATTGCTATAGCCCGTGCTCACTTAGGGTGGGACGATTAATACTATCGATATCGATATTTATTAAATTGTCGGTAGATAACATTTTAACTCCGAGAAAGCCAAGTCAAGTAGCTAAAGTTGCTGCAGTCCTCTGCATGTGTCTCTAGGGATGGTTGCTCTATCGTATGTTTATGGCAACTCTTGCATTCTTATTTTTATGATGTGAGCAGACGTCTCTATTTAAGTCTAGTCTACATAGTAGACTGTCTCTAATCCCAACGTTAAAAGTAAAAAGTCAGTAATATAATGTCTGAGTCATAATGAAGTTTGAAATCAATCTTTAAAAATAATAAAAGTAATGTTAACAAATAATTTATTTAAAATCAAAAGATATACTAATTATTATTTTTCGCTGGACACCCTGGGACCGATTTACACAGTTCTGGGGAGCCATATAGAACCCGTGAAGATATATACAAAAGGTAAATACTTATTTATTGAAGGAACATCCGAGTTTCTGACATATTATATACAGCGGAAAATAAGAATAAGTATATCTTTTGATTTTAAATAAATTATTTGTTAACATTACTTTTATTATTTTTAAAGATTGATTTCAAACTTCATAACATAAAAATTCTCGAGTTAAAGGAGATAATGGACTCTACAGACACAATAATTTACCATTTTAACGACAGGCATTCTATTTTTTGAAACTACCTTATGAAGAAAAAGTTGATAACTATCGACAAGGCACTATGTAATTTCCCATCACTAATGTTCTTCACAAAAGTGTAGACGTGTGTTCCTAGCAACCAAGTGATCATTATGCAATCTAGAGTCCAGGGCACAGGGTGTTAGGCCAGGCATGATTCTTTATGTTAGAGATGATATGCCTGGAATCGTGTCTTTGAAACATTAATTTAACCGTTTTAATGATGGAGTTTGTTAGTAATTGACCACCTACGATATTTTATGGCTACTATAGGTAGGTAGGTACTTAGAGTATTTTTCGATCAAGTTTATAAAGAAAATAGATTTTTTTCTTTCTTATTTTATTAATTAATTGATTATAATATGTATACTTATGAAACTAACAAAGAGCAGATTTAAAAACCGGCCAAGTGCGAGTCGGACTCGCGCACGAAAGGTTTCGTACCATTATCTATAAAAACGGCAAAAAATCACGTTTGTTTGTTGTATGGGAGCCCCCCCTAAATATTTATTGTATTCTGTTTTTTAGTTTAGTTTTGTAATATAAATACATCGCAAAAAGCTTCTTGATCTTCTTCTATATCAAAAAAATGTTTTTCGTAAATTAAGTTATTTTCAAGCATTTTGCAAAAAAAAACATTCTTTTATAAATAATATTATACGAAAAACCGGTACATAAGTACAAACGATATGAGTTTTCATTAAAAACAATTAGCGTGTATCGCCCGGTCCTTTCAAGTAACGCCCGTTCTTTATCTTATCTAAGGAGGACGTGCGGGCCTTTACACAGGATGTTCCGCTGCCGTACTAAAACAGTTACAATCCACATTCAATACAATTTGAATTCTATTACCATACTGTTTAAGATACAATTTAGAAACATGCTGTTAACAACAGGTGACAATATGGCTAAGGTTAGACAATTTAAACCTAAAAGAAGAAATTTAAATTTTATTGCAAAGATAATTAGGTTTACTTTTCTTCAATAAATGAAACAGTAATTGCTTTGAGTACGATGTCAATCGACAATGAAATGGGCCGCTTGTTTTATGTGATAGGTATGCAAATAATTATGTATATGGGTGGATTGAACGGTCACCGAAAATTTTACACCGATAACGTATCGTGTAAATTAGGTGTCGATGCACTTTTCAAGTGATAGGTATAAAGGTGCATTCAACTCAGAGTCTTTTTGAGAACTTGAGGAGCTTGAGGACAGTCTTTTAAAGCCTTCAGGCTTCAGGAAACTACCATAACCTAGCAGAGACCACTGTCTTCCTCATTTCGATATCATTTTTGAGGATAGGTATGGTATAGTAAGAAGAAGAATTTATCAATGGAAAATATAACAATAGACATTAGTAAAACTTGCATAGAGTAAGACAGACTAGCAGTCTTACGATGTTAGAAAAAAATTAAATGTTTTAAAATAGTTTTCAGGGATAATTTTTTTAAACTATACATGTTCACTATTTCCACTAAATATTGCCTATTCAAAGTCTGATAATCTGGAATCTTCAAAATCAATATTTATGACCTACTTTTGTGATAAAAATAGGTAAAAGGATGAAGGTTGGTTATTCCAAGAATTTCAGCAGCAGCTGGTCAGTGGTAAAGTGATTTTATTATTGGCACCCAACAAACCAAAGCCAAATTACTCGCCTATTTCAAGTGAAATGTGCTCGATTTTCAGTGGACCTACTATACTGAACGAGTGGCCAATTCTTGACATCAAAATGCCTCATAGCTGATAGGTACAGTTACATAGTACTGTACGCAAGGATGTAGGTTTTTGGTATAGTAAAACGAATCCATAGCGTAACTGGTAAAGTATAGCGTTCAGCTTGATCCCGGGAAGACTCAGGTTCAAATATCACAGATGTTAAAAATGGCCGGCACCAATTTTATTTAAGAACTAGCAGTTGCTCCTGACTTCGTACGCGTTGTGTTAGGAATACAACGTTTACATCCCATTTCACCCCCTTATGGTAGGTATCGTGATGTTAAATACCTACCCTATACCCTGTACCTAACCTTCCTCAAGAATTGGGCTATCAAAATGCAACAAAATTTTTTCACATGCGACTGGTAGTTCCAGAGATTAGCGCGTTCAACAGATATACTTATAGTAATGGCAATACATACAACAATCCAACGACTATGAGTAAAAGGAATACTCCCCAACGCACATCGTTGGAAAGTTGCATATATGCCAATCTATTAAATATTTTCAATGGCGCGATACAGGTTTCAATGAGTTAGTAACGGTGCGACATCTATCGACGCGATGTGCCGCCACATGACTCCCTTCCCAGACCAGAGGTCGATACAGTATGAAACCAACATCCATTTTAGCTTTGTCAGCTGTGATGGACTGTGTGGTGGACTGCAGTGCGGAATCACATGTCGTGATGTGGGAATGACCTGTCGTCTCGGAGCGTACACGGGAGGACCTGGTAAGGACTGACATGTCGTCAGTGGGAAGTGGGAGTAGGATGCGGGGGCATGTAATGTGGCTGAACAGGCTGTGTTCATACGGGGTCACCAGTATAGTAATGGCAATACATACAACAATCCAACGACTATGAGTAAAAGGAATACTCCCCAACGCACATCGTTGGAAAGTTGCATATATGCCAATCTATTAAATATTTTCAATGGCGCGATACAGGTTTCAATGAGTTAGTAACGGTGCGACATCTATCGACGCGATGTGCCGCCACATACTAAAAAATAACATATTAAACCTACGTCTCTTAAAGATGTGACATATCTATGTAAATTAGTTTAACATAAACAACTGGTAAAAAAACAGATAGTCTCTGGCCACACCGCAAGGTATAAAGGCCGTGAAATATAAACCAACTAGAGGTACTTAAGTACAGTCCCATGCATCGTTCAAAATCATCGCCGCTTGCGCATCATACGTGTCGATGTACTCTAATCCACAGCTTTGCTATATAATCCGACCACCAGCTAAGAATATTGTGCGCGAAACGACCACTATAATGGCCATAGAATAATGCCCCATTATTATATAGAACACATACTTGCCCTTAATATTTTATTCTAAACTTAAAAGACCACCTACGCGACGACGTTTTTTGCCCCAAAATTACTTTTGCTTGCGAATGTAATGATGCGTTCGTGATTTTTTGGTGGTTTTCAAGTGTTGGTATGAATAGGTTAAATCAGTGTTTCTTATTTCATTCAATGTACTTACCTATTGTACTGGTTAAATGATAAATCCACATTATGTCACAGTTTTTTTATACATATATTTTTTTTATTTTCCTATTACCACTTCTTGGCCACTATGGCTCTGGCCTGGCGTTACTTAGTTTAATTAGATAATTAATATGATGTAAGATATATTTACTTCATGTGGTTCGCCATCATATCCTGAAAAACCCTGGAACATTTTATAACTAAGCTGCGACTAAAAAAGTAAGAGTAAAAAATCGTATAATAATAATTATCTAAATCTGTAAACGATACAATGACCTGGAATTAATGATAGAAATGCGAACAAAGTGTATGTTGCCGGCGTCCGTTCGACCGAACACAGATGTATATTAATGATTTTGGACACTCGCCGATTATCATCCACATGTCAGCCTCCACCTTCCTGTTCCCAAAGGAAATGGCTTCATCAAACAGATAATCAAATAATATTTTTGATTTATATGGGGAATACACTTTGATTTAGTTATAGTCGAGCTAGAGATACCATGCATAATTCTTGACAATAATAACCTATTTATGTATGAAGTCTATATTTAAAAAATAAATAAGTTGGTAGGACATTTCTTCTGAAAATAACATGGGTTTTTTTATAATAAAAACTTATTTACCTACATAATACGACAAAACACACTTAGAGACTTTTCCATCTAAATATACGTCAACAGAGTTGACCACTCGTTAGATATAGCCTCATAAATACCATCGGCTAAAAGAGAGAGACTTGGTGGCAACCGGTGAAGTACTTATAGGTACTTGCCACCTGTTCTCTTTACTAATAGAAACAAGTTTATTAGTTTGTTTGCTTCCTTTCGCTTTGCTAAATTACTGACCCTATACCTAGACTAGAAATTTAATTAAAGTGTTCCGAAAAGTGATTTTATTGAATATTACAATTAATTTTTCAAAAGAATCCTAATATAAGGTGGCCTGAACTATGGCCATAAAATTCGCTTGTAGATAATATTGCAACAAAAACAGAAATCAATGAAGAGGAATCTTAAACAAATCTGGAACAAAGTTGAATTTGAAATTTTGATTGTAGTCAGCGTTCGTTCGCCAAAAATCGGATTAGGACTTTGATTGGATTTCCTCGAAATTAACTTATGAACTTTATACAAGTTTAGACGTTTGTCATTCCTGAAATTTCTATTTTAACAAATTATTTACAACCTTACGTCATTCGTTGGGAAATAATAGAATAAGCCAGCGATAAGATATACGAAAATAAATATGCATGCATGCAATCCTTTGATTCAATACATTTTCCATATTATGGCGATGTCACCTCATGTTAACTTTTCGATAAGAAAATGGATTCCAAAAGCAGTTCCCGATTTAATAGAAATTATATGCTTCAAAGTTTATAATTTTTATATAAAAACCTTAAAACTTATCTAAACATTAAAAATAACTAAATAAACCAGGTCCGCGTGGAATAATGGCAAGAATACTGGCTTCATTTCCCCGCTGAATCGCGATGCTGATTCGTTGAGCGAGGAAGGAGCAAGCCCTCTTTTGTCACCAGAAGAGATGATCAGTCTAGCTAGGGGATATATCTTTACCTACAGATCTTTCTAATATTGGCAACTCGCATGTACCTACATTATAAGAAGTGTATCTGGACATAAAGGCTCTGCTCTGATGATGCCTTGCGGATGATCTTTGTGTGATTATGATGGCAAAAGCTACAAATCCAAAACATCCTAATTTTCTTTTCAGAAAATAAGAGCTGGACTTCAGCTGAAGAAAATATTTCGATTCCTTTATAAAAAAATCCCATAAATAACGGCAATCAATTAAGCAACATAATATATTTAAAGACAGTTATATAAAACATATATCAATTGCCTAATTGGTAAGGCTTTGTATTTGAGGTCCCGGGTTTAAAGAAGGACGTGCCATTGGAAGGCAAAAAGTGGACATTGTTACTGGCGTCTCTGGCCACACCGCAAACTATAAAGGCCGTGAAGCTATCTTTGCTTTGTTTTGTTGTATAAAAGATAAGGGATAGATCAAATACCACAACGGACTTCTCGCTGTGTAGCCTGGATATATATGATGGACGACTTCTGCTGGGCACCTTAACACAGTGGTGGTACCTACTTTCCTAGGCGGAGACTGATAAGTCTACCACTCTTCGTAAAAGTACACAATTACAGAATATCGTGTTGTATGCGGCCCCTTGCCCTGTCCGTCCGAATCCGTACCATTCACTGGTTGACCGACCCCCGCGTGACCTTTTCACCTACGAGTTCGAATCGAGGGATAGAATATTGAAATGAATGGAGAGGATCGTACAATATTTGGATAGAAAATCTTGAATCTAGAACAAAAAAAAAATAAAAAAAAAATACGGTCCGAATTGAGAACCTTCTCCTTATTTTTTTGGAAGTCGGTTAAAATACTTTTTCTCTACAAAACTACTCAACCAAAGAGTCTTCATTAATTTGTTTTGTGGACTTAAAATGACATTTTTTATGATCTTTATGCTTCATCTCGATTCTCGATAGTAAAGGGATAGATGCTAAGTAATGTATTTCTCTCATAATACATGGCTAAGGTTATTGGGAGATCGTGATATCAAAGAAATACATGAAGTTGCAAATAATTTCCTTACCGTCAGTGGCCGAGTGGTTAAGACGTCTGGTATTAACTAAGCAGATCACGGGTTCGATCCCGGATCCCGGCCATGTACCAACGGGTTTTTTAATTAAAAACTTATGTAGATAATCCGACAAACCACACTTAAGAGGCTTTTCCATCTAAATATACCTCATCAGAACTCGCCACTCGTTAGGTATAGCCTCACAAATACCATTGGCTAAACGAGGGAGACTTGGTTTTCCGCTGGATACCTACCCTGGAACTGTAGGTAACACGGTTTCGGGAGCTGTAAAAAAAATGATACTAAAATAACTTGTCAAACAAAGTCTAACAACAGTAGGGAGGTAATTATTATAAAAAATCCTAGCTTTCTGCCCCGGCGTCGCCCTTGGAAATTTTTGAAACAGCAGATATTATAAGACTATCCCGAAGGATTTGCGAGATAAAATGCAGCCTATCTCATTCGCAATCCCTTCAGCTACCTATATATCGGTGCAAAAATATCTCGTCGAAACGTTGCTCCGTTGCTGCGTGAAAGAAGGCAAACAACCAAACAACAAATAAAAGAAAAATATTTCAATAGACTACTCTATTGGAACACAAAATAGAAAACAGTAGTTGATATGAATAACCATCGCAGATTATACTATTGATAAATGGATCGGCTTGATCGTGGAAGCCAATTGCATTTATTCCCAAAAAAAATTATAACTATGAATAATAATTATTTAGCTTTATTACCAAAATCACGGTTCGTTGCTAATGATATTCTCCCCGATGACCGTTATGTGCGATATTTTATTTCTACTTTTTTTGCCTTTGACAAATAAACGAATAATGGTATTGGACGTTATGCCCACGCTTTTAGGACAATAGCCGTAATAAATTGGAGCAGAAATATTGTGTATGTTGACTGGAACTAGATTGGTCGTTATAAAGTTTTTTTTTCAGGTCTATCCCCGAGAAATTAAAATCTTCGTTCTCATTTTATATATATACACCTACCTACTAGAGCTCATTGCCAGATTTTTCATACGCGTTGTATTAGGAACACAATTTTACCACCCAGGGTAGGTACGTAGACGAAAATATAGGTGCTAATTGGGCTATCAAATTCAAAACGTTTTTTAGTAATACGAACAAACGAATAAATAAACAAACAAATATGTATTGATTTTTAAGGTTCCGAACATTTCCGATGAAAAACGGAAACTCTTCATATAATCACTCATGACGTTTCTGTCTGTCCGTCTGTCACAGTTTATTTTCTCAGAATGTACAAGACGAAAAATGTTGAATCTTGGTACATATATAGAGTCTCATGACTCAATCACGGACGTATAGCGTAAATAATGAAATTTCGATTTTGGAGGGAAAACTTAAACGTAAAAAAAAATTTTTTTTTAGTGCATCATGTATATCAAATAAAAGGGCTCATTATAAGGAATACAATTTTTTTTTTATAATTTTAAAATAATAGTTTAAATTTTATTAAATAAAATAATACGTAAATTGACCGTTTTCCCCCCTTAACTTACAGATTCTACAATTTTGAATAAATAGAAAATACAGGGACTTTCTTATATAAACCTAAACGAAAATCCTATCTCAAAGTTCTGACCGAGGAAACTTGGCTAATTATTATATATTAGATATACACAGCCTTGTTTTCAGCATAGATAAACTGGTTACATATCCAGAGCTGAAAAATATGTATTCTTAAAAATATTGTGAATTGTCTTTTTGCTCGAGAGCAGATTTGATACATCATACACATTTGATTTCATGTAAAGAACATAGCAGTAAAATTTATTTCCCGTCAGGTTTTAGAATAATAAAATTAACACAAGTGAGTGAATAAACACATGTAAATCCGTGTAATAAAAGCTATCTTCTCTGTAATTGCGTATGTGTACTATCTTGTTTCATGACAATTGCGCAACATGCAGACCACATCACAACTAGGACGTTTCCATTGAAAATCCAGAATTAAACACTAATAAAACATAAGACGCTGTCCTCCATAAATTACTTACGTTATCACATCATGACAAACTTAAGAATGCGTCTAATTCAGAGGTTCTCAAAGTGTTATTCTTGGCGCCCTAATGTGTCATAACAAGGGTACCTGACCGCTTCAGGTCAAAAAGTTTAAAATTTAAAGGATTTATTGATAACATTAGTTGAAAAAACATTTTAGTGTGTGATAAATCTGTCATTAGTTATGTTCAAATACATTTATTGCGTCAGTCTCTCTCTACTCAAATATTTTTGCTAACTTTTTATGCTAGATAAAGTTGATGAAATCATAGAGGATCTATGTATGATCACGCTATGTATCCTAGGAGAACTAGGCAGAGACAATTAAAGCAATTTGCTACGATCTTCACATACTCCCTTCAAACAGTCCAAGCAGTTGTGACTGCACTCCAAATCAACTTTGGCTTTTCTTCATTTTACTCGCAACATCATCTTTCAATGCTCAATTATTTTTTATTTCCGTTCCAAACACAGTCATATATTATATTATTGCTATAATAACGTAAGAATATAAACTTGTGATCGTAGATGTAATTACTTTGAGACCCGCGAAAATATTCCAAAAAATTTGAAAACAACTGGTGTAAATTAAATAAGACAATCTGTTATCTGAGAGACGCAATCAGAACGGACAGAGGTCCACGGTTTACTATATTTGAATTAACATAAAGCAATGAGAAATATACTAATTCATATGTAAACGCAGTCAGTGTTTGTTCGGGTACCTGACGTTGATAAGCTCGTGTTGATGCGACAATAATTGCGGTTGTCTTATGCTCTCCTCTCTTTAGGTGAGATAAGGTTGAGATAACGATAGGCGATGTTTTATTAATACGGTCAAAGGAAATGCCGGGCGTCATTAGAGTTTACTGAGCAAACGTAGTCAGGTTTTACCCATGTCTCATTAAATTTGTTTGTTTGCTTATATAATTATTATAAAATTCATGCTTCGTGAAATTCTTCAGATTAGATGAGGTTTTGTTGTAAAATCTACTGTTTTATCATATAAACTTCTTGAAACATTGAGTTCAGTTGCTTAGATTCTTCTATAAATCTAAATTTATATTCAGTAAATCAAACGATTTAATTCATAATTTCAATTGAGAAGAAATAGATCATCACATTATTATTTTTATTGAACATATAAAAAATATACTGATCGAAGGCAATAATAAAAGTACATATTCCAAGCATGTATGAAAAGTATAATGAATATAAAAGTTGCTTAGATTCTTCTATAAATCTAAATTTATATTCAGTAAATCAGACGCTTTACTGCATAATTTCAATTGAGAAGAAATAGATCATCACATTATTATTTTTATTGAACATATAAAAAATATACTGATCGAAGGCAATATTAAAAGTACATTTCCAAGCATATATGAAAGGTATAATGAATATAAAAGAAGCGAAAGAGGTATGTCAGGGTCGTATCAAAAATGGATGAATGATAGATATTTTTATTGACGTCTGAAGAGGTGACATATTAAGTGCAACCATCTGTACCTACTGTATAATATTAACAAAAAGCGGACACTGTTACTGGTGTTACTGACCACATCGCAAGGTATAAAGATCGTGAAAGTGTGTGTTTGTTTCTTTTTTCGCTTCGTTTTTTGTTGACACCGCCTTGATCAAGCGATTGAAGGGTGAAATTATCAGTAGGTAGGTTAGTCGTGTAATTTTTTCATGCTAGGTTTTCAGTACCTAAAGGTATAACAGTTTTAAGCGAAGTCGAGGTTTCTTGCAGGGAATTTGGAAGAAATTTAAATTTTGCATTGGGGAATGTAACATCATTTAGTGCCTGTGAGATCAAGTGCCTGCTTTGTAGAGGGCTTTCCATATTAAAATACCTATCTAACCTTGAAAATATCGTATTTGCTACATGAGGATGGCTTTTGTCTTCCACTGGTTACCCTGGGTATTTTTTATAGTTTCATTTATACCTACAAGACTGTCACATTAAAATTTCCCGCGAGATGCTTTCCTACGATTCGCTTTATGATGATGATGCTGATAGGTTGCGGAAGTGTTGGACATACACCGTACTGTTGTCATGTGCCAGAGAACACAGGGGCATTGGTCTTGAGGATAATTTGAAGGGCAGCAAAGCGTTAAGATCGTTAACTTTTCACAACTCGTGACGCGTTTTGTCATTTGGACCCATCCAGTGACAGTTAGCAGTTATGGGATGATTGTTACGCCACTTATGATATTTTGCGACAGTCTGATGGATATTTAGAAAAAAGTTTTGTGCTTTCTTTGTTCCTTTAGGTCTTCAATATTTACCTTAAATTGTTTCCCACTTCAGAGGGTATGCAGGTTCCAAACAATATTGTTCTTCTCTCTTTTGTGTCTTTGCTTGGTTGGTGCTTTGTACTTCTAAGTCTTGACAGATATCTCAAACTCAATCATTCAAAGAATTTCAACTCGTGTAAACACTTTGAAAGTTGCGAGCTTGCACTATATTACAAAAATTGTGGTTGCAATATAAGTAAATTTCCATGCATGGATATCCATACGTTTATTAAATCACCATCTTTCGGCACCCGGCTTCGCCCGTGTATATTTTCAAACAAAATAAACTCAGGGATATCGTAGCTTTCTATTCGTGAAATATTTTTTGGAATTGGTTGAGTAGTTTGAGAGATTACTCCCTACATCTAAACTTACAAACTTAGAAAAACAATCCTGCATTAGAATTTTTCATCTCTTATTTATTAAATAAAGTAAGCGCAGACGCAGGCAGTTTAAAAGAAATGCCCATTACGGTTATGCAATGTCCAGAAAATGCTGGAGACATTATGAATACTTAGGGGACCGTGACTCTATGCACATTTTAAGAGTAATTTTGGTCAATAAACCTGTTTGTGATCAAGACCTGGAACGTGGACATGTGCCGTAATTGGAAGATGATAAAATTGTCGCAGAACGGTAAAGTAGATTAGTTTGTTTAGTGAAAGGTGAGCTTTCTTCCATATGGTATTGTTCTTTGTTCGGTTTCATACATGAAATATTACAAATTTTGTATGGCGAAATCTTAAATTCATTGGAGCTGACTTTTGTGGCTAGTTGATTTTTTAAAGTAATACAGGTTGTGCTTCTATCTGAAATCGGGCAAATTTACCGATTTTTTTTTTAAATTTAATTTATTTAAAAATACCTACTGGGGAATGAAAAAAAATATTTCCTAACTACTTATTTCAATTTTGTAAATTTAATGAAAATGTTTGCTCAAATTACATACTAAAAATAAATTAACTTTTAAAAAAAAGTGTACCGACTTCAAAAATTTGCACTGAAAAAAGTAAAAAATAATAAATATTTCGTCGTAGAATTTGAAGACGGTTGGTACCAAATTAGGATACAAAATTAAGTAACATCTAGGAAGATAAAGATCTGTTCAATATTAGATATCTAATAATATCTAGGTATGTTTGTATGTACTGATGATCGTAGGTCCTAACGAATTGTCTAGATTAGTGAATTTGGGAACTAAGTTGTTTCTAATTTGGCACCGACCGTCTACAAATTCTACTACGAAATATTTATTATTTTTTACTTTCAGTGCAAATTTTTGAAGTCGGTACACTTTTTTCTAAAGTTAATTTAATTTCCCTTTTAAGTGATTTTGCTGCCCTGAGAGACAAATAATAACGCAAATAAAAAAAAATATGGAAAAAAATAATAATACTGCTGTGGATGGGATTTGAACCATGTACAATTGTGCATCTTGCGCTGCACCCCATACCCTTAGCCGTTAGACCACCATCGATACAAAAATTGACAACTTCGTGTCAATAGCAACCGTTGCTAAGGCTTTTCTCTGATACATAATTTCAGCCATAAACAGAGACAAATTACTAAATTTCTGAAAAACTACTGAACCGATTTTCGTCATATGTCTGTGAGATAATGTCGGAAAATTATTAATTATCCTTAAAAAAATAAGTCGTCAAAATGGGTACATATTTCATCGAGATATATTAAGAAAAATTGACTTATAAAGTCAGTTTTTTAAAAATTTCTAAAAAACTACTGAACCAATTTTTACTAAAAAAAATTGGGACCACCTGTAAAGTATACCCTTTCAATCAAAAAAAAATTATGATGAATATAAAAGAAGCGAAATAGGTATGTCAGTATCATAACAAATGGCATTCGATTGTCTCTGCCTACCCCTCTTGGTATAAAAGGCGTGATGATAGAATAGATAGATTAACCTTAATCTAGGAAAATCGAGAAGATCAGCATCGTAGCTCCATACCAGCCTCCAACCCATTTTGAATGTCGTCCTTCAAAAATATAATTTTGAGACTCTTGGCCCGTAGTCATCTGACTCTAAGAAGTTTTATTAGATTTAATTTGTGTGTAACTTTTGTATTTTTAATAAGAAATAAAGAAATTCCCTTTGATAAATGTCAAGAGTTGTTAAAAAATAGTGAAATGCTCTAGCAGATAATAAAATGTGATTGTACGAATTAAAAGCTCAATGAAATATCCTCTATGATCGATTGCTTGTGGCGTAACTATGGGCAGAACTTTTTATGTTAGAAATCGATTCCATTGTGTTGTGTCCATTGAATCGTTACAATACCGATCAATATGATAGCCGACCCTTTATAATCGATGCTTCATATTATTATTCACTGTTGGACAAGATATATTATTAGCTTTTTTTATTCAATTGGTCTTAGAATTTCAATTTAGTCTAAGTAGTTTATGTAGGTAGATATTTAGATTAGCTTGGTTATCACAACGGTTAAAATGTAGGACTTTAAATTGTATATCCAGGGTACAGAATCGTGCCTATCTCTTTACTAATGGTTTATGAACTGACAATAAAGCGTATTGACCGCATCAGGATGTCATTAGATAAGAATGGGGAGTGAAAGATGATGTTATGACTAAAATGTAGAATAGTAACTTTACGCTGGTTTGGACACGTTGAAAGAATGAAGGATAAAAGATTGACAAAAAGAAGACCTAGGTGTACTTTTATTGAACATATAAAAAAATCATTGATCAAAGGCAATATAAAAATAACATACAATCGCCGAGCATGTATGAAAGGTATGATAACTATAAAAGAAGCGAAAGAGGTCAAGATCGTAGCAAATGATATTCGATTGTCTCATGCCTACCCCTCTTGGGATAAAAGACGTGATGATAGATAGATAGAATTATAGTCCACTAGGTACGTAACTGGCCAATTATAGGCATTGTTACCAGTGCCTCTGATAAAACTAACCCGAAACGTCCGTGTTAGACCTCTAAAGTTTTTGTTAATCATGCCGAATAACATTTGTAAGCACAGGTGGTATTAAAAAACTAGATACGGTGTCTATCAGAATTTAACTTTTTTTTCAATAGTGGCACGTGGTATGTTTTTATTGTGATATTTTTTAGAGTGAAGGATTAAATTAGTAACAGGAAGGGGTGATCATTTATAAAACAGTCTTTGGTCTTTTTATTGATAGTCGATTTATGTTATACCGTTATTACACACTACACAAACGCTGACAGGGTTTGAATTTTTGTTTTTATTTTTATATTCATTTTTATTTTTCTTAGTTTTAGATTGTATTTTTAATTGGACATTTTATAATTTGTAATTTGTAATTAGTTTTTTGATTTATTTTGTTATTTTTAGACATTTGTCATTTTTTTTGTACTTTTTGACATTTAATTTTAATTTTGATTATTTATTTTATATTACCTACTTTTGTTATTTTGTTTTTATTTTGTTTGTTTGTTGTAATAATATAATGTCTCCGTACCTACTGTAAAGCCAACATAGCAGTAAGTTTTATTTTGTATTTTATTATTTGTAAGTTATTATATGTAATAATTATAAAAGACAAATGAAGATTTTTAAATTTGAATTTTGAAAAATTTGTTTTTTCTAAATCTTTTATATTGTGAAGTGCTGTGGATTTTTTTGTAATAAATAAATAAATTATGGACATAAAACAGATGTAACTGGAATTCATAGATCATCGACGAACATCTTTATTATTTATTATTATTATATTGTCACACAGATTAAATTAGTCCTTCCCATCCTGATTACCGGTTACAGTGTCCACTTTTTGTGAACATACTCCAAATGAATCAGTCACCATGAGCTATATCTAGAAAAAAAACCGACCAAGTGCGAGTCGGACTCCGTACCATTATCAATAAAAACGCAAAAAAATCACGTTTGTTGTATGGGAACCCCCTTAAATATTTATTTTATTCTGTTTTTTAGTATTTGTTGTTATAGCGGCAACAGAAATTCATAATCTGTGAAAATTTCAACTGTCTACCTATCATATACTACGTAGACGCCTAGTATTAGACCCCATATACCACTGTATTTTTCTGTCGTTTTATTATCGCAATTTTACGATGTATCTACCTGTGGAGGTTATGCTAAAATACAAACATAATAATTATAAATAATGATAGGAAACACTATGTTCCCGTAAATTAGACGTCCTAGATCGCCTTTCATATTCAAAACTATTCTTCTAGAGATCTGTCTTGCGACACAAAACGATACCAACGAAACCTAAGGCAACTTATTACTATCCTTATGATCAGTTTTAATGATAAAAAAATTTGCGAACGGGGGAGCCCAACTATAGGAGCTATAGTTGGGCTCCCCCGTTCGTTTTGTGTCGCAAGACAGATCTCTAGAAGAATAGTTGAATATGAAAGGCGATCTAGTACGTCTAATTTACGGGAACATAGTGTTTCCTATCATTATTTATAATTAATATGTTTGTATTTTAGCATAATCTCCAGAGGTAGATACATCGTAAAATTGCGATAATAAAACGACAGAAAAATACAGTTGTATACCTATTTAGTCTTAGTATCTACCTAATTTATTACCAATTACCATACCATTTTACAACCAAAATATGATGAAAAATTATTTAGAAATTAGTCCAGATTCTATGGCTGGTAAGGAACCCTCATTTTAATAAATATTATATAAGTATGAGTATGTATAACGATGCCGAAAGTAGTTGTTACATCACAAGCATGTTTGGGCGGCTATAATCTAAGTAGGGCGGGCGGATGTCCTTAGAGGGCGGTGGAAGGTAGTCCCGGATGTGGTGTGGGAGAATGGCCACGGGTCACGACCGTACCGACACCGCCCTATACGGTGGTCATAAACTCCCCACGTACATTTGGGTATAAATTACTGCATATTTAAATTGTGAAAATACTACCTATTATATGCGAGTATAATATATAGAGCATTAGATTAAATTTGGAAGTACATACCTTCCAAATTTAAGGTATTCGAGCCAAAATAGTGCTACTTATGCTTCGAAGGGCATGTAAAGCGACGTCCGTGCGGTCACAAACTCCCCACGTACATTTGGGTACAACATACTGCAGAATAAAATCATGAAAATAGTACCTATCTACGAAGATGATAAGATAATTTTTTCCATCTGCCTTCCTCCTTGTTTTCAGACATATTATTATACAACCTCAGCTTCTTCATGCGAAACATAAAAAGCATCTCTGAGCTATTTCTTAACACCAGACGGTGGTAGAGGTCATTTGCTTGTGTTACAATAAAAAAATCTGGAGATACTAAATTCAGGGTATTTGCACCAAAGAATTCGTGCTTTGGAGGACATGAAAACTCACTTTTTTTTAATAAATAATATTTTAGTGACGGCTCTAGTGCAGCGACAGGCATGACAACTCGCAGAGGATACTGCTAAATGTCTCCGGCTTTTTCATTGAGCTTCAGGTGCATCTTGTAAGTACATGGGTATATACAAACTTATATAATTTTAGTTACATCGAATTCGGCGTGGAATAGCAGGCATGCTGAGTTTTAAAAAATCTTCTGCAATATACAGGATGGAGTATAAAAAACCGCTACCTTAACCGTTGTAGCTACAGATTAACTTTTGCTGAAATCCATCTCTATAATCTAAGATAGCTAATGTTGCCTTCTAGGTTCTAACGTTGATGAGTTCAGATGCCAAGAAGAAATAGCAGTAGGTAGAAGTAGAAGCAGCAATTTCTAGGGTACATAGATAGGTATGAAGTTTGCTAGATTTCATGGCCCATTTTATTTATGGAAGGACTGTAGTAACCATCGACGACTGGTCGAGGGCGGGGCGGCGATGTCCGTACCAGCGCATGACCCGCGGTCTGTGGCCACGCGCGGTATTGAATACGCGCTCAAATAATGTGCAACGGTATACCTACTTTGTTTTGTTCAGAGAACGCCGCGTTCGCCTTGATCTCTTATAGTATAGGAAAGATAACCATAAATCAGACACATCTTCCTTCATGTAGCCGATGATTTTATTGAGGTATTTTGAGTGCAAAAAAAATTATTTGTACGTGTCCGAAGGAGATCGAACCCCGGGGATCTACTTAGGTACAAATCACACATGTTAACTACTTACACTTAGCCACCGATACAAGCAAGATACTTGACAAACAATACAATAAATTGCAGCGTTATTTTGATACGAACCTGGAACTCTCTTTCTATGTTAAAAACCTGACGTCATACTTTATCATGACGTCATATATATGTAGATAAATTAGGTACGGAGGGAGCCAATCTCACTACCTAAATGATGTTATATTAAAATTAATGCTGAAATAAAGACTTCTACGTCAATTAGGTATATATTGTTTGTAATTGCTAAAATTACTCTCGAAAACACTTTTCCCACTTTATCATTTATATTTTTAGCACCTTATCTTGTCGTACGGACAATAACAACGATAGCCTCGTGTCTCACGGTAGGCCCCGCTGGAGCTAACAAATGGGTCGATGTTAGAAGTCACGAAGGCCATCGTGGGGGAGTCTTTGACGTGCACGACACTGAAGACTTATTTGAAAAAAAAACGCTAATGAGTGACTGGCTCGCATAAACTACCCTGTGATTCACGCATCTTTTGCTTTATTGCTTACTAGCGACAGCAACCCGGCTTCACCCGTGGAAATTTCTGATTAGTTGACGATTTTGGTAACTGCTTACCTCCTTTGTGCTGCAGCGTAATGTTATATAGTCTGTAGCCTTCCTCAATAAACACGTCAATATTTTATTAACACAATATTATGAGGTCTAGGTATTTATATTTCGTCAAATTTATCTTAAATGATGTGATTTACTCATACCTACAATAGATACGAATAGCATAATGCCACTTCACAGTGAAAACAATTAGGAAAATTTAAACCTACTGCTTTCTACAATGAAATCTTATGGGTACCAAGTTAATTTTAAAATATCATTCCATCAGGTATCTTGCCGTCTTCCCGGATTATTCCCGTTGGCTCTAGGAGAGCATTGACACAAGAGCCCTTTTGATGGTATCATTGAGGGAGCTGTGGCGAGAAAGCCTGCCTGCACTTTTTATGCAGGAAATTCCGTGAGTTCCAAGTTGATTAACCTTTACAATTAAATATACATACTATGCTATATATACAAATAAACCTATAAATAAAAAAAATCATCAAGATCGCTGCCTTCTGGAAGTGTGCCCATAAGGCTGGTTGGGTTTCCACGTTGGATAGCGATACTGATTCTTTGGACCAAATATGAGCCAGCTCTTTGGTCGTGAGACACCTCTACCAATCTTTTGGCGATTTCTTTATAGAGGTGTCGTGCACTAGGTCCCCACGGGCCCAGGGTTTGCACCCCAAACGCCACAAATATGTATTATTCAGGAAAAGATGCGTATTTGCGACATTTGGCGGTTTTGGCTTTGCAAGCGGCAGCCCCAGCCTCAATTGATGTGCATGGAAGGTGAGACGGAGCGAGGGTGTCCACACATGTTGCGTCCCATATCAACGGTCGCCCAGAGTTCCAAGATGCAAGAGTAATTCTATCGGTCCTTTTGCCATCTTTTCCTAAACTATATACATATACGGATACACGAAAGACCGGGGTAGCCCAGTTCATCTACCTCCTCTCCACAGTTTGCCCCTAGGCGTAGCCCCAAAAGCGTCGTGTTACATAATATTCAAGTAATCCATACCCACATATACCTAACCTACACTCACTAGCACCTAGGCACTCAAAGCATTTCTCAGTATTATTTATACAAAGAATTGACCGTCACAATGAATCCAAAAGTAATCGAGCAAAAATATTTAATAAAAATATTAAATATTTGACCCTGCATTATGCACTCCCACTCGATAACGTCCCATTTAGAGGAATGCATGCATTCTTAGTTCCTTTGAGTTTGAGCGGCCCCCGCATTTAACACAATATGCAATATCGTCTATTGTATAAGTTATTAAATACAATATACAGAGAGATCCGCGATGTGATAACGTTTAGAATTCGCTCATTCGGTTGGGATTTCCTTTTTGAAGACTTCGATTGCCACTCGAGTGTCGGCGTCGTACTTTTAAAATGCTGAGACTTTTTGTCGTTTTGATTAGGACATTTTATTTCATGACAAAATTCCACTTAGCTGCTTGAAAAATTACTGGACGAAATTGCGTTTAAAAAAATATAAACAGATTATTTTCTTACTGATACTCGTTAATAGAACCGTTAGGCAACAATCCGTTACCGGTTCAATCAAAAATTTCATCAAACCTTTAGAAATTTACTAATACGCTAATTCAACATATTGTGAGGGGTCCGTAATTCTTTTTACAAGATGACGAAAAAACCGAGGGCCTGAGGACCAATACAAAAGGTAAGAAAGGGTCAGGCGTCTGGTTTTTATAGTAAAAAACCTTTACCAGATGGCCCCAGCATTTAGTAGCAAAAAACGGGTGCGTGCCCAAATTTTGTGCAAGTACGGTTAGCAAATAGATTTAGCTGCATTGGCAGTTGCCACTCTTCTCACTGGACGTAGTTTATTTTTAATACAAACATACTTCATTATTATTTTGTTTTGATATTTATTTATGACCATTTCCTGTCTGCTTTGCGTTTTTCCTGTATGAAAATTCATTTTTTCAACAGTCAATAAGTATCCCTTTTTTGCGACAATATCAATTATTCAGACATAGGTACCAACATTATTTGGTTGTTTTTATAAATCTATACTAAAATATAATGCAGAAGAAATTGTATGTTTGTTTGTATAAATATTTGAACGCGCTAATCTCAGGATTTAACCAGTTTATTGATGAATGTTAAATAGGATTTATTTATTTATTTATTAAGGGGAAACAACAGTAGTAGACAGACAGATATTATATATATTATATAATATTAATAATATAAGTAGTTAAAAAAAATCTCAAAGGATATATAACATCACGCTAAGACTTACAGGAGCTGAGCAGAAACAATAAATAATTTTGTATAAAAATATTCTAAAGCATTTTATTAAACTTATTATGTAAGCAAAAATAATAATTTATATTGCTAACTGTACTTGTATAGTTCCAACTTCCATAGAAACGCCATGCTGATTTGTCCCTTCATATAAATTTCACTATAATTAATGGACCAAAAATACGATATTTTGATATAACAGGATTTATAACCACGTAACAGGTGGTCAACGCATACTGATGCATCATCATTTTCTATTTAATACTGCTACATCACGACACGACCTGTGTTTACCTACGAAGTTTTAGGTACCTATCTCAATTTGCATTCAAAATATATAAGTTGGATAATAAATTTCCTAACAGAAATATGCATGATTTTTTTATTCAAGATCGTCTACATTCCTCGTATCAAATTACGTACCTAAATAAAAATTACATGCTGTTCGTTGGTAATAGCATCACTTGAGAACAGCTGGACCGATTTGGCAATTTTTAAGTACATCTTCTTAGGCGACGATTCGATAATTTTTGAACGAGAATTTGAGAGTAAAATTTCGAGGATGCGGTCACGTTTTGGCACAATTAGTGACATGAGAGAGAAGAAAGATATAACGTAGAGAGAAGGAGAAAGAGAGCTATACGTTGTACGAGTATATCTAAAGCCTATTGTACACAATGGACCATTATGACCCAGACAAGGCCATTTTAGTATGCACCTACTAGATGCACCTACACAAGCTAGAAAATTTTATCAATAATAACGTTTATTTTTTAAAGAGTTTCACTTCTATTACGTGCACGCGCAATTTCTATACTTTTAAATGTTTGTAATAGTCTGAATAAGGTTTTTAAGGAAAGAAAAATTGGAAAAGTTGCCCAGAAATTTGTGCTTTTTTCTTTAGGATTATTGTATGAACTCAACCATAATAGGGGATGAAAGTTAATATGGCATACACGGGCGAAGCGGGGCTGAAAGCTAGTAAAACATTTTTTAAATAAATTATGGAATTGAACAATGAAGAGTGAAGACCTACAATTTGTAAAAATACAACGAATCAATTAGTACTTTTACATTTTGTAATAACTTAGGATTGATACAGAATGTACTAATAAGTGACCGTGTGTGGACATATTAGCCCCGTCTCATCTCAGGGTAACAGTAATCAAAGCGGGAGCTGAAAGCGGAAATCGCAGAGTCTAAATAAACGGCCTAAATATAGTTCAAGTATAGAAAACTACAAATTTGTGCCGTTTGGTGTAGAAACTCTAGGTCCATGGGGTTCAAATGCCAAAAAATTTAGGTATAAAAGAAATGTCGCCACGTCTGATCATCTCATCTGGTGACAGGAGGGCTGGCTCTTTCCTTGCTCAACGAATCAGCATCGCGATCCAGTGAGAAATTTCAGCCAGTATTCTTGCCACAATTTCACGCGGACCAGGCTTACTTAGTTTTATTTAATTGTAAGGTTTTTTACATAGTTGTGTTATTTTTAACCTGAATAAAAATAAGTGAAGATGTAAAATAAACTAATTACATTACCTAATGATGCGCAAGCACAGTCAGATTTATTTCTACGTGAAGTAGATCACGATATTCAAATTTAAGTAGATATAAATCATAATAAAACAGCCTTGTGAATAGCCTTGTTGTTGCCATTTAACTCTTTTGTGTTCTAGCTTATGTCTCTAATCAAATAGAGTATTAAAAAGAAATATTGCTTTATATAATATAGTTGTCACATAGATGAATAGCGAATCTAGAGATTGTATGAAATTGATGCGTTGACTGTCGAAAGAGGACAAGACTCCTTTTTAATAAAGTTTTCAAGTAACTGTGAATTTAAATATACGTTAGCCAATTTAATGTGGATAATTTAATTACAGAGAAACTACTGTATTTCCAGATTTTTTTAATTTTATTGTTTCTGTGCTAATTATTTAATTATAAAAGACTGATGATTTTATAAAAGTTCGTGTTTAAAAGAGACGGAGGTCTTTAAGAAAGGGAAAGCACGTCACTAGAAATTGAACATAGGTATATAAAAGCGGTGCTCGATCCTTCCATGAGAAAAGTGCATTCTTCGCTAATTTTGCTTAGTCAGAGTATGAAAAACATTATTTTTTCATACTTATACGCTTTTGCTTGGACCGTGTTACCAATGAGTAATGGTGAGAACGGGTCATACTGTCGACGCTTGCATTATAACGTTTTGTAAGATATGAGAGTGGATGACAAATATAGCGTTTTCTAGGTATGTCACTTTATGAAGGTATAACAGAAACAGGTATCAAAATGTGTGTTTAAGAAAAAAGGTATAGGCAGTCATGGAGACTGCAAACAGAAGTTAAAACTTAGGTAAAACTATGAACAACAAATGGTTTTTAATTCATTAAGATATACATAACGTATAATAACGTCACGCCATCTAGCGATCATTTCACATATAAATGTGTCCGGACCGAAGAATTGCCGGCCAGAAATGCGCAGCCAAAAATTACCGACCCAGGCATATGTGGAAGCCAGTACACAAAACTTTACAGTGAATTTATTAACCTATGTATTCTGGCAGGTATTCGATTTTATTAATGGCAAAGGTAGAAAAAAGAAGCATCTGCTTGAAACTTAAAGTGAGATTAGCACAAATTTTTCAAGCGCTAATTTAATTGACTCTATACAATATTTGTGCAGCAACGACACAGACTAATGCTATCAGTGGGGTTACCATACTTAAGAACGTGACATCTTTTGTTCAAAAACGACGGGACAGCACCAATGGCCAGGCAAGTAATGCTCGGCCCGAGATGTAGAGAGAATGGTAATAAAGTTGTAAATACTGCCTATATTTTTTAAAAGTTATGAAAATAAGCATTTATATTAATTTTTATAAATAGGTATGAACTAATTATAAACTAAATCAGTACATTTAATCTTAGTAATGATAGTATGGTGGTAACTAAAGATGCATGGCTGTAACGTAGGTGGGTACTATAGCAAAAGTGTCGTGACGCTTACACTTTTTTGTCTGGAGAATGATGAACAATTTCGTTCCAAAAAATTAACCCCCTAATTTTTTCATAAAATATTTTACACTCTTTTAACCTAACCTACCCCTTATTCGATAATTAAATGATTTCATTTGTTCCGGCGGTCTGCTCTGCAGCAGTAGAGAGCGCGGGACCCAGGGAACTGACTATCAAGGTAGGGTAGGTAGGTAGACTGGGAAACTGGGAGACTATTGAAACTGCACGATGTAACTTCAATCTAGCCCGGGCGGCCACTGGACGGCTGAGCTCTTCTTGGTTGCTGGGAGGTCCTCTTGTCGCGAGATCTTGACGCAGACTGACGATCGCTCCGTTTGCTCGCCATTATATAGCGGGCAGCGCACGGAACGTCGCCGCGACAACAAGAACCTCCCACGCGGTCAACGTCAACCAATCAGAGCACAGTTCGCTCAGTGAAACACAACGGGTATAGAATCGTTTATTATTATTTTAAACAAACATACATGAGTTTACCACCATTTCGGAAATTATATCTGTGGAGAAGAAATGGCAAGAAACTCCACAGATTTAAATACAAACAAGTCTTATAAATATTATATTAAATACAGGGTTATAAACACATAAGTCTCGTTGAGCTGTACACGATAATCCAAATATAAATAATGTAAACATATGTATGTAACATCATTAGGCTTTACATATTAATCCGAACATGAGTAATATATATGCATCAATCCTCGCCAAACTATATATTAAATCCGAACATGAGCAATATATATGCATCAATCCTCGCCAAACTATATATTAAATCCGAACATGAGTAATATATATGCATCAATCCTCGCCAAACTATATATTAAATCCGAACATGAGTAATATATATGCATCAATCATTACTATATCTCTTTGACGCTTTTACCCTTCTATTAGGTGAAACCGAGGTTGTAAGGCTCGGTTCGAGTGATCTCAAACTATTTCACGACGAAAGACTCACATCAACAAATATGAGTGTGTCCTCTAAACTCCGAATATGAGTTTGGGAGGCTCCCTTGTGGAACTCTCCTGCCAAGAGGACGTGGCTTCTATCAAACTCCGAATATGAGTTTGGCAAACTCCGATTATGAGTTTGACTGCTCCCTTTGCACCTACATGTCTCGAGGACATGATTTCCATCAAACTCCGAATATGAGTTTGGAGGTTCCCCATTTGGAACCCTCATGCCAAAGGTCATGGTCTTCTTCAAACTCCGAATATGAGTTTGGCAAACTCCGAATATGAGTTTGTAAAGCTCCTTCGGGCGGGGCGTTCCCGAAGGAGGCGAACAAGTCAAGTCAGTCGTTCCCTGGTGGAACCTTCACGCCACAAGGACATGGTAACCATCAAACTCCGATTATGAGTTTGGAGAGCTCCTCCGGGTGGTGCGTTCCCGAAGGAGGCGAACACGTCGATAGTCAAGTAGTCATAAGTTTATCCTTGGGAGTTGATCAGGCCCTCAAGAATAGTCAAGTAGTGTTAAATACTATTTCACATCAATATACATTATTTTAGGGACATAGTCCCTAACGATAGCATGGTCGAACGAACCCTTCGACCGCCTCGTGGTAAGCGAGGTAAGTTTACACATGTGTAATTCCGAATAATAACATTAGGTACAAATGGCAAGTTAGTTGTCGTTGCAATCTGTAAACAAGTTATACAGTACAATATTCCGAATCAATTTTCGTCTGAAGCTATACCTTTTCAGAGGAAATACGAATCTATGCCAGTCGCTGCAACAATCTCTCCGTCTTAGACAGACAACGGGTATTGGTCAGCGGATGCCTTTCGAGCCTACGGGTTGACATAGCTCGCGGTGCGAGCTTGCCTTGGGGGTCTACCCCCGCCCTCGCGCAACGCAGTGCACTCGCTCACTTAGGCCTATGTCTAAACTCTATATTGATAGTCTATGTTTCACTATTTTAAGCACTGGCACTATGAGACATTAATTCACTGATTCATTTTCGAATTCTATTTCACTTTCACGGTCACTGATCACTTCGTCGCGAACATCATTCGACATCAAACGCAACTACTGAGTGGTTTGTTGAGAATATTACGTTATAGACACAACATACATCACAAATTAGCCTAAAATAACAAAAATAACATACCAACTTTTGTTCTATCATGGAGAAAGAAATAAATTTCGGAAGCCACATACATTTTCCGGACTTTCATCTCGGAAGATAAGATTACAACACAGGCGTACCTATGATAAACACGTGATGAACGATCGAGAGCGGTTCACACGGTTTAGCTTAAAAAAGTTAGAACTGGCATTTCTTGTTCGAAGTTATCTAATCATTTACAGCCTTCTTAGATCTTGACGTGACCAGATTGGTAAACTTATCCTCATTTAGCGAGTTACCCATTTTAATCACTTCTTCGTCTTTATGGGGTGCCTTACAGCTCCCGAAACCGTGTTACGGTTCCAAGGTACCCAGCGGAAGACCAAATTTTCCTCTCTTAGCTCATGGTATTTATGAGTGGCAAGTGCTGTTGAGGTAGGTATATGTTTAGATGGAAAAGCCTCTATGTGTGATTTGTCGGATTATGTAGAACATACGTTTTTAATTATAAAAACCCCATTAATAAAATAATTAAATTAAATTTTAATCTTATGTACTTATAATAGTATCTATATTTTCAGAAGTCTCCGAAGGACAAATGTCAATTAAAATTCATTAGGTATTCTGAAAAATAAAATACTTTTTCAGATTTTAATTAAAAACACCTTTAGAATTCTATCGAAGCTTTTATCATCTAGTCTTAAAAATAATTTATTTGATTACTTATACCTACTAATTTTCAAACTCTACTTAAAACTTATGGATGAATGAAGACTTGGTACAAATTGATCAAAAATGGCGTGATGTTTTATTATTTCATTGTACCAGTTACCCGTGGGCAGAGCCGAAAAATAAAACTACAGAATAAACGAGAACTCTATTCTAACATCTCTACTCTTTCTAAGGTCCCTTCTTAATGTTCTCAAGTCTATGAAATGCGGAGGCGGATCCTCACGCCTGATAATACGACGAGTACTGATGGAGATTGATTGCGGCTTGCACGGCGTCACGTCGAGTAAACATGTTATGTACACGTTCAGGCATTATAGACTGACCCTGATTACGCAGTCAAATTTGAGCTGAAATTTGAGTAAAATTACCTACAAATACTCCTAAATACGTAAGTAAGATTCAAACCATAATATCGTAGGTAATAATAGAATTATAATAATTACATTTCTATTACTAATATTATAAAGAGGTAAACTTTGTAAGTTTTTTTTCTGAAAAGTGAATTGATTTAAAACATTTTTTCTATATACCTAGTCAAATCTCATTTACATTTTTGTTCTACATACTTTAAAATTTATACAAAATAAAAAACCGGCCAAGTGCAATTCATTGACTTTCTCTATAACTGTGCAATTTTTTTTCTTTCTACATCGAATAGTACCTATATCAGAAAAATTGTCCCGTTTAGGTGTTCCGCAAAAAGGTAAAAAAATG